>FR997746.1:2700898-4051347 GCA_905475445.1 Ochropleura plecta
ACAAGCTCACAAAGTGTTCTACGAAGAAAGTGCAATTCTCCCTTAAATTGTATGGAAACAACTTCAGTATCATTTATTCCCTGTCCTTATTAAAATTTATTTCAGGTCAGCGCAGCCTTCTTCAATAAAGTCCATTTATTGGTTACATACTGGAATAGTTTATGCTGTAATAAACCAATGAGCTAGTCAGCAAGTTGGTAATGAAACTGCTATTGCCCTAAGTATGGTCGGATTCCCGTTGCCTAAAGAGTTGGCTTAGCTAAAAGCAAATACGACGAGATATGATCGCTAAATTCGTACACTATGCTAATTTTTATGGAAGTTTTACATAGTTGTGCGACTTCCTGGTCATCAAAACTTCCCTGTACGGGATACCTCAGTCTAACCAAAGCTTAAAACGTTTCCATTTAGGGCCAATACTCTCAAATATCTAATCGATAATGTCCAAGTGACTGATCTGACTCAGAACAACGCAATGCAACCAACGCAAGACAATTTGTATCTATTGAATCCAATCAACTATCGCTGACAACAGCAATACTCAGAGGTATTCCCAGTCTTGCAGACAGGGATACATGGATTGAGTCATAGAATTGAAATAGTGCTGTAATTGAAAGAAGAAATATTTAGGCTCCACGCAGTTAGTCGAAAGTTTATCATACAAATGTCCAATTGAACTTCGGGCTTTCCCCAGTTGAACGTCATCTGTGGAAGTTATTCCTGTTTAAGATTCCGCGAAGGTAGCGAGCCATACATGATATCAGTCTTCACTGGATCGTTCTTCCATCAATCGGACGGTGCGGTGGGTTTCAATTTATCTAGTGGTTTAGATTCCGTGGTTGAATCCGGGCTCGTTAGTTGTGTGCTATTATGTGAACTGCTATTGTAAGGTTTTTAACATGTTTAAGTTTGTTTAAGTGGTGGTAAATTAATGTCATCTAGCGGTGAGTACATTTGACACTTTTTACGTTCTAGTACGTTTGCTGGCGGAGTCATAAGTGATCCAGGTCATCGACGACCTCCGCTACTGCGTTTATTTAGCGCCTCCTTCGTGTATTTTGCCCATAGATTGGTCGAAACTTTTTCAAACATCCGGATCCATAGATAAGTTTTCGCCTAATAATACTAGCAATGACGACTATTCTAATATTGTTTCTCCGGCATTGCCAGTTCTTGCTTGTGTCAATCAAGACATTCCATTCTTCTCCATTCGTAACTACGATTGTAAATTATAGAATCAATTCTGTATTCTTTACTTAATTGTTTTTTAAGTGATATGTGTGAATAGTGGATTAGTAAAATCAAAATACAGCTAATCTTTTGCAATATTTCAGCCTACGATGCAAAGGAACTCATTCGGTAAGCTTTTCTTTGTTTTGCAAACTCTACCCGTATTCACTTGAACCAATGAAAGGCAGTTCATGCAACAGTGATACTTCTAAGGTGACTGAAAAGTTGTTAAGACCAAAGAGACCAGAAAGTAAAAAAAGAAAGAAATAAAATATGTTTATTTGGCATTAATCACAAGTGCACGTCATAACAAAAAAAAAGTAAACAATCTAATAAAAAGGACGGACTATGTTGTGTGTCTCACGGCTGCGCCAATAGTAGTAGTAGTAGTAGTGTCCCTGAGTGAATAGCAATAAGGGCAGAAACGAAGCGAAGCGAAGTCTTATTTATTTAGTTAAATAAATAAGAATAACAGTGATTCGCAAAATAAATATACGCTACGGGGACCAAACAAATTGTTTAAGAATACAAAGAAATATGATTTTTCATCATTTGATTCCCATTTCATGGGAACGCATAAGAATAACTAGTCCGCCATATTGGATTTAACATCACTTAACCATGCATGACACTCATGCAAACTAAACATGTTTACAAAATTTCAGTTCGATCTTAACCCGAGAAGTAGATCAAATTATACTTTAAAGATTGTTTTAAAAAGTTAGTCAGTAACTTAGTTATTTAAAAGTGAATTAAGACGTATTGAAACTTAAGGGTTTCCTTGGAGTAATACATAGGCATAGGGAAAACCACGAATACAGAGCAACTGGGAGAACATAAGAGTAACTGTGTCTGTTCCGTGGGAAATACAGACAGGCTGGTATCAGTCGTTTAATAACAGCAAAGATAACATAGGTCATGTAATTATTGACCTAGTGGCATCTTAATTATCTACACAATAAAATACTATAATGGCAATGGTCAGTTGGATTGTGAATCATTAAAAGTTATCTCAATAATCGCGTGTTTTTTCACTTAACCCACATTTGGAATTTCAACTTTATCGCGGGTTAAAAGAAATATTTGTAAACTAGCTTTTGCTCGCGGCTTCGCTCGCGTTACATTCGGGGTAACACAGTTCCCCTTGCGCCTTATTGATTTGTTATAGCAACGATAAGTTTTCCCTTTTCTTCCCTCTTTCTCCCTCACATCCCACTTTTTAAAAAAATTGCCTATGTCCGTCTCCTGGTTCCCAACTATCTCTGTACCAGAATTCATCAAAATCGGTGTAGCCATTAAAGCGTGAAGAGGTAACAAACAAACAAACTTGTGACAAAAATGGCTATTTTGACTGTGTAGACTTCAAGATGTGTTTTTTTCATAGCTCCAAGGGACCAGACTTGAGTATTTGGTTTCAATTTCAATTGGATACCTTCACGCGTTCCGAGACCACAAAGTGATCCTATAGTAAGGGTTCCATTTTTCCTTTTGATGCACAGAACCCTAAAAATGGTTGAGTGTGTGGATCGAACCCGTGACGCACAGCGCAGCCGATAACGGTGCCCTGGCCCAGGGGCCCTGGGTTAACATCGTAGTGTTTTTTTTTTTTAAACGTTGCCCCACACTAGGAATTTCTCCTGTATCGTGGGTGCGTTTACAAACATATAAAGTCACATACACGGCCAGACCCGAAACAACTATCTGCAGGTCATACAAATATGTGTTCCGTGCGGGAATCGAACCCGCGACACGCAGCGCAGCAGTCGATCGCTCAGCCACTGCGCCAAACGTGCCGTCAAACGCACTTTCGTTACGTAGGTAGTCGTACCAGCTGATACCTATTTCAGAGGTCAATTCTCTGGGTCTGTGTGACCATGACGTTTGTCTCAATAAATACTGTTAGTTCGTGGTAAAGATGAATACACACCTCTTTTTGATAAGGAAAATCGAGACTTACGCTCGTTTTTATTACAGACTAGCTGGCGCCCGCGGCTTCGCCCGCGTGATATCGAAAAAAAAGCATTTATAATCCTATTATAAATGCGAATGTATGTATGGGTGTATGGATGTTTGTTACTCTTTCACGTCAAAACGGCTGAAGGGAGCTTAAGGCGCCACCCCGACCAAAACGCCGCACAAGCCGTTTTTGTACAGTTTTCTAGAGCTATCTACTTGTTATTTAAAACGAACTAAGTAACAAAAAAAATACATTAAATTTCTTTATAATCTTGATTCCATTATTGTAGATTTAGTTTTTATTTTTATTGAGTCATTATTTAGTAAATCTCCTTACAACAAAGCCCCCGAAATGAGAAAAAATATCAATAAAATGCATCTCCTCGTAATGTAAACATTGTTTAATTTTGCTACTGACACTAATGGATACACAATTCTATAATGAACATTTTGGTAGAAATATTTTTTCCAAAAACCCAATACTTAATTTTATATAGATTTTATTCCGAAAAAATGGCATTATTCACTACTGCTCTCACTCGCTCACTCCTGCGCGGAAAAGAGGGAAGCGAATACTCAAGGTTATTTGCGTAGGGTACGGCCTTAATGAAATTCGGCACAGAGGTAGATTATGGTCTGGAATAACACATGTGATACTTTTACTACTTTTTTTTCGATCATCACGCGGCTAAGCCACGGACGCCAGCTAATCTAATATAAATATTAGCATAATCACTTACTTACACAATCAACTTAATAAATTATAGCTAGTTTGAAAATAACACCAGAGACAACATTTATTTAAAATCGAATATCAACACATTGGGTTAATTAATAAATTGGGTAAGCGCATTATGTAATTTTTAACCGATTTCTACAAAAATAAGGTTATCAATTCGACTTTTAGATGTTAGTTAGGCGATTTCTCTGTCAATGTTGGGCCGATTTTCAAACTTTTTATGTATCGAAAAAATATTTTAGTGCCTAGGTTCACCTATGTTTTATGTGGATGATCTGCCATCAACTTTGAGTAGGTAGGTAACAATAATAAATGAATACTCGATATGAATTTATGTGAGATTAAATTCTTCTTTTTCCACTTTTTCCACTTACCATGCCTGATTTGCTTATTATTTCGCAAACGGAAATGTTATGATCTGTGTTAACTGTCACGATGACGCATCAACCTATACAAAACCAATTTATGCGGACCTCTCATTGTAAGGGAAATCCACGATTTTTCGAATCGAATCGAACTTTTTCCCAACTAGTACTAGTACAGTTACTACTGGGTTGTGGAGGTATACTTATATCCCTTGGCTGGTTGTCAGACTTTTGAGACATTGACTACCTGTAACGACAGTCAAAGATCTACAAATGACAGCCGAGACCAACAGCTTAACGTGCTTTCCGAGGCACGAACGAAACTTGGTATGTAACGGGTGGTCACCCATCCACAGATCAACCTAGGCATGCGCGGCTTAACCTAAAGATCGACCTGAGCGGCTGCTATTATTTAACCACGAGCTCCTCCAGAATTCCAGATTATAATCTCTTCATAATTATGTGTCAAATTTCTGTCTGTTCTGGTGTGATTGAGTTTCAAACTTCCATTCTTTCAAACTTTCTAGCTTACAAAAATAAGTACTAGATACATATTAGTTTATATTTCAAATCGAGAATTATGACTATTTCGTGCTGTCATGAAATAGTCACGTTTATAATCTTTCCAAACGAGCATTAGAAACATATATTGACTTAGCAAAGACATAATCTTAATATATAAAATTCTCGTGTCACAATTTTCGTTCCTATACTCCTCCGAAACGGCTGGACCGATTTAAACGAAATTTTGTGTAAGTACATATCGGGTAGGTCTGAGAACCGGCCAACATCTATTTTTCATACCCCTAAGTGAGCAGCGGGTGAAACCGCTGGGCACAGCTAGTTATGATATAAGTAACACAATACATATATCGAACCTGATATTTCCGCCCAAGTGTTTATTATAAACTGAAGTACCTATTAGCATTATAACATTTATAACCACTTTGTGTAAGCCGCTAGAAATGCATTGTTTTGAGAACTGATGTGCAGTGTAGAATTTCTGAATGGTATTCTATTATTATAACGATGGTATAAAGAAAGATAGAATGGTTGGGAAATAAGATTGTATAACATTATTATCTAGTGAGACATTGAAAGGATTTGGACTCGTTCCTGACCGATTGAGCAGAAACGGCAAAACATTGAGGGAGTTTGAAAGGAATAAGTACTTTGCCCAGAATTGCGACGGAAAAGGTTTATAAAGAAATGGAAGTAATTTATACTGGTGTGCAGTATTAATGTCAAGTTGTCAATGTCACTGTCAATTTATGTTTGACAGCTGCCGTAAGACTGTAATGTCAAAGATCCCAGTTGTCCTGCCTTGGAGCTCGGCTATGGGATACAGCTGAATTATGTCAAGTAAATGTATGTGTAAAGATAAAAATAAAGCCCCAAATACCTCCAAAATTAAATTGAAATGGTTTTATGGTATTAAAAGCAATAAAACTTGTAAACAAAGTAGGTACTAGAAAAGCAATGGTTCTTATTGTAAAAAAAAATATATATTATCTACTTGACCGACGATGATAAACCGAACTTAATAAGAAATATACGAAGAAAAAACATTATATAACCAGCAAAAGTGTGCGTCGGCCGGGAATCGAACCCGGATCAACTGCTTGGAAGGCAACTATGCTGACCATTACACCACCGACGCATCTGCTTAAGACAGCGAAATAGGCGATTAGTTTCTAACGTTCCTATCAACCGGTTTCGATACGCTCTGACGTCATAATAGCATGATCTCGATATTTTTTCCTCGTTTTGTAAAAGTAACTTTTGTATTGAATAAATAACTGTATTTATGTATTGAGGACGCCTACATTTGAATGTAAAGTAATATTTGCACGTAACCTAGTCTATATATTTTAATAGTGGACAATAAAACCACGTTATTTACTTATAATTAAATACATAGACCGTATTAGCACAATGTCTGGTTTTACGTTTCAAGAAGTTTGCAAAATATTTTTTTTAGTCTGTTGATAAGTGTAATTTTTTAACCAACTTCAAAAAGGAGGAGGTTCTCAATTCTTTTTTTGTATGTTTGTTACGCTATTTCTAAGTAAATTGTGGGCCGATTTTCAAAATTATTTTTATACTACAAACGAAGGGGTACCGTATCAATTCTATTTGTATGGCTTCGTTAGTTTATGAGTTATATTCTATAAAAATATTTACTTCTTCAATTTCTTTAAACGTTGCCCCACACTAGGATTTCTCCTGTATCGTGGGTGCGTTTACAAACATTTAAACTCACATACACAAACAGCCAGAGCCGGAACAACTATCTGTAGGCCATACAAATATTTATTCCGTGCGGAGATCGAATCCGCGACTCCCAGCGCAGCAGTCGATCGCTCAGCCACTGCGCCAATGTCGTGCGTGTCGTCACTCAATTTCTAAGTTGTCAATTTATATTGATGATAATATACTAATATCTTTTAGTAGAAATGGAAAATGAATACTCGATAAGAATTCATGTGAGATACTACAACTAAAAAGGCTGAAATAACACTGCTTCAATCCGTTTAAACGGATCAGTGTTTTAATACAGTTGTTTGTGGGCTCGTAAATACATACGCCATCGCCGTATAATAATGTATACGACAAAACGGACCTGTAAAAGGGACCGCTGTATGAAGGGTGTAAAAGTATCATTGATGATACCGGAAGGCATGTGTTTTCCCCCTTAATGCGATAGTGTTTTTGTTCTAGACCTTCAAGTTACGGAGATATTGGGGATCAAAGTTTTTTTTTTGTTTAGTGGCATCTCGCAGTTCAACCTATGAGGTTGTTACCTGCTTAACCGGACTATCTTGTGGATGGCTTGCATTTAAGGCCTCCAGCCAGGGGCTTTTAATCTATGTTTTGAATGTTTTTTTAAGTATCTCCCCGACTCTCGTACTATACAATGCATCCATCAGCACAATCTAAGTGCGTAACTTTGAGTTTTACCGTAAATAGTCATTTTTCACCCCAAATAAGAGTTTTTTTCCAAGCAATAATTTTGCATAGAGTTACATAACAAACTAAGTAAACTAAGTTACTCTGTTGTTTATTTATTTATTTAACTATTTATGTACACACAGTAAATCAGACAGGATAAAAACATATAAAATTTGAGTACAAAGGTGCTGCTTATTTCTTAAGAAATTTCTGCCAGCAGACCTGCGAAAGGAGATAAGTATGAGAACGAAATGTAGACGATAGTGTTTGAGAGAGTATTAGAAAAATATGTGTGTGTGCCTTAACCTATTATAACTTACATATACTACTCTGTCAAGAAAGTACCGGGAAAAGATCAATAATACACAAAATGTCTGTTATTCATCCAAATTTATTTTATCACCTTCAAAGTATGCTCCTTTAGAAACGATACACTTGCGCCAACGAATAATCCATTCATCAAAACATTTTTTAAACGCTGCTTCCGGAATTGAGTTCAGTTCTCGCCGCGAATTCTCCTTTATGTCTTCTATCGATTGAAAACGGGTGCCACGAAGTGGTAATTTGAGTTTAGGAAAAAGAAAAAAGTCAGCAGGAGCCATATCTGGTGAATATGGTGGTTGCTGGATGGTATTTGTTGAGTGTTTGGTCAAAAATTCGTTCACAATGATAGCCTTGTGCGAAGGCGCATTGTCGTGGTACAAAATCCAAGAATTTTCTTTCCACAAATCTACTAGCCTAGCCGAGCAGCAACATGTTTCATACCCAAATGATTAGTTACAATGGTACGGATCGACTCGTGAGATACAGAAAGTTCGGCGGCTATCTCTCTCAGAGTTGAATGGGGATTTTCAGTCACTATTTTCTTCACTTTTGCGATGTTAACTTCAGTTGCAGACGTTGACGGCCTACCAGAGCGAGGCAAATCTTCCATCACATCTCGACCGCTTTTGAACGCTTTGAACCACTCATAAGCACGAGTTTTTGATAAAGTCGATTCACCGTAAGCCTTCTGTAACATTTTCAGTGACTCCGAACACGAAATTCCATTGGCGATGCAAAATTTAAGACAAACTCTTTTTTCGATATTTTGTCCATTATGAAATTCGCAATACACACTATATATGATATTACTACAACCAGCACTGTATTTAATATAAATAACAGATGCAACTCAAACTACGCGCCAAAATGGAAAACAGTAGTGCCAATCTAACAACTACAAAAAAAACAAAAATTTTAATTTGGAACCATAAACAAATCATCCATTCCCGATACTTTTTTGACTGAATGTATAAGTAAATATTAATAAATACTTGTATAAATACATAATGCTTAAATATTAATAAATACTTATTGTTACTGTTGTTCATCAAAAACAGAATGCAAGGATGGTGGGGGTGGAGGAAGTTATTTGATGATTTCCTATCCGCAAAATTGGGATATTAAGCTATCTGCATACCAAATGTCAGCCAAATCGGTCCAGAAATTTGAGCGTGAAGGTGTAACAAACATCACATCACACACCCACACACATATACAAATATTCGCTTTTAAAATATTGCTGTGATATAATGTAGATTTATGTCACATATTATTTGATGTATGCAATAGTTTGGTCATGGTGTGTAGATGTGATAGTCATTTGTTTATCTACGTCTAAAATGATCGCATTTTCGATAAATTATGTTAATGAGTGTGTAATTTAAAGTCGACGCGACAGGTGTAATCCCAAATATTATTAAGTAACTGCATTTCAAATGATTTTAGACTTAAACAACAACGAAATAAGACGTAGAATCTTTAAACAAAGTTTTATCGCATTTCCTTATCGACATTCAAGTTAAAAATAGTCTTTAAATAGAATTCAATAAGGTGCAATCTCTATTGTATTCCTTCCCCTAAAACGCATAAGACATGTAATATTTTCTTAAAGACAAGCGGTTCCGTACGAGTGATTTTTGTGGGAATTTAGGGTTCCTTTCAGAACGGAAGTAAGGAATTATGTTGATTGCAAGGGGATGATATTTATTTAAACTCACATGTGTCGTCTAAGGTTATCTTTTTGTTGCAATCTTTTTAGTTTAGGAATTTAAGGGAAACATCGTGAGGGTAGACATGTTCCCGCGAATTGGAAACGCCTTATGGTGAAATGCGCTCAGGCTTGGTGGAACGACAATCTTCGCATTGTGGCGTGCAACTGGATGAGTGTTGCTAAAAATCGATGCCTGTCTATGTCCAGCAGTGGTCTACTACTGTAGTCTGATCTCTTTTTAACCGACTTTAAAAAAAAGGAGGGTGTTATCAATTCAATTGTTTTTTTTGTTTGTTACCTCAGAACTTTCGACTCGGTGAACCAATTCTTTCTAAATTCGGGGTAACACCGTTACCTTTTCCTGAATTACAGGTACCTGCTCCTGTAGTTTTTGCCCTTGCGCCTTATTTATTGTAATAGCAAAGCTAAGTTTTCCCTTTTCTTCCCTCTTTCTCCCTCATTTCTCAACTTAAAAAAAAAATAGCCTATGTCCGTCTCCAGGGTCCCAACTATCTCTGTATAAAAATTCATCAAAATCGGTTACTTCATTTAGGCGTGAAGACGTAACAAACTCACTTTCGCTATTACAATATTAGTAAGGATACCCGTTGCAATAAAATAGTACAATGTTTTTTTTTTTAGAACATATGTTTTTGTATCCAGGATTCAAAATGGTGACATAACAGCAATTAAACAATATCAAAGCTGGTGTCCTTAAACAGTTAACTAAGGGAAAATCATAAAAAAAACACTGTTAACGATTATACATTTTTATTGAATGTTGGCTCATTGTGAAGGACTTTTTTTATTATTTAACCATGCTTTTATAACGGGTTCCAACATTTGGTATTGTTAACTTAAAGTAATAGTTTAGAAAGTAATCTTTCGATATAAGCGCAGTACTACAAAAACTAAAATGTAAAAAATAATTTTGCCATAAATAACTGACTTTCATTCAAGAGTCGGTGACTTATGTTTGTTTCATCTATTTATTTTGCCACCTTTTTCCAAAAATTTATTTATTTTCCAGTTTTCTGTGTTTCTAGAAGTCGTTTCTAAAAAACTGCTAAAGGTTTTTTACATATATTCTTATCGAGCATTCATTTTCAAGAAATATAAGTAGGTATATACTTCCTAGGTAGACGGTTATCAATTTTATTTTAATAATCGGGTAATAGTAATAAAATAAAATTGATAAGCGTCTACCTAGGAAGTATATCCTTTCGATCATTAAACTAATTTTGAAAATTGGCCCATAATAGTTGGATAAAACACAATGACAACCACACAAACAAATAAACTCAAATTGAGACTCTTTTTTAAGTCGATTAAAAAAGGTATCCCATGCTAAGGAGATATGCATTACTGGCTTTCTCTGAATTCATACTAGACCACTCCATACTAAACAACATCACAAATATTCCTCTAAAAAAATCTAACATTCTTTCTCTTAACAAATAACCCACCCGCCTTATCACACCAAGTCATAAAAAAAACAAACTGTTAATATAATAATCTGTTCCCAGCATCCCACTATCTGACAGTAACTTTATCCGAGTCCTTTTAACATTCTCCGTTTATCTCGCGGTTTTACAAACTGTCCGGTGGCACTTTGACGGGTACAGTGTAGATATATTTTAGGGTCACTTTGGAATCTTTGGGAGTCGAGGAGATATCTTTATGCGGGTAGCTTTAAAAGTTTTGCTAAGTGGGTGGAGTGGACAGGCAGTTAATGAAAGCGAGTTAAGCTTTGGTGGATTAAATAATTTGTTTAAATATAATTATGTGTACAAGTTAGTGTTGTTTGGGCTTGATAGAAATGGCGCTATGTGGTTTTAATATTCTCGGAAGGTAAACCGTTCGTATTACAATTTTTGTAGTTTATATTAAAAAAAAAACGGGCCAAGTGAGAGTCCAGACTCGCACACTAAAGGTGCGGTACATACTTGGGACATAAACGGACATGTATCTTTTGTCTGCATAGACTTATAAGGTTGTTTTTTACAGCTATAAGGGACCATAGACGATGTTGTTTTAATTTCTAGTCAACCATATTTAATTATTTTACAATTTATGTACACACAGTTAGAAAACACAGAAAAAAAACGTACAAAATTTAAGTACTAGGTACTTATTTCTAATGAAATATCTGCCAGCAGACCCGCGAAAGGAGCTATCTCCTTTCGCAAGTCTGCTGGCAGAGATTTAGTTTTTCAGGAAAAATATTTGTGTGTGCCTTAATCAATACATGTGTGTTTTGCTACCAGTCTACCAGTCTACCTTAGGGTGATGCAGAGAGCATCACCCTAAGGTAGACTGGTAGAAAATACCCAAGGCATTAAGTCCGCCTTTGTACAGTCTTTACTTGTGCATAATTTTTTAATAAATAAATACATTATCTTTCGAACTAAAGATGTATGAGGGACATATGACACAGGAAAGTAGGTCTCAAATTTAGCTTCTAAGATGATTTAGATTTCTATTAAAAGTGTGCTAAAAAACTTTGTCACAACGACGCGACCAGAAACATCGACTTCATGGTATTTTGATTTTCTCAGGGAAGTAACTCTTTTACCTGATATTTTGTAACAAAATTAATGAGACAAGAAAATGTTAATAGCAGGAAGCCATCTTTCCGTATCAAACATAAGACTAAATGCCTGAAGCGTGCAAAAAACGTTTAATTAGACACCTAATAAAGCTTCTATCAATATAATTCCTTAGTTCATTTTTACATTGACTGACAGACAGCTGTTGCGCCCAGAAGCATGACATTTTACACAATTTTATAAAATATCAAAACCCTAAGTAACTTAAAATATTCTTTTTCTATTTAAAACTATTATTGTGATAGAGCGCCTCGATTTTAGTTACCCAGTATTACTAAACGCAATGGGTTTATTAAGAGTAAAACAAACCCTAATAACTTTCCAATACAATATATTTTGCTAACATACTTTAGTCCCGGCCATAAGTAAATTTGACTGATTAACCGTTTTGACTGCGACATAATAATATTTTTATTATAATAAATAAGTTGTCAACTTTGGACGTAGGGGTACTCTCCGGAAGTAAAAATGACAGCCTGGACCAATGGCTTAAGGTGCTTTCCGAGTCACGGAAGAATCTCAGTTTGTAATAGTTGGTCACAAATCCTCGGACCTACCTTGGAAAGTACTACTGAACCTTGAAGATCTTCCAATATGCCGTTAATCTTCTAGAAGGGATATTCCATCGGGCACGGCTTTCTTGTAAGAATTCACACGATCTAGAAGCGAAACAAACTTGTAATAATAACATGTTACACATTGACCTTGGCGATAACACAACATATTCAGCGGAGTTCTAGGAAAGAGCGATATTAACTGAGCCGACATCTGCGGTATGATGTTACACAAACGAAGAGGAAAATTATAATATCCGTCATATGTCATAGAAAATAATGATGGAACTGTTAATAATATTGCTTAGGGAGACCCTAATCAATTTCATTCCATCCCAGGAACCCCGGACTACCATGATGACTAGGTAAAAATGTCTGCAAGAAGACTTGAGGGTATAATACCAGCCGTTTGGCAAGCCACGTGTCGACTTCAAGTTAATTTATTCATGACTACGTTTTTCCCGCGGATTTGTACGCGTTGTGAATATAAATGTTAGCCAATTTGGAACTGAATTTCATAAGGTTATTAAGCATAAACTAAAAACATGTGGCGAGAGCCGGTTAACCCAGGTTCGGCTGAAAAGAAAAGAGATAAAAAAATAGGACTATTGGACACTTGCCACAAGTATTTAAATCTTAACACTACAAAGAAAATAAAAAAAAAAAACAAAAAAGCAAAGAAGAAGAAGTAACATGGATAGGTTTTAGTCAGTAAAAGTCTGACACACACCCGTGCTCCACCCAGAGCGAGGCAAGTTATTTCCCATCCGGAAAAAATGGCCCTTTATCGACCTTTGGTTGGACACTACTGATAGGCCACGTTGTAAAATACTTCAAGTTAAGTTTACTACACAAATACCAAAGATCAAATATGCCACGAACTATGAGCCATCTGTTAGTCCCCAGTTTCATCGCTCATAAAACACACGTGGGACCTCTAAGTCACCTCACAAGTTTGTAATAAAATAATTAAGAGAAAACATCTAAAAAACGTTTGCGAAAGACATCGGCTTCTTCAAAGACTTGAACCCACAGTTAAACATATTTGGTTAAAATGTTTTACTGCACCTTGCTGTAATCTATGGAGAAAGTATTTTATGATGTTACAACCTCTTTGATGTTAAACGTTTTGCAATGTGGATATTTTGTTTTTACTGGGATTCATTTATTGGTTAATTGCGTCAGGATTTGGTTCATAGTATTGTTATGGCCTAGCTAGAGTTTAAGCGGCTCGCTTCTCATGCATAAAAATAAAAATGCTACTATATAATATTATAAATGCGAATGTTTGTGAGGATGTATGGATGTTTGTAACTTTCTCTCCCCTTTTCTTCCCTCGTCCTCACCCTTATCTCACTTTTTAAAAAAATAGCCTTTGTCCGTGGCCCGTCTCCAGGGTCCCAACTATCTCTGTACCAAAATTCATCAAAATCGGTTTGACCATTTAGGTGTGAAGATGTAACAAACAAACAAACTCACTTTCGCTTCTATAATATTAGTAAAGAAGTAAGGATCAATGCTCGTGCCTTCTCTGTATAATCTTCTTATGCTTTGGCCCAGCCGTGGGACAGTTATAGGCTGGTACTATTATACTATATATTGTTATTTTATAAAATGCGTAAGGTTATGTCAAGCATTACTCAGATCATGGGCTGCGGGTTGGTTCGATAAGAAGGAACATGGATGGGTTTTAGTCAGCAAAAGTCTGATATTCCCTTCCGCTCCGCCCACAGCGGGGGAAGTTATTTGATGATTACCCATCCGAAAAAAAAATAAGGACATCTTTTTAGGGTTCCGTAGTCAACTAGGAACCCTTATAGTTTCGCCATGTCTGTCTGTCCGTCCGTCCGTCCGTCCTCGCTTAATCTCTGTGACCGTTAGCACTAGAAAGCTGAAATTTGGTACCAATATGTATATCAATCACGCCGACAAAGTGGTAAAATAAAAATTGGAAAAAATGTTTTATTAGGGTAGCCACCCTATATGTAAAGTGGGAAGTGTTTTTTTTTTAATTTCTACCCTAACGTGTGATATATTGTTGGAAAGGTATTTTAAAATGAATAGTGGTTTACTAAAATCATTTTTTGATAATGTCAATAATTTCGGACATAATCGCTCCAAAAGTAAAAAACAATGTGTCCCCCCCCTCTAACTTTTGAACCATAAGTTTAGAAAATATGAAAAAAATCTGAAAAGTAGAACTTTATAAGGACTTTTTAGGAAAATTATTTTGAACTTGATTGACACAACAGTTTTTGTACAAAAAAGACAAAAAGTTGTACAAAATAATTTCTGGACTAAGTTTGTAGTATAATCGTATATGCAACCATTTTTTTTAACTTCGTTTACATATTTTATTATCCTGAACGTATCTTTTTTTAAACAAAAAAAGAATTATTGAAATCGGTTCTCGCAATCCAAAATAACCACCGAAATCGTCTTGCACGTCTTTGTATTAACTAGTAACCCAATTCCCCGAGAGATTGCACTTTAGGTACTTATTACATTGGATCGGGTATTACCGAATTGTTCGGTTGGTCTATCCTTGGCATTGGCGGTATCTTATAACTACATAAAACTTTTATTAAGAACATGCTAAGGCAATTTAGAACAAAACTAACATTCATTTTTTAACACCATCAAAATGTTAAGGTAAAAACCAGTTCATAAATGGTTCGATAGATGGCGTTGTGTAATGACGTAATTTTTTTAAAAGTCTATTTTAAGATTTTCCGTGCTTTCATGACCTACCGTGGTAAAGTAAGTTGCACCTTAAATATATTCGTAATTTTATTTATGAGTGCATAATCTAATTATTCGTCGAGGTTTGAGCGCGAACACAAAGGGGCTGAAAGGGGAGCTTTCAGCCCCTTTGTGTTCGCGCTAAAAATCCGTCACAAGTCGGAGCCGGAGCGCCTGCCGCGGACTCGCGGAGCTTGCAATGTTGCACGCTCCTCCACCTTTAAACTCATAAGTGGGAACACTTATTGTGACGGACGGAAAACTACGGAACCCTACACTGAGCGTGGCCCGACACGCTCTTGGCCGGTTTTTTTAACTTTATACCGATTTAAAGTAAGAAGCATTAATATTAACACTTGAAAGGGGATATTTACCATGTTTGTTTTTTATTTCGAAATATATGAAATGTGTAATAATGTTAGTGACCGTGTCAGTATAAAGACTTATATTTAGAAGCATTTTTTGGGATGATACATATGATACTAATATAATAAATTTACTAGTTGTTTTGCTCACAGCTCTACTTACCACTTACCAGTTAAGTCTTAAGTGAAAATGTATAATCATGTAGGTTTCGATCTAAACACGTTACCGAACCTGTATGGCAGGACTTACGGTAGTGCGTCCGCCAAGTTAGAGAAAAAGCGAGCAGGTAATGATAATAGCATAGCGGATCTTTTAAAGTCTACTGAGAGTTTCGATTAAGGACTTATTATTGTTGAGGAACGGTTATTTTCTAGCTATATAAGATAATGACTGGTAATTTTTTGTAGTTCTTTATTATGAAAATGTGTGTTATTAAGGGTTGACAAAGCTGTGTAACACGCATGTTCGTTAAATTGCTCCAAAGGTTTTAGTGCTAAACTCTATTATTGATCAAAATAAAGGAGTCAACCAGGGCTGTAGAAAAGCTTTGTATTGACTACTTCATATTTTTTTAAATAACAGGCAATAGTATTATAAAAGAACAGGAAGGCCTATACTCCTAATGATACAACGACATAGAACTCTTTGAATAAGTATACCATATAGAAAACTGATATATTTTATCACTAAAAAACTTATCCCTACTACTAAGCACTCATTTCACGCGATAACACTTGGCACTAACTGCTCATTCCACAGTTTTATCAGCGAATCAAACTGCCGTACCACAGAACTTGGCTCAGACTTTACACTAACTTTGTGAAGGAATAGAAATTAACGCATTTATAACTGATCGTTTGGCGCCGACGAGCATGTGAACAAGGTTGGTTGGGAGGGTTTGTAATTAAATAAGGTGTAAAAAACTGTCACAATCAGCTATTAATCTGAAGATAATTTTAAGGGTCTAGGACTTGAAGAAGTATTTTTATATATTGAATTTAGATGAGATCAAAGCTTCTGTCTTGCTTATAGGTATGGAATTAATGTTTCATAGTCATAAGTTTACGTTTTTATCCCATAGGGGTCGGCAGAAGCTACATTTGATCTCGTCGTCTTCATCTCGTCTACTTTTCAATCCTACTAATATTATAAATGCGAATGTTTGTGAGGATGGATGGATGTATGGATGTTTGTTACTCTTTCACGTCAAAACGGTTGAACGGATTTTGATGAAATTTGGCTCAGAGTTAGATTGTAGTCTGGAATAACACATAGGATACTTTTTTTTCGATCATCGCGCGGGCGAAGCCGCTGGCGCCACCTAGTCTGGTTATAAACGTATGCTGGCTACGACATTTTATATTTCAGATCTCAAAAAAAATCCAGCTACGAAATGGAAATCGTTTTATGTCCATCATCGATTTGATTGATTGAGGTCAACAGTGACAAAAGACATTGACTAAATATGTATATTTGGAAGCATCCGGTTGGACAAACCAACACCAACGTAATTGAGAAAATACCTTACAAAATCGTAATGGCCTATCTTGCTTACGTTAATTTCTTGGAATCGTAGACGATTATCTCGTCAATTTGTGATGTAACAACAATGTAACAAGCAATCCGAAAGCTGTGATGTTTTAATTCTAGGATTCTATTATAAAATGACAGTTTGGTTGATGAAACATGATTGGTCAAAGATACATATTTACTTATGACGTGGACTATAAGGAGAGTTTAAAAAGTCTTATAATGTAAAGAGGGAAAGCAATCTTGGTAAGACGTAGAACTGATCAGAGCATACCCATAAAGCATAGACTATAGAAATAGCTGGGAGTGGGATTCGCCTCCTCCTTATGGAGTGAGCTGTAAGTACATGTTTGTGATGTTTTGAGGGGATATTTTTGGATTTTTAGTTCTTGGATATGCTGATTATCCTTACGACGGTTTTCTTCACTATATTGATGGTCGTGTCGAAATAGATAGCACATAGTAATGTAACCCATGACCCTACAGCTCGAAATTTAAGGCTGTAACCATTGGGACAACTTTGTTCTCTGTGTAGGGACATATTGGCTACGAAATCGGGAAGTTATAAAAATTTCCAAACCGAGGATGTTGGTGACAACCCTGACTTAACTAAAACTTGAACAATAAAATGTCTTATTAGTGCAGTACGAGAGGAACTAAATGAGCTCGAACCTGTCCTTGCGATTTCAATTATAAGGCTGATCGTAAAACTAGTGAGGAAAGTTGGCGTCCGTCGGAATTGCACTTACAGTGCTTTTATGAGATGCCAGATCCTTTAGTGATTAGGTTTGCAGTGAAGAGGTTAATTTACATAGTAATAACATAGTGTTTCCAAATCCTTGATAGCTACAAACATATATACATATATCTGGCGATCGAACTCAGCATTGTTGACGCTTTGATTTATACGTCTGACCCGCAATCATGTAATGATTACAGAGATTATAGAGGACAACGTTCTGAAATAAAGGTAAAAATCCATCGACAAAATATTGTTACAGAAAGAATAAAAAGACAATCTTATGTGTATACATGTGCCATTCAGGAGTAGCCTATTCGCACCAGCTTCGCCTAAGAAATATAATTATATGTTATGGGATTCAGTAATAGTGTAGGTTCCGATCGAAGCAAGATTTTTTGAAATTGGATGACTAGTTTCGGTTATTCTCTCCTACATTCAAACTTATATACTTTACTACTTTATAATTTCGGTGAAACTGTTAGTAACATTTTTCGCGCTAGCTACGGACACTAATTTCAGTAAGCATGTACAAGTAGTCAAGAAACTTAACAAGTATACAGGTTCGACAGATATACTTAATGGCTTGGAAAAATGATTAAAACTTCATTTGAAAACCTCATTATGGATGTAAAGGCAAGTGTCGATGATCACAGAGTTTCTCAGAGGCGGTGCGGGTAAATATTTTCAAATTAAACGAAATTAATGAAGTGTTTCTATATCTATTAATTTCTTTGAAAACATCCATCTGTTTCCAAAAAAAAATAAAACCGACTTCCAAAAAAAAAAGTGGAAAATAACTTTATTTCCGGAAGTCGGTGGCTTTTGTTGGTTTCGTTGACTTTTTTGCCACCGACTTCCGGAAATAAAGTTATTTTCCACTTTTTTTTTTGGAAGTCGGTTTTATTTTTTGCAAAAAAGTTTTTTATTTCAGCATTTTTAGTTATAGTATTATGATATAATTCGCAAACACGGTTATTTTTAGCTTTTTAGTGCGTAGGTCCCGTCTTAAATACAAGCTTTAGGCAGTTGTCTCACCAACGACGAGAAAACGACTAACTATCGGCTATTTTCTCGCTCAAGAAACGTACAATAGAATACTTTCCGTGTGAATAAAAGAGATGCATATACAAACAGTTGATCGCTGACTGTTCACACTGCCGGCGAGCACTCGCTTCACTAGCTTGTCGCTGAGCGACAAGAGCTATGAAAGATAACACTCACTCGGCGATACTCGCCAAGCGATTAGAAATCACGCCGAGAGAGCAACCAGTGGTCATGTCATCTGGTCGCGTATGAGGCCGCAAGACTGACTGTACGCTTGACTGCCGCGAGCGAGTGATGCGAGTAATCGCCCGCCTCACTCGCACACTCGCTTATAGCCGAGCTACACAAATATCGGAACTACGCACTTGCTCCCCACGTCTCGCTAACTCGTTTCTAGTTCTAGCTCTACTCGTTACTCGTTAATCGTTGCCGGTGAGACAAGTGCCTTAGTTCCACATCACGCTATAGTATTTAATACTATCTAAATTATGCTTTAGTTTAAAACCAATTCAGAAATCATATGCATCATCGCCTAGGGGATACAGCTGATACTTGATCTAATGATTGATTATGTTTCTTAATGACTGGGTGAGGGGAGGGGAGGGGGTACGGGCACCCTGCTCCCACTCGCCTGCCTACCCTGGCGAAACCCATACTTATACATGTGATTGCAGCAATCACGGCAGATTTGCGGTCATTTATTGAAGAGTTCCGTTGTATATCACTGAAGATCTATCACCAAATTAAAATACAATCACCTCAAAAAACTGCGATGACCTTCCAAATCATAGTGCATAGCGTTTTTTGTTCATTTGTCTTCGACAACCTCTAAAATTATATCATCAACGTAGACGAAGTCAATCTAATACGCATTATTAAAGATAACTCAAAAACTACTGGCCGGATCTTGATATTTTTTTTATGGGACCAAACGACAACCACCATCTTTCGAATAAAAAAAGAATCATCAAAATCTGTTCACCCAGACCAGAGTTATGAGGTAACAAACACAAAAAAAAAAAAAAAAAAAAAAAAAACATACAGTCGAATTGAGAACCTCCTCCTTTTTTGAAGTCGGTTAAAAATACCGACTGAAAATTAACTACTGAACGTACCAAATGCAGAACATTGTCCCTAGTTCCTTCCCAGAATCTTCGAAGTAAATGGACTCCAAGTGGCACATGCGAGACGGGACTAACATCCACTCTTGACCCGCACCGCCTCGGAGACACTCGGTACTCATCGACACTTGTCTTGTCTTTATAACAAGTACGTGAAGTGCTTCCTAACAATTTGATTGACCGTTGACATTGTTTAGTGTTAGTACTAAAGATGAAGAAGGATGTTTATTCACTAAAATGTTGTGATCTAGAAAGAAAGTAGTTATGACTAACTATAGACTGTTATACACTCGGCGTCACAAAAATCGCACCTTTTCAAAAATCACCTTCCAAGTCATTTAAACCATATTTATTCTATGGTAAGAGTATGACTATGGTACACCATTTAAAAGGCAATTTATTCAGCTTTCAGAAAAGTTAAGGAGTTTTCAGTTTTATTTATCAAGGCATAAAATAAAACGGGTTAATTGTGAATAAAGAAAAATAAGTTTTATTACAACGTCAAACAATTACAATTAACAACAGAAAAAATACAATTAAATTTTTAAAATTAACTTAAAACCTAGTGTTACCCCCCCTTGCTCTAATGACAGCTTGCATGCGATCCCTCATGGACCTAATTAATTTTACGACCGTTTCTTGAGGAACGTTGTCCCATTCCTCAATAACGGCATCTTGGAGCTCTTGAAGAGTGTTAGGGGCAGGATCTCGGGCCCGCACTCGCCGTTTCAGGTCGTCCCAAAGGTGCTCGATAGGGTTCAAATCGGGACTTCGAGCTGGCCAGTTCATAACAGGGATCCCAACCTCTTGTAAGTAATCCCTTACGATTAACGCGGTGTGGCAGCGGGCGTTATCATGCATTAACATGAACCCACTGCCAACAAAACCCGCATAAGGGACCACATGCTCTTCCAGGATCTCTGTTATGTACCGAGGAGCAGTCAACGACCCTTGCCCACGTGCACCTCCAGTCCGAGAAACGCACACAAGATTGGTTTTCCCGTCGATTGACATACCGCCCCAGAACATGCACGAACCACCCCCGTATTCTACCGTTTCCTCTATACAGGCTTGTGCGAATCGTTCTCCCTGTCTCCTGTACACTCTTCTACGCCTATCGTTGCAGAAAAGGCACACCCTCGTCTCATCCGAGAAGAGCACAGCCCTCCATTGCTCTATTGTCCAATCGACATGGTCGCGAGCGAATTGCAACCGATTTCTCCTATGCTGTGCAGTCAATTTTGGGCCTGTAGCAGCTCTATGGGCAGTAATTTTCTTCTCCCGTAACCTTCTTCTAACCGTGGAGACGCTCACTGAGGTTCTGCGTACTGATTGGAGCTGTTGTTGCACTTCAACAGCATTGCAGAATCGATTGCGTAGTGAAGTTGATACAATAAAACGATCGTCTCTTTCGGATGTACAGCGTTGTCTGCCAGATCCACGTCTTCGAATATATCCACCAGTCTCCTGGAACCGTCGGAACACTCGTCGAACGGAAAAACGGCTTAAATTCAGTTGCCGAGCAACATCACACTGTCGCATCCCTGATTGCAGTAGTGCAATCACTTGAGAGGCTTCATCTGCAGTGGTATCCATTTTCAGGGTGGTTTTTCTTGCTGGAGTTGTTCACATGTATTCACTTCAAAGTCTGGATGGCGAATGACTCATTTTTGTCCGAGTTCGGCCATTTTATACTCTTCTAGGGTGGTGCAATTAGTGACTCCTGTAATGCATATTTTCACAACAATTGTTTAACGACTCGTGCTGTGAAGGATTGTGTTATTTATGAAATGTAACTGTTGTTAATTGAGAGGTCATTAAATATACTTTCAGCAGATATCAATATTGACTGGGTGAAATGTATGCGTTCATGGATGGACAGATTTAAATTGCAATTTTCGGAGGTGCGATTTTTGTGACGCCGAGTGTATATTCGTGCGAACGTGTGAAAGCTTCAATAGCTCTTGCATATCGCCAGAATCCGACTTATTCGGTGTCGCTCAACAAGTTTAGAACATCAATGTCTCAGGTACGGGATGTAGTTAGTTAGTAATTAGCCTTTAATTGTTAATTATATCACATTTATCATCATTTTCCCGCCCTTGTCTTATTATATTTGATGTCGGAACAATACGATTTTTTCTTCCTTTCTCCCCTGTCAGACGGCACGGCATCATTTACACCTTTCTTCTTCATATCATTCCTTACACAATCTATCTACCTTTTCTTAGCCCTTCTTCTCCCTCTCCATCCATCAACATTCAAATCCATCACTCTTTTAGTTGTATGTGCTTCGTCCCTCCACATTATATGTCCATACCTACCAAGACAATTTCATACACTTTCTTTATTAAGTTAATTTTTCCATTCTAACCGGATGCAGCTGAATACCAGTATTTTACATGGAGCGACTGGCTATCTGATCTCCTCAACCTATTTAGTACTGGGTAATACTCCTTGCTAGGACTTGTTGTCAGACTTTCGGGTCATTAAATAACTGTAACAACTGTCAAAGTTCTACAAACAGCCAGGACCAAAGGACCCGCGGACCTTTCCTGTCAAAATTTATTTAATGAAATATCGCAAGAACTTGATATTGACTTATTTTGCACTAAAACAAGCACAGTAAGAAGACCTATAGCCAAATCATTTTTGTGAATGAAGCAACGGCTGGTGATCCTCAAACTCGCATGTATAATATATAGGTATTAAGTATTAACGTAAAATTATAAATATAAACCATAACTCTAACTTTCGGCTTCAATATATCGTTAATGTTGTATATCGGTGGAGGCTTGTTATTAGCAACTTAATAATTTACTGTTTTTACTTTTTATTTTGTTACTAGCTTTTGCCCGCGTCTTCGCTCGCGCTAAATTCGGGATAACACAGTTCCCCTTTCCTGATTTGCAGGTACCTGCTACCTGTAGTTCTGCTTATTGATTGTAATAGCAATGCTAAGTTTTCCCTTTTCTTCCTTCTTTCTCCCTAATTTCCTACTTTACAAAGAAATAAAAAGGAATAATCCTTACTAATATTATAAAAGAAAGTGAGTTTGTTTGTTACATCTTCACGCCTTAATGGCTAAACCGATGTTGATGAATTTTGGAACAGAGATAGTTGGGATCCTGGAGACGGACATAGGCTCCTATGTCCGTCTCCAGGATCTTACTACTCGACTTTCTTTTATAATATTAGTAAGGATTAGTGTGTAAGCGTTCTTAAAAAAAAGTAATAACATGAAAGCGGCTTAACCCTAAAGATCGACTTAAGCGGCTATTATAATTTAGCCACAAGTTCCACCGTGCGCTTTTTAGGCATTTATTTAAGTGGCCCCTAGTGTTGGCATTGTTTCACTGGAACACGTAGTCTCAATAGGTCATTGCCCTTGATGACGTATAAGCTTCATCTTTCTACTTATTTATAAATGCTTCCACCATGTATGTATGTAAAATGAGGAAACGTTTTTTGTCAACAGAATGCAGTACTAACAGATATGGTAGTACTGCTATTAAGTAGTTAAGTTAGTTTTCTCTATAGTCTAGTTTTAAAGGTGAGCTATCAACGGACATTCCTCGTTTAGCTCATCCCGTATGGTGTTCATAAGTTTCTTGTCATCATCAATAATAAGGAGAAATTGCATGAATGACACAAATAACGCTTGAGCGTACAGCTTGTGACCCTAAAATTACGGAAAATAGATTTACTTCCGTTGGTAACTTTTTAAATTCATAATTTTTTACCACCGACTTTCGGGGGTAAATTTAGAAATAGCAACACGCCAAGCGGACGTTTCAGAACACCACTATGGTGTTCTGACATGTCCGCTTTGTGCTCAAAGTTTTTCGGCCAAAGTTGGATATGCTAGCCACTTGAAAGACACGAAAGAGACAGTCACTGTGGCTTAAATCAGGTAGCTGGCATCATCATCATCTTTTGACCCTCGCTTTGGATCGATAGCGACTGAGTTTAGTTAATACGTAGGATGTGAACGTGGAAGTATTTCCGATTATTCATCAACTATCATCAAGGTCATCTGATGTTGCAGAATCTGATTCATTGGTAAAGACTGCACCACTTTTAATAATCCGGGTCATTGGTCAGACTGCCTGGAAATTTAACACCATCTGGATTGTGTAACCTAAGATTTATCTACTCTTGTTCGCAAAGTAGTTTCGACATTTTTTGGGGGACATTCGCGTACTTGCACCCGTGAAATATGTATAGAACCTATGTCTGATTGCGGTTAATTCAACTTTACTAAATTAGGCTTGTGTTCTCAACTCAGCTGATGAGAAGCGATTGGATTGGAGCACGCGCGCCTATAAGAACCCGATTTTCTCGAACTTTGTAGAGATCCAGATTATAATGATCATAACAAATATTAAATGACTAGCTTTTGCCCGCGGCTTCGCTCGCGTTAAATTCGGGGTAACACAGTTCCCCTTTCCAGATTTGCAGGGACCTGTTACCTGTAGTTTTTGCCCTTGCCCCTTATTTATTGTAATAGCAAAACTAGGTTTTCCCTTTTCTTCCCTCTTTCACCCACATTCCTAATTTTTTTTAAATAGCCTATGTCCATCTCCAGGGTCTCAACTATGTCTGTACGAAAAATCATCTAAATCGGTTCAGCCATTTAGGCGTGAAGACGTAACAACCAAACAAACTCACTTTCGCTTTTATAATATTAGTAATATATACTTATTATTCCTGTCCCCGAAAGATTGAGCAGAGGTGTGGGTACCTAATAATACAAAATATCACGCCTGTTATACGCGACAGTTAAGGCAGAGATGTAACTTACAGTACTCCAACATTTCGCCAGTTATACAAAAAAAAACTTTTATTTACAAACTACAGTTGGCCCACATTGTGTTAGTATTATCATTAAAACCTATGTTAGTACTTATAGAGAAAAAAAAGGAAATAAAAATAAAATAGTGTGGCCAAACTCGCCCCCGTGTAGATTTATCAAGGCCCATGTAAGACATGTAGCTTGACATACCTACCCAAGGTAGGCCCATCCAGCCTTTCGGCAAACACTCTCAGAATGCTGTTGGTGCTTCCTCCCACTCTGCAAATCACTGACGCCACCTTCTTACGCATAACTTATAATGTTATAATGTTGCATAGTTATAATGTTGTCTTTGTAACAGAAGGCGAGTCTATAGCCATCAACTAGGTAGCGATCCATGTCGATCAGTAGTTACTGAGGAATTTCTGATGAAAAACCCTTGATACACGTCGCCGCCTGTTGAAGTTTCACTTAGTAATGACCACGTGGTGAAGTTTGTTTGTTTTTACCAATACAAGGAAATAGTAACTATAGTTTAAACTACAGCTTAAGCTAATATAAATAAGTCATGAATAAAAATCCAAAAAACACTATTATAATATAAAAGGAACTAAGGATATTTTTAATTAATACAGGTGCCTTAAATATTACTCACTTCCAAATCGTTTCCGACTATAGTGCACGTTAATACACAGATTCATGTTCACTCTAAATAAAAAGCTTATGTTCATTTACAGAGAATCCAAATTCAAATGCGTTGGCTTACGATGACGTTACATCATTAAAGTGCATTTTACTCCATGCTCCAAAGGTCAATTACAAGGGAATTTGAGCTCTACGTCATCGAAATTAGAATTGATATCGCCTGCTACATTATTTACGGCTTTTGACTCATTCTCGGTTTCTCATTCAATGGGATTCCCGAAATATTTGACATTGTATAGAAAAGACGTGCATTTCTTCCAGTTTCCTAACGGGATAAAGACAGGAATGGGCAGGAACAGGCGTTTTTAAAATAGAAAAGCATATAGAAATGGTTACTGAGGATAATTCCTAAGATTCTTCCCTCTCTCTTCAAATACTTTTCAAATCAGTTACATTTTGTATCGTTCTTAGTATAAACAGTCCTTTTCAACCAACCTGTTTTGACCAACGGTATGGTCACTGGTAAGGGATTTACCACTATTTTGGAAATTCGAAAATGCCAACAACGGCTTCAAATCTGTTTAAGTCATTTAACTTTTATTGAAGTGAACTAACGGTAGGGGTTTTACATATTGTAGATTATTAACAATATTGGTGAACCAACCAACTAGAAGTTGGTTGAAAATATGGAAGATTGATAAGCCTGGCGAGGCGCGAGGGCTCGATACACCTTACAAAGGAAAATAAAATCTACGTCGCAATCTACCATTTGAGGATTTAATTTGCGTCCTGTTATCAGTTGTAAAGATTTGTGTTTTCTCATCAAATATTTGCGTACTTAAGCTGTACTGTTTTCGCAGAAATATTAACAGCATTACTAAGAGTAATTGTAGATTTCCCATCAGAAGAATGTGCTGATAAGAACAAGGAAGATGGTAAAAAACTAATGCTAGTCAATAAAGATAGTCATCAGTATGATGTTGATGTTGAAATAATAATTAATGACAATATAAATATAAATGAGTTATGTGCGGTTTTTAAGATAGTGATCGACATGTTATATGTCTACATTATTTTGATTAAAACAACAATATAATATTGTCTGATGCATTCTTTTGAAACCACTGTTAACCTTATCACCTTTGATTTTATTATTATGGTTGTTTTATAAGAATCACAACTGCAGTCCAAAGGATTTTCTTGATTTATCTTGATTGTTAATGTAAATACCCTTAATATAAAAACGAAGTTATGCATTTTGTTCTTATTCTTAAAGATAACTATGAAAGTCTTCAATTGTCATGTTATGTGCATTTAAGTGTGGCTTCTTATTTATTTTTGTTGTTTTAATTAATGATACCCAACATTTATTGTGGCCAAAGATGGGTACCCAATTGATTATATTGTATTTAGGAAGAAGTATATGGAAATGGTCATCCAGAACATCGAAATGCTGGTGATAGTATATAAGACTAGGTTAAAATATCAGCTAAAGCCACGTGCACTCAAAACGATATCGAACACGATTGCAATGACGCCATAGCAAGTGCAGCGACATGTTACAATAGTATTGGCAAGGAGGTCGTTAATTGTACGTATTGTAACGTTCCAAGGAAAACCTTTGTAAGAGCCAAGGTGTTGCTTTTTATTACTAGCACGGGACAATGATTATTTTAATCAAAGACTGCTTTTCATTGATTTCCGGAGTAAAGTAAGGCGCCTGTATAAGCCTTTATACTGACGTGGAAATGTAAGTTTAGTTTCTAATAAATACAACTAGAGCTAACTACTTTAAGGCCTAAATTCAAAGCTCAACATGACATATGAAAGTTTATTTACGATTAGTTTTATTAGCCCAATCTAGAGATTTCTTTTTTGCGGATGGGTAACCATCAAATAACTACCCCCGCTCAGAGCGGAGCGGGGGGAATGTCAGACTCCTACAATCCCGGCGGGTGGTGGCCCTAGCAGACCCCTCTGCTTTGCCGAGATCTCTTTGGGGTGCGCGTGGAACATGAACGCGCCGTCGACACGGCCTGCCGTCACTAGACGGACGGGCGGTGAGCTACCCATTGCTCACTGTCCACAGACCCGCATCTACGGTGGCAGAGACTCGTCTTGCGGCGTCCGACGCCTGGAGCGACATCTCCGGCGGCTGGGTTAGTTTCAGGTTCTAATCTAGAGTATTTGGCAGCCATTTTTTTTATGTCATAAACATTTCATTCAGTTCGTTTATCATTCCCTAGGATTTCTCTAGCACTAATTTTACTATAGCAGTTATTAGTTCGTTGACATAATTTGTTTGAACATCATAAGGGGTACCATCAACATTGTCGTCTATGTTACTAAGACATGTGTCACCAATTGTTTTATCTCCTTTCTTATCTTATTCAATTTAGTTCAAGATCCTTGTAACTACGTGACGAGTGTCTGGTCACAGATAGTTCGGAAAACAATTTTATTGGCTTTAAACGAGAGCTTAATGATTTTAATGTGCGAGTCCATATAGGTTGATACCGTGTCACTTACAAGGGCCATACGTTAACCATTATAGTTAGAAGCGTCGACAGATAAACCAGTAAGATTTTCGAAGAAGTAACCATACCCATACTATGATGACTAACCTAAGCAAAAGGTAATTTTAGAGAACAACATCATGCGTACGAATTATAGGCACAGGACATATTTTGATCTCTACTCATAAAATAACTTGTTTTATTTGTGGTTTTCAGGATTTCGTTCAAATAAGTCCTCAAAGAATGGCGTGGAGCCTCTTAAAATAATAACAAAAATGTGTTAGAAGTCTTATTGAAAATTATTTAAATGTAATGCAAATAACTCTATATTTCTTACTGAGTTGGGATTAAGATAAAGAGAACAATCAAGATTGATATATCTGTCCTAAAACAACACGGATTCAGGAATTGGAATTGGAACAAATAATTTGTATCCATAACTCTTAAAGTGGGATGAAATTGACGAAACACATCTGTTTCCAAATTGATTTGTGGAAGAGTACTCATGACTTGTTAGGTCATTGTGCTTCTAGGATGATAATTCCGGTTGTTGACTGAGTCCAGGGATCTAATAATAATAATAATTTGTTGTTAGCGAAACGAACCCCACGCGTTTACTTTTTGTGGGTTCTATAGTTAGAATGCTTTTTTTTCTACACCACAGTCCCTACCTAAATATTATGAATGTTCATCAAGTCGCATAGATATAGTTATTTTATGATTATGTTCTATCTTTGAACAACTGTACAAGGAAGACGAGTGTGTGATTAAAATAAGTTTTTCTCAGGAACAATATTGATTATGATGAATTAATTAATTGTATCACATATTACGGAGAAGATTGAAAATAAATATTTGTTGTATTAGTAGGTCAATGGCGTCAGTTTTATTTCGATCAACAGGAAAATAAAGGTACAATGAACTAAGGTATTAGAATATTTTTATAGTTTGTCTATTGTCTTTCATCTCATTCCTACATCTTCAAAGCACAAACAAAATTAATATTAATTATAAAGCAACAAAGTTCACAATTACATGAGACCTTTTTAAATAGAGCTCATTACATTTCGTTTGGACACATGCCACTAAAATCCAAGTAGTAACAAGAAACATAGTTTTATATACCTACTAGATTCGTTCCCAGAAATGTTACTAACATAATCGTGATGAACTGGACAAAATAAAAGTAATCTAAGCGTAAAATGAATAGTGAAATGAATCATAATGTCATACGAGACTCCAACGCGCCAAGGACTGAAAGCGATATAAACATTAATTAAGGTTATGATATAAAACGAAACGAACGCATACAGAAAGCTCTATGCGTACTGTTTATTTTTTCATTCATACAAAATGACAAATACATTCGTCCGACTTACTAACACAGATAAGAGACAAATACACAACCAAAATAGAACCCTCCCTCTATCACAATAGAGGTGAGAATTCGTTGAAATTGTTTGATAATCTTGTGCATGGGGTTCTAGTAAACAGCGACTCCGGCGCAAACCGTAGTCAGTCAGACGTTGATCAGTGTTGAGAGCGGCCGTTATTGAAAGGCAAGCGCGTGCCCCACTCGCGCGCACTTTGCGAACGAAATACGATTTTCGAATTATTAACTTGTGGTGTCCCTTTAGGGAATATTTTAGGACCTGTGTTTGAAAAAGTTCTAAAACATATTTTGAACTATTAGTGTGTTTATGTGCAAGTGTTTCGTGGTCCATTGTGTTATTGCTGACATGCATGGTGAGTAGATTTTGAAATTCTTACACACGATGCGTCTCAATGAGTCCCATTGTTTAGGCGCAGTCTTTTTTATTCTTGTTTGTATCAACACTTTCATCTGCATTCTTTATTTGCTTCTTTATCAGTCTTCTAATTAAGGTGCAGTGAATAGTAAAATTATTGTAAAAGTTCTTTTAATGTTTACTGTGGATTGTATTTTTTATGGTTTGGTGCATTCTGTTAGGATTTAAACTTATAGTTTTAATTTTTACATTAAAAAAATAAGAGGCATCTTGTTCAAAATAGTTTATTACAGTGAATCATACGATATTACGATTTCTAAGGAAGAAAAAGTTGCTATTCATCGGATCACTTGTTTTGAAATATACATTCTTCGATGATTTATGCTGTTTCACTTCAAATCAATCGTTGTTATCTCCGATCGTATCTGGCATATTGTTTGTATAATTTGTATTAATGTCAAGTGTTTGATAAATGTTGTATACACTGCAACACTTGAGAGTTCATATTAGGCGCTCATGTAAACTCATGATAATCAAAAAACATGTTATGGTTTCTCCTAATTTTGCCAATCATGTAATCTCTTTGTTAATTTTAACAAAAGAATTTGGCTTGCAACGTCAGTGAGTCTTTATTATTAAACCGGTAATAGTATTTGTTAATCTTATTATTAGACCGCATTTTTCTACGAATTCTTCCGCGTGTACTGATAAATCATAAAATAGTAGCCTTCGAGAAATAGATAACTTAATAAAATCCTTGACCAATGTTCTATCACGTCGTTCTCTGTGTTATTGTTATTGCATTATTGTTTTAATCAATTTATTGATGAATCATCAATACTGTTATAAACTTGAAGCTTGAACTTCATCAAAACTTATTTCGATTGGATTTAATCCGGAGTTTGCCTCATTCTGTCTCATTAGAATAGATGGGAATGTGCTTAGCGATACACTCTAACTATTCCTTTAAGAATATTTCATCGCTAACGTCTTATTACGTTACATTTTGATTTACTGCCGCATTTGATATGCACGGGCTATTTGCTCCTGCAACTAGGTCGGCTGTTTATTTAAGCATAATTGTTCTCACACCGATATTGAATCATTCATTTGTCAGTTGTGTGTCTGTTACATCATATCTATTGTTTTAATTCGTTTTGAAACTCTCTTCGTATTATTGTAGGTTAGGTTGCTGTATAATATAGCACTATATCATGCCTGCAGTTCCCGAAGGGTTAAGCAGATGTGTTTCTATTATTACACGTAGTGTGCCCCATGTAATGGGGGCGAGCCTATTGCCATCAACTGTACACAAGTTCAGGCTCCGTGGCTGCTATGGCTACTGCTGAAAAATTCCTGACGGAAAAATCCAAAGAAAAGTTTTCTATATATTTATCATTTTGTTTTCAATATTTTATATGAAATGTCAACAAACATCGCTTTCTTAAACAATTGTTTATAAGGAATTCGATTTTAATTTATTATTACAGAAATAATGTATCGTGATTTATCATGATAAATTATTTATAATAAGGTAAAATAATCATAGTATTGCCTGCCTATATTTTTAATTATAATCGTGACTAAACTAGTCTAAAAATAAATAGGTACCTACTCGTTTAACTTTTACCTGTTATGCTAAATGTATTTGATTATTATTAAAAATTATGTAATATTGAAAATGATGTAACGGAATTTAAATGCAGATACCTAAATACAGTATGCTATAGGTATAACTGTTTTTGGTATCAATAATAACCATTCGAATGATGACTTTATCAAAATCACTATCAATTCTATTGTTCTATAGATAATCACAAAAGGTTAGGTATGCAGATCTACTAGATGAAATAGGTACGTGAGGTAAAGACGGATAGTAAACTTTTTGACATAATTATTTTAAGTGTAGTGAAAAAAAAGGGCAAACAAGTCGTTACTCTACTCTTGCTGTCCCTGTAATTGGCTATAATACTGGTTCCAGAGGCCAGGTTGTTAATCCAATTAGTAATGCCGTTCATAATTTCTCCTTAAACTAGTTATTTTTCTCTCATATGACCCGTACTATACGAGATTACTTCAAAATAGTACTGCTTTCCCTTTTCCTAACTATGTATGTTGCGGTAGGCTTCCAGTCTATCATGGATGCAGCTGAATATTTGATCTCCCCAACTCTGTTAGTACCTACTAGGTTATATGTCTGAATGCCATTCTAAGAACATTGTCTAGTTAGCAAATGCCGTAGGGTTAACTAGCCCTTGTGTCTGGTAGAGTCTATAAGAATTACACAGTTTCACGTATTCCGTGTTGGAACAATCCTTACTAATATAATAAAGCGAAAGTGAGTTTGTTTGTTACGTCTTCACGCCTAAATGGCCTAACCGATTTTGATGAATTTTAGTACAGAGATAGTTGTGACCCTGGAGACGGACATAGGCTATTTAAAAAAAAAGTGACATAAGGGGGAGAATGAGGGAAGAAAAGGGGAGAGAAAGACATTTTTTTTTCGATCATCACGGGTGTTAAATTAGCGTTAGCCCAAAGTAACTATGCCACGCGGACGAAGTCGCGGGCGGAAGCTAGTTTATTATGGTCCTTTTTTGCCAATGCATCTTCCTTAACTATTAGGTATAACATATTTAGTATATCTACTGTGACAGCCATATCAGCAATGATCAAACAACTTGATCCTTTCTCGCCACAATATTGGTTTAGCCTATTGATTGTAGTGACATGTTCCGGTTGTATGTTTGTGTATGTGAGATCTGTGTCTGTAAACGCACCCACATGGCACAGTGCACGAGAAATCTTTTTATGACTACTAACAAGAATTCACTTTCTATGGTTTTGTTTTGGTTATCGTTTATTTATCGTTATCAAATTCTTTTCTCTCTCGGTATGATTCACTTCTTAATATTCTCCGACCAGTAAGTTAGTAGCTACCTGACTAGTTGTGTTAATTCTCTTGTCCAAATTCTCTGCGAGTTTTTTTTTGTTCCATTCTGTATCAGGAAAATACACCTGCTACTTCATCAAATTTATTTAGTGTTCATATCGGAGACCGTCTTACCAATAATTATTTTATCCAGAAGTGCTGATTTCTACAATATCTTCAATCAACTACCTAAAGACAACTTCTTTATACCTATATCTATTCAAATAATTTTATTTGTAGAACATAGGTAAAAACCAATTATCAAAGCCATTTGTTGTTAAAATTATTCTTATCATGAATTGGCGGAATCCTTGCTAATATTTTAAAAGTAAGTTTGTTTGTTTATTTGTTACGTCTTTACGCCTAATTGGCAAAACCGATTTTGGTAGAGGCATAGTTGGGACCCTGGAGACGGACATAGGCTATTAAAAAAAGCGAGAACTTTTCGCAGTTTTCAAGGTAGGAAGCAATGTAGGAAGTATGTTACCCCGGATTCAACTCGAGCGAAGCCGCGGGCAAAAGCTATTGTATTTATAAAAACCACCATTTTGTCATGATAATAGAATAACTACCGGAAAACCGCAGACAGTTAGGTTTTGTTTATATAATTAAAATTTCTGATTAACATGTGACGTCAATGCAAATAATTAGCTCAAACAGTGATCTTTACAGTTGCAGAAGTAGTTGAAGCTCGTGGTTAAATAATTACAACAACTGCTCGAGTCACACAAAACGCTGTAAGCCGTTAGTCTTGGCTGTCTGATTAAAAATCTTACTTAAAGTCTTATCAAGGGTATAGTTTTACCTAGTAATAACTGGGTTGCGGAGGTCAGATAGGCAGCCGCTCTATGTAAAAAACTGGTCAGCTACATCTGGTGTCTACACAATGATGAAGCGGAAGCCGACCCCAACATAGTTAGGTAAAGGTTCGGCAGATGTAGTCGTTAGATATTTCCACCATTGTGTTTCTTTCAGTTTCCATCATCAGTTTTATCCTGTCCTTGTTCCAATTTATTTAGGGTCGGCGCGGCATCTCTTCTCCTTCCACAATTCTCTATTATTCGTCATATCATCAGATGCCTCATTGTCTTGCCATATTTTTACACAGTCATCACATGCTCATCGCAAATCAACCGATTACTACACAAGTTTTCAATCACCGGCGCCATTTTCAGACTTCCGTTTTATGTACTCGCTTAATATTTTATCCATCCCTGTAAGATCCAAGGTTTTTCCAAGATTTTTGTCTGGACCTTAAAAGAGACTACGAGTTCCTCTACGAGACCTCTGAGTTTGTTTCGGCTGTTTCTTCTCTGAGTAGTCAGGTACGAAACACCGGCCTCATCTAGTTTTTAAAAAAAGACATGTAAAAGTGTTTGTGAAAACCTACTTGCAAAATAAACATCATTTATCAGTAACACTGCACATTCCCGCCAGCATGTTATCAATACCGTTGAATTTGTTTTTCTTTATAAAGAGTCTCATATTCAGTAGCGAATGTTTAAATCCTTATAGCCATATCAGCCTATTATAATTTTTGTTATCATTGGCATCATTACATATGGTTTCAAAATGATGTCATTGTTATGCCCCAGGTCATGTTATTATAAAGGTAGTGAATAGCAATGACGTTATCTAATTTAAACTTCAAACCTCGCCGGTAAATACCATTGTTTTTTTTTCACAAACGTTCGCGCCAGCCCTTACAAGCACTCAGTATCCGAAAGTCTGACAGCCAGTTACTAAGGGGTATCGTATTACCTACCTAGTACTGACTGCGTTATAGAGGTCAGTTAGGCAGTTGACCCGTATAAAATACTAGTTGTCCTGCGCGGTTTCACCCTCGTCTATAGTTGCTGCCCCGCTGCCAAGGGTAGTAGCGTGATGTTGTATAGCCTATGTTATTTTCTGATAATGTAGTTTCTTATTAGTGAAAAATTGTTAAAAACGGTCCAGAAGTTTTGGAGCCTATTCAATACAAACAAACAAAAAAATCTTTCGTCTATTTAGTTGCATCCGGTTAGACTAGAAGCTGACACCAATATAGCTGGGAAAAGACTAGGCAGATGATAATTTTATTACATACTTGCTTTCGCCCGCGACTTAGTCCGCGTAGCATAGTTACTTTGGGCTAACGCTAACGCTTTAACCCGCGTGATGATCGAAAAAAATAAATCTTTCTCTCCCCTTTTCTTCCCTCTTTCTCCCCCTTTCTCACATTTTTTAGCCTATGTCCGTATCCAGGGTCCTTTCTCTTTACCAAAATTCATCAAAATCTCTTTGGCCGTTTAGGCGTGAAGACGTAACAAACAAACAAACTCACTTTCGCTTTTATAATTTTAATAAGGATACCCAGTTCTAATGAGAATCACTGTATTTTATTTACGTCTCAGTGCAGCATAAGGCTCCTCATTCATTGTAGTTATATGTTTTATGTCATCTTGTAAACTCATGATTAATACGAAACTGCTTGAAAGCGATAGCCACCTGTATATGACCTATATAATGGTGGACATCGTTTTCAAGCCGTTTCGTATTATTCATGAGTTTATGTCAAACTTAATAACTTTATCACTTCCAATAAATATATTTGTGTCGCTGATAGAATGTCATTTGTGTATGTCTTCAGATTTTCCCAACAAGTTTAATCTCATCTATGTATGTAGCTTGTTACATGCCTTCCTAAACTCCTCGGATTTCGTTTGAATATCGCTTAAAATAATGGAAAGTTATAAAGTTTACAACTAACCTACTGAGGTAAAGTACATAAATGATTATCTTGTATAATTAGCTGTGTTATCATTACCAAGATAATTGTTGATGAGTTATTTATAGTCCTTAATTACGACGTTAATATTAAAAGGTTTTCCCACATATTGCATCTACCTATTTAATGTTGGTTGGATTACCGCTTGGCCACGAAAATAGAAGAAATTACAAAGAGTATGGCCACAAAACACCACGACGCGACGGATGAACCATTTGACAGACGTTGGTAGACGTGTGTTGATTGGTGCAAATCGCGTCGCAAGCCACAGCTTGGGGCAGTAGGATTTAGAATTCAAATAGACACACCATTAAAAAAAAAACCACAGTTCCACTTTCATCACTCACATTAATTTCTCCTGAATTGAGGATGCGTTCACAAGAGTGAAATCTTATATGCACATGCACAAATGCCTAGTTCACTAGGTCATGCAAATAATTGTTCTGTGCTTAACAAGAATGGCTCATGTTATGGTTATAATATGCGTCAGTTGGCAAAGCGATAGCTACACAATTGGACAATTGGCTATCGTTTAAGTGTGACGTAGAACATCTTTTTATATGACATCACTTCTCTATCTCGAAGAAGTATTCAGACCTCCATTTTGCAATTCATGAAGGACCTTTTGCTGTAGTTCCTATGACGTAGTATGTTCCTATGACTGATCTCAATTTTTATTTTATTTTGTTATAATTTAGTTTTTTTAGTATTTTATTAGAATACGTATAATTTAATAATTTTGTTGATTTCAATATAAATAATTTATTTATAATTTGGTTAAGTAATTAATATTAAGAATTATTTGGTTAATGGATTAATTTTATTTCAAAATTATTTTATACTATTTTCTGTGCTCTACAGGGTCCGTAATTGTACTTTCGCTTTTTAGATCTTCAGCCATTATGGAATGCAACAAAGATAAGAATATGAACATGACTGCTGATCAGGTGAGGTCGTGGGTTCGACTACCGGGTCAGGCAAAGAGTTATAAAGTTTTTAACCGACTTCAAAAAAAGGAGGACCCCTGCAAATCATGTATCTTTCGCGCTTGTCACCACCAAGGAAGCAGCTAGCCTATTTCCATGCTACACAAAACTCATAAAACCTAGACATTTAGCACCTACGTATCTATAACCTACTACTGTTTTAATATGATTTATCGGGGTCGAAGCCACGTATTGTATCCCCTCTATGTGCGAGTCAGAGATAAGGAGTACGGAAGTATTATTGTTCTACTAGCACCCCACAAGCGCGTTGCGAAAATGTATTTGCATTACAGTTTCTTAACGTTGGCTGTTTGCTAACCCTGTGTTGGTTTGTTCAGACTTGGGAATCATAGAGTAGTAGGTTCTCGTTTTCTTAGAATGCATTAACTTTGGCTGCAGCTTCGGCCGTATGGGTTTCATTTATGTTTTGATTTTATTAAAAAAAAATACGTGTGGCACTCGAGGACTGCCGCGGTAAAGCTATTGCATAGCATTTTTTATCAACTTATGCAATAAATAAAACGAATCTAAACAAAATATTTAAAAAGTACTTCCAATGAAAAGAAGTCGCAAAAAGAAACATTTTTTTATCAACTTAGACAAAAAATATAAAAAACTAAATATAATATTTAAAAAGTACTTCCAATGAAAAGAAGTCGCAAAAATAAAACAAGACCTTGGGTTTGATCCAGCGTAATGTCGATTGACTATCCGATTCTCTACCAAACACGCTATTAGAACTTTAGAATCAGGATTGAAATAGCTGACCGTATTGTGAAAACGACGTTAGACAAGCCACACCTCCGTGCCCGTCGGAGTGGGGAGCGTCATGTTTTTCTTCGTTACGGAATATCTGGATTCGGTCCCCGCGCTCAAGTCCCGCGATAGAAGCTATGCAATAGCTTAAAAAAACGTTGCCCCACCCTAGGAGTTTCTCGTTTACAAACATTTAAATTCACATACACAAACAGCCAGTCCCGAAACAACTATCTGCAGGTCATACAAATATTTGTTCCGTGCGGGAATCGAACCCGCGACACGTATCGCAGCAGTCGATCGCTCAGCCGCTGTGCCAACCGTACCGTCACAAATCACGAATGCTAGGCGGCAGTGAGTTGTAATGTATGGTTCTAATATCAATGTCACACACATTTGTCAACATATTCAAATGTGTCATAATTGTGATCCTTATAAGCAACTAAGCGCCCACCTATAGTGTACCGTCCAAACTAAGTCCTAATGAAGAAATATACGGCAGTTCAGTTCCTTGGCGCTGTTTAGAATTCCAACTTAGTTTGAATTGAAAACATGAGTTATTTGTCATCGTTTGTAGTAAAACTGATTTAGAAATTGGGTTAATACATTCCAATCTGGGTATAGCAATCTATTTCCTTTGCAGAATTTGTAGTACGCGTACATAAAATTATGTTTATGGTCAGTGACGAGTTAATCAGGATTTTATTGCGTGCCAGAGCATTATTTTGAGTGCTACTGCGACATTCATCATCTGTTTAGCCTAGTTTTCATAACTATATTGACATTGGATTTGACAAATGTTGTGTATACTCAGTTTTACAAAAGGTTTTAAGCGTTTTGTCGCTGAATTAGATACCATGTTAAATGAATCTCTGCATTATTTGACAAGCATCGCTTACATAACAACCCAAAACACAGAATCACAGATTCTCCTTTTTTTTAGGGTTCCGTAGTCAACTAGGAACCCTTATAGTTTCGCCATGTCTGTCTGTCCGTCCGTCCGTCCGTCCTCGCTTAATCTCTGTGACCGTTAGCACTAGAAAGCTGAAATTTGGTACCAATATGTATATCAATCACGCCGACAAAGTGGTAAAATAAAAATTGGAAAAAAAAGTTTTATTAGGGTAGCCACCCTATATGTAAAGTGGGAAGTGTTTTTTTTTTAATTTCAACCCTAACGTGTGATATATTGTTGGAAAGGTATTTAAAAATGAATAGGGGTTTACTAAAATAATTTTTTGATAATGTCAATAATTTCGGAAATAATAGCTCCAAAAGTAAAAAACAATGTGTCCCCCCCCCTCTAACTTTTGAACCATAAGTTTAGAAAATATGAAAAAAATCTGAAAAGTAGAACTTTATAAGGACTTTCTAGGAAAATTATTTTGAACTTGATTGACACAACAGTTTTTGTACAAAAAAGACAAAAAGTTGTACAAAATAATTTCCTCCTCCACCTTTAAAGTCATAAGTGGGAACACTTATTGTGACGGACGGGAAACTACGGAACCCTACACTGAGCGTGGCCCGACACGCTCTTGGCCGGTTTTTGGGAATACTGCAACTCCTGGGCTCCAGAATCAACAGTGGTAACCACCAAAAAAGCGCTGAGACAATGAAGCTCGGCTAAATCTCAGAGAAACAATTTAACTGTTTGGATCCCCAAACGAAATTAAGCAAAAATTAATAGCGGAGAAGTAGCAATACTCTAATTTCCACTTTCATATATATCAGCAGGAGATAGAACAAAACAAGGCCAAATAGCGCAAAGGAGATTTTGCAACGGGGATAAGCCCAGTTGCATCCCCATCACACCACATTGTTATAATCAGCAGTCAATGGGATGCTGCCAAGTCTATTTACGTAATCCAGTTGCTTCTGCTACGAAGGGTGTGGCATTGTTAGTCCCACAGAGAGAGTTCTACCGCCTCTTTTATTTTACAAGCGTGAGACCTAAAATGTTTACATCAAACAATGTTGACATTCCACATTGTAAAAACCGTAGCGCCAGAACGTAAATGTACGTAATTATAATCGTTGGAACGTAAACTGCACTTGTTATGAAAAGTACGCCGTTTCCTAGTCACTGATTAATCCAAACATTGTGTGTTTTGTTTGAGTTGCACTGTTTGTTCGCGACTTAATTTTTCTTCAGAATTGATTGTGCTGTTTTTTTAACGGGTATTTTCTGGACTAGTTTTTATTGGATTGCCTGGTTTACATGTCCATTGATACTCGTAGAATTCAGGGTTTTATTAAAAACTTATCAACTGTAAATATTTGCGAGAAATTTTAGTGTTTTATTGTAGCAAAGAAAAGCGTCTTAAGAAAGACCGGATTTTCAACACTATTGTTTAAATAACTTGTGGTCCGCAGTGCGACAGTATTTTCTCGCTACACAAGAATAAAATAACCTCTTAATGGGAATAAATTATCTTGCCTACATGAAAATGTATACCAATCACTGATGGGGTAGCGAAGTTGACTTTTCAATTTAGGTTAAATATAATACTTTTTCAAAGAATCACAATTACCTTGAAATCTCATCTCAAACAAGGTATGGTCCTAGTGAGTTTGTAACCAGAAGGAAATATAGTTTCCTTAATTCCTTATCGCACTTGTGCAGTAAAGTTAAATGGCAGCGTGTTAGCAATAAATAGCTTATTATAGCCGATAGCCAATTAGCAGAGCCGATGGCTTTTTGATTGTGATTTGTTTCTTTGGGTTAATCGGCATTGGATTTTTAGTCTGGGAGTGATGTAATTTGGTAATTTGTTTAAAAAGAAAAAATGAGAGGATTACTTTGCAAAAAAAATCCTTAAGTGAATCTACTCTTAAGTTCTTTTACTGAAGAATCATATCTAAGAATACCTTAAGAATAAATCAAAACTATTTAGTTAAAGTTGAGAATGAACTTTCTATCCTAAATTATTTTTTACAGCATTTCAGTTAAGGTAAGGTACGTTGTACTTTTCAGCCTTATTCCTCAGGGCATAAGGTCGACCGCCAGTAAACGCGGTAGTACGTAAGTCCCAGATTCTTTAAAGGTTTATTTTTTTATATCTAAAGACGGGCGTTACGTTGCTAAGCTAAGAATCATACTCTGATAAAGCTTAATTACTTTTTTTTTTGATCAAATGACTTCTGTTCTGGGCGAAGCGAGGGGAGTGTCAGACTGTTGCTGTCTAAAACCCACCCATGTTCCTTCTTTTGCCCTTTATGTTCCGGGGCCGCGGTATCTTTTTCGAATAACCCGCAACCCTGGCAGGCGGTGAAGCTAAATTACTTAACCTAGTCTTTGTCATCTCTGTTGACCCCAAAACCAGCTGGTATTGTCCAAAAAACCTCGTCAGTAATAATTACAACATTTGATGATGATCCTCTATAGTGATTTGATCACAAAAACTTGATCATTACGTTCAATGATTGATGGCGGCCAGTGGTGGGTCGATTAGCATAATATCTGATGCAGCGCCAGAATGATCGATGGGCGATGATCATGACTGTCGCGGCTGGGCAGTGTGTGGTCTGGAGTTTGATTCCCAGGAGAGTCTAAGCCGGAGGTGTGGTAGCCATTGCAATTTATCCGAAACTTTGAGATTTTTGGAAAAAATATTGATTTACTAGCTTCCGCCCGCGACTTCGTCCGCGTGGCATAGTTGCTTTAAAGTAAAGGTTAATTTTAACCCGTGTGATGATCGAAAAACTTTCTCTCTCCTTTTGTTCCCTGTTTCTCCCCTTTTCTCACTTTTTTAGCTTTAGCCTATGTCCGTCTCCAGCGTCCCAACTATCTCTGTACCAAATTCATCAAAATTGGTTTGGCCATTTAGTTATGAAGACGTAACAAACAAATCACTTTCGTTTTTTAGGGTTCCGTAGTCAACTAGGAACCCTTATAGTTTCGCCATGTCTGTCTGTCCGTCCGTCCGTCCTCGCTTAATCTCTGTGACCGTTAGCACTAGAAAGCTGAAATTTGGCACCAATATGTATATCAATCACGCCGACAAAGTGGTAAAATAAAATTTGGAAAACAATGTTTTATTAGGGTAGCCACCCTATATGTAAAGTGGGAAGTGTTTTTTTTTTTAATTTCAACCCTAACGTGTGATATATTGTTGGAAAGGTATTTAAAAATGAATAGGGGTTTCCTAAAATATTTTTTTGACAATGTCTATAATTTCGGAAATAATCGCTCCAAAAGTAAAAAACAATGTGTCCCCCCCCCCTCTAACTTTTGAACCATAAGTTTAGAAAATATGAAAAAAATCTGAAAAGTAGAACTTTATAAGGACTTTCTAGGAAAATCATTTTGAACTTGATTGACACAACAGTTTTTGTACAAAAAAGACAAAAAGTTGTACAAAATAATTTCCTCCTCCACCTTTAAACTCATAAGTGGAAACACTTATTGTGACGGACGGGAAACTACGGAACCCTACACTGAGCGTGGCCCGACACGCTCTTGGCCGGTTTTATAATATTAGTAAGGATTTGATATCACTCCCACTTGGATTTTCACAGATACACAGATACTTATAGATTTTGTTGTGTAGTATCATTTTTCTTTTATTTTTAAGTAATGTTGACCTATAGATGTTTATAATGATACATCATCATTTTGTTTAGTCTATTAAATCTAGTCAAACAAGTTAGGTTTTAGATGATTTTATCAGTTGTCAGTCAAACCGTTATAGATGTATTTTATCGTATCGTAAGGCGATTTTGAGAAGCATGATCTTACATAAACTCACGCCTCTTACCCCTAAGAGTAGGCGGAAACTACAGAGCGCATCTTCCCTTTATTTTATTTGCGGTTGGGAAATCATCAAATAACTTCCCCCGGGGAAAGTGTCAGATTTGTACTGACGAAAATCTCACCCATGTTCCTTCTTTTGACCTTTATGTTCCAAGGCCACGGTATCTCTTTCGAACAAGCCGCAACCCCGGACCTGCTATCATCCTTATATACTCTTTTTGCCTTGAGATCTGTCTCTGTGTGGTTCACATACTGGTGTAACACTCGCTCGTTACCCTCCGAGCGAGGTTTTCAGGTGTTAGAAGTGATAGGTGTACAAATAATAGCCACTACAGGTTTTTGATATCTTTAATCCCGAGGGAGAAGCCTTTTAACAGGGATGAAAATTCACAATAGGTTAGGTGAAATATCTCAAACTGAACTGCACAAAAACTGATTCACAAACTGATTTTACAAATAGATACAGCTTATAAAAAAATACGTGTGGCACTCGGGGACTGCCGCGGTAAAGCTATTGCATAGCATTTTTTATCAACTTATGCAATAAATAAAAACTATCTAAATAAAATATTTAAAAAGTACTTCCAATGAAAAGAAGTCGCAAAAAGAAACATTTTTTTTATCAACTTAGACAAAAATAAAAAACTAAATATAATATTTAAAAAGTACTTCCAATGAAAAGAAGTCGCAAAAAGAAAAACAAGACCTTGGGTTTGATCCAGCGTAATGTCGATTGACTATCCGATTCTCTACCAAACATGCTATTAGAACATTAGAATCGAAATTGAAATAACTGACCGTATTGTGTAAACGACGTTAGACAAGCCACACCTCCGTGCCCGTTGGAGTGGGGAGCGTCATTTTTTTCTTCGTTACGGAATTTCTGGATTCGGTCCCCGCGCTCAAGGCCCACGATAGAAGCTATGCAATAGCTTAAAAAAAACAATAACTAGCACATGTGGCAGCTAGTCGTGATCCAAAAACGCAATGAGCCAAAAAATTACTGATGAAGATGAAATGACAGAATGAAATTCGAAATATGAATATTTAAAAATTTAATAATCAATGTCGATCCAAAAGGAAAGAGGTTGAGACAACAGAAAGGGTAAAAAAGTGTGTGTGTCTGCTCCGACGCACAACTGGAGTTTACTCCTTAAGTACAAAAAAAAAAATATCACTGACGGACGACAAATTTCATAAAGCGCCATCTAGTAATATTCAACTGTACGTCTCATTCATCACTACATTTTACACCTTACATTTTTCTCATACCGGGCGCCTTATATATGAAAATCGATTCTTAAGGGATAAACTCCAATACTCACTCTGTTACACAGGGATCTGATATCTGGTTCAACACACATGCCAGTTGCTAGTACTATGTGAAAAGCTCCACAAAGTCGATCATAACATGTCATTTGCTCTTATATCCCCGTAACGGCTGTCACTACAAATGTCATCCATCAACATTATAGTCACACACATGTCAAGATTGTCAGGTAAATATCACACATGTGTTGTTTACTCCTCTACTTAGCTTGTTACGGAGAAAGTGAGGTTTTATATCATGGGTTGCGTAAGAATGTGGAGTTATAAAATGGACCACCATAACTTTTTCTTTGGTACTTAGGGAAATCAAAAAATGTCGTTGTTTAAAGGACTTAGGGCTTACCTATATATATTGTGGATAGTCCAACAGTATAAATTTAGACTGTTTACATAACATAACGGTTGTAATCCCTGAAAGTTTTAACAGAGGTGTGCCCACACAAGCCACCGTAGATATGGTCTGACGGTGAGCAATGGTAGCTCCCCGTCAGTCAGTCTAGTGACGATAGGCTGTGTCGACAGCGGTATTCGTGTTCCACGCGCGCCTTATAGAGATGTCAGTAAAGCAGAGAGGCTTACCAGTGTCACCGCCTGCCGGGGTTGCGGGGTTGTCCGAAAGAGATACCGCAGCCCCCGAACAAAAAGGGCAAAAGAAGGAATACGGGTGGGTTTAAGCTAGTAAAAATCTGGCACTCTGGCAGCTATTTGATGATTTACATCCGCAAAAAAGAGGTGTGTGTGGGGTGTAAGTATAACTATATTTCACCAGTTATAAAAGTCCCATATAATAGGGGAGGGGCGAGACAGTTGCCATTAATTGGTCTCAAATCCAGATTCTATTAAGAAATTTCTGATGGATTAATCTAATAACAATTTGTGTAACCTGGGGAATCGAATCCACCACCTCAAACTCAATGCAAAGTAGTCAGATCTACTTAAACAACGAGGCAATTTAACCTGATATACTTAAAATAATACCACGATCGTTTTCGTATGATCAGTATCTAACCTGCTATCTCAGTTTTTATGCCGTTCATGGGCCTCTAAATCTATTTAACAACTACATAAATACATTTGTAAGCTTAATAGCAAATTCACTTACAGCACACTTAGACCCTGTTCCTCCCAAAAAGGCAGCAACTAAGATATGGTTGACATTACCGTTAGCGGCGTGGGACCTATTGTGTATGACATTGTGACCCCAGACTGGGCACAAACGGTCAAGTTGTGCACAATATTGTTTTGACCATGAATGTTACTCTGTACTTTAAACTAGTATTTCTATGGAGGGCTTTGAAAACGGCGGGGAAACGCTGGCGCTTGTGAAGTGAAAGTAAGGTCGGGTTTTGTATAGCATAAACAAATGCGGTATTGTTGGCGTCGGCAACAATGCATGGAATTTGGTTTAGGTTGGTATAATATGGGGATTCTGGGTGGAAAGATCAAATAATGCAGAGCGCACAAAAGCTAGATTTTTTATATACTGTGTCAAAAAAACATAAAACAGGTGCTTCTTGGTAATCATGTTATTTTTTTATCAAATAACTTCCTCTGCCTGGGCGGGGCGGGGGAGTAGTGTCAGTTTTGGTGACTAAAAACCAACCATGTTCCTTCTTTAGCCTTTTATTTTCCGAGGCTGCGGTATCTCTTTCGAACAGCCCGCAAACCCGGCAGGCAGTGGCCCTGGCAGGCCCCTCTGCCTTGCAGACATCTCTTTGAGGTACGCGAGGATAATGAACGCGCCGTCGACGCGGCCTGTTGTTAGTAGATGGACGGACGGTGAGCTACCCACAAACAAATAGTTATTTGAATTATATACCAATAGCTGCGCTCGCGGCTTCGTGAAATCGTGATATCCAGAACTTAATCTACCTCTGTGCCAAATTTCATCACGATCCGTTTAGCCGTTTTGAAGTGAAAGAATAACAAACATCCATACATTCACAACCAGTCGCATTTATAATATTACGAGGAACTTATTACAAAACGATAAGATACTATCATAACCTTATGACCACCCCTCAGTTTACTCATCTCTAAGTTCTTATTTTCCATATTAGTAAACTTTCGCCCGCTACTAAGACGCTCGCTGCTCTCGCGGCCACCCCATCGCTTACGAACTGCAGTAAGTAGTAAGTACCACATAGTTTGTGTAACTGTACCGGTGTACAACACGTTGTTGTCACATACTAATACGAGCCTAACCTATGGGACACGCTCGTTGTGTCAATATGCGACCTTATGACTGGGAAACTGTCACTGTGTCATGCCACGGACGTTATATCGTTGCATAAATTTGCTGTCATAGAATCTTCGTCAGTTTTCCAGCCAGAACGGGTTACGTCGTGCTCAGTTACTGGGTTGCGGTGTATCCGGTTAGACTGGAAGCCGGGCTTAATAAATTGGGAAAAGAAAATAACGTCCGAAATTTTATCCTTTCTTTATTAATTATCTGTGTAGAATGCAGATATGTGTGTGAACAACAAAATTTCGTCATATTTGTTATTGTACATGCAATAATAATGATATAATTATAAAACATAATAGCTGATATCATTATTTAATACCGTGTTGTGGTGAGAGTCAATTGAGAGGAACGCGTCGTCGTGTAGCCGATATAATGATATTTTAATGATATCGCTCGTACTGAGCGGTTTTATTCAATTAATTCGATCCATTACGCTTTTATTAATTAGCGTAGCATAACATATTGTTGTGCAATATGCAATCTGCTAACAGGGCTAATTAAATTTCATCGATAAGTTTTAATAATAGCCTCTACGAAACTTAACGTGTAATACTAGCTGTTCAGTCTGACTTTGTCCTGTCGTTTTCTGGATGTTGGTAATAGCGCCACCTACCGGGTCTAACTATAAGAATCATCCAGGTGACCCAAGTACATGGAATAAATTAACTAGAATTGATCCAGCTGTTTAGGGCGAGAATACGTACAGATTTTTTAAAGACTAGCTGTGTTCACCATTTTCTGATTATAAAGTCTATTAATTTCGTGAAAGAATGCCTATGCAAAATTACAAGTCAAAACTCGGCCAAAAGAATCGTGTTCTGCCATACAAACTGCCACCTTTTACCATCCCCTTAGGGATTGAATTTTGCAAAATACCGTCGTAGAGAGCACCTAAGTCTTATATGGATAGTTTGTCTTTTATATACATACGAGCTGTGCCCAGCGGTTTCACCCGCTGCTCAGTTAGGGGCATGAAAAATATATGTTAGCCGATTCTCATAACTACCCGATATGCACACAAAATTTCGTTCAAATCGGTCCAGCCGTTTTGGAGGAGTATGGGAACGAAAACTGTGACACGAGAATTTTATATATTAGATGGAAATTGGACACATTCTGGGTAGTAAGTCCCACAATCACCTTGATGGCTGGTTTATATATTTGTCAAAATGATGAAAATCCTATGATTTGAAGGATATAAAAGACATGATCAGCAAGTTCACAAACTCATGGCATATGATTGCTGATATCGAACGGACTAATTATTATAATACGCTTTTTTTTCAAAAGGTTTGAAAGTGAAGTTTCTGTCTGTGTCTGATGGTCTTCAGAACAGGCCGACATTTCTATCCTTTTTCTCCTGAAGGACAAGTTCACTGACCTTAAAACAACACTTTAATGAACACCATAAAACCTGCACCAGACGAGTTTTACAACACAATAATTACAAGCGACTTAACAACGGTAACATTCTATTTTCTTTAGTCTCCGATCGGAACAATTTACAACAATTATCCAATCGTAAAGAGCAATGTAACGGCGTGATCTATTAACGATTGGGACAACTTCCACCAATCAAATTGAAGCAAGTAGTGCCCTTTCACATATGGTAGTGACGTGCGTTTTTAAAAGCACGTTTCAAATCGACGAGCATTTGTTTTGATTGTCTGTTTAATTTGCAAACGCACGATTCATGTTGGTAAACTGAACTTTGCATCGCAGTCTTTAAACAAAGGTTTTTTGTTTGTTCTAGTAAATCACCTACGTTCGAATTACGTCAATGGATTGTTCAAAAAAAAAATATGCGATTATATTTGTGAGAGGGGTGTTAAATACAAAAGTAAAACAATATGCCATAATAGTGCGCCTGGATTATCCGAATGGTTGGGCAGAGAAGTATTTATAATACACACACATTTTGCTAGTAACTATGAGTTAGAAGCGTAAAGTCGAAAAAAATAATCCTATATTTTATTTCAGACTATAATCTACCTCTGTGTCAAATTTCATCAAGATCCGTTCAGCCGTTTTGACGTCAAAGATTAACATACATCCATCCATCCTCACAAACATTCACATTTATAATATTAGTAGGATAAATGTTCTGTGGTGCCATTTGTGTTCGTCAACTAGGTACAAATCCAGGGACTTCAAATGAGTAATTCCTAATAAAAAAAACTTCATTTTGGCCAACCAAGAAAAATTATACCAACAAGGCACTGTAATATACAAATTCATTCTATTTCACTATCTTATGAAACTATGGAGTTTTTTATGCACTTATTGTCTACCCATTGCGGACATCACGGATGTTACAAATGGCGATGCCATACATTCCTTTATTTTTTCTTGTACAGTATAAATAATCTTACACAAACAAGACCATAAGGTTACAATCTTGCATTTATACCCAGCCCTAGCAAGTAAGTACTTAAGTTACGCTGTATTTTTACTAAGAGTGGGAATATTTTTAGCGCTCTCTTAATAAACGTACGATAGACCGCAAGTCAGTGTTAACAAAACCAACATAAACTGGCCTCTAACTGTATTGAAACTTCGTACTACCTTGGGCCACCATTGACGAGGTCTACCTTACTATGTGTAGCAGAAAGTATTTTTTTCTTTTTTGAAATTCAAACCGACATATTATAAGTATTAATATGTCGGTATAACTAGAACGGCTCAATTCTTTAAACAGAAGGGTTCCATGACATCTTATAGCAGTTCTTATTCCTGTGTGAGAAAGAGATGGTGCTAGACACCCTGAATAGTTCTGTCTCTTTCCCTCAGTGGAATAGTTCTGTTTTAAGACGTCATGGTAGGGCAGCAGTACGAGGTTTTTTTACTGCTTTGAGCCATAAATATTTTCTTGTTTACACTATTGGAGAGCGTGATGATACTGTGTATGTAGGTTTATGAAGCAACAATCTAACACTAAGTGTCAACTATGAGTACATGAGCACCTACTTTCTATGTCTCGTATCGGTATCTTCTAATTAAGTCAAACGAATGGCGTCCACGTCAGTGTGTTCTTTCAATTTCAAACAATTAGTAAGCGATGGCCCGTTTCTGTAACCATGGCAACCGGTGTTGACAGTTAGTGCACTTTTTGTTTATTTACAGTAACGGTTTAAGGTTTAGAGTATTTATTTTAGTATTGCGGTTAGAAAATAGACCTTAAGAATATTTGCTTGAACTGCAGTTTCATGATTTATGTGAACTTCTAATTTTTAAATTATCTAGCGCCTTATCGTTTATAGAACGTGAGAAGAAACTCTTACTTACAATAAATGACAAAATTCTGATGTTTTCATTGTTATGGTGTGGTTATTACAAAAACAAATAGTTTTTATTACATTCGCGTAAACCACAGACTACAGGCTTACAAAGTAGAACGATTCCCACGTTTGAACTATAAAACTGAACGATATGACTCTTGTTCGTATATTTCTTAATTTATTTGACGTGTGGTTTTCACAGCATGAACATCATTTAGATTTTCATTATATCATACAGGTTTCATAAACCACAAATAAAAAAAAAACAGTCAAAAAATTACCACCAAATAATTAGAAAAAAAGAAAACCAACAGAAAATCGCCCGTTACGTTTCCGTTTGTCTGAAACCCCTTAACTCCCTATTGGCGTGACGTAACAGTTACGAGCGCTTTTTGCCTTAAACTCCATCTGCCTGGAATTAGTGCTGAACGACAAATTGTTAACAAGAGGTTGACTGTGTACATTTTACAACATTAGAGATCGTTTTACCTCGACAATTAGACACTAACTTTTATGTTTTCTTTGTGTTTCACTGCCTTTTTTGTAGGTGTGTTTTTAATGATAATCTTGGACATTCTTAAAAATGAACGAGCGGTAATTTGTAGTTCTATTCCTAGTTAGTTTCTAGTAGAAGTTAGGTTACCTCACTGCACATAGAATTACTCTGAATATTGTTGTAGTTTGTTAAAACCAAGTAATTTATGTTTTGTTTAGCTTCACATGATTTTGCTCATCAATTTCGAAGACACCCTTGTCCGATATTTTAATCAAGTTAGTTTTTTTAGAAAGAATAAGTTACTGAGAGATTATTTATAATCGCTTTATAAAAAGTACGCATTAACATAACGAGCTCTAAATTAATTCTTAGTAAAAACAGTATTTTCATCGTTCATTTGCTTATTTAGGCACACTAATTTGTTTACAAAAACAACAAAGTGTTTATGAATAAAAAACATTAATTAAGTACTTAATTACTAATTAATATCGGTAAACAATGTTCGAAACTTGAGTGCGGTCATTCGCAACCTATTAAGCCCTGTTTGCACGGGTCGAGTGGTCGAGTACTGTCGTCTAGTGCGGGAGTATTTACTATGCCATTACGTTCGTAAATTAAAAGCTTTGTGTACATTGTATAGTGTTTGTAGCATCTGTACCGACTTTACAGTGTTTTGTTTTAAACAAATCTGAGGTCGGGTGTGGTTTGCCATCGGACTAACTATTTATCATTGCTTATTTACTCACCATCGCATACCGACTTCTATAAGGGACGATTTTTTTTGTATCTATAAGGAATTGTACATCTTTCTGTACCTTACTTAAGCAAATAATTTTAAACTTGAAAAATTTTGAATTTTGAATCAATGAATTTAACGTATTTATTTATTTTCATTTGTGTACTTTAACAAAAAAAAAAAAATTTAAGTAATTTTAAAACTTTTGAATTTTGAATCAATGAATTTAACGTTTTTAATTATTTTCATTTATGTATTTTAACAAAAAATATCATTCCTGATAAAACAATTCAATAACAATTTACTGACCAGGCAATAGAACCTCGTACCTGATGCTCAGTAGTCGACCACTGGACCAACGAGGCATAAACGAGGCGTAAATTATTTAACAGAAATCCCTAATGATTGTTAATACCTAAGGAGTCTCTCGTTAGGCAGCTGGATAAAAAAGGCTTGATACAGAAAGCGGTACTCCTGGACACGGGTCGTATTGTTAGGAGGTACCTATCTCTGGAGCCCTGAACGCAGGGAGCTTGGACCCTGTTCCCGATATCCGTGGGCTACTATTTTTTGTATTTTTAAATGTTTTTGTTTTATGTATATTTTAATAAGCAATTTGTGAAAATACAGAAAATATGTGTAAAGATGAATAAACGAAAATCATATTATTGTAATATTATAAAGATTTAAGCACAAAATTATAACTTAATGAGTTAGAAAATCACAAAACAGCGATAACACTCTACATTAGCTGAGCTTATCGATAGCTGACCCTTTGTTCATAGAACTACTGCGCAAATATACAGGGACTTATTGTACGAGAACATTGAGGAATAGGGATTATCAGTGGGTAGTGGTCCACCGTTCAGGATTCGATGAACCAGATAATTAACTACAACAATTAAAAATTTTAGCCACTTTTACCCAAGGGTTCCGAAAATATTTCCTTTTTGTCTTTTATTTACGAAATTTCTATCTTTTTTTACAAATTTGTTTGTAGTTTCAACAAAAACCATTATTTTTTCATTTTGATTTCTGTTAATTACTGCTGAATACTAGAGCTATCATGATAAATTAAGATTTTTTATGTAAATTCAGCTCTTTTGAAGAAAATGTTGGTTCTTCTCTAATTTTAACCCTAATTTTTAACACACCTTTAAGTTCAAGAGCGATTTTTGTAAAAAAAACGTACTACATTGTCAGTGCCCATGCATTTAATAATATGCCTACTAAATACCGATTTCAAAATGATATCACTATAACAGATCCAATAATTTAACAAAAAGATATTCAATTTTAATCGAAGAAAAGAAGATTTTCATGAAACTACTTTTTTAAACTTTGTTGCGTTAATACTATTACAAAACGTATTAAAACTCAAAAAACGGATACAATGTAACTTTTTACAATTCAAATGTGATTTGTGTTGAAGCACAAACATGTCAGGTAAAAAAACCCTGACCCTTTTTTTACCTGAGACATGTTTGTTTTGTTAACAAAAACCGGTTGAAGCTCTCGCAATCCAATTACGCACAATAGGAGTGATAAGGAAGAGATATGGTAGGGTATTGCTATCTCTTTCATTACTAACGTTGAAATCTTCAGAAATCTCAAAATGATTTAGTACGATCTCGTCACTCGTGTCGTGCGTCGTATGCGTTTCGTTTTTATTCTGCCTGTGTTTACCTCCGCCATTTGTTTACCCCTGCCTGCCCCCGGACTCTGTTTAATTTGCCTACTGAGTGGACTTGTTGTTTTGGTGATCTCTGCGATATTGGCTACGTGTACTGGTGACTTTGGCTTGCTCAACGATTTGGACAAACGTGCAGTGCAGTGACAATTAAAAAATGTCTCGGTACACACCGCGCGAATATGCTGACATGCATTTTATTTATGGCGAATGCAGAGGTGTCGGTAGAGAAGCAGCTCGACTTTATCGGGAGAGATATCCCGATCGAAGACATCCAGACCACCGAGTTTTTGGGAGAGTGCATAACGCATACACCGAGGGAAGGATACCTGGCACAGGCGTAGGCGGTGCAGGTGAAGGACGACCGCGACGACACAATGATGAAGAGGTAATGAATTTAGTTACAGAAGATCCTTCAACATCGGTCCGTGTCTTAAGTCGCAGAACTGGCATATCGACTAGATCTGTACATCGAATACTCAAAAGACATGAACTGTACCCATACCACTATCAAAGGGTACAGTCATTGCTACCAAGAGACTATCAGTTGAGAGTAACATTTTGTAGAGTAATGCTACGGAGAATAAGAGAAGACCCGCAGTTTTTTAATAAAATACTATGGAGCGACGAGTCATCCTGCAAAAAAGATGGATATTTAAATCTACACAATTTGCATAACTGGCAGCTAGAAAACCCGCATCTCATAAGGCAAGACAGATCACAGTATCAATTTAAAATAAACCTTTGGACCGGAATCATTAACGGACAGATAATCGGTCCACACGAGCTGCCAGAAACATTAAATGCAGAAAGATATTTAAGTTTTTTGCAAATTGACTTGCCCTCGCTTCTGGAAGGTGTCGTTCCTGAAGTCCAAGAAGAGATGTGGCTGCAGAACGATGGCTGTCCCGCTCACTACGCTGTTAGAGTACGAGAGCACCTTGATACAGCGTATCCAAATAGGTGGATAGGGCGCTTAGGTCCAATATTGTGGCCACCACGCTCGCCAGATCTAAATCCCCTAGATTTCTTTTATTGGGGTTGCCTAAAAGAAAAAGTCTATAGCAAAGAAATCACAAGCATTGACCAATTGAGGACTAGAATCCAGGCAGCTCCTAGAGAAATCAGCGAAAGCGGGTTTGCCCGACGACTTAAACGGTCGTTTATTCGACGTTGCAGAGCGTGTATAGCTGCGAATGGGGGCCATTTTGAACATTTTGTTTAATTTTAATTATTGTAATCATGACAAAGATTAATAATAAATGATAAATAAAGTGATTTGTTTTTTTTTAAATGGGCACTGACACTGTAGTGTATTTTTTTGCAAATATCGTAAGTATTAACGCAGTAAAGTTTAAAAAAGTAGTTTAATGAAAATCTTCTTTTCTTCAATTAAAATTGAATATCTTTTTGATAAATAATAGGATCTGTTATAGTGATACCATTTTGAAATCGGTATTTAGTAGGCATATTATTAAATAAATGGGCACTGATAGTGTAGTACGTTTTTTTTACAAAAATCACCCTTGAACTTGGATGGTATGTAAAAATTAGGGTTAAAATTATAGAAGAACCAACTTTTTCTTCAAAAGAGCTAAATTTACATAAAAAATCATTATTAATCATGATAGCTCCAGTATTCAGCAGTAATTAACAGAAATCAAAATGAAAAAATAATGGTTTTTGTTGAAACTACAAACAAATTTGTAAAAAAAGATAGAAATTTCGTAAATAAAAGACAAAAAGGAAATATTTTCGGAACCCTTGGGTAAAAATGGCTAAAATTTTTAATTGTTGTAGTTAATTATCTGGTTCATCGAATCCTGAACGGTGGACCACTACTTACGCCACACCCTGTATATATTTATATATATATATTTTTAAACTTTGCCCCACACTAGGAATTTCTCCTGTATCGTGGGTGCGTTTACAAACATATAAACTCACATACACAAACAGCCAGACCCGAAACAACTATCTGCAGGTCATACAAATATTTGTTCCGTGCGGGAATCGAACCCGCGACACGCAGGGCAGCAGTCGATCCCTCAGCCACTACGCCAACCGTGCCGTCATATATAATATTGTGTTCTGATAGATTAGTGTTTCTTAAACTGTCTGGATTTGCGCCAGTAATGGTAATACATTAAGTCGCATCGTAATATTGTGTGTTAATTAAGAGAAAACGATTTGGGCGCCTAGAAATATTAGTACTACAACAAAAAGGCTTTTAAGAGGAAAGGCTAGCATCTATTTTAAAATAAAACTAAAGCAAATATATTCACCATTTATTCTATATCTTTTTCTCTCATAAAATTGCGATTCAAAAAAAGTAACGAAGTCAAAATACGACAGCCAGATATTTTTGGACAAGTGTAGACTTAATAGCTTGTCGTTGAGACATCCCAACTCTACTAATTTATCTATTTCAGACAGAAATGTATTATTGATTAATTTCTCAACACATAAAATGATGGAGAAATAATTGGTATTCTATCGACGGATGAAAGTGTCACAACTATCTACTATTAATTCTACAGATTGCGCTGTATTTGAATCAGATCCAAGATAAATTTAAAACGGTATGCTAGTTACCTGTATCCGACATTTGCTCAGCTTTTTATTTTGACGTCCTTCAGCCATATCTGGCCATAGACTTTCATCACTCGTCATTATTCTTTACCCAAAAAAAATAAGGGAATTACAAATAATGACTATTTGTAATTCCCTTATTTTTTTCCGTGTATTCATTTTATACATATTTTATGTATTTTTATACTTAATTTATTTCACAATTAAAAAAACATTTAAAATACAAAACAAATAGTAGCCCGCCGGTATCGGGAACAGGGTCCAAACTACCGGCGGTCAGGGCTCCAGAGAAAGGAACCTCCTAACAATACGAGCCGTGTACAAGAGTACCGCTTTCTGTATCAAGCCCTTGATCCAGTTGCCTAACGAGAGCCTTCCTTAATTAATTGTTATCTCTGAGTCGATACATAGAACGTCCTTCAGTTATTCAACTTGTCTAATCGTTAATTTTCGGCCACCGTGATACGAGCTTTGCTTTTTGGCATACTAGTATGGTTCGCGGTTATTTCTTCTTTTGAATTTTTTAACTTTGATCATAGTATTTCTATGTATCTGTCAATAAAATAATTATCATTTAACCTGCACTAAAAAAAGGTGGCAATACCGAAAGCTCTTGTAGCAAAAGCTTCATGTAGCAAGTTTATAAATAAGAGAACTAATGTTGCCTTCATTCGACTTTACGACTTGATTCTCGATAAGCTTGTATATTCTTTTATTGCCCATACAGGAGGCGATAACAATAATATTTCATATCGTAGGATAATAATAATATTTAACAATTTTACAAAACATATTTCTTACATACTAAATTTAATTTAATTTCTAAAATTGACACCAGTTTTGCATAGATTGTCTTGCTACTCAGCATAGGCCTCCCCTAAAGCTTGCCATAGAGTGCGATCCTATGTTTTCCTTTTCCATGTTGCGCCTGATATTCTTTTAATGTCGATGTCGTTTTCCCATCTCCGACTCTGTCTGCCTCTCAGCTTAGATCTAGGGGTTTTCTTGGCGTTGGCTTCTATTTGCTTTTGGGGGATGTAGTCTATCTTCCCGCGGTGACTAGCCGAATTGGGTAGGATAGTGTAGGGCAAAATCTAAAGTGCCTTGTTTTCATTGGTCGAGGAGAGTGGATGCACTGAAGAGAGAGAACCGCTACAATCAATAGAACGTCAATGGTACCAGGTAGATTCCAACTGCGTACAGAATATGCCAGTTTTAGGTTAATGATGTGTTATCTCTGTACGTCTGCGGGTCTGCCCTATGTACAATGTGGGTCAATCAATATATTTACCACGATATTCAAAGTTACTCGCGTCCCTAATCTTATTCCTATTTATTTAGGGTCTAATTTGCATGCCTTCTTCTTCTATTCTTCTCTTTTAGTCGTCATCTTTGAGTCATATACTCTAGCCATCGTTTTTTCGCATCCATATTCATTCTCAAAACTTTCCTCATGACGGTTTTCTTATTCCTCGGCATCATATGCCGAAATCAATACAACCTGTTACTAAAAAAACTTGTTCAAAATCGGTTTACACGTTCAGAAGCTGCGATGCCACAGACAGACATACACACACTTCAAACTTAAAACACCCCTCAAGGAAAAAGGTTTTTATTTGACAGTGTCAGGACAAAACGGTAAAATAAAATTATATAGTATAAGAGAAAAAAAACTATACCTACAGTTTTTTTTTAATATTGAACAAAATTATCCCTATACGAGGTTAAAAAGACAGGTATTTGAATGAGATAGTGGTGTCGATTCTGTTGTCACAATCAAAAATAAAACTACTCTAAAAATCACAAAAATTTTGTTTATTCCTGTCAAACGACGTTTCCTCTTCAGAAATTGATAAAAGTGACACAACTTAACTTTTATAAAGTTTGACAGCATTTTAATGATTGTTTAGTTACTCAATTTAGAGAACATGGCAATCTCGCTATTTTGAAATTGACATTTTAACCAAAAATAATGGTTGTCAAGCTGAATGTCAAGACCACAAGACTATTTTTAATCGCGACTAAAATGGTGTGGCATAAAAATATATGTGATTAGGTATGTCATTTTCTAGTCTAGTCTCATCTGGTGGTTTATCACAATCGGCACCGAATACTTGTTTAAGAATTTCCTAATATCTTTTGAGTCATTTCAACAAAAACTCCATCTCATACGCCTGATCAAACTCACGAACAAATCTGTCGAAACAGTACAAAGTCTGACAGCACTAAAAACTTTATAAGTACAACACAACTTGCGTGAATCATTCTCCTACAAAAAACTCACTGACTCAAGTTGTCGCAAAATAGCAGAAAAAGTTTCTCATGATCCGACTTAGATTCGCTACAGTTACGGAGATGACGCCTGAAATCGATGACAGACGTGCCGCATTGAGATGTTATAGTTAACGCGATGAGGAGATCAGAAACTTGTTTCAATTGGGGTACTGTACGTATTAGAGAAAAACCGGCCAAGAGCGTGTCGGGCCACGCTCAGTGTAGGGTTCCGTAGTTTATTTTTTTGTTTGAAAAAAGATACGTTCAGGATAATAAAATATGTAAACGAAGTTAAAAAAAATGCTTGCTACGATTATACTACAAAAATTATTTTGTACAACTTTTTGTCTTTTTTGTACAAAAACTGTTGTCTCAATCAAGTTCAAAATGATTTTCATAGAAAGTCCTTATAAAGTTCTACTTTTCAGATTTTTTTCATATTTTCTAAACTTGTGGTTCAAAAGTTAGAGGGGGGGACACATTGTTTTTTACTTTTGGAGCGATTATTTCCGAAATTATTGACATTATCAAAAAATTATTTTAGTAAACCCCTATTCATTTTTAAATACCTTTCCAACAATATATCACACGTTAGGGTTGAAAAAAAAAAAAAATCACTTCCCACTTTACATATAGGGTGGCTACCCTAATAAAACATTTTTTTCCAATTTTTATTTTACCACTTTGTCGGCGTGATTGATATACATATTGGTTCCAAATTTCAGCTTTCTAGTGCTAACGGTCACAAAGATTAAGCGAGGACGGACGGACGGACGGACGGACGGACGGACAGACAGACATGGCGAAACTATAAGGGTTCCTAGTTGACTACGGAACCCTAAAAACGTTTTGATTTTAATTAACTTCCACCAATGTTCTTTTTGTAAGTTAAGAAAAAATCGGGTAAGTGCGAGTTGGACTCTCGCACCGAGGCTCCGTACAAACGTTGCGACATAAACGGCTTTTACAGTTCCAAGGGACCACAGATTTTAGTAAATGGTTTTAATGTCAACTCGAAACCTTTTCGTTTTCTTGAGATAAAGTGACTTGACAGGTAGACGGACAACAAAGTGATCTTATAAAGGTTCCGTTTTTTCCTTTTGAGGTAAGGAACCCTAAAAAATATGTAAAGCTGAAGTTATAGTAACATGTTACAGGTAAGGAACAGGAATAGAGGTTATTTCGATTTCCTTGTCCTATTTTAATTCGCTGACATACGATGTCTTCATTTTATTTCAGTAAAAGAAATATCTTTCTTGGTCAAGCAAAGCAGCGCTGAACCGCTTGTTAAACTAATCTTAGTTCTAAACATGTTTGTTCAGTCAACGTTGCTATTAACCGCCGTTAACCAGTGTTGGGCTAACAAAATTAAGTTTTAACTACGAAACGCAGACGTGGCCGTGAATATTTTTGTATTCTTATTAACTTTCAGCAACTTTGTATTAATTTGTTGGGGGTTTTAATTAAGTTTGGAACTAATTAAGAATTTGGGTACGATTGAGAAGTTTCAGATATTTTGTAGGGTTTTTACGAAACAGGAAATGTTTGTTTAATAATTATAATTGAGCTGTTCCAAAGCAGGATAAAAAACTGCTACTTAATCTAATCATCATTATCATTCAAATATATACAAATAAATGATTTGGGGTCAGTGTAGCATGTCTTCTTCTTCCAAACTTTTGTAAATGACTCTTCAACCTTACAGTCACCTTCTTTCTTTCTTTTAAAGGAGGTGACGATGGACCAGTTGTATTATGTACACTTACCTATGATCCACAATAAAGATGATATGATTTGGACTGTGTAAAGGATCATCATCTGCCTAGCCTTTTCCCAACTATTTTGGGTTCGGCTTCCAGTCTTACCGGATGCAGCTAAATACCAGTATTTTACATGGAGCGTATTTTACTGTTAGTACTGGGTAATACGATACCCCTTGGTAAGACTGGTTATCAGACTTTCGGGACACTGACTATCTATAACGACTGTCAAAGATATACAAATGACAGCCGGGATCAACAGCTTAACGTGCTTTCCGAGGCACGGAGGAAACTCAGTATGTAACGGGTGGTCACCCATCCACAGACCAACCTAGGGAAGCACGGAACCTAAAGTTCGACCTGAGCGGCTGCTATATTATTTAGCCACGAGCTCCTCACTGTGTGAAGGATGATAGTATCTATATATAAAATGCTACACACAGTCCAACCATCGTTTCTTTGGTCCTCTTACATCCACAATTTTTCGTCAGTAAAAATATTCATTTATATTTTGAGTCGACAGTTATCACTGAAATTTGGAGTTTATTGTTTTTTAAAGAAGAAGAATAAGCAAGAAACCACTACACCACCGAGGCAGTCAATGATGTCAAAGTGTCAAGTTTCATAGAGTTTAGAAAACTCTATGAAAATTGTCTTGACTTGACCTAAAAACAACAATCTACGCTCTGGTCATGGAATAACTCCAAGTTCCATTTTATTTGCAGGTTTAATGTTCTGATGCTAAAAGTCGGCTTGTTTTAAATGCAGGTACAGGATTCAGGTCTAGGTTTATAGGCCAGTACACATGTTATAGCCATCATTAAACACACGTTATGGGGTTGTGTATAACTGGTCTAACACACTTTATATGTTTGAGCTAGCCAACTGCGTGAGTTCGTGTAACGTTTGTTGTTTTAGCAACTGTGGTATTTTAGCCGATGTTTTCGTTGTTCTAGTGATCAAAGGTGGATAAATGGTCGATAGGGTGTCATAAAAAACCAATATTATGCTTATGCTGGGCGAAACGGATTGTTAGGCTTCCAATTATCCTGCCGGGGTTGCGGGCTGTTCGAAAGAGATACCCCGGCCCCGGAACATAAAGGGCAATAGAAGGAACATGGGTGGGTTCTAGTCAGTACAAGTCTGATACTCTATGTTATTTAGTCTAAGTTATTCGATGATTTCCCATCCGCAAAAAAAGGCTTCCAATTATACGAAGGTCTGAGTCTGGATATGAGTCTAGTTCTTGACCTAAGCATGTTGTGAAAACTGTGGGAGTACAATAGCTCTGCCTAACCCGTTGAGAAATACAAGGCGCTGTTATGTAGTGTAGATATTGTGTCCAATCATATCATTACTAAATCATGTTATTATCGGTAGTACCAAGACTTCGCAAATTACGTATACTTGTTAACAGACTTTAAAAAAACTTGAGTAGATGTTTCAAGTATGGTACATTCAAATAAAGTACAAAAACATCATCAAGTCGTAAGTACGAAAAAATTTTTGAAAGGTATTGAATTGATGTACCTACTCTAATGCATATACATGATGATTTGCAAGAAAAAGACGAATGAGTTTTTATTGTTTGTCAAAATTGGAAATCACCGGAGAGATCGTGACCAATGGGAATATTCCTTCATTTACATTTAGCAGGTCAAGATTTTGCACAGTGCGCCGAAATGTTAATTATCTTGGAAAAAGTTTGGGGAAAAATGCAAAATAAACATTTATTTTTTGGCGAGATAATGAAGCTTGCGTGATCGATTTTTGAGCTTATTTTAAGCGGCAGATTTCAAGTTTTTATTTAACTGTTAAGCAAGCAAAAACAAAATCATTAAAACCGGGAAAAACCTAGTCTATATCTTTGTGTGAATTTCAGTAGCATTTAATTGCGTTTATTTGCTCATCAATTTGAAATTATTTAGGCAATCAACCATCCAAGTAAATGTTTACACAAAAATTGTATGGTTGTATCTAAAAATATACCGCCATAACTCACAGAATAACTTAATTACACCGTAGACTCAATCAAAAATACCAATTTATAAACAAAAAATCCACAGACCACACATCATCAGGAGAATATATTTCCAAGCTTCATTTTACTGTTTATCGCCTATATTCACAACCGTATTCTAAAGGTATTTAAGTCTCGTTTTGATCGGAAATTATTTTTGATGCTGTAAAAAAAGCTTTGATTTTACGGTGTCTGTCAAAATTAAAGCCGCATTTAAAGGAGTGACTGCATAATTTCTTTATAATATAGATGCATCCGTAACATTCGAAAAAATGACTTAATTACGTTCGGGAACCACATTGTAATACCAACCTCTAGTCAACGTTATAAAGTTGAATTTAGTTAAAAAAGGATTGTTGAATTAAGGGATACAAGAAGTTTTCACTTCGTAGGTGGTCCCTTCCCTAGAATTTAGTTGTCATTAAATTATAGAAAAAATCAAGATAATAGTTTTGTTTGATGTTGAAGTCGTGTCGTGCGCCACAAAATATTATGTTACATTAGTTTATCTCTGTTTCTGATGTTGTCGCATTTTTTGTCCCCGTTTTTATAAGGTTCAGAGCACTGTGTTTGTGGTTCTAACGGAGAAAGCATTTTTATAAGTTCTAATTTACTTGCTTTAACAGCCGTGTTTTAATTGAAATATCGTGTTAGAAAGCACTAATAAAAAATCGAGCTGAACTAAAAAAAAAAGTCGTGAAATAGATATTCGTTTCACGTCCAAATATACTGACCTACAAAGAAAGTCAAAACTTCTAATAAAAACAATGGAGCATCTTATAAATCGAAGGCCCATTTATCTATACATATAAAGTTTATTTTTAGTCCCTTTAAATATAACAAAAGCACCGTATTTTAACTTCTCTTTTATATCGGTGCAAGGTACTATTAACCTATTTAATGACTCCTGCTTACCCCGAAATGGCTTCAATATAAACATTATTTACAAACGCCTTAAGACTTTAACACGATTTTTTGTTGACTAAAAATAACTTGTTTTCAGAGAACCTTTGTATTTGGGTCTGGTATGAAATGCGTTCCTTTTTAACCGACTTCAAAAAGGAAGAAGTTCTGTGTTTAATCGTGTTGTCTTATTAATGTTTACCATTTACTTCGCCAGTTAAACTCTGAACGTATCGTTTTTTCAAAAAAATATATGCAGTAGGTACTATGATTCATGATTTTTGGTTTTTTTTACTAGGTACCATTTGAAAAACGTATATTTTCAAACTCTTTTCGTAGGGAGCCGCTTAAAGTTTGCAACATAGAATACCTAGTTATGGGGCAATGGCTTAGCGTACCATCTTTCTATAACGACACCGATTGACGGCACGGTTGGCGCAGTGGCTGAGCGACTAGCGCTGCATGACGCGGGTTCGATCTCCATCATCATCATCATTTTCCTGCCCTTGTCCCATTCTATTTGGGGTCGGCGCAACACCTTTTTTTCTTCCATTCTCCCCTATCAGACGTCACGGCATTATTTACTCCTTTCTCCTTCATATCATTCCTTACACAATCCGTCCATCTTTTCTTTGGCCTTCCTCTCGCTCTCCGTCCATCAACATTCAGATTCATCACTCTTTTAGTCACATGTCCTTCATCCCTCCTCATTACATGTCCATACCAAGACAAACGACTCCCTTTCATTTTTTCTGTAACAGGCGCAACTTTCAAACTTCCTCGAATATATTCATTCCTTACCATCTTGTCTTACTTACCATCTTATCTTACCACCTTATCCATTCTTGTCACTCCACACATCCATCTCAACATTCTCATCTCCGCTACATACAATCGTTTTTCATCCACCTTTTTTACAGCCCAGCATTCTGACCCATACAGTACAACAGGTCTAATCACGGACATATATATTTTCCCCTTTAAAATATTCGGCTGGGTGTAGTTCCAGGTCTGGCTGTTTGTGTATGTGGGTTTAAGTGTTTGTTAACGCACCCACGATACAGGAGAAACATGCATTGCAAGGCAAGGTTCGAAAAATAAATACTGCTTCCATCGAAATAAACTTTTCTATAGTTGTCAATCCAATACTTTATCGTCTTAATCAAGACAAATTGTGAAAGTTCTGTCCCTCACAAGATAAATGTCATTCCTATTTCTTAGAAAATCTTCACACAAACTTCGGAACATCCTTCAGAAGTGCAAAATCAGTGTCAGGTTTACAAGTCATAAAACTTGTCCCCGTTATCTTATCTCCAGTTAACTTTAACTGCTTGTTCAGCAGATAAGCAGCTGTTAACTGTTGTAGTAAGTAATTCTTGTTTTTGTTTTACTAGTCAGTTAAAGATAATAAATTGCAATTCTCAACGTTTTAGTTGTCAGTGAAAGTTTTGATTGTAGTTTGAGTTTGTGAATTAATGATTTTTATCCTCCCTGCCTTGTTGTCGCGTGGCTGTTTGCTGAGCACGAAGTCCCAGGGTTCGATTCCTGTGACGGGCAAAGTGTTATTGTGTTTTTTCAATATTGGTTGATTGATGGCAATAGGTGCGGTGCGCCCCTGTTACTAGGGACTAAAAAAACATAACTCTGGGTGTTACCTCTGCCCAATGCTTTGGGGAATATAGGCGTGATGATGTATGGAGAAGAGAATTGAATAAAGTAAAATAACGAACAAATAATTAAACAATGTTTTCGGAAAACCTATTAACACGACTACGGCTAAACAAAAAGGGGCGTTATGATTTTTGTTTATTTAATCTCAAATGTTCACATTATTGTCGCGATTCAGGTTCGAGCGCTATGCGTTAGTTCAAACTAAGTTCTTCTAACTAAATCCTTTTAATTATTAAAAATATAGGTTCCTATCTTTAAACACTGGCCAGTGTAAAAAAAATGCATCTATAGTTGGATAAATGAAAGCCACCACTTCAAAAAGTTTGAATGGTTTCCTAAAACTCTATGGTATTCAATAACAATGGACGTGTGATCTTTCAAGTTATGACAAAAGTGGGCCAATGTCTACACGGCAAAGAAAATATTTCTTGTTCGTTTCATCTCTGGCCAGTTGTAAAAGTCAATTTTGGAAGACTTTGATGTGATCTTTCAAATGGTTGTTATGCTGTGATTTTAGTAAGGTTTGGTATTGTTAAAAGTGGAATCGTTATGCAATTGTTCGTCATAGAAGTGGTTTGTAGTTTGTTGAAAATATTTGGTACTTATTTTAGTTTCAATTTGAAGTTTAATGAATTAGCCTGAAGTCGAAAGAGTGAGTAAGTAAGTAAAGTATAAAAGGAATTTTTAAATAAGTTCAAAAACTAAAACCTGACACTGAAAAATTCCGTTCTGGAATTATGAAACAAAAAATTTTCTCGTCTGAAATTGTTATTCATTATTTTATCGTCTATTAAATAAATAACCTACATGTTATAGATTTAATAAACAAACATCAAAATCAGAACTGGTTTAAACCATAACCATCTTTTTTCGTCACCGTAGTCGGGTTAAAAGAAGTGGCAATTATGACCAGTTTGTGCAGCATACCTAACACATTAGCTGCACCAACAATCCTCGGATTGGTTTTTAACTGACATAAAAAAAGAGGAGGTTCATAATTTGACTGTATGTTTCTTACGCGATTTCTTCTTTGCAGGCTGATTTCCAAATTTCTTTTTATAATCGAAGGGGTGTACTTCCGAAGGGATCCTATATGATGTATAGTGTTTTTTAAAAGTCGGTTTTGTTTTTGGAAAAAAAGTTAGAACACACCTTGTTGATATTAGCATTAAAGTTCTTCCATTTACAAATACTAATAGAAAAATCTTCCATAACTGCCAACTAACACGTTAACGTAACTGCATCTCTCACACTCGACCCAAACTAACCCAAAAAAGTTCCCAAGCATGTGACGTCATAATTCTCTGTTGGTACACCACACCACAGGTACTGCCACGCACCGTGTATGCTAATCACATGAGCTGGTTTGCTCTAACGAGACAATTAACCAATGGGATTGAGAGGAGGCTTGGTTCAGAAGGCTCACTTTTACAAGAGCTTGGAATAAGGGTCACACCCCTTGCCGGGGTTGCCCGTTGTTCGAATGAGATACCGCGGCCCCGGATCATAAAAAATAATTTATTTCCAGGCATCTTAGGCCCATAGATAAATACTTTACAGACAATCATCGTGTTAGTAAATAAATCCTTAACAACTATTTTAGTAGCACTTCACTGCACTATGTCACTGCGCGTTCATGTGGCACTTGTCCGTGGAAGCGCCGGAACACCACTCCTTGCGGCCAAAAGGGCCAAAAGAAGAAACATGAGTGGGTTTTAGTCAGTAAAAGTCTGACACTCCATCCCGCATTATTTGATGATTACCCATCCCTAAAATAAATCCCTTATTCCTTGTGTACATTTTTACCATTCAGCTTTGGGCTTTGAGATCCGTATAAGCTAGTTCTGTATAGTTGATTGGTTGTCGTGCGTACTTTAAGTGTATGGTTGCTGAAAAACACCGGAATAACAATGTTTTTAATAGTAACAACAGTCTATAGATTTTCCGATTGCTTGCTGCTTTCGTTTGATAAATAGTGCCACAGATAATCCATAATCATGGTTCATGTCAAAAATGGGAACTTTCACATTTTAACTGCTGATCGGATCGTTATGAAATTTAGCAAGAAGATAGATTAAAAGCTTGTGGATAGACATAGGCTATATATTTTTACGCTAATGACCAAGAGAAGTAAGCAATGTTGTATTATGTCTTTATTTCTCAACTGTTTGACATCCGGGAAGGCTTTTTGCTCTTGTTTTAAGCAAGACAAGGCAAGGATAGGGATAAATACTGGAGACATCAGGTTGAGAACGCAAAAACATGGAATTACTCCTGACTAAAAAACTTATTTTCAGCAAATCGCGAACCTAACGCATACGAAATAAAGGTTATGTTTGCTGGCAGTAAGGTTAGCTGTCACAAAATTCACAAACCTTCTGTGACCAACCTCTTAAGTGTTAAGATTGACACGATTGCACGTCGATAACGGTTCGGTCAATAACAACGGCATCGCAGTTGATTAGCTCTCCGTCTATTTGATCACTCCGAACCCTGTCCTGATTGGTCGACGATGTGAAGTAATTAGATAGTAGGTAATATATTGTGTGAAGATTCAAGTGTTGATTGAAGTTGTGATGGAAAAAGGTTGATTAAGTTATTAATTTTAGAAGGATGATGTTTTTTGGGAATTAAATCACCCTGTTTATTTTGATTTGAATGTAGCTGTAATTTTGCTCTCATAGAAAAATATTTGAGTTATCAATTCTAGTCGCTTATGTTTTACCTAAAATTAGAAAAAAACGTTGCATTTTAAATGTAGTTAGGTATAAAGAATTAACAAAAATATTGAATATACCCAAAACTTTGATAATACTTAATAGTGACAAGGAAAAACTCTAACAAAATTGTATTGCTTGTATTGGCTACGTAATTGCTTATCTTTGTTCTACCATTAAGGAAATGTCCTACACTTCTGGAATCTGACCTTTCAAGCTCTGCTTACCCCTAAAGCGTAGCGAGCGTGAACGAATGCGCTTGACTGTGCAAATGTCGAGCTTGCGCAAGCGCCAGCGGTACGAGCATAGAAATAGACGCCCAGCCGTCTGGGAAGATAAACATACAAACAAACATTATCTGTTTCTGTATGTGAGACAACTGTAAGGTTTCTTGTTGACTACGGAACCCTAAAATCAGAGGTCTTGGGTTCGAACTCGAACTTTTCATTTCGACGCACGGTCAAAACACTAGGCTATCACTGCTTTCAGTAATTGAAAATAATTAAAAAATTATTATCAAAAGCAACCTTTAATGAATCTATTTACGCGTTCAATTGCAACCATTAGTTTGGTTACATAACGCATTTATATCTGAACCAGTCGGTCAACTGGCACATTTTCGCGTCTATTTCGAACGCGGTGTTAAGCCAACGTTACTTAAATAGTTAGTGATAGACAGGCTATGATTCATCGCGTTGGGTAACTGATATCGGTGTACAGGGGGTGTGTCTGCGAGAGGAGCTCTGCCAAGCATGCAGACTATCTGAAGGGCAGATGGTGCAGGTATGCGAACTATGTTAGCGATATTGAACATGGACATTCTAGAATGTGCAAATAGGCTTGGATCTGTTATTGATTAATGAAGCACAGAGTAAACCAAAACACAACACTGGCAAAGTCAAACGTCTAGAAAAGGTGTACTGCTCGGGTTGGTCGTTTTCTGTGGAGAAGAACCGGCAAGATACTCCATGGTTACTCTTTTCATTCATCATTTGGTTAAAAGTTGTTGTTGTTACAACGTTATTAAGTAAGGTCATTTATTTCGTTACAAAACGTAAAATAAGATAAGAAGTAGCAACAGTAGCAACAGTTAACTAGCATCTAGGACTCTACAAGGCCTACAATATCCACTCATTCACAAAAAAATGGTAAAAAGAATTTATACAAGATTCTGTTCACCAAGCAATGAAGATTCTCGATGATTCCCATAATTTGGATATAAGTTTGGATCTGCACAGGCCCCTCAATATGCACATGTAGATAGATTGATAAAGAAAATAAGCAAGAAATAAGCCATTTCGAAGATAATATTCTGTACAGCCAAAAAATTTTTCGCAAACCTTTATGCAAGGTAAAAAGTCCATCATATCCACAACGCTAGTCAACGAGTTAGTAATTGAGATTTTAAGAGCAGGAAGGACGCTCATCCTTTTTGAAATGCAAGTAATTAATCAGGAAACTAATTATTCAAAACTAACTCGAAGGGATTTCCGAGGTTGATCTATGAACAAAGCCTAGATACGTGATCAAAGGTACACATGACATCATAGTCTATGGTGCACCATACTTCCTGGAACCAGCGGATATGTGTTGGTAGGTTTCAATTTATATTTATCCTTATATTTGTTTAATGATTATTATCGTACTCGGAAAACAAAACAATACTTGGTGCGGAAAATGAATGGTCACGGATGATGGTACCATAATATTCGGCAAGATTCGGAAATGTTCGGCTTATTCCGTCCGTGGTCTACAGTTTACAGATTAGACTTTAGTAAAATGTTAAAGGATCCTAATGAGCATCAGTATTTAAGTTTATCGGCATATGACAGTATAGAGTGTTCTGTGGTTTTAGCAACATTATTCTTTTTTCTTCGTGTGGTTAGTATCTTTCTTCCTGTCAGAGCTTTTATGCCGTTCATTGGCTTCTGAGCTGGCATTCCATGTACATTACCTCTACAAGGATGTCTCAGGCATATTTGGTTTCCTCACGAAGTTTTACTTTACCACAGCAAGTGATAATAGTAGTAGGTATACTCATATGAATACGAAAAATCAGAGGGTCGTGGTTTTGGTTCAAACTTGAGACCCATACTACCAGGCTATCAGATCAATTAACAGCATTGATAATAATTGCACAATCTTAAAAAGTGAGAAATGCTTAGCTCCAATATTTTTGTAACTATCGTCAATAGTTGAAAAGATGTTAAACTAACAAAAGTAAGTAAATTGACCAAGATTTTTGTCTGGACCTTAAAAGAGACTATGACCTCTGAGTTTGTTTCGGCTGTTTCTTCTCAGAGTAGTCGGGTACAAACCAGCGGACTCATCTAGTTTTAAAAAAAGTCGTGTAAAAGTGTTTATGAAAACCTACTTGCAAAATAAACATAATTTATCATTTACCTAAAACATTAAACCAATCCCAGCTGATGCCATACTCAAAACAATACACAGCCAGCATTATACTGAAAATAAACACACCCATTACACAACAGCCTGAAGGCCCATTCCCTATCGTACAATACGCACAATATGCAACTGCACATGCAGTAGCAGCAACGCTGCAGTGACAAGTAGTTATCTAAACCGCGGACAAGCACGTAGCGAGCTGGGTCAGCATTACTGATATGTACGGCTAGGGGGACCAAGCGATCAGAGAATATTAGAAGGAGATAATATTGGAGGGGTCGAACACTTTGATAGATTTACTCCCTACAGTAATACAATTGTACACTCTACTATTCAATTGACGGATTATTACACAATTCTTTGTAGGGTTCCGTACCTCAACAAAAAAAACTATATAATATATATAAGATCAAGTCTTTGTCAGTCAAGACAGACAGACGCCAAAAACAAAGTATAAGTAGTATTGAGTTGAAATTAAAACCATATACTCAAGTCTGTAGTCCCTTAGACCTTTGAAAATATCAACCCTCAAAGTCTACGCAGTCAAAAGATATGGCCATTTATGTCGCAAGTTTGTACTAAACCCTCGGTGCGCGAGTCTGACCGGTTCTTTTTTTAAATAATAGGCTTGCTTTTGACTGCAACTCGTTTAATGTGAAGCGATAATGTCTATGGTTGATGGTTGCCTAGAAGAAATCGATTACTACCGAAGCCGACATTGAATTCCATAGACTGGCGGTTTCTACACTAAATGTACACACCTCTTGTGAACATGTGTGTGTTAAATGCCCAATACGAAGTCTCTGTGTGCACTTAATTAATTACTGCGCTTGGGATTACCCTGTTAGATAAGTGACTGAGTAGAGTTAACGAGCACAAGAGGTCTGGGATGAATCATTAACTTAGGTAAAGATCTCGACTTTTCGAAGAATTAAATAGATTTAGTCAACTACTTGGTCAATGAGACTGTGGCGCAGCTGGTAAGGCTGGTAGTCTACGTCCAGCTGTGGACTGGGAATGGTTGGGTTGATTGGGACATTTTACAGCTTGTAACTCTAAGCCTGTGTCTGTGCCTGCCTGGGCAAAGGCCCCAAGACTTCTGAATCTTTTGCTCTAGGGCGTATGTGGACCACTGGTCTTTGGTTGTGCCCAGTTCGTCCCGCAATCTCCTATGAGGTCTACCACGTCACCTTTTGGCTTTGTCAGGATTATAGAACATGGTTATTTCGGCCCACAGCTTGCCCTCGTGTACCATATTTAAATCACCATCGTTACCTCAAATCGCTGCAATCTTAATGGGACAGTCTTTAAATGTTACTGTCATATGGTAGCCCTGTTGTAGGTAATAGCCAGCATTCTACAAGTGTAGTGAATAGCCGATGTGTCGTGTGGCGATTGTGGGCCCATCAGTTATGCAGGCTTCGAACGAGCTGTTGCAGAACTTCATTCAATAACATTGTAGGTTTTAGGAATACTAAGTGAAAAATATTATGAGCATTGCGGCGGTGACCCATTGCCATTTGTAATTCTTTGACAGTAGTTACCGGTAGTCAAACAGTAGTAGAAGTAACTATAACTCTGACAATCAGTCTTACCTACGGGATAAGGGTACCGTGATACTTAACCGATTTGTAGAGGTCAGATTGGCGATCACTTTATGTGAAATATTTTAAGCTAATATCCAGTTAGACTGGGAACTCTATCTAATCATAAGGATTGAGGTTGCCTTCCAGTCTTAGTCAACAACAGTATTTGACAGCGTCAATGATAAGTTTTTTATTTGCCAAATTCATGTTTTTTTACAGCTTCTTAAAGCGCAAATCTAAGTGACAAATATTTATTTAATTAAATATGTGCGTTCCTAACTATCCGTGACCACAATTCTGCAAACATACATTATAGACAAACTTTGATATCCATTTAAACAACTAAATTAGATAAACAGCAAAACTTGAAAATCCACTTAAGTATTTTAAGAATTTAATCCCAGTTTTTTTTCTGTTTTTTTAAAAGAAGACGGACAAAATAGCATTGTCTATCAGTCTTAATGATAATTTCTAAGAAACTACCTGGACTCCTAATTAGTATTATGGTAGCTGTCTTAAAAAATGTTTCGCATTTTTGGTAAAACGAGTTTTTTTTGGTATTCTTGCAAACTTGATTTTAGTTCTTCGTTGTGGAATTGGCTTAAAGATGAAAGTATTTGTCGTATTGTGATATTTGGCCTTGAGTATTGGCTGTTACCTAACGGATTATATATTACTAGCTTCCACCCGCGACTTCGTCTGCGTGGTATAGTTACTTTGGGCTAACGCTAACTTTAACCCGCGTGATGATCGAAAAAAAATATCTTTCTTCCCTCTTTCTCCCCCTTTTTCTCACTTTTCTTTAGCATATGTCCGTCTCCAGGGTCCCAACTATCTCTGTGCCAAAATTCATAAAAATCGGTTTGGCCATTTAGGCGTGAAGACGTAACAAACAAACAAACAAATTTTGTTTGTTACGTCTTCATAATATTATATAGATAGATAATATTCTTTGCATGTAACAAGTCTATCTTGTAGTTTTAATGTGAGCATCTAATGATGGGTTAAGGGTTAAACCATAAACATCGTAACGACAATAGCCCTCAGGTAACACGATGAATGGAGATCGTGAGGGCACCGGGTCAAACCCTTTCATAGTAAACTGTGTTGTGAGGACCTCTATGCAAACATGGTCTTATCTTAGTTTGTCCAGAACCTTATTAACATGCCTTTAAAGGTCAGTATAAGTCAGTGTAGTTGTAGATCCAGATCTGTAATGCGTGCACTATATGCCGTTGCATCTAACTCATGAAAAAACTTTACCACTGTTAACTTATTTCCCTGTTAACTTAGAGAATATGAAAATTTACTTTTCAATAAATTTCCTTGCCCATTTATAAAATAATTTACTTATAAAAATAAATTGACATTAATTTGAGTTCTAAATTCAAAAGTATTTATTACTGTATATTAGGCTGTTTAACGGTGTCATACATTTGTTTCTCATTCAGTCTGAAAAGCAAAGAAACAAAACAAAAAAAAAACAAAGCGCGGGGAAAAACAGGTTTGTTCCGTGCAAGAATCGAACCCGCGACACGCAGCACAGCAGTCGATCGCTCAGCCACTGCGCCAACCGTGCCGTCAATCTTCTAATCGTCGTCGTCATCGTCGTCGTGTTTTAATCGTTTGACCTTCAGTCTTAGTTATGTAATGTCAAAAATATCACAATTCACTGAATAAGGTGTTAAAGTTCGGAAACTTGAAATCCTTGATCGCACGGGCCCTAATTTAAGTTAATCCAGCAGGTAGTAGTGATGTGCAGTAATGCATTATACGAAGTATCCGAAAAATACAAATAGCGGAATTTTTTCATGATGACCTGAGTTAATTTTGATAATAAATCGTATGATTGAGAAGGATCACGGAGGATTTGGTGTAGACAGAAAAGAGTTTTAGAAAAAAAATACCAATTTAGTGAAAGTTTAAGAATCCGTGTACACACACAAAGCAAACGTTTGTGTTACCCATAAATGGTGTTGTCTCAATAATGTTGTATTGAAAACCAAGCTTTATTATTATAATTTTCACTCCTTACCAGAATATGTACAGTAAATATTCAATTACATTGAGAAAGTATCTCTTCAGTGTGAACTCTATGGAATCTATTTACTATAATATAAATAATCGCCGACAGCTCTCCCGACATCGCTATCTTTAAGTGAATGAATCAGTGAATGATGGTGCACCTCTATAAACATATGCATGTAAAGTGACTTTCTGATTTTCTATTGAATTGTTTGGACCTTACCAAAATTCATTATGACTATTATTTTTTGTCATCATTTGAAATTGTTCTACTATGTATATTTGAAAGTGAGTCTTTATTATATTCTTTTATAGTCTATTAATGCCTATAATTCCAGAAAAAAATGTCTTCCAATAATATCCCTTCATATTTTTATAACAAGTAGGCCACAATAAAAATAATAATAACCCAGAAGTGAACTGGTATGTCGATTGCACTTCCAGCATAGATCGCGTGGGAGGACCAGAGACAGCACAATTTATGTTTTATAAATAAACCGACCATAAACTAATACTTCAAAACAATATTTATAGAGAGTAAACTTTATAGTATGGAACCTGTTTCAAGGAAATCGCTAGGTTCTATAAAACAAGGACCCCCGTCGTGTCCGTCTATTTGTTTGAGTTTATCTTGGGAATTACTGGATGGATTTTGTTCTGGTTCTTGGTAATAGATCTATCGATTCTCTTGATTAGTTTTATGTAAGTAATTTTGTGCAAATGCCCGTTATGAAAACGGGACTATGCGGAATAGGAATTTATATTTTCCATTGGAAATATAAAACACAATAAATTCAGCGATCTTGTATAATTAGTAAATCTGTGAATTAACATTTATTGATATAATTAATTATATTCGTCAAAAAAATATCCGCAGCAATATCCGAAAACTCGCACTACTCTTCTATCTCACACACTCCTGCGCATTGCCAGTTATAAAAACTGTCATGACATGTTAGTGCAGTACTACTAACAAGTACTTACTCATAGTAACTAGTGTTCCCACGCGAGTCGGGCTTTCTATATCAAGGAGGTAGACGAACTGGAAAGTGCGTAAGAGAAAAAAAAATGTTCCAAGGACTAAAATTATGTTGAATATTAATGGATGGAGTAGTTCTGCCGATACCAAGTAATATGAGACATGGGTAGGAAATTAATAATGGATAGGTTAGATGATGTAACTAACAAGTGTATGGTGAATTGATGTTTTTTTAGCAATTTTGAGTTTTTTATGTTTTAATGTCAATTTTAGATCAACAAAGAAACAGAGAACAACAGAGTTTTCAAAAGTTAGATACAGTTAGGTTAGGTTATGTTATTACGCTCGCTAATGACTTCATCGTTATCTGTTCTTTTACTTAAAAAAAAAACTTTGCCTGACACTAGTAATCTCCTGTATCTTGGGTGTGTTTACAAAAATTTAACCCACATACACAAACAGTCAGACCTGGAACAACTATCTGTATATATATATAATCTAATATCTGGCTATACAAATATTTGTTCCAAGCGGCGATCGAACCCGCGACACGCAGATTCAATAAAACCAGCCTATTCACTGTTACTTAAACCCTCTCAAGTGCGCACATTAGCGCCACTGGTACTTAGTCACCAGACTTCAAAGTCAAGCCACATCTAGACATAGCACCTCCTTTGCAATTTATGGCACGCGTCGATACCGGTGTAAATAAATAAATAGTACCTGTACTGGTCGCCTGTGGTAAACTTGTGGTATGGCGGCGTGGCCAGTTTCCTTACCTACATCCAAGCTACCTATTTACAATAAATGCGATAGGCACAAGACAATTTTCCTGCACTTGGGTGTAAAAATAATGCTTATTGTTGTTTTTCTTGTTGCAGGTATGTTTCCGGTTCATAGATTGCTGATGGATCATCTTGTAAGAATTTCATTTTTATTGCCATTTTATTAGAATTTGCGTGAAAGATGCTGCTCTTTAAATAGGATTATTCGTTTCACATAGGTGAATATAAGTAAACATGGTGTTATAAATAAAAAAAAATGTTTCACAAATATTTTTATACATAAGTATTGCAGGTTGTAGTTTATACGAGTGTAGAAACTACTCTGTGATGAGGAAAATGTGAGGAAAGTGTGGGTTGCTGTTAGAGTAGAAGAAGACCAACGAAACAATGGATAGACTGTGTGAATGATGATAATTAGTCTCGAAGAAGAAGTATTGCTGCGCCGACTCCAAATATTTTGTGATAAGGGCAAGATAATGATGATGCATGAAACAAGCAGCTGCCTAGGGTGTTCCCTGCGAGTGCAGAATCGGATGCCATCTTACGTTGGTTGTTTGAGTCAGCAGCTAGGTACTCTTGCATAGAATCTCCTTATCTTTATAGAGGAAAATCCGTGGTGTTCAGAAATAACTGCCATCTTCATAATTCAACAAAGTAATGAATACTAATCAAGCTTAGGAAATACAGCAAAACGTAATTACACATTGTACTAATTGATTTGCGCACGGAGTAATGCAAATCAATCAATATTTCAACATAAATCTATTTGGAAGCGCATCTTAAAAACGGCTGCTCACTCCGCAACAAAACTTTCGCTTTCAAGATAGCGGCAACTAATTACATGCATGTTACATAACTATTGTACATCATGTATTCGAATGTTATTTATTACCGAACTGTATGTTCTGGCATAACACACTGCTAAGCTGGAAACATAGGATCAATAACTGGTTATAAGAAATTATAAATCAAATTTTATCAATAGTAGTAGTTTGTGTTGTAGATGTTTTGGTTAAGTTTTTTAGACTACCTTGATCAAAATGTAATAATATCGTACTGTCGCCATGTCGTTGATTTACAAGCATTTTATTTATTGGAAAATAGTAGGTACGTGTAAAAATAATAAGCTAGTCGGCAAAGATGGCTGTCTGTCGCGTACAATTTGTGTAGTCTGTTTTAATGCAAAATTCAAATGTAAACACAGCAATGAATATCTTGACCACTACTGTGACATTATTAACGTTAGTAGCGACAGATAAACTAGACATCTAGTAGTCATATAAGCTGTTTAACATAGGCCTTATAAAGTCAGTTGAGGAAATCCGCCGGCTATTTCTCAGTCGTAGTCTGGAGTCAGGATTTGTGGCTGGTTGTTCCGTCCCAGCTACATAGGTCTTAAACGTTACCGACGAATTATGGACATGCTGCAGGTCTACTTGATCGTTTGAGGATGTAGGAATCATGTTGTTTGATAAAATCGCTCGATACTGGTAGCACAAGATGGTGGAGAGAGTGAGGATTATGGCTAACTAGCAGGCTATAATCCAGACCATAATCTAACTCTGTGTCCATCAGGATCCGTTCAGCCGTTTTGACGTGAAAGAGTAACAAACATATATCCATCCATCCTCACAAAAATTCGCATTTATAATATTATATAAGTAGGATTCTGGACTTTACACCGTCTCGTACCTCAAAAGGAAAAAATAGAACTCTCACAGGATCACTTTCATCCATCTGTCTGTCAGTACCCTATATCTCAGGAAGGCGTAGATGGATCAAGTTGAAATGAAAACCATAAACTCAAGTCTGAGATCCCTTAAGGCTTTGTTAAAAAAAACAACCCTCTACGCAGTCAAAATATATGGCTGTTTATGTCGCAAGTTTTTATGGAAAGTGTCCGACTCGCACTTGGCCGGTTTTTTAGGTAATGTGTTTTGGACAGATTGTGATGATATAATAAAAACTGTCTGAATCATTTCTTTTATCACCACTAAGTGATTGGTTATCAGCTTGTAGTTATTGTATCACGATGATTATTTTTCGATATTCATGGCAAAAAAACGAGGGATTTGAAAGAATCGTCATTATCGAATAATCTTCTAATAACAAGACTTTAATTTCAAATCATAGAAGCGTATAATTTCAACGAATAAATTCGCGGTTGTTAAAATAGACTGCCATCATTAGCACCGACTATTGAATAGTCAGCGTGTTTCCAAACAATTATAGAAAGTGTGGAATTATTGCTAATCACCACTCAATTCTACTGTTATTTGCGAGAATCGTATATAACTGTAATATAATTGCATGCTTCGTTCTTTTGTTTCTATGGTGTTATATTGCAAAATAAAGAAAGACTTGTAATAGAATAGCTTCTAAATTTGAGGAAAATTGTTTCGTTAAGCAAAAAAAGCCAGCGTCACGCGGTGTTCCCAGGCGGTCACCCATCCAAGTACTGACCGCGCCCGATGTTGCTTAACTTGGGTGATCGGACGAGAACCGGTGTATTCAACGTATTATGGACGTTGGCAGCGATTAGTGTGAAATAGTCGACCAATAGGTACAATCTTGTATCTTGTGATGAAAATGACTTTACTTCTTGCTGTAGGTACTTTAATTTTGTACTTTTATATTTTTTTTTACTATGTACATTATTTACAAATAAGAAATAGATCTTAAATAATAATAAACCAGGACCCTGTTCCCGATACCGATTGGCTACTATTTTTTAAATGTTTTAATAAGAAATATTTAAAAATGTAAAATTATAAGAGTTAAAATAAATGTAATAAAAACAACTGTCAAAACGAGAAAAAACCCTTATGTTTACGATTTTATTCGCAGAAATAAAATTCATATTTTTAATTATGAATTGAATAAACTTATTTTACTATTAAAATATTTTACTATGTGCTAATGCAACGAGGAAAGAACTGCGCCATTATGGATTTTTATAGCTTTCACAGTTCTTAGAATACAAGGCAACAAAAGATAATTATAGCAAAAAAATCGACTGTCCGTCTTATTGCATTAACTACGCGTAGGTCATTCACCCCTGGTTTTTAACTGCGGTACAGATTTTTTTCGTAGTCGGTGCGCTCCGCAGTTTAACAGCGTAGGCCGGAATAAAAAGAAGAAGTGTTAATCCAGAGTACCTATACGTTACCTAGGTACTTACATACCGAATTTCATCCAAATGCGATTAGCCGTTTGACACATACACACACATACAGACTCACGCCTAATTAATTTAATATTATATTAGTTTGATTGGTATAGATAAATTTAGGAAAACACGAATTTTCAGTGGTGATAAAATCTTTGCCAATGACCTATAATAATTTTACGATATCGATCAAATGTTTCACAACAGTAGATGCCAACGTCCATACTACGTTGAATACACCGGTTCTCGTCCGATCACCGAAGTTAAGCAACATCGGGCGCGGTCAGTACTTGGATGGGTGACCGCCTGGGAACACCGCGTGACGTTGGCTTTTTGCATTTCTTTTTTACTTAGATTTTTATGCTTTGTCACAGAATGAGAAATTAAACCTTATTTATAAAATCATTCCGGTAATACTCAATATTTACAAAGTTACAAATCGGAAAGATACTGACCACTGGCTACTTACAAAAAGCATCGTTACCTATTGCTTCATCCCGTTAAATATACCGGTGTCAGCAGCAAAGGTTGAATGTCAGTTGCGTTAACGAGGACTAGTTACCATCTATCGACTGCTAAGTACGGTTATTGAGTAATTTTGCAGTCATTATGGAACTGGAAGCGTACTCTAATTGCATAATTTGCTGCATAGCTGTCATTCTGTCCTAGCAAAATGATTCTTCTCAACGTGTCGATGGCTTTCTGAATAGACGCTACAAATTCCTACTACGGCCAAAAGTTCTACAGCGCCATCTATGCCTATATACATGCAATCAATGTTATCCGCATTATCCGCGAGTTAAAACCATAGACGAGGACCCCAGACCCCCTTTTCTATAGAGATGAAGACCTTCACACCCTGTTCTTCATACCCCTAAACGTAATTTGGAACATTCACTAGCATCCATCAGTTACTGTGTTAATGATATATCTAATGAGCTAAGAATAGAGCGCTTGAAATGGACGCCTTAAGAATTTCCTTGAAATTCTTAAATCAGTCATTGTGAATTTTTACGAATTGTAACACAATTCAAAGAGACAGCGAGAGAGATTGTGGTTCTGCGGTCATTATAGATCTTAGACAAGCAGGACACGATACAGGTTTAAATCATTAATTCTCAAAATGGCACATGTAATAGCCATTTAGCTGGGAACATAAGTTGACATAGTGTAATAAAAGGTTTTACAACTAAAAGTTTTATTAACTGTTATTGTTTGCTATCGAATACCAAGAGGACATACTAAAACATCATGTTTGTTTTATCCCATATCTATTACACTGTAAGTACAACATTTATTTTAACTCTAAAGATATCCAGAAAACCAGTCAATAAAACCGCATAACATAATATTCATAAGAAAAACCCGTTACAAAGTCGTGTAGGCGACTAAAGCGATAATCTAATATAACTCCTAATGTTATGATACCCTACACCCCTGCTTATCCCTATCCAAACATCGGAGTGTACCGAAATAACATAATAATATGGTTCATACAAAAGTTGAACGTATTTTCAAGTGGTTTAAAATCAAAGGTGTCTATAATTCTATTAGGTCCTTACATATGAAATTGGCGTTTTTCGTACTGGCCACTTTAATCACGAATTTCTCCTCTTTGGTAAGGAATTCCAAATTCAAATTTGTACAGCTATTTACTCATGTATTTGTGCTTCGATGACCGTCATTCATTTGTTTTTTTTCTTCTGCTTTTTCTGTTTGCGTCACTCATTTTACAAAATGGAAAATTTAAAATATCGCATTATTTACGAGTACGAGTTCCGCCGTGGCACTAGTGCTGCGGAAACGACTCGAAGGGTGAATGATGTGTATGGCGGTCATGTTGCAAAAGAAAACACAGTTCGTTTTTGGTTCCAACGTTTTCGTTCTGGAAATTTCGACCTGCAGAACAAGCCCCGTGGACGGCCTGAGACCCAAGTTGATAATGGAGAATTGAAGGCTATTGTGGAAGCGGACCCATCGCAAACCACGTCCGAGTTAGCTGCAGGCTTCGATGTTAGTGATAAAACTGTTTTAATTCACTTGAAGCAAATTGGGAAGATTAAAAAGCTTGAAAGGTGGGTACCTCACGAATTGACTGAAGCAAACCGGCAAACGCGCGTCGACTGCTGCGTTACATTACTGAACCGGCACAACAATGAAGGTATTTTAAACCGAATCATTACCTGTGATGAAAAATGGATTCTTTACGATAATCGGAAGCGCTCAGCGCAATGGTTGGATCCTGGCCAGCCAGCCAAATCCTGCCCCAAGCGAAAATTAACCCCAAAAAAGTTACTTGTAAGCGTTTGGTGGACTAGTGCCGGTATTGTTCATTACAGTTTTCTCAAATCTGGCCAGACTATTACAGCTGATGTCTATTGTCAGCAATTACAAACCATGATGGAAAAGCTAGCGGCTAAACAACCAAGGCTGGTCAATCGCTCCACGCCACTGCTGCTTCACGACAACGCCAGACCACACACTGCGCAACAGACGGCTACCAAATTAGAAGAGCTTGAATTGGAATGTCTTAGACATCCTCCGTACTCCCCGGACCTTGCTCCAACAGATTACCATTTTTTTCGCAATTTGGATAACTTTTTGCAAGGGAAAAAATTCAACTCCGATGGGGCAGGCCAAATCGCCTTCAAAGATTTTATTGATTCCCGTCCGACTGGTTTTTTTAGTAAAGGGATCAATGAACTACCTATAAGATGGCAAAAGTGCATTGAAAACAATGGTTCATACTTTGATTAATTAAATATATTATATTAAAAAATATTCGACTTTTTGTTCCTTCCATACAAAACGCCAATTTCATATGTAAGGACCTAATATATCCTGTTCTGGGTAAACTCAACCTTAGGCCTCCAGCTGTAAGGTCGATGTGGTATGGTATTAGTGGGTTACAACGTCGTCTGTGCCCAGAAGAAAGCAAGCCTTGTTACTGACACTTGACACGGTGTGTGTGCCCATTGTCATACGGCACGGCTTTCAAGTCGGAGTGAACGGATCATTGTTTGTCGATCACTTTCTTTCTTTGTTCGATGCACTTGTGCAAATAATGGTTAAGTGTAAGTTTAATTTGAGTGGTATTTGATTTAGATGGATTACTGAATCGTTGTTGTTCTTCGGAATGTATTTTGAAATAGGCTAGCTTGATTAATTTGAATTGAGACAAGGATAGAAGCAATGAATCGAAAATAATCTACTAATTATAAGATTTTTACCAAAACAAAAGTGAAATGCGTAAATAAAAAACAGAAACATTTAATATTTCTATATGAACTTTCCATCGGACTGACATAAGAATTCCAGTAGCTTATGTCAATCGAATAAATTATTGACTTTTCTATCTCCTGAATGGGGTTGATATAAATTAAAGATAATATGAAAATTTTTAAGCTTGTGTTTTACAAAACTTGATGTTAATTTTAATTACTTATTGAAATAGCGCTGAGCTAGAGTTCTTGGGTTCAATTCCCGTGTCGGGCAGTTTTATTGGGTTTTTAACAGATTTGATGGCAAGAGGCCCTATTATATGGGACTTAAACATTACTGGGGACATGTAGGTGTTCTATTAGAATAAAAAAAAAGAAAAACTGTTATTAGACATACAGGAAAAGACAATAAAACAAAATTATTTTAAAAAAAGAACAACAAAAACTAAAAACAAAAAAAAATGACAATTAATTAAATTACATTAAAGTACGAGGCCAAAAGGCCTCTATCTCAGCAAGATGATGCAATATGGCAGCCATGTCACAGTGCTGACATGCTTTTAGGTACACATCTGTCGTATCCTTCAGGGATTCAGGGATGGGTGTTCTCGTGTTGACTTATTAAGAGCAAACGTTTTACCATGCTCGGTTGAGTTTCAATTTAATCATATTAACCCCACTGCAGTCATTAAAGCTTTTAAGCAAATAAAAATCAAATTAACCGAAGACCTTTGGGGAATGTCTATTAAAGTTTGTCAAGCTATCATTGAGACTGTAGCACCGTACTTAGCCTTAATATTTAATTTGTGTGTGGACCAAGGAGTTTTCCCGGACCTTATGAAACACAGCAAGGTAATACCACTTTTCAAATCTGGGGACAGTAAAGACACCAATAATTATAGACCCGTATCCGTTTTGCCGGTTTTCAGCAAGGTGTTTGAAAAGGTAATGCTTAATCAAATGCTCAACCACTTTAACACCAATAAGATCTTACATGAAAAACAGTATGGTTTCACCAAAGGACGTTGTACGACTGACGCTGGTGTTACCTTGTTAAAACACATATTTACTGCGTGGGAAGAGGCACAGGATGCCATAGGAATCTTTTGTGACCTTTCAAAAGCGTTTGATTGTGTTAGCCACGAAACCCTACTCTTGAAACTTGAACATTACGGCCTAGGAAAACTTGCGCTTAGTTTAGTAAAATCATATTTAAATGATAGACAGCAGCAAGTACAAATAAATGGTGTCAATTCAATGGGTTTAAATGTAAAGATGGGTGTACCACAAGGATCGATATTAGGTCCCTTCCTCTTTTTAGTGTATATTAATGATCTACCCCATTTATTTAAAAACCAACCACAAATGGTGTTGTTTGCTGACGATACCTCTTTAATATTTAAGATAAACAGACGTGCCACAAATCTTGACGACGTAAATAATGCCCTAATGCAGGTACATAATTGGTTTACCGCTAATAATTTAGTATTAAATGGGAAAAAAACGAAGTGTATAAGATTTGCTCTACCAAATGTCAAAAACAGTGAGTGTGACATAGTATTGAATCAAGAGAAACTAGAATTCGTCGAAAAAACTGTTTTCTTGGGAATAACACTCGATTCAAAGCTACAATGGTGTCCGCATATAACATCTCTTGCAGGACGCCTTAGTTCAGCAGCATATGCTGTTAGAAAAATCCGTCAGTTTACTGATGTAGATACCGCGAGGCTAGTCTACTTTAGTTATTTTCATAGTATCATGTCATACGGTATTTTACTTTGGGGACGGGGTGCAGACATCGAGTCTATATTTATTCTGCAGAAAAGAGCCATCAGAGCCATATATAACCTACGTAGGCGAGATTCTTTAAGGGAACAGTTTAAGGATATTAACATCATGACAGTACCTTGTCAATATATTTATGAAAACATCATGTATGTCAGGAAAAACTTGCATATTTTTAGTAAAAGAGGTGACAGACACAATTATAATACTAGAAATAGGGACCAATTAGTTCAACCAGGTTTCAGGTTAGCTAAAGTAGACTCATCTTTCATGGGGTACTGTTTAAAATGCTACAATAAAATACCTCCCCACATTCTTCAACTGAATGAAACGAAATTTAAAATCTTGTATTAAACGCACACTATGTAGGCAAGCATATTATAAGTTGGGGGATTATATTGATGATAAAAATGCTTGGCTTAATGCTGGTCCTGCTCCAGAAGAATAGGGGTAAACTCATTGATTGGTATCCGAAGCTATAGTGGAAGCTGCAGAAGATTGTAAGACTATCTTTGCAATGTATAGAATCAATTCTCTAGTATTGTATAATTATTAAGCCCATATGTGAGTGCTATGTATTATTATTGACTTGACGAAGCCCTGGTGGTTGATAGTGTCATGCTCACTTAAATGTCTTGCTGATGGTGGCGGGTGTGTCGGGTCATTTAGCTCCCTTCAAAATGGTCGAGCTGAATGGGGCTGATCCATACGTCATGTTCGTGAACGGGCGCTGTCAGTTGGGACTGGTCATTTTTAGCTACCACGGTTCATTTTTAACTTATTTAGATTTAAAATTAAATTTTGCTTTTTATTTACTCTGGACGCTCTTACTGTGCACGTCTTTCTACATCGTTCTCACATATTTGTATAATTTCAACATGAATGATGTAAATACAATTTTGTAAAAATATTATAATTTAAAAGAGTGTCCATGGAGTTTCTTGCCCATTCTTCTCCATAGAGATCAACGCTTTGGAATGGGCAACTACAGTACTTTCACAAGTTATTATGCCTTGTGACCGGGACTGTAGATTAGTTTTGTTTCTTGACATTCAAAAGTGCCTGTAATGGTCTAATTGAAATAAATGGTTTTGACTTTGACTTTGACTTTGACTTGGGTAGGTTATGCCAAAACTCAAACGCCACATAACAAAGTTGTTGCACCAGATTCTTTCCTATCAGTCTCCTGTCAGTTGTTACTCTATCAATCAGTTTAAAGCTTTAACAATCTGAAGTTCGTATAACAAAGGAAACGCACTTAAAGTGGCTCGCAGTGGAGTTCGGTAACTCAACAGTAATCGCGTAACGGTGCTCGCATATGACCCACGTTTATATAAGTACACGTCATATATTATTGTGCCTACTTTGTAGGCATGCACTCTGTGTTGCTGCGTTTGATGTTTAAATGAACTGTAAGGATAGATTTTTAAATATTTGCTAGTTATTTTTACTCTCAATGTCAATTTGATTTTGATAGTCCCCTATGATAGTACACAAGCATCTCTTTGCTTAAAAGGTCTATCTCCAAATTGAGTGTGGTAGATAAATATGTACCTAATTAAAATGAATGTTTTTTTTTTTAATTTATGAAACCAACCAAGTCGGTTTAAAAATGCTTAATATGGAGGCGGTTTCCCAGTTTTATGTCTACTGCTAATAACCCCACTTCAATCCCAGAAACCACAGAGTCTAAAGATCACTAGACTCTAACTAAAAGGATTGGATCTAACTAGTTAAAGACAGAAATAAGACTGTAAAGATGGAAGGGGAGCCTGCAGTGGAACATAGGCTTATAATAATATATATCCAAGATATCATAGGATACGCTGATTTATGAATAAATTCGTAACTACTGCTAAAGATCAAGTTGTATTTAGACATTAACTTCCCTTTGTCTAAAAATATTTAATTCTCTTTTGAATCGATTGATAGTGTCATCAAAGAATGTTTATAGGTATCTATCATGCATGATATGAGTTATGATGACGCATTTTTAAGTTTTCTCTAGCTACCTAGCTGATAAATCTTGACAAGATTATCAACATCTACCATGCGGCAACCACGTGGTACTGCTGTACCTTTCGTTGTCTCTAAAATGTATGTGTATAAGGTTACGTGCATATTGACCTCTTGATAAAGTCTCAGTATGATAACACAAAAAAGTAGTTAAAAAAAACCAGCTTTCTTGCAATTTTCTCAGCATCCCTTTCATGTGATACCCTTGACATGGGAATGCATAAAAAGAAACAAATCCACCATATTGAATTTTATTCAGTATGCATTGACATCCAAACTAAACATGTTTACTAAATTTCAGCTTATTCGGAAACTGGGAAGTGGATCAAAATTAACTGAATGTCAAATATTTACTTTGATGACACGGTTGGCGCAGTGGCTAAGCGTTAGACTGCTGCGCTACGCGTCGCGGGTTCGATCCCCGCACGGAACAAAAACTTGTATGACCTACAGATAGTTGTTCCGGATCTGGCGGTTTGTGTATGTGTTTTTAAATGTTTGTAAACGCACTCACGATACAGGAAAAAACCCTAGTGTGAAAAATACTTACCGCTCTGAGAGGGGAGGGGGAAGCGTCAGACTTTTACTGACTAAAAGCCACCCATGTTCCTTCTCTTGCCTTTTGTGTTCCGGGCCCCTGGTATCTCTTTCGAACAACTCGCAACTATGTGAGTCATGTGACTACCGCTTTAGTCTAATAATTTCTAATCAAAGCTGGACCGTACGGTATCATTCAATCCATCAATCTTTTTCTGAATGGGAGATAAGCTGTAGTACTCGCACTGTATGTAAATCCTGTGCTTATTGATGTTTTGATAAAGGACAGGTTATTGAATCAGGTGTTTATGGCATTGAAAATTACGACTGTGCGTCGGCGCAGTGACTAAGCAGTTTACCGCTGCGCTGCGTATCGCGGGTTCGATCACCGCACGGAAAAATTGCCGGTATTAGTTATGAAATAATATCATGTATTATGTAATTATTATGTAATTCTCGTAGGGTTAGTTTGCCATTTATGTTTGAGTTAGTTTCATGTGATAGGGAGTGAGCTTATTGGGATCAAGCGGGCACAAATCTAGACTCCTTGCTACTGAAAAATTACTCACTAAAACGCCAGGTATCTTACCCTACATTTTAGTCTCAATATTAGTATTGCAAATGTTGCTTAAAGAATAGTTTTTCCCAAGTCGTGTCTTCTTGAACCGCTTCTAAGTTCACTTTGGGTACTTAAACTATTATGACAATAAATAAATATTAATATCTATTTATTTCTTATAGAAAACATCAATGGGAAAACCATTGTTATTATAAGTAAATGCTTATGGCTAATTGATTGATTATCTATTTGCAAGTTTTCTTCAAAATAACGATTTATTTTCGTTGGATCCCAGTTTTTGATCCCATTTTTTAGGTATTAACGATGGGTCCCATTTGATATTACCATTGAATCCCATTTTATGACAACATGTGTACATTTCAGAAGAAAAGTGATTTACTTTTATTAAATATTTCAAAAACACCGTGTGTGTATTTTGGATTTTTTAGGATTGTTGCCACTGGGGAATAAATGAGACAAATGATGTACTCCAAATAGTACTAGACTGGCATGAGTTAAAAATGATCAGGTTTATTTGTGATGTTTATAAATAAATAAATATGAACGCCTTCAAAACAAGCGCCTCTAAGCTCAAAAAAAAATACTGCCGTCATAATTTTTCCATATTTTTTTTATATAATGTGGCCGTTTCTGGCACACAGGTCACAGTTTTAACCTAACCTTTTTTTTGTAAATAAGTAATTATCCTAATCTAAATAGTTCAGTTCCGGGTAAACAACTAAAAACAATCTCTTTTTTCTATAAATGCAAGTCGTTTGTGGCACTCGCCGGCCGCTACCGCGGCACCGCTCGCTCGGCTCGCTCGGCTCGTGCGTAGGAGGTCACAGTTTTAACCTAACCAAACCTAGTTCCCGGTTCCTATAATTTGTTTGGGTAATGAAATTTTGTCCAAATCTTTTCGGAAAAACGGCAGGCACCCGTTATTCTAACATAACCTATCCACATACCCAAAGGAGATGTCCGCTTTTTGTATGGACGTTGGTTTTTTATTCCGAGAAAAATCTAACAAGCATCAAAGTGTACTCAAATAAATACGACAAAAATATGGAACTTAGAACTACTGAAATAATATTTTTAAACCCCTCCATTTACGCGAAAAATCAAAAAATAATATTGATGATATTACTATTTTATTAGTGGTTGGCAACTCATAAAAAAGCTTTGCAACTCTATGACGTCATATTTGACAGAGGATTATTTTTTATTGTTCCTGGCGTTAGAGATGTGCCAACTTAGGTTAGACACGCCTCATGTTAACTCGGATTGAAATTCAAGTGATTCGAGAGTTCGATAATAACATTTATTATATTACCATAACAAAGTATCAGGTATAAAAGGAAACATTTATTTTCTAAATATATTTTAAAATAAAAAATAGATAATATAGCATAAAAAAGTTCTCTAGTTTCTGGGATAAATTGAATTTTTTAGCTTCAAAAATCGATTCTTCGATAAATTGATTTCGATTTTCGATTGAGATCACACCCCTATCGACTCACGCGTCATTCGTCTGCTGTCAAAAGGTCAGACCGTCACACAGTACTCACAGTATCGTTCGTGCTTTATTGTTATCTTTGTGTTTTAGTGATTTTTCCGATTTTACTGACTTGGCTTTTTACAACGGATTCTTTTGCTTTGCACAAGATTATTTATGAACCTATAACTCTGACGACTTTGCTTTTTCATACCGGATATTAGATATTGCACGTGATTAGGACTTCGGATTACCCCGATTGTAAGTACTGTTCTTTATTTCTATTTAGCTCCATAAGGGACTCTTCCTCTAAGTGCTCTTACATTATTCAATCATTAACTTGAATTTCTGTTTTTATTTATTGTTACAGTATAATGGCTCTCTGCATGAATTGCAACATAGCTTTACACGCTAATCAGCAGTATGAATATAATGCTTTAAGCATGAGCCCTGAGATAGTCTCAATACTTGAAGAATGGACTACTCAGGAGGTAATGTATCTTTTAATTTACCTACTTTATTAGGGTTGATGTTCAAAAAGATTAAAAAGCACTACTTTTCTTAAAGAACATGCATCAAAACAATTCTGTGTTCTTAACATATTAGTTTGTTTATAGGTAACAATTGGAGATCGCATTTGCCAAGAATGCATGAACCTTCTACTCACAGAACTGAACAACAGAAATGAGCACAATGTTGGTGATCGACAGCTAGGCCATCAATCAGTTTGTGTTTGGTGTGGCATATCCATTTCAAGAAGAACTGGCAGACGTTCTCATCCCTTAACAGATGGTCATCCTGAGTGGGCTTATATAGCAAGCATCATCAGCCCCCGACAGGTAAATATGTATACTAAACATTTACACTTAATTTGTATTTCTGTTTACTGGTACAAACATTCACTGAAAATGTCTTTTCAGATTCCAGCAAATGGTCGAGCATGTAATGCCTGTTGGCAAAGGGCCCATAGCAATATTCAACATGTCATGGAACCTCCAAGAGAATCCCAAGAGACAAGTGACAATGTAGAAAGTAGGTCTAGCTCTGTAGCTGAACCTGTAAGTACATTCAGTTCAGAAATTGATATAGACATAGTTCAACATCAGAATACATATGTTGAACTAGAAGGTTACAGTCGAACCCCAGATTCATCTAACCATTGTTTTGTTCCCGATTGTACAAACTCGGAACGTCTGAGAGTTCCCATTTACCTTAAAAAACAAATATTAATTGACCATAAATTATATGTCTCACCTAATGCCCGTGTATGTGAAGAACATGCAAGTGTATATAATTGGGAACTGTTAAATGAATATCAGTTTACAACACAATTTACTCAGACTCATATTGTAGAAATGTTAGACTTGTTAAGAAAAAAAACAGTAAACATTATTGATTTTGAAAATGTTGAAAATATGAACAACCATATTTGTCGTTATTGGACAGGCTTGACTGTGTTGAACTTTTTAGCACTACTGAGCTGTATTACAAGTGAATTGTCAAATATGTGTAAAAAACCTAAAACAGCTTTAGGATTATACCTAATGAAAATAAGAACTGGGGAGCCAATTAGACGAATTGCATCATTAATGAGCATGAATAAATCAGTGGCATGCAGTTATATGAAAAAGGCACGTCACTGCATGAAAGAATTTTATGTACCCAGACATTTAGGTGTAAATCATATTTCTCGAGCAAGCCTGTCCAGTAGAAATCTTTTAATCCCACAGGGTCTTTTTGGAACAGCAGAAAATAACCCCATCATTATTTGCGATGGAACATACATCTATTTACAGAAATCATCAAATTATCTGTTCCAAAAAAAATCATACAGCTTACACAAGTTTGCAAATCTTGTTAAACCTTTTTTACTGGTGGCCACCGATGGCCACATTATAGACATATTTGGCCCATACGCTGCCACAACATCAGACGCTACAATTATGAAACTGCTGTTCCAAAATCCAAATTCTGATTTAAGACAATATTTTAGACAGAATGATGTTTTTATTCTTGACCGTGGTTTTAGAGACTCTATCCCATTACTCACATCTTTGGGATATACTGTTTGTAAACCCGAGACTCTAAGCAAAGGGGAGAGTCAATTATCGACTGAAAAAGCCAACAAATCACGACTAGTAACACTGTGCAGGTGGGTTGTAGAAGTTGTAAATGGTCGGTTTAAACGGGACTTTAAAATCTTTCGTAATAAATATTTTAATATAGGGTCTCAAAACCTTATGGATGATTTTAAAATTGCTGGAGCCATTTTAAACCATTTTCATCCCGTTTTGACTGACCATCCTGATGCTCAAACTATACTGGAAAGAGCTAATCAGAGGATGAACATGCAAAACTATTTAGCTGACCATGTGATTAGGCATCAGCTTAATAGACGCCGAGCCAGTTTTGTCCATATTAATTCTGAAATGCCTCAGCTGAATATGTTCCCCATCATGGAGATGTCAGATTTAGTTTTATTTAGCTTAGGTATTTATCAAATTAAACAGGCACGCTCTTATTATGGGGAACATATTCGGCCAAATGGTACTTTTACTCTAGAATTAAGTGAAGATGTACAATTTATAAATATTCCAGGCATTTCGTCATCACATGAGACAGTATTAATCAGAGGACGAATAAAGTCACGCCACATTAGTAATCGAGTGTACTACACATATATTTCATTGAAAGTGGCAGAGACTAGTTGGCAAAACTGCATTTCTGACTATTATTGTAGTTGCATCATTGGAAAAAGGACTGTTGGAAGCTGTGCTCATGTGATGACAATTGTCTGGTATCTTGGATGGGCTCGGCATCAAAATAATATATCCCCACCTGCTCAGTTTCTAGACAATATTTTAATAAGAGAAGACATTGAAAATGAAGAAAATCAATAAATAAATACTATTTAAAAACTTGAGTTTTATTCATAACAAAACCGTACACTTGGTCCAATTATAGGTTGGGATTAATCAGTTCTGAAATAGCATAGTATTCGAAAGGTACTACCGATCTCAATTTCCAGTCAAATAAAAGGTATTCTCTTTGGTTTTTTAACAATGGTTTCGATTAGTAGATGACATTGTTATTCATTATATTCTGCTGATTAAAAGCTCTGTAACACTGTCTGTGCTCTGTGTAATATGCTGAAAATATTGTAATATACGCGTGGCTTTTCAATGAATTAGCCATAATCATACAGCTTGGTGTCGTGTCAGATCTTGATGGATAGTGCTACTCATTTTTGTCTACAAAATAATGTAAATCTAATCATGTTTTATTTACATTGACGATCTACCTACTAAATCAATGATACACACTGACAGTAATGACAGTTCTCCTGTGTCAATTTTGACAAGTTTGCTTTTTTATGGGTGTGTTCACTTTATTAACCTAGGTAATTTAAAAAGGTTTGTTCATTTTAGAAGTAAATTCTCACTAAACTAAAAAACGATTTAAAAAAAATTGGAGGGCTTTAAAAATGTGTGATATAGTTAGAAGCACTAGGTTTTGAGATGTCTATCCAAATATATTTAACTTACTCTGTTTAGAATTATTAAATAATAAAAAACCATTTCCGGACATGTCCTTTCATCCAAATCAGTCTAGAAGTTTGAGCGTGTTGGAATAACAAACATACATACAAAATTTCGCCTTAAAATATTATTGTGATTTTGTTGTTGGATGTACCCGCATTCAGATGTTTTTAAACATCTGGGATCCAACGGAAATAGTTTTTGGGATTCAGTGGCAATAAAACGTATTTTTTTAGTATTTTTCAAATTTGGGATTCAACGGAAATATATAATAATGTTTTGTGGGATCCAACGCCAAAAATATTAAAGTGGGATCAAAAACTGGGATCCAACGAAAATAAGCGAAAATAACTGTATGAATAATAACTCAATATTTTTAATCACGTCGAAGTTGAGGCCTAAAAAAAATATTTCCAGTTTGGGAATTTGCCAACTAGTTTGGGACTTTTAAATTCATGACAAATTGCACGTCATTATTTGATGCAACTAAATATAAGTTATACCCTCAATATAGCCAAAGAAACATACCAAAAACGTTTCAGATAGAATATCTAAAAAATTATGTTGTTAAAAGGATTAAAAGAAGTTAGATACCCTAAGGTAGGGGTTCCAACCCAAATACTTAATTTTTAGGGTTCCGTACGTCAACAGGAAAAACGTGATTCAATAAAAGTTCCGACCCTTATTGAATCACTTTGTTGTCCGTTTGTCTGTCTGTCAAGACCCTTTATCTCGGGAAAGCGTAGATGTTTCGAATTGAAATTAAAACCATATAGGTATCTACTCAAGTCAGTGGTCCCTTTGTGCTGTAAAAAGAATCAACTCTCTAAGTCTAGGCAGTCAAAATATATGGCTGTTTATGTCGCAAGCTTGTACGGAACCTTCGGTGCGCGAGTCTGACTCGCACTTGGCCGGTTTTTATTTTAGCTCCAACAACGTACATATATATAGGTGCATTTCTTGTATTATAAATCAACATCTAAGCTAACAAATGAAACCGATAATAATGATAACATTTTGGTAGTTAAGGAATGTTCAAAACACAAACGAATGTAGTAAGATATTGGAACATAAAAATCAGCACAAAAACTGGGTTTGCCAACCACACACTATCAGAAGATCCCACCAACATATGTGTGTTCCTCGTCACGTATACAGGAACTAAACGTTGACCGATTTCTTATTTTATTGCCACAGTTAACCAGGCTAGGAAACCATTCCTGAACAGAGCGAAAGAATTATTATTTTACTAAAAGACTTATGGAATGAGTTGCTTGTAAATGTCAGTTGAATATGTTTATAGTCAAGGCAATCTTTTGATCTGGAAGTGTTCGGTATCATAATAGTTCCTCTCAATGTTGTCATTCAGTTTTTCAGTTTCTTCAGGAAAAATAGATATCTAAAATCGATGTTCATACCAACCTCTTTAAGGTTTTAGATCTTAATAAAATGGTCATTATTTGGGAAGACGATTTAACTTATATTGTCATTTGTAGATCTTTGACAGTTGTTGCAGGTAGCCAGTTACCCGAAAGTCTTACTAAGGGGTGGCGGGTTGTTCCGGGGTTGCGGGTTGTTCGAAAGAGATACCGCGACCCCGGAAAGTAAAGGGCAATAGAAGGAACATGGGTGGGTTTTAGTCAATACAAGTCTGGTACTCCCCCCCGGTCCGCCTAGAGCGAGGGAAGGTATGACGTGGCTTCAAAACACTGGTATTCTGTCTGCTGCATCCAGTTAGACTGGAAGCCGACCCCAACATAGTTGGGAAAAGGTGAGCCAGATGTTAAAGCCTTAAATAATAGTTATCATATCATAATATTATAGTCCAACTGAAGCGCAAAAACCGCTCCCACGGAGAGAAGTCCCCAATTTACTGACGACATGATTTCTAACTCTCTCGTGTACCAGTGTCTATATGTGGAGTCCACTGCCATCGACATTTCAAGTTAAACATCATGAAAAGTGATGTAAACACAAGGTACTAAGTATTCGTATTTATTTCTCACTTCATAATCTAATAAGCTCATTTCTACCGGTGATGCTGTCTCTGCCTACCCTGAAACGTGGGTGTGAAATTGTTGATACAACATCGCCTTGTCAGGCGTCTGCATGTTAACATTAACATATTATCTAGTATTGTAGATAACACGTTATCAAGATAGGAAAGTGATAGCTTACTAACGATATTATTGTGGTTAAGTTTAGGAGGAAAACGTTAAGGAATAATCAAGTCCTAAGACGTTTTAAGACGAACGAAGATACAGTGAAGGTCAAATCTGCAAGAAACTCTAGATTTCAATAATTAAATACACAAACATGTTCTTTCTCCGTATAAGAAGATGATTTTGTCCGCGAGTGGAAAGAACACAAGATATACAGGTAGAGTAAGATAGAGCTGCTACAGTACACTCGTTACGCAGACGCCATTGAGATATTCCTGATTGAAAAACTAAACAACATTTTATACCTGAGAAACAAAACCCAACACTGTTGTGAAACAGTCGTGATGTAGTACTGTACCCTTACCAAACTTTCTATTGGAAAATGCTATTGTTGGAAAAATTATAAGATTTTCCTTTTTTATCATGATCTGACTAACCTCTTTCAACAATTTTGGTATCAGTTTCCAGTCTAACTGGATGATTTTACTTCGAGTGGGTGCCTATCCGACCTTCACAGTATTCAGTAACATGGTGCCTTTTAGTAAGACTGGTTGGCAAACTTTCAGGCCACTGCCTGTAACGACTGTTAAAGATTTACTTACGTACTACTATGCGTACTTTCTGAGGCACGGAGGAATCTCCGTAGGTAACGGTTGGTCATCTCTCCTCGGATCAACCTAGGCAAGCGACTGTTTTATTTAACCACCACCTGTTTCTTCCACTATCATCATACATAATTCGTTATAACATAATAATTGACAACCGTTCTCTCCTTTGTACCCTTAAACACATAGACAACGTATTGTCATTGTACAATCGTGCACAGATGCGCTTCACTGTTTGTCCCTCACTATTTGTACGAGCAGGTTTTATCTTGAGCATACATTCTGGCACAGAGGACACTTGTGCATACAACTGTACCTTTTTATTAGCAAAAATATTTTTCTTGGGATTGTTACTGCAAATGAGTTTTTTCAATTAGAAAATTCTTTTATCTAGTATTAAGCAAAGTGAAGTCTTATTTTTTTTGAAGTGAAAACTTCTTTAGCGGCGTTGAGCACTTTTTCTGTAATGGGTATAAAATCTTAAACTCGCGTCAGGACACGTGACCTGATCGAAAAAGCGTAAGACGGATGGAGAGTAGACAGCTATCCCCTCTCTACGTTTTGTCGCAATTCGACTGCTCGCAAAATCAATTTTTGGCCTCAAAAACTACGGAATTAACTATTTTTTTTTTTGTAAAAGTTAAAGATATTCTTTAGTGACTTATGAGAGCCAAAACACGATTGACCCAATTTGGCTCGATACAAAAAAATCGCAAAGTTTATCCAAAATCAGCATTTTTAAACACGTCCATGAAAAGCAAAACCAGTTTTATTCGATTGTTTTAAGACGAATTTCAATAAAATTTTATTGAAATTTAACACTTTAAAAATAATTGTAATAGTTTTAAAGTGTTAAATTTTTAATGTAATATAAATTGTCATGTTTGTGTACGATAGCGCAATAAATGAATATTATATTCTACCACATAAATGATAGTACTTTTATACTGATAAAGCAATTGGTGCAAAATTATTCCCTAACCATTCCAAAATATCAAACATGCTCAACGTTAATAATCAAGTTTTCACTTCTGCCGGCACTCCCGGAGTGCAACCCGTAATTTTTTTAATTTAAACATTGCCCCACACTAGGAATTCCTCCTGTATCGTGGTTGCGTTTGCAAACATTTAAACTCACAGACACAAACAGCCAGACCCGAAACAACAATCTGTACGTCATACAAATATATATTCCGTGCGGGAATCGAGCCCGCGACACGCAGCGCAGCAGTCGATCCCTCAGCCACTGCGCCAACAGTGCTGTCTAAACTAGGTACCTACTGAGAATGTTGTTTTTAGAAAATTAGAGATTTAATTCATTCACCACACTTTTCAAAATTAGAAAATAGTTTAAATAAAAGCTTGCGTTTAGTTGATAGAGATTATATTCTAGTACTTACATTCTATTAATATTGAAATTACACTGAACAACAACTGGGATAACTGATTAAACTAGTTAGAGAATCATTCAAATATTAACACAAACAAACAAACCTTAAATCTTAGCTCACATATAAATAACGTTAATTGTCAAGACATATAACGCCTTGAGAACCCGCTAGGCGGCGCCATCTGTCTAGTATTATCTACGAAGCAGAGCAAAAGTAATTACACGATGACATTTAATTAAATATGGCTGCTTACCGCGTTTTGTACATATTTGTTAATGTTATTGTATGTTTTGTAGCTATATTTAAATGTTTTTTCCTTGCTTATTATTATTTCTTTATTATTTAATGGCAACTAGGGGTAAAAATTGTTAGTAACATATTTATATTTGAGCAAATGACGCGGTCTAGCCGCGCCATTGACAACATCGGATATGTTTTTAAGCTATTGCATAGCTTCTATCGCGGGCCCTGAGCGCGGGGACCGAATCCAGAAATTCCGTAACGAAGAAAAACATGACGCTTCCCACTCCGACGGGCACGGAGGTGTGGCTTATCTAACGTCGTTTACACAATACGGTCAGTTATTTCGATCCCGTTTTTAATGTTCTAATAGCGTGTTTGGTAGAGAAACGGATAGTCAAGCGACATTACGTTGGATCAAACCCAAGGTCTTGTTTTTCTTTTTGCGACTTCTTTTCATTGGAAGTACTTTTTAAATATTATATTTAGTTTTTTATTTTTTTTATTTATTGTCTAAGTTGATAAAAAATGTTTCTTTTTGCGACTTGTTTTCATTGGAAGTACTTTTTAAATATTTTATTTAGATTGTTTTTATTTATTGCATAAGTTGATAAAAAATGCTATGCAATAGCTTTACCGCGGCAGTCCCCGAGTGCCACACGTATTTTTTTTTCATAGGTATGCGCAGAAACGAACATACCTGACGCATAATAAAGCGGCAATCCCAATCAGCTTAATACTCATCTTCGGTTTCCGTTATCATCATCTCATTATTGCAGCCAAAGGACGTCCTTACGTCCACTACATTGTGGGCATTGACGATTTCTTTAATGATTTTTTATGATGATTTCTCATCCGAAAAAAAGTACAGACGTCTGCACATCAAGCTACTACAATCTGTCAGATTTCTTTGATAGATTTTCGACTTTATTTCTAAAGTATTAGGTTCAAGGTTCATTGGGAAAAATTGACAGTTTCGGGTAGCTTGATGTGCAGGCGTCTGTACATACTTCAATTGAAAAAAAAACTTGTTAATTTAGGTAACACGTAAAAGGATATTGATTACTTTTTAGTATTATATGAACACTACCACCACGTAATATCCTATTAATTAATATTATAAACCTAAACTTTGTGAGGATGTATGTAAGTTCGTTTGTTGCTCTTTCGCGCAAAAACTACTGAATGGATTTTGATAAAACTTCACAATCTTTTAGCTTACATATCAGAATAACACATAGGCTACAATTCATAAAGATATATTGTATATTCTATCACCACGCGAGTGAAACCGCGGTACGCAGCAACTTCCATAATCAGATTAAATGTTTTGATTTAGTTTCCGATTGAACCCAGATGAATAAGATTACATAAAATGTCATAAAAAGTAAAAGTTTTAGGTAAACATAAAATACTCGTGATCATCAAATCGTAGATACCTTCGTATTTACAATCTATTTCGTTAAACTACATAGATATAAGTTCGATACACCCACGATTAGATAGCCACATACCTATGTACTTGTTTACTTACATAATCTTGTGTTTAGGATACTTGAAAATAGCGCTTTATAGACGTTGTGTTTCGAAGAATACATTTCCTTTTAATTTGTATTTTATTAGCGAGGGGCCGGTGTTTATGGCCAAGCTGAGTCTGCTTTTATTTAGATCGTTTTCAAAGCAAAAGCTTAGTTATTGGGAGTAACGAAATAATTTACCACCCCTATTTGTGTCATCATCGCATAGCCTATCATTTTCCTAACCATATCAGGGTCGGATGCAGCTAAATATCGGTTTATTATATGGAGTGACTGCCTATCTGACCTCCACAACCCCGATAGTACGTGGTAATATAGTAATGTGGTATGGTAATATGCTTATTTCTTTTGCTCCTGTGACTTCTTTACTGCACGTGTAAGCGGGCACACCCGTTAGACTGGAGAATTTATTATTTAGGCTTGGGTAATTTTTTATTTTTATATACATAATTGGTGTTTGCTAGCTGATATGTGACAATGAATGAATAATTTCTTAGTTTGTGATAAACGGAATTGTATAAAATCCGGTTCTTCCAACCTGACAGACAGATGTGTTGCTGGGGAGTTTTGCTAAAACACTAGGAAGAGGCGAAGGGCAGGGCGTTTTTGCGGGACTGTCTCTTGTAATGTGACGTTCAAAAAGTGCTAATTATCAGCCTAATTTGAATAAATGACTTTTGATTTTGATTTTTGATTTAATACCCCTTGGTAAGACTAGATGATTTATTGAAATTGGATAACGTTCATAGAGTTGCACTAAAATCATAGTCAAGTATGACATCCAATTTAATGACATCCTGTACTTTTATAATCATAGTAAATATAATAGAAAGTATGATATAACAGTCAATACTCAATATAAACATTATGAAATCGATCGCGTTTGAAGCATGTGTCAATAAACAGACCCAGGTGCGTAGGCCAGAGCATTGCGATCGTAAAACGTATCGATTTCAATAATATTGTTTATATCTTTATTTGATTTACTTGCATATGCAAATTGTTATTGTTTTATTTTAGAAGTTACTACTGCGTCATAAATAGGTATTGTATTTGCAGTTTTGTGAAGGTTACTAAAATAACTTTGAACTGGCTTCTGTTGAAAGTTGTCCTCATCATGTCCTTTGTTACTTGAACTGGGTACAACACATTTTTTATTCTGTCCTGCCAGAAGTAAATTCTTATCAAGTAGTCCTTCTTTCATAGTATTAACATCATAGTTTCATAGTATCCATAACATTAACATCCTTCACACAATCTATTAATAAGTATTTACTTGGTTTTCTCACCCTCAATCAATTAACATCTATGTTGATGTTTTAGTCAAATCTGTTGTCTACTATTTTTTTAAATGGATTATAGATACGATAAAATATAGCTTATGTGTAGAATTTGGTATTTTGGTAGATTTGTATCCTTAGGCGAAGATAAAGTTGTCCAAACATGTGCAAGTACAGTCGGGAGTAAAACTTACTTCACAACAAAAATGTCTATGATTTACGATGTAACTCCATTTCTTTTGTTTTTCACGCGTAGATAATAAAACCATATATAAATCAAAATAAAATAAAACGATCAATCGAAAATAACTATAGTTTTATTAGGAGTTACCTACGTCACAGCGACTTACACAAGTAAAGTGTTACAGCATTTTTATAATGCAACAAAAGTAATACTGGTGACGATAAAACCAATAAAACTCCACGAGACGACTGACAGAAACAAATGAAAAAAAAAAAACTGAACAAAACAGAACGATTTGAAAAAAGAATTTGTGTAGCCTTTTTCCTTTCTCGATCAAAAAGGAGACGAAAGCATAACGTCCAGTATTTCTTTTTTTGCTAGGATAGGAATGCTACCAGAAATGTTATTTAGACACAGAACTGAAAGTATTTGTCTATTGTGAATTTCAGAACAATAGCTCGAAAAATAAAAAGCCTAGTCACAATTAGGCACACTTGTCGTTATTTTAGAACACTGTTTAGCGTTTTCCTTAACGATTTCAAAAGAAAGCCTAAATAATCTTGCGTAATTTTTTTCGTAAGTTCGTTCAATCAATCGATCAGCCTGACAGCTGATTGACTCGGAGTCATAATAAAATCAGAAATCAAAGTAACTGTCAGCGATGAAAATACCAGTGTACAGTCAACTAAATGTATGGCGACAATTTAATTACACTAACCGCCAAAGACGCTTTTAATGTGAAAATTTTAACATTGGCGTGCAGTTGCCTGTCCCAGCAAACCACATGCAACCCTAAATGGCCGTATCATATAAACATGCGATCGCTCAGTAGGAAACGCCGTTAGTAACGCGACCCGTTGCGGTCGCAGTCGCGGTCGCAAACTGGTCGCAAGTGCGTCTAAGGTATGCGGGGTTTGGCAGACTTGCTGTCTGAATGACACTTTTATCAGTCTTGGAATTCCTCCTAATTATGTTGGGGTCGGCTTCCAGTCTCATTGGATTCTGGTTTACATCAGCATTTTTCACATGGAGCGATTGCCTATTTGACTTCAATAACCTAAAATACTGGGTAATACGATACTCCTTGATAAGACTAGACACCGTGGGCAATAATCGAAAGGAAAGCCCATCCTGGCTAATCTATCGCTCAAATGAGGTGTGGTATTTGCTAGGATAAAAAAAACGCGGATTTATGGGTATATGGTGATATACCCACTGCAGAGCAAAGACCTGCTCTCATACAAGGAAGGCATCAGCATTGCTTTCCAAAGATGCTTGTTAAAGGCGGGTTAGCGGAAGGAGGCAGCAAAACAACTAGTTAACCTTAAACCTGGTGATAAATGCGGTTTCAAGAACGATTTGGACACGATATAAGTCTTTAAACTGGCATGGTTACTAATATTATAATTAACACTTGAAACGGGATATTTACCATGAAAGATAGCTACTTGATACAGTGAGTTTTGTGTGTCGAGAGCAAAATCGAGTTGTGAGTGACGGTGTTAGTGGTAACGAACGCAAAAAACGAATAAGAAAGAGGGTAGATCGTTTTGTCTGCTCGTAAACATCCACCCGCAATAACTTCAGTTCATCCGTGATCATGGCGTTTGCAACATCGCCGAAATATCGGAAACTCAATATAAATAAAAAACGGGATATTTACCATTATCCCGTTTCAATTGTTAATTATAAGACACGGTTCGACTCTAATTGATAAGCCTCTGTAAAGTTGTCGGTTTGATAAATCGTGATTTTATACTTTTGAGCGAAATTGACCTTTATTTATAGAACATTACGAATCAATTATCCGTTAATAGTAGGGATTTCTATGAACATCATTTATTTATTTATCATGATGCAGAAAACCGCAAACGTATAAATAGTAAGGGGTTTTCCGATATTCGACAACATAATACAATTTTATTTACATTTCAGTTTAACATGTTAAAATCTAGTTATTGCTAATAGGAAACTCATACTAGAAAACTATATAGTCACGTATTGCGCAAATACGTAAACTTATAACCAGTTTTTTTTTCTCTATCAATAAATTCATTCACTACTAACATTTATAAACCTAGTACGATTTATTTAAAACAGCTTTCAAGACGGTGAAGGAAAACTTCGGGAGAACCAAACATTCAGGGTCATGTAACATCCGAAACCCGCTCAGGGTAGGCAACTGCTTCTTACACAGAGAAAGTAAGTTTTATAGCAGTAAAAACAAAATTTTCAGGTTATTTCCTAAAACGGCATACATAGTTTTTACAACAATCACAGATAAGTATACCCCTCACAGCAGGCTTGTGCAACCCTTATATTAACACTAACAATGCAACATAACGCTATAGGCAGTAAATGGATAATGTTCAAAGACCCTGTCAATTCACCGCGATGTGATACCTAACGCCTGAAGGTTGTGCCTATCAGTGTCATGAGACACCGTGCGAACTGTGTTTATATTATGCAAGGAAAGGTCTGGCAGATAGGCCGTCACACCATATTAAAATCTAATATTTAGCTAAATCAGGTAAGACTGGAATCCGACTCTGACATAGTTGGGAAAAGGTCGAGCTTCAAAAATCAGACAGATTTTTTTTTTGGGGTTGGAAATCAATCATCCCCCGCTCTGGGCGGAGTGTCAGACTTTTACTGACTAAAACCCACCCATGTTTCTTCTATATCCCTTTACGTTCCGGGGCCGCGGTATCTCCTTCGAACAACCCGTAACCCCGGGAGACAGCTCGCTCAGGCTTCTTGGCACAGACCTGTTCTAATTTGTGCAACGACACCTGTTTGTTTTTCGTAACCTGTTATTTTTTATGAATGGCATCTCGCAGTTCAACCTAGGAGGTTGTCGTTTGCTTAACCGGGTAATTCCTGTGGATGCCTTAAGCCATGATGCCTTGCCAGAGCAAATAACTTAAGAACTAAGCGACTACACGCTCACGACACCCATTGTGGGAAACGAGCCTCGGGTAAGGGCTAGTTGGGTCGCTGGGGGAGGACAGCACAGCAGTGTTTCGTATCGAGTGTCTCCTGACCGATTTTAAGGTTTTTGATCCATCTAATTTAGAGTTCTTTCTGACACTTACGATATGATTGTCATGCCATAAATGAACTCCTCTCTATCTTGATTTAATATCTGCTAGTTATCCCAGATCTATGTATATGCCAACGTAATCAGGAGAAGTATTTCAAAAACCGCATTAAATCTAACTTTCACAAAAAAAAACACACACACACACAGATAAAACACAGATAAAACATTACAAATGTCAGATTACCGACTGCACTTTGTTGTTATTCACTTATTAGCAGCAATAGAATGCAGTTGATAATCTCTCTCACGTAAATCTGACGATAATGACACCTTAGGTTACATTATCAAGTCATTTCTATCAACCACACACCAATCAAAAGAATCATGAATTTGATCGAGACTCGATAAGCAATTCAAGATCTGGAAGTACCTCATAACATTTGAAACCTAAAGTATATACTTTCACCGAATGAGGCGGGAAAGTTTAAAATAGTATTAGACGTAATAGCCTAGTTGGTATTCTCCCGGGTTTGTGAGAAAGTACCTCTGAATATATAAGGCGAATCTCACACGACACCGCTCGTCCGCGCGGTCCGTTTTACTATAAACGAAATCCCGCGCATACCACTAATGACCACGTCCGATTACCACCCTCACTACAAAAAAGACCGAAAAATATACGACTTTTTTAAATTATATTTTGCTTTTATATTCATTTACAAAAACTAAGGGTTCAGCGAAAATCAGACGCTGCGATGATACGGGTTGATTAGCATGAACAAGCAATTCTATAGCGGCCGAGCTCTGCAAGAAAAAATAGTCTTTACGGTGCAGGTGGTCAGATGCAACTTTTGGTGATAGTACATATGTAAGGCTTAAACGAAACGGGCCTTCCGTGCAAGGCAATGCGAATGAGACCGCTTGAACGCGCAGATGTGCGGTGTCGTGTGAAGATCACCTAAGGTAGATAGTCGGAAAGTGGATGCGATGACGGAAAATGTGCTTGTGGACATTTAATTGAGTATGATAATCTGTTAGATTTCCTTATTGGGATAGTCGATAAGCATAGTTTATTGTGGTTAGTTAGTTCGAAAGATTAAATTCGTTTAAGTCACTTTATAAGGTTTGTTCAAATGATTACATCTTTGAGATCAATGAGAAGGAAGACTTCAAAACCTGACTTTACCGTATAATTTTTAGGGTTCCGTACCTTAAAAGAAAAAATACGGACCCCTTATTGGATCACTGTGTTGTCCGTCTGTTTGTATATCCAAAACCCTTTATCTCGGAAACGCGTGGAAGTTTCAAGTTGAAAAATTCCTAAAAACCTTCTAAGTCTAAGCAAAACATTGCCGTTTATGTCCAAGTTTGTTCGGAACCCTCGGTGCGCGAGTCTGACTCGCTTTTGGCCAGTTTTTTTAAATTTAGTTGTGGTTCTCTTTTTAAATTTTGTTTTGTCCTGTACGCGTTTAATAAACATTTTAACTTTCTTTCTTTTCTTTCAATAAACAAGACGATGCTGCCTGTTATCACACAACCGCACACACCTAGGTGTCTATGGTATTAAAGCTGGCGATGTTCCAGTCTGCCCGTTTGCTAGTCTGCATAGGTACCCACATCCACTACATGCAAGCGGCACCGGCAATGCAGTTAACGCAATCAGATTACTGGCCGCTCAATCTGTCAAAATTGAGTTGATATACCTCTCTAGTTACTTACAGGGAGATGTTAATTGGAATGGAATATAGGATATTTTAAATTGTGAAGCTTGTGAATTTAAAAATATGTCACATTGATTTTGAAAATCATTGACTTATGTAGTAATAGCTAAGCTGCAAAAGGATTACTGTAGATGCGGGTCTGTGGACGGTGAGCAATGGGTAGCTCACCGTCCATCCGTCTATTGACGACAGGCCGTGTCGACGGCGCGTTAGTGTTTCATGCGCGCCTCTAAGAGATCGACACGTTGGCGCAGTGGTTGAGCGATCGACTACTGCGCTGCGTGTCGCGGGTTCGATTCCCGCACGGAACAAATATTTGTATGACCTGCAGATAGTTGTTTCGGGTCTGGTTGTTTGTGTATGTGAGTTTAAATGTTTGTAAACGCACCCACGATACAGGAGAAATTCCTAGTGTGGGGCAACGTTTTTTAAAAAAAGAAAAGAAAGATGTCAGCAAAGCAAGTCTGTGAGTACTAAGATCCTACCTATTGTCAACTTCTACCAAATCCTGTACACATAGAATTTAAATTTGAATAAAAACCAATAATTTTACGAGATTTCCAGATTATCTCAACACAATCCTATAAAGTGCAATATAATATGACTATTATCGGCGAGTCTTTAACTATAGCATCAATGTTATTCTCGGTTAAATCGACAACTCGTTAAGCCAACAGCATTTGAGCTGTATTTCTGCTATTACTTTAACTATACTTACCACTCGTAAAACCCTGGCATTGAACTGGATCACAGATCAATAAGAAAATGGAGTACTCACACGCACAAATCCTACGAATTTTATCAATAAAACCGACTTTAAAAAAAATACGGAAAATAAGAAAAAGATTTTTATTGCAACCTTTTTAGTTGTGGTATCTCACACAAATTTTTATCGAATGCGTGCGTGAGTGTATGACGTATTTTTTATGGATGGAAATCATCAAACCATTTTCTCTGCTCTGGGCGGAGATTCAGACTTTTACTGACTTAAACCTCCCCATGTTTCTTCTTTTGCCTTTTATGTTCCGGATCCGCAGTATCACTTTCGAACAGCTAATTTTACCAAATAAACTAAATGTGATTACCATATCTAAGCTGCGTTCTAGAGGTTCCAGTGTTCTAATAGGTAGATTGTTGTAAACTATGAAAGCTACTTTTATTGCTAATATTCAGCCTTGAACGTCCTAAAATCTTTAATATTCTAAATGCCTTATTTTATTAAAATATTATTCGGTTATTAATAGTTTGGTTTGTTAGCCTTGGTTTTAAGTAAAACCTGACGATAAATAAAACGAAACATTAGAGTGTCAAAATCAAAAACGCAGTTAAGTATTTGTATGTAATACGAAAGCTTCCCTGTCATCTATATGAAAGGACCATAAACGTTCTAAACAATCGCCTGTCGTCTCGTTATTTCTCCATTCGTTCATTCCTCTGTGTTCTGGCCATAACCTTACCTTGTTTATGTGAATGACATGTTTGTTCGTCTGTCTGTTTACCCTGTCATGTATGGCAATGAAACGCGGTATGAAAGCTGCAAATTAAAGGATTAGGCAGTTGGCTTTTAACTGTGGTAGTTTAAATGCCAGGGTTTACTAGGATAGTATAAACGTGGGTTTAGTGTAAATATACGATCATGTTGTATTTTGATGTGTAGTTTATTTATAATGTGGATTAATATAATGGTGTTAAGGAAAGGTTACGTGATGATGAATTTTAATAGTAGGATATTCGTATGGAAAAGATTTAGGCAACTTTGACTTAGAAAATTATAGGCTACCAGTATCTTAAGTCAGACCTTTAAGGTTTCGGTTCACATTTGACTGACTGGCCTGTTGGTCTAGTGGTTAGTGGCCCTGACTGCTGAGCCGGAGGTCGTGGGTTCGATTCCCACCCAGGACAAACTTTGTGTGATGCGCATGATTGTTTGTTCTGTGTTTGGGTGTGATTTATCTATAATATGTATGTATTTATAAATTATATAAGTATGTAGGTATATCAGTTGTCTGGTTACCATAACACAAGCTCTGCTTAGCTTGGGATCAGATAGCCGTGTGTGAGTTGTCCCAAGATATTTATTTATTTATTATTATTTTTATTTCATAGGGTGTTGGACAGATGTAATCTAAAAAGGGTTTTAGTAAAAAAAAAACACTTGCTATCAAAAATGTATATCTTAAGAACGATGCATTTTTATGATTAAATCAATAAGTATCACAGCCAAGATTGGCTTCAGATGAGGGAATTCCTCAGCGGTCAACAAGACAGACACGTATACGCATTCAATTATAGCATCTTTTTCTAAAGTTCACCACAGTCTGGCTGATAGGACCTTTTTGGTATGTTTAGCTTAATTACGCTTTATTTTATTAAACAGGCAAAATATGGTTTGTGCCTAAACCACTAATATTAACACCTGGTTACACGTATATTTAAAGCAAATAAATAATTCAGGTTCTAAAACATTTTTACTAAAAGAATTTTTCAAATGATATTCTATTAACACTTAGAAAATAGTTTAGCGACAAAACTCCTTAGATTGCATTGCAACCGACACAGATAGTTCGAGATTAGCTATTTTAATATAAACGAAGAGGCGGCAAGCCCTCACTCTCGCTAGCAAATCATGTTCCATACGAGCAGAAAATTAGACGGAACGTTAAAACTATCTTAAAAGGAATCTTTTGAAGAGCAAATAGTTACTACACGCAGTAATACATTGGATATTATTGCCGACGCGTAAGAAAATGTGGTTATTCATTGGTTGGTTTAACTTACGAACGACCGTTAGTAACTGATCTTCGCTGTTTACTTAAGGTTGAGGAAGTACTTTTATTCTTATTCTTTATTACATTATATTCTACAAATATTTAAAAAAAATGCAAACAAATTGCAATACTACTTATGTACAGTGGGTTTTCTTACAGCAACCTTATTTAAATTGAGAAATTTGCAAAAAGGATATAGTAATGTGCACAGACACTTAAAATTTAACTATTTAAACAAAATATCTTATACCTGCCAATTTCCTCTTAAAAACTACTCATTTGCCCAGTAGAGCAGAAATCGCAAATCAACCTGCAAAAATAACTGTTTATTCCCCTGGGCGTATGGAATTACATGCGCTGTTCAGGGTATCAATATCGCGATCCTTTGACGTGCAGCGTCGCGGCTCATGACTGAGCAGCGACAATGATCGACGTAATGAGCACGATTAAAAATGCAAGTGATTTTATATGGTGCGGGACGGGGGCGACACGATATCAAATTAGAGTATGTACTTTAGACATTCAATGACAAGTTCGTTGCTAAATAATATCAACCACTCGGGTTGATCTTTACATTATCCTCGGTTGCCTAGGTAGTTACTTACCGAGTTTTCTTCTTGCTGTCATTTATAGTTTTTTACAATTATAGGAAGGCTGTGGCTTGAAAGTGTGACAACCTGTCATACCAAGGGGGTATCGTACCCAGCACGAACTAGGTTAATGAGGTCAGATATTTAGTCGCTCCATGTAAAATGATGGTATTCAGCTGCATACGGTTAGACTGGAAGTTGACTCCAATATAGTCGGGAAAAGGCAGCTGATGTTCGCAATGACTCTTAAAATGCCCTGTACAAGCTAGATATTTTCTGTCTGATTGCCACAGAGAAGAAATGGTCAAAAACACTGTAACGATCTGTGCAAGTACTCCAGGATCATAGTCAAGGACGTCGAAGAACATCGTGTGGTTTCATGAGTAGTGGTTCGATGGACCCTTTTACTACCCTAGGCCCTGACTACCCTAGGGCGGAGCTCACCAAAACTAGGATAAACCGGGGTCCACGATTTTTACCCATAAGTATGCCTGCAAAACAGTTTCAATTAAAATCTTGAGAAGAAAGCTTTAAAAAAAAATTATCTTGTGGTCATTAAAATTCTTCGAAAATAATGAGTAGATAAAATTTATATAGTAGCTAATTACTTAAGCTCTCCCTATATTGTGTATCTTTTGTTATTAAAACGTTACAAGGTGCTAATAATTTTGATGGCCACGTCAATGAACACTGAGGCTGTTAAAATAACGCTTCCATTTTATTGCCATATAGACACATATTCACAATTTGACTTTTAATCTTTAACCCATCACGTTTTATTAGGGAGTGGTGTTTAGTAGTACTAATCTTTCATTATTCTTATTAACACCTAATGACCTAAGTATAAGAGAAATATAGTTATTAACCTGCTTGAATGTCACTTTCAAAGCTTTTCATATTTCTATAGTAGTTACTATTCTTCTTCTTCTTTTCGGTAGCTTATGTCAATCCAATACATTTTTGACCATTTTTTTGGGGGCGGGATATCATCAAATAACTTCCCCTGCTCTGGGCGGAACGGGGGGGAGTGTCAGACTTTTAATGACTAAAACCCACCCGTGTTCCTTCTATTGCCCTTTACGTTCCGGGGCCGCGGTATCTCTTTCGAACAACCCGCAACCCCGGCAGATTTTTCAGATTTTTTGACCTTTCCATCACATTTTTTGTTGACAGTCGTTACGGGTAATCAGCCAGTTTTATCTAGGGATATTAATTTATAGTAACTGGGTTTTGAAGATCAGATGAGCAGTCGCTCCAAGTAAAATACTGGTATTCAGCTGCATCCGGCTAGCCAAGCCGACACCAACATAGTTAGGAAAATGCTCCGCAGATTGTGATTGGATGGATTTGTTAGGAGACAAGGATAGAAAACCAGCCAAAAGCGAGTTGGATTCGCTTACCGAGAGTTCTGTACAAACTTGCGACATGAACGGCTTTTGACTGCGTAGGTTAATTTTTTCACAGGTCCAAGGAACCACAGATTTAAGTACCTACATATATGGTTTTAATTTCAACTCTATACTTCCACACGTTAACGTGATAAAGGGTCTTGACAGACAGACAAATGCAGACCAAAGTGATCCTTTAAAGGTTTCTTTTTTTCCTTTTGAGGTACGAGATCCTATAAAGCATTATTCATGGTAAAAAAGAAAAACTTGAGAGGTGTCAAGGGACAACCGGATGGAACGAAGTTATTATTTATTATGTACAAAAAACCTGTATACACTCAACAAAAATAATCGTCGCGACACCACACTGTTCTATGCGAAATAGAAAGACGAAACGAAAATAACTGGCTTGCTTTCTATGAGAGACAGAGAGACAGACCGAGAAGCACGCGCACGCCGCACGGCTTACAACTATAGCAAAAAGTGTCGTTAAAACTTTTGTTGTATTTTTTTTCCGTCTAGCCCCCTTTCTCAACGCGCCATAAGGAACTTCGCTGCAAAAAAAGCAATGGTAGAAAGGTAAAAAGATTTATTTAAACGTGTAGTATAAACAACCCCCATATAAAGACGTAACCCGTCGATACAGGGTAATTTGCCATGGATATTAAGCATAATAACCACTCAAACCCGGTTCGTTAAAAACGCGTTCACGTGTAAAAATGAAAAATGCACGCATTTTTTTTGAAGAAATTGGCGCTTAATCGACATCTTTAAGAGTTGGCTAGGTGGAACACATTATATGAGGTGTTTAAGCCACGCCCCTTTTTGATTAAGTGGATGTGTTATAAGCAATTACTTTGTATGTGGACATGTGGTGGTAAGTATGAGTACACACGCATGCAACGTTAATATAGGGAAAGTAATCTAGACCACGCCTGATTCGATTTGCTTGATTTTTAGAAGAAAATCTTATTCGAAATACAAACAAAATTTGGAATGATTAGTAAATTTTAATTAATGGACCCTACTGAAAGTGCCAAACTGGTCGCTAATATTTGGACAGACTCAATAATTAGATTGTCTTTGGTTGATATTAATTGCATTACGTTTACACCGCTTCTGTCATCGTTTCTACTGTTTCCTAAACACACTGGTCAATCTTTACCACCGATGACTAATTTACTTAAAGCCTTAAGATTATTACCATAGATTACGTAATATAATAAATATAAGTAATCCCACCGCGTTTGTCCTCGACAGTACCTAACAAAGTAATATACTTGAACTTGGCATGAAAACATCAGAGAACACTTGGTTATTACTTGCAGCCATTGATTGTTCGTAATTACAAGTTAGATGATTTCTTTATTATTTATGATCTTTACGTTGGTATTGTGCTTTTGTTGTTTTCAACTCAAACTTAATGCATTTATTTTAATAATAAGTAGTTTACGACCGCGGAAAATATTACTTCCCTGTTTGAGTCAGATTTTGTTAATAATTTCTTTTTTTTTTCACTTTTTAGCTCCTCAAGCTATGGGCCAAAAATGTCCCGCCAAACCGCTGGACAAATTTGGTCCAGCGGTTTTAAGGATCATCCGAAACAAACGGACAGTGATAGACAAAATTAACAAAAAAAAATTTTTTTGTCGAAGTACAGATTCTACTTTTATAATTATGCATTCAGTAAAAACCTGTTATTTTGAATTTATTTTTCAATTTATTAGTAACTATAGAGAATCTTTTCAGGCACTTTTGAAGTGTCAAAGTGCTGGTTTGTTAATCGAAATTTAAAGAAGCCGATTTCAAAACACAAATCCTTAAGAAGGTTTTACTTACTAACAGCACTATTTTTAAAACTAAAGATCAAAGACATATCAATGCTCTGATTACTTTTATGGTTTAAAAACAAAGTTCTCTATTTTCTTTTGTTTTTCGTCAATTAAAACCAAAAACATATATTTTTATTTCTCTCTTCCTGATGTTTCAGCAAGATAATAACTATTTGTGGAGTTCTGTTCCGTCGAAGACTTATTAGCGTCATCCTGTCCGTCTGTCATTGTCACCAAAGTTGGGTGAACGCTTTGTCACCGAATTTCGGACTTTTCATCTTTAATGGATGATTTGTGCTGTAACCTTTTGTCTTGGTATCTTGTTTTTTTTTTTTTAAAAAAAAGTTGCCCCATACTAGGAATTACTCCTGTATCGTGGGTGGGGTTACAATCATTAAAACTCACATACACAAACAGCCAGACCCGGAACAACTATCTGTAGGCCATACAAATATTTGTTCCGTGCGGGAATTGAGCCCGCGACACGCAGCGAGCAGTTGATCGCTCAGCCACTATGCTTCTGTATTTCTTTATCCTATTATCCCTAAAGAGGAAGGCAGAGATGTAACTATAGTATATATGATGGTATGGTATATATGATGTAACCATATTACGCCATTTATGTCAAAATCCAATGTAACAGGGGTTGCTAATGCCAGCAACCAAGCACTAATTTAGATTTCGGGTCTGGTAATTAACAAAAAAAAACTTGAGAGGTGTCAAGGGACACCCGGATAGAACGAAGTTATTATTTATTACATATTTACAAAAAAACCTGTATCACTCAACAGAAACAATCGTCGCGACACCACACTGTTCAATGCGAAATAGAAAGACGAAACAAAAATAACTGGCTTGCTTTCTATGAGAGAGAGAGAGAGAGAGACAGATAGAAAAACGCGCACGCCGCACGGCTTACAACTATAGCAAAAAGTGTCGTTACAACTTTTGGTCTTAATTTTTCCGTCTAGCCTTTCGCAACGCGCGATAAGAAACTTCGTTCCAACAGAAGGAAAAACAATAATATTTTGATCTAGTTGGTAAAACATTCCAAGACCTCATGCCCATATCATAAATAGACAGCAGTATTATTTCAATAGTTCTAAGATTTTGTAGTAAGTAGACCATGCAAATGGTTAATTAAAAGCATAGACCATGTGGGTGTGAATACAGAGATTGTCGTTGGTCTTGAAAAAATAATATCCGTAATCTTCCACTCTAATAAACACAAACCTGCGAATGACCTCTACAGTAAAATTATGAACGGTCAAAGTGAACTTCCTTGTGAACCACCATAGTTGTCATATTTTTTAATAATCTTAACGACATTAAAGGTCTTGAAGGTATTTATTATTATTTATAAAAAAGCGAAAGAAGGAACATGGGTGGGAATTATTGAGTAAAAGTCTGACACTCCCCAGAGCGGAAGTTATTTAATGATTTCCCATACACAAAAAAAAAGCGGACAGCAACAGCATCCACAGCTGTTGCTAAGTTGTAAAACCCAAGCATAATTATATTATGTTTATAGCAAAAACGTTTTAATTTCTAAACAAGCACTTTCTAAGCTCGTCTTTAGATTAAAGAAACACTAAACCTATAACATGATACTTATCTGGGTAATCTTAATGAGTTGTAGAGGGACACTTCCGCATTATAAGTCTCAGTGGCATCTGCAATAAAACGGCTTTTAATTAACTTTATACACATGGAACTTTAACTGTTTCAGTGTGTATCCATTGATACGTCATTGAAAATAAATAAAAAAATACTGCACATTTATTTAACACTAGCTTCCGCCCGCGGCTCCGTCCGCGTGGCATAGTTATGTACTTTGGGCTAACGCTAACTTTAAACCGCGTGATGAAAAAAAATCTTTCTCTCCCCTTTTCTTCCCTCTTTCTCCCCCTTTTCTCACTTTTTTTAATAAGCCTATGTCCGTATCCAGGGTCCCAACTATCCCTGTACCAAAATTCACCAAAATCGGTTTGGCCATTTACGACTTAACAAACAAACTCACTTTCGCTTTTATAATATTAGTAAGGATAGGAAGGAATAAGAAAAAAGAATATCAGATATATGCATTGCATACTTAGCCTGTAATGTTGACATTATTGCGTCTACTAGCTTTCAATCTGTGGGTTCCATGAGGACCCATTGCGAGTTGACAGATGTCACGCGCTTTATGTCAAACAACGGAAAATGGGTCGTCAATTGAAGAGCGAGAAGAGAAAATGACGAGTTAAATAAGACCAGTTTCTTTAATCAAAGCAAAGTTTCATAATAAATTAGAATGAAAAGAAAATAAACGTCAATAGTAAGAAATAATGAAAAGTAATACATTTGTATTTGATGATGCATTGTCTTACAGTTTACGGCATGGAGTGAGTTATCGCCTTTTGTTTCAGAAGTCTATCTGTCAATCACTGGAAGAATCGATCTTTGTTTATTTATTCGTTTTATGATTTTGTTGTTTTCTGTTACAATAGGAAATTGATAGTTGTTGATGTTCAGTTGTTTACCGACGTTGGTTGAAGTAGGATTGTTCATGTTTATCTTGATGAAAGTTTGGTTTTACCGGACCGTACGTCATCTTTGCTAGTTACCGGACGGATGATATTCTCGTATCGTGAGTACTAATGGACACACACCACGGGATCGTAAAAAATCACCGCGTGTTCAAAACATAAAATAGAAATAAATTTCTTTTCGTTTTGATGATTTTCGTAAAACTATCGGTCCGTTCGCGTCTCATTCAAAATATTAGACTGTTTTGTTTTTATAGTAATTATTAGGCAACGGTTATGGCTTTGAACGATGTTAAAAGCTTTTGATAGATCCATCACGGTAACATTTTACTTCACTCGGAATTCTTTTGGTATTTGCTGCTAACGGAATAACAATGTATTCAATTAAAGCAGAAAGCTTATTAATAAAATGAATGTTAGGCTCCCACTTCCGGGGTAGCGGGTTGTTCGAAAGAGATACAAAGGGCAGAAAAGGATGGTTGGGTTTTAGTCAGTAAAAGTCTGACACTCCCCCCGCTCCGCCCAGCGTGATGGCGATGGTCAAACAACTAGACTTTTCGAAAGCTTGTGCCCATTTTATGCATTTCTGTAGCGATTCTATTTGATATATTTTTCTAATCACTTGTCGTTTTTCTTTAAAACAGGTTTGGTGTTGCATGATTCATTTGGCGCGTGGCCTGTATCGGAACTAAAGCCGCCATCTTGTATTTTCCTAGCTTTTTTATTTTGTTTCAATTGTCCCGTTGTCAGTATGACTGTTATCAAATCTTGCTAGATGAATTAGACTTGTTAAAATATTTTAAATCATTTAATCTCCTTGCTGTGTTCTATTCAACAATAATAATTACTGATAAAATCTCCAGCGTTTGATTGTCTACCATAGTACCTACGTGATATTGGCAAAATTGTGGTGTCTCCTTCCACAAACGCCATTAAATAAATAATTGAATTGAATGAATTAGACACATTTCTGTATTCGATTGAGCTGATACTTCACATATTCATGTACCTAAGCTGATAATGAGATATTAATATTTAAGACTAGCTGGCGCCCGCGGTTTCGCCTGCGTGTTATTGGAAAAAAAGTATCCCATGTTATATTCCAGACTATTATCTACTTCTGTGCCAAATTTCATCAAGATCCGTTAAGCCGTTTTGTCGTGAAAGAGTAACAAACATCCATACATCCATCCATCCTCACAAACATTTGCATTTATAATTATTAAGTACCTAGTAGGACTTTCATTAGCTTATCCTTTAACTATGTAAAACATCTTAGAAGTTAATTCATTTTCCGGTTTTCCATTTGAGCTGAAATGTTGCAAACATTTTCAGTTTGAATACTAATGCATGGTCAGCTAAGTATCATCCTTCTAAATCCAAAATGGCGGACTCCAAAAGATAGCGGACAAGTTATTTTTTATTTATTTATTATATTAAATGAAAGGTTTTGCTGAGAAGAATAGGAGAAAGTGTTCTTTTAGTTATTTTTTAACTATAAGTTTTTACGCAATACTATTTCCATAAAAAATAATTTCGAAAAATGACTACAGCGTCTTTCTGTCAATGCCATGCGTAAAAATAACATGCAAAAACTTATGCGTCGGCCGGGAATCGAACCCGGATCAACTGCTTGGAAGGCAACTATGCTGACCATTACACCACCGACGCACGTGTCTTATTCTCTAAAATGACGGCATAAAATCTAAAAACAACATTTTTGTTGACACAACAGTTACTTACTGATCATGGCTGAATTGTTTTACCACGTGCTTTAAGTAAATATATTTCATTCATATATAGATACCGGCACGGATCTTGAGCGCTGACCTTCACCTGCGCAAAAGTGAGTTATTGGGTCCCTTTGGTGGTATGAAGTGAGGCGCGGGGGCGGGGAAAGTGCAGTGATTGGCTCGTAGTACATCGCGTCATAGACGTCACTCGGGATTCGTTCTTTTCCTGCTGCAATGTACCTCACGACGACGAGTACAATTCCGGCCAATTTAATACAACATTTTTAAATTATGTTATTCAAATATTTTATGTGATTTTTTATTAACTATAACTTTGGAATTATAATCAAAGGTGATATTTATCGAAAGCAAAACGGGGAAAAAAATTATGTCAGTTTGTAACTATAGCAAAACTATTTTTCATTCAATTATTTTATTTGTATTTGTATCGAAATGTACTTACTAATTTTTTATCTACAACAAATAAAATTCGAAATCAAAAATGCTAACAAAAAAAAAGTACGTAGGTACGTAGTAGTTTTTTTAGTATTTTTTGACAAACTACAAGAACTAAGTTATAATTTTAAATTAGAAACACTTGTTAATTACCTGCTTCTTTGATCTCAATTTCCATTTCTCAATTTAATGAATCATTTTTTCAACCATAGAACCAGTAAGAAATTACGTAGGTAACTTAGAAAAAAATAAATAATCAACGGGCGTGCGTTTTATTTGCCATATGTGTACGATGCGCAAAACGATCCCCACTCTTCCGCCGAGCGCTCAAGATCCGTGCCGGTACCTATACTTATTTATTACTTATTTATTTATTTGGTTTTGCTTACCTACTTAGATTAGGTATATCTACTATTCTATTAAGTTGGTTTCCAGGATTATTTAGTACGGCTAATTAACTAAGTATCTTGCACAGAAAGAATAACATTAAATAAAACTATACACACAAACAGCCAGACTCGAAACAACTACTTACTTGAAAGTCTTACAAATATTTTTTTCCGTGCAGGGATCGAACCCTCGACACGCAGCGCAGCAGTCGATCACTAGGCCACTGCGCTAACCGTGCCGTCAACCTTTAGCAATAATAATAGCGTCACAAATCATATTTTATTTATTAATCAACCTTGACTAGGGTTCAATACTAATTAAATTTTCTAATTCCGTTTCGTCAAGGGCCAAAAACATAGCTATTGTATATCAGTCATAAAGTTTTATCAAACCTTCAGAATAACGACAAAATTAACATACCTAATAACTGGTCAAGTAATAAATATGAATCAATATACTCCGTAATTAGCTATTGCTCGTAAATATGATAACATTGAACGGTGGTATAGAGTCATAAAGTTACTTGTCTATGTACCCAGTAAGTTTATTGATAGTTTAGTTACGTAATTAGTGATATGTAGACGCACTGGTAACTAATTGCATCAGGAATGAATGGTTATTAACAAGGGAATCGTCGGGAAGATATGGATCCTGCTTATGAAAGATATTGAAAACGAGAAGTTATGGTAAAAGCATTTGGATTAAGGAAAGGAAAACACGCATAAATAGATTATTTGTTATCTGGAATCTAAAAATATTCATTGAAAGTCTACACATTACACGTAACAGTTACATACACTCTTACTAGAAGATATCGCACTAATATTATAAACATGATTTTGTTTGTTCCTTTACACACTCAAACGGCTTAACGGTTTTGGCTTTGATTTGAAATTTGGTATATAGATTGCTAATACCTAGGATTATGATATTGGTTACTATTATATCGGCCGGTATTAATCTCCTATGCTCATTGTCGTCAAAATTGTAAAATGTTTCGATCTTGATTCGATATTTTATTCTATTTGTTTTAGTGTCACGACAGTTTATGGGCTTGTTTAATTTTATTTTTGTAATCTCAATACTGTTTAATTTTATTTTTTATTCATTTAAGTATTTAAAATATTTATGGATGCTGTTTTGACTTCCGTACGTTTTACTTACGGGTTGACCACTGAAATCCAGCGCTGTGCTGTGGGCTCCCATAGCACATATAATATCCCAACTGTAGTTCTTCTAAAACCGTATCTATCTTTAGTCAACAAATCAATATACTTCTCACTATACAGGGTTATTTGTAAAACACTGGCAACGTCTCAGGACCATGTTACTAACATCATAATCAACAACTTTTGTTCTATGACATTTAAACATTTATCATATTTTAGTTCATCAGATTTTCATACTAAAATAAAAATATTGAAATTGAACACTCTAAATGTTACGAAATCTATGCGAAGCAAACGTACCTATAAGCGGCGGTGTAGGTATGTAGGTACAGCAAAATACGGAGTTGAAATGTGTTAGATAGGACAACGAAATTTTGAAGATATGTTTTTGGTAAATGTATAAAATTTTGTAAACAATCATAGAACAAAAGTTGTTGTTTATGATGATTGTAATACAGTCCTGCAAGGTTGTCGGTGTTTTACAAATAACCCTGTATACATCCCACCTTATTCAACGCCATTATTAACAGCTTCTCCCACACCATCCTTTGTTATTACTGTCTAGGTCTCATTGACTACGTTATCATCGTATGTCTTGTATACTATTTTTTTTATCACCGTACCTAGGTACGACGCACCCTCATAGTCACCGCCGCAAATCGTCCGATGTTCGAAATAGAATTACTTGTCAACACGACGCATTCTACTGAAAATCTAGTCCAGTAGTAACGTTTTTGTTTATTTAGATAAATTCGCAAGAAGAGGAGCTATTTTTAAATAGTTTTAGCTGTGCGTAGCTTCATCATTTGACTTTCCATTAATACTGCATTTTTGTAGACAGCGCCAAATAATGTCGTTTTAATGTAAATGAACTATCATTATGATACGGAGCCACACTGACCCGAGTAGTTTACTCGTAACTTCAGCTGCTTCAGTTCCTCACTGCGAGCAGGCCCTGGTCCCAGCAGTGGGACAGTTATAGGCTCTTGTTAACTTTCTTTTATAATGATATAATTGAGGAGTTTAGGATGACTCAAATTAAGGAGTTTCATCAAATATGTGCAAGAAACTATGTTTGCATAAACTTCTTTCCCCACTCTAGGAATTTCTCCTGTATCGTAGGGTGCGTTTACAGACATTTAAACACACATACACAAACAGCCAAACCCGAAACAACTATCTGTAGGTAATCAGCAACACGCAGCGCAGCAGTCGATCAGCCACTGCGCCAACCGCTTCACACTCTCACTTCACATTGAATTTGATCGGAATAAAATATTGAATTTGTGCCCAATAACTGGCAATAGGCTCACCCCTCGTTATCTGTGACCCAATTCCGTCATCGGCGATATGCAGGTGCTGTTGATAGCCTACATCTGCTTAACCCTGAGATCAAAGGTCGTGACGATTATCTGATATGTGATGACGTAGTTGTTCCACCAAATTTACATCTTAATACGTGTTGGTACGCCTCGGTGGGCAGGACACTTTGCGAGACGGCATAGTTAGCAGATGGAGCCTTACTGAAAGGTTTTTTTTGTTTGGCAGGAGTTGGTAATCCCTCCTGACTCAGACTCCCTTGACTGCCTCACAGAATGTGAGACAGGCGAGGGAGTGCCGGATTCGATCCGGCTAAAACCATACTCCTGTCCTGCTAGTATCCCTCTGACATGATCAGAGACCATTTTTAACGGTTTTATTAAGGGATGGTATTTAAAAGTACTTCAATTTATTCCCATTTCATTCACCTAATTTTGCCTGTGTTCCACCAAATATACTGAATGTGCACCAAAATATGTTAATTAAAATATGTCATAACGAGCATCAGCGCACTACAATAAAAAAGTGTTATATCTTTATCCATTTTCTATTAATGCAAGTCGTTACTGGCGTAGGGGGGCACAGTTTTAACCTAACCTAACCTACGCATTTTTTTAACATTCAGGAAAGAATATTTGGTGCACGATCAGTATTTTTGGTGAACACAAAAATATTACCCTTTATTAAGTAGCAACTAGTTAATATGAGGGCAAAAACACCACGCTCTGTGCTTAAATTAAATCTTTTTTATTTTAAAAACTCTTTTAATATTTTTTAACTTATCTTACTGAATGTTTACTGGGATAGGTGGAAGTGTTGGCAGATTAGCAGCAAGATGGGTGGTTGTTTCAGAAGGTCACGGGTCAGACCAGATTGAGGGGCCAGTGAATTCTAGAACAAAGGGAAGAAGACGTGTACCCAGTAATGAGTGAAGGAATGAATGGTCACATCCCCAAGAAATCAAAACAATAACGCATTGAGATTATTTTACTCAATCTAATATGTTTGTCATGATTATACATAACTCTATTTACATACTTACCTATAGTGTAATTTTACAATCAAACAGTAGTAAGTTTTTTAGGGTTCCGCACCGCAAAAGGAAAAAAAAACGTAACCCTTATCGGATCACTGAGTTTTCCGTCTGTCTGTCTGTCAAGACCCTTTATCTCGAGGTATCCAGTTAAAATTAAAACCATTTAAAATCTGTGGTTCCTTTGTGCTGTGAAAATCAACCTCTAAGTCTTCGCAGTCAAAAGATATGGACGTTTATGTCGCAAGTTTGTACGGAACCTTCGGTGCACGAGTCTAAGTCTCTCTTGGCCGGTTTTTTGTCTCCACTCCACCCTGATAAATTATAATACCTTTTTTTAAAGAAGAAAAAGAAATCCTATCCTTACTAATATTATAAAAGCGAAAGTAAGTTTGTTTGTTTGTTTGTTACCTCTTCACGCTTTAATGGCTACACCAATTTTGATGAATTATTGTGCAGAGATAGTTGGGAACCAGGAGACGGACATAGGCTATTTCTTTTTTAAATGGGATGTGAGGGAGAATGAGTGAAGAAAAGGGAAAACTTAGCATTGCTATTACAAATCAATAAGGCGCAAGGGGAACTGTGTTACCCCGAATTTAACGCGAGCGAAGCCGCGGGCAAAAGCTAGTTTATTATAAAGATTCTACAGATATGAAAATACTGGCATGCACGGTGTTGTGTGATATTTATATAAAACTTCATTTATATAAATATCCGGTCATTGATGGACGGTTTATTTAAAGATAGACGTTTTACTGAAATGTTTGAATGTTTGGCATTCATCTGTGAGCCTTGATAAAGCAATATCGATTCGTTCGTCATTGACCCGGTTCATAGTTCGCTTTGTGGTTTACCTACTGAAAAGGGATATCCGGTGATAATTCAAGTGTGAGATTTGTAGTATAAACGAAATAGAAGAAAATAGAATCTGATACAAAAATCGAGCCTGATAGGTACATACCTTGAAATTTTGGTTGCAACAAAAAATATAAATAACTGAAAGCTAAACCACTATCTTGTTCCTAATATTGCTTGCTTGCATTTAACACCAAATAGAAATAAAACCAAAAGGAAAATCTCCTATTTATTATCAAATCGCGCATTTGTAAGCATACAAAAAAAAAAAACGATCATCTGATAAAGATCTGTCGCTAAAAGCAGAGATTCCAAATTTAAACGTACGCGTGGGTTATGAGAATGTACCCTGAATTCATAAATAGCCAGTAATTATTACGATTGAAAGAAAAAGTAAAGAATTTTTGGTCGTATTTATATTTAGAATGTGTTTGGCTGCTAATCGTTTGTTCCGATTTTTTAATTTTAGCCACTTTTCGTTTTGCAGTTCCGACTGTTTCAAGTGTATGAAAAACTATTTTAAATTTCTATTTTTGTTTGTCTTATTTAGAATTTTGTCCCCGTAATCAGGGTTATTCTCAGTTATGCCAGTAACTTTTGACGTCAACAAGTTTTTAAAGAAATCTGTTTCTAGGCACATTTTTACACGTTGCCCCACACTAGGAATTTCTCCTGTATCGTTGGTGCGTTTACAAACACATAAACTCACATACACAAACAGCCAGACCCGAAACCACTATCTGTAGGCCATACAAATATTTGTTCCGTGCGGGATTCGAACCCGGGACACGCAGCGCAGCAGTCGATCGCTCAGCCACTGCGCCAGCCGTGTCGTCAAATTACAACAAAAATTACACAATGGTGATCTTATCTAGATTTGGTAACCTCTTGTACCACAAGTTTAGCTTGCATTATTTACCTTCCAATTACAAATCATTATCATCCACAGCCTGACTTCACCCACTGCTGTGTGGGGCTAGTTTGTATAAATTTCACGGAAAAAACACCGGCCATGTTCGAGTCAGACTCGCGCACCGAGGGTTCTGTACAATGTTGCGACCTAAACGGCCAAATCTTTTGACTGTGTGGACTTGGAGAATTGTTTTTTTCACAGCTCCAGAGGATCATGGACTTGAGTATAATTTCAACTCGATACCTGTACTCATTCCTTAGTTAAAGGGTTTTGTCCACCAGACAGACAGACCGACAACATGCGATTCTAAGTATAAGGGTTTTTTTTCATTCTGAGTTGCGGTACACTAAAAAACGTCTTTTTATCACGCAGGCAGATTACCAACACTTTTCTTTCCGATCCTTGGATGCCTCTCGGTCCCAGATGTATTTTTTTAAAAGGTTGTCTCACACTAGGAATTTCTCCTGTATCGGGTTGCGTTTACATTTAAACTCACATACACAAAGAGCCAGACCCGGAACAACTATCTGTAGGCCATACAAATATTTGTTCCGTGCGGGGATCGAACCAAAACCACTGCGCGAACCGTGTCGTCAATTCAATATTTTATCTGTCATTTTAACGTGGCTTGCTAGGTGTCCTACCTATAACTGGCGAAATATCGGTTTGCTATCAGGTACACCTCAACCTAAAAAAAAGCCTTCTATGTTAATTAGCAAAATCACCAACACAGATCAATCCAAAATCACAATCACCATCTTCACCTCCCCATCCTTCACTAAGCCACCCACATGAACACATTAGTTAAAGCAACTGTTTACACCAAACGATTCCAACCGCTTTAGCTCATCCGGCGTCGTCCGGCATCCTGACGAATGTTTGTTGTTCTTCCTGACGAACACCTCGTTTACTTGTAATTGTATAAATAATTACTTACGATATATCCGCCTACTAATGTTTTATTCAATTTCCTGTACGTTTCAGTGATTTCATTGTAATTTGGAGTTGAAAGGAAGATGTCTGTAAAACGGGCTTGACATGAGTTATTTTGTTTTTCTAACAAACTTTTTTTATGGCTTGAAAGCTTGAAGGCTTGAAACAAATAATAATTTTAACTTAAAACTTACATACAAATCTCACGTTTTAATAGCTGCCAATACTGCCAAGTCAATATTATTCTACTAATATTATATTATACTGGCTGGCTCCCGCGGCTTCGCCCGCGTGATGATAAAAAAAGTATCTTATATGTTATTTCAGACTATAATCTACCTCTGTGCCAAATTTCATCAAGATCCGTTCTTTAGTTTTTTCGTGAAAGAGGATCAAACATACATCCATACTCACAAACTTTCGCATTTATAATATTAGTAGGAAGTAGGATTATCCTTACTATTATTAATATAAATATATTATTAATATAAAAGCGAAAGTGAGTTTGTTTGTTTGTTTGTTACCTCTTCACGCTTTAATGGCTAAACCGATTTTGATGAATTTTGGTACAGAGATAGTTGGGAACCAGGAGACGGACATAGGCTAATTTTTATTAAAAAAAAAGTGGGATATGAGGGAGAACGAGGGATGAAAAGGGAAAACTTAGCGTTGCTATTACAAATCAATCAGGCGCAAGAGCAAAAACTGCAGGTCTGCTTGGTGTGTTATACCGAATTTAACGCGAGCGAAGTCGCGGGCGAAAGCTAGTAAATTATAAATGCGAATGTTTGTGAGGATGGATGTTCGTTACTTTTTCACGTCAAAACGGCTGAACGGATCATGATGAAATTTGGCACAGAGGTAGATTATAGTCTGGAATAACGCTTAAGATACTTTTTTCGATATCACGCGGGCCAAGCCGCTGGAGCCAGCTAGTCAACTCATATTTCACTCATATCTTTAGTTTTTATTACAATATAATTTTCAATATTACGAATTTAACTGAGAGCGGTGTAGAAAAATTTTAGAATCTTCCTCAAAGTGGTAATATGTGCTGGACCTCCCATATTATTCTGTTTGGCTGGGACCACAAAAACCAAAGTAATGTGTCAGTTATCTTTCCTTTGGTTCTATTGCAATAAAACGTTAAGAGAAAATTGACTAAGATAATTTTCACAAATGGCAACCACAGACCCACAGACATAGTAAAACCACAGAGGTAATATTGTACTTGTAAACATATTGAATAAGGCATAATGTCCACGTACGCTGATTGTAAGACGCACGTTTTACGAAAAAGATTCCCTTTGTGCGTGATACTACTCGATTTTTTCGTTTTTTTTATTGATTTACTTTTATAAACCAACTAGCTTGTGCCCACGGTTTCGCTCGCGTTAAATTCGGGGTAACACAGTTCCCCTTTCCTGATTTGCAGGTACCGGCTACCTGTAGTTTTTGCCCTTGCGCCTCATTTATTGTAATAGCAAAGCTAAGTTTTCCCTTTTCTGCCCTCTTTCTCCCTAATTTTTCACTTAAAAAAAACATATATCCGTCTTAAAAAAAACATATATCCATCTCCAGGGCCCCAACTATCTCTGTAGGTACCAAAACTCATCAAAATTGGTTTAGCCATTTGGGCGTGAAGACGTAACAAACAAACTCACTTTCGCTTTTATAATATTAATTTGCGTTCTAAATGAAAAAGAAAAATCTATCCTATAACATACCTATTATATTATTATAATATATATTATTATTCCTCCTATCCAAGATACAAATACCCCGTCATGTTTTACAGCTTGCATGCAATCGTCATATGTGGCCACTGTAGACATAAGACTGACCTGTAACATTTAATAAAAGGACAATACTCAAGCGGTACAAGGTTTAGCAATATGTCTAACAAACAATTAGTTTTCCGTCGGTCAGCTTTTACGACTTGTTTAGGTTTACTGGCGTTTCGTAATTATGTTAAATGTTCTTTGGCACGACCCGTTACCTCTTGCATAACTTGAGGAAACTAGGATTAAGTTTGACTATCTTCTTTCAGTTTTGGTATTGGTACAATTAGAATCTTGTACTCTCTGCATGGATCAAAGAATAGTTTTGACTTTATTTTCGAGAGAATTTGCTAGATGTGGTAATAATTATGATACGTCTCCTATTTGTATTATTGCATCTACTTACTCAAGTTTTCCTTAAATCTAATAATTTCACCATTAAACCTAATTAGTAGAGGAAGCAGCGTTAAAATAATTCTCCGTCGAAGATAGTAATGCGCTCTAATCATGTTGCATTAAACAACAAGGTTACAGTAATATTTTTGCAAGCCACCATCGTGTTAGAATGTTATGAAGTTGCAGTTAGGTATGCCGCTCTTTATAAAAAGACTTGTATCAACCTTGATACCTACAATAAAAATCCGTTTCAATAAAAATATTGAGACATTCTTTCAGTTACTGCACCGTTGGGGACCATTGTTACAATTGTTTTGATCAATCAATAGTTGTATGTCATCTTGGTCGGTATGAAGGGTGTTATGTGTGTGGATGGACGTATGTGTGTGTGTTTGTGTGTTTGTGATGCCATTCGTCCTGGGTGACATGTGAATGCGATGTAATTGGTGCGTAATTACAACTACAACTTTGACATATTAATCGAGGCGGTTCAGTGATGGAACCTTTTAATGTTATCAAACAGATTATGTCAGAATATAGTTTATCCGCCTGAGAATTAGGTGCAGTGAGGAATTTATCGTTTTTCTAGGCTCAATCGAGTGACTAGATTTTATCATTACAGTAAAGTTAAGTTGTCTATTGATTCATCGACATGAAAATGGCATTTCTGGCAAACATTTATAGTTTAGGAATCCGAAGACCTCGCAGAGTAAGATAGATGGTGATCACAGTTGTATGACTGAGATAAAAGATAAGTATTTAAAACAATAACTTAGATCACGTCTAACTTAGATAGCTTTTTATTGCCATAGCATCATATCGCCCAGTACCGCTTATTATGGTATTTCCCTCTTGCATAGGAGACTGCAAGTGACGGCAGATTCGTCGAACAGAGATTATAGATGTATATCCGTATGTATGTATGTACATGTTATGTATGAGTGGACAATTAGTAGTCAGTTCATTGTAGTTATGTGTGAGCCGGCAATGCGAGAGCTTGTGTGATTTCATACGTAATTCAATGTAAGTGATTGATTTTTCATCAAACTCGTTTTTTTTGGGATTCTCTAAGCGTCATTGCTTTCGGTATGTTCGGATTGTCATTTGTTTATTATTGTTCGTTTTGGTGTTATCAGTGTTTTGTTTTTATTGCGTTTTGTTTGTAAGTGGAATGGGAAATAGTATGTCTTGTATGCACTGTAATAGCATATTCTTTTTTGTTCTGCAACTAATAGGAGACTTCATAAAACTAGTCCTGGCTTTAAAAAAATATGTTGGCTGTTAAGGCATATTATTATGTTTGAAAAAAAAATGAAGAGTGGCTTCTTATTTGTTCTTAATGAGACAATAGGGCAGTTTCCAGGGTCAAAGTATTAACATTCTATTTAGTCCGTCTTTTAGATTATTCAAAAATATGGGACACTAATTTTTTTATTTGTAAATTAGACCAAAAATGTGAAAGATATAGTATAAAACTTACGTGTGACGTCAATCGTTACGAAAATTTCAGCAACGCGTGAAAATACATGTCCCTTATTTTTGGATAATCTATATGACGGACAATTTTTTTTTTTTTGGAAACTAGCCTATTACTAAAATAGTTCATCCACTGTCAAATTAAATGATAAATAACAGCAGCCAGCAAGTCTAACGGCATCTTTCTTTTTGTTCCAGATTCAAAACTAGCCCACAAAATGATCCCGCACTCGACGTGACCCCTAACATCAGCAACAGTGAACAAAAAGTGTATATTTATATTTACAAAACAGTGATCAACTATCGGTGTACATATGTGTGAAAAGGGGCTGCGTAGTGATAAAATGACGAACATTACTCCTGAGACCAGGATTATGATGATGCGGTCCAACGATGGAAGAAATAGTTATAGGAGACAGGTATGTAACCAGATGTTTGATTTATAAAAGATGATTTAATTCAGTAATGTGTCACAATATTTTTTCTATAGAGTTCAGAGTAAAGTTAACAATAGTAAAGTAAACAAATAACAGAATATGTGTTTGGGAAGAGAAGATTATTACCATAGGTATATTTCGGTTGATTTGGTGGCAGTTTTACATATTTTTTTAGGGTCCGTATCTTAATAGGAAACAAAACGGAACCCTGTAGGATCACTTAGTTATCCGTTTTTCTCAAGAACGCGTGGAGGTATCAAGTTGAAATTAAAACCATAGACTCAACTCTGTGGTTCTTGGAGCTGTAAAAAAAACCAACCCTTTAATTTATGTCGCAAATTTGTACGGAACTCTTGGTGCGCGAGTCCTGTTCGTTTGGCCGGTTTCTCTTCTTTATTATCCGCGATTTGTGTCCCACTGTAAGGGCAAGGCCTCCATTATCTCTTTGCACTTGTCTACAGCTTATTGGCAATTTTTTGAGAAAAGAGTGAAGTTAATTAATCCCACGATCTCCTTTCAGGCTTGTTTGGGACTCATTGTGCTGTTTTTTTTTGGTTTAGTTTTACATATTATTTTGAAGTAGGTATCTTGTCATGCACGAGCTGAAAGACTAAAAAAAATTAAGAAATACGTACTTTGAATATAAGATGTGAGAAAGGTTAGGTACTATTTTCTGCCCGGCGTCCCCAGAAAGTTTCAATCGCTCATTATTTATGTAACATTGCTAATTAAAATTCTAGCCTACCACATAGTCAGCTATTACTAAAAATATATTCATCCCTAAAACTGTGTAAGCGAAGAGAATAAGATACGCAGTAAAAATACGCAAAAAGCTTGCTTGAATCACATGAACTTATATTTACACAACTCGCACTCGTAAAGTGTCCATTTTTACGAGTCACACTTTTTACGATGTTCCTATATTTTCGTTCAAAACAACCACTCAATCTTCAATAGACCGACACACTTAAGTGTGCGTGTGGCGAAATAGGGAACTAAAGTGAAATGTACTGCATTTGACAGCTTTTTGACGTCTGCCTTGGCAACCAACGCCTCCTTGACGCGTAGAGATAAATGTATTAGTCTCGGTGACAGCTGTCATTTATTGTTTGGTTTTGGTTAGTCGTTTGAAATGAGAACGTTGCAACATTTTTGACGGTGAGCTTTTATGCAATACTAATTTAAAGCTGCAGGAAATAATCTGTAGAGTAGAATATGTTTTCGTTATGTATTATGTCTAGATTCTTAGTTTTATTAAAAATACTCATAGGCAAAAACAACAAAAATGTTCAAAAACAGTTTGACTGATAGTGATAGTCGGAAGTAGGTATATAAAAAACGTTCAAATCTAACTACATCTCCAACATTTAAAACGGCAGGTGCATCTTTCTCATTTAAATTAATTTTAATCTTTTTAACTTTCATACAAATTAATAAAATTCTATTTTTAAATCCGGAACTCACAAATAACTTCCCATCTTCACTAATAACGCTAATAAATCATCTGCAGCGACTTAATTACCAAAGCCATACGAATTAATATCGAATGAAATAATAATCAATTTTAATAAAATTATACACATTCGAACTTGTTTCACAATCCGTCAATTTCACTGACATTAACTCGGGCCATCATTTTAGTCGCAGTCCAATTATTATGTCACCCCTATTCCTTCAAAAACAAAGATCAATCTCCCTTGACAGAAAAGTGGAATTAAATTTGTCAACACCAATGATCATCTTGCAGTTTAAACAACTCTTATTTTTGTAGCATGAAGGTTGGTTTTTGGGTGGTGGAGCTGCTGAGTTATGTTTGTATGAGGGGGATAGAATGTATGGCAGTGTGTCGGTCATTGACCCGACTAAATGTTAGGAGCCTAGCGGACGCTTTCTGATAGAGTAACTAGGGTTGTCCCGGGATGTATATCGAGGTCGATGATTATCAGTCGAAAATAGAATTTGGGTTGTCCATGTTGAAACAAGGTGATAGCTTGGTATATTGGTGTTTGCAAAATTGTACTTATACTTCGATGCAATTGATGCGATATCGATTGAACCATTCATGATTCCTAAAGTAAGTAACGTAATATTTAATTTGTTATTCTTATTCCGAAATATTGATTGCGTTTTATATGAAGTTTCCAACACTAAACCAAATTAAACTGGTTACTTAAATATAAATCGTTTTCATAAACTGTTTCTAAATTCGTCATATTATGCTATTATAGCCACATTACTTATTTATATCCCAATAATCTATAATTAAATTCACACATATAGTCATTTATATCATGAAACTATTTCGACAAATAGCTGATGAGATTGAGCGATGCATGTGTTTGGGGTTGTATCGATATCCAGAAAATCAATTATATCGATATCGCGGCCCTGAACCTGTAGCACAACACTAGGGTACCATTCACACATGGTGCTCCATTCGGCGATCGATCCTGTACGTGCTCAACACTTACAACTGAACCATGTTCTCGTAACACTGATGTATCTGTACGTTTCTAAACGAAATATACGAGTACCTACGCCACAGGAATGGGAAATGAAAGTCTTGTATATTTTAAAAGATGCCTTAAAAATTGTTGTGTAGACCCCTTAATGTCTTTCGTCTCTCGTATTGGTATGAATTCCAATACCAGCACCATTTTCAAAATCTTCTCTAGCGTAGAAGATTTATTTTTCATTAAAATCTTTAGTACTATTTCAAGTCAGTATAACGTAAGCCGTTTTAAACCCACAGCACTGTTTCGCACTAAACTTAATGAGGGTGCAATAAATCTTTGCTAAAACATAGAACACACGTTAATGCAAATTTATCTATTATACTAGCTTTTACCCGCGGCTTTGCGCGCGTTAAATTCGGTATAACACAGTACCTGCTATCTGCAGTTTTTGGTCTTGCGCCTTATTGATTTGTAATAGCAACGCTAAGTTTTCCCTTTTCTTCCCTCGTTCTCCCTAATATCCCACTTTTTTTTAATAAATTAGCCTATGTCCGTCTCCTGGTTCCCAACTATCTCTGTACCAAAATTCATCAAAATCGGTTTAGCCATAAAAGCGTGAAGAGGTAACAAACAAACAAACTCACTTTCCCTTTTATAATATTAGTAAGGATAGTAAGGATTAACGCGAACTAAATGATCTAGAGATTATATCTAAGTTTAAAATTCGAATCAGACTCGCACACCGAGGGTTTCGTACAAACTTGCGACATAAACGGCCATATCAGTTAATTGCGTAGACTTGAGAGAGTTTTTTTTTTCATAGCTCCAAGGAAACCTACACATATAGATACGGTTATGGTTATGGTGGATATGGTTTTAATTTTAACTCGATACCTCTACGCGTTCCCCACATAAAGGGTCTTGACAGACAGACAGACTACTAAGTTATCCTAAAAGGGTTTCGTTTTAAGTACGGTACCCTAAAACAGCTAAGTAAGCCCAGAGTAAGTTTTCTCTCCTTCACCGTCCATCCATGCAAAGGTTGTCTTCAAAAATCGCGATATCACCGCTCATTTTGTCACTCTATTTATTAGTTCTACACTGTAATTCAGGTAATTTGTGCGGTGTCTATAATGAAATATATTTCAATCATCTACGTATCTATGTCGTTGACAATCTCTTTGATATAACTCCAAACATAGCTCTCGTCACAACTCAAGAGGACACACATCCTTGTCTGTCATCTTCACAACCTTTTCTTCAGACTTGGCAAGAGCTATACAAGAATATCTCATGGCTTAATGTCAGTAGAGTCTGCAAGGTTAGACGCGGTGAGGACTTAAATTAAATGATGCGTTGCATGGAAGGTATCTGTTGTCACTCATGAAGGCGCTTTTAGCTTTCAACAGCTGCGTTTATCAATTGGTTTTTGATTGTCTTGTTGCGCTGGTTGTCGTTGGCTCATAGTTGATTCTGTGTTTGAACATTGTCATAGTTCCAAAGAAACACCGCGAAATCAGAACTTAAATTGAAGAAATAATATGAAATCAGTAATTACCGCAGTAAATTTTATAAATTTAAACATCATAAATTTTTTGTCTAAAAATTAAATTGAATAGTAAAAAGAATGAAAATGATCCATAGCCATGAGCCATAGAAATGTTTAATGATGGATAAAAAATATCGACTATCCATCTTATCAATAGGTACCTACATCACTAAAAATGTCTTGTCTAATGTCATGAAATGTCACCTGCACGATGCTACAGCGAAAACAGTAAAGTGACTTTTATTGTCTTTACTTTAAAGTTGAAGTTAAAAATGACGGTGAAAAACTTTACGACTACATTTCCTAAAGGGTGTTATTTAGGAAATGCAATTGCTTACAACATAACGGAAAATGTGTTCTTCTAAATCACTGTATTTCTTCAACTAATTTGTTCTTACAAAATGTCGTAAATATTGAGAACACCAGATTATATCCCACCAGCTCTTAATACTCAACCATTAGAATCAATCTATTACATTAAAATGTACGGTTACATTATTTTGAAAGTGTCGGAATAATCTCCAAGGTGGTCTGTAATGTATGTTATTATTACACTGTTTGTGTTCTGATTTAAACTAATGATGGTCGGGTTTTTGTTAATTAGAAGGTTGGACTTTTAGATCAAGTGTGTCGTAGTAAGAAATTAAATGATTATTAAAACTGTGACTTAAATACAACAGAACTCTTACCACCAATCAAGCTATTCAAAACCAGTCTACGCGGATCTCTCAATGTACGGAAAATCTATACGAAGCGAGATCATGTATTATTGGAAATGTACCGATAACTTGATATGTAGCCGTGTGTACTGTAGTAGAGGTTTAATAACATTAATCGAACCTTCAACAGTGCAGGCTGGTTTGCAAAGACGTTCGAATTTTTTTAAATAGAGAATTAATAAAAAGAGAATAGTGGTGGAATGTATTCCTGAAGTGATAGACTAAACTATAGTCTTAAAAATGTATGCTTTTTTTAAATCCTTACTAATATTATAAAAGCGACTGTAGTTTGTTTGTTACGTCTTTACGTCTTAATGGCTAAGCCGATTTTGATGAATTTTGGTACAAAGGTAGTTGGGAGCCTGGAGACGGACATAGGCTATTTTTTTAAGTGAGCAATGAGGGAGAAAGACGAAAGAAAAGGGAAAACTTAGCTTTGCTATTACAATCAATAAGGCGCAAGGGCAAAAACTACAGGTAGCAGGTACCTGCAAATCAGGAAAGGAGAACTGCGTTACCCGAAATTCACGCGAGCGAAGCCGCGGGCAAAAGCTAGTTACGTAATAAATAAGAGAAAATAAATAATGCCCTTTACCGGGGAATCGAATTCAAGACCTCTGCTCAGCAGTACCGTTTGCACAGTAAATCAAAAACAGAGCATTCAGCAGTTCTTAGAGTTCCGTAACTTAAAAGAAAAAAACTAAACCCTTATAGAATCACTTTGTGTCCGCATGTCGGTCTGGCAAGACAATTTATCTCAGGAACACGTCGAGGTATCGATATTTTTGATTCGGAAGATATGGCCATTTACGTCGCAAGTTTGTACGAAACCCTCGGGTACGCGAGTTCGGTTCGCACTTGGCCTTTTTTCTTTACCAAGCCAGAATGTTCGTTCAGGTATTATCATTAGACTTTCTGCTAGAACTAATGAGTCTTAACATCCACGTAAAGTATGTCGACATAACGTTAACGTGTAAACGTGACACAACATGGCGTCGCGCAGTGTTGTAAATGTTTAGCAGTTAGCAGTTTAGTACTGCTACAAGTGATCTTTACACTTTGCCACTGAGGAGTTATGCGGGTCATGCATTACGACCTGGTTATGTAGTATCTCTGGGTATTTGGTAAGGTCAGGTGCGTAGGGCCTACGACCGTGCGTAAGTGTCATTTATCAAAGAGGGCTGAGCGACGGCTTCCAAAAAAAAAAAAGTTGAAAATAAATTTACTTACGGTGACTTTTTTTTTGTTTCGATGATATTTTTGAAAAAAAAATTGTTTCAGCATTTTTAGTTAAGTATATACATAATTATTTTGTTATAGAGTATGAATTTTCCATACCTATTTACTAAAATATTAGCAGATCATCCATACAGACATAGAAGAAAAAATATGTATTATAGACGATTACTCATAAACTCCCCAAGAAATATAAATAAATTTGATGTAGGACCACCTCAGAAGTTTACCCTTTCAGCGGAGTAATCGGTGAACCTACATACAAAAAAATACGATCGAACATAGAACCTCCTCCTTTTTGTAGTCGGTAAAAGAGAGTGTAACAATTCCGTGTATGAAGCAAATGGCGTGTATTATTTATGTCTACCTCTTTATGGAAATCAAATATTAGAGGTAAAATAAAGAGAAAAAAATAGAAGAGTTAAGCAGGGACAAATTCAGTTTACGTGACTACTACTGAGAAATTCCTGTTGTTAAAACCAAATAAAAATTTGTCCGACAGGGAATGGAAACCACGACCTCATGCTTAACAGTCGCGCTTGCAACCACTAGACCAACTAGTTAGCTTATCGCAGATACTTAAAATAAAGTATAGAAAAGAAGTTACTTAAAAGGAAAACCATAGGCAAATGACTGAAGTACTAGAATGGTGGCTTCTCCATTGAAAAGTATTTATTGGCACACGTCCCAATTCCCAAAGATAGGCTTCACACCGGAAAACCCCCTGGTGTACTACAAAGTGGCAGTGTTCACTTTCCACCATTCGAACAGTTCCGGCTTCTTTGACAAGTCATTAAAAAGTATCCAACTGTGAGTTGCTAGAAACTCGAATTAATGAGAGCTATCAATGGACTATAATGGCCGGAATCAACCAGAATTTCGAAAAACCGCTTTTTCCCACAATAATTAGCAAGCAGTTATATGAATGTATCCATCCGTTTCATCACGTACCTTTCTTTTCCTCAGATCCTGGCAGCTCTCGCGGTCTCTCTCGGTCCGTTCGCAGCAGGCCTCAGTAAGGGCTACATGTCTCCAGCGATAGCGTCGATGCAGGACAACAGGACGCAAGATGGAGGGTTTACAGTCAACGACCAGCAAGCCAGCTGGATCGCTAGCCTTAGTTTATTAGGTAAGTTCAGTCATCATATTCTTGGAGGAGCTCGCGAAAATAATGGCAGCTGATCGGGTCGAACTTTAGGTTAAACCGCGATTGCCTAGGCCTAGGTTGGTCTGTGGGTGCCCACCCGTTAAATACCGAGTTTCGTTTGTGCCTCGGAAAGCACGCTAAGCTAAGCTGCTCGTCCCGGCTGTCATTTGTAAATCTTTAAGGTAATTAATGTCCCGAAAGTCTGACATCCAGTCTTACCAAGGAGTATTTTATTACCCAGTACTAATTGGGTTATAGAGGTCAGATAGGCAGTCGTTCCATGTAAAATATTGGTTTTCAGCTGCATCTGGTAAGACTGGAAGCCCCACATAGTTAAGAAAAGGCTAGACAGATAATGATGAATCATCATATTGTTGAACTAGGAATTTAAGTTGCCCAGTAACAAAATTTCATCATTCGAAATCTCTTACACAATAATCAGAGTACTCAGGTATAAACGCTATATGCTAATTCAGAGGCTTCTGCTCTGTAGTGTGAATGTGGTGTTACCCCACAAACGATGGGACTCTTGACATCGTCTCTTGTCAGTTGCTTGCACATCACAGGAACTGATCGACGCTACTGAAAGGGACAAACTAAATTGAGCCACCCGACGAATCGGGTGAGTCAATATACTTGTAGATTTAGATGCGGGTCTGTGGACGGTGAGCAATGGGTAGCTCACTGTCTGTCCTTCCAGTGGTAATGTTCTACGTGCGCCTCAAAGGGATGTCAGCAAAGCAGAGGGGCCTGCCAGGGCCACCGCCTGCCGGGGTTGTGGGTTGTTCGAAAGAGATACCGCCGCCCTAGAACTAAAAAGGCAAAAGTAGGAACATGGATGGGTTTTAATTAGTACAAGTCGGACACTTCCTTTCGCTCCACCTAGAGCGGGAGTAGTCATTTGATGTGGTAGATACATATATGTAGCTGTTGGCTGTTTGCATCAGCTCCACAAATGGGTTTACAAGGTGAAAGCATAAGTTACTAATTCTTGTCCTCATCGGAATATTGCATAAATTATTCCTATTGAGTTTCGTCAAGGTATGCCAACTCGTTAGTCTTGTGTTTCACTTTTTTTGGCAAAGTGCGTCAAGAAAAGAGCTTATCAACCATATCTAAAGCAAGTTTAAGGACATAATTAAGGTTAATGACGTAACCTTATGGTCTCAGATTAGGTTGTTGAGGTCACTGGTTTGGAGACAAACATCTGACGACGTCATTTTATCTGACAAAATATCTACCAAAGATAGCTAACTTCTCCGGGGTTGCTGGTCGTTTGAAAGAGGTATCGGGCCCCCGGAACATAAAGGGTAAAACAGGGAACATGAGTGGTTTTTAGTCAGTTAGAGTCCGTCCTTCGGCGGAGCTGGGGGAGGGGCGATCGCTCCGCCCAGAGCTGAGGAAGTTATTTAACTATCTTTCATCCGTAAAAAAAATAGCTAACTTTATAAATGATCAGAATACTGTGGAAAAAGAACAAAAGAAAAGGGGATGAATAGACAACAACAAATATAACGATTTATGCATAAGTTCGTACAATTGACCTCACAGAAAATTCAAAACAACCAGTGGCTATAAGGCTGTCCTTGTAACTGAAACCGCAGTAACTTCAATGTAAGTTATTTAAGTTGCGAGGAGAGAATCGTCCTTATTCTCCCAGAAAGCAAGCAACGGATTTACATTCAAAGCCTTAAAACATTTCCAAAGCAAAGGAGCCATTAAAAGGTTCAATAATGTGCCATTCTCCACGCCACCGTGCCCTGGACAGGCACGATCAGCGGTCGATGTGTTTTTCAAATCACTCCTACGTTATTACCATTGTGTGGTTTAAACCTTTTTGTAAGCGCTTGTAATGTAAGGTACTAATTCGATTTTGTTTACAAATGTACTGTGATTGAGTCGCGCTCGATATGTGGAGCAAAATAATGGGAATGTGTGTGAACCCATTGTAGGCTATACAAGTGCTGTAAGATTTTTGTAGGACGTATTTCATCATCTCTTTGCTCTAGTAGTAAAAAACGCATCTTTTAAGCATTATGGTCTTGAGTTCGATCTAAAAGTTTTAAAGGTTTTTTATCAGGAATTTCGTAGTAGCAGCCTCGGAGTCTGGACTTATGACAAAAGATAAGGATTATTGATTTCAAAATCTCTATCGTTGACGGCACGGTTGGCGTAGTGGCTGAGCGATCGACTGTTGCGCTGCGTGTCGCGGGATCGAACCCCGCACGGAACAAATATTTGTATGATCTACAGACTACAGGTAATTGCTTTGGGTCTGGCTGTTTGTGAAAAAAAAATGGACGCACCCTATTACATAAGACTTAATTGACAAAACTTTCGAAATAATATGGGTGTTGTATTTGAGCGTCTCTGCAAACTCGGTCGGGGAATACAAGCGTGATAGTATATTATGTTTATAATATTAATACCATTGAATGGGATAAGGATTTTTTTTCAAAAAGACGCACTGCTATTGTTCTGTATAATTGAAAAAGTGACATCACCATAATCGAATAACATGAACTCCAAACGAATCTGCTCCTACATTCTCGTACCTTCCAACCATATCACTTAGACATTCTTTACTTTATCTTCGTTAGAGTGGCACTTAATGCGATTCCTAAGTAATGATGACTAGTTCTTCAGTTCTGGCTACTAATCAGGAGTACCTACTGATAATAGTGATTATTGTGATGACATCTAGCTGATTTTAGCACACCGACCACTGTATGTGGTCTAGCTTTAAGGTTATTACGTAAATTCATCAATTCCACGAGTGAATCGGTTTCTTATAGCTACCCTAAGCCGAATCATCACTTCACATCAGGCAAAACGCAAGCCTATTTAGTACAAAGAAAACGGCCAGTGCAAGTTGGTCTTCCGCACCGGGGGTTCCATAAAAACTTGCGACATAAACAGCCATATGTTTTGACTGCGTAGACTTAGAGAGTTGATATTTTCACTGCTTCAAGGGAACACAGACTTGAGTATATGGTTTCAATTTCAACTCGATACTTGTATACGTTCCCGAGATAAAGGGTCTTCACAGACAGACAGAGGGATGGACAACAAGTGATCCAGATAGTTATAAGGATTCCGGTTTTTCTTTTGAGATACAAAACCCAGAAAAAAACACTATGAGGTGTTGCATAAATGTCTATGATACTTTTAAGATTCTAATTTTATGTTTTGGCTGTAAACAATCAACTTCGTAATAGCCTTGAAAAAACTTAGAGTAGTAAAAACTTAGAAATACTATAGCTTTTGGATTTGTTAAACAACCAACAGTTAAGCAAGCAAATATTTATATTTGTTCTTTTACCACAAAATCCGCTTACAATTCTACTTACCCTGTAAAGAAAACACTTGATTTACACAAGCTTAAACCTTCCATCTATTTGCAAGCACATTCTTAGTTTCTAAAAGCTTGCAAACGATCATTAGTAAAGGTTTAGTTATTTCCGAGTTTGGATGGCGCAAACAAACCGACATACGTTTTAGAAATAATTGTTTAAGTGTTTCACAAATAAGGAAATGTAAGACTTTGTTTGTTTGTAAAATATTATCAGTTACTTATGTATTAGATTGCTTACAATATACACTAGTTATTAGAAGGGTCGACGTTTAGAACTAAATAATATAATTTAGTGGTATGGTTACTCGGCAACATTTAAAATATGTTATGTTTTTTTTTGGTTCAGGAACATACCAGCTTTCCTCCGTATTATAGTAAACTAGCTTTTGCCCGCGGCTCCGCTCGCGTTAAATTCTGGGTAACACAGTTCCCCTTTCCTGGTTTGCAGGTACCTGCTACCTGCAGTTTTTGCTCATGCGCCATAATGATTTGTAATAGCAAAGCTAAGTTTTCCCTTTTTTTTTCCTCTTTCTCCCTCAAATCCTTTTTTTTAAATTAGCCTGTGTCCGTCTCCTGGGTCCCAACTATCTCTGTACCAAAAATCATCAAAATCAGTTTAGCCATTAAAGCGTGAAGACGTAATAAACAAACTCACTTTCGCTTTTATAATATTAGCAAGGATCTTTGACAGTCATTACACGTAGTCACTGGCCCTAAAATCTGACAACCAGTCTTACCAAGGGGCTACCTTGTAGTGACTGGGTTGTCGAAGTCAAATAGCCAGTCTCCTCTCCATGTAAAGTTCTGGTATTCAGTTGCATCCGGTTAGACTAAAGGCCGACTCCAACATAGTGCCAAAAGGCTCAGTAGATGATATATACTGTCAGAGGTATGACCGCACCTTTATACAAATCTTCAATATATTACTAGTAAAAGTTTGTTAGTTTGTAGGGGTAATCGTAGGAACTTCTGATCGAATTCTGAAATTTATTTCACTCAAGGGAAACTACATTTAAAGAGATACCGCAGTCCCGGAACATAAAGGGCAAAAGAAGGAACATGGGTGGGTTTTAGAAGAGTCTCTAAAACCCACCCATGTTCCTTCTTTCGAAGAGTCTCACATTCGCCTCCGCTCCGCCCAGAGCTGGGGAAGTTATTTGTTGATTTCTCAACCGCAAGAAAAAGAACCAACATAATCTCCGAGTGTCACGGCTATGTTTAAAACACGAGCAAAGCTTCGTGGCTTACTAGCTTTTGTTCGTCCAAAAGCTAGTTGAGATCAAACTAAAGAGATGAGAGTAAAGATCGTTTGAACAAACTAAATAGACGTTACTAAATAGTACAGTAAAGGGAATTTGTATCCTAGTTTCTGACTAAACTCTCCCATACCGAAACCAATCGTGTAAAATTTGACTGGCAGTCATTAAAACTGTTCCATGTGCTACCGCTATTAATGGCTTTATATCTTCACAGCTATACCGCCTGAGGGGTAAACAGATTTGTGTTGATATTCAGGGTAATTACTATTGGTTGAGAATTTAAGAAATTGCAATTGAGATGATACTAATTTGGATTATCGGACTTTTGATAAAAAATGTGCTCTGTTGTAGTATTAGGTACCGCCGTTATTTTCGCAAATAAATAGTCATTTGTATTTTTAACATTTTTACGGTGAACAGATTCCAACGTGGGATGGTTTACCCAAGTACAGTCAAGTAAAGCCTTCTTTGGTTTTCTTTTTTGTTTTGGCTGGAGTGGGAAATCCCCACGCATACAGGTTGTGAGACAGTCGAGGTAGTGCCGGACTCGAACCGGCAAAAACCAAACTCCTGCCCCGCTTGTGTCCCTCTGATATGATCAGAGACCTTTGCCTTGATCAGCGAAATATTAATATGAGGCCGAAGAGACCGCTATGTATTAATATTTTAACGATTTTGTTTTTAGTACAGCTACCCTACCATGACGTCTTAAAACAGAATTTATTCCATTGAGGGAGAGAGACAGAGCTATAAAGACTGTCTAGCACCATCTCTTTCTCACACAGGAATAAGTACTGCTATATATAAGATGTCATGGTAACCCTACTGTACTCCAGATTACTATGATAGACAATAGACACATTTATTGATTGTATAAAGAGCCTTCTTTGGGTGGTTTGGCTTAGTTGGTTCTTTGGTCGAAAAAAATATGAAACCGCAACCGTTAATACTACAGTCTCCTTTAAATCTTACATAATAACAGGAAGCAACCCGTGACCCATATTACACCGGAAACTTCTGCAACCGTTACACAACAAACAATAAAATTCCCATCAATTCTGACCCGTTTCTCCCACTTCCCTACATTTTGCGACTGGCAACATTATTGATCACAATTCTAGTTGACAGCTGACAGTTGACAGAGATGCCAATGAACTCTACAATCAATGTTCATTGGTTCAAGTAGTCGGCTGAGATTTGGTTGTACTTAAAATTATGTAATACTTACTATAGAAGCTGACCAGTTTAGTAAGACCCGTTTAGAAAAACAAAGGAGAATTAGGCATTTAAATTTGGTAGATAAGAAACCTAATCGACAAAATTTTGACCACGTTTACATTGCCTTCAAAGCTATTTTTACAGCCAAGCAGCGTTACTATGTTGCGATGGGAGGGATATGGATCCCTGTGTAATCTTCTTTTTCGTGTAGTCAGTGCCTAACTTGGTGTCCGAGTATTTATGACGCCGCGCCGAAGGCCCTTTCGTTTGGCTACACATCAAGAAAAATGTCTCAGTCATGCTGATTTCATTTCCTGGCGATGTTGTACTTCAAAGAAGCAAGTGTTAATTATACAATACACACAGAGATCTGAAAAATCAGAGGTGCATATCTATGTTTCAAACTCGAAACCTATAAAACACCGCATAAATAATTTTACCATTGGGTCCAGACGGGCCTGTTGGTCTAGTGGTTAGTGGCCCTGACTGCTAAGCCGGAGGTCGTGGGTTCGATTCCCACTCAGGACAAACTTTGTGTGATGAGCATGATTGTTTGTTCTGTGTCTGGGTGTGATTTATCTATAATATGTATGTATTTATAAATTATATAAGTATGTATATCAGTTGTCTGGTTACCATAACACAAGCTCTGCTTAGCTTGGGATCAGATAGCCGTGTGTGAGTTGTCCCAAGATATTTATATTTATTAGTATAACCATGCCTCCGGTATTGAAATGTTCAAAAGCGTCATGACTCCACCAGATGTCGCTTTGGTAGTGAGTGCGTTTCTCTTGCGTGAATACTTTCACGTCGAAGTAATTCAAGTGATCTTCTAAACAATACTATTCATTTGTTTTCCTGAAATACGCGAGTCGTTTGAGAGCACAGTCATTGACCAAAACGGTTAACTGTCAAGTTCTACTGGGTACTCTACACGTAAGAAGGATAAGATCCTTGACGGGTCAAACAAAATTACATGATACATCACTTCTGTCGGCTCGATTGACGAACGATTGGTGGTATGTGATTTTGAGGATCGTACGAAAGCTGTATATACCCGAAATAAACGTGCAGAAACGTAAGATTATAGTGTGTTAAAACTCGTCTGTACATGAAGAAGAAAAAAGTTAAAAAAACCCTTTATTTTATAGACTCTGCTCTAGAATTTAAATGACATATTAAAATTTTAATGGCCAAATTAATTAGCCTCGTGTCTTGCTGGCCTAAAAGTAATCACAGTTCTCCGTTACTGTATTAAAACATAATTTTAGCAATCACAATCAGCTGCTACACTTTAGCCTCATTTACAGAAATACAAGTTAACGTATAACATATTTTTACGAGTCAATAACCTCCCATTCTCTCATATTTCCTACCAACGCAACAACCCTTGAACACACACACCCCCACTTGGTTACACACACTCACCCCATACTTACTTACACAAACACACACATTTGCACATAATATTATGTTTTGTTGTGTGTTCAATTCGTACATACGTTCGCGAAACAGTGTGTTTTCATAATAAATCAGTTGGGGCTTTAAATCATGGTGAAACAAACACAGAACACATTTTACCCAACAATTACGTTGTCCGCACCTAATATTTAAAGTTGAACAGTTCATGTACAGTCGGCTAACATAACGTACTCGCTTTAGAGACGGGATTTAATGACATAAGGAATCGATTCAAAGATACGGATTAAGGAATCGATTTGAGTCGGTGGCGAAGAATGTAATTCAATTATTTAGTTGAATCACACTTCTCACCACTGTCAATTCCCAACACAATTAACACATCTGTGTAAATTATGTTTGGAATTGAAATGTAAAAGTTAGAAATGTTTTAGAAGACAATCAAAATAAGCTAAGCAATTAAGCGTCAATTGAAATGATTACAGATTACTTGTTTCTTTGATTGCAATTGCAAACCTCAATCTAAATTGATGCAATGATCGATTTAACGATACTAAAGATCACAAAGAGACATCTGATTGATATGAACTTCAGTAATCGATTCCGAAATCAATACCGCATCGGAATCGATTTCAATTAACGTCCCTATTTCTAGTCGGAGTAGATAGCAATAAATTGGCAGCGAAAGATAAATAAACCGAGCATTTCGCTATCTGCCTGCTAGTCGACTGTTTAAGAGATACGTTTTACACCCAATCTGTTTAGTGTTACCTGGTAAGAAACGGTTTTGAAAGTAATGATCTAATTTTATTCGCTGACCACTCTATTCGATTCTTGGAAAGTATTTTTTTCCTATACTTTGCGATGCTATGTGAAACTGTCGGGTTTATAAGAGAAGAGTTTTATGTATTTTGGTGTGTGGGTGCGTTAGTGTTCGGGTAATAATTGTTATTGATTTCGTGTGGGATCTGTTCAAAGGAAGCATTTTCTTTTTTATTTTCACGTTTTTTTTTGTGTGCTAAATCAGTGAAAACTTGAAATAACGTTTTTATGTTGCCAAAACCATTCTTGACGATCATTCTGCATATGCAGAATGTTATAATCGGTATCCTAAAGCACCTCTACAATTACACAAAAACTGAAAATACAATACGTACGTTCTCAAACGTCCGAAAAAGTTCTCACCATTTTTTTGTGAGCAACAGTACTTGTATAATGTTGCCAGTAATTGGCGCAGCGATCGCGCAACGATTTGTCACGTCGTGCATAAACCATAGCTATCGGCGCTGAGTACAGGCGAACACTAAAAACAAAAGAAGTACACGGGCCACTCACGACACTTGTTGTCGACAACATTTACCTAGGCTTACCTAGTAAGAATGAAAGTGGCTATCGGTAATCATAACGCTGCTGGCGGTTGGAAGTAATACGCGTCATTGCCACTTGCTAACAATAAAAAGTGGACGTTTTGTTTAAAATATCGCGACAGTTAGTTACGTTGGGCTATCCACAAAATGAAATGTATAATGGAGCGCCACAAGATTAAATCGTAAAATTAGAGTTGAAATTAAAAATAGCTGGCAACGCTTTTAGTTTCCATTTTGATCGAAACATCCATGTCCGGCAACATATTTGTGGCAAAAGTGTGGGTGTGATTGTGTCTCGTCTACACAGACGCAATATCTCCGACAATGTAGAACAGTACAGCCACAGGGAACATTGGAACGGTGTTAATATCTGTAATCCAGGTGGTCTGAATAAATACATACTATTGTGATAATATCCACTATTGTTAGGGAATGAGTGGGAGAAAAATTATGTATTGGAGTACCGTTTAGTTCTAGGAAGGTTGTGCGAGAAGTATGTAGACTCTCAAGTGTTGGGAACCATATGATCAAATACTTCCTTGTAACAAGTTGTAGACTATACTTAAAGACTCTTGCGAGATTTTACTTCATCATTTTGAGAGCAGTTATTCCCGCTTCCGAAGTAAGTTGTTCAATATGATCCAGGATTAATCAAGAATTTTGCAAATATATTCAATCAAAGAGTGGATTGATACATAACACTAAATCCGTGTGTTCTTAAAACCAGCATTTAATTCTTAATCATAGACCCTAATCGCTATCGCGGTAGTCCCCGATGCATTTGTAATCAATCTGGCGCTATATTAATCAATTGAATTAATTGGATGTAAATTAAATTAATCAATTCACCTGTTGCCGAGATTATACTCAAACTGGTTTACTAATTGATCCACGGACTTATACAGCTATTAAATGCTTTCACACTTTTGATTATAACATCATTAATTATTAGCTTAAATCCTGATGTGATTCTGATTGGATTAAAAACCCGGTCAAATGCAAACCGCGCGCATTTGGTGTTTTCGCGAAAATGATATTTTGCGTCAAGACTTTTTCATGCCGATCATAAATAGTTCAAAGCGTTTTAACCGACTTTAAAAAAGGAGGAGGTTCTTAATTCAATGTTTTTTTTTATTCATAGATTTTTGTCACCAACTTCTGGAAGTAAATTTAATAAATTTTTTTTTGGAAGTAGGTTTTTTTTAAGTTCTGTGTCAAACGAAAGTTTGTTTTTATCTGTTTCTAATGTACATAGGTATATCTTTTATTACGATGAACTTCATTTTCATCACAACGGAAAAAAAATCAAAGACAATTCTTTCGGTTCGTATAATAAGAAAAAAAAACCTAGAAACAAGGTTCCACAGCTTCTTAAATGACGGCCTACGTGACATTCTTATCTTGTCTATTCAATACATTGTAGCCTCGACTATTGGCCCAAAGCTGTGATATTTTAGCGCCAATGTATACCGAACCCTGCGGTTACGTCGATATCTTACCGTATCGATGCGACAAGAGAGTTAAGATACGAGGTAATGGGCTTACCGCTGATCCTTTACAGAATCGATTGGCTCCCTACATTTAGTATACATGAGTTAGTTCAAATTGAGACCTGGGGGTTTAAAATAGCCGCTTAAGCAATCATAATGAGTTAATACTATGAATTAAGTTACCATTAGTAAATTCACAATATTAACTGCGTCTTCGACTATTTTAAGTATTTTGACGTCATTCATAATAATTTTTATATTATGATTCAGCTTAAACGGCCATTTTAGATACCTTATTTTTTTTTCGGGTGGGAAATCATCAAATGACTTCTTGAGCATGTCAGACTTGTACTGACTAAAACCCACCCATGTTCCTTCTATTGCCCTTTACGTTCCGGAGCCGCGGTATCTCTTTCGAACAACCCGCAACCCCGGCAGGGCCCGCAACCCCGGCAGGATTTTAGACCCCTTGAGATAGAATGCATCAAGACAGTTTATGTGACGGTACAAACTGTCACTTTTCTGATTGTTTAATGTCTACTTTTATCACCAAGCGTGCTTATAGGACAAAGTTACATTGGTGATAATATGATAGAATGTTTAGGAAGAAAAAAATACTAGAAACATAAGCTTATTAGTAGGTTTATTAGTTAAGGCGTAGTTCAGACACACCACATGCAATTTGGTTTAAAAACCTTCATTGTAGTCTTGTGAATTTAAATTTCAAACACCTTTTGTAAGATCATCAATTCGCACCAGATATGGTGTTGAGGAATTGTGTGAAAATCAAAACATTCGTATTTACCTACATACCTCGTGAATAATGACGTAGGTACAACAAATAAGCGAAAACAAATGAAACAATATCTTTACACCTCTGTAAAATTTATTAAATGCGCGGAACCATGATTTATTGTGATTGGTCCGAAGGTTCACAAAGCATTCGGACGCACGTTGACTGACTCTATGGTGTCCCTGTCTAATTACTGTAATTACAAAATCCAAGAGCCATTTTTACTACCTCATTAAGTTAATTTATTTTCCGAAAATCCAGATTCTTATCTCACATCCAAATTATCACACGTAAATCCTAATTAACAGCTTTGATAGCTCTTAAACTTCAACTTAGTAGGTTAAGTAGTACTAAATATCTGTCTACTTAGAAGTACAAATGACTACAAAATCGTGCTTGCTGCTTGAATGCTAATCATGGTTGGTACATGTCTATGTCCCCGACTGTACGTCATCGATAGGGCTGTGCCGCGACAGTTTAGGCCCAAGGCAAGCCCTTAGATCCTGTAGTTGTGTCACTTCCATATAAGGAGCTATATTACGACGACGGATTTTGAAATTTGTATTGGGCTTGGTTGGCCAACATAAATTTGTGTAACTGGCTGTTGGATAGATCTATCGCATTGAACTAGGTGTATTGAATTATTTGGGGATTCACATTCCATTGTCTCGCATTTTTACTGGATAAAATAGAAAATACTTTATTGCAAACCAAAATTAAAACATAACAGAAATTGCTAACTATATGCTGATTGCGATATTTTCCAAACAACCTTTGGATGGAAATCCAAATAAATAGATATATTTCCAGTTACAATACCATTTTTTTAATTAAATACATTCCAAACAATACACATACTTACATCAAACAAAAACTCCTAAAATAATGACACTCCTTTTCTACGCAATTTCGAAACGTTTGTTTTATTCTTTTTAAAATTCAAAACCATAAACAAGTTTATTTAATTCCAGCCAGTGGCAAAAATCACTGTTGAAAAGTAGCTAAGTGTTTACATATTGGTGCGTGTGACTGTACAAGCTATGTATGCCTTAAAAAAATAACATTCTCATCTTAGTACAATCAGCATTATATGACTTGATATCCAACAAACTTGTTTGAATTTAGTGTTACCAACTTACTTGCTGAATTCTACAATATTATGAATTGCTTCAACAATACTTGTCATTCACACACAATAGATTCAAAATTACCCAATAATGCTGAATTTAATGCCGTAACCAGGAATGTGTACAATAATGTCAATGTCAATTATAGAGAACATAATCTTGGTGTTTATTGTATCGATAAGGATACTAGCTACTTGGGTCACGAATAGTACGCGACTAAACGACTGGGAACAAGATCGTGTAGATATCTTGGAGTTGTAGGATTGCGAAATTGTTTTGAGGGTTTATTTAATGATCAGGAGTATTATTAATTCATGAGTCATAGAATTAACTCATTATCATAATTTTCCGCCCTTATCCCAATTGATTTGGGGTCGGTGAAGCGTGTCTTTGTGTTCCATTATTCCCTGGTAGTCGTTATTTCTACAGTCACCTAATAAATATATTTATAAAAAATTTAATAATTTTGAACATTAAAAAAAAAACGTTTTCTCACACTAGGAATTTCTCCTGTATCGTGGGTGCGTTTACAAACATTTAAACTCACACACATAAACAGCCTGAACCGGAACAACTATCTGTAGGCCATACAAATATTTGTTCCGTGCGGGAATCCAACCCGCAACACGCAGCGCAGCTGCAGTCAATCGCTCAGCCACTGCGCCAACCGTGTCGTTGAAAACATACAGGGTGTTTGGCGCATCATTTGCAAAATCGAATTGACCGAAAAGAGAGGTCATTTGCACCTAGAAAAAATCCATAAATAGTGGTTTAACTTAAAACTTAATCTAAATTTTGATGTGTACTGTTGTATGATTCAACAAAATTCAATGTTCCTTTTTAAGTTACTTGCTAGTAACATCTAGCTCCTATTTTATGGGCTAAATATTTTTCTGAATAATTTTGAAAACAATGAGGCCAAGGATATTGTATGTCTCTACTAGGACTTTAATAGTAAGCCCAATAAATCTTGACAGACGGCAAAATATGGAACTAAAGTGTTTATGGTCCGAATTTGATTGCCTTAGCCAACAGCGCCATCTATAGGGCCAAGTTACTCTGGCCACCTTCATCTATCATTAAAGCCATAAAAGGTGTCACTCGTATTAAAAGTTTTGTAACACGTCTAAGCTAGATTTTAATGATAGATTACCAGCTAATCGCAGAGCTCAGAAATATGTAGTCATTCCACAGTAAATTATACAATCCACTCTTGTATTCCATCCACATCTTTATGTTCACTACTAACAAATCTTGTCAATCGTGTAGTGATCTTTATTTTTGTGAAAATAGGGTTGCTGTTGAGTTGCAGCTGTCAGAGATAACAAAATATAAATGGACTGTTGCTAGCTTGTAGCATTTTAAGTCATGTACGGTAATACGAATCGCTTTATAAAGTGTACGACATCAAATAGCTTATGTATCGCCAAAAATGTTTAATTTTTATAAGATTGGGAGATTGCTGGCAGACTTGTTCAATTTCAAAGATGCTTAGGAAAACCTAGGTAGATCACCAATCGTTTAGATCATGTAGATCTTTGAGACAGTAGCGAAAGTCTTACAACTAGTCTTACCAAGTGGCATCGTATTACCCAGTACTAACTAGGTTGTGTATATCAAATAATCAATGTAAAATTTTGATATTCAGCTCATCTCGTTTAACCCGACGATGCCGATCCTAATATATCTATTTAAAAGGTTTGGAATCTCTACTTTAATTATCCAAATGCCTAGCGAGCCTAATTAAATTAAATGAAAAGATGTTGTCTTAGAAAATAAAACAATCATGCTTAAAATTGTGGTCATAAATAAGAAAATTAAACGATGACACAAGATGCTAAGGCAAAGATACAAAGTAGAGAAAATTGATTTGATGAGGGATAAACCATTCAATAATGCAAAGTCCTAAAGTCCCAAATAACCCAAAATATTCCTCGTTACTCGTACATTTTCTACAAACTCCTTTGCCAATTAGCGAGCTACATATTTATTGACGCTCCATCAGCCAGATACGATCCTGATGGCGACCACATCCTGCTTGGTTTTCATCATAAACTCAGCTGATTATTCCTCATATAAACATGTCAAATTATCTGTAAATAAATAGTTTTCGCCCGCGGCTAGCTGAGATTATTATAATTTATACTCCGGTAGGTCCGATGACTAAGATTTGAGCGTGACTTTTGAATTGGTATCTGCTTCTGTTCCGTCATTTGTTTTATGGCTGTTATTTGCTTTCGTCTTGAGTTCACTTCATGCAGGGACATTATTTAAGCAGTTCCTTTAACCTTACGAATTAGTCATTATTTTTCTAGTTTATCTCATTATTTAGTTTTATTGTTTCTATCAATCATCTCAAACCTATTGCAGTCCTCTGCTAGGCATATTTAGACCTCTCCCAAGATGCACCATAGCTCCCAGTCCTCCACCTTTTGCGTCCGTTTACCCCCTTTTCCAGGGCCTGGCTTTGTAGGTTGTTATGGTGCTTTCATTGCCTCTAAAGTTTTCTTCACATAGTGCTATGGAAAAATAAGTCTAGTGTAATATAATATGCTGTTACAATCTTCTATGTTTTTGTTCAAATTTCCTGATCATTTCACAGAATTTTTTTGATCTCGATAATTTGCGTTTTGTAGATTTTCAATTATACATTAACTTCTACAGCACTTACATTATTATCAGCATCTGTTTGGCCAAGATTGAGAAGACCGTCATTAATCCCTGGTATAACACCAAACCAGCCAGAATACCACAGCTATTAGTTAAGATTATCTATAAATATAAATAGTGTTAGCTCCTGCCTCAGTCTGACATCGTAATTGATTTATTGATAGATAGCCGATGGATTAATCGTGGACATTATTGATTTGTAGGATCTAAGATAAATAGAATATTTGTAGGATAAGTCGTAAGTCCGGGAGAGAAGTCGTGACTTAACGGCTTTCAGATTGTATTTCATGGATTTAGTAACGGTTATTAGTGCATTAAATTATTTTAGATTTGTCCTGTTTTGTTTCTGTTCGTGAGTAGATTTATGTATTGCCGGTTTTGGCCACGGTTCTCTAGGGCCGAAAAATTAGAGGCACACCAGATCACTTCTAAATCGTTATCTGGCCAGCTTATTCCGAACTAAGTTAAGATTGAGTTTCATTCTAAACGAATGCGGGTGAAAATTTGATCTGCACTACACATTTACTGGGTTAGGCTGGTTGTCAGACTTTCGGGCTTCTGTCAAATTCTGAATCTTTAAATAGAAAGACTTCATTTTTTTCTAATAATAAAACAGCACACTGATTGATGGTATTAAATTTAGTGTGGAGCATAGTCATTATCGTTATGATCGGTCATCATGAATCTCTGTTTAAACTGTTGCTTAATTTTCGAATTAAGTCTAAAAATACAAACAAAAGCCAAAGCAAATTAAATTATAAAACACAATAAACATTGAAGCACATGTAATAAAATACGTTTTAAGTTAAACACATTAACACCCTTTTAGAACAAAACGCTTTCGTATTAAATTCGTTCTAATTCAATTCAGTACTTGAGTCATCCTTAGTACAAGTTAACAAAGAATATTGTGACAAAGCAATCTTGTTGTATTTTAAATAGACAATAACGGAACTTTTGGAACGAAGTTCCTTATCGCGCATTGCGAAAGGGGGCTAGACGGAAAAAACTAAGACCAAAAGTTGTAACGACACTTTTTGCTATAGTTGTTAGCCGTGCGGCGTGCGCGTGTTTCTCTGTCTGTCTCTCTCTTGCTCTCTCTCTCATAGAAAGCAAGCCAGTTATTTTCGATTCGTCTTTCTATTTCGCATTGCACAGTGTGGTGTCGCGACGATTATTTTTGTTGAATGTTCCATCCGGGTGTCCGTTGACACCTCTCAAGTTTTTATCTACTTTTTCAAAATTATGAAATCTACTAAGTACAAAATTTATAACTGAACATGTAGTCCTGGGTTCTATTTCTGGCTAAAGCGTAGGTGGATTTTTCTAACGCGAATTAGTAGCAGCAACGAAGTCCGTACTCCTTCTTTTGCCCTTTATGTTCCGGGGTTCCGCAGTATCTTTTCGAACAACCCGCAACCCCGGCAGGCTGTGGCCCTGGCAGGCCCCTCTGCTTTGCTGACATCTCTTTGAGGGGCAAATTTTTCAGGAGACGAAAATAACGTAATATTCTTTGTATAGAAAGTTATAAACTTTAAATTAAGATCATAAATGGGTTGTAAATTGTCAGTGAATGAAAAATACAGGGTAACTAAACATTTTCAATTTTTGAGTTATCTTCGTTTACTTAAGTCTAGGTGCGCGATTAGACGTGCCACGTCACTTTTCAGTTACAGTTAAATTATGCAACATCCTTCCAGTATTTTGTAAAATATGGCAGCTACTTTTCTAAATATTTACCGTTTTGGTTATAAAACTCGAAGTGTTAGTATATTTAGAAGTCCAAACATTGCTAATGCAGGGAGGCTAAACCTAGGTAGGTAGGTAGCGTCTGGTCTTAACTAAGAATAATCTGGAGTGTTCGTCACTTTTTTTGTAAATTTTGGTTAAAACATCTTTGAAGTACCTAAGATGATACAAACTTTTTTAGTCGGTGGCAATAAAGTCAACGAAACAAACCAAAGGCACTTCCGGAAGTAAAATTATTTTTCATTCTTGCGAAAAAGTTTTTTATTTCAGCATTTTTAGACTGTAACATAATTTTTATCTAGTGTTAATTTTCCATTTTCAATAAAAGACTACATAGAAGAAAAATATGTATTGAAGACGATAACTTATAAACTACCCAAGACATATAAATAAAATTGGTATGAGATTATGATTACTGATATTTTTGTTTGATAGGGTATACCTACTTCCCAGGTGGTCCCATATCAATTTTTTTACATATAATATTGCTTAGGTAGTTTATGAGTGTCTTTAATAAATATTTTTTTCTCTATGTCTATATGGATGATCTGCTAATCTTTTAGTAACAATGGACAATGAATACACGATAAAAATATATGATATACCATAACTAAAAATGCAGAAAAAACACTTTTTTGTAAAAAATAAAACCGACTTCAAAAAAAAAACTAAAAAGTTTTTATTTATTTTACTTTTCTTGTCAGTCCTCACAATTTCATTGACATATTTCCTTCCAAAATATTTTCTTTGGACTCTCTCTCTCCCACTTATTAACAAGAATCACCAAATCTTTGATCCAATAAATTAATTAAAATCCAAAGTACAGCAAAGTTATTTTTTCACTTATAATACCACAAGAGCTTCAAAATTATCGGGTATTTCCCGATAGGTTCGTTGCAAACAAATGAAGGAGTCAAGTTTTTCAGGTTAAAAATCACGAGCGCGAAGCGCGAGTGATTTTTCCTGAAAAACTTGACGATCGTCATGATTTTTTAACCTGAAAGACTTGACTCCTTCATTTGTTTGCAACGAACCTATCGGGAAATGCCAGATAATTTTGAAGCTCGTGTGGTATTCGGGGGATTATTTTTCCGTCCCAAATGTCGGCCAATAGAATTGCACAAACTCCAAATCGACTCATTTTCATGCAAAATCTCCAATTTTCACAATTGAATTCAACCTGTCAGTTTGACGTGTGGTTAATTTGACTGGATCATGTTTTGTTTTTTATGCATAGCAACGACCAGAGAAAATTTTCAAAAAATTATCAGTATAATACCATGTAGGTTGTACCACGTGACGTCGAATGGTGCAATTCTATTGGTCGATATTTGGGTCGGAAAAATAATCATATGAAATTTTTAAGCTTAATTTACCCAGCTCAAGGTTAAGATACCTAAGCCAAACCACAAACATATCTCAGCTAAATCATAATAGCTTATAATACGACCATATTTGCAATAATAACACCGGCAAAACTAGCCCCACAACTTTCTTCAGAGAAATCTTTAATAACATCTCGCTAACTCTTACTACCGGCGTAGGCAGAGTACTTAGTTTGCGGCTTTACATTATTAAGCTATTCAATTGGTATACAATGGGTGGACTAGAGATTGTCTGCGGGTTTGCTTGGGAAGTAAGGTGGTTAATTTTAATAAGATGATGGTTAAGATAGTGAAGCCTATTTGCATCTGGTTTCAATTAGATCTTCATGTTTAGACAATGATAGTAATCCTACATGTACTACGTGGTATTTATATAATTAATGTGAGACTTAATGAGGATGTATGGATATTTGTTACGAGGTGGTCGGACATTTCAAAGAGAGAACTTTCAACCAACCCAGCTACCGCAGAAGACGCTTCGGACATCGGGTGCCGCGAGTCGACTCCCAGTCATCGTAGATGCGGGTCTGTGGACTGTGAGCAATGGTTAGATCACCGTACGTCCGTCCAGTCATAACATGCCGTGTCGAAGGCACGTTTGTGTTAAACGCGCGCCTCACATAGATGTCAGCAAAGCAGAGGGGCCGGCCAAGGCCACTGCCTGCCTTAGTCTGACACTCCCCCCGCTCCGCCCAAACCGGGAGAAGTTATTTGATGATTTGCATACGAAAACAGGGCCTCGGTTATTTGAGAAGCATTTATATTTATCGCCATTAGCGTCCAACGGGGATTTCATTAGGTACAATGTGCATCCAATCCGTTTAGTTGTTTGTTACCCGTTGCCCTATTAATTATAAACCGGTAATAGGTAACGGTTGCCAAAGTCATAAATAACTTATTACTTAGGAAACGGAGAAACGGACACGATTTAATTTTACTAGCAGCTGTGGTTATTAACGGACACACTAAAACCTTTGTCAATAGAAATAATTACAAGTTAATTGCAACTAAATAATAACGTTTTAATTGAAAATGGTTTCCAGACATCAAACAATATTATTCTTAATTGATTTTAATTTATGTTTTCTGATAAAAGTTTATAGCTGTAGTTAGAAAAGTCATTACAGAGAAGCCACATACCATCGCGCCTGTAATTCCTGAAGAGATAGGCAGAGATATATAGGTAAATAATGCCTAATAGAACACCGACATTTTACCAGTTATGTTTAAGTCTCATGTTATTAAGGGTTATTATGGCTGCGCACCGCGGTTTCACTCGCGTGGTGATAGAATATACAATATATCTTTATGAATTATAGCTTATGTATTGTTATTCTGATGTATACACAATATTATAGTAAAGTTTCGTTAAAAGTTTTTGCGTAAAAGAGCAATAAACATCCATACAAACTTTCGCCTTTATAATATTATAAATAGCATAAGAGAAAGATAATGGGAGTGAGCATATTGCCATCAAATGACAAGACTTCATGGTTGTTACTGAGCAATTCCTTAGACACGATTACTCCAAAACTTTTATTTTAATGTAAGCAATTATTGTGTGTATTAATGTTGTTGACATGCATGCAAATTCTGACTCTTCTTCAAAATCAAAATAAAAATATTTTTATTTCACATAGGCCTACATGGGCACTTATAAAACGTCGAGAAAAGATGCACGGTTCGGGTTGGTCGTTTCCTATGGAGAAGAACCGGCAAGAAACTCTTCTTATGAACTTATTCTTGTAGGCCCAAAGATTGCGACATAGTTGCTCACAAGAGAATTATTGACACCACTTGTATTGTGTGCACCTTCCTATCATCATCATATCCCTGCCCTTGTCGTATTCTATTTGGGGTCGGCGCAACACATTTTTTTCTTCCATTCTCCCCTGACAGACGTCCCGGCATCATTCACTCCTTTCTCCTTCATTTTTCTTTAACCTTCCTCTCCTTCTCCAACCTTCAATATTCATATTTATCACTCGTTAAATCACATGCGTTTCGCCCTCCTCATTACATGCCCATGCCAAGATAAACGACTCACTTTCAATTTTCTGTAACAGGTGCATTCTCATCCTCCTTACTTTATCCATTCTTGTCGCGCCACACTTTCATCTCAACATTCTCATCTCCGCTACATCCCATCGTTTTTCATGCATCTTTTTTACAGCTCAAGTACATTTTCCTATGATCCACAATAAATTATGATTTAATCCTTACTAATATTATAAAAGCGAAAGTGAGTTTGTTTGTTTGTTACCTCTTCACGTTTTAATGGCTAAACCGATTTTGATGAATTTTGGTACAGAGATAGTTGGGAACCAGGAGATGGTCATATGCTATTTTTTTTTAAAGTGGGATATGAGGGAGAACGAGGGAAGAAAAGGGAAAACTTAGCGTTGCTATTACAAATCAATAACGCGCAAAGGGAAAAACTGCAGGTAGCAGGTACTGTGTTATACTGAATTTAACGCGAGCGAAGCCGCGGGCAAAAGCTAATTTGATAAAAAAAATATTTAAGAAACTAGAGGTAGTTCTTATTTATCTAACTACTCGGACAAGAAAACAATGTTGCAACTAAAAATCATAGAAATTATCTGTTTCCCTTCAGGCCAAAATAAACAAACCTCTCCTAAAATAATCTTAAAATTAATAAAACCAACCCACCTTCAAGAAATTATTATAATTTATCGAAAAACGATAAAGCTGTCTAAAAAAATACTAAAATGAATATTTATTACTCGTAATTGAATTACTTGCGCCCGTACACCCGCGAGCTGTTTCCCGGTACACTCGGCTCAATTAGAGAGTGGCCACCTTATCTTGACACGCGGTGTAATGCGGAACTAAAGATGTAGTCCGTTGATATTATAGCTGAAGACGAAACACGCAGTCTTGATGAAAAAAGACGAAACTTTTAATAAAAAATATAAAACGGCCCGAATGTGAAATTGACGCGACGTGTTTTTTTTCCATTTTTTTATTATTTGGGTTAAGTACCTCAAAACGAAAAACGGAACCCTTATTAGATTACTTTGTGGTTCGTCTGTCTGTCTGCAATAGTTTGTATGGAACCCTCAGTGCGTGAGTCTGGCTCGCTCTTGGCTGTTTTTTTTGTTTTATAATTAAACTGTAGTCTATGGTCCAGGTTCCCCGCTGCCAGGTGAAATGTCTTTCGTATTTGATAGACACAGCCTATGAACGAAAACGTTTTGTAAATTAAATTAAATATCTAGATAAAAATACGGAATTGATTGGCTGTTGCAAAATGGCGTAATTTTTCAGTCAAAAAACATTTCACCTCGTGAAATTTGCTTTATTTAAGTTGGTATATATGCTGGCTTCTTTATATGAAATACTAGCTTTTGCCCGCGGCTTCGCTCGCGTTAAATTCGCGGTAACACAGTTCCCCTTGCGCCTTATTGATTTGTAATAGCAACGCTAAGTATTCCCTTTTCTTCCCTCTTTCTCCCTCACATCCCACAAAATTAGCCTATGTTCGTCTCCTGGTTCCCAACTATCTCTGGACCAAAATTCATCAAAATCGGTGTAGCCATTAAAGCGTGAAGAGGTAACAAACAAACAAACTCACTTTCGCTTTTATAATATTAGTAAGGATTCTGGACAATAACCTTTGCCAGGACAGTGCCATAAAGGACCAAAATAATATCTGGTCCTTCCCGCATTTAGTATTATGCCGGACACTGTACAGTGTACGTACCATAACTACAACTTATTACAGTCATCTGTCAGCTAACTAACTGTCGGTCCCCGTAAAATATGACGGCGTAAAGACTGCGATTGTATCGTTTTATCATACGGTAGTTATAAGCAATTTCTAGGGACATCAATAAACTAGTTAAATTGATTTCGTAATCTTTTAGCGCGTTTGTAATGAGTTGTGATGGCACTTTGCAAGTTAAACGAAATGACAAGAGCGATGCAGATTGTAGCTAGCTTCCGGGAGTTTTCCGTTAACGAATGGATTTATTTAAAAGTATATAATGTTGTGGCTATTACGGAAAAAATTAAAAGGGAGTCGTTTGTCTTGGTATGGACATGTTATGAGGAGCGACGAAGCGCACGTGACTAAAAGAGTGATGGATCTGAATGTTGATGGATGGAGAGGCAGAGGAAAGGCAATGAAAAGATGGATGGATGGTGTAAGGAATAATATGAAGGAAGAAGGAGTAAATGAAGCCTCGACGTCTGTCAGGGGAGTATGGAAGAAGAAAACATGTTTCGCCAACCAAAAATAGAATTGGACAAGGGTGATGATCATGTTATTATCGCCTGGTTTATTTAAAAGAATTGCATTATTTATTACGAGCTACATTTAACAGTATTTTCCACACAAGGGTAAAAAAGATTTTTAGGTTATTTATCGTCAAATGTATAAAACTACAACAATTATTGCTACATCACTTTTAGCTGGCATACGAACCATTAGAAAGATCGATTAAAAGTAATGTGAATGAATGTGGACACGTTATTCCACTGACACAAAATTAAAACATTATAACATTGCATCAGTCTATAACCATCAATCTTTTAAACCATTACCCTATTTTTCACAATAGGTTAAAACACTACAGTGCGACCAGTATATTTTGATCCGTGGCAAAACTTGGAACTATTTTTCTGTAAATTTGTTTTTCATAGGTTTCGCTAATTTGGAAAATTGATGAGATGAAAGATTTGAATAATCTGTATATCTGTTACAAGGGATTTTCTCTGAAACGATTTGACATCCGTATTCGGTTTTCTTTTTTTTCTGTCTAGCAAGCAGTGCCATCATTGACTTCCAAGCTAAACTGGTCGCACTGCACAAAACTGCGGAGAGCGCGACCAATAAATCAATAAATACATTAGAACAGTATTCTAAATTGGTACCAACCTGAATACCAACATTGAGAAAATAAAAGTGTTGTACCGTCAAACGTCCCGAGTTTAATTTATGGTGGCTCGCCGACATAGTTATTTGTAAAGACATCGTTTTTGGCTTATAAAGGGCATCTTTCACCGGTTGGAATGACACTTTTCGGGATGTTCAGCATTCTCGCTGTATTTCTCTCGAAGCCAGATTAGTGTCCCAGTCATCGTTTGAGTAGAAGCTTTCGTGTTTCTTTTGTTTTGAGGACTGTTGATGAATTAAAGAGTTAAACTATTGTCGAGTAGTCTTTTAGTCAACATAAGATACGTTTGAGCTTATAGGCTGCCCATTGTTGAATATGGGTTTTCTTTCATGGAATGATTAGAAAGTCACTAATCTTGGAACCTTAATCCAGACATTTATTGTCACACTTAGGTACTTTGATCGGCTATAACACCTAAAATTGTATGGTTTCCACATTCCAGGCATTAAAAGGACGCCTATCACGTAACATAAAATATGGTCCTTTTGTACGAGAAAAAGTCTGACAACCAGTCTTACCACGGGGTATCGTATTACCCAGTATAAACTGGTTGTGGAGGTCAGATAGGCAGTCGCTCCATGTAAAATACTGATATTCAGCTGCATCCGGTTAGACTGGAAGCCGACCCCAACATAGTTGGGAAAAGGCTATGCAGATGATGATGTACGAGAAAAAGTGATTTCATAATAATTCAAGAATTCTGCTTACCTACCCATAAAATAATACTCTCACTCTTGCATGCAGCTCTTCCAAACGCGAACTGATACGAAGCACACTCATCGGTTTATTTTGCGTCTGCTCGAGTTTGTAAAGGCAGAAATATTGCAACCTGCGTCATTCGTTACTATTGCGAAGTTTGTACATGCTCCTTTGCTTTTGAAAGGTAATGGTAACATGCAAACATGGTTGTGATAGATTGGCTTCGATGTCGATTAAGTAGGAATACTGTAGGAAGGATCATATAAAAGAGAAAGGCGATTAATGTACAGACTGATATTTTTTTTGGCACCCAAAATCACTTAATACGTTTAGATGTATTTAAATCATAGACTGTAGATTCAAACACTTATAATATTTATATAGGCTATGTTTTAAAAGGCGAAGTCGAAGTCTCTTCCTAAAACATACAGCAAAATAAGAAGCAGTAAAACTTGAATTGTAATTTAAATTGAATAGCTTCCCATATATACTGTTACTAGAACATAATCCTCATAGAAGATTATGCATGCGTGAATTAACTATAAATTGTTAAATGTGTGCATATTGTGCAAATGTGCATTCTCCTTTATAAGGACCACAATGGAAATGATTGGTGGATGTTACGGAAATACGAAGCGAACGCGCGGGATTATTTGTTTTCGTGCAATTCTGTGTTAACGCACAATTTATCGCGCTCTCATCCGTTCGTGTATCATTCCATCATAAATGAGGAATTTGTGCGCGTATTATAGATGAAATTTGGATGCATTCAATTGCTATTCGTATTTCATATAATTTCACGATAATACTGAAATTGTGTATAACCTTTGTTCACTAGCAAACTGTTTTGTTAATGCAGTTTTGAACAGTTTATGTCAATTGAAGAGCGATGTTATAATCACACTGTTTCTAATGAATGAGTTTTTTTCTATTAGAAGACCCTATTGCAGTTCTGAATTTGTTCCGATTGATAGCAAAATACTCGCCCCACATCACATGAAACTTTAAACAACTATACTATCGTATGCACTTAGTCTAGCATCAGGAAAAAAACAGGTATCGTGTAGAAAATAAAGTAGTCACATTAAAAAACCAACCATGACCACCCCCAAAAAACCTCAAACAGATTTACCGCAATTTTCTTTATTTACAAATCTGGCCAAAATAATCCACCCATCTGCCAATCACCTTTCAATAACATCTTATCTCACTATATAAACTGAACAACGCAAAAAGTCAACGCAAACAAACTGGACAGTTAGATGAAATCAAATGTTTAAGTCTATGCCAACCAATCTGCTACATCTCAGGCTTATTCCGTGCCAGACCAAAATAAACGGCACAGACAGACAGACACATACCCCGGTTATATTTACACGCAGTGCAATCGCTCAAACTGAGGAGCTTTCAATTAATAGTATTCGGGAGAAGCTTTCCGTGATTCCAAGATGAGAGAAAACATGTTGAGGAAAACGTGAGCTGTTATTGACTTCTAACGCCAGACACACAGTCTATACATTACTTATTTTTTATCATGTGTAACATTTTCTGTCTTGGACTTTGCACCTGTTTTCCCAGTCATAATAATGTAGGTATCTTCGATCTGGTAATTCCTTAAACACTTTTTATTTCTCTGATAAATTGCCATTTTTTTACGTGGTTGTAAATTTAAAAGCCATTTTAGCATTGACTGATTGTGAAGGAACACATCGACATTTTGTTGATCATCTGTTACCACAGATAATGAATAAAATGTCGATGTTACATCCATATACTCACGGTCTAGGTCAGGTAAAATAATCTCAACAATAATGATAATAAAGTCGGATCTGCATTGGATTGACGTAAGCTATCGAAAAGCAATAATGTTGAAACACTTTATGAAGCGTTTCAACATTATTTACAAGTTTAGGCCTTCAGTCAATTAGTTTACCTATACCAACTAAACTTTTTAAGCCGATTAATTTTGATAGAGTACAGACATCCAAATATTTCAATTTTCATATCTACTTCCATCCTGGGATGGAAAACGAAAGCATTTGACTCAAACAGTGTTCGGTATAAAATCAGAAAATATTGCAAGAGCATGTTATTAATAGCCACAGTATAAACATAAACGGTATTATGTTAGCAGAGCAGTGTTATAATATTTCCATTACGATAGAGGTATGAAAGAAAATCATAAACATTTAGACGGCATGACTGATTTATTATGCAACGAGTGATGGATGGAGTTTTCGGTATTGTTACATAGATAGCTGTGTGTGTAGGTACTTGTGGAATATGTAGGGAAAGAAGACGCCTACCTTAATTTGTATTGTGTGAAATGGTTAATTTGCAAAACAGCATAACGGCTGAAATATGTTTACATTGTTAAAGTCAATTCATCATCCGCTGGCATTCTTTCGGCTTCTCTGTTCCCTGATCGTTATCATCTATTCAAAGTTCTAGTGAATTGGTTTCTTCTAGCCAAGCATGTTCTACCCTAGGCCGCATCATCCCTTCAAATCAGGCGAGTTGCGGCCAAACGCAAGCCTAATTAGTATAAAAAGTATAACATTCCTGCAGCGGCCAGCAAAGAGGTATTGATGGACGAACGTGTTAATGTGGGCCGCGACAAAGCCGAGGCACACATACGTAAGTCATCAATGCCTAGTTGTGGCCAGGCTTGTGTAGTACTTTTCTCAAAAATTAAAAGTTAGTTTTATTTTTTGAGAAAAGTTAAATTGGTTACTCATCTCACAATATCTAGAAATTTCAAAACGTTTGGTTGACACTACCCGTGACCTACCTCGATGCGACCAGTACCTCTTTATCGATAGCTTCGTTTAAATACTGGAATATCCAGGTCCCAGAAAAGGTGGTAAATCCTGCAGGGATATCCTGCAGAGGAGCACTGGCATTGTAGCTGCCAACCTGCTGGAGACCAAGACCAATTCGGGTAGATAATATTTTTGAGCAAGATTAAAGTTCAATAAACTTAAATGGACGCTTATGAAATATCGAAGTAATTTCTCAGAGAGAGGAAAGGCGAATCTGCATTGTTACCTTTTTTAAATAAATAATTAACCTTTGACGAAAAAGTACTTTCAAGGTGACTATGCTGCCCCAATGTCTCATTTGTCAGTACCATCACTACTGATCCCCTAACAACAAAGCACCTTGTCAATAATGAGCCTGCTACGTGAAAAGTATCTATAAATATAAACGTCAATGTGACGTTTAGATTTATATCTTGGCCCGAAACACGCTTAATGAAGGGAGAGATCAGGTATAAATTACCTACGTCTCAGCCTACGCTGCTGTCGTTACCTTGATGTATAGCGAGATGAACGACTTTAAGGATGTTGGTATGGAACAAAAGATGGTGGAGCTTTTAAATAGAGCGAGAATTTTGTTGTCATTTGTAAGAAAAATGCAAATTCCTCGGCTACCTTTCAATTTTATTTTAAAACATCCTTACTAATATTATAAAAGCGAAAGTGAGTTTGTTTGTTGATTTGTTTGTTTTCCCTGGAGACGGAAATAGGCAACTATTTGTCTCTTTCTAACCCCCCACTTCCCTAAAATAGGGGATGGAAGTTTGTTTGGAGCATTCCGCAATTTTCAAGGTAGGAAGCTAAAAATTGGTATGCGGACTATTTGTCACTAACAAAATATAACTGCAAATCAGGAAAAGGGAACTGTGTTACCCAGATTTTAACGCGAGCGAAACCGCGGGCAAAAGCTAGTAGGTTCATAATACAGTGTTGATTTTATTAAAAAAACTTTTTGTCCTAAATAATAATTTTGATTCATAGTCATAGTCATTTATTCATGTACAACAAATTGTATCTGAAATTACATTATAAATAAAGAATTGAAATTATAACAATAGAACACGCTATAAACAGTAATAATAAAACTTGAAACACATAAAATAAAGACTTATTCGAGAATCTTTAAAGGAACGGGAGTAAATTTAGTAAGTAATTAGTTAAATCTCGACAATTTGTCCTTGTGGTTGAAGAAACGCTTAGATCACAAAAGATCCTTTTCAATATTTCCCACAATTTATTCTGAAATCAACAACAAAAATATAAAAAGAAACATTTTACCTGTATCGAAGCGTATAAAACGAAACAGTTTCAGCGATTTCCGATTCAAATGAAAAGAATGCTTGTGACACTACTAAACGTTTGATTTTTCACTGTAAAAGAGAAATCTGTCCCTTTTTCATAGAAACAGGGTGTTCAAAGACATTTACGGCTTACAGAATTTGTCAATTTATTGCTTTGAAATTCTATCGAGGTAGAGAATTTTGATCCTAGCCCAAATTCTATTCTGAAAGTTATTTAAATTCCATCATTTGGTTATTATGCCGTGATTCTTTTTCCGAGAATTATACAAAACTGAAATTATTGCTATCTCCTAGTGACATTTAATATAAGGTTCAGATCAAGAAGATGTCTGGATTCGTATGAATTATGATATGGCTAAAGAAACAATTGATGACTACATAAAAGTATGGAAGAAGAAGAAAATTGGGTTAGGGAATGGTGATTATAGATGAATATTATAAACTGGAAAATCTATTGCCAAAAAAAACCGACTTCTAAAAAACTCATTTTTTATTTCAGCGTTTTTATGGATGTGTGAAATCCTTACTAATATTATAAAAGCGAAAGTGAGTTTGTTTGTTTGTTACCTCTTCACGCTTTAATGGCTAAACCGATTTTGATGAATTTTGGTACAGAGATAGTTGGGAACTAGGAGACGGACAAAGGCTAATTTTTATTTGAAAAAGGTGGGATATGAGGGAGAACGAGGGAAGAAAAGTGAAAACTTAGCGTTGCTATTACAAATCAATAAGGCGCTAGGGCAAAAACTGCAGGTAGCAGGTACTGTGTTATACCAAATTTAACGCGAGCGAAGCCGCGGGCAAAAGCTAGTACCATCATATCGTTGAAATCAAATTCAGAGAAATTCAAAGAGATAATATCATATCGTCCTTAAACCTATATTAGAAGAAAAAATATGTGTTATAGAAGATAACTCGTAAATCACCCAAACAATATATGAGAACCCTTTAGGAGCCCTTTTATACCATTTCGATAAAAAAAAGAATTTGGAAAATCAGCTCACAATCGTCGGAGAAATCGCATAACAAACGTACAAAAAAAATACGTGTGGCACTCGGGGACTGCCGCGGTAAAGCTATTGCATAGCATTTTTTATCAACTTATGCAATAAATAAAAACAATCTAAATAAAATATTTAAAAAGTACTTCCAATGAAAAGAAGTCGCAATAAGAAACATATTTTTATCAACTTAGACAATAAATAAAAAAATAAAAAACTAAATATAATATTTAAAAAGTACTTCCAATGAAAAGAAGTCGCAAAAAGAAAAACAAGACCTTGGGTTTGATCTAGCGTAATGTCGATTGACTATCCGATTTTCTACCAAACACGCTATTAGAACATTAGAATCGGGATTGAAATAAATGACCGTATTGTGTAAACGACGTTAGACAAGCCACACCTCCGTGCCCGTCGGAGTGGGGAGCGTCATGTTTTTCTTCGTTACGGAATTTCTGGATTCGGTCCCCGCGCTCAAGGCCCGCGATAGAAGCTATGCAATAGCTTAAAACATACAGTCGAATTGAGAACCTCCTCCTTTTTTTGAAGTCAGTTAAAAAATAAGATTCACTGGACCAGTTAGATGACACAGGCTGACTAACTAGAATGCGAAGTACGTGCTAAAGTACACTCGCAGATGTTATATAAGTCACAATCCAGTAGACCAACATAACGTACTAATTGTTAAAGTGCATTACTTAGCAATGAGCATAAACTGTTCTTTGTAGGCAAGCGCGCATATCTTCCTGCAGGCTTTAAACATAGCTAGTTAATCTAAAACAACACTTCCTGGAGAAAAACATCTTAAGGAAACATTGAAATTTATAGCGATAAATTAGCAACACGCTGTGCACAGGCATGCTTTTTACAATAAAAGATAGTGGAATGTTTTGAAACCCATGACTGCTTTCAATCCTTACTATAATATTATAAAAGCGAAAGTGAGTTTGTTTGTTTGTTACGTCTTCACGCCTAAATGGCTAAACCGATTTTGATGAATTTTGGTACAGAGATAGTTGAGACCCTGGAGACGGACATAGGCTATTTTTTTTTTAAAAGTGAGTTATGAGGGAGAAAGAGGGAAGACAAGGGAAAACTTAGCTTTGCTATTACAATTAAATAAGGCGCAAGGGCAAAAACTACAGGTAGCACGTACCTGCAAATCAGGAAAGGGGAACTGTGTTACCCCAAAAACGCGAGCAAAGCCGCGGGCAAAAGCTAGTAGTTTATACTTCATCAAAACTCCAATTCGAATATTATCAATAACATCTACAGCCAAACTTTTACTGTCTATAGATGCTTTTTCTCTAGATATCCTATCATCAGCCTTTCCTACTTCAAGTACTTGGAACTCATCAAAATCTTCTCCTTCTTCCTCAGGTGCTTTCATCGGCGGCATAATGGGCGGGTTCGCGATGCGGCTAGGCCGGCGCTCGGTGCTCATCGCAATGGCGCTGCCGTACACCCTGGCGTGGTTAGCCACCGCGCTCTCGACCAGCGTCCACATGGTATCCGCCGCGTCCTTCTGCGGGGGCATGCTTATTTGCTGTATTAACATGACTACACAAGTAAGTTTTACGTTAATATTATCATAATATAATCTACAAACGATTACACTCCAACCTAAACAAAACCAGTTTATACGGATCTCTCATCGTTCGCGAAATCTATGGTGTACGATCTGTAGTTGAGAGATCAGCATAAACTGATTCTGTATAGGTTGATGTGTCGTCATGTTATTTTATCACCAAAAGTTCAATGTGCTCATTTTTAAAACACTATTGCGAACACACGATAACTACATCTAAATAAAATTATACCACCCTTACTACAATAAAAGACCGCAAAACAAGCGACCATTTTTAATTTTCTTTTTTTTTATTAATTATCAAAAAACAAGGGACTCAGTCAAAATCAAATGCTGAAATGCTATTGGTTAATAAACGTAAACAAGCGCTTTTATAGCGACTGGGTAATGCAAGCAAGAATCTTGTTCTTACGGTGGTCAGTTTTTTTTGTTCGTGATAGTACAAAAATAACGCCTTTTATTGTCTCACTGCTGGTCATTTTAGTAAAGCCTTCATCCCATGGTGACATGACCTTTTAAGGTTTTCACTGATGATAAACAGGGGTCATTCTCATTAACACGAACAGTTCACAAATTATTACAATATTATAATGTTCATTTTTCTTTTTAACATTCTTTACATTGAAAAATTTTAGTTCTTGTATTTCTCTCTCATCTCATTTTGTTAGTTTATTTTTTTTAACTTTACCCCATAATAGGAATTTCTTCTGTATCGAGGCTGCGTTTAGAAATACTTAAACTCACATACACCAACAACAGCTAAACCCAGAACAACTACCTGTCGGTCACACAAATATTTGTTCCGTGCGGGGATCGAACACGCGACACGCGGAGCAACAGCTAATCGCTAAACTACTCCGCCATCTGTGCAGTTAAAGTATTAAACTGGTTCAAGCGAGATTTAATTGTTCACAGAATAGGTTTCCATTGCAATTTACAAAATGTCTCCAAACTCGAATTATTGTCGTCGTATCGGTTTTAATTTAGCTACAACAAAACATTGAGACACGGCTGTTTTTCCTATAGGTACAATAGAAAGGTTCCACAGTTCGCTCATCATTAATGCAAGCTACAAATCAGCTTCCCAACCCAATGTAATAACATCACGGATCAAACTCAAGACCTTAGGAAACATAAACCAATGTTATTGGTCTACAGATTACGAAAAAGACATTTATAGAAACTGCATTTGAACAGAGAAAGCTGGGAAGGCCCTATATGGTCATTAGAGTCCACCATAAAACATTATAGGTACCATATAGAGAGATACCATTGCATGTCAGTCTATGGGACGTTAAAATTGAATGGGCCGGCCTTTTACCTAGCTGATGGTGTAAGGGCTAGCACACATTCACATCGACAACAAGTTTTAATATCACTCAAAAATAAGAGCGATGCATTTTCTGAAAAATGCTAATCACCTAATCAGATCTTACATATTTATTTCATTGTGTTGTATAGCATTTGTTGTTATAGAGGCAATAGAAATACATCATCTCGGAAAATTTCAACTGTCTATCTATCACGGTTCATGATATGTGACCTGGTGACAGACGGACACACAGTGGAGTTTCAGTAATAGGGTCCCGTTTTACCCTTTGGGTACGGAATCGTAATTATTTTTTAATTTGTCTGGGATAAAAATAAAAACATGGTTTTAACTAGTTCCTTGTATAATTCAATGCGATCGAAAAGCAGAAAATGTTAAGCAATCAAAGTCTTACCTAATAAGATGTGGGGGAACATTAACTTGCATCTGGTTGTCATACATTAAATACTTGATTCTATATCTAACTATGAGACAGCGAAATTTTCGCCGGCCATACGAGAACAGTCAGCAAAGGAGAAGTAACCAACCTTGTCAGATACAGTTGATTTTTTTTTTAAAAAAAACAAGAATATTTTTGAATAAAGTTAAATGGGTTTAATATAAAACAAACAATTCATTTCATAAATCAAATAAGAGTTGAAGAAGTCCTTAGAAAAAGACAACTATATAATCTGACGAGCCTGGTTGCTGTCTCTTTTGCTGACTATGCACGTCGTTTCATTCGAACGTGCCGTCAAACATGTATGGAACAGCAGATTTTTTTTTTCAAATTTATTTTGCACATATAGTGTACACACGACGACACATCAACCTATACAAAACCAGTTTATGCGGATCTCTCATCGTACGGGAAATCCACGGTGTACGATACGTTGTTAAGAGATCAGCATAAACTGGTTTTGTACAGGTTGATATGTCTTCGTGTGTACCAGAGGCTTTTTTAATTTATATATTTATTAGCATAGCCATATAAATACACAAGAATATAGTGTATTTATAACAGGAAAGGCAAATTATGAGCTAGAACAGAGACCGCTGTATCCCAAACTAGGTAAAAAACCTGTATCTTGGGAATCAATTTTTCTGCAATTTCAGTGTGCTATCTACACGTGGTTTACATTTAAAGTATTTAGACCAAATGAAAAGACACTAAACGTATAGCCCAACAATAAAACAAAGTAGATTTTTCTAAATTTTACTAAAGCTTCAGTAAGCTTTAGTAAAATTACTCAATTGACCTGAACAATCTTAAAGTGCTGTCAATCGTGCTAGCTGTACTGCAACTCGCGTCATTTGATGCAGATAAATCTTTATTCACATCTTACATAACTATGTACTTAGTTATGATGTAGTTGGGTTCTGTTGTCATAACTCCATATTAAGCGACTGGTAATTACAGGTGTCGTTAAATTTTAATGACTAATCTACGATACCTTTATGTGTAGCGTGGTTATTACGCCCATGACGTCAGGTATTGTTAGATTAAGTCAATTTCGTAGATCTATGAGTAGCTGGAAATCTATGTTGATAAAGCAGGCCCAGAAAGAGGTGGCGAGATGACCATACACTACCAGAGATGGTTTAATAAGGCGTAAGAAACATGGGAAAACATAGGACATGCCTTTGACCAGCTAAATAAAAAAAAAAACATTAAAGGCTTAATAAAATAAGATTACTCATTGATTAATGAATAAAAAACTTTCTTGCAAAAAATAAAACCGACTTCCAAAAAAGGCTTTTGTTGGTTTCGTTGACTTTTTTGCCACCGACTTCCGGAAATAAAGTTATTTTCCTCATTTTAGTTTTTTTTTTGGAAGTCGGTTTTATTTTTTGCAAAAAAGTTTTTTATTTCAGCATTTTTAGTTATAGTATTATGATATAATTCGCAAACACGGTTATTTTTAGCTTTTTAGTGCGTAGGTCCCGTCTTAAATACAAGCTTGAGTTCCACATCACGCTATAGTATTAAATACTTTCTAAATTATGCTTTAGTTTAACAGCAATTCAGAAATCATATGCATCATCGCCTAGGGGATACAGCTGATACTTGAGCTGATGATTATGTTTCTTAATGACTAGGTGAGGGGAGGGGTGGGGGTACGGGCACCCTGCTCCCACTCGCCTGCCTACCCTGGCGAAACCTATACTTATACATGTGATTGCAGCAATCACGGCAGATTTGCGGTCATTTATTGAAGAGTTCCGTTGTTTATCACTGAAGATCTATCACCAAATTAAAATACAACCACCTCAAAAAACTGCGATGACCATCCAAATCATAGTGCATAGCGTTTTTTTTTGTTCATTTGTCTTCGACAACCTCTAAAATGATATCATCAACGTAGACGAAGTCAATCTAATACGCATTATTAAAGATAATTTAAAAACTACTGGCCGGATCTTGATATTTTTTTTTTATGGGACCAAACGACAACCACCAGCTTTCGAATAAAAAAAGAATCATCAAAATCGGTTCACCCAGACCAGAGTTATGAGGGTTACCTCAGGTAAACACAAAAAAAAATTAAACAAAAATAAAAATAAATACAGTCGAATTGAGAACCTCCTCCTTTTTTGAAGTCGGTTAAAAACGAGAAACGTCAGAAACGTGCAAAATTCCAAATAGACTCTTAAATACTTAGGTCATATAAGATTTAAGAATTTTTAACTATTGTAGTGATTCTAGTGACCCAAAGTAATTTAACAAATGACTGATGGGCGGTGACTGATCATAGAAGATTAGAAAAACCACACAAGAAAAAACAATAAATGTTTTTATTTTATGTTTGTTCTCCTAATCGAGAATTGGAACGTGATGCATACCAAACAATCGGTCATTTAATGTAAGTTATTGTGAAATAAATGAACATTTGCAATGCACTCGTCGATGTGAGCTGCGCACTTTTCAGAATCGTGCGATCTTTGACAGACGTCACTTTGGCCATTATCATGGCAAAGACATAGAGCAGATAGACAGAAAGACAGATGAGAGAGTCTTTATATTTTTTTCTACCATAGTTGTTTAATACGGTGCCTTTAATTATGATGGTGATGATGATGTTTAAATAGGACTTTTTAAATGTCAAAAAAATAATATTTTGAATTTTTAATATTTCTCAAAGATTTTTTTTTATGTTTACCTATGTGAGATTTCATTCAAATTATTCGAATAGCATTGGTAGATTATTATTTTAATTTATAACTAGTTACTGACGATACTAAGGTCCGGTAACCCTAATCCGTATACTCCGAAAACCAACAAATCATTTACCTAAATCGGATTGCCAAACACATTTGTATTCGTAGAATTTCTCAGTTTAATGTGCTTATAAATAATACAGGACCTTTGCATGCAAATCTGACAACCACGATACAGGAATCATTGTGTAAAACCAAATTCGGATTCAACATAGAGTCTACATAAGCGTTATATTGTGCCCGATTGCGGGATCAAATTGAATTTGAACATAAAAGGAAATAAGACCAACTATTGTATCATTATGTTTTTCAATCGTCATTTGTTTAAATCCAATGTCAACGTCAAATCGCCATGACATAACATTCCTATTACCTACAGCTGATTCGAAGTTCGAAACAACTATAGCCTGTTCGACCCCTGAAAGCAAAATAAAACTAAAGGGACGTAATTTTTTTTTTAATATCAGCCTTTTTAGTTGTAGTATGGTGGTATCTCGCACAAATTCTTATCGAGTATTCATTTTCAAGAGATATTAGCATAACGTTCACGTTAATTAGCAGAAAAAAAAATACATATTTTTAACACCCAAACTACCGAAGTAATGTAAGTAAATAAAATTAATATGGGACCCCATACAGTGTTTACCATTATGATTATAAAAATATTTTGAAAATCGGCCCACAATCAACAAAGAAATCACGTAACACACATACAAATAAAACATAATTATAGTAGAATTGGGAACTTCCTCCTTTTTAAAAGTCAGTTAAAATGAATACAATCTTATTTTTTTATGAGATTTTCATCGCCTTGTTACCGTGGTAGCAACTCCAAGGCAACCTTAAACTATCGATTTTATAAAAAGCAGTGTGATTTTTCTTACTGTTCTCGCTTCAATTCTACCCTCAATTCTCATTGTCGACTCTCAATCTGTTCGAATGGCATTGAGAAACTAAAAGGCGGTGTTTCTTACACCATTGTTTTTTCAAAACAGCAAAATTAAAAAAATGTACACACGACGGCAGGTCAACCTATTCTAAACTATTATAACCTGCTACTCTACCATGACGTCTTAAAGCTGAACTTATTCCACAGAGGGAAAGAGACAGAGCTATACAGGGTGTCTAGCACCATCTCTTTTTCACACTGGAATAAGAACTGCTACAAGATGTCATGGTAACCCTTCTGATCTCTCTACGGATCAAATCATTTATTTCAATTAGACCATTACAGGCACTTTTGAATGTCAAGAAACAAAATGAATCTACAGTCCCGGTCACAAGGCATAATAACTTGTGAAAGTACTGTAGTTGCCCATTCCAAAGCGTTGATCTCTATGGAGAAGAATGGGCAAGAAACTCCATGGACACTCTTTTAAATTTTAATATAAATCGCATACCGTAGTAGAGATATCAGGTTAAAATGGTTTTGTGTAGGTTGATGTGTGGTCGTGTGCACTATGATAGCACTGTGCACCTGTCGATAGAACAGTCCCATCTCCATAGACACATACTCTTTGTCTTTCCGCGAACAAAACATAAAAAGGCATCACAATGTTTATGCACAAACATTGACTTGTTAAGTATTATTTATGTAAAGTAATCTATTGTTAACAATTTTACGACACTATTTGAACCCAAGACCAATGTTTTTGAGTAAGAATTGCATGATTACTTGTCAGGCGGAACCATTTTGTGGAAGATATTGTGAGAACATGGATATTACTGTCAGATGTTTGTGTGGAGAATATTAATTAATGATCTTGATTGAGATATCATGAATATCTTGTCTTACTTTATGACCGTATTCTAAACCTATATCTACCCAGCCTTTCCCCAACATAGAACAGTTGCGAAAAGACTGGGTAGATGATGATCTTAATTGGAATATAATATTATCTAGTTACTGAGGCATCTTTGGATGTTGTTATCTGCCGGGGTTGCGGTTGAAAGAACATGGGCGGGTTTTTGTCAGTATAAGTATGACACTCCTCCCCACTCCGCCTAACGGGGACGGGGGGACGTTATTTGATGATTTCTTATCTTTTATCTCCATATCTTTTTATTTTATCTACCGTAACTTGTAGAAAACAGACTGTGACGAAAACAGTTGGCTATACATATTATTAGTTTAAAAATTAAAGATAACAACAGTATCCTCTACATAAATAAGCATTTTGTTCAATAAGTGTAAAATGTCAATGCTTAACGTTACTTATGTGCATATAAAATTACCTACCTATCAAGTGAGTAGTTTAGACCTGGTAGAATCATTTGCGTCAGCACTTCTAAACGCATTTCGTGCTTATAAGAATAATCAACCGATCAATAACGTTCGGAAAGCTGCGACATCGGCTTCCTCTCTTTAAAATGGTGTAAGTCACAATCAACTATTTCAAACTTGGTTCAATACCCGTACTCAATAGATACTGAACTACCAATGCAGAAAAACACCAATATTTGTAAGGTTAACGGGAACAACTTTCCCCTCTTACCATAGAGATCAAAATAAAAAAGTAGCGCAATAATTTGCTCTCACAGTTTTCCCGCAATCCCACACAGGTGGTATTCCAACCAAACAAATGACTATTATCGACACAACACCAGTTACGACTTCACAACCTCAAGCCTGGTCACGAGAAATACTTACCATAACTCATGACATAATTCTACAGACCATTGACGCATTTCCATACATTGCTTTAACAATAAACTGTAAGGCTGGTATTGTGGCGAATCGCTCATGAATTTTATGTTTTTGGTCATTTCGCGTTGTGGTGGTATTAAGTATGTGTGGGCTGGCCATGGTGGTCTTTGGTCTTACTTTGTAGGACAAAGGAAGAATGTTACAGCATTGATCTGAGAAGATAATGTAATTGGCAATGCGGATACTTCAAGTCAACCTTGAATGGTGAACTGTTGCTTATTTTATAGTTGCCATACAAAAATAGGAAGAAAATGTTTTGGAACTCTTTTGACATTTGTATCTCTAATTTTAAATCACTGTAAAACAGTGTAGCCACCAACCATAACTATAACAGTTACGGAAAGAATGGATGATAAACCATAATGTAAAACACAAACATATCACCATCCCATTACTTTCACACAAAAACTACAACTTTTATACTCTAAACAAATTTTATAACAGTGTGGGCAGAATCAGCTGATCAATTCTATTCTCTATTACCCAACAACGTCAAAGTCATTGAACTACATAATAAAACTAATAACAATCAAAATAAATAGAAGAATTCTAATAAAACCACAATTTTCAACACCCACGCTAAAATGAAAGGCGAGCAACAAAATGCTCTTATCCCCAAATTAATAGTAGACAGTAAAATACAGTTTTGAACACATACATTCACTTGATAACGAAGAAAATATTACTAATTCAGTGTTAATCTTTATTTGGAAGGCTTATACGCGACAAAGCATAGGTTATGCATCGTTAGGTGGTGCGCTGTTTCGCTTTACATTTGTAATTGTACTGTATAATGTATTTTATTACTACAATGTGTGGTCTATCAGGAATAGATGTGACCACCCTGACTCTCATCTCGTGTTAGTGAATATCACAAGCAAAGTTTGCAACATTCATGGCAAACATTTAATATTCTGGAGGCATCCCTATTAACACTAAATCTAAAAAAGAAATAAAGGGAAATTCCAAACTGTCGCCAGATCAAGATAGCGAATCCAAGATAAGAACAACATTATCATTTGCCTAAATAAGTACTCATTAAAGGTACAAAACACATAGAAACTAGAATCCGTCTCACATTATTCATGAACATTCCTAACATATCTTTCTCTTGTTCCCAGGTATACGTCACAGAAATAGCAGTCCCCGAAATCAGAGGATGTCTAAGCTCAGTACTTAAAATTCTGAGCCAAATCGGTATCCTGATATCATTCTCTATAGGCGCCTACCTGAACTGGTATCAACTCGCCCTGATGATCGCTGCAGCACCAATACTCCTATTCTTCGCTTTATTCTTTATCCCCGAAACTCCCTCTTCCCTCCTCCTAAGAGGAAGAGAGCAGGAAGCAGAAGAATCCCTGCAATGGCTCAGAGGACCAGAAGCAGATATACGACAAGAATTAGCAACGATAAGGACCAATATCCTCGCCAGTAAACTGTTCAATGGAAACAACGCTGGAAAATTCAAGGCTTTGCTTTCGAAAAGGATGACAAGGCCTGTTCTTATAACCTGTGGGCTGATGTTTTTCCAGAGGTTTACTGGGGCCAACTTATTCAACTTCTACGCAGTCAAAATGTTTAAGGAAACCTTTAGGACAATGAATCCTCATGGAGGAGCGATAGCAACGAGTGTAGCACAACTACTGGCGTCGTGTCTATCAGGGATGCTCATAGACAATGTTGGAAGACTGCCTCTGTTAATGATAAGTGGAGTGATGATGTCCATAGCACTCGCGGGGTTCGGATCATTCGCGTACTATCAAGAAGTCTTCAGAAATTCGACAGATTTAATCACATCAGAACCTACGTACGACTGGATCCCTCTACTTTGCGTTTTAACGTTTACGATCGCGTTTTCTTTAGGTATCAGCCCTATCTCTTCTCTACTCATTGGTGAATTGTTTCCTCTTGAGTACCGGAGTACGGGCAGTGCTTTAGCTACTAGTTTCAGTCATCTTTGCGGATTCGTTAATGTTAAGACGGCAACAGATTTCAAAGACTACATCGGTCTGTATGGGCTATTTTGGATGTACGCTGGAATTTCAGTACTATGTCTCCTTTTCGTTGTTCTTTTCGTACCAGAAACGAAAGGACGTGAGATCGACGAAATGGATCCAAAGTACGTCGAATCTTTATGTATTAATCGATAGTCTTCGATGTATTTAATGTCGTGGTTTGTTTTGTAGAAGACGCAGCAGTTAAGCGCATAATATCGAATATAGAGCAGATAATCGCGAGGACGATTCTTTTTTTGAATCGCCGCTGTGGAGATACTGTTTTGCTAGTCACAAGAAGTGCAATGGAATTATAAGCCGGTGTTAAACAGGTCTCTAGGTGTATATTGTAACAGCGGTTTGTCGCCAGTGTGCGCTAAGCTTATTGCACGGCTGGAGTATCCAACCAGTATTAATGTTAGTATTTCCTTCAAAGTGCCTTTATCTTAAAAAGTTCCTGTATTTTCTTACTATGTCTTGAGAAATTGCATCGGGAGCGTTTGTTGTAACAAAATATTGTGCTAAAATTTTTCATACGGTGCTTACTTGTTTAGAGAAAAAGTGTAAATAAATTATTTTATATCGAGAACTAAATCATTCAATGCTTTTGTTGAATTGTTTGTTTATGACTATAAGATATTCAATGTATCTGTTATTTATGATAAATGTACTTTATTATTAGAAATGTCTAAATTATTCTTGTATAAACCATTTACAGTCAGTGTGCTTCCAAAATCTGATGCAATTTCTAAATTTTATCCGTTTTCCTGTTGTACAAATAAATGCTACATGCATTTGTTAAATGTTGTTGAGATCTGAATATTCTTTGTATTTACGAAATTAGTGATATTTTTTGTAAATATAGTTCAGTAGATATTGTGGGGACTATGTCATGAGGGGAGCGAGGGGCGATTGGATCTTAACTTTTATGTCAATTTGATATTATATCGTTGTTCCTTAATTACCAAGCAAATCTTGATGTTAATCTCGCTTCGTTTATGATAAAGTCTGATATAGTAGTGTGATGAGAGTATCATGGTATTGGTTGGTTGGGTTTTAGTAACGGATAAGATGTTGTGAACCTTACTTAAGGTTAACTTTAAACCCGTGTAGTTAATCATATCTTAAATACTGAATGTTTCATTATCACAGTTTTAGGGACCTGTAATTTAGTAGTTTTTTTTTATTCATAATCCATTTTTAATTTAAATTTAACTACCGTCTATCTAAACCCAACAACCAATGACATTATGCTTATCGTAATGTACGGGTATGGCATACAGTCAAGAGCACAAGTGCTCAGAAATTGTATCAAAAATATTTCTTATACAAATTGTAAATTATAGCAAAAATGTATTATATCGATTAAAATTTTGCACGTATTTTCACTGTTTGTGTAAGTACAATTTGTGCATAGTATATTTTTTTTAAATTAATCCAGTGACTAAAATGTCAAAATACAAAAGTTTATAAAGTTTTTGCAAATTTATTTTGTAAAATGGTGCTAAAACCGGTGCCTTGCATTTTAATGTTTTTTTTTTCGAATAAATAAAATAGATGTTTTATAGATATAAAGCGAGTGTATATAGAAGCAGTATTATTAAGTTTTGTAAATAGGTATATATTTTATAGATATTTATGTAGTTAATAATTGTGTTGTAATAAAACACGTTGCCATATGAGGAAGCTATTTCAAATTATTGATATGTACTTAAAAATCGAATTTAAGTGTTTCAATAAAAAAAACTTTGTGACCCTATACTTTGTTTAATTTTAAAATACCTACAACTAGAATGGGAAGTTACGAAAAAGTAAACAGACAGGTACATAACTAAGCTAAAAATATACCGCCTCAAATTAAAGTTGTTGAAATTTGTAGAATAGTATTTTTAGTGTTTCGTACCTCAAAAGGAAAAATCAGAACCCTTATTAGATCACTTTGTTATCTGTCTGTCTGTCTATCTATCTATCTATAAAGCCTGTGTTATCTCGGGAACGGATGAAGGTTGAAATTAAAACCATATATACTCAATCTGTGGTCCCTTGGAGTTGTGGAAATATCATATTTCTCTTTTGAAGAAAAACAGTCCATGTTCATGAGTTAACTAACTTTTCAATTAGTGCTGCAAGGATTGTATTAGGTATCTTTTCGATTAATAACTTAGATGTTATTTTAATTGAGGGATCATAAATGATCATTCAATTTATTCACTCAATAGAACGAACATTTTTGCGCCCGACTATCCTAACTTAAAAATCAAACTTGACACACGAGTTGACCAACAAAATAGAATCATCATTACTACCGGAAGTACCAACATTACGGCGTCACCATTGTACCCCATTGTACCACATAATTTGATCTTGATGGTGTCATGGTTCCGTGACCAGGGATAACGTGGAAACTCACCCAATTACGTGCTTTTGTTCCTGGCTGATGATTTCCTATGATTCTGGGAGACTAAAACGGTCCTTAAGGGCTATGTTTGGGCTTCAAATGGTCGAAACCTGTAAACCGTTTTTCCAGGAGTATAACATTCTGACTCTCCCAAGTCTGTATATCTATGAGGTCTCAATATTTGTGAAAACCAACAAAAACCTATTTAAATTAGCATCAGATATAAATAATAGGCAACAACGGGATGCACTTCGCCTCTATGTACCCCGAACATGTACCTCATTAATGTACAAGAGTGTGTTCCATATGGCTCCTGTAATCTTCAATAAATTACCTAAAGCAATAAGGGCAATGAATACGGCCCTATTTAAGAAAAGTCTGAAAAAAAATCTGGTTAACAAATGCTACTATAACTTGAATGACTTCCTCAATGATAATTTTGACAAACTAAAGACCTCACAGTGACATCAAGTAAAATCAATTATATGAATTATGCATGTACTTATCTCTTAATAACTAATCCGTTAATGTACTTTAATAATTCTAGGAATGACATTGAAATAATCTAAATATTTTTATTATTTAAAAAATAATTTCAACTTATTATAATTGTATCGTGCTTATTTCATTTAATTTTATTTATTCGAATGTCTATCTTGATTTATCTATTAATTACTATGACTGTATAAATTTTGCATGCCTTACGGTAGAATCACTTGAAACATGTAATTCTTATAACACCATTGTAACAGTGTATTCAGCAAAAAAATAAATGATTATGATTATGATTAAATGAAAAGTTAGGGTTAAACCACACGGGTACAGGTATAGGTTATAGGCATCAGTCCTGTAATGACCGGAAAGATGGGAAGAACTGAATCTTTATTTTTTTTTATTTAATTTAAGCCCTGGTGATGGTGGCGGGTGTGTCGGGTCATTTTTTTGTGGTGTGAAATCATCAAATAACTTCCCCTGCTTTTCGTACCGCCCGTACAGGGGGGGCGTGTCTGACTAAAACCCACCATGTTACTTGCTCTGTACGTTCCGGGGCCGCGGTATCTCTTTCGAACAACCCGCAACCCCGGCAGGCGGAGGCCCTGGCAAGCCCCTCTGCTTTGCTGACATCTCTTTGAGGTGCGCGTGAAACACGAACGTGCCGTCTACACGGCCTGTCGTCAATAGACGTACCGACGGTGAGTTACCCATTGCTCACCGTCCACAGGCCCGCATCTACGGTGGCCGGGAATCGTCGGGTCCTTTAGTTCCCTCTAAAATGGTTTAGCTGAATGGGCAGCCCCATTTATCCATACGTCATGTTCGTGAACGGGCGCTGTCAGTTGGGATTGGTCATCTTTGAGCTGCCACTGTTCATTTTTAATTTATTTAGATTTTTAATTAAATGTTGCTTTTGCTTTTCCTCTGGACGCTCTTACTGTGTAAACGAATCCTTGTGCAACAGCAATATATATTTAAAAAATATTAGGTTTACCAAAAACCAGGACTAACTATGGCAAAAAATGCAAACATTTGAAGGATCACAGCTTTACAATAAAATACCATTCAATGCATTCAAAACCCAGCTTAGCTTGTGTTTAATCGCAAAACAGGACATAAACCGAGAAATGAATGCGTTGGGTGGTAAAGTTTCAGTTAGTTTGAAACGAACGGATGTTGTCGAACCCAATTTAGTATTTAGGTAATATCTAACTATTGTTCTCAAGTAAGTGACATGTTATGTTTTATTTAGAATAAAGATCTTTTAACCCATACCTAAAAAACCTACTTAAAAAAACAAAACAGTGAAAAAATTACTACTTTCGGGAAATCGGTGGCAAAAAGTCAACAAAAGAAAGAAAAGTCACCTTTTGATATGCTTATATTTCAGTCTTTTTAGTTATAAGTGTAATAATAATTATATTATGTTGAAGACCGTATCATTTATCAATGTGCGAGACAATACTACTGGATATCGAACAAACATTGACGCCTGATTGAAACATCTTAGCAAAGCACACGTAGTACTTTTGACTCTCTCTCCCATTTTGTTGTAGAAACTATTTCAAAAATTCTACCTATTAGTCAATAAATAATACCTACACAAAGAAAACTTGGTACAAAAATAAATACAGTAATAAATTATCATTCAATTCATAATGGATCGCTTCAAACGGAATTAACCACAGCTTAGAGATACTTCTAACTCATAAGAGATACGAGTGGCAGGAACCGAACGCTTGACTCTTGAGAATTGATTCATCGATTGAGGCTATAAAAAGTACCGTCTGGTTTGAAAGCAATCATGTTATTGTTGTAATTAGCCGTATACAAGGCATCATTACTTTATTTGCTTTTGGTTTGTTTGTTTGGGTCGAAACAGCTTTCTTTATACTTAGTGAACAAAAGCTGATAAATTTTACCTCCCAATATACATAAACGTGCGCATTTTTTTCATGGGTCGAGGCAGAAATTACATAAAGAATCTTCCATACTTTCTTGTTTTTTATTCAGTTGTTGTTCAACCAGAAGAGCTCGTAACTAAATAATAGCTGAATCTATCTTCATGTTAAACCGTGTTTATCAAGGATGATTCGTGGATGGGGCCACCCATTGGATACCTAGTTTCCTCCATGCCTCGGAAATCATGTTATTGGCTGTCATTTGTAGATCTTTGACTACTACTAATTGCAACGTAAGTAGTTAGTGTCCCGAAAGTCTGACAACTGGTTTACTGTATCGTATTGCCCAGTACTAACTGGATTGTGGATGTCAGGTAGGCAGGACCGTGTATTTTAAATGGAGGGCCATTTAAAATACACGGTTGGCGCAGTGGCTGAGCGATCGGCTACTGCGCCGCGTGTCGCGGGTTCGATCCCCGCACAGAACAAATATTTGTATGAACTACAGGTAGTTGTTTCGGGTCTGGCTGTTTGTGTTTGTGAGTTTAAATGTTTGTAAACGCACCCACGATCCAGGAGAAATTCCTAGTGTGGGGCAACGTTTTTTTTTAATATTCGTATTCAGCTGCATCTGGTTAAACAGTAGGCCGACCCCAACATAGTTGAAAAGGCAGATAGATGATCATGTTATAAAGGACAACTAAGAACCTAAATCGATTCGATAAATAGAAGCATCAGCATACATCCTTACTAATACTATAAAAGCGAAAGTGAGTTTGTTTCTTTGTTACGACTTCACGCCTAAGTGGCTAAACCGATTTTGATGAACTTTGGTACAGAGATAGTTGGGACCCTGGAGACGGAAATAGGAAAAGGGGGAGAAAGAGGGAAGAAAAGGGGAGAGAAAGATATTTTTTTTTCGATCATAACGTGGGTTAAAGTTAGCGTTAGCCCAAAGTAATTATGCCACTAGTATAAGCTTATGTTGGTTTTTCGTAAATAAACATGCACATTTAATTGCACTATTAAGTCACTGCAAACTATGAAAACGGTCGTACAGTTGTGTTGTTCGCACTACCTATGTAGGTATATAGAGGAAAGCGTTCTGCACCCCGGTGTGTCCCGATGTTCCTCCTTGTGCCATGGTCTGCCCCGGTAGGTACCTGGAGCTCCGGTTCGGATGAGCTGCACCTGACAAGAGAGAGATACATACAAGAGATTAAATAAAAATTTAATCAGAATCAATTGTTTTAAAGCAGTGCATCCTTTATAATGCGCATAGCCAAGGAGAGGAATTCCAAACTCAAACTCAAAGCATTTATTTCAATTAGACCACTACAGGCACTTTTGAATGTCATAAAAACAAGAACAAAAAAATGATGCTGCTACAGTCCCGGTCACAAGGCATAATAACTTGTGAAAGTACTGTAGTTGCCCATTCCAAAGCGTTGATCTCTATGGAGAAGAATGGGCAAGAAACTCCATGGACACTCTTTTAAATTATAATATTTTTACAAAATCGTATTTATATCATTCGTGTTGAGATTATACAAATATGTGAGAACGATGTAGAAAGACGTGCACAGTAAGAGCGTCCAGAGTAAATAAAAAGCAAAATTCAATTTAAAATCTAAATAAGTTAAAAAATGACCGTGGTAGTTAAAAAATGACCAGTCCCAACTGACAGCGCCCGTTCACGAACATGACGTATGGATCAGCCCCATTCAGCTCGACCATTTTGAAGGGAGCTAAATGACCCGACACACCCGCCACTATCAGCGAGACATTTAAGTGAGCATGACACTATTAACCACCAGGGCTTCGTCAAGTCAATGATAATACATAGCACTCACATATGGGCTTAATAATTATACAATACTAGAGAATTGATTCCCTGCCTGCGTCGGGGCTGCCGAGTTTATATAGCCCGGGTGTATTTAAGTCGCGAGTCAATTGGCTTCTCCTGGGTTAGCTAGTTCCATAATCGACCTCATCTTTGTATGTAGGCATATTTATATAAAAAAAAACTTTGAGGAAATATGCAATTTTTTTTTTTTTAATTGTGAAATGAGGGAGAAAGAGGTAAGAAAAGGGAACTGAGCATTGCTATTACAATAAATAAGGCGCAATGTCAAAAACTACAGGTAGCAGGTACCTACAAATCAGGAAAGGGGAACTGTGTTACCCCGAATTTAACGCGAGCGAAGCCGCGGGCAAAAGTTGGTATAATATATTTTAAGAATGAAGAAAGAAATTGATTTCTAACCGTTATGTTCTAAAACTCAGAACGTGTATTTCAAGCCAGCTTTTCCCCGCGCGGTTTAATCCGCGTTCCCGTAGTCACTTACTCTACTGCTCAGCTCCCGTAATTCAAAAAAGCAAGCCGCAATATTTGTGAGTGTCATAACACTAACAAATATTGCGGCTTGCCTTTGGTAAAAGACTTACAAGTTGGTTCAGGAGATCCAAAGATTACCTCCTACAAACTCACAAACTTTACCTCTTTATAATCTATGAAATAAAATTCTCGTGTCGCGGTATTTATCACTAAACTCCTCCGAAATAGCTGAACCGATTTGTATGAAAATGTGTGTGCATATTGGGTAAGTCTGGGAATCGGCCAACATCTATTTTTCATACCCATCTCCAGAAAAGGAGCTGAGGTCCGGCTGAAACCGCTAGGCACAGCTAGTATTATTTTATCTATAGCATAGATATTGATAAAAGATCAACAGACTATTACAGTCATAGAATCGGTCAAAAAGTTGAAGCGTTTTGGAAACAAAGAACTAGGACAAAATCCATGCCACTCTTTCAAAAGTCCTCAATGTTTGTATTTATGTCAAAGGAAGAAACGATGATCATCAAAACTAGTATCAAGCCTTACCAGTTGTGCAAATAAATAGGTTTAAAAAAACTTCCGAACAATATTTAAGATACACTCACTACATGCGTCGGTGGTGTAATGGTCAGCATAGTTGCCTTCCAAGCAGTTGATCCGGGTTCGATTCCCGGCCGACGCAGTCTTTTTATTTGATAAACAAACTGCTTATTGAAGACTTTATTTTATTATTTCATTATCATTTAAATATAACCTTTATCGTAAGACCAATCTCTGGACTCATACGACAAATTCCATCTCTTGTAAAACAAAGCTCACTCAATCGATATTATAACATCAGCGCTACTGGATAAATGAGACAGATACATACAACACACAATGCGCTAAAAAGAGATGACAACACAAACAGACTAGAGATGCGAGTTAACCTAGGGTTCTAGGATATCAAATATTGTGTTGTATGAAAAGTAAATGTTAGATTCAAATGTGAAACAAAGAAGCTCGCTTTTAGAATAAACCTTGAGTTTATGCTAGCCTAGTAGGTACTATTTGGTGCGTTATCAATGTATCATTAATTAACTTTAAACAAAAAATGAAAAAAAAACTTCATCATAGTCTAATTACTTAATGGATCCGCCATCATAGCTTAATTATTTAAATCCGTTCATGTAAGTTGACCAAGATTTTTGTTTGGACCTTAAAAGAGACTGACCTCTGAGTTTGTTTCGGCTGTTTCTTCTCAGAGTAGTTGGGTACGAAACACCAGCCACATCTAGTTAAAAAAAACCGGCCAAGAGCGTGTCGGGCCACGCTCAGTGTAGGGTTCCGTAGTTTCCCGTCCGTCACAATAAGTGTTCCCACTTATGAGTTTAAAGGTGGAGGAGCGTGCAATGTTGCACGTTCCGCGGTAGGCGCTCCAACAGTTTTTGTACAAAAGAGACAAAAAGTTGTACAAAATACAACTTTTTGTCTTTTTTGTACAAAAACTGTTGTGTCAATCAAGTTCAAAATGATTTTCCTAGAAAGTCCTTATAAAGTTCTACTTTTCAGATTTTTTTCATATTTTCTAAACTTATGGTTCAAAAGTTAGAAGGGGGGGGACACATTATTTTTTACTTTTGGAGCGATTATTTCCGAAATTATTGACATTATCAAAAAATGATTTTAGTAAACCCTTATTCATTTTTAAATACCTTTCCAACAATATATCACACGTTAGGGTTGAAATTAAAAAAAAAAACACTTCCCACTTTACATATAGGGTGGCTACTCTAATAAAACATTTTTTTCCAATTTTTATTTTCCCACTTTGTCGGCGTGATTGATATACATATTGGTACCAAATTTCAGCTTTCTAGTGCTAACGGTCACAGAGATTAAGCGAGGACGGACGGACGGACGGACAGACAGACATGGCGAAACTATAAGGGTTCCTAGTTGACTACGGAACCCTAAAAAGACATGTAAAAGTGTTTGTGAAAACCTACTTGCAAAATCATTTATCATTGGTTTGAAATATGAGGTAATAATGAATATTACGTACATACATACAAGATCCATCGACGATGCCTTGGCAGCCGAGTAAAAAGGCAGGAAATCACGGTGCAAAATTACTGTATTAATTAAAAAGACAGCCATTTTATATCTGAAAGGGGCAGGCAGAAGCACTGGCGGGCCAGTGCTTCTGCCTGCCGACCCTGAGGTTTGGTTCAAAAGAAATACCGTGGCGCCGAGACACAAAGGGCAAAAGAGGGAACAAAATTGGGTTTTAGTCAATACAAGTCTGACACTCATTGTTCACCCAAAAAAAAAACTATGAAGCCATATTTTGTTTCCAGTGTGACAGTATTCTTTGGGATGTAATATCTTCAAATAACTTCCTTCTGACGACGGACGGAGCGGGGACGTATCAGATTTTTACTGACCCACCCAGCTTCCTTCATTTGCCCTTTATGTTCCGGGGCCGAGGTATCTCTTTCGAACAACCCGGCCCTCTGGCAGGACCCGCAATCCCGGCAGGGTGACTGTACCCTGTGACAGTCATGTTGATGTGAAACAAAGAAAATGCATCAAAATAAAGAAAAATTACAAGTCAACGTCACGTCACGACGGAGAGAGAATCAACATAGTGCGAATGAATCTAAAATTAAAACCGTAATGTTAAAAAATAAGGCAAAAATGTGCGTCGGCCGGGAATCGAACCCGGATCAACTGCTTGGAAGGCAACTATGCTGACCATTACACCACCGACGCATGTGTTAGAACCTTCCAAATGATTATACGAACTCGAACGATCCTCTTTATTGTTACAAATGTTTTAATTACAGTAATGAATTTGATTGTTGAACGGTACAATACACTTTAATTACAGGTAAACATATACTGTATAATATTGTGGCGACTGACAAAGTGCTCTAGTGAACGAAATACAATGAAAATTGTGTTTTGCGAAGGTTTGTGAGTTTTAATACTTATAGGAACAATAGCTTCCGCCCGCGACTTCGTCCGCGTGGCATATAAGTTACTTTGGGGTAACGCTAACTTTAACAAGCGTGATGATCGAAAAAAAATATTTTTCTCTCCCTTTTCTCCCTCATTTCCCACTTTGAAAAAATTGCTTAGGTCCGTCTCCAGGGTCCCAACTATCTCTAGGCTATTTTTGGAGTTTACTTCTTAAGAATCGATTTTCATATATGTTTATGGCGCCCGGTATGAGAAAAATGTGAGGTGTAAAATCTACTGATGAATGACCTCGTAACTTATTAATCTTTTTTTTTAAGTTTTTATTTTTTGTACTTAAGGAGTAAACTCCAGTCGTGCGTCGGAGCTGACACACACACTTTTTTTTTAAAAGATTGAGATATGAGGGAGAAAGAGGGAAGAAAAGGGAAAACTTAACTTTGCTATTACAATAAATAAGGCGCAAGGGCAAAAACTACAGGTAGCAGTTACCTGCAAATCAGGAATGGGGAACTTTGTTACGCCGAATTTAACGCGAGCGAAACCGCGAGCAAAAGCTAGATTTCTATAAAAACATATTGTTTCTTCTAATGTATGTGGATGATATGCTTATATCTTATAGTAGCAATGGAAAATAAATACTCGATGAATTTTCTGTGAGATGCCTCCTTTTTGAGAGGTCTGTCAGACTCCTACTGACTAAAACCACACGGTGTTCCATCTCGTCACGTCTGGCTTGGGTGCGGGGATACCACAACTAAAAAGGCTGTAATATTTTTTTTTTTTTAAATAAGGATAGACTTCCATAAAAAACAATACAAGACAGAAAATAAGCTTACTTTCAGAAGGCGGCGGCTTTCATAGATTTTTTGGAAAGACGGTTGGTATGGAAGTCCGTTTTTAGTCTAGTTGGATTCCTGTTTCTTTTTTTTTAAATAAAACGTTGCCCCACACTAGGAATTCCTCCTGTAGATATCGTGGGTGCCTTCACAAACATTTAAACTCACATACACAAACATCCAGACCCGGAACAACTATCTGTGGGCTATACAAATATTTGTTCCGTGCGGGGATCGAACCCAGTCGATCGCTCGACCACTGCGCCAATAGTGACATCACATCACATCACATCATCGTGTTTACATCCCCATTTGACAACTTTATTGATGCAGACTTATACATGCGTCGGTGGTGTAATGGTCAGCATAGTTGCCTTCCAAGCAGTTGATCCGGGTTCGATTCCCGGCCGACGCATTCTTTTAGTAATATGATTTAAGTAAGTATTCACAAAGAACAAAATAGTGTCAGTTTCAAAGATAAAACAGTAGGAAGTGGCGTCGGGTGTTTTGAAGGACTTTTTATTATATTCCTTGACGTTCAGAAAGTGCTGATCATCAGCCTAATTTGAATAAATTATCTTTTATGTTTAGGTTTCGTACCTCAAAAGAAAAAAGGGGAACCTTTATAGGATCACTTTGTTGTCCGTCTGTATGTTTGTCTGTCAACCCTTTATCTCGGGAACGCGTTGAGGTATCGAATTAAAATAGTAGATTATTAACCAAGGGGATAAAGCAGTGTCTTCTGTCGCGGGTGACGATTTAAATCGCGAGCGTAACGATGGACTCGAGGTTTACTCCCGAGCGTAGCGAGGGTGTTAAAAACTTAAAGGATTTAAGACGAGTCCTGAGTGTAGCGAGAGATTTAAGTTCACCCAAGACTAAGACAGCTTTATCACCGAGGAAAATACTCTACTTTTCGTACCATTTGCGAAAAAAATTACACAGTAATAATATGAGATAAGCATTTATTAAAAATAATGACAATTAAAAGTAAAAGTTAACATTCGAAACATTGGTCCAATTATTGATAGAGAGAGTTACATTTTTGTTTGGTACATTTATTGTTGATGAGTATAATTGCGGCAGCATTTGCACTGATGGAATCCGACAATTAACTGTCACTGTCGCTTTGATTTAACATCGTAACGTATTTTTAGAACATTAACTTATTTATAAAAATAAATTAAAATAAACTTAACGTTTATGTATGTGAAGAAAACAAAAATACGACAAATTCCTAGACCAATATTTTTTGTCGGAAAAACAGGCATCAAGCTCATACGGCGTCGTCGGTTTTCGTAATTTTATTTAATAATCATAACTGCATAATAAATGCGTATTCCTTTTCCAAAAAGATGTATAATGCTTTATTTACAAACTCAATGGTGTAAACACAGATGTAGTTCAGTATAAACGGTAAGTATTCCAAATTTAAATCACATTCTCCCCCTAGAGCATGAATGAAATTCAGTACAATTTTCTTTCCCTGTTTTTAACAGAATAGATTAAAAATGACTATAGTTATGTTCGCTTTTTGTGGCATAGAATGTCACTTTTTTGAGCAAGTGGTACGAAAAAATATCATATACTCACGTCTACGCAGTCATTAGATATGATATTGTTTATGTCGCAAGTTTGTACGGAACCGTCGGTTTGGGAGTTCAACTCGCACTTGGCTTTTTTTTGCTTAGAAACTGTTTTATTTGTTGTGAAAAATCGATCGATGCATTGAATAGCAAGGATGATGAAAATGTTTAAATTAAAATTATAAAATTTAAAACTTGTTATTTCAAATGTGTGGAAAAGTCGGAACTTTGAACTTTCTTTCTAACTAGAAAGAAAGTTCGAAAACTTTCTTTCTAACAAAGATATTGAAATAACGAGCAGGTTCTCAGGTATGATTCAGAACAAAAAAAATATCGCAGTTACAGGGACTTTTGCCTTCGTGAAAGATATTTTCACCCCCTGTACCAAACGTATTATTTATAAAAACGCTTAAGCATAACTTTTCATTTCAAACTACAATCGATTTGTGCCAGTTTATAGTTTAAATTCAAGCTCTCATTTGTTTTTTTTTTAAGCAACACATTCTCAACCCTGAAAACTCTTCATTCAAAGTTTCAGCGCACTTCAGCTACTAGTATCTACATATATATATATGTAGTATAGTCTGTAGTCTGTACATAACTTCGTATGTGTCGTTTGTGTGTATGTGTGTGTTGTACGTCAAGTTGTCAATTTGTGAAGTGTACGTACGAACTCAAATAAACAGAGAGACGCCGCCAGTCCGCTATATTGCTAACTTGATGTATTATTTCGAGATACAGGATGTTTCTTTACAGGCGTTTAAGAGCAGTCAGTATCAATATTCTTTTATATTTTTATAGCTAGCAATTATAACATTGACAGTCCTTAGCCTCGGCTCAGGCGTTTGTAAAGGCGGACCGCACGGTTAGCGTAGTGGTTGAGCGATCGACTGCTGCGCTGCGTGTCGCGGGTTCGATCTCCGCACGGAACAAATATTTGTATGACCTACAGGTAGTTGGCTGTTTGTGTATGTGAGTTTAAATGTTTGTTAACGCACCTACGATACAGGAGGAATTCCTTGTGTGGGGCAAAGTTGAAAAAAAATAAAAAAAGGATATTCGCCCGTGAAAAACCAAACACTCTGTATGTCGAGTTCGTGACGTCACAGAATGTCTCGCTACGTTATAGCGAGTCATTAGACGGCTGCGGTATGGGCAGTAATCCAGGCTTAGCTTTCACTGCCATGCCTGATGTTTGTCCACTGACTCTGATGCTTGAGGGTTGGTTAGAGCTTGGGATATTCGGAATTTTAAGAATAACAGCGCTTTAGAGCGTTTTTTGAATGTGTATTGGTTGTATCGTAGTTACTAATCTCAGTATCAATCTTGCTAAACTACATTTATTTTTTTCCATTCGTATCATAACTTGAATTTGGGCGTATTTTAATTGTAAAGCGCGAGGCTGTATCGACGGCGCGTTCGTGTTCCTGCCCGGTTCTCACAGATGTCAACAAAGCAGAGGGGCCTGCCAGCCGGGGTTGCGGGTTGTTCAAAAGAGATACCGCGGCTCCGGAACACAAAAGGCAAAAGAATGATCATGAAAGGGTGTAAGAAACATGAAAATGTAACTATCAGTTTAATTCTTAATGATTTCAACTAGGGATACATTACATGTCTTGAATAATCTTAGCAGATGATCCCTGAGAAATTGATAACTGTGTTGAATGCTTCTTTCAAATGAATTTGACTGAAATGAAAACTGACTCAGATGGATCCAAGTCGTCTTGCGCTGAAAATAACTCAAGATCAAATAATTCATTACGGTTTTAATCGCTTTGGAACTTAAACTTCCTTCAGTGTTGGGCCATGAAAACAGCAATTTACCTCTTTTGTTATTTATTTATGCAAACAAAATACTTGATAAGATATTAAATTAAGACAGAAGAGCACAAAGGTACTCCTTATTTCATTACAAATTTCTTCCTGAATGAGATGTGTAGAGACAGTGTGTAGAAAAGACAAAACAGCTACCTACCATGACGTCTTAAAACAGAACTTATGCCACTGAGGGAAAAAGTTATGCCGCTGAGGGAAAAAGACAGAGCTATACAGGGTGTCTAGCACCATCTCTTTCTCACACAGGAATAAGAACTGCTATACGATGTCATGGTAACCCTTTAGAAAAATTTATAATTATATATTATATAATAAACATACATACAAAAAATACACATTTAAAAATAATTGTTCGCATTTGTTCGCATGGAACACTACCAAGTGCTTTAACTGCCTACAGCAGTCCACTGAAAGGCCTCTCTAATACCATGCTACCCTTCTCGATCCTCGGCTACTTTCATCTAGCTGCTACCAGCCACCCGGTGTCGCTTCAGCAGCTTGAAGGCATCTCTCTATACGCTTGTTGATACGCGGTTTCCTCTCAAGAACACGTAAATTAAATGATTCTGCGTCTAATATGCTAGCTATATTTTTACTAAGCATAATTTGCAAAATTTGTTCTCCAGTTCTATGGATGGAAATAATTTTCTAAATTAAACAGCTAGAAAATAGCCGATGAAGCCATGGAAGGCGAATTTTTGGGTTAATAAAATAAGGGGGAAGAGGATAGTCATGTTTTTTTTAAAGATTGGATTGAGTTTCATCTGAACACTATGGAAATCCATCCAAAGTACTGAAAATATCGATAACTCTCACACAACTTTGGGCAACGCACTACAGCTGCTATTTCTGTAGCCTTAAGATCTGATGCACTAAGTGCATGTGAGATTGATGGTATAGAAAGACGACTGTTGTCTTTTAAAATGTTTAAACCACCAATAAGAATTCACCATTTTGTAATTCTAGGCAGTTATGTGGATCAATGGTGGGTATGAAATTGTCAACGAACAAATGACGATCACCAACTAGGCACCATACCGTAGCACATTCCATATTTGAAATGGAACTCGATCGTCTTCTTTTCCGCTTGTTTTTCAGCCCCAATATCAGTAAACGTTATAATTACCAAATAGATTACTTTGGAGCGAATAACTTAGGGAATTCCTTAATCTTGCTCTTTTAATTTATCCATCATGGCGATATAAGAATAAATTAATTGTGTTTTCGTTCTGTTTTGACGCATTGTCCTGTTTTTAACCACTCTGCACGACAGGATTTTGACATATGACACATCAGCTGAATCGGTGGGGTGACGCGAATTGTCATGAAATTCAAGATTTTTCATCAATTTACAGCATTCAATTTTGTTATTAAAAATAAATCACAGCGGCTGTTTCATACGATAAGTTTGAGGTTTATATTTCCAAAAACCTCATAAGGTCGATAAAACGGCGTCAATCTATTGCAAAATGTGTGTAAAATACAAATTACTACACCCTTCCAAAAATTAGGTACTTTAAAAACGCTGGAAATAATGTACATACACAAGATAACCATTTGATAATAAAATCGGAAATCTAAAATAAAAACAGTGACATTCCATCTGCATTCTTATTTTTGCCATTTTACATATAAATTAATAAAAAAACACGATACAAATCTCGACAAAAAATACTATAAAATGTGTTGCAATAACAATTTCTTAGTGCTGACCGTAAAACTAAGTTTCATCATTACCTACGATTAAAAAGTTGCATTCAACATAATCGATAATCGTAATAGAGTAAACTTTAAAAAAAGTTTTGGGACCATTGAGGAATTTACCTATGGAGGTGGCATAATATTCTACTATAAATAATAAAGTTGTACAAATATCTATGATATCGATTATAAAAGAAAGACATTTTGTTACGTGCTTTTTTATTATGCTTTAATTATTATTTCGTTATGCGCCCAGATTTGAGGTACATTTGCTGTCAAACGGTTTCGCGGTAAAAGATTTTGGCTGTTTTCTTGAATGACGATAAATGAAAATGGCGGCCAATTTTGTAGGTTATGCTAATTCTGTAGGTAGCCAGTCAGGCAGCCCAGCCGGCACAACCATACCGTACCGCACCTAGAAAGCCATGCCTCCGCAGTAGAGCCTTGTTTTAGACATACAGGGACTCCGTACACAAGTACACATCGGGGCTCTAAAATATTGACACTTAAAAGTATTGGTTGGATAAAAAAATTTGAAAGGTATAAGGAGACCTTTGCGTAGCAATAAGCGGTTCAGCCTATTAAAAATAGACCGGCCAAATGCGAGTCGGACTCATGCACCAAGGGTTCCGTACAAACTGACGACATAAACGGTCATATCTTTTCTCTACGTAGACTTGGAGGGTTGTTTTTTCACAGCTTCAAGGGACCACAGATTTGATATTTGGGTTCTGTTATTTATTATGAGGTACGGACGGAACCCTAAAAAATATTTTTAAATAGTGTATCTCTCTTCCGGTAGGGTCCTGCCGGGATTGCGGGTTGTTCGAAAGAGATACCGCAGCCCCGAGTAAAAGAAGGAACATCGATCGGTGGACATTAGTCAGTATATAGTTTTTTTCGCCAGGTGGCGCCACTTGGTGAACACACAGTGCAGATAGCTCCGCTATTAATATTCTCCTAAAAATAGAAATATTGTAAGATTCTACCTAATGTTTTGTGCAATGAGAAGTTTCCAAGGCGACGACAAAGTGAGAGTGTTGTTCAAGCCCACTTGGACCCAAATTTGTGAAAATAAAGTAAATAAAACCAAATGACTCAGTGCAGTGTAATTAAACAGAACAATAACAAAGTGCCCAAAACACCAAATGTTTCCATAAACTTACCACTATATGTAGTTCAATTACCATAATACGCCAGAAAAGTATAAAATCAGTGCCAAAATAAACAAATTTTAAACAAGTGCAAAAATTGTAGAATGGATGAGTCAATCTCATAGAAATATTAAAAACGTCAATCTTCTACCGTCTTTTAATAATTGAAATCCAATTTTTTGGAAAAGCAGTGACAAAATTCGACCGCAACAGTAAACGTTCAAGTGGCGCGTTGGTGAATGCAGCGGTAGCAGTTTACCTGTGTGACGGGTGTCACGAGTTCGAGCCCAGCTTTACTTCTACTTCAGTTTTTGTGGATTTCAAAGAATATTGTTTATTTAAAAATACGGTTTGGAGTAAATAATGGATACGCTCAACAATATTACTATGCGAACAAAGCAAAGAAGAACCTCGGACGAATCAATGAATCATTCATTCATGACAACACATTCGGACAACAGAGCTAGAAGCCTGCCTGACCTATCAACGGAGTTCAATGACAACGACGAGCTTCACCAAGAAATAAATAACCTAAGAACCCAATTGGCCAGTGCCCACAAGGAAATTGATGAACTATTAATTTTAAATAATTCCCTGGAAAAAATACTCGAAAAGAAAGACAGTACAATAAAATACTTTACTCAAAAATGCATGTAATGTTGTCATTATTTTGACAACCTTGTTTGAGCAAAGTCGACCTTGCCGTTCTGTTTCAAGGAGCGGCCGGCAAAGTTTTGCTGGCCGCTATAACAGGCCGGCAATGTTTTGCCGGCCGCTATTTTGACGTTTCAGCGTTTTAAAAAATCAATTCCAAAAAGATTTTATTTAAAACACAGCTGATTGTACGTCTAAAGGTAAAAAAAAAAAAAAAATTAAAAGATTTTATTCCATATTAGGCTGTATAATTCCAACTACCATTGATCAAAAAAAAAAAACAAAGAAGTAACAAAAGCGCGGTTCAGCGAAAATTTTGATTTATTTACTGATTTTTTTGCTAAAAATGAGCTCTCAAAGCGAAAATTCTTCCGATTCAATGTGTTTAACACCGCCAGACATTAAAGATGAAGCTAAATTAGTGGTTGAAAATTTGATACCGCGAAACTCAAAGGAAAAATATAAGCTTGCATTTGAAAAATTTGTGCAGTGGAAAATCAGTAGGAAATCTAAATCTTTATCCGAAAATGTTTTTCTTGCGTATTTCAATGATCTTTCCAACAAAATGAAGCCTTCGTCTCTCTGGAATACCTATTCAATGTTAAAGTGCATGGTTCTGATAAAGCATAATTTGAACATTAAAAATTACCACAATTTAACGAGTATGCTAAAACGACAGTCAGACGGGTATAAATGTAAAAAATCAAAAGTGTTGACATCACAAAATGTAGAAAAGTTTATAAATGAAGCCCCCGACTCTGAGTACTTAGCGGTGAAAGTAAGTATTTATATCTAAAAACCCAAAGTACTGTACACATTCTCATAATTAATACTCGTAGTTGTTATTGTTACAGGTAGTTCTTATTTTTGGCATTTACGGTGCATGTCGATGCATCGAAATTACCAATATCACCGTTAATGACATTGAAACTCACATCAACGTAATGATAATTACGTTGCGAGATACAAAAACGAAGATTGATCGTACTTTCGTTGTTCGTGACGCCTCATTTGCAGTGGTGCAAAAATATTACGCACTACGTCCAGTTGACGTAAAAACGGACCGATTTTTTTTAAATTATAAAAACTGCAAATGCACCAAACAAGTGATAGGGAGGCACAAAATTGCTCAAATGCCCAAAATAATTGCTACGTACTTAGAACTGCCCCATCCGGAACAATTTACAGGTCATTGTTTCCGGCGTTCATCGGCCACTATTCTTGCCGATACTGGGGCCAATCTTATTACACTAAAGAGGCATGGAGGATGGAAATCCGATCGAGTTGCTGAGAGCTATATAGAAGAATCGGTGGAGAATAAAAACAGAATTACACAAAAAATCGGTCAAAGTATAAACTTAAAAGGAACAACGTCTTACGAGTTCCAGGAAGCTTCAACATCTGATCAAGAACTTAAAGAAAAAAATTATGAAATAAATGAAGTAATAAATGAAGAAATAATCCAGCAGTCAAACACCGCATTAGAATTATCGCAAACTATCAGTAATATCAAACCGGGAAAGTCGGTGTTGAATTTTAGTAACTGTACTTTTCATAATTGTCATTTTAATTAAAATTCTAGTTAATTAATATATTTTTTATTTAAATTACTTGCTGGTTTTATTTAGATTAGGTACTTGCATTTTTGAGTAAAGCACTATACAAACCTTGGCCCACAATGACTGCTTCGCTGGTCACGCTATGATTGCCTCGAGCTAGCCTAGCTACGCTCTAGGCCTTTCAGCTTGGCCATCATTGCAGCCCTTGCTGTCCTCGCTGTAAAGGCCTCGACCTACGGTCTCGGCCTTTATCTCAGCTCGTCCATCAAGTGCTGCATGCTGACCGCGCTGTGTCGGCCTGGAGCTGCGCTACGCTGCGCTGTCGGCCATCATCAGCGCGACCAGCAAAGTAGTCATTATAGACCGCGGCAGTAATGTACTATAAAAACAATATGTTTCAAAGCAACAAGCGTGGGGAAATCTCCAAAAAACGTTCAGAAAAGACCTAGATCATCAATATTTAACGATAGCGTTATTGACTTATCTTATCACTCACCGAAGAAAGGACTTCTGACCTACCTAGAGAACTCAAGAACTCATCTACAAATAATGATTTAAGACGAACGAGCGATCCTAGTCAGTCTAATATGATCGAAAATAAAACTGTGATAAATACCCAACCCCAGAGTAAAACTGTAGAAACTGAAGAAATGTCGAAGAAACCAAAATTATATATTATTGGAACGCAACAATGCTCAGGTTTGGCATCAAATTTAATAGAATACAGACAAGGTACGAAATATGAAAACTATGTTATTACTGGGATTTCAAAGCCTTTCGCAAATACGGAAGAAGCTCTTAAAAATTGTTTCACCCTTAATACAAACTTGGAATCCGATCAAGTTATATTGTGTGCTGGTGAAAATGACTCAAACCCAATAAAAGTATTGCACGAACTATCGGCGGCATTGAAACGTCTGGAAAATCATAATGTAATCGTGCTAGGTATTTATAACAACAATTATATCAGTACTTCAAAACTTAATAACGCAATTGCAAACATCTGTAGATTAAACCCTAAATGTGACTTTATACCTATGTACACCACTTACGCTTCTCATAGTCATTATTTGCACGATATGTGTGAAAAAATAAGCAAGATTATAGATTACAGGTACTATAAGATAAATTTTATTAATAGAATATGTATACGTCAATCCACAGTCCCTGAAAGTGAGATTAAAATGAAATCTTTAATCCAAACCACTATTCCTAGTTATTTTAATAGGCCCAAAATGTTGTTTGTTAAAGAGAATATTAAAAAAGTGAAAACTCTTACTCAAAAATCCATATCTGATTATTTCCCAATTTCAGCCTTTCCAAATATGGCAAAAAATGGCAAAACATCTCTAAGTTCATTACGACCTGAAAATAAAACGTTTTTTCGAGCCGATTAGAAACAAAACGTTTACAATATTTCACCAAAACATAGCAGGGCTATTAAATAAAATTGAAAACCTAGAGCTATGCTTGGATCATTTCGAGACCAATAAAAATATATATGTTGATGTCATATGCCTGTCAGAAACGTTTGTAAAAGCAGGTAATGAAAGCAATATCTTATTTAAAGACTTTAAATTAGATGCGTCATTCACTCGACTTAAAGAAAAACGAGGAGGTGTTTGTATCCTCCTGAGGAAAAATATTGAATCTAAAGAGTTACCTATTTGTAAGACCTTATCGTCTGAGAAATCTTTTGAATGTTGCGGTACCTACCTGCCCTCATACCAATTTATTATTATATGTTTATATCGAATTCCAAATAGTGATATTAAAATATTCTTTGACAAACTAGACTTATTACTATATAGCCTATCGAAAAAACACAACAAAAAAATTATTATAACTGGTGACCTTAATATTGACACGTTAAAAAATAATAATATAACTAGACAATTTCATGACATTACTACTAATTATAATCTCATATTACACATAACGCAACCAACACGGCAAAATTCTTGCATAGATCATATTATAAGCAACATTCCGGATGCTACAGGTCATGTGCATGATCTCTATCTCTCTGATCACAATACTGGACAAACTATAGAAATACCAGTGGCGGATAAGCATTTGAGACTTAAACATTGGTTCGTTACCTCTAGAAATTACAGCGTAGAGAATATTTCAAAGTTTAAAGAATACATTTCCTGTATCGGATGGCAAGATATTATTGATAAAAAAGATATAAATAAAGCATTCAATAATTTCCACAGTGAATTCACATTATTTTATAATCTCTGTTTCCCATTGGAACGGAAAAAAATACAAGCTAACATTTCAGCCCCCAGATGGATAAGCAAAGGTGTAAGAATATCAAGTCAACAAAAACGTAAACTAAGGTACAAATATTTTAAACAAAGGAAAAACGATAAACTACTAAATAAAGTTAAAAAATACAGCTCAATTCTTAAGAAATGTATAATTACAGCCCAAAGAAAATATAATCTTAAATATATAAACAGTGCCAAAAATAAATGCAAGGCTGCCTGGCAAGTAATTAAACACAATTTTATTCTGACTCTTCCCGAACCTATAATACAATAAACGAAATCGATATAAAAGGTAAACGTTTAAATAACCCTGAAGAAATTGTAGAAGCATTTAGCGATTTTTTTATTGAGGTCACTAAGAATACAAATCAAATCACGAATAATAATCAATTGAAAAAAAACGAATTGCCTACACTTAATCATAGTATGTTCCTTCGCCCTTGTAGCTCGGAAGAAGTGCTTAAAACGATATTAACACTAAATAATACCGCGTCTGTGGGTTATGATGGTATATGTACTCATGTCGTTAAAACATGTGCAGAAATATTATCTCCTGTTCTACAAGAACTGATAAATCTATCTTTTGAACAAGGCGTGTTTCCGGATATTCTCAAAAAGTCCATTGTTCGTCCTCTGCATAAAAAAAATGATAAAATGCAAATAGACAATTACCGACCCATTGCACTTATACCGATATTTTCCAAAATATTCGAGAAAGTAATGCACAGACGACTAAGTGACTATTTAAACAAGTTTAAAGTAATTCGAGAAGAGCAATTCGGATTTCAAAAGAGCAAGTCAACGACGTTGGCAGCCTATGGGCTAGTGAGTAAAGTTTTAGCTAAAATTGACAAACGCATACCAGTATCTGTAATTTTTTTCGACATGTCCAAAGCTTTTGACTGTGTGAATCACAACCGACTGATTAGTAAATGTGAAAAACTGGGTATTCGAGGACCAGCCTTGGATTGGTTAAATAGTTATTTGACAAATCGAACTCAATGCGTTGAGATAAGCTCCATAGATAATGCTAATTATTTGAAAACATATAAGTCAACATATAAAAATAGTAGTTCTGGTGTGCCCCAAGGGAGTATATTGGGTCCGCCTTTATTTTTACTGTACATAAACGACTTGCCTTATGCAATAAATCATCAGTGTATTCTTTTTGCTGATGATATTTCATTAATTATAACTCACGACCAAAAAACCACTGCCAGTACTCATAATGGTGTGCTTAACACGGCTGCAAATTCTATCTTGGAGTGGCTTAACAATAATAAACTATGTGCCAATATTGCTAAAACAAAATTTATGACTTTTAGGTTTTATAATTCCGAGAAAATTGTATATGACGTAAGAGCCGGTGGGCAGCTCATTGAGCCAACCGATCAATATAAATTTCTCGGAATATTGATCGATCAGCACTGCAACTGGAAAAGCCACATAGATCTAGTATGTAGTAAAATTAATAAATTCGTATTCGCATTAAAGAAATTAAGACGAATTGCAAGCGAAAAAGCGGCCCTAACGGCATATCACGGATATGTCGCATCCGTTCTCAGATATGGTCTTTTGATTTGGGGAAACTCTACAAGTATAAATAAAGTGTTTCTTGTTCAGAAAAAATGTGTAAGGGCAATATGTGGCATTGGACCTTTAGAATCGTGCCGTCCACTATTTAAGAGACTTGGATTGCTAACTCTCACTAACCTGTATATAATGCAAATGGGTGTATTTGTTAAAGAACACCCAGAGCTATTCGAAACCTTTGGAGAAAAAAAATTGTACTCTAGCAGGGATCCAACAATGCTTAGAACAGCTTGCTGCAAAAGTTCCTTACATCAAAAAAACTGTAGCATGATGGCAATACGGGTCTTTAATAAAATACCAAAACGTATAAGGGAGATTCGATTAATAAGACTATTTAGAATAACATTACGTGAGTGGTTGTTAGAGAAATGCTATTATAACTTAAATGATTTTTTTAATGACAAGAATGACTTTACAAAAACTTTTTAAATATAACCTAATGGTGACATAATAAAATGAATTAATTAATTAATTATCTAATGAAATTATGAAATTGACTAGAAATGTAAATGTATGAATGCCAATCAATATAATATCTTAAAATGATTAGGAGTAAAGCTTATGACATAGTATTCTTCAATCGCAATCTGTATTAAGTATAAATCAATTTTAAATGACATACCCAATATTTGTATACCTAGTAATGGTGAAACATGTTGAACTTTTCATTATTGTATGTACCATCCTCAATACCATGTTTTTGACAAATAAATTACTTTGACTTTGACTTTGACTATAATTCTGACACTCCCCCCGCTTCGCCTAGAGCGGGGGAAGTTATTTGATGATTTCCCACCCCAAAAAAAACCCCGGTACACGACATTAAGAAAACTCCAGGTACAAAATGGACCCATTTTGAAACTGGAGTTTTCTTGATGTCGTGTTCCGGGGTTTTTTTTCTATCTCAATTGTGGACTCCCTCTAGGCAATTTTTACCCCAAGACTTCCACTCCAAGAACACTGGCCTACGAGCCATGTTTTAGGAAAGAATGAAAACGCATTCCAAATAACTAATCCAACCATACTACAAACAATTTTGTCGAACAAATATAATTTATCTTGGCTGATTTTTTTTACTGTGTCTACCAAGATCATAATAAGGGCGTTCTATATTCAACCTTATTTATTTCTATTTGCAATTCACATTCAAATAGTAGGTACAAAACCAAATTATTAATAAAATAGCAAATAAACATTTTAATATAAATTCGAACAGCGAGCGCATTCCTTATTTGAATTTTTATCTGAAAATAAAATTGGCGCGAATTTAGCCATAGATCAGATTCTACTGTTTGTTGTTGAGTCGGTTTTAGTGGCGTAAAAAATATTATTATCAGTATTTATAGTATTTTACACGTATTACAAAATTATTCTTATTTTCATCTATCAGTTTCTGATATTCCTTAATTTAATTAGTCGAGTTGATTGATTTACAAGAAAATAATCGATTGAAATAATCGCATTTACACACAAAATAAAAAAAAAAAGAAATGGACGTCAATTTCGAAAGTTAATTTAGTAGTGGTTATGGATATTACGTGTTAATGGTCCTATTATTGCAAATTACGATAAGATCTGGGCATGTTCATGTTATTTATAATATTTGCAATGATATTTGTCTCATTTGTTATAGAATCTATTCGCGTCCGTGTGATATAATGTGGAATGAAAAATGTAAACAAGCACGATTGGCGCGAAACTTCGACTTTAGATTTCAAAATGTATCATTACCACTGCTAATTTAAGTTCAATTACGAATGATTTCTGCACGTAATAAAAGGACACGTTAATTAGGCCCAACAATGTGGAGCTTAAATGTCCGAAAACCATTTTTTTTATGATTTTTAGCGTCGACCTACACTGCCATCAAAATGGCTATGATCGTAATTTACGCACTTGGATTTTATAAAGGTTAATTAAGAAACTTGCTCAATAATTAAAGAACTTCTAACGACGTTTACATATGATATTTTTATTCTACTATCTTAATGAATGCACACCCATATTATTTTTTAACCAGAAAATAAAATATTTACAAAAATAATGAGGAGGTCGTATGACTGAAATGTTCGACCCCTTTCGGGGCCAGTACCGAGCCAGCGGAGGTTTGAATGTCAAGCCCCCGAAGGGGTCCGTACCGAACTATACGGTTAAGGAGGTCAAAAGTATAACTAGGTCAGTTAACACTTTTTTTTTAACTAGGCGGTCACAAGTTCAAGCCTCAGTTAGATTAGTGTCGTACTTATACGAACTGAATGTATGATGCTTTTATAATTATACTTCAAGAATAATTATGATAGGTAAGTGAATTGTGAACTTGCTAAAATCAAACGAGCAAATATATCATTAAAAATCTGCTTTATTTTCCCTATACGCGATATTTCCCGACAGCTCTACAAAAGCCATTATTCCTGACTAAAAAACAATTTGCCATATTTTTTTCTCAAACAACGAGAACTTCCAGAACACATATTTTAATGAGAATAATACTAAAGACAGTGGTGTTAATACTTCAGGGCTGGGGCAATGAATCGCGACGGGCAATAATAACATCCGACCAAGCTTTATATTTTATACTTATACCGGACTTCAGGCCTACCTACACAGAGTAGGGGGGCACAGAGGCAACGGCGCAAGACAATGTAATATCACAGTTGTATTTTCCCCAAGGGTGCAGCGGTGTAGTTTAAGTTAATTGTGTTTAAGTCTCCTGCTACCAGTCACAAATTCAAACCCCATGGCTGCTATTGGGAAATTCCTGATGCAAAATCCAATTATATTATGATGATATTTTCCCTGACCTAGGCAGTCGCGCGTGTGACCAGTAGACTAACGAGACAGTCGAATGCTAATAAAATCTGTCGGTATTGTTTCACGATAATGTTTAAATCCTTACTATCCTTACTAATATTACAAAAGCGAAAGTGAGTTTGTTTGTTTGTGACGTCTTCACGCTTTAATGGCAAAACCGATTTTGATGAATTTTGGTACAGAGATAGTTGGGACCCTGGAGACGGACATAGTCTTACTTTAATACTATTAAAAAAAAAAGTGAGAAAAAAGGGAGAAAGAGGCAAGAAAAGGGAAAACTTAGCATTGCTATTACAATAAATAAGGCGCAAGGGCAAAACTACAGGTAGCAGGTATCTGCAAATCAGGAAAGGGGAACTGTGTTACCCCGAATTTAACGCGAGCGAAGCCGCGTTCAAAAGCTAGTCGAATATAATTCTCTTATTGTACAAGCTTCCATGATCAAGCACATTCGGGCGGACTGCTCCGCTTCAGCGGAACACGACTATGTCTTCGTAGAGGCGAACAGTAGCGGCGAGTAGAGTAGCCGTTCCACTGGTAAGACGACAAGACGTGTCGACGAAGCGGTGGTATTCTACGCACGCCTCAAAGAGATATCAGCAGAGGGGCCCGTCAGGGCCATTGCCTGCTGGGGTTGTTGTACGAAAGGGATACGCGGCCCCAGAACATAAAGGGCTAAAGAAAAAATGGATAGGTTTTAATATGTACAAGTCTAATACTCCCTCCCGCTCCACCCAAAGCGAGAGAAGATCTTTTGACGATTTCCCATCCACGAAAAAAAGGGTACAAGCTTCTACGTACTAATTTCACTGAATGCAATGACCCCATTTATCAATCGTTCAAGGGCTGTCACAGACAATATTCCATACCAGTTATGGCACGAATTTTGAACGCAGTTTAGATTTTCACCTTCAAGGTGGTTTTTCAAATGCGGAACCCGATTGTGTCACTTCATTCACCATCATCCACTACTTAAACTATAGGTACCACAGTCTTTCACGGTAATTCATAGTTTATGAAAAAAAATCCTTACATCTGTGTAAATAACTTAGCATCATATCAAAGCAAATAGCATAATCCTAATTGAAACTGTTAATCAGATGCGTCGGTGGTGTAATGGTCAGCATAGTTGCCTTCCAAGCAGTTGATCCGGGTTCGATTCCCGGCCGACGCATTATCTTTTGTATCTTTAACAATAAAATTTTACGTATTTCTTGTTTGGAACTACCCTTCTAAACTGAAGGACAAAACAAGGATCTAAATAGCGCAACGAACAAAAGAAACACAGAGGAAAGCACAATGGATCCATTCCTTCTTTTCAGGCTCAAGAGGACACGATTGCTCTTTTCGCCGTAGCAAGCTGTACAGCCTGAACCCGACATTACTCTGTGCAACCCCATTTAAGATGTAAACACATAAGTATAGGACGTAGGGGCGCGGGGCGCCAGTCGTCGCGGCCGAGCGCCCGCGAATAGACGCGGGGAGCAACGCTCCGCAAAAAAATTACCCAAAAAGTAATTATTCTTTCATTTATTCTGACATAAATATTTTTTTCAACTTAAAAATTAAATTTAAATGTTAAAAGAAAAGTTTCAGTATTTTCCCTCCGAAAAGCGCATTGCAGTAGCGGTTTGGAACATCAAATGTTTTGAATTGTTGTAGAGACCGACCGAAAAATTCCTTTGCCCTAAATGTTTCCTTCCCTTTTTTCACGATTTTCTTTTTGTTATTTTTAGATAATGTTATACGGCTAAGTGTTGAATGTAATTTCGTCAATTCGGGATGCCTTGTTGTGGATTATGACGAGTTGAATCAAGTGAGTTCAGTTGAAACTTATCGATTGTAGCAAGAAATGTAGCGAGATGTAGCTAAAGTAGATTGTGGCTTTTCCAATTATTTTTTTATTGGTCAGTATCTTCTTTTGAGTTGCTCGTTCCTAAAATTTGATTATCAGCTTTTTTCTACAATGTATTCACTTTCACAGCAAACGTAGCTTGTATTTTTGCTTTAGTAGATGTATCTTCGAACGCATTTCATGAATAAACTCGTTAGCTTTATAGGTACCTATTTTATTCGTAATGTGAACATTTTCGGGAAACATTATAGGTTCGATCATTACGTTTATGAACTCTAATTAGCGGCAATATAGGGTAAACACATGTAATAATTGATGGCTTAATTTCAAATACAATACCCATAACGGACGAATTATGGCATGATCAAACGGAATAACGTAAAGTACCCAATTACTATTATCGTTTATATAAAGTTTGTAGATGTTCTAAGAGAATCAGTTGACAATCAAAGAGACTATATTTTGGGATGGTAATATTATTATGTACAAATATGTTTCGTTTGGAAACGTATTGTGGCTACTGTCAAATGCCATGTCAACTTTTCTGCCAGAAATAGCAAGACCTAATAGAATCTCTTCATTTTATAATTTTAAATTTTAATTGAAAAAAAAATGGCCCAGCTGAGTGACGAAATGTAGGCAAATAGAAAATTGAGGCCGTAATAAAGATAACTGCCGCTCGGATCTTGAGGTTAAGCCACGCTTGCCTAAGTTGGTCTGCAGATGGGTGACCACCCGATACATACCGAGTTTCCTCCGTGCCTCGAGAAGCACGTTAAGCTGTTCGACCCGACTGGCATTTGTAGATCTTTGACAGTCGTTACAGGTAGTCAGTGGCTTTTAGTCTTATCAAGGAGTATCGTATTACCCATTTGGTAAATGGGTTGTGGAGGTCAGATAGGCAGTCGCTCCATGTAAAATACAGTTGTTAGCTAAATCCGATAAGACTGGAAGCCTACCCCAAAATAGTTGGGAAAAGGCTAGGCAGATGATGAAGATTGATGAATTATTATTTACTATCCTCGATTGCAAATTCACATGTCGCACTGAAATTCTGAGAGAACCCAATTCTGGGTAAACGGGCGGAGCGGGGTGGAGTGTCAGACTTGTACTTACTAAAAACACACGTATGTTCATTATTTTCCTTTAATGTTCCGGGGCCGCGGTATTTCTTTCGAACAACCCGCAACCCGCAACCGGTAAGGCGGTGGCCCTGGCTGGCCCTTCTGCTGACATCTCTTAGAGGCGCGCGTGTAACACGAACGCACCATCGACACGGCAGTTAAGCTCGCCGACACAATTAAGAATCTCAACATTATTGTTCCTAATCTGCTGATGCTGCTTTTACCATTACCAATTTTTTTTCAATCACAATATTTCATCACCATTTTTAGATCTCCATTCCTCTAAAATGAGCTTACAGCTTGATGTCCTCCTAAATCGCGTTTCATTTAACTAAGCAGTTTCCAGTCCGCGGCGGTCTTTGTAAGTTTTTACATCATCGTAGTTAGACGGTGTCGTTGTAATCCTATCTCTATGTCATCCATTATGCGCTATTACCGTACTCGCATCTACTTTTACGACTTCGCGGAGATAAGCTGGCGGTATCTTAAGTTGTTGGTCGATAGACTTGTCTGCGTAGTTATATGTAGGCATACAGTGTGCTAAGAATGTCTGATCGGTTTCTATAATAGACTAACTAGCTTTTGCCCGCGGCTTTGCACGCGTTAAATTCGGGGTAACACAGTTCCTCTTTCCTGATTTACAGGTAGGTACCTGCTACCTGTAGTTTTTGCCCTTGCGCCTTACTTATTGTAATAGCAATGCTAAGTTTTCCCTTTTCTTCCCTCTTTCTCCCTCATATCTCAATATTAAAAGACGACTACTCTAATTCTACGTAGGTAAGTCAACCCCGTCTCCAAGGCCCAAAATAAATCTGTCAGTCGAGATCATCTGCCCTGTATCAGATATTGCCGTCCTTTCATCTGAAGGAAAAACTTATTTATTCATACCTATTGATCCCGTAGGAAAAACTTCGCTTGTAACGAAGTTCCTCGAGTCGATAGTGATTTATGATAAAAGTTGGCGATCTATTGAGAAAGTAGACTAGAAATAGTCTTTGGAGGACTAAAAAAAGTGTTGTTGACGTACTCACTAGAATATAAAATAGAATAATATTCTAGAATATGCTTTATTGTAAAATAATATTAAACAAAAACAATCGTCGCCTAACAAAAACAGTCGTATGAGTGGGTCTATCGAAGGTTAAGGTATACTCGATGAGGTCAGTCTACGGATAGATGACTAGGATCTAGAACTCCCTGTACTTGAAAAGTACGTTAAGGCGATGGTCCCGTCCGTCAATTGTAGATCTTTGACATTGATTACGGGTCCTCAGAGTCCGCCAGTCTCATCAAAGGATACCGTATTACCTTATTACTGGGCTCTGGATTTCAAATAGATAGTTGTTTGATTACTATATTGGTATTCAGCTGCATCTGATTGACCTGGACGCCTATCTCAACATCGCTGAAAAAAGTAAAGCAGAAAATGTATTTTAGGCTATCTGTGGCGTGATGGAGGCATGAAGGGGTGTACCAGGCGTGTGCATACGAATGTACAAGTATTTCCTTGGCCACAGTCTCGAGGTGGTAGTAGGAAAGATGGGATTATTATTCGGTTGGAGTCTGACATTTCGTTATGAGATCCAAAACAGCTCAATCGTCGACAGTTCAATCGGTTGCCACTGTTCATTCTTTAACTAAATAGTTATACTGGCGCGAAATATTGTAGCGGATTAGTTCTATATCTAACTAATCAAACAAATCAAATGCCGAATGGTGAAATATGGCAGAACCACCTACTTATATGTATAACCCATATAAGTAGTCATTTGCAAATAAATGCTGTTCTATTCTATTCTAAAAAAAAAACAAAAACTCATATTTTATCAACAATCTTGATGTCCTCATGACCCGTGAGGAATTTTCTCCATCGAAGGAAGCTATAGCTGCCTATAGATTTGGCTATACGTATACAGAGGAGGAATAATATTTAAGGTGGTAGGAACCGCAATGAATATTCATGAACCACTATAGAATGGGAGCCACTCACCTTTGGAGTTGTCTTTTCAGGCGAAAATAGAATCGTGTTGTTTTTTTTTAATATGGCAACGAAATAAATTTGTTAACAAAATGTTTACCAGCCTCTCTTAATCGATGTTCAAAGTCTTGATCCATGAGTCAAAGAAATTTTAACATTCAGTTGCAATGTGTCATGTTTGTACGAAATTTTTTTTGTACCCTAAACATCATCCTGACTAATATTATAAAAGCGAAAATGAGTTTGTTTGTTTGTTTGTTACGTCTTCACGCCTTAATAGCTAAACCTATTTTGATGAATTTTGGTACAGAGATAGTTGGGACCCTGGAGACGGACATAGACTAGTAGAAAGTAGGAAATGAGGGAGTAAGGGGGAAGAAAAGGGAAAACTTAGCATTGCTATTACAATCAATAAGGCGCAAGGGCAAAAACTTCAGGTAGCAGGTACCTGTAAATCAGGCAATGGGAACTGTGTTACCCCGAATTTACCGCGAGCGAAGCCGGGGGCAAAAGCTAGTTATGAAATATTTAGAAGTCAAAAAAATCACTGATGAAAAAGTTGACTTAAAATTTTTCACCCGGAAGGACAAAATTACTGAAACCTATAAGACCAGAAATTTCCTCGTTTAGAGTAAATTTAAACTTCCATACTGTAAGAGTGGACAGTAACATCCCCATCTAAGTCCCATTAAACGTCCCATACAATTCTTTTATGTAGGTACCATTAAGTGAATCTGGTCATTTTGTGGGATATTGCAAATGATACGACTTCCACAAAGTTTCTATGATTAACTAAGTAACGGACCTTTTCTCCAGTCTGTACTTAACTGACTGACATAACAAGTTAATGTTCTAGCTAGATGGCTCTTTGATAATGTCCGCGTTATTTCTTTCTGAGGTTTTCTTAATGGTCGAATATGAAAAGGTACTACTCTTTTAATATATAAATTGGGTTCTCAAGAAAATGCCTATCCGCCATTCACATAATTTAGTCTATGAATACAGAAAGAAATAGAGGGTGTAAGGCATCGTCAAGATAACAGCACCAAATACCGGGCCCAACGATGCCTCGGAACTAGGACTCAGATCTCGAAGAATTATTCAGACGGCCCCTTATTTTTGTACAAAAATAATTATCTTAATCGATGAAGCTATATAAGAGGAGGACTATGAGCACATGTACATCGTTTTTTTTATAAATATGTTTAAAAGAATGGTTGATAAGTATTATTAATGACTGATATATTTTATCACAGACTCGTTATCCATCCGGAAGACAGACTTGAATATTCAAATAATGAATTCATAATTAAATAAGATTCAATTTGTAAACTAAAGTTAGAAGCGCATTGATAACAATTGTTCCTAACTGATAGATAACATATTTGTTTAAACATTCTAACTTGATAAAGCAATGTGCTCGTCAAATTCGAAATTGTTTTCATCGGCGTTGGTGGTGTAATGGTCAGCATAGTTGCCTTCCAAGCAGTTGATCCGGGTTCGATTCCCGGCCTACGCAATATTCTTTTGTAGTTTTCTTTCAATTTCTTTTTCTCTTTCTATTAATTTTGAGATTTTTTGGAAAAATATGTATCATCGAAGTATGAAAAGAAAATCTGCAATTAAATTATTTTTGTCGAATAATTTAGAAAACTAAGTTTTATACTCTCTAGTGTTTACGTAAGATTATGGATATCTTTTGTTAATTAACTTTTTTTTTAAGTTTTTATAAAATAGATCCGTTAGCCTTTAAGGATGAGACAGATTAAATACTTCATAGCAGATTTTTTCTAAATAAGCCAAAAACTTACAACATCACTTAAAATGATTACCCACTAGAACCTCGGCCCAAGGTCAGAAAAATCTTTTCGTCCATAATTACATTACGCGGTCAGCCCTTCAAAGGGAGCCATTTTTGTAATCTCCCCCAATGCCACCCCCCTCCCCCTTAGTTAGGGGGCCACTAAAACTTAAGATAGTAAGTTCACCCCTAAGTTTAGTGAGCTAATTGTAATGTGGTAAATTCTTTAGGATATTTTGAGAAACTGGTGCAAATTATGGTGAGAAAATAAAAAAGATTTTTATCTCAGAGTGTTTAGTTGTGGTATGATGGTATATCATACAAATTCTTATCGAAGATTTATTTTCAGATGCTTTAGCATATCGTTTAACACATTCGAAGAATAATTTTAAACTTAAATGGTTTTCTCATAGATGCCATTATCAAAACTGGTCCAAATTAATAAAATCAACTTTCATATTGAGAAGAATCAAAAGAATCGATTCACCCAGTCGAAAGTTCTGAGCTAACAAACATAAAAAATACAGTCGAATTGAGAATCTCCTCCTTTTTTTTAAGTCGGTTAAAAAGAATAATAAGTCGGTTAATAAGAAGACCATTTATTTATTAACCCAACTGGCTACATAATTGATCATAATACCTCCTATGAATAGAAATAAATAATTCTCCACATACATCTTTCTTTTGAAAATGAAGAATCTTTTTAGAAGAGAAAATTGTAAGCCAACAAACTTCAACATCAATAAAATCCCGAAGTATATTTTTGTGTACATTTTGACAAGGCAGTAAGCCTTACAATTTGCAGGGCCCAGGTGTTCTCCCCGCCATCCTACCAGCTGATGCCCGCCCGGTATTCGGTAGCTCGCAAATTTTACGACGTTCACACTGAAACTCTAGTTCCCATGAAGTTATTATAAGTAATTGTTCTTGTTTTAAACGGGATTTAGATAATATCATTATTAATAAAACGTTTTGTCTCTAAATTGTTTTATAGTAGATTAAGTTTTTAGACTGGAATGTTCTAGACTAAGTTTGACAAATTATTGTTTGGGAATTATGTTCGAAATTAATTTTATAAACTTAGTAAGACATTCTGTGCGTGCATGGTGTAAATAATGCCTTCACAAACCATCAACCAAACTTTCTGTAAAAAATATTGTTGGGAAGAGAATTTTTATTTTGTGGAGGTGTAAAATCACACTTTATTTAACAACACTATTTATGGTTTTCTAAAAAATGTGCTAAGTTTATTGGTCGTGGTTGTATATAAAGTAAAGTCATAACATTAAAAATAATGTTCAATAAAAATAAAACTTGTAAATAAAAATATTAAATAATTTATTTTTTAAAGGAGAATGCCGATTTAGTTAGGAGTTTTGGGCCCCTTAAAAAATTCGCGTGTCGCGGTGGTTTTAACTTGGTATTGTAGAACTTGAATTGCCTTTTCAGATCCTGAAATCGATTTTCAATTTTTCATCCTAGTTTAAGAGAAATCTTATTTTTTGAGATGCTGAAATTGAGGTTATAAAACAATATTCTTTTATTTTAGACATATTTCAAATTAAAATAATATTGTTTAAGAATTGAATGAAACTGAATTAAAAAAAAAACACTGCATATAATCTTCTCTTGCTTCTCTTGATTACTGTATTTATGTAGATTTATGTAGGAAGGGTATACGTATAGAACAGGTTATATTAAAGGAAGCTGCTCTACGACTGCTTACTTAGAACAACAATAAATAAAACAGCAGGTATTTATTCTTCAAGGAGTATATTATCTAGAAATGGAGCTGGGGCGCTTATATCATTAAGCGACCCCAGCTTAAATACCACAATACAGTCATTGTATGAGCGCAGCATCCTACTGTACGATTTTCTACTAAGCAACTACAATAATAAGCAACGATGCTCTCTAAAGAATTTGCCCTATGTTGATCTCTAGTTATTAATAAATATGTATAATAAATCCTGCTACTCACATGTCTCGATTTAATTCTAGCCCTAACTAGATAATTATTTTCACCGAATATTAAGGGCAAATCTTCTTCTAATAATTCATTGCTTATTTCTACACTGTAGGTACCATTCGCCCGCACATGCTCCCCATAATAGGATCTTGCCTGTTTTAATTGGTAAGATCCTAAAGCAAATCTTCTTAATTCGATTAAAGACAATCTTGTAAAGTTATTTAGATGAGGAGCACTGCTGTTTATGCTTTGGAAAATCGTACGCCTTCTATTTATATGTTCCCTTTGAATAAATTCCGATAAATAATTTATTGTATTTAATCTCGACAGAGCAATATTTAGGTACTCCACAGCATCGGGTCTATCATTAATTGTAGGGTGGAACTTATTCAAAAGGGAACAAGCTATTTTGAAATCAGTCATAAGATGACTTGACGCTCTATTAAAATATTCCTGGCGAAATAGTTTAAAATCTCTTTTGATTCTCCCATTTATAACCTCTACCACCCACCGGCACATTGTTACACATCTAGATTTATTAGCCTGCTGGGTGGTTAATTGATGTTCGTTTTCGGATAATGACTCGGGCATGTGAGGTTTATAATTATAACTTTCTAACTCTCGAATCACATCTCTAAATCCTCTGTCTAAAATGAATACATCACCGGGTCTAAAAAATGAGCGCATGGAACCATTTTCAGTAGCAAACAAGGCACTCATAATCGATGAGTCATTTTTTGTGGCTTTATAAGGCCCGACACACTCTAAAATATATCCATCGCAGCAAACAAATAAAAATGGTTTGACTAGGTTGGCATATTTATGCAGACTATACGTTTTCTTTTGATACAAATAATTACTGCTGCTTTGCACATAAACATATGTGCCATCACAGATTGCAATGGCAGGTTTTACATTTAAAGCCATGTTGGCATCCCCAAAAAAACCCTCTGGAATGATTCTATTCCGTGATGCTACATTTTGGATAGATGTGTGATTTATTCCTAAATGTCGAGAAACAAACTGTTCATTTAAACAATTTCTCACAATATTCATTTTTCTTTCCAAAGTGGATCTTGCTACTTTAAAAAGTGTTGACAGTCTTTGATTATTGTCACCTGTTCGGAGTTTTACTAAAAATATGCTGAGAGCAACAGAAGGATTGGGAAAGTGATCATATAACATAGGGTTACAATTTAGAAGTTCATTGAATTGCTCTGCAGTAAGTCCCAACCAAAAATGGCATAAATGAGAATCCATTGAGTTTATGTCATTAAAGTCCAACTGTCTCTCAGTAGCTTTTTCAAGTTTTGTGAAAATATCATCTACTTGAAATCCAGTAAAATCTGAATATGGGGTTTCTAGTTCATCCCAACGATTGCTGTGTAAATGATATCTGCAGATTCTTGCGGTCAAGGGAATATACTTTTTATGTTGTAACAATAAAACTTCCTTTATAGTGCCTGGTACCAAAAGACGTTCAGTATTCTCACAACCAAGGAATAGGCAATGACGTGAACTTGCCGAAACCCGTTTGTACTTTTGTGAATGAATTTTTGATGTTCTAGATAATTGTTGTTCCTGAAGTGGTGCCGGTTGTGGAACCGGCGGTGGTAGTGGAGGTGCTACAGGAATCACAGCATCAGCGATGATGTTACTGTCCATATTATCAGTCACTGGTGTAGACTCCACGGTGGATCTGTTAACGCCAGCAACAGGTTGCCTCTGTTCTTCTCTCGATGCAGCCTCCCAGCAAGCACGACAAACTCGTTCCAAATGCAAGATCTAAAAACAAAAATATTATATTTATACTATTTATTTTTATTCAGTTAGTTCAATCATAGTAATTCTGCTAAGATTACTACTGCTATGTACCACCATTGTACATTAAGTATAAATAAGATTAAAACACTTACGTGATGAGCTGGTGTCCATCTTAGTACAATGTTCCTTTGAGGACAGTCTTGACTAACTCTGTGAGTTCTGTGACTAGCAATTGACATGCTACACGCAAAACATATGTTAAGGTGTCCAAGAGCAGGGGATACAAGGGATAGACTCGTATCTGATGATGTCCGGTTTTGTAATAATACAAAACATTCAACACACAGGATGTCATCAGAGGATATCTGAAAAGATAGCAAAAAAAAAACTGAATTCTTAAGTAGATAATAATATGCACATTTATTCATGTGCCTAAAATCCTTTACAAAATAGTTTTAAGTAACACAAATGTTAGATTGTATTGTAAATCTATTATATGAAAATAAATGTATGATCACCTAAAAAGTTCCAGACAAAAATCTTTATTTTTCCACTGTGCTGTCAACATTCATTATTGTTGTGGGCAGAATGGGTTAATAAACTTAGGACACACATAGAAAACTATACATTGGACACACATAACATTCCTTAAAGTAAAAGTTAGCTGCCTGGATACATATCTGTTTTGGACTTAACTGTTCATTTCTGTTATAGAGGAAATAATAGATATTTACAGTTGACGATGACTCCTTGATTGACCAAACATAGGCATCGTAAATGTTCATATAAATCTTGTAAATGATACATTATAAACTTACCGGTGTAGGTGTTACCCAGGATCTCAGAAGGATACGCATTGGTTCATCTAAGTCTTCGATTTGACGGCTTCGAAAATTAGGCGCCATACGTAGGGAGCAATTTACACACCGGCGAGAGAGGGGGTGGTTTAGCCGACCTCTACCAGGTGTAGACATTTTTGAAGAGTAAAAAAAGAATCCAAGGCTCACTTAAAAACTGAAATAGTGTCACAATTTACTCGCTTATCACTAAAACAAGAGTCCCAAAGCTCACTTAAACTAAAGAGTCAATTTGCTCACTTATCACTAAAACAGGAGTCTAATATCTCAAAACAAAACCAGTAGAGGAACGTAAACGCTCAGCTCGACAGTTTTCACGCAACTTGTAACGAACAGAAGTAAACACGGAGGAATAAATTCAACTCGACGCAAACAAAACGAACGGCACGAAACAATTTGAATGAGGACATTGATTTGACAGATAGATCATAGATCTGTCTAGTCTAGGTGTGACCATATTAAATATTTTTGGTAATCGATTCACTAAATCGATTTGATATTAGTAATATTATTTGTTAATTGTAGTGTTACGTCTATGGTGTGACCATTTTGTAGTTTTAGTTTTTGAAGTGTTAATTCATATGGGAGGGTAAACCGCTCCGTCACGTAACGCGTTACGGAGCCAGTCTGTCTGGCTAAGTTTTTTTTGTCACTTTTTTTGGTTTCCTTTTACTTCTGTTTAACTCAAATAAAGATTGAGCCCGCCCGTCGTCTATATCGCACCTAATCAGTTAAATATATCTGGCCATTTTAGCCGACGAATTAGCAAAATATCGATATTTTCAATCGATTACTTACCATTATTTAATAGACATAGTCTGTCGTCTGGCAACATTCGCGATAAGTTATGATGGCGGAACTAACTTAAAATCAATACATTTAATATTAATAATGTTTTCCAATGCTAGGATAAAAAAAGGTTGATTAAAAAAAACTTGAACATATAAAAATACCACTTAATTTTTGAGAAGTAAATAGTCTTGACATGGTACCACAATAAGGGGCCCATTGGCGGGCATTCTCCTTTATATTGACTATGTGGGATGTGGACGCAGCGATCATTGTGCCGATAGTCGTTACAGCCAATGGCTTGATATTCAAGAGCTTCGACCAACACCTGAGAAGGCTCTCGATGGGCAGCTGGATCAAGGGCTTGATACAGAAAGCGGTACTCTTGGACACGGCTCGTATTGTTAGGAGGTTCCTTTCTCTGGAGTTCTGTAGCTTGGACCCTATTTCCAATGCCGGTGGGTTACTATTTTTTATTTTTAAATGTTTTAGAAGTAAGAAATATTTAAAAATGTAAAATTGTATGTTTTAATATCAATAAATGGAAACTTGTAAAAAACGTTCGAACTTTAACCCCCAATAGGTAAGGTCTAGAACAGAACAAACTCGCAGTGACGGTAAAAATACATATCTTTTTTCGGTTTGTATTTTAGAGCCATCATGAACTGTTTGTTGGACTTCAATTCAAAAATTACAATAGACTTTTCGGTTCGTATTCATTGTCATCATTCGTTATTCAGGATGATGTCAAGATTCGTTCATATTAAAGAAAAAGAAATAAAAAACATTTATCATTCGCAAATTACGACAAGCACACAAAACAACAAAAAAATAAACATTAAACATGCAAAACATCAGAAACATTTACAAATACATATATGGGACAAAACAAAAATAGCTTGGACGTCGTGACTGCGACGGGTAGGTCTCACTCAGCATGATGCTGTGCCATGGGAGCCCACAGCACAGTGCTGGTTTTTAATGGTCTACCCGTTAACCCCGTATTACTCAACAATCAGCTTTGAAACTGGATTCGTGTTCACTTCATGGTCGAGTCAGATGCCTAATAATCTGAACAACAGGCTTACTGTAGCTGAGTTATAGAAGTGAGATTAACTGACACTGCATGTTAAATACAATTATTCAGCTACATCCGCTTACACTGGAAGCCTACTCCAACATAGTTGGGAAAAGACTTACCTGTCGAGAAGTTACTTATAAGAAGCCCCCAAACTTAACTTACGTTATAAATAAGTATATATGTTTATATTAGTTTTTTTACTGAGGAAAATGTCATGAGGATAGTTTTGAGTACCTATGAATGTGGATGGGTTTAAGAGTAGAGGAAGATCAAAGAAACGATGGATGGACTGTACAAAGGGTAATCAAGATAGGAGGTGTTTGATGACATGACTAATAATAGAAAAGAATCGATGAAGAAGACTTGATGCGTCGACAAATAAATGCAACGACACGGTTGGCGCAGTGGCTGAGCGATCAACTGCTGCGTTGGGTGTCGCGTGTTCGATCACCACACGGAACAAATATTTGTATGACCTACAGATAGTTGTTCCGGGTGTGGCTGTTTGTGTATGTGAGTTTAAGTGTTTGTAGACGCACCTACGATACAGGAGAAATTCCGAGAGCGAGGCAACGTTTAAAAAAAAATGCGCTGGAGAATGATGATTATTTTTTGAGGAACTCGATTTAACAGCTATGACGTCATCAACATGGCGCGAGGTCAGTCACATTCTCATTGTAAACGCACTATTAAACACAAATTACAAAATCAAATTCATTAAAACGAAAGCCATACCTTTAATCACCCTCACTTTGGTTACTGACACTTTAATAACCAAATGAATACAATTACCAAGCCGACCAAACACGAAATAACAAACAAATATTTCCTCAAACCTGCTTTCAGTGAAATTCCTTGGAAAATGTTACTAAACGAAACGAAATTCCCTCGAATAATTACTGCTCGCGTTAACAATAGGAACGTGACACGAATTTTCCATTTCAATCAATATAACTTTCCATTTTGTTTGTCAAAAGTGTTGACAATGGAGTCACGGTTTGTTTAATGGTGTCTATAATTAATTATGGCAATGGAAATCATTGCTTTTTGTTTGTGTAGGTTGTTGGGCTTTTTTGAAGCTTTTCGTGTTGCAAAGGCCTATGAGCGAAATGTATGGAGCATTGCTGACGTTTTAGAGTTCCGTGGCCAAATGGCTAAAAGTTATAAGCAGATCAACCACAACAAAGAAAATATTATAAAAGAAAACTAATAAAATACCCAGACAATATATCCTTACTAATATTATAAAAGCGAAAGTGAGTTTGTTTGTTTATTTGTTTGTTTGTTTGTTACCTCTTCACGCTTTAATGGCTAAACCGATTTTGATGAATTTTGGTACAGAGATAGTTGGGAACCAGGAGACGGACATAGGCTAACTTTTATTAAAAAAAAGTGGGATATGAGGGAGAACGAGGGAAGAAAAGAGAAAACTTAGCGTTGCTATTACAAATCCATCAGGCGCAAGAGCAAAAACTGCAGGTCTGTTTGGTGTGTTATACCGAATTTAACGCGAGCGAAGCCGCGGGCGAAAGCTAGTATTAAATAAAATTGATATGGAACCACCTCGGAACCCTATCCTTACTTAATATTATAAAAGCGAAAGTGAGTTTGTTTGTTACCTCTTCACGCTTTAATGGCTACACCGATTTTGATGATAGTTGGGAACCAGGAGACGGACATAGCCTAATTTTTATTTTAAAAAAGTAGGATGTGAGGGAGAAAGATGAAAGAAAAGGGAAAACTTAGCGTTGCTATTACAAATCAATAAGGCGCAACACAGTTCGTGTTACCCCGAATTTAACGCGAGCAAAGCCGCGGGCAAAAGCTAGTCGATTATAAAAGTAATTTTGAAAATCGGCCTAAAAATAACTGAGAAATCGCATAATAAACATACAAAAAACTAATTTCAGTAGAATTGAGAATCTCCTCCGATTTTTGAAGTCGGTTAAAAATAAGCAAAAAACTCTTCGTTTTTTATTTGTTGCATTTATTAATGCATGACGTCTAGTGTTATTTTTTTTGTTGCTGCCATTAATCTCAATTCTAAAAGACAGACAGTACATTATAGACTGGTACGTCTGCAGAGTTTTGATAGCAATTTAATATCCCTCCACAATTCGTATACATAGAATAATAATCACTACTTACACAAAGTAAAGTAATTTCGGATATTTCATCAAATTGTCGTTCCAGTGTGTCGGACGTTGAGAAATGGGTCGCGCCACAAAAAGTGACCGACTACCGACCAGCTCAGGTGCGGAGCCCGACTTGAGCTCCTTTTGTGATGGAAACGCGACCATTTATCATTTCGTGTCCAAACACTTGACAGATTTTCAAAATGGATAGTAATATTAGCGAGCATACTACAGATACAAGTATACGGATTTCTGCCGTGGCCCGATGAAGGGTGTCGAATTTTAATCACAAAAAAAAACATTTTCAATACGCTTCTTACTACCTCGAAAACTGGCTCTTATCTGTTGTTTTTGGCTCTATAACACATAATACTCTCGCCTGGCGGCTCGGCCGTTAAATCCGCCTCGGCCGCAATGTCGGAGTTTCCTCACTTCGATCAAAATGTAGTATATTGCAAAAAAAACCGACTCTCAACAAAAGTGTTTATCAACCTTTTTATTTGTGGTATGATAGTATCTTACACAAATTAATATACCTAGAGTAAGTATTATATTATTTTCCATTGCCACAAAAAGATATAAGCATATCATTCATATATATAAGAAGAAAAAATATATTATACAGAAAATAACTCATAAACTACCAAAGTTTTTTTTATTTATAAAAAGAACTTTGAAAATCGGCCCACAATTTACGGAGAAATGGCGTAACAAACATACAAAAAATACAGTCGAATTGAGAACCTCCTTTTTTGACGTCGGTTAGAAGTACAACTCTTGTTCCAAACACATAATTAAAGCCTTTGTAGATGTCATATTCACCGATTGTATGGATTCTAGGAGGTTAAGGAAAATTACAATTTTGACATATTCGGTAATACACCTAAGCGTGATTTTTATCTTGTGACTCAAATAATGCGACAATTCTTATAAGTTGATCATGATAGTAGGTTTGGGTATTAGTCTAGTCAACAAGTTCAAAAAGACGAAAAATAGAAATAAAGCTCTTAAAAATATGAGCGATAGCTCATTCGATTCGGAATGACGTCTAGAAAAATGTATCTCGAGGGTTTATTAGCACATAAAAAATTGCGATTGTTATAAACAAATTAAGAGAAAAAAAAAATGTCATTTGGTTTTTTGTTAATAACTTGAAAACTATAAACATTTTTGAAATTTAAAAAAAAGATCCTTAAAGAGGAGGAAATTTCCAATAAAAAAGTCCCAACTCCCCGAACTCTACCTCTATTATTTATAATTTTAATTTAACGCTGAAAATAGGGCTTCGCGCGGCCGTTACGGCTTGGCCGCTAAAGAGAGCGCACCACATAAAATAATTTTTTTACAGTAACAAATATAAATTTAAAAATTAAAAAAAATTATGGTATCATCTAGATACTTGAAAGAATAAATCCCCGTTGGAAAAAAGTTATTTAGTCAATTTTTCAAAAAGTTGTACTTTTGTTAACTAACTAATTTTTTTCTAATCTCCGTTCTTATAAATAACGACATAAAAGTTTAAATAATACACCTATAAATTTTTGGCTTCGTGGAGCCCTTCTTATATACAGGGTGTCCCGAAACTCAACGTCAAGCGGGCACGGGGCGATAGGCTAGGTTATACTAGTTCTGGTAAAAATAAAAAAATATAATCTATGTTACTTGGTTAAGTGGTAAAAGGAATACTTTGATAATGTTTGAAAATCCACACCTTTGATCACATATTTAGGTGCTGTGATCACAAATTTCTTAATTTCGCAGTGTTTTTTTTTACCGTAATCCCTAATAACTATGCCATTGATTGCAGTCACAAATGCAATAGTAATTATTGTCAGTTTAGTAAAAAAAAATAGTTTTATTGAGTCATGCTTCAAAAACATTTTATCAGATAACTTTGACAAATCATATTTAAAATAAAATGTACTATAGTACCATGGGCAAGTCATTTAAAAAAATGGCCCATTTAATCAAGATTTCGAAATGGTACAACACGTACTACTTATCTTTACATAAAAAATATTATTGCTTACTTACTTGCAAAAGGACCTTATTTCGAAAAAGTTTTTTAGCTGAATAATTGTAATTTCGTGTACAAAAAGATATGCTTCGATATTGTGTAAGCGAGACAGACAAATGAGTTAGAGTGAGATAGAGAATGACACTGTTCCAAGTTCATTAAGAGACACAGAGACGACAGAAATTTTATAAAAAAAAAAATAAGTACGATATGATACCTTGTTATTGGTATTATTACAAAAGTTAATCATAATGAAACAATAGCAAGAATTGTAATACATTTATTTTTTCTTTAAAACTAAATTAAATGTTCAAATTGTTTGCCTTCGGCACGAATACAGGCTCTACATCGTCTCATAAAAGATCTTTTCACTAGACGTGCGTATCTTCTTGTGTTTATTTCTTCTGCTGTTTCAGCAATTCTTTGGCGTAGTTCCGTCAGATTTTCTATAGGTTTTGAATAAACTTTTTCTTTTATGCAGCCCCAGTAAAAAAAATCAAGGGGGTTTAGGTCCGGAGACCGAGGGGGCCACAAAATTGAACCAAGGCGTCCGATCCATCTATCGGGATATTCCCTATTTAGGTAATCTCGGACCGGACGAGCATAGTGCGCTGGGCAACCATCTTGTTGAAACCACATATCTCTGTAAATGTTGAGTGGCACGTCTTCTAACAGAGTCGGCAAATCGTTTTGCAGAAACTCTAGGTAATTGTTGCCATTTAAGTTTTCAGGCAGCTCAAATGGTCCGATAACTTGCCCATTTAAAATTCCGGTCCACATATTGACTTTGAATTGATATTGGGAGCGATCTTCCCGCATTAAATGTGGGTTTTCTATGTGCCAACCATGTAGGTTGTGTAAGTTTAAATAACCGTCTTTTTTAAAGGTCGATTCGTCCGTCCATAAAATTTTGTTTAGAAACTGCGGATCTTCACGAATTTTCGCCAACATCGTTCTGCAAAACTCGATCCTAGGTGCGTAGTCACGAGGCAGCAAACTTTGTACACGTTGTACATGGTACGGGTGATAGTCACATCGCTTTAAAATTCGTTGAGCTATACTTTTCGGTATTCCAGTAGCTCTTTCTATTGCACGTAATGAAGTGCTGGGATCGTTTTCGACTTCATTTAAAACGACGTCTTCTTCGTATCCTCGTGGCCTTCCACCAGCCGTATGTGCACTTGGTAATCTTCCTTGCGAATATGACTGGTGCACGTTGATGAAAACGCGGTGATCTGGGTGACGCGCCGCATTTGGATATCTTTCGCGATATAATCTGGCTGCGGCAGAGGCATTACAGTGGCACTCACCGTAGATAATATGCATGTTCGCATATTCTTGCGCGGTGTACACAAATGGCATGTTGTCAAACTTTTTTACTATACAGCAAAACAGTCGGCAGCACAATAAATAATCGAGTCCAGGAAAATAGCCAAAATTGTCAACACAAATGCGATATCAAGTCCAGGATAACACAAGCCAAAGTCGTCAACACAAACGTGATATCAAGTCCGGGATAAAACAAGCCAAAGTCGTAGTACGAAAGTTTCACGATTACGGATAGATGCGCAGTAAACGAAAGAACAAAGCGTACTAACTGATAATAACCAATATTCAATTGACTAATTTCCAGTGACATCAATATCTTTTTTTTTTTATGAATGGCATCTCGCAGTTCAACCAAGGAGGTTTTCGTCTGCTTAACCGGGCGAATCCTGTGGGTGCCTTAAAAATTAAGACCTCCAGCCAGGGTATAAACTTATAAACTAAGCGACTACACGCTAAGGGCACCCCCTGTGGGGTACGAGCCTCGGCTTAGGGCGTCGCTGAGGGACAGCAAGGGACAGGCTGGATCTGAGTGATATTATTTATGGACTATTTTAACTTACTGGCTCAGCAGCGCGGGCTGGCTCTTGCAAGGGACGGGTGGGCATCAATATCTGTCTCGCTTTCTCTAAAAATAAATTTTCTGTCGTCTCATTCTAATGAACTAGGAACAGTGTTATCCTCTGTCTTACTCTAACACATTTGTCTGTCTCGCTTACACTGTAGTGAAGTACACCTTTTTGTACGAAAGTACAATTCAGGTAAAAACTTTTTCGAAATAAGGTCCTTTTGCAAGTAAGTAAGCAATAATATTTTTTATGTAAAGATAAGCAGTACGTGTTGTACCGTTTCGAAATCTTGATTAAATGGGCCATTTTTTTAAATAACTTGCCTATGGTACTATGGTACATTTTATTTTAAATATGATTTGTCAAAGTTATCTGATAAAATGTTTTTGAAGCATGACTCAATAAAACTATTTCTTTTTACTAAACTGACAATAATTACTATTGCATTTGTGACTGCAATCAATGGCATAGTTATTAGGGATTACGGTAAAAAAAAAACACTGCGAAATTAAGAAATTTGTGATCACAGCACCTAAATATGTGATCAAAGGTGTGGATTTTCAAACATTATCAAAGTATTCCTTTTACCACTTAACCAAGTAACATAGATTATATTTTTTATTTTTACCAGAACTAGTATAACCTAGCCTATCGCCCCGTGCCCGCTTGACGTTGAGTTTCGGGACACCCTGTATATACTTAACAAGATCATGCCATAAAAAATTATTAAAGTTTATTATTTTGTTTATAATAATTTTTTAAAGTTAACAAAAAATTAAAAATCCAAAAAATGTTGTTAAAAATTTTTTTTTCGACAAATTTTATGTTATTGCTGTTTTCGCATCTAACAACAGCATTAAATTACGGTCAAAAAAATTTTTTAACATTATTTGTTAAGATATTTTTTATAAACAAATAGACAAGTTTAATATTTTAAAAAAAAATTTCTTTACCATTTCATTGTCTTGGCAAAATTATGATTTTTAAAACAAAAATTTTTTCTTAAATAACTTTTTTAATTGTTTATAATCGTTTTTTTTACATTTCGATTGTTTAAATAATTAGTTAAGAAATTATTTTTTCTTTAAAAATCATAATTGGTGTTTCTTTATAAGTTAACAAAAAAAAAAAAAATTTATAAATAATTTCATCGTTTGTTAACTTAACAATTTGTTATAAACAAATTCCATAAACTGTTATATTTTTTTTGTTGAGCAAAAAAAAAAAACAAAAACAGACATATGTATGACCGTAATAAAAAAAAAACTATTTTTTAAAACACTTTTAAATATTATACGAGACCGAAGTTGAATCGCCCTCTTGATTTGTCAACTAACAAATTGATATAACTTATAAACTATGAGAGATACGATGATGAACATTCAAGTGGTTTTTATAAAGGATTAATTTATCTTTTAAATAAGCGAATGACCAAGTTTCTAACTATTGTTTATCAACCATTATATGCATTTGTTTATAAAAATTTGAGATTTTTTTTACTTTTTCGTATCGCTTTTTCGTTTCGTATCGCTTTGAACCTCAAAACAATTTTATTTAGTGATAAAATATCTACCAATGAACCTTTACATCATATCTTTACGGCACAGCAAACATAATTTATCAAACTGAAACTCACTAGAAACGCTGCGCGTAGATGTTTCTGAGACAGATGAACTTGAAGATCCTGCGATTATTTTTTTCGAAAGTAAGTAATTAATTCGACACTTTTCGTGAATTTGAATTTCCGTTTTGCCTTCCAACATTATGTGCTTCTTATCACCAATATTTAAACTATGCTTATGTAATGTACCTATCCCACGTTCTTTTATAGTCTTCACATCTTTAGCACCAATCAAGTGTTTTTCACAAATGAAGCATTTCACAGAGTAGTCCATTGCAATACAATGATAATTAATACACAGTTAAGTGAAACAAATACTTTTAAAATACGAAAAACAAATCAAGATTTAAGGTTAAGTGAAAAAAACGTGGTACTTGCGTAAATACTTAAAAAAAATTATCTTGTTTAGTGTAATTCGATATTAGAGCCACGTGAACAGTAATTAGAATATATTTAGACAATAATTCAAATGCAATTCAACAGAATTTAAATTGGTTTTAAAAAAAAACAACTTAAATTTTTTTGCGTAGAGAAATAATTTTTATAAAGCCACGAGGTGATACACTGAACTGCACTTACTAAATGTGAGACTGACTATGAGCCACGTCCTCTACCTTAACAGGTATAAAGATTAGGTAGAAGGGATCTAACAAAAGAATTGACCTTCGGTAGAAGCAGCTGCACACTTAAACGTAAGAAACTATGGATGATGTATAAATATTTTAGACAAGAATATTTGCTACAAATTGCGAAAAGAAAAATTTGGAAGATACAGGCAATAAAAATTCAAGAAATTCGAAGATAACTCAATAATTTCATCAAAGAAACTATTTTTTTTTAAATAAACAATAGAAGTAGCTCGAATTAGAAGCTATAATAACTTAATATAATATATAGAAATTAAAAATATTGGTAAGTGATGCAATAAAGAAACAAAAAATTATATATAAAAGAAAACAAGTTCGATAAATATTAATAAAACACGTATATAATTTTAACTATATGAGATACAGATATGATGTAAAGGTTCATTGGTAGATATTTTATCACTAAATAAAATTGTTTTGAGGTTCAAAGCTGTAATTTCATTATTTAAAAGTTAAAAGTCATAAAAGATACGAAAAAGTAAAAAAAATCTCAAATTTTTATAAACAAATGCATATAATGGCTGATAAACAATAGTTAGAAACTTGGTCATTCGCTTATTTAAAAGATAAATTAATCCTTTATCTAAACCACTTGAATGTTCATTATCGTATCTCTCATAGTTTATAAGTTATATCAATTTGTTAGTTGACAAATCAAGAGGGCGATTCAACTTCGGTCTCGTATAATATTTAAAAGTGTTTTAAAAAATAGAATTTTTTTTTTTATTACGGTCATACATATGTCTGTTTTTGTTTTTTTTTTTTGCTCAACAAAAAAAAATAACAGTTTATGGAATTTGTTTATAACAAATTGTTAAGTTAACAAACGATGAAATTATTTATAAAATTTTTTTTTTTTTTGTTAACTTATAAAGAAACACCAATTATGATTTTTAAAGAAAAAATAATTTCTTAACTAATTATTTAAACAATCTGTTGGATGTTTTGTGTACCTAACGGTGTAGAATGTGTTGGACTTTCGGGAAAACTCTTCTTCAATTAAAGATATTACTTGGTACAAAAACTATAATCTAATATTTTAACAAACACTTTTACATCTGTATGATCTGTTAAACTGTAGCGTGTGCGCTTCCCTGTGGTCCCTGTAGCTCTCGCTGGCGTAATGGCGGCGCCGGCGTCCCGTCGTTCGTGCCTCGTTCGCGCGCCGTCGGTCGTACTCGGTGGATTGGCCCCGCCCACCAGTGTGGCCAGCGCAGCGGCGCCAACAACCTCCCGGCCCTTGAAGGCCTATGGGGCTTCAAGCCCTGTAGTGCCCTCGTCCAGCAGAGGGCATAGTCTTGTGATGGCACGGCGGATAGTTCCCTTGACTGTTTCCACGTCTGCAACCCTGCTGCAGCCGTCTATTCCAGGATAGAGTTGCTTGATCCTACCAAGCGGCCATTTGAGTGGAGGATTGTGCTCTTCCTTGATCAGAACAAGTTGTCCTGGTTTCATGTTAGGCTTCTTCACAAGCCACCTTGTGCGCTGCTGAAGCTCGCAAATGTATTCTTGGCTCCACCGTGACCAGAAGTGCTGACGCATTTGTTCAATTTTGGCGTAGCGATGCAGGAGATGAGTCTTGGCTTCTCGCAAGTCTGGAGCTGGTAGTGACGTCAATGGTCTTCCAATGAGGAAGTGCCCTGGGGACAAAGGGGACAGGTCGTGAGGATCGGATGACATAGGATAGAGGGGCCGAGAATTCAATATTGCCTCGACCTGGACGAAGACAGTAGCAAGTTCTTCAGCAGTTAAGTGTATATTCCCCACAATGCGTTTAATATGAAACTTAGCCGACTTTATACCAGCCTCAAAAAGCCCACCATAGTTTGGTGAGTAAGCGGGTGAGAATCTGAATTGTATGCCTTCGCCAGAAAAATTGTCTGACACAGAGTCACTTAATTCGTTAAGAAACTTTCCTAACTCTTTACTAGCTCCTACAAAGTTTCTACCATTATCAGAAAAAATCTCGAGAGGTTTTCCTCTTCTTGATATAAATCGTCTAAATGCTAAAATGAAACTTTCAGTGCTTAAATCACCCGCAAGTTCTAAATGAACTGCCTTTGTTTTAAAACATACGAATAGACACAAATATGCTTTTAGTAACCTAGCGCCGCGGCCCTTTTTATTCAATATATAAAAAGGCCCAGCATAATCTGTTCCTACAATTTGGAATGGAAACCCTGGTGTTATACGTTGAGATGGCAGACTTCCCATAATTTGACCAGCAACTTCTCCTTTCACGCGTCTACATACTACACATTTTCGGTAGGTCTGCCGTGCTAAGTGTCTTCCTCCTAGTGGCCAATACATTTCACGTATGCTTGAAAGGAGCAGCTGTGGGCCTGCATGTAATAATTGTATGTGAAAGTGTTCAAATAAAAGTTTGGTTAAATAGTGTTTTGAATCCAGAATCACGGGATGTTTTTTATTGTAATCGTACATAGAATTATGAAACCTGCCTCCTACGCGCATAACACCCTCTGCATCAAGATATGGATTTAGGGTTAGAAGTTTTGACTTAATATTAATGTGCTTACCCTGTTTTAAAGAATTTACTTCATTTTCAAATGAACATAGTTGTGCAAGGGAAATTAACATGACATCAGCTGTTTGCAATTCCTGAACGGTTAATGAACCTTGTATCTTATTATTAGAAATTTTACAATTGTGTATGAACCTGAACATAAAAGCAACTGTTCTTCTTAATTTGTTAAACTTGGAAAAATTTTCAATGTCGATAACATCTTTGTTAGGTTGCTTTAGTGTTACAGTTGCTACCTTAATTTCTGGTAAATCTAGGCTTAGCTTTAACAACTGAGAAGGCCAATTTGTCTCGCTGTGGAGCAGGAAGGATGGCCCATTCCACCATAACTTGGCTTCAGGCAACTCTTCCGGTGACAGACCTCGTGAAGCTAAGTCTGCCGGATTCTGAGCGGATGGAACATATCTCCATACCCCACGACGAGACAAATCAGCAATTTCTGTAACACGATTTGAAACAAAAGTTTTTAATTTTGCAGGTGTAGTAGTTTTTAACCATGACAATACTATTTGTGAATCAGTCCAATATATATATTTACTAATGTTGCAACGTAAAGCTTTCGTGACCTTGTCACAAAGGCGGCTCCCGAGGAGGGCACCACATAATTCTAATCTCGGTATTGTAGTGGGTTTTAGGGGTGCAACCTTAGCCTTAGCGCATAGAAGCTTAACTGAAACTACACCATCATTATTAATACTACGGATATATATACAGGCGGCATATGCCTTTGTCGATGCATCGCAAAATACATGTATTTCTATGTGATTTGGTTCACCACCCATACAATAACGATCAATTTCAAAGGATGACAGTGACTGAAAACCCTTAAACATTTTTTGCCACAAATTTCTAATGTGAATAGGTACATCATCATCCCAGTGTAATTTTAATGACCAAAGTTCTTGTAATAAAATCTTCAATAATACTGTGCAGACACAAAAAATCCCAAGTGGGTCAAATATGCTTGCTACTAGCGACAAAATGACCCGTTTTGTGCACTTGTTAGTTTCCATATTCTGTTGTTTATAATCAGGTAACTTTACCATTAATTTGTCTGTGGACGGGTTCCACTTTATGCCTAGAGTAGTACATTCTTTTATAAATTCAACGTTGCTTTGGTCATGAAACATTTCATCATTATTAAAAAGGTAAGCACAATTTGATTTAATTTTACGTAGATTCATTTGAGCCGACTTTAATGTGTTCTTTATAGATTCAAGTATGTATTTTAATTTTTCAGGATCCTGATGACCAGTGCATAGGTCGTCGACGTAAAAGTCGTGTTTTATTATAGTGGTGATGCATTCATCATCACAAGAATCCGCTAATTCGAATAAACATCGGACACTTAGAAATGGTGCCGAAGAAGTTCCGTACGTGACTGTATTTAACTGTAAGTATTGTATAGGTTCATTTTCATTATTTCTCCAAAGAATCATTTGTAAAGGTCTATGTTTTTCTTCGACAACTATTTGACGGTACATCTTTTCAATATCTCCTACTAACAAAAACTTATGCTGACGACAGCGAACGAGTATTGAAAAGATGTCTTCCTGAATCGTGGGCCCCACCATCAACATATCATTGAGTGAAAGACCTGAAGTAGTCGGAGCCGAAGCATCAAAAACAACACGACATTTTGTTGTTTCACTTTCACGTAAAACAGGATGGTGAGGCAAATAATTCGCCACGTCAGGTCTCTCTATCTCTGACAAATGTCCCAAGGTTTTGTATTCTTCAATAAATTCGCTATATTGTTGTTTGACATGAGGTTGCCGTCGAAATCGTTTTTCCAACTGGAGTAACCGTTTGAATGCCATTGGAAACGACTCACCCAAGTCCTTTGGATCACCTTTCAACGGCAAACTCACACAAAATTAACCATTGTTCAACCTATGAGTATTTTTTACAAAATGATCTTCGCACAATATTTCTTCTTGACTCCAAGGTAACTTGGGGGGTAACTCCTCAAGTTCCCAAAATTTGCTTAACTGATTTTTTATTTCCTGACTAAAATTACAGTTTATATTGTTACCCCTGTCATAACTGGTACACATTGTTGGACCAACTACTAACCATCCTATCAATGAATTGTGTAACATTGGTTTGTTGTGTCCGAGCTTAATTTGACCTGCTATAATGAGATCCCAAAACACGTCTGCCCCTAGTAACAATTCAACTTGAGAGGGACGATAAAATGTCGGATCAGCTAATTGTATGTTTTGTGGAATATCCAAGCTTATGATATCCACTTCCTCAGAAGGTAAGTTTGTAGAAATTTGATTTATTGTTAAACAGTTTATTTGTTTTGTGAACTGTTTAATTTTCAGTGTAATTAAACACCTTTCCATTGTATTGAAACACATGTTGTTGATGCCTGTCACATTAACTGATGGTACCCTTTGACTCAGAAGCCCTAACCTCTGTTTTAATGAATTAGTTATGAACGATGACTGACTACCTGAATCTAACAAGGCCCGTACCTCATGGCACTGATTCGTTTTCTCATCCACGATTTTAACAACTGCTGTTGATAACAAGACCTGACTTGCTACACAGGAGGACAATGAAACCGAATGTGCATTCATGTCATTATTATTTGGATTGTTAGTGTTTGTTACCTCACTAACTTCACTGATTTGAACAACATTGTTAGCCGTAACTGGCTTGTTCCTATGAATTAATGTATGATGTCTACGACCACATTCTCGACATGGACCTAATCGACACTGACTTGCAAAATGACCACCACGAAAGCAATTTGCACACAATTTCAACCTTACAACTTCAGCATAACGCAATTCAGGAGACATATCAAGAAACTTTTTACATGCATATATACGGTGTTCACCGCTGCACAATAAACATTTTAAATTTGATACACTTTTAGCCGACTCAGAAGTAGAAGCCACAAATGATTTTTGTTGTTTATCTAATTTTTTGTTTGTTTCAGGTTTTATAGAGGGAGAGCTGGTTCGGTTTATGGATTCTAAAACGTCAGCCCTTTTCCTTAAAAAATCCTTAAACTCTTGCAAAGTAGGTGAACGCTGACGGTCTTTAACTTCTTCCCATTTACGCAATGATGCTGAATCTAATTTGTTTGCAAATATATGAGTGATTAATGAATCCCAATTATCAGTGGGTTCCCCTAGTGTGTTGAGTGCTCGTAGATGCTTTGTTATGTGATCGACCAAGTTTCTAAGTAATGTATCTGATTCTTTGTGCAATGATTCAATACCTAACAAATCCTTAAAATGATTAGTAATTAGTTGACCTTTGTTATCAAATCTATCACTTACAAGTTGCCAAGCTACTTCATAGTTATCGTTAGAAATTTCCAAAGACTTTATAACAACCAAAGCACTACCCTGCAACGAGGAGCGCAAATAATGAAATTTATTTATACCGCTTAGTTTTCTATTATCATGTATTAATGATTTAAAAGTGTCTCTAAACTCGAGCCACTTACTGTAATCTCCATCAAAAACAGGCAGCTGTATCAAGGGTAACTTAACATTTACGTTTTCATGACTACAAGAATTTACTTTACTTTTAGAAAGGTTCTCATCAGCGTCACTAAACTGTTCTTGATTCAGCTGAGCTGCTTCTTGAGCTAAGGTAATCAAAGAATAAAACTGATTTTCTATTTCAGAACGTTCAACAAGTTGACCATCACTGTCATCCGATAAAACTTCTATTCTACTCTGAATTGTGTCAAAATCGTTAAATAAAACCTCAAACTTGGATAATCGTAAACATAATTCTTTAACGCGGGTTTGTGGTATATCTTTAAAATTCTGAAAGTCATTGAAATAGTTTCTAAACACTGTAATTCTTCCTTTTATCGTGCTTCGTTTTTTAATTAAATCCTTTAGTTCTGTGTCAGACATTATCGTTGGCAAATAAATGATAAAAAACCATAAATACCGTTTTATCCGGCAAACCTGAACAGATTCTCACTCGCCACTCACGCCCTCTGGTGTGACGCGCAGGCGCTATCAGACCGCGTCGTTCCTGGCGTCGCGTCGGCGCTGACTGTTGGCGCGCTCGAAGCTTCTGGAAAGTTCGGCCGGCTAATCACTAACATGCACTGCAACCCTTTTGATAGGGACCCTACTTAAATTTGCACTTAGTACCTATGCAATCATAAACGTATTCATATTTCACTTTCTCATCATTAGAACTTGCGATAGATATTAGTATCGAATCGAACAAAACCCACACACAAAGCCAAAGCTATAGCTAGATTGAAATGGCCAGGCAACACGAGTATGCATAAGATAATTTAGCCTTAATTTTTACTGACCACGCCCAAGCCTTGGCAAATCAAATAGGTAGGTAGGTGAAAGAAGGATAGATTTTATGAGGATTTCGTGGAAAAATAATGGATGGATCGGGCACTCCCCTGGAATTGCGTCCTTGAGGTGAAGTCGACCTGCTGACTCGCCCTGGATCCTCTTCTTGGCTCGGTTTTTTCTTGAACGCCACGTGTCCGCGCGGCGTCCTGTCACGGTCGCCAAACTTTTTTGTTGGATGTTTTGTGTACCTAACGGTGTAGAATGTGTTGGACTTTCGGGAAAACTCTTCTTCAATTAAAGATATTACTTGGTACAAAAACTATAATCTAATATTTTAACAAACACTTTTACATCTGTATGATCTGTTATACTGTAGCGTGTGCGCTTCCCTGTGGTCCCTGTAGCTCTCGCTGGCGTAATGGCGGCGCCGGCGTCCCGTCGTTCGTGCCTCGTTCGCGCGCCGTCGGTCGTACTCGGTGGATTGGCCCCGCCCACCAGTGTGGCCAGCGCAGCGGCGCCAACACAATCGAAATGTAAAAAAAACGATTATAAACAATTAAAAAAGTTTTTTAAGAAAAAAATTTTGTTTTAAAAATCATTATTTTGCCAAGACAATGAAATGGTAAAGAAATTTTTTTTAAAAATATTAAACTTGTCTATTTGTTTATAAAAAATATCTTAACAAATAATGTTAAAAATTTTTTTCGACCGTAATTTAATGCTGTTGTTAGATGCGAAAACAGCAATAACATAAAATTTGTCGAAAAAAAATTTTTAACAACATTTTTTGGATTTTTCATTTTTTGTTAACTTTAAAAAATTATTATAAACAAAATAATAAACTTTAATAATTTTTTATGGCATGATCTTGTTAAGTATATATATAAGAAGGGCTCCACGAAGCCAAAAATTTATAGGTGTATTATTTAAACTTTTATGTCGTTATTTATAAGAACGGAGATTAGAAAAAAATTTGTTAGTTAAGAAAAGTACAACTTTTTGAAAAATTGACTAAATAACTTTTTTCCAACGGGGATTTATTCTTTCAAGTATCTAGATGATACCATAATTTTTTTTAATTTTTAAATTTATATTTGTTACTGTAAAAAAATTATTTTATGTGGTGCGCTCTCTTTAGCGGCAGTGCGGCCAAGCCGTAACGGCCGCGCGAAGCCCTATTTTCAGCGTTAAATTAAAATTATAAATAATAGAGGTAGAGTTCGGGGAGTCGGGACTTTTTTATTGGAAATTTCCTCCTCTTTAAGGATCTTTTTTTTAAATTTCAAAAATGTTTATAGTTTTCAAGTTATTAACAAAAAACCAAATGACATTTTTTTTTTCTCTTAATTTGTTAATAACAATCGCAATTTTTTATGTGCTAATAAACCCTCGAGATACATTTTTCTAGACGTCATTCCGAATCGAATGAGCTATCGCTCATATTTTTAAGAGCTTTATCTCTATTTTTCGTCTTTTTGAACTTGTTGACTAGACTATATTGTAGTTATGTTGATGTAGAGGATGACGTGGAGTTACATACCGGTTTTTCTTTATAGGAAACGACCAACCCGTACCGTGCACCTTTTCTTGAAGTTTTATAAGAGCACATGTAGGCCTATGTGAAATAAACGATTTAAATTTTGTTGTTCCGTTTTTCCTTCGTTTCAGCAGAATCATCATTTCCTTTACCCAACTGCGGGTTTGTACTATAGATATACCGCGGCCCTGGAACACAAATATGGATAGGTTTTAGTCAGTACAAATCTGATAAATCATTATTTTGATGAACTCATATTCCAAAAGAAAAGAAAGGTTTTCTTTTGAAAACCTTTAAACTATAAAGGTTAATACTTAACTAAACTTAACTGAATATTGGTCAGTTTCAGACTGAAACTGACCAATATCCTGGTCAGTTTCAGTCTAAACTGCAAGTTGAATTTTATATGTTGCGACTGCCTATCTGACCTCTACAATACAGTAGGTAATACATTATAGCTTGTAGACTGGTTGCCGAACTTTCCGGCTATTGACTACTCGCAAAGCTTGTCAAAGATCTACAAATGACAGTCTGGATCAACGGCTTATCTTGCTACCAAGACATGGAGAGTCTCGATATGTTATGGACGGTCGTCTATCCACGGAATTACATCGGAAACCCTAACCTAACTTTCGATAGACCCGTATGTCTGATTTGATCTGAGATAACATAATAGGAATCCTCGGAATCAATGCTAGATTACGATTGGTTGGAGATCGATTGCGCGAGTTAATTCGGGCTCTTATCCTGTCAGCATAAGTAACACACGAAATAGATTGTGCTGTGACCTGTGGTGGAAAGATTTGTACAGCGGCGAGCCTTAAAGTGGGGCTAAATATCAACATAAGCAAACATTATTAAATCAATTTCCAATCATACAAAATATATACCCTTTTGCTTCATCCGCATCAATAAATTTACGGCTACGCACGTCAGTTCCAGCACTTCCATCGTAGAACTAATCTCTTTCTTCAGTACAAGATTGAGATCAAAAGCAGGTTTTTTGCATGTAAAAAAAAACTGCATATCTAACTTTTCTGAAGAACATCATTAATCATTACAGTCAACCTTACACCGAGGCACCAGACCGAAAAAAAAGAATTATTATTATCCAGAAACTCTTTGTTTTCCATACCAAATACAAAAGCCGTCATTATTACCCTACAAGGACCAATAATTCAACATAGAACAGCGTACTCCATCCCACTTGACACGAATCCGATTTGATCAATAAGACACGTCTCGATACTGAAGATAAATTGTACGCAGCCAATAATACGGTAACGTGGATGTATGTAACGGGATCCACAGTAATAACATCTGAACTGTCTGCCCTGTGAAGTTATTGGGCCTGCGAGACGAAGTAGATGGAAAATATTGGATGAAAATGTTGGTCCTGCTATACGTTAAGAGGTATAATGTAATGGCATAATGTCTGTTGTCCCTGAAGGGATGTGTATTTTTTTTTCGGGTGGGAAATCATCATATGACTTCCCCCGCTCTGGGCGGAGCGGGGGGGCATGTCAGACTTGTACTGACTAAAACCCACCCATGTTCCTTCTATTGCCCTTTACGTTCCGGAGCCGCGGTATCTCTTTCGAACAACCCGCAACCCCGGCAGGCGGAGGCTCTGGCGGCTTGCCAGAGCCTCCGCCTGCCGGGGTTGCGGGTTTGCTCTGCTTTGCTGACGTCTCTTAAGGTACAAACAGATTTACCAGAAATGTTAAAATCTAATGTAATCATGTCTCAAGCGTGTCTATTGACAAAACAGGGCACAATCTTACTACGAATTCCGGATTTCAAATTAAATTTCATGATCAATGCTCTCTGTTATACTTACATGATTGGCCGAAAAGATTGAGGTTTCCTCTTCTACATATAAGTATGTTTAGCCCTAAAAACCAGTGGGCTGACCAACTAACAAACAATGGGTACTGCAAAGAAGCAAGGGTTTTACCTTTTCTATTGTTAAAATCAGCAATCCTAAAATATTCCCCTGAAAAAAGCAAATCATAAAATATTTGAATACGATCCTCACAATTCTACGCTTTCAAGGCTATTAATATGTAAAATTGTATCCATTGTCTGTCGGCATAATTGAAACGCATTAAAATACGGATAAAATCTGATAGGTTGACGGATTGAAATGTCAATCGTAATACCAATCACAGGCTATGAATGAACGTGACTGTTTCAGAGCGAATATTTTTGAAAATTCGAAAATAGAACACACATTTTTTTTCTTTTTGGAATACGTTGTAAACACCAGGCTAGGCCAAAGATTCAAATTTTGTTACTTTAATGTTTTTGTAATTTGCAGTCCAGTGTCAGGTTGTATGACGGATTGTCTTTTCATGAAATAACTACAACTATGCTGGAGTCTCCAGTATATCCGGTTGCAGTTGACTAGCAGTATTATTTAATAATAATAAAACTAAATTAACTAAATGTATTTATTTTGATAAACAATAGACTCATTTTACATTTACATCATATTAAATCTATCACTTTATTATTAAATATATCATCTTATTTTAATGTTAAACAAATATTGAAAAGCGTAAGCATTAAATATTGTACACCTTAAAGGTATGTTACAGCGAGCTAATTTCGAACTATTTTTTACACCTGTAACAAACATTAAACGGATTTGAATTTGAATAAAAATTCATTCCAAATTCATTAAAAAACTGTCAGATAAATTATTAAATTGCATCACAATTAAATTCAATTAAAAATATTAAGATTAAGAAAACCTCATTGAGATACCTACCTGTAAATTGAGATACCTACATCCTTTTATAATTTTCAACTAGGAAACAGCATTAAAGTCGCTTTTAAGCGCCAATTTCTCTTGTTTATTGGTCAACTCCATGGTTATCTCGTCTAAAAATGTTCTTTCTATCCGCTTCCACACGCGATACCCACCCAGTCATTTTATTATCCGGACATCCAGACTTAACCGGATCAAACCTGATTCCGCCGGGTTTCACTCGATTAATCCAGTACGTGTTAATGCTGATCCGGTTCGGCTTTTAGTTCTACGGTGCGAGTGAATTCTTTCCGTGAAATTCTGAACTATGAAAACAGAGGTATTTTAAATATAAATGTAGGTATTTTGATTCAATGAATTAGGGTTCCGTAACTGAAAAGGAAAAACGGAACCCTTTTAGGATCAATTTCTTGCCCGTCTGTCTAACGAGACCCTTTATCTCGGGAATTGAAACCATATACTCAAGTCTTTTATTCCTAGGAGCAGTGAAAAATTTACAACGCTCTATGTCTACGCAGCCAAAAGATGTGGCTGTTTGTATCGCAAGTTTGACGAAACCTTCGGTGCGCGAGTCCGCCTTGCATTTGACCTGTTTTTTAACACGCTTTTATTAGCTTCACCTTTACCTAACTAACGATATAAACAAATCTTGGAAGTTAAATTTATTCCACTACCCGGTTTCCGATTGAGTTGAAATTTTGCATAGATGTTCATTGTGGATGACAATGCACGATTAGTTTAGTTACGTCATTATAACCTTCCGTAAATTACAGATATGAGATCTATTTGCGTAAACAAACAGCTTTTAAAATGACTGGCAGAAAACACATTCAAGTTAAAACAACGTACCTACATTTATGTCAATCAAATTGGCAGCCTACTGTTAGAAGTATTTTTCTCTACGCTTATCAGCCTAATACAAAAACACACTTGAGCGCATGCCATCTACCAATGAGCATTGCGCCTACGTGGTGAATTACGCCCCATGTTCTCTCACCAAGAAGAGGCTTGGGTCCCAAAAATTAGACTGTTAAAGACAGATTTATACTAAACACATAAGTTTTACATAGCTACGGATGCGAATTATGGGTTGTAATATACTGTTTTAGCTGTAGCATGGTGCGGGTGGGATTATTACGTTACGTTATTATAGGGTGATATTCTACTCCATTTATTGTTATATTTACATATTATTAAATTTTTAAATATTTCTTATAAGTAAACAAAATTAAAAAAAACATTTAAAAATATAAAAATAGTAGCCCACCGGTATCGGGAACAGGGTCCAAGCTACCGGCGGTTAGGGCTCCAGAGAAAGGAACCTCCTAACAATACGAGCCGTGTCCAGGAGTACCGCTTTCTGTATCAAGCCCTTGATCCAGCTGCCTAACGAGAGCCTCCTAAGGTGTTGGTCGAGGCTCTTAGCAATTAAGCCATTGGCAGATACGACTATCGGCACAATGATTGCTGAGTCCACATCCCACATGTCAACAACCTCGCGAGCCAAGTCAATATACTTGATTTGCTTATCTTTCTCGGCTTTCACGAGGTTCTCATCATGCGGGACTGTTATGTCAACAATCATTGCGCGCCGCTCTGATCGATCCACCACCACTATATCAGGCTTGTTGGCAACAATAGTCCTGTCAGTGATGATGGATCGATAGGGTGATTATTATTATGATATAGGAGGATTATTATCCTTACTTCCTTACTAATATTATAAAAGTGAAAGTGAGTTTGTTTGTTACCTCTTCACGCTTTAATGGCTAAACCGATTTTGATGAATTTTGGTACAGATCTTTGTACCAAAATTCATCAAAATCGGTTAAAAATAGCCTATGTCCGTATTCTCCTGTTTCCTAACTAGATAGTTGGGAACCAGGAGACGGACATGGGTTATTTTAAAAAAAAACAGTGGGATGTGAGGGAGAAAGAGGGAAGAAAAGGGAAAATTTTGCGTTGCTATTACAAATAATAATAAAGCTTTATTTCATAAATGGTGTTGCAGTAAATACAATATAAAAGTTGCACTCAACAAATAAACACTAATATGTGTTAGCTTACTTAAAATTCATGTTCGATTTTCTATTAAATTCTGTGCATTTTTAAAATACTTTTGCCAAATTTATTAAAAATAAGTAGTGAATTGTTTCTAAACCTGTTGAATTACGGAAGTTTGTATTTAACTATAACATTCATTATTGTTCAGTGTTCTATAAGTTGTGTTGATTTTTACTTGTATTTTTAAAAAAAACTATCTTATATTTCATTTTAATATTATTGTTAATGCTACTTAAATTCGTGGCTCAATTTTGAGTTCCGGTAAGGTAATGGCGGTAAAATGACGTTGTTGATCAGATGAGTGGGTACTTCCAATAACTTGCTGATGCCTATAAATAAGCCCCACAAGTTATTCAAAGGGAGTCATCTCTGAGCTACGAAGTGAGCTAGTTATTATTGTTGTGTATAACTGTGTATTGTTAATAAAATTATGTTGAAGTGAAACAGTATTTGAATTAGTTATGAACAATTTTTATATATGCTACAATAAAAGGTTGGGGTTACTGTCCTCTTAAATAGGCTACACAGTAGCCTGTAGTAAATAGAAACAGTGCCGTATCCCTCTAGAGTGGAGAAATTAATTGCTTAGTGCTTTTAGTAACTAATGATTTTAAACAACATCCAAAAAGTTAAAAAAAAAAAATTAAGAAAAATTATTTAAAATGCCTAAGTGTTAGAGTATAAATAAGTAAGTGGAAATGTGTGTGATGTGTGGGTGTGTGTATGGGTGTTTATTTGTGTGTGTGTGTGTGTGTGTGTTTTGAAAGTATGTGTGTGGTGTATGTACTCTATGATAGGGTAGAAAGAAATGATTCTGTTTCATCATAATTTTGTCTAGTAGAAAGGAGCGGACTGCTGATTTACAATCATGTTCAGATAAACAATATATTGAGATATTTGCGTTAATTTTATTATATAAGAAAGTACCGACTTTGGAAAAAAAAAATTCGTAAAGGAGTAGCGGGTCTGCGGGAGGGAAATCTACAAGGCGCAAGGCAAAAACTGCAGGTAGCAGGTACCTGCAAATCAGGAAAGGGGAACTGTGTTGCCCCGAATTTAACGCGAGCGAAGCCGCGGGCAAAAGCTAGTTTGATTATAATTACGTGATTATAGGCTTTACTCTGAATATAATAATCGTAAAGGAGTTCTTATCATAGCAACTTACCATCACAAAATATGTATTTTATTCTAATGTCACCCGCACCATGCTTCGGCGAAAACAGTAGGTATACTATAAGGTACAACTCTATCTAGCCCATCGGGTATCACATGCGTGATGTTATGTGTGTTGAAGAAAGAAATTAGAAAGTTGCACATAATAATGCGCCAGATTTGTTCAGTTTGCTGAATGTTCATTTTTATTTTTAGCCTACAAAAAGGTCCTAAGCTAACAACAGAATGTTTGCGTCCACTCTCGCCACCATGCAGGTAGACCATAGCTGCACGTTTGGCAAATATCATCAAAATAAATGTCAAATGGTTTGCAAACAATGACTATTTTTTTTTTTAATGAAAGTTGGACGTACGAAGTGCTTGTACACAATGTGTGTTTTAGAGGTCTTCATTTCGAATCACACTTAATATTTTAAGGCGACCGTTTGTGTCAGTGAATGTTTGTTACTTCTTCACACTCAAACGTATTAGCTTATATTCTGTATTGACACATAGGCTTTTTATCACAGACTAAGCGCGAGAATCCGCTGGATGTACCGATTAGTTTTAAAATAGACGAAATAAGTCGGTTTACAAGTGACGATAGTAGATCAAATAAAAAATATTTATCTTATTCTTAAGAACTATTCTGTATTTGAGTTCATAACGGCAATTTTTAAAGTTTCTACAACCTTTGGCTAACATTTTTAACCAAAGACATACAGCATCAGGACCAGAAATGCCAACAGGACTCCTATGTGAGATCATAGATATTCTGACACTCTCCCATCACACCCACTCACCCAGCTATTAAGTTTTTGCAAAACCTTTTGGACTTACCCTTCGCATAATAAGCGAAGCACGTGATGTGCTTTTTTCCAGATCAACAACATTAGGTAATTACCATACGTTCAGTGCAACGAACTGATTGAACGGTCAAACCATTCCACCATCAATACGATTGTCATTTGTCACTGAACGAACTAATCAAAGCTTCGACTCATTACTTAATATTTTCAGACAGCATGAAACATGTTCGAGAATATTGTATTATAATACACGAACAAGTTCTGGCACGGTGGCACGCCATTAAAACGTACTTGACCTAGCGGGGTCTGCCAAAACTGTCTGTTTATACTGTCAGCCTAACTCTGCTTGTGGTTAGCGCACACTGGTACAGTACGGGGCTAGTTCAATTGAAATTTAAATGGAGATTGTGGTCATTTAGTTACAGATGGGTTGGGAATGAGAGGGAAGATGTCATGGAAACCTTTTAGTTGATTTGAACGACGCGGCCAATGCACATCGTTTTAATTTACAAAAAAAAATACTATGTATTCTATCTCTCCGTTGTGTTTGGTTGTGGTGTTCTCTACTTATGGTTTAAATAGCTGGCACCCGCGGCTTCGCCAGTGTGATATTGATAAAAAACTATCCTATGTGTTATTCGAGACTAAAATCTACCTCTGTGCTAAATTTTCATCAAGATCCGTTCGGCCGTTTTGATGTGAAAGGGTAACAAACATCCATACATCCTCATTAGAATATAGTAGGATAAATTATGAGTTTGGAAGTTAGCCGAGGTTTGGGGAGTTTATTCCACCACTTCTGCCCAGCTAAAACACTATGAAGTGGCGAAGGGTGGGCGTTTTGAGGGACTGTCTTATGTAATGACGTTCAAAAAGTGCTCATCATCATCCTAGTTTGAATAAATGACTTTTGATTTCTTTGTTTATATTGATGCCAGCTATTGAATAAAAGGTTTAATGCCTGGCCGTTATTATAAAAATAAAAAGTGTGTGTATCAGCTCCGACGCACGACTGGAGTTTACACCTTAAGTAGAAAAAAAAAAAAATAATAAAGAATTATCATAAAAAAAAAATAATAAATAATTAAAAATACCACTGACGGACGACAAATTTCATAAAGCGCCATCTAGTAATATTCAACTGTACGACAAACACCATAGGTGCGGTTGCACCAAAGTTGCACCAAAAACGTAACGAGGTCATTCATCAGTAGATTTTACACCTCACATTTTTCTCATACCGGGCGCCTTATATATATGAAAATCGATTCTTATGGAGTAAACTCCAAAAATAAATTGCAGAAGTTAGGCAGGCAGATAGATGTATCGTGTCTGTAGAATTGATGGATTACTCATTGTTCAAGACAGTATTTACAAAATATTTAGTATACTGTTCTGTTTGGACCCCACATTTATTTTGTATGTATTTATATAAATATCATTGCAGTTTAAATATACGTTCCTATTTTGTAAGGATTTTGTATGGGATGTACTGTTTGCTAAGTAAAATGAGGCACTCGTATTTTAATACGTTTTAACGTAACATTAATAGATTTTTGAACTGATTATTAAACTTGTATCGTAACTTTTATAGTTGTATTGAAGATATGAATAAATTCACAAAATTAAGCAAATATTTAATGTGAAATGTATTTTCAAAATAAAGCAAGAAAACCAAAAACAAGAAAAAAATTATCCCTTACATCCAAAGCAACAAAAGTGACCTCTTTTTAAAATATGTATATATTTATAATACATAATTATATTAGTACAAGTTTTGAATCGGTTTCGTTGTTTGCAAAAACAACAGCCTTTTTTATCGCATAAATTCTTATCGAATATTCATTTTCCATTGCTACTAAAAGATATAAACATGTCGGCAATATACATCAGAAGAAAAATATGTATTACCTATACAAGATAACTCGTAAATTACCCAAGCAATATAGATAAAAGTCATATTTCGATTATAAAAAGAATTTTGAAAACCCTCCCACAATTGACGGAAAAAAAACAGTCGAATTGAGAACCAAAAACAAAACCAAAATGCAAACTTGATTTTGAGTTAATTGTAAAACAGCTAGTTTCAAAGTAAATTTCAATCTATTTTTAAACGTACCTTTAAAGTTAATCAATGCTAAGCAAAACAGACTGAAAAGTAATTAAACGCCTTAATTTGATTCGATTTAATAGCGAAATGTAAACTATTTCAGTAATGTAACAGCATTGTGTTCATGGCGCCTCGTCTGTTTTACAACAACAAATATTTAAGGCATTTTAATTGAAACTGGGAGTTATGACACCGCTTCTGAACTAAATGTGTTTAAGGATTTTAGGTACAATCAAATTGTAGGCTATTTTTTTATTTAGGTTAACAAACAATTGTTTAAACGTTATATTTCATTTAAAATTACGAGATACAATTATAAGTGCAACAATTACTTACAAGCTAACACCACATGCATACATTTATTTAAATTATACATTTATAATAATAGGAATGAATTATATTTTGGCAATCAGACATTTTAATATTAATAACAAATCTAAATAATCAAATTAAATGAAAATATAATGATTTCAGTATAAAATAAACTAAAATTAAATTCAATATTTAGTTTACATTAAATTAACAAATTGGCAACTCACATTATGTCTTGGTTGCGCGAATAGTATTCGATAATGAATTTACAAAATTTCGCCTTGCTATTGTGGTGGATGTCGATCAGGTTAGTGACCTGATCGACATCCACCACAACTGTTTAATATTTTACATTTTCGCGGTATTGGTGAGTTGGCACCTAGAACAGTTCTACGCTATCATTAGTATTGGGGTAAGTGAACGGTTTCCTTGGTTTAGTCAGGTAGCTGTAATGTTTTCAGCTGAGTGTGGGGTTTTAGATTCGATTTTTGGTGCGGGCAAAGTGTCATTGAGTGTATTTACATCGTCGTTAAATATCGCTAATTCTATCATTTTTAAGACATATTTCAACGAGTTGGGGGCCTAAGAGAAAGAAAGAAGTGCGCCTATCTGGACTCGCATCACAAAGGTTAGTTAAATATGACGCAGGAGAAGAATAACTAGAAGGGTATAGGGGAGTCTTTGCTTAGATGTGAGATATACGGGGGTTTCGTACCAATTTGCGATATATAACAGATACTCAAAAGTGACCTTTGACAATACGAAATCTAAAGTTTAGGAGCTGCTTAAATGTTAAGCAAGCCTTAAATTTTGAGTGACGTTTCAGTATTCGAGGGTAAGGGACCACAAACTTGAGTATCTGGTTTCAATTTCAACTCGATACCTCCACGCGTTCCCGACATAAAGGGTCTTGACAGACAGACGGACGGATAACAAAGTGTTCCTACAAGGGTTCCGTTTTTCCTTTTGAGGTACGAACCCTATTTTTTTGTGACAAGATAGTCCTTTAATGGCAGCAGATCGAACGTACATTTTTTTTCAGGAATGTGTGATTTTGTACCACCCTAAACATAACTGGCGAAATGTTGATGAGATGTGAAGGTATACCTCAGCCTAAACCTTCAGGAAAAATAGAGGTGAAGTTTTTCGGTGACGCGGACGGTGACGTCAATATTATAGTTATTGTGTCCAAAACCTGAATGATAACGTAACTAGACAAAAAACTTGCATTTACAAAATTATGTAAAAGCGTTAACGTAAATGGCACTGATTTGCAGCTTAGTGCCAAAGAGAGCAGCCAAGACAACAGCTTGAATTATAGGTCAAGATCTCAAACAATGAGATACTAAGCTGGCTAAGCTAAGCTTAATGTTGGCACCGATAGTGGCAAGCTAACAATGTTTCTAAAGCAGTATTGTCTACAAGTTCGTCGAGTGATATTCTAAGGATACTTCAATTTTGGTTTGATAAAGAATTCGTGGAATAAAAAATACGTGTGGCACTCGGGGACTGCCGCGGTAAAGCTATTGCTATATGCAATAAATAAAAAGAAACTTATGCAATAAATAAAAAAAAAATCTAAATATAATATTTAAAAAGTACTTCCAATGAAAAGAAGTCGCAAAAAGAAAGTCAAGACCTTGGGTTTGATCCAGCTTAATATCGACGGACTATCCGATTCTCTACCAAACACGCTAATAGAACATTGGAATCGTGATTGAAATAACTGACCGTATTCGTAATGAAAGTGTTAGGTTTTTTCGTTACGAAATTTCTGGATTCGGTCTCCACACTCAAGGCCCGCGATAAAAGCTATGCAACAGCATAATAAAAAAAAATTGTAAATGTTTGTGATGCTTTGAATGGGTAATGTTTTTTTTTTGTTATTTTGTGTGCTCATCGTAATTTGCGAAAAATAAATGTTTTTTCTTTCCAATTATCGGCCATATCTTTTGAGGGTTGACTTTTACACACCTACAAGGGACCACAGGCTTGTCTATATGATTTTAATTTCAACTCGATACCTCCACGCGTTTTCGAGATAAAGGGTCTTGACAGACAGACGGACGGACAACAGAGTGATACTATAAGGGTTAGGTTTTTTTTCTTTTGAGATACGGAACTCTGAAAACAGGTTTATGCTCCATGTTTTCAGTTATTTCAGCTTGTTCTTATCATTGAACTTGCGCAAAGCTTAGCAAGACAAAAGTTAGTGCTATTGGAGTCTCTATACTCGTCGTAGGGGGGGGGGGGGGGGGGGGGTAAAACAGGGTGGCAAAGTTTAGAAATCATCAAATAATTTCCCTAAGGGGGTAAAACTGAAGAATTTGTTTGCTTGAACGCGCGATTATTTTACTGTTTCGAATCGGAAAATTATTTTAGAGATTGTCATGCTCACTTAAATGTTTCGCTGATGGTGGCGTGTGTGCCGCCGGGTTTTCACATGTATGTATAATCTCAACATGAATGATGAATCCAAGATTTTGTAAAAATATTACGATTTAAAAGAGTGTCCATGGAGTTTCTTGCCCATACTTCTCCATAGAGATCTACGCTTTGGAATGGGCAATTACAGTACTTTCACAAGTTAGTATGTCTTGTGACTGGGACTGTAGCAGCATCTTTTTTTGTTTTCATGACATTCAGAAGTGCCTGTAATGGTCTAATTGAAATAAATGCTTTGGGTTTGAGTTTTTAGTGTTGGATAGCTTATTTATAGAGGAAGGCTATATAATACGACGCCATGAATCTAAATAGATAGGGGTGAAATCGCGGGGCACAGCTAGTTAAATTTAAAAGTATTTTCCTATTAGTAAACTTAGCAAGTCCTGCTACTGACACAACAGAGACACAATCACTGTCGGACTTTCTTTCACAATATTTGTTTATTTATCATTCGGTGCATTTGCCTGTGTGTCACCGAAAAGGGACAAATTAGTAGGAAAGCTCTAAGTGGTTTGTTTAGCGATGCCGAGTGTGTAGATGAAAGCGGTGCCGTATTTGTATAATTTACTTCTTTAACAGTTCCTAAAACAACTTACGTTTTTGATGCAACGCGTAAATTTAAAGTTTTTGTTTTTGTTTTTTAAAGGCTGGGAAGTTGCATTGTCTCATAAAACTTGGGTTAATCCTTACTAATATAATTAAAACGAAAGTGAGTTTGTTTGTTATGTCTTCACGCCTAAATGGCCAAACCGATTTTGATGAATTTTGGTACAAAGATAGTTCGGACCCTGGAGACGGACAATTCACAATTATTTTTAAAGTGAGATAAGGGGGAGAAAGGGGGTGCGAAAGATATTTTTTTTTTCGATCGTCACGTGGGTTAAAGTTAACGCTAGCCCTAAGTAACTATGCTACGTGGACGAAGTCGCGGGCGGAAGCTAGTTTTATTATACACTGTAACTGTGTATCGATTCAGTTGCATACTAATAGATTTTGTAGCTTCTTTGTTAATCTAAACAGTCGCTAGTAGGTTTAATTTAAATCTCGTAAAATCTTATTTAATAAGTATATTTGGTGGCAAAGCTTTGCATTATTTTTTCGGATGGGAAATCAAATAACTTCCCCCGCTCGTCGCCCGCCGGAGCGGAGGAGAGTGTCAGACTTCGACTTGTACTGACTACAATCCAACCGTGTTCCTTTTTTGCACTTTGTGTTCCGGGGCCGCGGTATCTCTATTAAACAACCCGTGACCCCAGCAGGTAGTGGCCACGGTAAGCCCCTTTGCTGGGCGACATATGTAGATGACACCCATAAGGTATCTGTCAGATTAACATGAAAACTGATAAAAACCGTTGAGATCACCAGACACAACTTCTGCCTGGGAGAGGGATCCTCTCCTCTGTTTTAACTTCATACCCTGTTCTTCATACTACTAGAAACATGATAAAAATTGCCACCATGATAAAAAGGCCAACTCTCTCCATGCAGTTTATAAACACCTCCCTTTGCCCATTGTCATATTTCACGAGTTTTTTAACAACATTTACAAGCAAACTCCATAAAATGAACCAGCAAACAATAAATTGATAAAACACTTCATAAAAGCAGAAATATATAAAGGAAACATAAAAATGCTGCTCGAAGCGCGCGCGACTCAGATACCTTTCATTCTGAAACGGGCACAAAAACTCGGAAATTAAAAAGAAAAAACTTCATATTTTTCGTGAAGCAAATAGATATGAATGTTCTCTCATAAAGTTAGTATGCAGGGACTCTGAACATGTTGGGAATTGTTTAGATTTTTAACATAATTGTAGCATAGCGCGCTTACGTGCCTGTGGATATATGACATTTTTATTTTTATATTGTTGTTTAAACTTTGTGGGACGATGCGCAAGTTGTTTGAACAGCCTTTCCTGTTTTATTTTGTAGTTATATAGTGGCTTTGTAATAAATGTAGGTTATATCTATGCCTGTGTCCTATTTATTTTATTTATAACAGCATTTGGTGGCGCTATGGCAGTGAATATTTTGAGTCTCAGTCTCTTAGAGAATAACGAGATTGATTTGTGTTGGAAAATAAACTTCTGGTACTAATGCCAATTAAATTAAAAGCCAACCTGAAGCCTTAAGCATACCTAATCTAGTACTAAGAACATTCTAGACGATCCAAAGAAAATTGTACGTCGAATTTCGCACTGACGCAGCTAAATATAAACATTATTCGCTATAATTCGCCAGCGTACCTTCAAGGTAGCCGTGGCAATTAATACAATACGATTTGGCAGCCAGTCGCACCGCATTGCGACAAATGTCGGGCCGCATACCCTAACTTGCTGCCTCATCAAAATATTTTGTATCAGATATTGAAATAAAATACTCTTGAATTTCTCTCGGAGGATTTATGAGAGTTGGCATATAATGGTTGGTTCGAATGTGGCGTGTCTGTTCCATGTGTTCTATTAAAGGGTTCTAATGGATTAGATAGATAGTTAGCTGAATCGAAACTCTAGGGATCGTGCGGTTGAGAGGACTAAGTGCAATATGTGTTGATTGATCCTAAAGGGTAATATCGTAGTAAATCTTGTAATGGTGTCCTTCATTATCTACAGACAGTATATTTTGCTATGACATCGAGATGATTCCCTTCGTTCGTTTCTGATAGCTTATGAGTAATGGTCTATTTAGTACGATGATAAAGAAATCAACATCCACACTTTATAAATCTAAAATGATTATTAGAGATATTTTGTTGTCAAATTAATTAACTCTATAAACCAAAGCTATAACGTTTACCAACGTACAGTTATCAATATCATGCTACCGGCATGTTGTTGGCTTACAAGCCCAAAATAAGGATTTATGATACCCACTGATTGTCCCGTTGGTCTAGTAGTCGCAGTTGCGACTGCTGAGCGTCAGGTCTTGGGATCGACTTCCGGAAGTTTCTCAGAAGCAGCTCCAGAGTTTGGATTTGTGCCATTTGTGAAATGTAGGTGTACTATTATGTACATCTTTGCCTATAACATGTGATAACCATCGCTACTCAGAGAAAGCTTGTCCTATATAGTAAACGATATACGAAACATCTGCAGACAGAACAAAGAAAAAATTGCAAGAATTCTCAATCATATAATATTTATGTCTATACTATATAAGGAACATTGAGTCAATATCGTCCCAAGGTTCCATCCAAAAGTTTTCGTCAGTTGAGCGTTGAGTCTCAACGGATCAAATAAAGGAACTTTACTCAAATTTTTATATTACATGCAAGTTTCAGCAAGCTGGTTTTATGTCATTTTGCTCGAATTTAATTGTGTTCGTTTCTTGTATTTGTATGGAATAAGATATAATCAAATCAATTGATGTATTGGTATCATTATTAACACGCTTTTATTAACTTCATCTGTAACTTTGTAATCTAATCTTAGAAGTCAAATTTGACCCACTTCCCAATGTCTAATTGAACTGAAATGTTGCGTACATGTTTACTTTGGAAGACAGTGCAAAATTAGGTCACGTCATAGTCCATCCAATCTTTCAAATATAAAAAAGTGGTATAAAATCTATACACAAAAATTGCTGGCACAAAACAAAATACATTTAAATTTTAATTTCAATCAAACTGTCATTTACTGTGAAATAGTATAATAAAAATCTTGACCATTACTTTAAGCCTGTTTTTTATAAACTACCAGCGTTTTTTTGTTCCTGTCTACCTAGCCTGGCGTTGTCCTGGCTCTGGTACAGCAGCGCCACTTACCGGGTCCAATTGTGTTTTCAAACCAACCAGAAACATATTGAGATATACATTCAAAATCTCTTCCAAATCGATCTAGCCGTTTAGGAAGAGTAAGGTGCCAAACACATGTACAGGAGGATTATAAAGGGTGTAAACCTACCCTTAACGATGTCGAAAGGCGCGTGTTTCCCACATCATTGCGATTCTGCATCATGATCCATCAGACCTAGAAACCTTCTAGTTATGGAGATATTGTGGGTTTTTGTTCCAACTTTTTCATATTTATTTGTATTTTTTTATCTATTTTTTTATGTTACAACTTTAAATATCTTTACAAAATACTATACAATGCATCTCTCAATACAATATTTTAAGCGCGTCACATTGAGTTTTACAGAAAAACGCAATTTTCCACCCCAAAAAAAAAATCGTTTCCTAGTTAAATTTTTTGCATACAGTACAGTAACTTCGTTTGACGTTCGTGGAGGGTTGGTTTACAGTTGACATCTGTATATTTTATGAAGATAATATTGATTCAACGCTTGAACATAGGCAAGATAGAGTTCGTTGCTCGAAAACATAACTTATAATGATAAGCATTTTTTTTTGGGTGGGATGTCATCATATAACTTCCCCCGCTCTGGGCGGAGCGGGGGGGGAGTGTCAGACTTGTGTGACTTGTGTGACTGACTAAAACCCACCCATGTTCCTGCCATTGCCCTTTATGTTCCGGGGCCGCGGTATCTCTTTCGAACAACCCGCAACCCCGGCAGGCGATGGCCCTGGCAGGCCTCTCTGCATAATGATAAGCATTAGATTCGATTTTGGGTTTTTTTTTATCAGGAACCTCTAAATAACGGCCCGATATCAGGATTATTGTTTGGTTGACCCTAACCCTTTGAGGACAAGAAGCGTGATAATATTTTGTTGACCTTAGTTATCTTAAGGCCATTTATAGATCCAATAGGTACAACCTCTATGGTTTCCAGCATTAATTTGATTTCATTATCATCAATGCTTCAGATGGAAATGAAACGAATGGAACATGACATCTCAATAGACCGGCTTGGATCGATGAAAATGTTCCTGAAGTATTTATGACAGGTTGTAATTAAAATTCTTCGTTACTGTCAAGTCGCCCCATTCTCGATAATCGACTGAAGAACTTTCATTTTCTCCATAGAGAATGTTGTTATTCCTCTTCTCCATAGCCTGGAGAATGTATGTGGGTTGAATTAGAGTGGCAACCACAATAACCTGGTGTTGTATCGTTTAGTTTAAACGTTTGTGGAGATTTATCGATGGACCGCCACGTACCGCACTGCGCCAGACGGGACCACGGGCTAGTGATGCGACTTAAATATCGATACTGTTTTAGTTTACGGAGAAGAATGAATAAGGATTTCATTGATGTACTATTTTTCCGACGTAGCATACAGTGTAGCTTCACAGTATTATGCAGAAACCCTTATTTATGGGCCAACCCTTCTCTAAAAGTGTCGTAAAAGGCGACTTAGAATTTATTTATGAGGTCTGTTCTCAGAGGCCTCATAAAAGTTGATTTAGGAAATCTATCAATATTAAGCTTTTCATTCCAATTCTGTATGCAAAGCTATGACTATTATTTAGGTATAACTGTAACAATTCATTTTTGTATAATATACTGTAATCAATTTGATTTTGTGTATTTCTCATTAAACCGTAGACTGTAAGAATAACATATTTGTACCTAATTAGTGTTCAATCGTTCAGTATGTCCGGGACTGTCAATTTAATTATATTGTAAAATAAAATCGTTCACTGAACCCATGACCTGTCAATTCCGTTCTCACATAATTATTTTTATCGATATTTGACATCTGTGTGACCTCGAGTGTCCCATCCCTATAGCGCTCAGTCTGCGGAGCCGGGACGCTCATTCACAAAATGGAATGTTATTATATTAGGGAAGTTATTTTGCATACCAGAAAGTATTATTTATGTTCAAACTTTTGTTCTTTTTGCGGTGAGCAGGGGTCGAGGTTATAAATAGTTTTTGTGGTTCAATGTTTAACGTCATTTTCTGCGTTATTTGATATAGTTACGTTAACTAGTATAGTGAACCAACATGTCAACAGTTATGTTATAATCCGTGTTATAGGCTCGCTTCCTATTACATGATAGGAGGAGAGCCTAGTGCCATCAATGTGGCACAAATCCTGACTCCGTAGTAGTTACTCAGAAGGCCCTGGTGGGAAAACTCAATAACACGCGTGGTACGAATGACTCGGGAAACGAACCTAGTACGTCTCACGCTCAGCAGTCGTGATAGATTTCTTTGTCATCAACGGCGAATGGGTATCAAATGATAGGGCTTAATTAAGACATTTCAAATTTGTATAAAAAATTAAAAACCAAAAACCCGACTAGTGAAAAAACATGCGCTAAAAAGTAGGTATGATATACGAAAATATTCTCATATGAAATTGTTATGTAATTTTCTAATTTCCCTAGAATGTATTGTTTTGTTACAGTAAGTGTTTTTATAAACCAATCTAAATATTAAAAAGTTCGCAAATGACAATTTCGGATAAGAATATTTAAACCACCATTGATTTTTCGGATCCATGTGCGTTTTGTTGTACTGGCTTCGCCAAAAGAAAATATCTTGAGAAAAACCCAAATGTCTTAAATATATTTCTCAACGACATGTAAAACTTACTCAGAGGCGCTTAAAAAGTCTGACACCAGATTAGATTAGACCACACCATAAAGCAAAATGACTACAATATAAATATTTCTATGTTTGCAATCTGGAAAAAGCTATGGCGAATAATTAACAAAATAAAATAAAGAATAAGAGCAAAACTGAGCACGTACATTGTGTAGCAACTAGCACAGATGCATCCAACCACAATCCAGTTACATTCAGCATGCGAGCATAAAAACGGACTAACAAATTCATATCACAGCCATGGATGCCGGCCGAGATTCTGTGATTAAGGTGCTTTTACATGGGCTACACACATCTAATCTAATATATAAAATTTCCGTGTCACAATGTTAGTTACCGTACTCCTCCGAAACGGCTCGACCGATTCTTATGAAATTTTGGGTACATATTGGGTAGGTCTGAGAATCGGATAACATCTATTTTTCATACCCCTAAGTGAGCAGCGGGTGAAACCGCTGGGCACAGCTAGTCATAGATAAAATACTCTTTATTAAGTACTAGCTGTTACTCGCAACTTCATAGGTATGCGTTTGTTGCAACTTTTTTTTTTATAAGGAAATTCTACAACCCTTTTTTTGCATTCGTTACCTGACATCTCCAGTATTAATTCTCTATGATCTGCCATTCCTTACATGACGTTTCCAGTATTTTTACTTCTCTAATGCATTGCCAAACACATATTGGTAATTAATTGGCTGATAATATATAGTCTGTCCTTTTTCTTGTTAAAATCTATCTCCTTGGCAAATTCCATTACGATCTGATCAGTAGTTTAGTCGTGAAAAGGTAACATAGGTGCATACAATGTAAACACTTTAAATTTCACCGTTTTACAGATTTAAATGATATTTAAAACAACCTTATTTTGTTTGAAAAAAGCCATTCCTCATCATTACCTAAAACGATTTAATTCTAGGCAATATTCGTCAATTCAAATGTAATCACAGTCAGACAATAACAACCTAATAGAAGTACCAACAAATACTGTGAAGTGATACGGAACATTTTTAGGATTAATAGGAAAAGCGGAACTCTTATATAATACCTTATTGTCCGGCTATCTGTCTGTCTGTTAGTCAAGAGCCTTTATCCCAGGAACGCGTGTAGGTATCGACTTGAAATTAAACCATATAATTTAGTCTGTGGTCTTTCACCAGTTTTAGAGACCTGTGAACAAAATCAACCTTCTAAATCTAAGCAGTCAAAAAATATGGCCGTTTATGTCGCAAGTTTGCACGGAACCGTCGGTGCGCGTGTCCGACTTGCACTTGTCCGGCTTTTTTAAGCTAGACATTAATTTGCAATGCTACTCAAAATCATCTACCTAGCCTTTTTACAAGGAGGTTGGTGTCACCTGATGCAGCTACATACCAATATTATTTTTATTAGTATTGCAGAATAAATGCAGCAAATAAAAGTGAGCAAAACTTTCTCAAAAATTGCCCATGTAAGCTCAGCTTTACCCAGTGGCAGACGACATAACAGACACGTGGGTACTTCCGTTTTACGTCTAATTGGATTCCGTATGCAAATGTACGCGGTTTCATTTATTAGTGTGGCTCATGGCTCAGATGGAACCTCTTGTCGTATATGGTTTTAATGGATGAACAGGGAAATTAATGAGGAAGGGATGAAATGGATGCGGTTTTGTAAGGAAACTAGGTGATAGCTATTTTGGGAGAGTTTATATGTTACCTATGTGTTATTTAGAGTAGAGGAGAAAACTTGGTTGTAATACTTTTTCATGCTTATACAGGACTTATTAAAAATGTGATGCCACCTTTGAAAGGTAGACCATCAAAACGAAGTACTTACATTTGCGATTACCATATTTGTACCATAGACAATATCGTTGACATTGTTAGTTTGTATAATAAGTACTCTTAAATATTATAAGAATTTTCTGAAACACATTGTAGATGAGACGATGAGACAATCGGATTATCAAGTCATAGCTCTCGAGTTTGACCCAAGTCTTGCACATCTGAATTTTCGAATTAAAATCCGCAGTTTATAATTGAAAGAAAGAACCAAACCAGCATTCCTGAAAGTATTTTTCGACGACATGTTAAGCCAAGTCCGGAGCCCATCCATGGGCGGCATAAAAACTCTGACGTCAGGATAGGCACCAACTACACGGAAAACCAGGAAAGAAAGATAATTTTCAAAATAAGTCTGTTGTATTTGAGCCGGTTAACCTTTGAACAGACAGCTCTAACTACACACATCAAAAGTGTCTAGGGATCAAGCATTTTTATGCGGATTTCTTGAGATTGAGATGTGGCTTTGTAATAAATTTATGATTTTATAAATTTATATGGATCCTTTTTGGTGCATTTCATAATTTGAATCAGGAACTCTCAATCAAATTCGAGTAAAAGATGAAAATAAGCTGTCAATATTTTCCCTATAAAAACATACAACGCATTGAAGACATTATTAGTGCTACTGTTTCCCTACTACTGATTAAAACCAACGTTATTATGGAGCGGCGACGTCATTTAAGCAGGGAAGAAATGCTCAGAGCCGTGGGAATGATAGAAGCTGGTTCCCGGCAACGTACTGTAGCTTTAGCTCTGAATACAAGTCAGAGTGTTATCAGTCGACTTTGGACACGTTACCGAAGCACTGGTACCGTGGCTGAGCGCCATGGAGGACGGTATCGCTGCACCACACGGAGACAAGACCGATACATTCAAATCTTAACTCGAAGAGCTCCAACAATAACCGCCATGATGTTAGCCGTGAGGCTTCATCACTCTTCAGGGAACTTAATTAGCGACCAAACAGTCAGAAACCGCTTGCATGAAGTGAACCTTCATTCCCGAAGACCGCTACGGGTACCACCTATAGCAATGCACAATCGTAGGATTCGATATCAATGGGCTCTTGAACGCAGAAATTGGGCAGAAGAACAATGGCGTTTCGTGTGCTTTTCTGATGAGTCTCGTTTTGGTATGAGACCGGATACAAGACGTATACGACACTGGAGAACCCCTGGACGCCAACAGCGATTAAAATCCTGCCAGGAAGTCCATCCTTATAGTGGTGGAACCATCATGGTATGGGCGGGTATTTGGATTGGCGGAAGAACTGAGTTGATTTGGATCAGAGGCAACCTCAACGCTCAAATTTATGCTGAGACGATTGTATCAGACGTCATCGTTCCTCTACAAGTGCAAATCGGTCCCTTATTTCAGTTAATGCATGATATTGCACGACCGCACACCGCAAGAGTTGTAAGACAGACTCTCGCCGCAGCTAACATCAATGTCCTGCCCTGGCCTGCTCAGTCGCCAGACTTGAACCCGATTGAGCATGCATGGGATATGCTACAGAGAAGAGCTCTGCCGAATATGGAGAGTATCCAGTCGCAAGAAGACCTTTTTTGTTGTTGCAACGAACATGGGCGGCCATTCCACAGCGTGATTTGGATGAACTCATTTTGAGTATGCCAAACCGATATTCTTGTGTTGTTAGTGTTCGCGGTAGAAACACGGATTATTAATTGTTTAAGTTACCCAATAAAATTTTAAAGAAAACTGTTATTTCAGTCTTTTTTTCGAACTTTAATGTTAGTGGTTCAAATGTCAAAAATCCCTTTATTAGGAAAATGGCAAATTTCTTTATTAATGCAAAGGTGACTTGGTTTATCGTTACTGTGACAAACGAAAACACTTTATTTGATGAATCCTTAAAGAAAATTTTAATTAATATCAATCAGGAGAAAAGTTATTGCAAAAATATATGTTGATCCCTAGATACTTTTGATGTGTGTACTTTATCATAAGCGATATCTGCAGGTGAAGTATAATCCAAAATGTATGAGCAATAGTCACATAATACACGCTTTAAGCTTCACCGTTCGCAGATAAAAAAGGTTTATATAGCTGTTGCTAACAACCTCCCCCGACAATGACCCATTGTGTTTTTAAACCCACGTTCCTAAATATGGCTCCGTATTACGCCTCTAAAATTTAGGGACAGCAGTAAAAAGGTGCGTTATATACATGTACCTATAATTTAACTATCCGTCTCTACAGCCGGTAATATCGTCGTAAAGCGGGACAGAATGCCGCACAATCCCGCTTGCTATTCAGAACCCGCAAATCCGTTGAATCTCGCCAATCCCTCATTAATATACGATTCTTTTCTTTTCAGGCGGGAAAAATCTAATAAGAGGACAATGGCCGGCTCCCGTGAGAGATTGCTCTATGAAAGGAGGCCTGATTACGAATATGAAAACGAATTCAGACGTCGATATGAACCGTACGACCGGGAGACCCACAGGGAAGCCAATCGATACAGGCAGGAGAGGCGACGTGATCTACACGACCGACCTCGACGCAAGAACGGCTATGTGTACGAAGATATATACTCCGATTTTGACGAGGCACAGGGTCGATTATCTCTGTTCAGACCTATTAGACCCGAGTACTTGAACCTCCCGACGACTTACGACGTGAAATACAACTCGCTGCCGAGAAATTATTATAACTATGAAGACAGGAACAACCGGAGGTACAAGAAGGATCATTACGATTTTAGAATCGAAAACGAGAGGCGAACGCGAGAATCTTATGAATCTTATAGGAAAGCTGTTGAATCTAGACCAAAAGAGACAAATTCAAAGAATCCGACAAAACCTACTATTAATTTAACTAATAATTCAAGTAACAAAAATACTTTGAACGCGCCAACGAATTCGAGTTTGAAACAGCCAAAAAACGTTGCAGTTTGTAAGCCGCATCGAATATCAGACAAGAGCGCACGCTATTGGACGACGGATCCGCCCGAGCGGGGCCGAAATCGTCCGAAAAAATCCGAAGAGCCGAAAAAGAACGTAAAATTCTCGGAAGTGTCAGGTTGCAACAGAAAGATGGTTGTTGACGATCCGATTTGTGGGAGGAAATTGGTTCCAGTGAGAGAATTGGAGGTATCGTTGGACCAGATGATACAGAATGGTTATTTCGAGAAGCATAACATTCCGATATCGAGGCCTGTTGGCGGGGCGGCGAAGGAAGAGATAAAGGGAGCGGCGGGCAGCGCTGTGCCAAACGGGAAGTGCTTATCGGGCACCGGGGGCAAGGAACACCAAGCGACGAGGAAAACAAGACATCTGCCGCAGGTGAGAACTAGACCTTTTTTTAGGAAATGGGGTAAACTGAAGCATAATTGGCTAGCATTGCCATGATCCTGAAGAAAATAGTTTGTTATTTTGTGTGGACTTGCCTTAAAAAGGTTAAAGAGGCGGTTTGTATAAAAATAACAGACTTACCACAATATTATACATCTCTAGTAAACATTTGAATGCTACCTTTTTTGAGTAACTATACCAAAACATTGGCTATTGGATGTCAAAAGATCTGGGATGCCATTAAGTATTTTTTTTAATGTTTTTCTTTTTGTTACTAAATGGCTTTCATAACAAGTTTTATGATGAAAATCTGTCAGTATTTTACACAAATAATTTAATGTAACCTTTTTTCACCTTATTTACTAATTAAGTGTTGCAGTTATGAAATTGATGATTTATTTATAATTATAAAAGAGCTTTAAAGGCTCACAAAGAACAAAAAGAAAAACAATTTGATCAGAACATGGACTTCGTAGGCATTTTCTATTGTCAAGTTATTCAAATTATCACAGAGATTTTAAAAAAGATGGCAAGATTGTTAACTTAATGTTTATTTAAAAATTTGGAAAACCTAGACCCAGGACTGAAAACCATTATTTAGAAAAACGCTAATCTCTTCAAACACGCCATGATTTTTCTTAAAAAGAAAATCTTAACATTCTATGACATCAAGCTGGATATTGAAAAACGCGAAAACACAAATTTCTTCTAAATCTCGCCTTTTCCATCCCTGCATCTGACATTTAAAGTGTCAAAATAAAGTCTATTGTTCTGTGAGCAGAGCTTCCCTCCGTCCGAGCGTCGGATGAACTGAAACAATGGACAGCTTATAACAACCAGGATTAAGGGCTTTTTTCTGTATTCTTCTTTTGAATAACGTTGCTTTAAAAATTTGAGGTGGGTGATAAAGAATGAGTAATTAATTAAGGAGGATTTTAAGGCTCTATAAGAAGTTATAAAGAAAATTAACAAGAATAGTGGATTTGACACTAGTTTGACATCTTTCGGTAATTCTTAGGGTTCTGTACCTCAACAGGAAAAACGGAACTCTATAGGATCACGTTGTTGTCCGTCTGTCGGTCTAGACGCTTTATCTCGGGAACGCGTGGAGGTGAAATTAAAACTATGAAAAAATCAACCCTCTAAGTCTACGCAGACAAAAGATATGGCCGATTATGTCGCAAGTTTGTACGGAACCCTCGATGCGCGTGTCCGACTTACACTTGGCCGGTTTTGAAAGAGTAACCGAAATTCCGTTTTTCAGTTCTTTCCACAAGTCAATTTAAAAAATATTTTTAAAGGCGCCTTCCCAACAGGCTTATAAGACAAAAGTTACCCAAAAGATCCATAGGACACTGTACTGAAACATTATAAATTCATGCTAAAAAAAGGTTTCACTGCAATTCAGAATTAAAACATTAATACTGACTGCATATCATCAAAAACTACACTAAAAGCCATGTGCAGAAAGAGAAAAATATTTAAAAATAAACTTTAATGGCATCCCCGAGTTTTTGACAACGAACGGCCTGATGCTTTGACAATATTATCTACTGAAAAGAGGTTGCCGCATAAGTTTACAAGTTAAGTTATGATGAATGAAATTACGTATTAACATTATGAATGGAAGCCAAAAAAGAATTCAATCAATTAGAATCTTTTTTGTAAAAATCGTCCAACCTTTTACTATTTTGAAGTCAGCATCCAGTCTAATCGGGTGCAACAGAATACCAGTATATTACACGGAGCGACTGAAAACAGAATGTTAAAATAGTATTTAGTTAGGTGTAGGTACGGTAACAAACTGGTAAAAATCAATAGTTACGTGACGCTTCGCTTCTTTTTAAGACAGTCGTTAGCGAGAATCAGTTCAAAAATAAAACCCTGCAGTGTTAAAACATTGATCGGTTAAGAAAGACTTTCATGAAACGAGAACTACTCACTGACATTCATGTTTGCGTTTTTATAAGTTAGATGTGAGAACTAACTATGTTTTATAAGTTAGATGTGAGAACTAACTATATGTGAGAACTAACTAGCAAGTCATTTCTAATTTAAACAGTATACGCTTTTATAACAAGTTGCCAAAATCAGTTATAGAACTGACAGATGGAAAGTTTAAAAACTACATAAAACGTGTCCTTATTAAAAACGCATATTACAAAATCAAGGACTACGTTGAAGTTATAGAAGTTTGGCTATAGTTCCTTCTGCGCATGCGGCTTCCCTGGTAGCTATAATCAGCACAAATTTTTGGATGTCTCTAACTATTCTCAATCTTATTTATTTTTGTGATCTCTTTAATCATTTTGTTTTTTTTGCAATAGTTGTCAAATCACATATTTATATCACCCTTGTTCTGAATAGTTACAGTACTGATAGCAACATCTGTGTGACTCGTCTCTTAGTTATTATTTTGTTTTTGCAATATTTTTTTTGTTTTTTTTTTTTTACTCTTGTATAGATTCTTTTCTACCAATTCGTTGTGAATGAGTGGATATGGTTGGCCTTGTAGATTCTTAGACCCTTGTTAACTTTTGTTAACGTATTATTTTATTTTACTTTTTGTAAAGTAAGCAATGACTTATTGTCGGGCCTACACTGTCCTCTCATACTTAAGTACTAACGCTGTAACAACAACAATATTGTAAAACTAAATGATTTTAAAAGAGTTACCATGGAGTTTCTTGCCGGTTCTTCTCCATAGGAAACGACCAACCCGAACCGTGCATCTTTTCTCGACGTTTTATAAGTGCCCATGTAGGCCTATGTAAAATAAAAATATTTTGATTTTGATTTTAGAACTTATAATCTTTGAAAAATGCTTTGGAATTAACGATTGATGAAAATCGAATGTTTAATCAAATATTATCAATCAACGGGTTGTAGTTTTCATCAAATATTATCAATCAACGGGTTGGAGAAAGAAGCAGTGTTGCCAGTTAGTTTATTAATTTGTAAATTAAGAAAAAAAACTGTTTTCACTTAGACGTATATTTTGTCCGTGCTGATTACCTTTTAGTTTTAACATGACTGCAGCGATGAGGATTATTTGTTTAACCTGTATTTATTTAAATAATATAAGCTAGTCCGTTTCTTCGTTATACCGAAACGGATGAATCAAAAATGGAAGGCGCAAAACCAATTTCTGTTTCTTCCATATTAAAAAATATATATCTTTAACTAAAATGCATTCATTTAACATCAAATAGCCACGGCAATAAAAACAGTAGATAATAAATGTCAGTTATCAAAAACATTATGAGCCTGTTGGTTTCTAGTAAAATTTTCAGCGCTAAACATAGCGTGGAAACCAAAGAACATCCTTTTATAGTAGGCTTTCGTTGTTTTATAAATCATATGTTACTAAAAATGTTTTATTTCAGCATTTTACATTTTATTTATGAAACATAGAAGACTGACAGCCAATTAAAAGTATTCACTTACTGACTTCTATTACGGGAATTAACATAATCATTTCATGCTTTGACAGCCATACATTTCATGCATAGACCATCGTTATCTAGACCGGGTTGCACATAACCCGACACAACACATCATCATACAATCACACACAACCCTTCAGTATCGGCCATGATTAAATCTGCCGATCGCACAGCGAACACATTAAACCGTTATAACTCACAAACGGACTAAGGGTGTGGATACACGGGGTATTAATTACCCCGGTTTGAGCAATATTGTTCAAAATAAAGAGATTTAGATTTATTTAAGAGCTAGAGAATAAAAATGGAAAAATGTAATCCCAGCAGTGTGGCCATAGAACAAACTGCATAATTGCCAAGTTTTTCTAAACAAATAATAAATGACATTTGCGAGTAGATCGCGATTATCCTGGTTGTTACTATTAGTATTTTCAAATGTTTACACTTCAAAGTAAAGAAATTACGGTGCCGATGTTTTGGAACTACTTTTTTTTGGGGTTTCGTACCTAAAAAGGGAAAAACGGAACCCTTATAGGATCACTTTGTTATCCGCCTGTCTGTCAAAGCCCTGAATCTCGGAAACGCGTAGAGGTATCAAGTTGAAATTAAAACTATTTTCCCAAGTCTGTGGTCCCTTGGAGCTGTGAAAACATCAAAATTCAAAGTCTTACTTAGACTTTACTACGTAGTCAACGGTATGGCCGTTTATATCGCAATTTTGGACGGAACCCTCGGTGTGACTCACACTTAGCCGCTTTTTTTTAAAGTATTAGCCTTTTTAGTTATAACCCTTTATAGTTGCCCAATTTAGTTGTATAAAACTAAAAAAAAAAGCTTAATCAAATCTACTATGGAGCAATCGTGTAATAAACTACATGCTGCTGCAGTCTACTATAACTGCCAGAAAAATATCCCGTGTAAGCACAGCCTAAGGGTCGCAGCACATTATTTAGGCACGGTACGCGGGACTGGGGGCCCATTAGACGCACAGATTGGTGTAATAGCTCCCAATTATTTGCAACTAACATTCATATATATCGAGTGTTACAGCAGTGTCGGATGAATTAATAATAGATACTTTTTTTTTTTTTTTTTTCGGGTGTGAAATCATCCTATGACTTCCCCCGCTCTGGGTGGAGCGGGGGGGCATGTCAGACTTGTACTGACTAAAACCCACCCATGTTCCTTCTATTGCCCTTTACGTTCCGGGGCCGCGGTATCTCTTTCGAACAACCCGCAACCCCGGCAGGCGGAGGCTCTGGCAAGCCCCTCTGCTTTGCTGACTCTCTTTGAGGCGCGCGTGAAACACGAACGCGCCGCCGCCGTCGACACGGCAATAATAGATACTTGATTAGAATTATATAAAAGGCGTGGTTTTAAATTCTTGAAAGTTTTTTATTCACTTCTCTTGAACAATTTGTGATTAGTGTCTGCCTCGTTGGTTCAACGGTCTCAAGCGCGACCGCTGAACTTGAGGTCCTTTTTCTTGCGGATGGGAAATCATCAAATAACTTCCCCCGCTCTGGGTGGAGCGGGGGGGCGTGTCAAACTTGTATTGACTAAAACCCACCCATGTTATTTGCCCTTTATGTTCCGAGGCCTCATTCGAACAAGCCGCAACCCAACCCTTACATCATCTTCGTGTTTCTGCTATTGTCTCATGTAACTTGGGGTAGACGCAGCATATTTTCTTTTCTCATTATCTCCTATCTACAGCCCGTAAGCCTACCTATGCGCCAATAGAAAACATGGCCTCTTTCGAAGCGGTTGTTAAGTACAGTGTATAACAACCTTAACCCTACCAACTTCATAATATTGATATACCGGAGTAAATGACTTGTAATTAATAATCTGTCGAAAGCAGACGGATTAATCATAAGTTCACACAGCCCCCTAATGAAGTGTAGTAGAAATTGTACTCGCTTAACAGATTGAATCTTTCAAATTCCAGTTAGCGGTTTTCAAAGAGTCAAAATGTTTAGAGATTTAAAGCCTTTGAATGTTGAGTTTGGGTAAATAGAATTTAAATTCGAATTATGAAAACGATTTTGAGTAATTGTTTGCTGTGATTGATTTGATTTTTGTTTTTATTGCTTACTAGCTTCCGCCCGCGACTTCGTCCGCGTGGCATAGTTACTTTGGGCTAACGCTAACTTTAACCCGCGTGATGACCCGAAAAAATGTATCTTTCTCTCCCCTTTTCTTCCCTCATTCTCCCCCTTTCGTCACTTTAAAAAAACTTGCCTATTTCCGTCACCAGGGCCCCAACTATCTCTGTACCAAAATGCATCAAAATCGGTTCGGTCATTTAGGCGTGAAGCCGTAACAAACACGACACGGTTGGCGTAGTGGCTGAGCGATCGACTGCTGCGCTGTGTGTCGCGGGTTCGATTCCCGCACGGAACAAATATTTGTATGACCTACAGATAGTTGTTCCGGGTCTGGCTGTTTGTGTATGTGAGATTGAATGTTTGTAAACGCACCCACGATACAGGAGAAATTCCTAGTGTGGGGCAACGTTTTTAAAAAAAAAGAAAGAAAGAACAAACAAACTCACTGTCGCTTTTATAATATTAGTAAGGATATGAAAATAACCGAAGGTAACTGAATGCCTATTCAGTTACCTAACGAAATAAGCTACGTTAGAGGTCCTAACTGTAGCTACCTTACACTTAAAAAAGTGCCTACTTAAATAATAAAACTGATCCTAAATACACTACAGCTACAACTAAATAAAACAACAGCTAAATAAATTAAAAAATAATAATTTGAATTTATATTTAACCTCAAAATAATTTAAGTACTAAATTATATATATATATTTTGTTTTTTTTTTTAATATATCTAACTATGCCTATTATCTATAAGAACCTATTAATCTTCTATCTATCTATCTTCTATATCTATATCTATACTTATAATAAATCTGTAGAGAGGTCAATTCTGTACATGAAATATATTTCCAAAATAACTATCAGGGGGTGATTAGTGATCGATACTGATGCCAAAAATGCAATCAGTAAAATTTTTGTCTGTCTGTCTGTCTGTCTGTCTGTCTGGATGTCTGTATGTTCGTTATAGAAACAAAAACTACTCGACGGATTTTAACGAAACTTGGTACAATTATTCTTCATACTCCTGGGCAGGTTATAGTATACTTTTCATCACGCTACGATCAATAGGAGCAGAGCAGTGAAGGAAAATGTTGGGTAATCGGGAGAAGTTGGTTAAAGCTACACAGAAATCATGTATGACGGAAATGTTCTCCTTAAAATTATATAAAAAATATCCTACGACAGCATAGGTCTATCTTTTATGGTTGACTCACAATAACACGTGTAACTCCCGATAACTTAGCAGTTCAGAGCTTTCTGATTATATTTGTCTACTCTTACGTTTATAACACTCCCACTCATCTCTAATTAAAAACAGTTAACATTATTACGTATTCAATAAAAAAAGAATCATATAAATCGGTATACAAACACCAAAGTTATGCATGAAATACGTTAATAAGCCATCGCGTGTGAATACTGAATCATGCTATAAGGATTATTTTTGTGTAATATTTGGCTGTTGATGCGAATAGACAGTCAGAGTGTTCGACCTTATTGACAGACAATGCTTTCAGCCCGACTTTTAGTCTTTAAATAATTTCTTTTTAGATTTCTTTTGTTGTTATTTTATAAAATAGGTATTAGTTATTTTGGTAGTGTTTAAATATTCGTTCAAATTACAAATTATTCATAGTTTACATTTTATTTCTTTTTAGGTGAAGTAGTAGTAATACGCATAGATTTTTAAAAACCGAGTTTCGGCTAATTTTATGTTCAGTTTTTTTTTATACTATATTGGTAAAAGCGTAGTTAATTATACTAATTATAGTTATCATCATCATCATCAGGCTATATTAGTCCACTGCTGGACATAGCCCTCCCCTAATGAGCGCCATAGCGTTATATAGTTATTTGGCATAACACACTTAGCATATTTTTCTTTAAACGAACATTTTAAAGGCATAAAAATTATTTGATATAATTATCGTTTGGCATGATGTTTAAAACTCCGAATTTACATTGCATAGTTTTAAGATGGCAGAATTACATTTAGTATAATTACGATTGGCAGAGTTCAAATTTCGCATAGTATCGTTTAGCATAATGTTCATTTAGAGCGACGAGTATTTGGTATAATTTTACTTTTCATACTATGCAGATGGCAGAATTTAATTAAGAATAACTTTAAGTTTAAAGACTTATATGCCTAATAAGTCTTTAAACTGACATGGTCACTAACATTATTATTAACGGTTAAAACGGGATATTTACCATGTTTGTTATTTATTTTGAGTTTCCAATATTTTGGTGTGAACCGATACAGTGAGTTACAATTGTATACAAAAACATATTAAGGCAAAAATAAGATATTTTTGGAATTATATAGAAAAAAAGACATTGTTTTTAGTTGGTAACCCGGGACTCAACTATTAAGATTAGGTTAATTTGTTCAAAAAAAATGCGTAGGTTAGGTTAGGTTAAAACTGTGACCCCTTACGGTTGACTTGCATTGATAGAAAATGAGATTGTTTTTAGTAGTTTACCCGGAACTGGACTATTTACATTAGAATAATAATTACTTATGGAATTAAATGACATTATTACAAATTCAATTAAATAATAGTTAAAATCAATGATATTATTTTAAAGAAATAAATAATTAAAATAAATGACAACAAATAATGATAAAGATGATTCTAACTATAAACTTTCTGCGATATGACAATTCTGCCGTTTAATGATAACGATATGAAATATATGTCAAAAGACGATTCTGACTGTGAACTTTCTGCGAAATGATGTTTCTGCTTTTTGAATATTATGGATATGAAATTTATGTCTAGAGATGATTCTGACTTACAAAATTATGAGTTTTGAATGTATGATAAATGAGTGTCTGCCAAACAATTTTCTGCGAAATGAAGTTTATGCTATCCGTTGTTATGCAAAATAAAATTATGACATAAAAAGTTCTGCTTTATAGAGTGGAGTGGGAAAAAAAGAAATTAAAATAAAGCTAAAACGCCTGTCCAATACTGGGTGTATTGGACAGGCGTTTTAGCTTTATTTTAATTTCTTTTTTTGTTACAAGTTGTACTTACCTACATATTTCTGGGTATAATTCTATTAGAATTATTTAGTTTTAGTACCTACTTTATTTGGTAATTAATAGGTTCTTATAGATAATAGGCATAGTTAGATATATTAAAAAAAAAAACAAAATATATATATATAATTTAGTACTTAAATTATTTTGAGGTTAAATATAAATTCAAATTATTATTTTTTAATTTATTTAGCTGTTGTTTTATTTAGTTGTAGCTGTAGTGTATTTAGGATCAGTTTTATTATTTAAGTAGGCACTTTTTTAAGTGTAAGGTAGCTACAGTTAGGACCTCTAACGTAGCTTATTTCGTTAGGTAACTGAATAGGCATTCAGTTACCTTCGGTTATTTTCATATCCTTACTAATATTATAAAAGCGACAGTGAGTTTGTTTGTTCTTTCTTTCTTTTTTTTTAAAAACGTTGCCCCACACTAGGAATTTCTCCTGTATCGTGGGTGCGTTTACAAACATTCAATCTCACATACACAAACAGCCAGACCCGGAACAACTATCTGTAGGTCATACAAATATTTGTTCCGTGCGGGAATCGAACCCGCGACACACAGCGCAGCAGTCGATCGCTCAGCCACTACGCCAACCGTGTCGTGTTTGTTACGGCTTCACGCCTAAATGACCGAACCGATTTTGATGCATTTTGGTACAGAGATAGTTGGGGCCCTGGTGACGGAAATAGGCAAGTTTTTTTAAAGTGACGAAAGGGGGAGAATGAGGGAAGAAAAGGGGAGAGAAAGATACATTTTTTCGGGTCATCACGCGGGTTAAAGTTAGCGTTAGCCCAAAGTAACTATGCCACGCGGACGAAGTCGCGGGCGGAAGCTAGTTACCAAATAAAGTAGGTACTAAAACTAAATAATTCTAATAGAATTATACCCAGAAATATGTAGGTAAGTACAACTTGTAACAAAAAAAGAAATTAAAATAAAGCTAAAACGCCTGTCCAATACACCCAGTATTGGACAGGCGTTTTAGCTTTATTTTAATTTCTTTTTTTCCCACTCCACTCTATAAAGCAGAACTTTTTATGTCATAATTTTATTTTGCATAACAACGGATAGCATAAACTTCATTTCGCAGAAAATTGTTTGGCAGACACTCATTTATCATACATTCAAAACTCATAATTTTGTAAGTCAGAATCATCTCTAGACATAAATTTCATATCCATAATATTCAAAAAGCAGAAACATCATTTCGCAGAAAGTTCACAGTCAGAATCGTCTTTTGACATATATTTCATATCGTTATCATTAAACGGCAGAATTGTCATATCGCAGAAAGTTTATAGTTAGAATCATCTTTATCATTATTTGTTGTCATTTATTTTAATTATTTATTTCTTTAAAATAATATCATTGATTTTAACTATTATTTAATTGAATTTGTAATAATGTCATTTAATTCCATAAGTAATTATTATTCTAATGTAAATAGTTCAGTTCCGGGTAAACTACTAAAAACAATCTCATTTTCTATCAATGCAAGTCGTTACTGGCACTCGCCGGCCGCTGCCGCGGCACCGCTCGCTCCGCTCGCTCGGCTCGTGCGTAGGGGGTCACAGTTTTAACCTAACCTAACCTACGCATTTTTTTTGAACAAATTAACCTAATCTTAATAGTTGAGTCCCGGGTTACCAACTAAAAACAATGTCTTTTTTTCTATATAATTCCAAAAATATCTTATTTTTGCCTTAATATGTTTTTGTATACAATTGTAACTCACTGTATCGGTTCACACCAAAATATTGGAAACTCAAAATAAATAACAAACATGGTAAATATCCCGTTTTAACCGTTAATAATAATGTTAGTGACCATGTCAGTTTAAAGACTTATTAGGCATATAAGTCTTTAAACTTAAAGTTATTCTTAATTAAATTCTGCCATCTGCATAGTATGAAAAGTAAAATTATACCAAATACTCGTCGCTCTAAATGAACATTATGCTAAACGATACTATGCGAAATTTGAACTCTGCCAATCGTAATTATACTAAATGTAATTCTGCCATCTTAAAACTATGCAATGTAAATTCGGAGTTTTAAACATCATGCCAAACGATAATTATATCAAATAATTTTTATGCCTTTAAAATGTTCGTTTAAAGAAAAATATGCTAAGTGTGTTATGCCAAATAACTATATAACGCTATGGCGCTCATTAGGGGAGGGCTATGTCCAGCAGTGGACTAATATAGCCTGATGATGATGATGATAACTATAATTAGTATAATTAACTACGCTTTTACCAATATAGTATAAAAAAAAACTGAACATAAAATTAGCCGAAACTCGGTTTTTAAAAATCTATGCGTATTACTACTACTTCACCTAAAAAGAAATAAAATGTAAACTATGAATAATTTGTAATTTGAACGAATATTTAAACACTACCAAAATAACTAATACCTATTTTATAAAATAACAACAAAAGAAATCTAAAAAGAAATTATTTAAAGACTAAAAGTCGGGCTGAAAGCATTGTCTGTCAATAAGGTCGAACACTCTGACTGTCTATTCGCATCAACAGCCAAATATTACACAAAAATAATCCTTATAGCATGATTCAGTATTCACACGCGATGGCTTATTAACGTATTTCATGCATAACTTTGGTGTTTGTATACCGATTTATATGATTCTTTTTTTATTGAATACGTAATAATGTTAACTGTTTTTAATTAGAGATGAGTGGGAGTGTTATAAACGTAAGAGTAGACAAATATAATCAGAAAGCTCTGAACTGCTAAGTTATCGGGAGTTACACGTGTTATTGTGAGTCAACCATAAAAGATAGACCTATGCTGTCGTAGGATATTTTTTCTATAATTTTAAGGAGAACATTTCCGTCATACATGATTTCTGTGTAGCTTTAACCAACTTCTCCCGATTACCCAACATTTTCCTTCACTGCTCTGCTCCTATTGATCGTAGCGTGATGAAAAGTATACTATAACCTGCCCAGGAGTATGAAGAATAATTGTACCAAGTTTCGTTAAAATCCGTCGAGTAGTTTTTGTTTCTATAACGAACATACAGACATCCAGACAGACAGACAGACAGACAGACAGACAAAAATTTTACTGATTGCATTTTTGGCATCAGTATCGATCACTAATCACCCCCTGATAGTTATTTTGGAAATATATTTCATGTACAGAATTGACCTCTCTACAGATTTATTATAAGTATATAGATATAGAAGAAGAAGATATAGATAATACCTATCCATCAATTTATAGTGTAGATAATTATTATAAATTCCGAATTAACTCTATTCGTTCTGTTAATCTATTGGCTATTCATTCATGCCTAACCGATTGAATGGACGCATAAGTAGACCATGACTTGAGTTAGGTCTTCATTCTACATTCTCGTTTGATATCCAACGCCGACGAAACCGCCGGCAAAAATAGTGATTACTAAGACAAACCCCATTTAAAACATCTTGTTCTTCAATAAATTGAATGTCAAGTGGGGGATCGATCGCTTTCGAATCGACACTAATGGAATTAGCAGTTTTCAATGTGAAAATGTCAAGGTGTCTATCTTTAAGGAGATGGGACGACAAATTAATGAGATTTTGATTTTGTGAAGGCTTGCGTCATTTAATTATCATCAAGGTGGTAGTTTTTTTAATATTAATCTATTACCAGCTCAAAGGGACTATACTGTGTAAAAAAATATATACTATATAAATTGAGTTGTATTAAATCTGGTTCTTCTAACCTGCTTGCTTCTACCTGCTCCCAGCTAAAACACTAGGAAGTGGCGAAGGGTGGGCGTTTTGGAGACTGTCTCTTGTATGTTGACGTTCAAAAACTGCTGCAAATTCCTTCTATGACCGATATCGATCATAAAAAAGTAAAAACTTCGACCAAGTGCGAGTCATACTCGCACACACCAGTTAATAAAAAGGTCCTACTGTACACAACTTTGTGGTCCTTCGGAGTAAAAACTCTGTAACATGCGGACCGCCAGACCAACAGACCGTCAAGGCAAATCTATAAGGCGCGTCGTCCACACAATCTCACATAAGAGGCACGCCCCAACGAGATTTTCTTTACAAATGTCGTGTGGGCGCCGCGCCTAACGCGCCCGCGCCTCGACTGCGCCTCAACTCTTGGTCGTGTGGGCGACGCGCCTTTGGGATTCGTTTCCACCATATGGCAAAAAAACCCTCCACATGAACTAACTACCGAAAAAATCTAAAATTGGTAAAAGAACTAACTAGAAGTTAAAGAGTCACCTCTTTAAATTCTAGTTAGTTCTTTTTAGTTCATTACATGTAAAGATAATAAAAGCGTATTAAATGACCGTCACAATAATCCGTCTGTAACAAAAACTAGGTTGTCCCTCGAAGCCATAGAGGAAAAGAAAATGGAGATTCTTAAGCTCTCGTTACAAGTTATACGTATGTCTGTGCGCGGTGGGCCGCCAAGAATCTTGTTATCTACTGGGTTGTAGCTTATTAAAATGCAGCGTGGCTCAGATTTGTACCAAGTTCGTGTGCTACATTGAATATTAAATGTCTTTGGGTATGTTCACGGTCTTTTCAATGGGGTAGGCATCTGCCTAAAAAACCGCAGCCTGTTACCTTCTCTAGCATCTGCTAGAGAAGGTAACAGGCTGCGGTTACCTTGCGGTTGTCGGTTTTATTTGGTTATAAATGCTTTTTGATATGAACATGAACGAAACAAATGGAGTACCTATGTAATTTTTTTTTTAGACTTTGCCCCTCACTAGGAATTTCTCCTGTATCGTGGGTGCGTTTACAAACATTTAAACTCACATACACAAACAGCCAGACCCGAACCAACTATCTGTAGGCCATACACATTTTTGTTCCATGCAGGGATCAAACCCGCGAAACGTAGCGCAGCAGTCTAACGCTTAGCCACTGCGCCAATCGGTTCTAATATTGTATTTTCTATTTTTGCCTACCCTCAAAGGAAAAGAATTCCTGTTTGTGTTCAGGTCTTTATCTTTGATATTGTCAATGCCATTCAAAAGTCATTTTTGGATTTCGGATCGTAATGATGTTCATTGTGGTAGTTTTACGAATAGATAATCTCTCGCATTCTTGGTGATGAGACCAGAAACTACCTCTAAAACCGCCAGTGATTAACAAAATCATTAACTATCGTAGGAGATTGACTACTATCTGAAAATACGCAAAATCCTTACTAATATTATAAAAGCGAAAGTGAGTTTGTTTGTTTGTTTGTTTGTTTGTTACCTCTTCACGCTTTAATGGCTAAACCGATTTTGATGAATTTTGGTAGTTGGGAACCAGGAGACGGACATAGGCTAACTTTTATTAAAAAAAAGTGGGATATGAGGGAGAACGAGGGAAGAAAAGGGAAAACTTAGCGTTGCTATTACAAATCAATCAGGCGCAAGAGCAAAACCTGCAGGTCTGTTTGGTGTGTTATACCGAATTTAACGCGAGCGAAGCCGCGGGCGAAAGCTAGTTTTATATAAGTACGCGTATAAAACTCATCCCTGAAAAACTATTAAAACTGAACTAGTTATTACCCAATTAGTGAACAGCTATGTTATAACCTCGATAATTCAGCTCGAGCTAATAATATAAGCCGTAACAAAATTACGGTCCCGGCCAGGGGTGACCTATTTAATTCCTACCCGGGGCCAGGGGCCCACAACCTTTTATTACGATGTTAGCCGACATCGTCGTTATTGAAAGTAAGCCCCCGTGACAATGGGAAGATTCAACCATAAGCATAACGCTTTGATGGCAAATTGGTTATCATTGAACATGGAATATTTGGGTAGACATTGGCTTATTGGACTAACATAGGCGGATATTATGAACAGCACTAATGGTGTAAAAGTAGCCATAAGGAAGCCTTGCTTGCTGGCTTGCAATATTATTTTTGTTCTAGACCAAATCTGGATACCTTCTAGTTACGGTGATATTGGGGGTCAACTTAACAATTCTTTTTTATCCACGTTTTAATTTATTAAGAAAAGACATCATAACTTTGCTTTAAATACCTCCCCGACTCCCGAACTATATATTGCATTCACTGGCACAGTGTTTTGAGCGCGTACCTAACATTTGAGTTCTACCGTATAACGTGAATTTTCACCCCAAAAAGTCATTTTCCGATGTTTTTCTACCAAATTTTATGTACAGAATACTAATTGTTTGGGCTCAGGGTTCGTGTATTATTATTAGTTATCTAATTTAGAATATTAGGTAAGAAAATAAAAAAAGGAAAACATAACAAATTCTATTTAAAAACAAAGAAATAAAACAAAAGATCCCTGTGGCACTGTATCTTACAATCTCATGCTTGTGTTACAAAAATATTGATTTCAGTGTAAAAAGGTTGCACTCCAATTTATTATACAAAATACTGACCGAATCTCATCTAAAATAAATTAAAAGCCATTAACCAAATGAGAAAAAGAAAAATAAAGAAAAAACTTTAATGGCATCACAGAGTTTTTAGCAACAAATGGCCAATGCTCAGTCGTTGACACCGAAAAGAGGTTGCATTTATAATATGGATTTTTGACGTAACAAATTCTTTCACTCAATGATGTATGACATAAAGTTCAATCCGAAATTAATTGTTGTTTCATGAGACTAGCTGTGACTACAAAATGGCCGACTGCTTTCGTAATTCGGTTTTTACAATCGTACGTGTAAATCTTCACAATATCAAGTAATGAGTTCTTTTAGTAGTTATGAATGTCCTAAAATGTGTGAAGAATCTTGTTTGATTTAAAACTCAATTTTTCTAATAGTCACCATGACCATAGAGCCTTTTAGTTTAGTTTGATTCTTTTGACTTCCATGGGTAACAGTAAACATTTTCCAGAAGGTTAGTGTAACAACTTATTACACGAAAAATTCAATACCATTATCGTATACAATGTACGATTAAAACCACATACGATTATCGATCTTTTACACAACAGCTTAGAGTTGTTTATATTGTATTGTGTGCCGCCATTGCGTCAGTCTTTGATCGATTCTGTAGGCTTCGGTCAATTTGGACACGCGTCATCTATTGTTTGCATTCAAGCCTTTTTGACGGACATCGGGTGAATGAAAGCTTGGTTGAAAATTGATTTTGTATCAGTTTTATTAACTGGAAAGTGTAGTCTTTATTTAGGGACTCTCTATTTTATTGGTCCTCAATAAGGTGATAGGATGTCACTTTGATTATCTGTTTGAGGGCCGTAAGTAGGTACTTTTAACAGACACCAAAAAGACTACACAAATTGATGATGAACCTCCAGTAAGTCCGGTGCTTTATGTATATTACTGTTGTGTATGCGCGCTAACAATGTCTATGTGTGCGTGGCTGTGCCCGCGCGTTATGTCTAACGGAAATAAATCAGTGTGTCAATAGCTGTCACGTGTTTCACTTGTCTCCCGTATGAAGTACTTAACAATTACCAACGATTCTATAGGGCTAGCAGGTAATCTTTTGAGTACAAAATTATTTGCCTAGTCTTTTACCAACTATATTGGAGTCACCTACCAGTCTTACCGGATTTTGCTGAATACCACATTTTGAGTACAAAATGTGATGTTATTGCTGGGTAGTCGACTTGAATCGACAATAAGGTAGATACGTAATGGTATTTTTTTTGGGTGGGAGATCATCAAATAACATCCCCCGCTCTGGGCGGAGCGGGGGGGAGTGTCAGACTTGTACTGACTAAAACCCACCCATGTTCCTTCTATTGCCCTTTACGTTCCGGGGCCGTGGTATCTCTTTCGAACAACCCGCAACTACGTAATGGTATTACCGCAAGATATACAAGATGGCTAGCTAGAGTAAGAATGATAAATTTTCAGCAATGAAGAGCTTTTAACCACTCTGCACGACAGGATTTTGACACATGACACATCAGCTGAATCGGTGGGGTGACGCGAATTGTCATGTAATTCAAGATTTTTCATCAATTTACATCATTCAATTTTGTTATTAAAAATAAATCACAGCAGCTGTTTCATACGATAAGTTTGAGGTTTATATTTCCAAAAACCTCTAAAGGTCGATAAAACGGTGTCAATCTATTGTAAAATGTGTGTAAAATACATATTACTACACCCTTCCATAAAATAAGTACCTACTTTAAAAACACTGGAAATAATGTAGGTATGTACACAAGATAACCCTTGAAAATAAAATTGGAAATCCTTACTAATATTATAAAAGCGAAAGTGAGTTTGTTTGTTACCTGTTCACGCTTTAATGGCTAAACCGATTTTGATGAATTTTGGTATAGAGATAGTTGGGAACCAGGAAACGGACATAGGCTAATTTTTATTTAAAAAAAGTGGGATATGAGGGAGAACGAGGGAAGAAAAGGGAAAACTTAGCGTTGCTATTACAAATCAATAAGGCGCAAGAGCAAAAACTGCAGGTAGCACGTACTGTGTTATACCGAATTTAACGCGAGCGAAGCCGCGGGCAAAAGCTAGTCTAAAATAAAAACAGTGACATTCCATCTGCATTCTTATTTTTGTAATTTTACATATAAATTAATAAAAAAAACACGATTTAAATCTCGACAAAAAATACTACAAAATGTGTTGCAATATGACATTTCTTAGTGCTGACCGTAAAACTAAGTTTCATCATTACGATTAAAAAGTTGCGTTCAACCTAATCGATAATCGTAATAGAGTAAACTTTCAAAAAAGTTTTGGGACCATTGAGAAATTTACCTATGGAGATGGCATATTGTTCTACTATAGGTTGTACAAATATCTATGATATCGATAAGACAAGAAAACCAACAACATTTTGTCAGGTGCTTTTTTGTTATGCTATAATTATTTTGTTATGCGCCAAGATTTGAGGTACATTTGCTGTCAAACGGTTTCGCGGTAAAAGATTTTGGCTGTTTTCTTGAATATGAATGAAAATGGAGGCCATTTTTGTAGGAGGTCATGCTAATTCTGTAGGTAACCAGTCAGGCAGCCCAGCCGGCACAACCATACCGTACCGCACCTAGAAAGCCATGCCTCCGCAGTAGAGCCTTGTTTTAGACGGATAGGGACTCCGTACACATCTAGGCTCTAAAATATTGACTCTTAAAAGTAACATCAAATAAAAAGAACATCGGTGGGTTTTAGTCAGTACAAGTCAGACACTCCCCCCCGCTCCGCCCAGAGCGGGGGAAGTTATTTGATGATTCCCCACCCCAAAAAAAAACCCTGGTACAGGACATCAAGAAAACTCCAGGTATAAAATGGACCCATTTTGAACATGGAGTTTTCTTGATGTCGTGTTTCCATCTCAATTGCTTGATTACTGCAGGCTTCCACTCCAAGAACACTTTGGCCTACGAGCCATGTTTAAGGAAAGAATGAATACGCTTTTCAAATAACCAATCCAACCATACTACAAACAATTTTGTCGAACAAATATAATATCTTGGATGATTTTTTTACTGTGCCTACCAAGATCATAATTGGGGCTTCTATATTTTAACCTTATTTATTTCTATTTGCAATTCACATTCAAATAGTAGGTACAAAACCAAATTATTAATAAAATAGCAAATATGTATGTAAACATTTTAATATAAATTTGAACAGCGAGCGCATTCCTTATTTGAATTTTTATCTGAAAATAAAATTGGCGCGAATTTACACATCACAAAATTTAAAAAAAAAAAGAACAGGACGTCAATTTCGAAAGTGAATTTAGTACTTAGTGGTTTTGATTTTGAATACTTATTAGGTACGTGTTAATGGTCTTATTATTGCAAATTACGATAAGATCTGGGCATTTTCATGTTATTTATAATATTTGCATTGCAATGATATTTGTCTCATTTGTTTTAGAATCTATTCGTGTCCGCGTGATATAATGTGGAATTAAAAATGTAAACAAGCACGATTGGCGAGAAACTTCGACTTTAGATTTCAAAATGTATCATTACCACTGCTAATATAAGTTCAATTACGAATGATTTCTTCACGTAATTAAAGGACACGTTAATCATGCCCAATAATGTGGAGTTTATATGTCCGAAAACCTATTTCTTATGATTTTTAGCGGCGACCTACACTGCCATCAAAATGGCGATGATCGTAATTTACGCATTTGGATTTTATAAGACTTAATTAAGAAACTTGCTCAAAAATTAAAGAACTTCTAATGACGTTTACTTATGAGATTTTTATTCTACTGTCTTTATGAATGCACACCCATATTATTTTTTACCCAGAAAATAAAATATTTACAAGAATAATGAGGAGGTCGTATGACTTAAATGTTCAACCCCTTTCGGGGCCAGTACCGAGCCAGCGGAGGTTTGAATGTCGAGCCCCTGAAGGGGTCCGTACCGAACTATACGGTTAACCTGAAAAGTATAACCTTTTACAGACAGATTGACAAAGTGCTCATAACCTACATAACTCTTAAATTATTTATATTTTTGTCTGTTTTTTATCGAAGTGAAAAAAACCCATTTTTTTTTATGAAATCACTAAAAGACACTTTTTTTATGGAAATATAATTGATAGTAGCTTGCAAATGAAAACTCATCGTCTATTAAAAATAATAAAGGAAAAGGATACAATAATTCTGTAAAGCACTGTCCTGTTTTCTTATTAAAAATATAAGATCCAAAAACTTAATAAAAAATATTGGTTGCTTGTAAAGTAGGTTTACGATCGAGATGTTTACGTGATAACGTCTTATTGGTGATATAAGTTATCACCAATAAGACGATCGATCGCGCTCGTGAGGTTTTGGTGTGACACAAGTTTCTGAACATGTCACCCGACTAAAACGATTTTAAAGACGTTATCACGTCAAAAAAATAAACTAATGGCGTCACGAAGATTTTGACAGCATGTGGTCACTGAAAAGAGGTTATATTTCATTTTTTAATTGTCGTGTATATTCCAAATTATTTAGAAAAGAAAAGCCTCTAATGTACCTATTGACTGTTCTTGAACACATACGATGTTCGCTATTTCCGAATATCTCTATTCTACATTTCGTAGTTTGAAATTGAATTGATACACATCGTTCAATTGACATTCATGATCATTATTTTTAATGCAAATGGTCGCAATATAAATAAAGGTGGTATTATTACCCATTTTGGAAAACGGCCCAAAATTTACGGAGAAATCGCTTAACAACCAACACTTTGTAATACACTTTATGCCATAACAAGATACAATAGTTTTGATAGGTTTTTGATATGTTTGCGGATGAATGGAAGGTGATACTGTTAGAATGTTTGAATTTCTGTGAGAAGAACGAATGACTGAATTTAATAAATTAAATATGTTTAAATAGTGTAATTGGCCTCGGCCGTTCTATTTATAATAAATAAATAAATAGGTACGAGTAAGATTCGTCTACAAATAAGCTCGCCGATGCTACCTATTACTTGGACATCAAAATAACGAAGTAATTTATTATACTCATCAACAAATAACGCGTTTTCATGGGCGTTATTGGATGTTTTAACTGTTTGTAGAAAGGCTACAAACTAAGTAATTCTGTTGCAGCAAGGTTTGCTGACGATAACACTGAGTTCCACCTTAATTTCTCCCAAGACCCAGTAACTGGTGTAGACTATCTTCGACTGAGGGACACGACTTTATATGTTTTGCCGAGACATGAAGGGGTTGCAATGTGTGTAGAATGTTCACCCATTTAGAGGCTGACCATTGCAACCGCAGCTTACCGTACGGCTCTCCTAAATAAATCACCAACACAAATCGTCAAAGTATGAGGCAGAGTTGGACCCACATTTTCGCAGTTATATTTAAGTCTAGCCATCAATCGGGCAAAATTAATACAGACTCCATAGGTGCTACTAAGAATATTTTGCGCGACCTTGGATAACCGTTACCGTGCCCAGGATCTCATCCCCACCAGTCGCACTCGCGACCACTTGACCACTTCGAGGCAGACCCACAATCCGCCATCTACCTATCCTATATGCTCCGTCATAATCCCTTTTAACTAACTCAAAGCTTGATTCCCAAAAACTTGATACTTAACGTATTCCAAGCTCATTAGGAAGGACTAACGACCGTCAGATTATTACTCCCGTAAAAGTTCGGGGCGAGCCCAAACTCCGTCCGGACGGAATTTCGCCTCTCCTTTTCAGCGTGGAAATTTTTTGATTGCATACACGGAGCTTGGGCTTTTGGATCGATGCCTGAAGCGGGGGAATTTGGAAAAGGTTACTTGCGGGTAGCGGTAGGTATGTGAATAGCGTTTGCAGATTTTTTGGGAACGCCTGGCTGTTTGTTTTGTATATATCGTTGGATGTTGCGATTTTTGTTTGAAATCAAAATTATGGATTGTTTGGACGTTTAATTTTGTTATTAAGTAGGCATGTGTCATAAATAACAGATACTTTGTTTTTAGGGTACTGCACCTAAAAAGGAAAACATGGAACCTTTATATTATCGCTTTGCTCTCCGTTAGTCTGTTTGTCTATATGTCAAGACCATAAAATTTTAAAAAATCTCTTTTCGACATAAGCTATCGAAAAGTGTATCGTTTTATCGTTGAAGAATCACAAAAAGTTTGAAAACGCGTTTGACAGCGTTTGTTTGCGCCAAACCTTGGGTTCGCAGGTCAGAAACTTAGTTTGTGGCGTAGAACAGGTAGACCTGGCCTACGTCACAAACTATGTTTCTTTGTAATGAAGTGCATAGACAAACAATATTAACGCTAAAAGAGCTCTTCAATGAATATTCATGTTTTTGCGAAAGTAGACTTACATAAATGCCGTTTTCAACATCATAGTTTTCCTAGCTCGTGTTTAAGCTTTCATTCGGTTTAAATAAATCATATTTATATTATGAAAACAATTATGTTCACATTATTAAGACCTATTAGTTCGGTTTTTATGGTTACAGATGTATTTACGGTCATTCGGTTGAATCAAATTCAATATAAGTTAATCGCCATCGTAATAACAAAGACATTAATTGACTTGGCTCGCGTGGTTGTCGTCATGTGGGATGTGGACTCAGCGATCATTGTGCCGATAGTCGTATCTGCCAATAGCTTAATTGCAAAGAGTCTCGACCAATACCAATATTATAAGAAGGCTCTCGTTAGGCAGCTGGATCAAGAGCTTGATAGAGAAAGCGGTACTCCTGGACACGGCTCGTATTGTTAGGAGGTTAATTTCTCTGGAGCCCTGACCGCCGGTAGCTTGTTCCCGTTACCGTCAGGCTACTATTATTTTTTTGTATTTTTAAATGTTTCTTGCCTTTTAAAAGATAGTTTTGAATAAGAAATATGTAAAATATAAAAAAGGATAAACAAAAAAAAACCCATGTCTTTGGAGCTAAATTTTTTTTTTAAACGTTGCCCCACGCTAGCTATTTCTCCTGTATCGTGGGTGCGTTTACAAACATTTAAACTCACATACACAAACAACCAGACACGAAACAACTATCTGCAGGTCATACATATGTAGGAAATTCGTTATCTTCACAGTCGCTCATAGTGGGCATCAGCAGGGTCCGGGCGAGAAATAAAGTCGTTGGCAGAATTACTAATAATAATTTATTTCGTAGGTAGGCGAATCACAATACTTTCACTTTAGATTAACACTAGAGACAACAGACGGCTAACAGAAAATAACACAATACAGTTCCTAGGCTATTGTTTCTTCAAGAGCGGACGATCAGGTAAGAAGGGCCGAATACTGAGCGCACGCTCTTTTATTGACCATTTCCCTCCAGTCTAGGCTCTGTACACGCCGTTATGACGTTTGTGCTTCGTTGACGTCCCGTACTAATGACCGGGATGCGACACGGCCATCCTGTGTTTCACACGTCCTCGTGTGTTAATCTGAAGCAAAAGAAATACCACACAGTATCATTCACGCTCGGCCATATCTGACCTAAATAACTCTGACTCAATAAAAGTATCATGTCTTTGAACATTTTTATTATAAATGCAAGAATGTAACTACAAAATTCTGTAACACCATTGAAATTACACAAACAAAACATAAGTAACTGACAATTGCTGCAAAATCTCTATGTACAACTCATGTAAACAGTAAAACAAGTCATCCCTGTGACCATGAAATGCGACACACACTAAGTCAACTCTGTGACTACAAGTGTTCTATGGTAGTCATCCCTGTGACACCAAATTAACAGTCAGTCAACCCTGTGACTGAAGCGCAACACATTTGCGCACACAAACACACATGTCAACCCTGTGACCATGTGAACTCAATGATTCAGTCATCCCTGTGACTAATCAATCAGACAGTCATCCCTGTGACCATCACTTAATCAATCAGACAGTCATCCCTGTGACCATCACATAATCTTACAAAGATTGTCATCCCTGTGACAATAACATACAATCATAGACAGTCATCCCTGTGACCATCGCACACAAAATCAACAATAATTGAACTAATTACCTAGAGTACCTGCAGCAATGTCAGGTGAAGGTTCTGAAACGCCTTCAGTATCACATTTCGGTAAATCACAGTTATCATTTAATTCAATAATCACTTTAGCTTCTGGCATTTTCCTAACCCTATCATGCGCGTACTTATATGTTCGTTTTGAATTTAAAGATTTTAGCAGATAGCGGTCACCATCCAGAACTTCGATTATCTTAAATGGACCTTTGAATTTGGGGTCTAATTTGGTTTGGTTTCTCTCTTCGTTCTCAATTAATACAAACTCGCCTACTGTAAATTTATTAAGCTTAGCCTTTGAACTATTAAACCTTTTCCTGTCATACTCAGCCGATTTTTCGATATTCTTTGCTGCATTTTCTCGTAATGCGTCTAAATCAATTGACATTTCATCGTTTTCTACATCACATGCCATCAATGACAGTGGTCTTGCCACCTTACCGATCATAAGCTCCAGTGGGGAACATTTGGTAACCCTATTGATAGTACAATTGAGAGCTAATTGTACCTCTCCTAAAGAATCCTGCCATGATTTTTCAGAGTTAATCTCTACTGCCGTAAGCATAGACTTCAGTACACTCATGACTCTTTCAACTTGCCCATTTGCGCGAGGAGAGCCAGTGGCAATTAAGTGAAGGTTTATATTTTTGCTGTCACAAAATTCGCGAAATTCTTTACTGGCAAAACACCTTCCTTGGTCAGCAATGATACGAGTGGGTGTACCGAATAGTTCTACGCTGTTGGTAACCGCTTGAATGCTACTTTTAGTGTCAATATTAGTAGTGTGATTTAATAAAACGAATTTTGTGAAGGCATCAATTAAAACAAAAGCGTACTCTTTTACATCATTTTTTCCACTAAGCTTGCCTGTGGCATCGATGTGAATTGTATGCCATGGTGACGTAACCTTGGGTATGGGATGAAGTTCGGCTTGGACTTTACCTGATCGAGACTTAGCTACTTTACACGTGACACAGTTTTCTACAAAACGTTTTACGTACCGCAACATTCCTTCGAACCAATAATGATCGTATACTTTCTCAAGCGTCTTCTCCCACCCAAGGTGAACAAGAGAATCATGAATGTTGTTTATGACCGACCACTTTAATGCATGAGGTACAATTGGGAGACACCGCGTCTTACCATTACGTTGCACTTTTCTATGGAGAATACCGGATCTAAGGACGTAGGTACTGGCTAAACTATCTTCTAACCTACCGTTATCCATATCGTCAACAATTTTAACTATTTCACTATCACGTTGCTGTTCAGCGACTAACCAATTTGGGGAGAGTTCGACTATGTTCACTCGCTTGGGCTCTATTTTAGAACTAGGACGACTATTGTTCGATGAGGATGGTAGAGGATTTCGAGATAAAAAGTCAGCATGTGCCATGCGTTTGCCTGGCCTATATTAGACATCGAAGTCAAAACACTGAAGGTAGGACCACCATCTGTGCACTCTAGGTGTCAAATCGATTTTACGTTGGGACGACTTTAGTGAATTGCAGTCCGTCACTACTAAAAATTTACGCCCGTGCAAGTATTGTCTAAAATGTTTGATAGCATTTACGACAGCCAGTGTCTCTAATTCGTATGAATGATATCGTGATTCCGCGGAGGATGTTCGCTTGCTAAAGTACGCTATGACGTGACGCATATGGTTAATAATTTGAAATAAAATAGCACCGTACCCTTCGGAGCTTGCGTCTGTATGAAGTTCTATTGGGAGACTGGGGTTAAAAATTTTCAAAATAGGTTCGTTGGTCAAGATAGAAATCACTTTTTGTCTGATTTCTTCATGCTCCGGTTTCCAAATAAAATTACCTTTGAGAGACGTTAATCTATAAAGTGGGGCCATTATACACGCAAACTGTGCAACAAATTGTCGAAAATATGAAGCTAATCCTATGAATTGCCTTAATTGCGTCACAGATTCGGGGGGTGGTAACGCAGTTAGTGATTCTATTTTTCGCTTATTCGGCCTAACATTTCCGTTTTCAATCTCATAGCCTAAGAACTCAATTTTAGATTTTAGAAATGAGCATTTTTTTGAATTTAATGAAAACCCGGATTTAGTAAGTACGTCAAGGACTGTTTTAAGTCTGTCAAGTCCCTGTTCAACGGACTCAGCTTGTATCATGACGTCATCGACGTAAACGATGACGTAATCGCGTGCCAAGTTTCCCAATGCATTAACGATAGCTCTTTGAAAAACAGTGATAGCATTCTTTAAACCAAAAGGCATAGTCAAATATTCGTACTGGCCGTCAGGAGTAATAAAGGCTGTACGCTCTATCGACTCAGCATGGCATGGAATTAAATGGAAACCACTAGCACAGTCGAGTTTAGTAAAGAATTTTGCTCCTTGTAAACGCGATATTAAATCAGTAATAAGAGGGAGGGGGTATCTATCGGAAATAGTATTTTCATTAAGTTCTCGATAATCAATACACATCCTATCGGAACCGTCCTGTTTCTTAACTAATAAGGCTGGGCTAGCAAAAGGCGAACAGCTCGCCCTAATTATATTTGCGCGTAAAAGTTCGTCAACTTTAGTTCGCATAACGTTACATTCCTCAACCGATAACCTATAAGGACGTCTTTGAACAGTTTTACTCGGATCCTTTAACCGTATCTCTAATTCACCTGTCGTGACCCGCGTGGTTGGCATACCAGTTACAAAGTAATTTGAATAGCGATTTAAAATCTCTAAAAGTTGTGGTCTATATTCAAAGGGTATATCTGTATCAATACTACTAAAATCAGGCGAAGAGTTCTGGATAGTGCAGCTATTAACAATGTTACTTTTTAACAATTGAAAACTAGTACTCGTCATCACAATCGAAAATCCTAAACTCAATATTTCACGACCAATCATTATGTCACTGCGTAAATAAATATCAGGTAACACATGTAACAACAATTCTAATGAGTGCTCATTAATTATAACCTTAGCTAAAATTTGTTCTGTTGATTTTACGCTACTTTGACCAATACCAGTTAAAGAAATAATATTGAAACTACGTTTACCACTAAATCTACTAGCTAAAGTTTCCTTTATCAATGAACACTCAGCACCGGAATCATAATGAAAAACATAAGACTGACCGTGATGTTGAAGATATCCAGTCGGAGGTTGCACGACGCACAAGTCGACTCGACGCTCGGCCTGCGTGCTCGTGCTGTTGCTGGTGCCGGTCCCCGTAGTACAGCGGCTCGCCACATGCCCCAACGCTCCACACTTGAAACATCGGATGCTCGATGCCTTGTCTGCACGATGAGCACTGGATGCCACGTTGGACTTCGCTGGCGAACTTGGCTTGTAGTTTTTCGGTTTTGATCTGCACTCAGCCTGTCGGTGACCCAATTTTCCACAGCCAAAACACTTTGATGTTGATGGTTTGTAGAACTTTGCTCGTTTGCTGTCAGATGTTGACAACGCTTCGGTTGCAGGTGACTTTCGCTTTGAATACGAAAACGCCTGTAATTCCTTTTGCAGTTGTTGGCGGGAAGTAATTTCCGTTGTAAAAGCAAGACGTTGTAGTCGCGAGTCATGTTGAGAAATGTGTGCCAGAGCGATTGCTACGGCGATCTGTTCTTGGGTGCAATCTTTCCAACAGCTCATTAAAGAAGTAATAATACGACTCGCACACGCAGCTAGCGACTCATTGTCTTTTAATTTTTCATTAATTAAATTGATGAGGGTACCTGCACACGTGTCTGTAGATATGAACCTTGCAGTGAATAGGTCCTTAAATTCCGGCCACGATATCCCAGGGTATGATACCTGAGACAGCCATGCAGAAGCGGTACCTTTGAGGGCTTTGCTTAAAATAACGACGAGTTGACCGCCACGTGGTGCATAGTCTTCGAAGCAAACATCAGCCGTTGCACACCACGATCTCGCATCACTCTCTTCTTTATCGGGGTTGAATTCGGGTAGGGCGAAGCGACGACTTGATTCTTGCGGTTGTAGGGTAGAAATCAAGGCCATCATATTATGATTTTGTTTTTCAATAAGTTGGCGCCACAATTCTTCATTATTTGATGATTTCTCAGCCCGTTGACATCCCACGTCTGATGTAGGAAATTCGTTATCTTCACAGTCGCTCATAGTGGGCATCAGCAGGGTCCGGGCGAGAAATAAAGTCGTTGGCAGAATTACTAATAATAATTTATTTCGTAGGTAGGCGAATCACAATACTTTCACTTTAGATTAACACTAGAGACAACAGACGGCTAACAGAAAATAACACAATACAGTTCCTAGGCTATTGTTTCTTCAAGAGCGGACGATCAGGTAAGAAGGGCCGAATACTGAGCGCACGCTCTTTTATTGACCATTTCCCTCCAGTCTAGGCTCTGTACACGCCGTTATGACGTTTGTGCTTCGTTGACGTCCCGTACTAATGACCGGGATGCGACACATATATTTGTTCCGTGCGGGTATCGAACCCGCGACACGCAGCGCAGCAGTCGATCGCTCTGCCACTGCGCCAACCGCGTCGTCGAAAATGACATGGTTGCCTAGTTTGAAACGATAGCAATCAGTAGGCTTGTGCAAGCAGATTACAGTTTGTTTTTTTTACGATTTCCTATTTCTGATGAAAGTAAAACATAATAGTCAAATAATTAACGAAGATTACTAAAGCTACCATAATTTTCTATCAACATTTGTTACCAGCACACGTAGGTACAGTCAGCAAAAGAGATAACTTACCAGGCACCACAAATACGGTTAGCATTTTCTTAAAAAATCCATGAACGCTTTCGAATAAAGATTCATTTAATCTATACTTATAATAAATCTGTAGAGAGGTCAATTCTGTACATGAAATATATTTCCAAAATAACTATCAGGGGGTGATTAGTGATCGATACTGATGCCAAAAATGCAATCAGTAAAATTTTTGTCTGTCTGTCTGTCTGTCTGGATGTCTGTATGTTCGTTATAGAAACAAAAACTACTCGACGGATTTTAACAAAACTTGGTACAATTATTCTTCATACTCCTGGGCAGGTTATAGTATACTTTTCATCACGCTACGATCAATAGGAGCAGAGCAGTGAAGGAAAATGTTGGGTAATCGGGAGAAGTTTGTTAAAGCTACACAGAAATCATGTATGACGGAAATGTTCTCCTTAAAATTATATAAAAAATATCCTACGACAGCATAGGTCTATCTTTTATGGTTGACTCACAATAACACGTGTAACTCCCGATAACTTAGCAGTTCGGAGCTTTCTGATTATATTTGTCTACTCTTACGTTTATAACACTCCCACTCATCTCTAATTAAAAACAGTTAACATTATTACGTATTCAATAAAAAAAGAAACATATAAATCGGTATACAAACACCAAAGTTATGCATGAAATACGCTAATAAGCCATCGCGCGTGAATACTGAATCATGCTTTAGGGATTATTTTTGTGTAATATTTGGCTGTTGATGCGAATAGATGTTCAGAGTGTTCGACCTTATTGACAGACAATGCTTTCAGCCCGACTTTTAGTCTTTAAATAATTTATATCTTTTGTTGTTATTTTATAAAATAGGTTATTTTATAATTATATAAAATATTTTATAATAATAATTAGTTATTTTGGTAGTGTTTAAATATTCGTTCAAATTACAAATTATTCATAGTTTACATTTTATTTCTTTTTAGCTGAAGTGGTAGTAGGTACGCATAGATTTTTAGAAACCGAGTTTCGGCTAATTTATGTTCAGTTTTTTTTTATACTATATTGGTAAAAGCGTAGTTCATTAGGCTATATTAGTCCACTGCTGGACATAGCCCTCCCCTAATGGGCGCCATAGCGTTATATAGTTATATTCTTTATTATAGTTACAGGTATTATTAATTAAAGTATTTATAGGTTTTTATTTTTAAGTGAAGTAGGTATACATAGGTAGATAGTATTGAACGGGTCCCTCTATCTGGCAGAATCTTGATGCTCCGAAATTTATTTGGCAAAACACACTTAGCATATTTTTCTTTAAACGAACATTTTAAAGGCATAAAAATTATTTGATATAATTATCGTTTGGCATAATATTTAAAACTCCGAATTTACAATTGCATAGTTTTAAGATGGCAGAATTACATTTAGTATAATTACGATTGGCAGAGTTCAAATTTCGCTAATGTCGTTTAGCATAATGTTCATTTAGAGCGACGAGTATTTGGTATAATTTCACTTTTCATACTATGCAGATGGCAGAATTTAATTAAGAATAACTTTAAGTTTAAAGACTTATATGCCTAATAAGTCTTTAAACTGACATGGTCACTAACATTATTATTAACGGTTAAAACGGGATATTTACCATGTTTGTTATTTATTTTGAGTTTCCAATATTTTGGTGTGAACCGATACAGTGAGTTACAATTGTATACAAAAACATATTAAGGCAAAAATAAGATATTTTTGGAATTATATAGAAAAAAAAAGACATCGTTTTTAGTTACCCGGGACTCAACTATTAAGATTAGGTTAATTTGTTGAAAAAAAAATCGTAGGTTAGGTTAGGTTAAAACTGTGACCCCCTACGCACGAGCCGAGCGAGCGGAGCGAGCGGTGCCGCGGCAGCGGCCGGCGAGTGCCAGTAACGACCTGCATTGATAGAAAATGAGATTGTTTTAGTAGTTTACCCGGAACTGAACTATTTACATTAGAATAATAAGTAATTATGGAATTAAATGACATTATTACAAATTCAATTAAATAATAGTTAAAATAAATGATATTATTTTAAAGAAATAAATAATTAAAATAAATGACAACAAATAATAATAAAGATGATTCTAACTATAAACTTTCTGCGATATGACAATTCTGCCGTTTAATGATAACGATATGAAATATATGTCAAAAGACGATTCTGACTGTGAACTTTCTGCGAAATGATGTTTCTGCTTTTTGAATATTATGGATATGAAATTTATGTCTAGAGATGATTCTAACTTACAAAATTATGAGTTTTGAATGTATGATAAATGAGTGTCTGCCAAACAATTTTCTGCGAAATGAAGTTTATGCTATCCGTTGTTATGCAAAATAAAATTATGACATAAAAAGTTCTGCTATAAAGGGTGGACCCAGTATTGGACAGGCGTTTTAGCTTTATTTTAATTTCTTTTTTTGTTACAAGTTGTACTTACCTACATATTTCTGGGTATAATTCTATTAGAGTTATTTAGTTTTAGTACCTACTTTATTTGGTAATTAATAGGTTCTTATAGATAACAGGCATAATTAGATATATTAAAAAAAACAAAATTTATATATATAATTTAGTACTTAAATTATTTTCAGGTTAATTATAAATTCAAATTATTATTTTTTAATTTATTTAGTTGTAGCTGTAGTGTATTTAGGATCAGTTTTATTATTTAAGTAGGCACTTTTTTAAGTGTAAGGTAGCTACAGTTAGGACCTCTAACGTAGCTTATTTCGTTAGGTAAATGAATAGGCATTCAGTTACCTTCGGTTATTTTCATAAATCCTTACTAATATTATAAAAGCGACAGTTAGTTTGTTTGTTCTTTCTTTCTTTTTTTTTAAAAGACGTTGCCCCACACTAGGAATTTCTCCTGTATCGTGGGTGCGTTTACAAACATTCAATCTCACATACACAAACAGCCAGACCCGGAACAACTATATGTAGGTCATATCTACAAATATTTGTTCCGTGCGGGAATCGAACCCGCGACACACAGCGCAGCAGTCGTTCGCCCAGCCACTACGCGAACCGTGTCGTGTTTGTTACGGCTTCACGCCTAAATGACCCAACCGATTTTGATGCATTTTGGTACAGAGATAGTTGGGGCCCTGGTGACGGAAATAGGCAAGTTTTTTTAAAGTGAGGAAAGGGGGAGAATGAGGGAAGAAAAGGGGAGAGAAAGATACATTTTTCGGGTCATCACGCGGGTTAAAGTTAGCGTTAGCCCAAAGTAACTATGCCACGCGGACGAAGTCGCGGGCGGAAGCTAGTAGAAAATAAACTCCAAGGTACAGGGCAGAATTCGACGCATATTATAAACTAGCTGGCGCCCGCGGTTTTGCCCGCGTGGTATCGAAAAAAAAGTATCCTATGTATTATTCCGAACCATAATCTACCTCTGCACTAAATTTAATTTTCAAGATCCGTTCAGCCGTTTTGACGTGAAAGAATAACAAGCATCTACACATTCATTCGCATTTATAATATTAGTAAGATTTTATGAGTATTCAGTGACATTACTTATCCGTACAATAACCAAACTAGATTTGAATTGTCAATTTGTATTCGACTTCTCTTTTATTGAACTTTTTTTATACCGTCGAGTTTATTATAACCGATTTAGTAAAATTTATTTTGTTCAAGATCTATAAATAAATCCCTTAAACGTATACAAAACAAAAAGTATTTCGTTTATAAAATTTAAGGACACTCTCCAATTTTAGCTCAATTTTAGGTATCCTTTAGCCTTACCTTTGAGATTAATACGCCCATCAGTTTGTAGGTTTAATTTCTAAGATTTTTCTTGGCCTGGTTAGTTATCTCCTTTGCTGACTGTACATTAATTTAGGAGGGTAGCATAATCATCCTGTATTGGTTCTCATGGGCCTCTGACAGAGAGTAGTCCCACGTGGAACCAGTATGGATAGGTAAATGTCAAATGTCTTCAAAATATTAAGGTTAACATGTTTTCATTACCTAGACTAGGAGCCTAGACTTCTTTCAGTTTATTGTTTACATCGGTTTAATTTTTTAGTTAAAATGAAATTAAAACCTTATTCTTACTCTGTGATCCCTTTTTACTGTAAAAAAATGGCTGTTTACAATGGCTTGGAACCCTCGGAGCGCGAGTTCGATTCGCTCTTGACCGGTTTTTACATTTTATAACATAAAATAAATCTTATAAATAAATAAATATCTTGGGACATCTCACACACGGCTATCTGATCCCAAGCTAAGCAGAGCTTGTGTTATGGTAACCAGACAACTGATATACATACTTATATAATTTATAAATACATACATATTATAGATAAATCACACCCAGACACAGAACAAACAATCATGCTCATCACACAAAGTTTGTCCTGGGTGGGAATCGAACCCACGACCTCCGGCTCAGCAGTCAGGGCCACTAACCACTAGACCAACAGGCCCGTCAACTCAACTGATTGCTTAGTTGAGTTTATTTTTGCTCAACGAAGCTGGCTTAAAATTCGTTGATCTTATATATGAAACATCGTTTTAACAATACCTAAATATATAAATAAAATACCTAATCGTTTTAGTCTTTATTTTCTCACAAACATCTCAATCGTCCCAGTAGTATTTGGTTTTATTTGCTACTAAACCTTCCCATACTCTTCTACCGAGATCCGCATGTATGCTTTTAAGCAGTTTGACACTTCGATCCAGTAAAGATGAGTCTGTTACCGAACCTAAACTGTACAGAATATTCTCGATCAATCTCTCCCTTTTATTTGGTTTCATATCGCTATACACTCTTCGTGACTGTTCAACATTATCGGCAGGTTCTTCAAATATTTCAATCAAGTCAACTACATTTTTCTCTAAATATGGTACAGGACCATTGTAAGAATTTGGATGGTAATTTGGAATGTTTCCATATTTATTTCTTACTGGAGGACTTCCATCTCGATTGTACGTAAAGGTTTCATAAATAGGCTTATTCACATCGATGTTTTGAAAGTTTGCTCCTAAGCGATGGTACTGAGTATCTCTGTAAGATAGACGACGAGCTTCGAAGAGTTTATCTGGCGCTCCAAGAATACCTGGGACAAGGTTACCAGGACAAAATGCCAACTGCTCCACTTCAGCAAAGTAGTTGACGGGATTCCTGTTCAAAACGAAACGTCCTATAGGTCTCAAAGGATATCTGTCCTCAGGCAAAACTTTGCTCACATCGAAAACATCGAAACCTGCGTTTTTGACATTATCGATACTCAACACTTGAATACTGACTGTCCAACTGGGAAAGTTTCCTGTCCCTATGGCATTAAATAAATCTCTGTTTGCATAATCTGGATCTAAAGCTGCTAGTTTCTGAGCTTCCATCGATCCTAAATTCTTGACACCTGCATCAGGTGTAAAATGAAATCTGATGAAATACTTTTCTCCCTGTTCATTGACTACTTGAAAAGTATGAATACCATATCCAGGCATATGTCTGTAACCATCGGGGATACCGTAATCACTGAATATACGCATATAAATGTGCATGCCTTCTGGGCGTTGTACCAAAAAATCCCAAAACATATTTCCGTCATACAAAAAAGTTTGCGGATTCTTTTTCCGTGAATGAACAAAGGTGGGGAAAAATAGAGGGTCCTTTATGACAAACATAGGTGTATGTAACCCTACTATGTCGAAGTTACCTTCTTCAGTGTAGAATTTTATAGCAAAACCTCTGGCATCTCGAGACGTATCTATACCGCCTACTTCTTGAACGATTGAAGAGAATCTTACAGCTACTGGTGTCTTTTTACCAACTTCACCAAAAACTTTAGCTTTACAAATTTCTTTTGTATCATGTATCACTTCAAAGTATCCAAAGGCTCCACCACCCTTAGCATGGACTAGTCTTGGTGATATCCTTTCCCGGTTCAAGTGTGTCATGGAATCCATGAAGAACTCATGAAATATAAGACGTTTGTTCAAAGTACCACTTGCATCTCCATAGTTGATCGGTTTGCCGAGTGAAGTTGTTATAATGCTAACTGGTCCCTGTAAAAAGATCAATTTTAATATGTCAATAGCATGTTCAGAAAGTTTAGATAGAAAGAGAATAAAGGTATACCCAAAATCCAGTTACTTTGATTCTCCAATTTTCTTGTTTGCCAAACGCGCGGCAATTAACTAATAACTGTTATATTAGCTGGAAAATGATCTCGATAAGGCTCACGTTTTTTGCTTACCCAACAAACCAATGTGATCACTGAATTTCTCACATGCCATCAGAGTCTTTTACATTACAAAACATCGCGTGCCCCTTTTAACACGCCCACATTTTTGGGCGCCACACTTTTGGGCCTATGGGGCGAACGTATTGCCAAAGAGTTTTCGGTTTAGAAACCATTTAAAACAAGCTAATAAAAATGGTGGCTATCATAACTTACCAAAGTTCTATCCCTAAACGACACAAGTTGGTTCCCAGCCGGATCATCACTTTCTATGACTATTGCACGGAACACCAGCAATTGCACCAAACACAATTCTGTCTTCATCCCACTTACGACAACGTACAATCGACACATGCCTACAGTTCTCCAGTTTTATAGGCACTGGCCAAGCATTGCGAATGCCCTAGATTGTTTAGTAGATATTTCCTAAACACCACAGATAAGATCATAATATTTTTACTGGCTCCAATGCGCCAAGTGTATCTGAGCTGGCGGAGAAAACGAAACTTTACTTTGATAGCACTAATCTTTTATAACGCTTAATAGTAATATGAAATAGTTATGTCATGCAAACAGCTAATTTTATGACATTTTTGAGCTTTGCAGGTCAATTTGATGGCACGGTTGGCGCAGTGGTTAACCGATGGACTGCTGCGCTGCGTGTCGCGGGTTCGATCCCCGCACGGAACAAATATTTGTATGACCTATACAGGTAGTTGTTTCGGGTCTGGCTGTTTGTGTGTGTGAATTTAAATGTTTGTAAACGCACCCACGATACAGAAGAAATTCCTAGTGTCGGGCAACGTTTTATTTAAAAAAAAATGTCAAGATGATAGGTATTACCCGACCCAGTAAAAATTTGACGAATTTGAACCTGCAGTTAGGAGTGTGTTTTTTGTACGAGCTTATCGAATTAGAATTATTTGTTCAAGGTAGGCAAATATTAGGAAGTAAAATTATGCTAAATTAATCTTTAACACGGACCATTAAGGTAGGTAATCTTATGACTTTTGTTTTGTCACATGATGAAGTTGATTAGTTGGATGCAACAGTAAATCAGCGTCGACACAAATAACAACAGAAATAAAAAAAATACGTGTGGCACTCGGGGACTGCCGCGGTAAAGCTATTGCTTAGCTTTTTTATCAACTTATGCAATAAATAAAAACAATCTAAATAAAATATTTAAAAAGTACTTCCAATGAAAAGAAATCGCAAAAAGAAACATTTTTTTATCAACTTAGACAATAAATAAAAAAACTAAAATTAAATATAATATTTAAAAAGTACTTCCAAAGAAAAGAAGTCGCAAAAAGAAAAACAAGAGCTTGGGTTTGATCCAGCGTAATGTCGATTGACTATCCGATTCTCTACCAAGCACGCTATTAGAATATTAGAATCGGGATTGAAATAACTGACCGTATTGTGTAAACGACGTTAGACAAGCCACACCTCCGTGCCCATCGGAGTGGGGAGCGTCATTTTTTTCTTCGTTACGGAATTTCTGGATTCGGTCCCCGCGCTCAAGGCCCGCGATAGAAGCTATGCAATAGCTTAAAAACAATATGATTTTAATATCGATTTTTTCCAATATAAATTTCTAAAGAACATAAAAGCTAAAACATAATAAAAGAAGTTAGGATACTAAACTATTTGTAAGCTTGTATTTTTATTTATTTATGTTATTGATCGTTTCAATAGTGCCCTTCAAATATCCATTTTTATTTTGAAAGTAAGGTACCTAAGTTTCTGTTACATTACTTCACAAAGCGTTTAATTTAGTGAATCAACATGTTAAATGTTTAGGAATCCTACTAATATTATAAAGGCGAATGTTTGTGAGGATGGATGGATGTACCTATGGATGTTTGTTACTCTTTCACGTCAAAACGGTTTACAGAAGTTTGGCACAGAGTTAGATTATTGTCTGGAATAACACATAGGATACTTTTTTCTCGATTATTTTGTATTCCAAATAGTCACTCAATTGAGACATGATACTAGAAAATACAAATTGGGAATAGATGCTATGTATCGCAATTTAGTAAAGCAAGGTAAAAATTGTTCGCACGTAGTCATTGGAATATGCGTAGATGACTTTGGCTGTATTTTAACAGGTAGTTTTTGTTTTCCTACCCACATCTTTCGTTAGCTTGCAAGATCTACTACAACAACAATCAAAATAAGCTAGTATTAGCAAGGCACCAATTATATTTCAATACTCTAATAAACTTTAAGTCTTACAGCATTAAAATCCAAATTTGCATAAAAAGTAATGATATAAAAAGGAGTGATGATGAATTCTTAATGTCAACGTGTTAAAGATCATTTTTGAGTGTCTGTTTGTTATAATTAAATAACTCTTAATATCCTAATTCAGTCGTTTTTAGGGTGGGTCAGGTAACACCTAACCGACTGTACGTAGATTAAAATATGATTCGATGTAACAAATGTGACTTTTTTCTGTTCAGTTATTGTGTTCTTGTCTCTCAGTTCATCTAATCTCATTGAGTTTTTTTTTTCATCAAAGACTTCGTGTAAGCTGAAATTGAATCTCTCGCTCGGCTCAGGATTTAGATATGAGCTTGCTCTGAAGACTGTGGAAACTCTCGTAACTTTCAGGATTCAAAATAACGAAGAAATATTGTAAACAATCTTTCAATTTTCTTTCAAATATTTATCGGTGGGCATCATAAAATTGATCGCATGTCCCAAAAAGCGTGTATTTCTACCAATTTTTTATACACAGTGTTCCGATGTTGTTGTTTGCCAAACAAATTGGTAAAGAGTTCCGATGGGTAGGTTTTTCGTTATTCTTCGTGAAGTTTCGGTAACCTACCGGTGAGCACGTTCGGGCGTGTCTCGGAATAGATTGAGTTGACATTAACATGCCATCATTATTTGCCTATCGAGATCGTACGGTAAACGATACTGGAGCGGTGACGGTTGGGAGAAGTGTGTCTTGGTAGGGCCTGTGTGTTGTGTGAATAGTGACAGACAAAACATTTTGGGGCCTTTCTTCAATAAAATCCGCAGTTTAGTTATTTTTTGCAAACGAGCAATTGGGTCACCGAGTTGAATCCCACCGCCCACAGACACCCGCAACACCAGGGAAAGGAGTATTCGGACCTCTTTTCTTAAATATGTTTCTTTAATCATTATTGCTCAAATGCGCCACGGAAAATTGTGGATGCAGTTCCGGGCACCGCACTCTCACAGATAATGTAATGGAGTCATTGTCAATATCCTGTATCCATCGTACGAGAAAGGCTATATTAAACTTGGGCTCCTACTTATGACTTCTTTGCGGCACACAAACTGCTGACCTAGTAGTTAAACCCAGGAGTCAATTAGACAACAATTACCCGAAAACATATGGTTAATACTTTAAAATCATCCTTATTTGCAGGTACTAGCAGCTCTCGCTGTGTCCCTGGCCCCGTTCTCAGCAGGGCTCGGCAAGGGCTACAGCTCGCCCGCCATCGCCTCGCTGCAGGGCCCCGGGGCTAACGCCACCCGGAGGGACTTCCAGCTTACGGACCAGCAGGCGTCATGGCTAGCTTCGCTGTCTTTTCTCGGTAAGTTCGGTATTAAAACCGGTTCCGCACGAGTTTCGCAGTTAAAACTGAACGTGATCTTAACATCTGAAAAATTACAGCTCTTGACCGCAGCTTTAAAGTGCTGATCGTGTTCACAGTGTGGTTACAATCAGTTAAATTAACTGGCCGTGCCTATGGTTTGCAATGCATTGTCTCCTACTCTTTGTATTTTTTCTTACCTGTCTATCCTCTACAATATGCAATCGAAGAACCGACACAGTTCGGTAAACATCTAGTTTTAACCGCTAGTTAACTGGACTTCAGTTGTTGCTAAAAATCACTAGTACAATCCCTTTCAAGTAATAAGTCGAGTTTCCAAGAATTCAATTTGAATTCTATATTTGAATGAAAGAATTTAGCATTTTTTTTAAACAGATACCTACTAAGCAAATGAAAAACCCTAAAAAATTAATTACTTTTATAATTGAACTAGCTTCTGCCTGCGTCTCGTCCGCGTGGCATAGTTACTTTGGACTAAATTTAACCCGCGTAATGATTGAAAAAAAATACCTTTATCTCCCCTTTTTTTCCTTTATTCTCCCCCTTTTCTCACTTTTTTAGTCTATGTCCGTCTCCAGGGTCCCAACTATCTCTAAAACCAAAATTCATCAAAATCGGTTTAGCCATTTAGACGTGAAGACGTAACAAACAAATTCACTTTCGCTTTTATAATATTAGTAAGGATATGGATCAAATGGAGCGTGGCGCTAATTGAAAAGAGTACCGTCAACATGTATGACCATGAATTACATACTATAAGCATGGCCACATCTAAGTAATATGCTTGTCAAGAAACAATGCGTTGATATGTTCAACTGGATACATTTAATTTAGTTGCTTCACATACCTACACTGCTCAGATAACATGACGCCTGTAATCCCGGAAATGTAAGGCAGAAGTGTACCTACCACACTTATAAAGACGAAGGTTTGTATGTGTGTTGCTCTTTCAAACTCAAACGACTGAACTGATTTGGATGATATTTGGTATGTAGATAGCTTAAAATCCTGGATAAACACAGGCTACTTTTTATCCCGGTCTATGCGGGTAAAACCGCGAGGCACAGCTAGTATATTATGTACACCCAAATGCCCGTTATGTTTAAGTCCCATATATTAGGAGCGAGCCTATTGGCACGAATCAATACTCCGTGGTGATAAAACAGTAACAGCACAATAATCCTCTTTGGAGCAAACAAAATCTGAACGAACGACACAGCGCCCTCTGGTGACTATTAAACAGCAGACACTTACTAAAGGAATTTAATTGAAATTCTTTGAGTTTTCTACGAAGATACGGAGTATGGAGATGATCATAATATTAAAATGTGACGCTGAAGTTTATTTTTTTTTTTTTTGTGACAAATTGCTTATACGTTTTATTGTTGTTCAAGTGAAAAAAACCGGCCAAGTTCGAGTCGCACACCTAGGGTTCCGTACCGTACGGCCATAATTTTAGACTGCGTAGATTTGAGTATATAGTTTTAATTTTTAACTCGATACCTCTACGTTGCGTTTCCGAGATAAAAGGTTTTGGCAGACGGGCAATAAAGAGATCCGTTTTTTCGTTTTGATATACGGAACCCTAAAAATTATGTTCATTTTTATTAACTACTAGCTTTTGCCCGCAGCTTCGCTCGCGTTAAATTCAGGGTAACACAATTCCCCTTGCGCCTTATTGATTTGTAATAGCAACGCTAAGTTTTCCCTTTTCTTCCCTCTTTCTCCCTCACATCCCACTTTTTTTTTAAAACAAACAAACAAACTCACTTTCGCTTTTATAATATTAGTAAGGCATAGCTGGCGCCCGCGAAAAAAAAGTATCCGATGTGTTATTGTAGACTATCTCTACCTCTGTGCCAAATTTTATCAAAATCCGTATAGCCGTTTTGACGTATAAGAGTAACAAACATCCATACATCATCATACATACACATCCATACATCCTCACAAACATTCGCATTTATAATATTATACAACATTATTTTTAGTACTTATATGCGAAACCTGAATATAGTTTTTTCAGAATAAGTAACTGAATCGATTCCAATAATTTTTACACCATGTTATATTTCTTCCCAAAAATATTTAAAAAAGATTATAATATGGACACCATGCGACACTAAGTACCTATTCGCAAGCGCACAAAATATCTACCTACACTTGACCATTACGACAGCCCAAAGCCTGCAAGACAGTGTAATGGAAAATGTTATCACCAGTTAATTACAATACATACTGAGAAATTATTATTATCAATGAACGCAAGGCGCGCGGTGCGGGGACGCCGTGCGCCGTTGTTGGTGACAGTGAATTTGTACGGATATCCAGGTAACATAACAAGCTTATAACTCTGTGGTTTTTCATGATACATTTCTGAAATTTTGTACATAGATTCTTTATGTAAAAATACTGGACAGGTGTTTCGGCTTTCGCATAAACTAAAAATAATGTTGTATATAGTAGGATCTAAGTATTGTTACAACTCTTTAGGATCTTAATTTACCGAGTGCAGGATACTGTAGTAAGTTGTGAGTTCAATTATTACTTAAAATATGCACATACATTCATTAAGAAACTTGTACTAAACAATTTTAGACTTCTTGTCGACACACAGTTATACTTATATTATTACTAGCTGTGCCCAGCGGTTTCACCCGCTGAGGTTTAGGGGTATGAAAAATAGATGTTAGCCGATTCTCAGACCTACCCAATATGTACCAAAATTTCATAAGAATCGGTCGAGCCGTTTCGGAAGAGTACGGTAACTAACATTGTGACACAGAAATTTTATATATTAGATGAGTCATATTTTTTGCAATAACTTCAGGGGGGGTATCAGACTTTTAAGACTAAAACACACCCATGTTCCTTATTTGATATCTCTTTTAAACAAGCCGCAAACCCGGCAGGCGGTGGCCCTGCTACTCCTAGCAGGGCCACCGCCGCGTTTAAAGGCGCGTTTAAAGGCGCGCCGTCGACGCGTCTATTATAAGGCATTGGATTTGATTTAAACAAGCAGAATTTGAAATAAACATCACATTTTTTTATTACTCTTTGCCCGCCACTAGGAACCTCTCCTCATCTCCTGTATCGTGGGTGCGTTTACAAACATTTAAACTCACATACACAAACAGCCAGACCCGAAACAACTATCTGCAGATCATACAAATATTTGTTCCGTGCGGAAATCGAACTCACGACACGCAGCGCAGCAGTCAATCGCTCAGCCACTGCGCCAACCGTGCCGTCATAACATTAACAAATGAATAGCTTGAGTAACGTATAGTATAAGTGTTTCCTTAGAGCATAACGCGCACGCGAGCGTACACTGAAAGGAAACAATCAAGCAGTGGCGAAAATGTGATTCCCTATCAAATCAAATCAAAATATGTTTATTTCACATAGACCTACATGGGCACTTATAAAACGACGAAAAACTGGTGCACGGTTCGGGTTGGTCGTTTCCTATGGAGAATAACCGGCAAAAAACTCCATGGTAACTCTTTTAAAATCATTTGGTTTTACAATGTTGTTGTTACAGTGTTAATACTTAAGTAGGTATGAGAGGACAGCGCCCAGCGTAGGTCTGCTAAGTCAATGCTTACTTTATAAAACGAAAAAAAAAACGAAGTTAACAAGCGTCTAAAAATCTATAAGGCCTACAAACTCCACTCATTCACAAAGTATTGGTAAAGATAATCTACAAGAAATACAACGAATATTGCAAAAAAAAATAATAATATTATGAAACAAGTGATACAAATGTTGAGATCAGTACTGTAACTATTCAGAACAAGGGTTGTATAAATATTTGATTTGACAACTATTGTAAAAACTGATTGAAGAGTACACAAAAAAAATAAGATTGAGAATATTTAGAGACCACAAATGCCGTTAATGAGAAGAAGAAGCAGAAGGAACACTTAAACTCACATACACAGCCAAACCCGCAACAAATACCTGTGGTCATACAAATATTTGTTCTGTTCTCTCAGCCACTGAGCCAACCGTGCCGTCAAATATGCTTTTTTATTAAAGACATCTATCTAACCGACCGTAGTGCATTTCGATACTATCCATATCAAGGAGGATGTATCCTAGCTGTAGGAACGGTGCTGACTATGTTTAATGTTATTATTTATGCTTTAAACTCTTCTCCCGATCCTTCCAGGCGCGCTGTTCGGCGGCATGGCAGGCGGAGCAGCCATGCGTCATGGGCGACGCCGCGTGCTCTCGCTAGCGGCCGCCCCTTGCAGCCTGTCCTGGCTGCTGACCACCGTGGCTACCTCAGTGCGGATGATGTGCATTACTGCCTTCTTGGGTGGATTCTGCTGCTCGATTCTGACTATGCTGTCGCAGGTAAGGTTTTGTGGTTTTCTCACAATATCATATCATTCCCTTGCCTTTTATTAATTTACTAGCTTTCACCCGCGGCTTCGCCCGCGTTAAATTCGGGATAAGACAGTTCCCCTTTCCTGATTTGCAGGTACCAGCCACCTATAGTTTTTGCCCTAGCGCCTTATTTATTGTAATAGCAATGCTAAGTTTTCCCTTTTTTCATTTTTCTCCCTCATTTTTCACTTTTTTTAAAAAAAAAATAGCGTATGTCCGTCTCCAACTGTCTCTGTACCAAAATTCATCAAAATCGGTTTAGCCATTTAGGCGTGAAGAGATAACAAACAAACAAACTCACTTTCGCTTTTATAGTATTAGTAAGGAAAGGATTTGGCATCTGTGCAGCATGTTATCTAATGACACAACACACACACATGCAACTGGGTATTACCTCGTTTTTGTTTTGCTTAACTGACTGTGGCAATAATTAAGTTTATGTTTTAATTTTTACTTAGAGTTACATATTAGTTCCTCCTCATAGACTATTTAACTGAACAGTATAATTATATAAGCCGCATTGTCATTATCACCAACACTAAACTTAACATATAAACGCAGTAAGTTTTTATAGATACCTACTATACCATAGCTAGCTGTCCATCCTCAATTTAAAATCTCAAGCTCCTTTAGTACTTCAAAAAACAAAAGACGAGAAAACGAAACAAAGTGCTCTCACTAATTGCTTTGTCTCAGAAAACTTCAAACAGATTTAAACATCAGATAAAGATAACTGTCAAATTATTCATTACAAGTTGAGCGAAATTATTTGTACAGACATTTCAATTTAAATCTTTTGAACCAGGGGGAAATAGACCTTTGGTTCTGTAAAATAAGTGAGGTATTGGTTTGGCAATGTTGGGTTAAGACTTAAAGGACCAACTTCCCAGCCCGCATGGTTCAGACAATCAGTGAGTTGACCACGCCTCACGAGAGATCAAAGACAAACGCAAATCTCTGTTGTACTTAGATGTTTGATTATGTAGATATTTGGCTGTAATCTTCTTCCTTTCATCATTTCCTGTAGACTGTGAACAAAACGTTGCAGACAAATTAGGCATTCATGTTTAAGGTTTTTCTAAGGTTTGCACACTTTTTAGTGTTGCAGCTTGTTCTTATTCCTTATTTGGACTGTTCCTTGTCCCATTAGATTTTGTTAGTGATCAGATATCTAGGGACATTTCCAACACGTTTGGATGCATTTACGTCCATGTATCTTTCATCTCAATTTTCTTACGAATGTAAAAAAATAACAAAGACAAGTATTTTTTGTCACAATCGTTTTTCTTTCTTTTATAATATAGAATGGTCACCCCACTTATAATAATTGACAAAGTCTGAAACTTTGCACAAGTTGTATGTTCAGGCTGTAGCCGACCGGCCCTTCAAGACGCAGCTCGGTCGCTAATTCACAAAATTTCTCTCAAAAGGAAACTTTTTACGATAGAATTACTTATTTATTACTTCAAAAGCGGTTAAAATTAAATTAATTTGTCGTCTGTTTGATGTATTCTTGGTGATTTAAACACTAACTTCGTAATTAGTATTCGTTGTTAAAAACTAATTGAAAGTTTTATAAAAACGAGGAATGGCGGCCTTGGAATTAATTCGAAAATTAGCATTTCAAAGAAACTTTTACAAAGTCGAATATATAAAAAAAAAATCTTAATCTTATGGTCTAATTTACCTTTGATTAAGAGGCCAGAAAAACTAACAACATAATTATGTCTAATTTCAGGTGTACATCAGTGAGATATCAGTTCCCGACATCCGCGGCTGCCTCAGCGCTGTGCTGAAGATAGTCGGCCATCTCGGAGTCCTGTTCAGCTTCACCATCGGTGCCTACCTTGACTGGCAACAACTAGCCTTATGCATATCTGCCGCTCCACTACTTCTGTTCTGTACCGTACTTTACATACCAGAAACACCAAGCTACCTCGTGTTAACAGGAAAAGACGAGGAGGCATACAAAAGTCTGTTATGGTTACGTGGTCCTAACTCAGATGTCGCTCAGGAGTTAGCTACAATACGCACAAATGTTCTAGCAAGCAAGAACTTTAGCCAAAGACAAAGTCAAATGTCTGGAAGTCAACTTATAAACTCCTTTGACGTCAGAACTATGAATAGACTCTTAGGACCAATTTTAGTGACGTGCGGTCTTATGATGTTTCAAAGATTCTCTGGGGCTCACGCGTTTTCGTTTTACGCTGTGCCAATATTTAGAAAGACTTTCGGTGGTATGAACCCTCACGGAGCTGCGATTGCTGTGTCCTTCGTGCAACTTCTCGCGTCTTGTCTTTCTGGCTTGCTCATAGATACTGTGGGCCGTCTTCCGTTACTGATAGTGAGTTCTGTCTTAATGTCGATGGCATTAGCCGGGTTTGGGAGCTACGCTTACTATGAAGAAGTTCATCGTAACCAGAGGATTCAGAACGTCATGTTCCATCAGACTATAGGACAGAACGACTGGATACCACTGCTCTGTGTGCTAGTTTTTACAATTGCTTTTTCTTTGGGTATGAGTCCTATATCATGGCTGTTAATTGGGGAGTTGTTTCCATTGGAGTATAGAGCGTTTGGCAGCGCAATGGCGACGGCATTTAGCTACCTTTGTGCTTTCGTCGGTGTGAAGACCTTCGTCGACTTCCAGCAGACATTGGGTTTGCATGGTGCGTTTTGGTTATACGCTTCTATAAGTGTCGGAGGTCTCTGTTTCGTGGTTTGCTGCGTCCCGGAGACAAAAGGTAAGGACTTGGATGAGATGGACCCAAATTACGTTCAAAGTTTATCACCAAAGAGGTAAAAGGTTAATTTTCCTTCGTGTTTACTTGAAGTTTAGATGTAGATATTGTAGAAAGTGTTAATGGAAAGGATCGTGGGATAGTCACCTCTTAATTCATAAAGAAAATAGCGGTTTGAAACAATAAACATGAATCTTAAATATGTATAAATTGTCAGTAAAATCTATTAAGGCAGTAAATAATAAAAATGGCAGTAGGGCATGGTTACAATGTCTTTTGTTGGACGTTAAACACCATAGAGATGAGGTTCTACGAATAAGGAACGTGTCATGTATATTGTATGCTAGAAAAACCGAGGTAGATCCCTGTATTTAAAGTGGCTTATAAGAATGCTAAGGTTTCAAGTAACCACGAAGTTTTGAGAACAAATTGTACGTAGGAACAAAATCATATCGAATCCACCGCGAAATTTTGGCTGTGCTTTTAAAACATTTTTTAATAAATAAAAAAACATAATAATTATCTACGCCACGTAATGTTATGGTGGGCGATCTTAATCTTTAGAAACTTTAGTAAAAACATATTATACTCGCATATCCCTAAATCCATATCCAGATAGTTTTATTTAAACTTCATTCGTTTAAGATTGCAGTGGTCCATTCCTTACCTCTCTAACTCTCTTTCCTTAGAGAATTTAAAAAGAAAATAGTAAAAAAAAATATTATATTTCCCATGTTCTCAAGAATAGTGAAAGTATATATCTTAATTATACTGATTAATATTTTATCGAGCTTTCCTATCTTAACTACGACAATAATTAAGACAATAAATAAATAATTATTACGAATAACAAATACAATTATTATTAGCCTAGAGACGATTTGATTCTGAATGGTAAGATTTATTTGAGTGAATTATAGAAGAATGCAGTGGCAGTAGACATTATATTATTAATAGAGAATTATATTATTGAACCTGAAAATGTAGAATCTCATTTTTCACGAATTACGTAGTAAATGTTTTTTGTTAAGTTAAAACTATGCAGTCAAAAGCACTAACTTGACATTTAAAGGTATTGAATTTAAAATTATAAGAACATTCATAAACGAAATCTAAATTCTAATCTTCTACTAAAATATTCTACTACTCCTATTTATTGTATAGTTCAAATAATTTTTCATTTGTAAAACATTTATGGGAACAATTATATTATTTTTCTTAGCGTATAAAAATCGGTAACTTATGAACTGCTGTTGTGTGTTAGCTGTTAGATTCTATTGCTATATTTTACTGTTTAATGTTGTACCTAATAATATAAAACATTATTCTGAAAAGATTATTATCATTAAGTAGTTCCTTGAGATATTTTGTTAGTTGATCTCGAGAACGTTTGACGAGGAGCGAAAATATAATTATTTAGAAAATGTGTGTGTGTGTGATTTAATTTTGTGGACTAGTGTGCGTCAGCAAAGGAAATTACGTGCCTCTTATGCACACAATCATGATGTTATTTAACTCTGAATGGAATTTTGAATTAAACTACCACTCCGTGTCTATTTACTCTAAAATTGCGACTCAGTAACGGATTTTACATGACATGTGTCGCATTACAAAATAATAATTATTCATATGACTAGCTCCTTATTAAATGTTCTTGAATAAAACTATATTTAAACCTATCATTAATTGCTTTAAATAAACTAACTCCAAACTGTAAGATTGTGTAATTGTCCAATTAGAACGTTGCCTTCGTTAGTGTGTATCTGTTTGTTTATCAAAATTATAGTTACTTATTGAGACAAAAATCCGTTAGAAAAGTTGTGAGAAATGCTAAGGAAAACAATAAGAAGAACATCTTTAGGTTTGTAAATATGACAACAATATTGAAGTGAACTATATTGTACAAATGCAGTTTCTGAAATTACGTTTGGATATTGGAAAAATGTACCGAAGAAACACAACTCAAATAATTGAAAAAGAAATTTCGTAAGATAAACTAAGTATAGCTGGTTTAATTTGGGTTATTATAACATGAAATTTAAGTGACTAAATAAAAGTCACTACTAAAATATCGAAAAGACGGAAAACTTATAAATATTACAAAGGTTGACGTAATTGTAATCTGAAATAATTCATTAATTAGAAGGCCTAAACCCCTGCAGTAAGATCAAATAAAATATAATTATGTATTAATCAATTATTTGCAAATAGTTTTTCTAGAGAAAGAATATTCGAGAAATAATAATTATTAATAAATAAAAATCATAATCACACGGATTATTAATAGACAAATTTAATAGGTTGTGAATTTATACATTTTCTAGATTTTTTATAATATTAAAATGAAATATGTATTAAAAAAATAATAGCGTCGCTTCGTATTACGTAAGTTCCCTTCTATTTACTGCTTGCTTGCATTAGACGTGTATGTTGTAGATGAAAATGTATGTGTATGTGTGTGTACACTATTCACCTTTATTTAAAGAAATTTAATTATTATTAAGACGATAAACAATTATGTTAATAAATATTATGATTTTTTTAAATAATTGAAATCATTTTGTAAAGGCTTGGTCATGTTAATGTTGGAACATGTACTAAATTAAAGATTTATGCATAAAATAATATTGAACTGTGAAGAAACCTGTGGCCCAAAAGTGTGACAGAATTACCTGGGTATGACAGCTGTATTACCCAGTACTAACGATAGGCAATCGCTGCATGTAACATACTAGTATACCTACAGCTGCACTCGGTAAGACTGGAAGCCGACCTTACCCTTACTTCAGTACGAGAAAGGAAAGAATCGAGAAAGAACGTGTAGTTTCATCTCTTTCCCACTCAATACTGATTTAAGAGGCGGTGGTACAATAGGCTAGTTTCGAAAAAAAAGCCCGTTATTTAGATTATCCAATAATAAGGGACACGTATTCTTTTATTTGAAAATTAGACCAAAAATGACATAGTATGACGTCACTAGTTGCTGCATTTTTTCGCAACGAGTGACGTTTTGGTCTAATTTAGAAATAAAAACTACGTGTCCTATATTTTTGAATAATCTAAAAGACGGACTAAATAGAATGTAATTACTTTGACCCTGGAAACTACCCTATTCCAGCTCTACAATAATAATTGTTTCAAGTGAAGTTGTACTTGAAGCCAATGCGTACTGAGATCAGATTTTCAAGATGTTTTGTTATTATTTCTGTGTGTTAGCTGAAACGGCGTGGTGTATGCAAAATAAATTATTAATAGTCTTAAGGCTTAGCCTTTTAGCTACGTGATGTGGTAGTCAAGTGTGCCTATTCTAGATTCTATTCCGTTTACAGCAAGCTACTCAAAACTCGACTCTAAAGGCCAAGCATGTTTTCACCTCAAACCAGATGTGACGGTAGCACACTTTATGAAGATCTCGTAAAGGTGAATTTTGAATGTGTATTGTATCTGTAAAAATATCATTGGTCCTTAGGTCCGTGTGGCAGAGTCCTTATGATGATCAATTACTCTAACGTACCTAACAGAAATTAAAAATAATTACCACTGACTATTATTACTTTTATAGAAATCATTCTTTTGCGGGAAAATATTATTATAATTGATAATAAACTCTATTTAAATACATAGTTAATCACTTGAACTTAATTGAAGGATATACTGAATTACTTAACGAGGCATAGTTTATATTTTTGTATGTAAAAGTTTTGAATTATTTGGCCAGCCCAACTTAAAATCTATTTACGATGACATACCCACATCAATATGTAGCTGGCATCAATACAAACAAGTATTGAATCACGCGAAATTATCTAAAACGACACATTTCTAAAATAAAAGCTATCGATCTTGTAAACGTGACGCTTTAGAAAATATGGTCTGGTAAGCTAGTGAATTATACAGGTTTATTGCGCGGTCGCCATTTTGAAAGTTTTAATAAAATGGCGGAAGTTAGGCAAACCACGTTTTATACAAAAAGCTCTAAACGTGTTCTAAGGACTTTTTTATTTGGGTTCAAAATCTTAGTTTTTAAAGTTCTAAGAGAGACAGGAGGTATTGAAAAAAGGAGGCAGGTACCAAAATGATTATTAATATAAATATGTACCTAGGTAATTTCAAAACAATTTCGATAAATAATTTGAAACATTTACTTAAATAACTATACAATATTTTCTCGCACAAAAATGCTATAAACATGTAAACTTAAAACCAACAGTATAATGTATATTTTGGCTCACAGCACCACCTCGTAGAATAAGATAGAAAGGCTTTAACTAGCTTAGTGTCTCAATAAAAGACTTTAGATTGTACAAAATAACTATAAACAATAACAATTTCACCATAGATTATTACAATTTAGACTTTCCTTTGTAATCTAAGCAACGAACTTCCAAGACGACAATAAGGTTTGAAATTGACAATAATAGATATTTATAAGGTCTGAAGGTAGATGGCGCTAGTTCTTCATTTCTTTTTTTAGGTACTAAAAAGCCAAATTGTAAAAGAAAGTAAACGATATTCATTTAATACTTCATGCATCTTTGCTTATTGCAATATTGTTAATTATATCATCTTAAAATATAACAGCCTTCTATAAGTCTGGCATTTGAAAGTAAACGAGTCTTTTAACAAAATATTTAAAGATGGTGTAGAAAACAACCGTCTTATTTAACAAATACATAAATCATAATTTAACATGATGAAACAAAATTCACAGAATGAGATCTCATAGAATCGTATTCGTGAGAACTGAATATGTTGTGCCTAATTTCTGTTCCTTTCTTCTTTTTTGTATTCAGTGTGTACATAGATCGTAAAATAAATCATGCCTGTGTTTTTTCTATTTTATAACATTTTTCTAGTTACAAACTATACCGAAGTCTTGATCTAACTAGCGCCATTGAGGTAACGCGAATTTTTCGGAACTATGATTAGAAAAACTGTACTTGAATGATTATTCTAGCCATGTTTGACAATAAACTATTTAAATTATGTTTAAGGAATCGTTTACACTTCAATTAGACACAATATAAGGATCAAGGCTCGCTTCAACATAAACGATTAGCGCTAAACTAAGGAGTGAAATCAAATTTTCATGCAGTTCAGCAATTTTTGCATCTTTTTCCGTTTCCGTCACTTAATCAAAGTAAAATCGTAAGTGATTCAATAGCAAGTTTAAGGTGAAAGTGCCAGAGTAGCCCGTAAAATTCAAATTTTTGACGTTTTTTTTCATTTTGCATGTTGATATAATTATGACCATTTTAACCCGTTGCACGATTGTTTACAAAAATGTAGGGTAACAATGTAGGTAAACTTTGCACCCGTCGTAACACTTTGTCGCGCGAAGGTTTAAATATGGGTTTACTGAATTATAATCATCAATGCAATCCTCTAAGTTCTTTTGACCATATTGTGTGAGTTTTTCATGATATTAATTAATTGGGATATATTGAATGTAATGTATTCATGGCTTTAATATTTATAACTCTGTAAAGCCATTTTCGTTACCAAGGCAATTTAAGTTTTAATCAACCTGCAACTGATCTGCAAACTGCAAAAAACATATTTTTCGCTACAAAGGAAGCATTCACGTTATAATATGAAATAAAGATTCTCGATAAAGCTGAACCATGCATACAAATAGCATATAGGCCCACATAGAGCTTGGTGTTTACGTTTTAATTGAAGTGAAAACGGCACTATCTTTTCCTCTATCGTAGTTAAGTCAAATCGAAAATTATGAACTAAAAACTTCTAGTATGTTTTATGTAACGCTGGAAATTACGCCTAAATAAAGTAATTATTAGTTTGATTTTTAAATAAATTGTGTTTTATTATTTATACTTTGTTATACTTATACTAGTTAAAAATTAATATGTAAAACTGCGGTAAGTAACAACAAAAATAGTGAGCTGATATGACGTCCAACATCAGGATTATTTTAATGTTAATTCATGGAGCTAGATATCCTGTAAAGTTATGTTTCTTTCTTACTCTGACGGAATGACATTTAGACAATTTGGTTACCAAAGGCTTTAATTTAATAATATGGTAACCCCAGATATTTTGTCACTGACCTTAATATCTAAGATAATAGACATCAGCTATTAATGCAATCAAAAGTTTGCTTTAGACAGCACTCGCCCCTTTTGCATACTTCAAACATTTTAACGTCATGAGAAAACAATTTAAAGCAGCGCCCTCTGTCCACCGCTTGAATAACTAGCTTGTTTCGAAAAGTAGTCTTCGCGTGTTTTATCAAATAACAACTGGATGGCGTTACTTACTTTGTGACATGAAAAAATAGAGGTCGCTACTATAATAATTTTTATTGTAGTTTCTGGGGCAAGATGAGTACTGCGAATTTTATACCAAACTAGTTTTTGCCCGCGGCTACGCTCGCGTTAAATTCGGGGTAACACAGTTCCCCTTGCGCCTTATTGATTTGTAATAGCAACGCTAAGTTTTGACTTTTCTTCCCTCTTTCTCCCTCTATCCAACTTTTTTTTTTAAAAAAAATTGCCTATGTCCGTCTCCTGGTTCCCAACTATCTCTGTACCAAAATTCATCAAAATCGGTATAGCCATTAAAGCATGAAGAGGTAACAAACAAACAAACAAACTCACTTTTGCTTTTATAATATTAGTAAGGATAACAGAATTAATCAATAAATTTATAGATCTGATTGAGTCCTTCGAATCGAATAGCCATTTTATTTTCGTATTATATCCTTTAACGTCATAATAATCTACGTACCTATATAAATCATAATTATGCCTCAGCAATTTGCTCAACAGTCTAACATTACATCTGCATATCGTACGAAGGTATCATTACCTATGAGTGAACTATAAGTGTGTTTCACCCCACTTCTAATTACCTAGGACTTACCTTATTTACCAAGCTGTGTTAATTGGACAATTACGTGCCATTAATAATAGGTACTTGTTTGAGCATTTCTAGCAGCGTTAACTTTGGTCTCGTTAAAAAAACGATTATAACATCAGTTGTTTTGGCTTGTTAACTGTTTTAATTTACGATGTTGTGGTTATGTAAGTTAAAAGCAGCTTTCATAACCAAAAATGGGACCCCTCTATTATTTCGATTTAGTTGAAAACACAACTAAGTTCCCAGGTTGTGCAAAGTATTATTGGGTTTTAGCCACGGAGTCTGGATTTATGTCCCGTTGATGTTTTAGGAGTATCAAGAACAAGATCTAAAGTCCTACGCACTCTATAGGAGAGGCGGGCCCTCCGAACAGACACTCCAAACGCTCTTAACCGCCAGTGCAGTGCGCTGGCGCCACAATCGCTTGATGAGGCTGAGGGGGCTGACCAGGAACATGCTTCCGCTGCATGCTGGTGATCAGGGATATTTGAATTCAAATTCTTAATTTGGTCACAGACGCAGTTAATATTGTGAAATGTCACTTTGTAACCATTTTACGAATGGTTACACGCGTACCTAATTCATATTTTGAACCTATTATGATTCTGCTTAGGCGGCCATTTCAGACCCCCTGGACACTGTTCGTGTTGCCACGCTGGTATAGTGCATCGGGCATGTTTGCGGACGCACACGTAGACGGCTTCCACGCCGTGCTCCGCAAGCGATGCGCCGCGGCGCTCGACATATTGCACGCCAGCACCAACAGCATCCTGGCTGTTATTGCAGAGAGGCTCGACACAGGTTACATCCAGCATATTAGAATTAAATAGTTATTATACTACTAACACTAGTTTAATAAGTTTTATTTTCTTTAATGTAAAAACCTACTAACATGGATTCTGTAGAGTCTAAAATAAAAGTTTTTATTAAAGCCAATATGCGATGAAAATATAAATCCCAATGAAGGTTTATCGCACCGATTCCTATTAATAATACATTATTATCAACAGCGCCACGTATTAGGGGGCTTATGCTATCAATGACGGGTCCCCGAGCTCCCATGGGGTGACAAGTCAAGTGTCATGGCCGCCAACAAATGGCACGCGTGCGAGGGGCGATAAAAAACGTATTACTATCAAAATGTGATTGAAAATTACTTAAAGGTCGAGATGCCTGGGACCATCACGACGTAATTGAATTAGGTATGTCGTGATGGCCCTAAGGTTTTAAGCGCCTCAGGCATGAGGTTGTGAATTCAAATCCGGGCAAGTACTAATGAGTCTTTTTCAATTTATATGTATTTTCTAAAAGTTTATCTAAGACATCACAGGCGTCGGTGAAGGAAAATATCGTGAGGAAACCTGAACTTATTCTTACTATAAAAGCGACTATAAAAGCGAAAGTGAGTTTGATTGTTTGTTACGTCTTCACACCCAAAAGGTAAAACCGATTTTTATGAATTTTGGTAAGATAGTTGAGATACTAGAGATGGACATAGGAACCTAAAAATTGGTATGCGGACTATTTGTCACTAACAAAAACATCGTACATCATTTTTTTTTAATCTGCCCTCAACCCTTTAAAAGAAGGGGATGAAATTTTAAATAGGACTTTTCGCAGTTTTCAAGGTAGGGAGCTAAAAATCGGTACACACACTCTTTGTTATTAACGAAAAATACCTGCAAATCAAGAAAGCGGAACTGTGTGACCCCGAATTTAACGCGAGCGGAGCCGCGGGCAAAAGCTTGTTTACAAATAAAAAAAACGTGTCCCTTATTTTTGAATAATCTAAAAGATGGACTAATATTTTTTTTTGGAAACTAGCCTATTCATATTAATGTTGCAATCAATCGTTCAAAATTACTTAAATATTATAAAATGGTACTTATCACAAAAAAACTATTCGTATTTAAAGCATTTCAATTTTATTTCTAGTAGGTATCCTTATCCTAAACATAACTAGACAAAAGTTTTCATGTTACATGCAAAAGTTGATTCAGAAGGCAGTCTCCTCGATACGGCCCGCATTGTGCGGATGTTCCTGTCTCTGGAGCCCTAATCCCCTGTAGCTTAGACCTTACTCTCGAAACCGGGCGGTGAAATTATTTTTTTATTTTGAATGATTTTTTTATATATATTTTTAAGAAATATTTAAAAATATAAAAATGAGACGAAAAGAAAATAATCCAAAAAGAGGAGAAAAAATGCGTTAATTGACTGTAACGTTTTATTTCACAGTGATTAAAATGACCAATTTCAGCCTACGGTGGTAAATAAAAACTCCCAATAATCTGTAAACTGTAGAAGAAAAAGATCAAAAAGTTTTTCTCCCCTTCAAATTAATTATCTTGTCTTGTATATCTTGACCGCGCAGGACCCTGTCAACAACCAAAAAGAAAGGGAACATTATTTAAGAACGTAATTCGTTGGTAAAAGGTCGATTTTCCAATGGAAAGTGGTAAAGCGTAATTATGTACTGTTCGTACACGCTTTTGAAACCGTACCACAGAATTGCTAGTTTGTGGCAGAAAGTGTACGGAGCAATTAGTCCGTAGGACGCGGCCGTGAAAAGTGAGTCTTTTCACTACAGGTGCAGTTGAATGCAGAAGCAACTGCACATTGATTTGAATGTGTTTACCTGTAAGTAGTTGTTGTGCTGTTATCTAATTTTAAGAATGTAATTGGCATTGTTGAGGAGCTCGTGGTCACATAATAGCAACCGTTCGGGTCGATCTTTAGGTTAAGCCGCGCTTGCCTAGGTTGGTCTGTGGATGGGTGACCACCTGCTACTAACACACATTAAGCTGTTGGTTCCGCTTGTTATTTGTGGATCGTTGACAATCGTTACAGGTAATCAGTGTCCTGGCAACGTGTTCCTATATCCGGGCCTCGGGTTCGTTCGAAAGAGATACCGCGGTCCCTTAACACAGGGTAAAAGGAGGAACATGGATGGGTTTAAACCCATGGTATATTATGGTGACTTACGTCACCCATTAAAATAATATTGTGTCACCGTCACGAAGAACATGACCAAATTTGAAGAAAAGTCAAAATGGCGATGAGATGGCTATTTCATTTGTTCCTTTGGTCTTTCGAAACGAATGGATAAAAAAACAAAGATTAAACAAAAAAAAACATACTGCCAGAAAACACAAAAAAACCGAAAAATGAAATTCTTAGATTTTTTTGCCACCGACTTCCAGCAATAAATTTATTTCTCGTCTTTGTAGTGTTTTTTTTGGAAGACGATTCCATCCTTTAAATAAAAAAATATACTTAATTAGAATTTGTGTGAGATACCAATCTCACACAAATTCTAATTGAGTATTCATTTTCATTGCTACTAAGACATATTAGCAGATATGCTGGACGATAGTCCATATTCATTAGAAGAAAAATATGTACAGATACAATTCATTCGGGAGGATACAAATTTGAAAATCGGCCCTGAATCGACAGAGAAATCGCGTAACAAACATACAAAAAATAACACGCAGTCGAAATGAAAACCTCTTCCTTTTTTGAAGTCAATTAAAAACAAACACAATCAATGTCAAAGTCTAACCAAATATACTAAAGTCGAATTTATAATAAACTAGCTTCCGTCCGCGACTTCGTCCGCGAGGCATAGTTACTTTGGGCTAACGCTAACTTTAACCCGCGTGATGATCGAAAAAATATATCTACCCTTTTCTTCCCTCTTTCTCCCCCTTTTCTTTTTTTTTTGTTCAAAATTATCTTATGTATTGTATTTATATAGCCAACTATCTCTGTGCCAAAATTTATCAAAATCGGTTTAGCCAAAGACAAAACAAAGTCACTTTCGCTTTTATAATATTAGTAAGGACTAGCTTTTGCCCGCAGCTTCGCTCGCGTTAAATTCGGGGTAACACAGTTCCCCTTTTCTGATTTGCAGGTACCTGCTACCTGTAGTTTTTGCCCTTGCGCTTTGTTCATTGTAATAGCAATGCTAAGTTTTCCCTTTTCTTCCCTCTATCTCCTTCATTTCTCAGCCCATGTCCGTCTCCAGGGTTCCTACTATCTCTGTACTAAAATGCATCAAAATCGGTTCAGCCATTAAGGCGTGAAGACGTAACAAACAAACAAACAAACTCACTTTCACTTTCATAATATTAGTAAGGATAGTGTTATGTTTTTGGTCCTCTCAAATACACCTCTATACATAATTGTAAAGTAATTAAAGCATTGCGCGTAAAATTACTTGGTCCTTTTAAACGTACATTTGTGTAAGGGAACATTAAGTATCTACTTATGTTTAGAAATATTTAGTACTAGTTCAGGTTTTTGCAAGACTGCTGATTAAAACGCATTAGTGAGGGCAAATGGACGCTATTTAGTTCCATCCGATGTTTGAATCGGTTGTGTCTATAAATAGGCAAATAAGTTCATAAAATAAACAAAAAACAATTTAAAAAAATAGTGATTTACTGACTGAATCATGAAAGAACTTTTAATGGTATTTTCAGTTGCTTTAGAGTTATTAAATGTCAATTGTTTCGGACTTTTTGGGTCCCAGAAAGTTCCTCGTTTAGATCACACGTGGTGGGGACCACTCCATTCCAAGTACCAGAATGATACCAGTATAAGACCGTTTCAAGTGCATTTTGATGAAGAGGTAAGTCTTTTTTTCATAGTTATCTACTAATAACTTTGACGGCACGGCTGCTGTGCTGCGTCTTGAAGGTTCGATGCCCAAATATTGAAATGCCTACAGATAGTTGTCCTGGATCTGGCTGTCTGTATTGATGAGTTTAGATGTTTGTTAACGCACGGGAGAAAATCCTAATCAATTCATCATACCTCGTTTAAAAAAAACGGCCAAAAGCGAGTCGGACTCGCGCACAAGGGTTCCGTACAAACTTGTGACATAAATGGCCATATATTTTGTCTGCGTAGACTTAGAGGGTTGTTTTTTTCACAGCACAAAGTTGAGACCACGGACTTGAGTAGGTATCTATATGGTTTTGATTTCGACTGCAGATATACCTTCGCTTTACCGAGATAAAGGGTTGTGACCGACACGCAGGCGAACAACAAAGTGATAATAAAAGGGTTCTGTTTTTTTTCTTTTGAGCTACGGCACCCTTTTTTTTTCGGGTGGTTAATCATCCAATTACTTCCCCCGCTCTGGGCGGAGCGGGGGGGCATGTCAGACTTGTACTGACTAAAACCCACCCATGTTCCTTCTATTGCCCTTTACGTTCCGAGGCCGCGGTATCTCTTTCGAACAACCCGCAACCCCGGCAGGCGGAGGCCCTGGCAAGCCCCTCTGCTTTGCTGACTCTCTTTGAGGCACGCGTGAAACACTAACGCGCCGTCGACACAGCCTGTCGTCAATAGACGGACAGACGGTGAGCTACCCATTGCTTACCGTCCACAGGCCCGCATCTACGGTGGCCGGGAATCTTATAAACTTATAAAGTAATGAATTACCCTCTCGTCGTTCGTTCGTCCAGGACGTTTGAAACAGAAATCCAGCTACAAAAAAATCTCTTTTACTAAATAGCATGCCTGAATTAATGGCCACATTTTAAAGGGGCCCGACACTTTTACGACATCCGGCCAGAATCTAATAAGAAATTAGCACCAAGCAAATGTATGTATATACTAGCTGTGCCCAGCGGTTTTATCCCACTGCTCAGCTACCCTACCATGACGTCTTAAAGCAGAACTTATTCCACTGGGGGAAAGAGACAGAGCTATACAGGGTGTCTAGCACCATCTTTTTCTCACACAGGAATAAGAACTGCTATAAGATGTCATGGTAATCCTACTGGTCCCTTTCTCGCTTAGGGGTATGAAAAATAGATGTTGGTCGATTCTCAAACAAAAATAAAAAAGAATCCTAAGAATCGGTCGAGCTGTTTCGGAGGAGTATGGGAACGAACATTGTGACACGAGAATTTTATATATTAGAAATAACTTATTTATTTCAGACATACAGTCCATAAATCAGACAACATAATATCAAATTACACGTTAAAACAAATAAATATAAAGTTAAGTAATCAAAAATTCACAAAATTTTACGTTGAAGTGCTGTTTAAGTAATATTTAAATCAAATAGGACTGCATTAAAATCGAGAGCTCCACTCTGGAGTATTCTCCTGACCGTATCAGTGACAAGCGTAAAAAGGTCAACAGTAGGTCAGTCATAATCACTACTGTCCGTTAACTACCTATTAACATGAACAATATAAATCATAGACGGGATCACATGCAGCATAAAATCGTCGTAAATTGCTTCACACTTAACCTAGCCTGACTCTGCCATTTAATAGAAAAATAATAATTAGAAAACGATTAGATATCTCACATCCGATTACACAAAGAACATTATTTTTTAAATACAGTCATAAATATTATGAAATTGCTTAAATACGTATTTCCGGAAACATACTCTAGTCTCCATTTTAAATACCAAATTCAACGAACATTTTAATTTATAGATGGTCCTGGATCTTCGCTACCGTCTGAAGAATCACCGCCCGTTCACTCCCCCTCTGGAAGGGGTAGGCTTCGAGTACGGGTTCAATACCGACCACCTGCACGGATGGGTGGACTACTGGGCTGACCAGTACCCTTTCCAGCATCAGGAGAACATTCTCAATCAGTACCCACAATTCAAGACCAATGTTCAAGGTCTTGATGTGCATTTTCTTTGGGTTAAGCCTCACGTACGTATAAATATAGTTCTCTTTTGGGTTGAAATGAAGTGCGTGTTTTAAATTTGTTTCTAAATCCAGACCATCACAAAGCTTGCAAGCTGAAGTCGATAAGCTAAAGACATCTGTCCGAAGCCAACCAATGGAGGCGAACCATTGAGGCAATTCAATGGAGAAGGTGGGTCGTGGTGGAATCCCAGCTTAGAAGAAAAGCAAGAAGACATTTGCCTTGCAGGAAGCCAATAAAATTAGATAAATTACTTATTTGATGCAACAAAAGATACAAAACTGGAATCAACACAAAAAATATGCAACAGAAAAAAAAGACATAGGTTTAAAAAAGGACGCATTTAATTGACGCACATTATATTGTTATAGTAATGAAAGAATCAAAAGGCCAAAAACAATTTCATTAAGTAGTAGTCAACACCCTTTCAAAAGCAGTCAAAAATAAGATTTCCTATAGCAAAAATAACTGTCAAAAAATCTTCTAATAAGTTCTCCGTATCTGTTTTCTCTTCCAGGCTCCTCCCACCGTGGAGGTGATACCACTCCTGCTGCTGCACGGCTGGCCAGGCTCCGTGCGGGAGTTCTTCGGAACCCTGCCGCGGCTCACTGCTGTGTCCATGTACAGAGACTTCGTAGTAGAGGTGATCGTTCCAAGTCTGCCGGGGTTCGGCTTCTCTGATGTAAGTGCCAAAGAAGGCTTCTGTAACAAATTAATGATTATTTAAGGCACGTTATTATGAAATTGATCTTTCATCAATTGAGCCCACAATTAAGTCATTTCAATCCTACAAAAACAGTCCATAATATTGACACATCCAATATTCATACATATAATTCATTCGATATAGATTTGTTTTCGAAGAAATTCGAAAAACAAGGCTTCATAATTTATGTTTGATATTCGTCAGAGTCGAAAGCTCAAGGGATCTTATTAACTTGTCAAAATAAATATGTAGGAGCAACTCAATTACTCCGCAGAATATGACCACAATTGAATTTGATTATGAGAATCGAATGAACACCACTGACTGCTGCCGTTAACTTGGCACCTGTCCACTTGGCCCAACTTATTTAGAAACTACCATAGACACCCGAAGCTGGTGCTAAGAACAGATCGCCAATTAATCATCTAAAAATATTAAAAACCAAAGAAACGATGGATGAACTGTATGCAAGAAAGAATGATATGGCAAAAAAGGAGATCTGATGAGATAGCGAGTAAAAGAGAAGTATGGAACAAGAAGATATACTGGGGCCGACCCCAAATAAATTGAGATTTTGGTAGGAGATTGAATATTCAAAATGAAAGGAAATAGGCGAAAAATGGGAATATAATTGAAAGTTTTAACCGCATAATTAAGTCCTAGTTATGAGTTTAATTATGTACTAAGGATCGTGAAATGCTATTTATGTTGCGTTAGGCGCAAATAGGGGATGATGAAACCGCGCTTATCACATAGGTAATTTACTGTCTCACAAGATCAAGATTTTACAGAACATTCGCACTTTTACGCCAGCCAAAGTAATTACAACGATTGTATCAGTCTTTAAGCATAATAATTAGCATACATAAGTATCTACCGGGCAATTGAAGGAAACTCTCCAATTAGTTGGTTAACATGCAGTTTCCACCGCAGCATATTATTTTAAGACAACATTAAATGTTAGCATAGCACGAATGCTATGTAATTTGGTCAGGTATGACCTTTTAACCATTTTATAAATATTACCATTTAACAGATTTTTAGCCGATTAAAAAAAAAGGAGTAAGCTCTCAATTTGGTTTTATTTTTGTTTTTGTATGTTTGTTACGCGATTTCTCCGGCGATGGTGGGTCGATTATCATTATTTTTATTATCGCAAGGGTAGTATACCACTCCCCGAAGGGGACCCATTTATGAGTTGTATCTATATTCCTTGGATAATGATGAGTTATCTTCTATAATAAATATTTTCTTCTTCTAATGAATATGGACGATTTGCTAATATCTCTTGCTACTAAAGTAATGAAAAATTAATACTCGATAAGAATTTGTGTGAGAAACCATCATACCACAACTAAAAAATATGAAATAATAAACTTTTTGCCAAAAAAACCGACTTAAATAACAACAAGGAAGTCGGTGGCAAAAAAATCTATGATTCAAACAAAAGTTCAAATTCTTTTGTCGTTTCATTCTTTTTTTTTTGCCAAAAACCGTTTTTTGTTATAAAATTATAATAAGGCAAGGTAGGTTTAAGTCGCTTATTATTGTGAGCTAGCCATCTACCGGGCTCTTATGTCTCCCGACTCCGAGCTTTTACCCAACCATTTTGGGCTCAACTTGTATCCGGTTAGAATACCAATATGTTACATGGGGCGACTGCTTATTTGTCCTCTACAACAAAGGAGTATCGTAATACCCAGTGTTACCTGGAATACTTTATACTGGGTATTACGATACTCCTTGGTAAGACTGGTTGTTAGACTTGCACTAATTACCTGCAAGGACTGTCAAAGATGTACACAATTATGGCAGGCTGGACCGCTTAACGTGCTTTCCGAGGCACGAAGGAAACTCGGTATGTAATGACTGGTCATACGTCCACAGACAACCCAGGCAGGGACCATTTACGAGATACCGCGGCCCCGGAACATAACTTATGCCCCGGACATAAGTCAGTAGAAGTCTGACACCCCCCTCCGCTCTGCCTAGAGTGGGGGAAGTTATTTTAAAAAAGGCAAGGACGATTTAACCTGAAGATTGACTTATGCAGTTGATATAAATTATTTATAAGCTCCTCACATGCTGAAGCACGAATATGGAGATGAATATTGTGAATGAATTGTTGTTTCTTTGTTTCAGGCAGCGGTCCGCCCAGGGCTAGGAGCTACTGAGATGGCAGTGGTACTGAGGAACTTGATGCACAGGCTTGGTTTTAAGAAGTTCTACGTGCAGGGAGGCGACTGGGGTGCCTTCATCGGAACCAGCATGGCCACTTTATACCCAAAGGTACGACTATCCTTCCTTACTAATATTATAAAAGCTCAAGTGAGGTTGTTTGTTACGTCTTCACGCCGAAATGGCCAAACCGATTTTGTAGAATTTTGGTACAGAGATAGTAGAAAAAATAAGTGAGAAAGGTCGAGGAGAAAGAGGGAGAGAAAAATATATTCATTTTCGATCATCACGCGGGTTGAACTTAGCGTTAGCCCAAAGTAACTATGCCAAGTGGACGAAGTGGCGGGCAGAAGCTAGTTTTATATATTTCCAAAAGCAGTGGTTTAATGAATAACAATAAGCTGGTAAAACACTTAAGGAATCAACTCGGGCTAAAAATGGACCACGGTGTGGCACATGAGTTTAAAAAAGAGACCGCCACATTTTCAGGAGACATGAAGGAAGACCGCCGAGTTTTGATCAAACTGTTGGGTCGACCGTTATACATTTTTAATGTTGTTTATTTATTCGAATCTTTCTGTATCCGTCTATCTGTCTGTCAAGACCCTTTATCTCAGTAACGCGTGAAGGTATCAAGTTGAATTTCAAAAATCATATAGGTACTGAAATCTGTGGGTCCCTGAAACTGATGATGGCTGTTTATGCCCGACTTTGTTTTTTGTGATTCAACAAATTTACGCGTTTCGGATTTTTCTCTGTACTGGTGCTCTATAATATTGCTTCTTGTCAAATTTCATGATCCTAAGTCAACGGGAAGTATCTTATAGGTTTGATTCTCTTTGCGAATGTATGGGAAAAGCGTCATAAATGACCATATCTTTTGATTGCGTAAACAAAGTAAGTTGATTTTTTAAAGCTGTAAATCTCTAAAGTAGGTATGAATTTCAACTCGTCTCTCTCTTCTTTCCAGGAAGTCCTGGGCTTTCACACGAACTTGGCGATGTCTTTGTCTGCAACAACCGCAGCTATCTGGGTGCTTGGCTCGCTCTACCCGCCCCTCGTGGTAGACCCTCACTTGGCCAATAGAATGTACCCTATTCTCAGCCACTTATACTGGCTGACTCGAGAGACTGGGTACATGCATTTGCAGTCAACCAAACCCGATACTCTTGGTATGTTACTTTGTGTGCCTGTATTCTGCTCGGTATTAGTGTGAACTTCTGTATCCAGAGATTTCACCTCGGACAACAACCGTGAATAAAGCTTGTCTGTAAAAAGTGGAAGGAATTTACTATACTTGATCAATTTTGATATTCAGAACCCCTAGCACGAGTATACGATGTAAACATTACGTAAGTATGTCGATATTAAAAATACCCGCTTCACCGAAAAAAAAAACCTTATTTTAAGATTTTATTAATAAAATTTAACAACATTATCCATTAATGCTTTTAAATGTTACAGGATCATTGTAAATTCGATTGAAAAATCGACGTATCTTTACGTTACCACCGCGTACTTGTGCTAGGACTTCGAAAAAGGTTGCAGCCTTTTTTATTTTGCATGGGAAATTTCCACTCCATACTCCTCTACATGTTCACCACCCTTCTTTTTGCCTTTGTTCCGGGCCCGTGGTATCTCTTTCGAACTCACTCGCAACCCCGGTCAGCAACTGTTACAGGTCTGCATTTAGATTTAGTGCATCCGAAAATGATTCTTATTTAACATGACGTTCAGTTTTCCATGATTATTACGCTCCTAATATCTATGCTTTTAGTGAAAACTATATATTAAATAAATGAACAATCGAACCTGTAATACCACCCCAAATCCTTTAATTTCAGGAGTAGCAATGTCGGACTCCCCATCAGGTATGCTTGCCTATATCTACCAGTTAATCTCCACGGGCAGCAGGAGAAGGTACTACTACAGGAGTGACGGAGGGTTCGACGAGCTGTACACCAGAGATGAATTGATCGACAACCTCATGATCTACTGGATCACCAACAGTTTCACTACCTCCACCAGGATTTACGCGGAGACTTTGAACTTGAGGAATATCAACATGGGGGTTTTTGCGTAAGTCATCGTCGTTCTCATATTAGAGGGTTTCGTTTACTTAGTTACTGGACTGAGGAAGTGTTTGATGGTATTTAGCATGGCTACCGCAAAGGCGGTGCTACGGTTGCTGACTTTTCTCGTGGAGCTGGGGTGTATCGAATGATATTCCCACCCTAGCGTGCTCCCAAGAGTACAAACATCATCAGCGGATTGCCAAAGGAGCACGTGAGCACCCGAACAAAAAAAATCTTATGTTTGCCATTACCCGCGCATTTAAAGAAGAATATGCATTTCTGTTGTTTTGAAAACGCTTTAGACATCAGTATAAAACGTGTGGGAATGACGATGAGTTTTATGATGAATCGAAATGACTTTTGTTTTCAACTAGGCTATCATTATAAATTTTGCATGCTTTTTTTTCAGAATACCGACGCCAGTCCCCACATGGACAATACACGCAAAAGACGAAATCATTTATCAGTCTCCAATGTTACTGAGGTTTAAGTTTACAAACCTGCTGAATTCTACTGTCCTGGGTGGTGAAGGGCATTTCCTGGCTTTGGAGAATCCTAATGTTTTCGCTGATGATGTTCTTCACGCCATTACTGCGTTCAGACGATGGCATAGACGGAGCAAGAATAATAAATATGAATTCTGAAACATGTCTTTTAGTACTTTAGGTACGAAAAGAGTGCCAAAGAGACCCTATTACTAAGACTTCGCTGTCTGTCTGTCATCGCTGATACTGTAAGATAAAGGTTTTAGCACACAATGGCCTTTTTTTGAAAACTTAATAAATTACTAAATTTTCTTTTTTTTTTCTTTTTACAAAAACCGTTATCCTACACTATGAATTTCTCCTGTATCGTGGATGCGTTTACAAACATTTAACCCGTTGCACGATTGTTTACAAAAATGTAGGGTAACAATGTAGGTAAACTTTGCACCCGTCGTAACACTTTGTCGCGCGAAGGTTTAAACTAACATACACAAACAGCCAGAGCCGGAACATTTATCTGTAGGTCATACAAATATTAACGTTAATATTAGTAATAATAGTAACGTTTTAGTAGATATAAGAAAAAAAAATTAAAAGTATTCGTGCTCGTGGGTCGACATAGCCTCTCTACTAGTAAAAAAAATAGGTTTTTTCCTCCCATAGTGTAATCTGTACATCGTGCATCGTCAGAAACACGAAAATATCGTTTATAGATACAAATAATGCTGAGAATTGCTAGCGATCGACACATAGCCGCGACGCTACATGTATGGTACGAAGTAAAGAGTATTTTTACACTTCTTTCTTTATTTCGGGGGAGATTGCCAGACTTGTACTGACTAAAACCCATCCATGTTCTTCTATTGCCCTTTGTGTTCCGGGGCCGCGGTATCTCACTTGAACAACCCGCAACCCCCGCAGGATTTCACACCACCATTAAGCTGGAACTTATAATCCTTTCTCTTCCTTATAATTTTGTTGTCCGTTGATCCAATGAAGGTTCCGATTTTGCCGGGCTTACGGGTTGTTTGAAAGAGAGTTCGGGCCATAAAAGGCAAAAGAAGGAACATGGGTTTTAGTCAGTAAACGTCTGACACTCCCCCCCGTTCCGCAACATCCGCAAAAAAAGGTCTCCGATACGGAACCCTCAAAATAGTACAAAAGCCATAATATCTACTTGTGTCTATATCAGCTAAATAATTAAATACATAATAGGTACATTGAAATGGAATGAATACACTTTCCTCCGTATAAAAACCGAATGTTGATATATTTTGAGTAGCAGTACGAAACGGTTGCGTTAACATGAGTCATCTACTCCAATTACTCGTACTTGGTATTTTAGTACTAAGAGTACAGAACTCCATGATACAAAGAGATGGGTTCAATCTGCCGAAGATCGATGACTGGTGGGGTCCCGAGGAATCGAAGAGCAACTATGACACCAGTATCAGACCTTTTGAAATTAAATTCGAAGAAGAGGTGAGTTTTTTTTTCTCTATAAATATTATAGGTATCGTCTGTAAAGATGAGGATGTAATAAAGTCGCTGACTATTGTTCGTTTTGTTTGATTTTTCTGCCAATGACATCTGGAAGCAAAGTAATTGTCCACTTTTTAGTTTTATTTAAGTCAGTGTTTTTGCTTGCAAAAAGATTTTTATTGCATCTTTCTTAGTTATGGTATCTCACACATTTTTTAACGAGTATTCATTTTCTATTGTAAAGAAGATATTAATAAATCAATATTTGGAGTATTTATCATCAGTAAAAACTTATTTTCATAAAGAAGATTACAAAAGATATTGGCAGATCATCCATATTGAAATATGTATAACAAAAAATATTGATTATATTATAGAAGATTGTAAACTAAAGTTGAATTGATAACCTAATGAAGTCGGTTAAAAACGCCAACTAGTGACTAACAATTTATTTCGTATTCAAGAAATTAAGGCTCTTTCTTGCAGTCAAAAATATAAGTTAAATCAAGAGAATCATTTTAACGATAAAGTATGAGAGTGACGTTAGTAGTATTTTAAAAGTATCCTTGTATTTTTTGACAGATGATAACCGACCTAAAGAAGCGTCTTAACAACCACAGGACGTTCACCCCACCTCTGGAAGGCGTCGCGTTCCACTACGGCTTCAACACGGTCAATATGGAGCCCTGGATAGACTTCTGGGTTAATGGCTACAACTTCACTGCGAGGGAAACCTTCATGAACAAGTTCCCTCACTTTAAGACTAATATCCAGGGGCTGGATATGCATTTCATTTGGGTTAAACCAGACGTGAGTTTTATTTCTATTTATGCTTTTTAACCGACTTCTCAATTCTCAGTTTCTCAATTGAACAATATTTTTTTGAATGTATCTTCCGTGATTACTCCGCCGTTTTCAAAATTCATTTCATAATCGAAAGGGTATACTCCCGAAAGAGTCTCATATAGATTTTATCTTTATTGCTTTGGTAATACATGAGTTATCCTCCTTAATACATATAGTATTTTAACTTCGAATGAACATATATAAACTATTTGCTAATATCTCTTTTCATCGGTATCGTATTCCCCAGTACTAACTGGGTTATGGAGGTCAGATAGGCAGTCGCTCCATGTTAAATACTGGTATTCAGCTGCATCCGGTAAGACTGGAAGCCGACCCCAGCATAGTTGGGGAAAGGCTAGGCAGATGATGATGCTAATATCTATTAGTAGCAATGAAAACTGAATACTCGATAAGAATTTGTGTCAGATACTACCATACCACAACTAAAAAAATACGTGTGGCACTCGGGGACTGCCGCGTTAAAGCTATTGCATAGCATTTTTTATCAACTTATGCAATAAATAAAAACAATCTAAATAAAATATTTAAAAAGAACTTCCAATGAAAAGAAGTCGCAAAAAGAAAAACAAGACCTTGGGTTTGATCCAGCGTAATGTCGATTGACTATCCGATTCTCTACCAAACACGAATCGGGATTGAAATAACTGACCGTATTGTGTAAACGACGTTAGACAAGCCACACCTTCGTGCCCGTCGGAGTGGGGAGCGTCATGTTTTTCTGCGTTACGGAATTTCTGGATTCGGTCCCTGCGCTCAAGGCCCGCGATAGAAGCTATGCAATAGCTTAAAAGGCTGCAATTAAAATCTTTATTGATTTTGACAAAGACGGCAATCTAATATGCATCCCCGTGATATAGGTATCAAATGAAAAGGTTTCACTAAACAAAAACATTTACTCTATCAATATCTAGCATCAGTACAAATAATTGGATGAAACAAAATCTTCTAAAGAATCCCATGGCACCCATTAGAACTCACTCAATACTTACTCAGTTGCAGATGCAGATTTAGGCTTCATCAGTAAATCTTTCCTCCTTCTGGTATCACAGTTTAATTTGCCATCCTCCTCCGAAACGGCTTATTCTATTTTCGTGAAATTATATACTTGTATTCGGTAGGTCTGAGAATCGGTCGTCCATTTTTAAAACCCGTAAGTGATAAGGGTGGCTCTCTTCAGAAAATGAGCTGAAGGTATCAAATAGCCGCTTAAGCAGAATTATATTAGGTTAATAGGTACCTACTATGAATTAGGTTATCATTGCATAACATTCACAAAGTGACAATTCATAATATTAACTGCGTTTGTAACCATTTTACGAACTTTAACGTAACTCATATAATTATCGTAATTATGATTCCTAAAGTGGCCATTTTAGACCCTCTGAGCAGCGAGTGAAACCGCTGGGCACCGCTAGTATTCTATAATAACTGAGTTAAATTCTTAAAACGTCTTACCTTCAATTCATCTTCAGGTGCCTAAGGGTGTGAAAGTAATACCAATGTTGTTGCTGCACGGATGGCCGGGGTCCATCAGGGAGTTCTACAGCGCCATACCTTTGCTCACAGCTTACTGTGAAAAGAGAGGTTTTGCCCTAGAGGTCATAGTACCCAGCTTGCCTGGATTTGGATTTTCTGGGGTAAGATATAAACCCTTAACCAAACCAATTTATTTGTGGTAGTCTCGACAACGATGATTTTATTTATCGTATCAAACGTTTTCGTCTGTGTGTTGCATGTCGCGTGACGGTCGGCCACGGAGTAGGGACGTCTAAATGTCTATTATGTGGAAAAAAAACACTTTTACCGTGGTTTCATAAAATCACACAATCCTTTTTTTTATTTAGTACACTTCAACTACTTACTTGCTTACATATACCTACACAAAAGTCTCAAACAGTGAGTTATAGTGAGTTCGTGACTTTTAGAACTGCACAGCACTCCTAGCATAATAAAAGGACTAGTAGTACATTACTGAACTATAGTTGTACAATAAGTACATCATTAAAAACTATAAATAAGAACATTAAGATTATAAATTATACAATTTGCAAAGAAAAATAAACTCAAACTCAAAGCATTTATTTCAATTAGACCATTACAGGCACTTTTGAATGTCATAAAAACAAGAACAAAAAAATGATGCTGCTACAGTCCCGGTCACAAGACATAATAACTTATGAAAGTACTGTAATTGCCCATTCCAAAGCGTCGATCTCTATGGAGAAGAATGGGCAAGAAACTCCATGGACACTCTTTTAAATCATAATATTTTATAAAATCATGGATACATCATTCATGTTGAGATTATACATAATGTGAGAACGATGTAGAAAAAAGAGCACATTTAGAGCGTCCAGAGTAAAAGCAATAATTAGCAAGAGTTTAATAGATGAATTAAAACAAACCGTGGTAGCTAAGAGATGACCAGTCCCAACTGACAGCGCCCGTTCACGAACATGACGTATGGATCAGCCCCATTCAGCTCCACCATTTTGAAGGGAGCTAAATGACCCGACACACCCGCCACCATCAGCGAGACATTTAAGTGAGCATGACAATCTCCCAACTACCAGGGCAACCGTCGAGTCAATAAAATTACATAGTACTCACACATGGGCATTACAATTATACAATATTAGGAAATTGAGTCTATACAATGCAAAGATAGTCTTACAATCTTCTTCAGCTGCCACAATAACTTCAGATGCTGATTAATTAGTTTGCCCCTATGGTTGTGGAGCAGGACCGGCATTGAGCCAAGCATTTATATCATTAATGTAATCCCCCAACTTATAATATGCTTGCCTACATAGTGTGCGTTTAATACAAGATTTAAACTTCGATTCATTCAGTTGTAGGATGTGTGGAGGTATTTTATTGTAACATTTTAAACAGTACCCCATAAAAGAGGAGTCTACCTTGGCTAGCCTGAAACCTGGCTGAACCAGTTGGTCCCTATTTCTAGTATTATAGTGATGTCTGTCACTTCTTTTACTAAATAGATGCAGATTTTTCCTAACGTACATGATGTTTTCATAGATGTATTGACAAGGAACTGTGATGATGTTAATTTTTTTAAACAGTTCTCTTAGAGAATCGCGCCTACGTAGATTATACATGGCTCTGATGGCTCTTTTCTGCAGAATAAATATAGACTCAATGTCTGCAGCCCGTCCCCAAAGTAAATTAGACAAATTTTAAAATAGATGATTAAAGAATATAAATCAGGTTCCTAAACTCGTTATAAATTCATCATGTCCATGATTGATAAGTGAAAGTGTCTTATTTTTCAAAAGATTCTAAGATCTATTTAAATAGTTCCCAGGCGGCAGTACGCAAGGGGTTGGGAGCCACAGAAATGGCAGTAGTTCTCAGAAACTTGATGCATCGAATTGGTTTCGAGAAGTTCTACATTCAAGGAGGCGACTGGGGCGCACACATTTGCAACAGCATTGCTATTCTGTTCCCTGATGTAAGTTTACCACAACGATTTCATTTTAAAAAATGAGAATCAACAACTATAACAGATAGACAAAAAGATGTGTAAGTAACACAGCTCACGAGTAAAAAACAGAGAAAGTAGTGGAATTCTTTGGATCAAGCACGATAAAAAAATACGTGTGGCACTCGGGGACTGCCGCGGTAAAGCTATTGCATAGCATTTTTTATCAACTTATGCAATAAATAAAAATAATCTAAATAAAATATTTATAAAGTACTTCCAATGAAAAGAAGTCGCAAAAAGAAAAACAAGACCTTGGGTTTGATCCAGCGTAATGTCGATTGACTATCCGATTCTCTACCAAACACGCTATTAGAATTGGGATTGAAATAACTGACCGTATTGTGTAAACGACGTTAGACAATGCACGGCCTTCAAGCCACACCTCCGTGCCCGTCGGAGTGGGGAGCGTCGTGCAAGTTTATTTTCGTTACGGAATTTCTGGATTCGGTCCCCGCGCTCATGGCCCGCGATAGAAGCTATGCAATAGCTTAATAAATTAAGGGAAACTAAATAAGCGTTCACCCAAGTGCTTGCAGAATATGAGAACTCTTTACATGGAATAATAAAGCCCTTATTCGCTCGCAACTTATATGAGTTTGGCTGTAATTAGAAAAAGGAAAGTGAATGGAGATAGGAGAATTAAATCGGACTTATCTCTGGGAGACATTGAAGTTTAGTTTTTGCAGGAGATCAGGACAATCAATCTCGTTAGCAAGATTTTTTGAAAGACAAGAAGTATCAACGAGTCGACGACGATTAATGAGGAAGATTTAAGTAATTATCAGAATGGTATACCTAATGTATACAAGTTTTTGGCATACGTAGCCAAAAATTTGAATACTTTCAATACGATTAGTTTATGTCTAGACACCAATCCAATTTCTTACCAAGAACTAGGTCTTAGTGTTATCTGTCGCTACCTACGGATACTTAGTTGAAACAATTTTAAATGTAAATGCACCATTGTACTCATTAATTGACTTCACTACAAACGACCACTTTTATACGAAATAAAAACAATATTCTTTATTTCCTCTGCAGGAAGTACTAGGATACCATACGAACTACGCAGTATCGTTCTCACCAAGCACATTCGCGACCTGGTTCTTCGGATCACTTAGCAAAGAGCTTCAGTCATTAGTAGTGGACCCCTCATTGGCTGAGAGGTTGTACCCAATCACAACTATATTGAAGGGGTTGCTCATTGAAAGTGGATACCTACATATGCACGCTACTAAACCTGATACACTCGGTATGTATTTCCTCAAGCCCCCCCGCCTGCCTCTCATTTAACCGTCGGACTCGTTGATCGCAAGCGCTGATTGCTGACCCAGGTTTGGTTGCATTTTTAGGGGAAGTGTCAGACTTTTACACACCAAAAAACCTTTTACTGGCCGCGGTATCTCTTTAAAAAAACCCACAATCCCGGAAGGTGGTGGCCCTGGTAGGCCCCTCTGCTTTGCTGACGTCTATTTGAGGCGCGCATAGACACGGCCTGTCGTGACTAGACGGACGGACGGTGAGCTATCCATTGCTCACCGTCCACAGACCCGCATCTAGCCTGGGCTTCTCACGCGGCGGCTCGGTTGGTTTGAGGTTCTCTGCCTCAAACGTCCGGCCAACTCCTTCGCTAGCACAACTGCTTTGCAGAAAGAGGTGACCGCTTCCCATTCCGAACATGGACTAGACCAGGGCCGCACACGAGAGATCGCCGCCACCGAACTCTGTCTTCTAAGAGGATACAGCGGTGCTCCACCGTGACTTCCGGGCGATCTGAGGTTTGGGTGTTCTGCGACTTATAGCAAAACTTTCTGGATTTATTTAGTGTCATTGTTTTCCGAAGAGTCACGGCTAATTCTATAATTACTTAACTTAATATTAACTTGTTATTATCTGTCAGTCTTTTATTAATGTTTTCTCTTCAACAGGTGTAGCAATGTCGGACAGTCCCTCAGGTCTTCTCGCCTACATCCTGCAGACAGTGTCCACGGCGTCCAATTCAGAGTACATAGACAGAGAAGATGGGGGCCTGTACGAGCTGTTTCCTCGCGAGGAGCTGATCGACAACCTTATGGTCTACTGGATAAACAATGCCTTCACTACGGCTATCAGGATCTATGCTGAGACTTATAACATCAGGAATGTTGAAATGAAATCTTTTGCGTGAGTATACTTGACTTTGAATATATTTGAATCGAGGAAAACTAAGGTTCGGCACCTTAGTTTCGTTTCTTAGTAGTTCGATTGTTATTCTTCTTTTTGAGTCAGTTCATACCAAACCAATTACTGCTCAGCCAAAACATTAATTACTTAATTTATTTTTTACACTTCAAATTAGGTACAATATTAAAAAAAACTGTTAGATCCATGAGGGTATTATTAAGTATCGAGATTGTATTTTATTTATATTTTTGTTTGTTAGAAAGTAAAAAACTGGCGAAGTGCGAGTCGGACTGGCACACCGAAGGTTCTGTACAAACTTGTGACATAAAGGGCTTTATTTTTTTACTACTTAAAGAGTTAATTTATTCATAGCTCCAAAAGATTACAGACTTAAGTATACATACGGTTTTAATTATTAATATTTTTATATGGAGACTTCCACGCGTTCCCGGGATAAAGGGTCATAACAGACAGACTGACAGGCGTACAACAAAGTGATTCTATAAGGGATATGTTTTTTCCTTTTGAGGTACGCTGTACCAACTTAAATATAAATATATATAAATATAAATATCTTGGGACAACTCACACACGGCTATCTGATCCCAAGCTAAGCAGAGCTTGTGTTATGGTAACCAGACAACTGATATACATACTTATATAATTTATAAATACATACATATTATAGATAAATCACACCCAGACACAGAACAAACAATCATGCTCATCACACAAAGTTTGTCCTGGGTGGGAATCGAACCCACGACCTCCGGCTCAGCAGTCAGGGCCACTGACCACTAAACCAACAGGCCCGCTACTTGTTGTTGTGTGTGTTCCATTTGTGCTGAAATATCAACCCTCTCTATTTAGACGCCAAATCTTTTGACTGCAAAGATTTCAATGCAGTTAAAAGATTTGGCCGTTTAATGTCACAAATCAATCTGTCAAAATGTCACAATCCTTGGTGCTGCAGTCTGACTCGCTATTGGTCGTTTTTTTTTTATAACCTATCACGATTCTTTCAGATTATCAACTCCAGTTCCAACTTGTACAGTCCATGCCAAGAGTGAACTGATCTACCAACCCCCCAGCATGCTTCAGTACAAGTACACCAACCTTCTGAACAGCACTGTACTTGGAGATGGAGGACATTTCTTAGCCATGGAGAAACCTAGGTTCTTTGCGGAGAATGTACTGTGTTGTGTTGAGTTGGTGAGACAGTGGTATGCAAAGAGAGCGTGCAGGGATGAATTGTAACTTATTTTTTAAATTTAATTAATTGAGAAGCATTTATTTTTAAAAAAGTAAGAGTAAGTTAGAGACATATAGCTAACATAGAATTAAACCATCATCTGCCTAGCCTTTTCCCAACTATGTTGGGGTCGGCTTCCAGTCTAACCGGATGCAGCTGAATATCAGTATTTTACATGGAGCGACTGCCTATCTGACCTCCACAACCCAGTTAATACTGGGTAATGCGATACCCCTTGGTAAGACTGGTTGTCAGACTTTCGGAACACTGACTACCTGTAACGACTGTCAAAGATCTACAAAATAATGACAGCCGGGACCAACGGCTTAACGTGCTTTCCGAGGCACGGAGGAAACTCGGTATTATGGTAGAAGCGTATGAGGGGTTTTAACTATTAAATACATTCGATTCTTGTTTTAAGTAAAAACCTGAGTCTCAGTAATTACTATACATTTTTTTGGATTTTTATTTAGCTGGTGCGGATGAGCAAACTTCGTTATCTATATATATCGGTATTTATTTAACAAAATGTACTTACTAATATTATAAAAGCGAAAGTGAGTTTGTTTGCTTGTTACCTCTTCACGCTTTAATGGCTAAACCGATTTTGATGAATTTTGGTACAGAGATAGTTGGGAACCAGGAGACGGACATAAGCTAATTTTTATTTAAAAAAAGTGGGATATGAGGGAGAACGAGGAAAGAAAAGGGAAAACTTAGCGTTGCTATTACAAATCAATAAGGCGCAAGGGGAACTGTGTTACCCCGAATTTAACGTTAGCGAAGCCGCGGGCAAAAGCTAGTAATATTATAATTTAAAAGAGTGTCCATTGCCCATTCATCTCCATAGAGATCAACACTTTGGAATGGGCAACTACAGTACTTTCACACTACCTTCATCGTTCTGTTACTTGACATTCAAAAGTGCCTGTAATGGTCTAATTGAAATAAATGCTTTGAGTTTGAGTTATTGTGTTATTATACAAATTACAGGTCTAATATAATCATATTATACAATATAAATACAGTGACAGAATGGGCGGTCTTATAGTGATAAGGTGAAGAGCAATCTATCACGACAACTTTCGGATTCATTTATGTAAGGACGTGAGACAATATACTGTAGGTAGTCTCTTCTGATGTATCATTACTATACAAAACTTGAAGTTACGAAGCAGTGAACTCCCCCTTTCCTGAACAAAATGAAGGTAGTCAATAAATCCGGCTGACTGCACCGAGGGCGGGCGCGTGTGTGGTGCTGATAACGAAAGCGAGGGATTTGCAACACATTTGTAGGATCGCTTAATAGCTTTTAGTATAATAGAAATAAAACCATACCACAAGTTCGCAATGTAAACCAAACGTAAATATGGCAATTTTATCATTAAAAATACCAGTTTTGCTTAAAATAATTTCATAATTTATTTATATTCATAGATGATACTCTGCCGGGGTTGTCAAGGCTTGTTCGAAAGAGATACCACGGCCCCGAAACACAAAGGTCAAAAGAAACAACATGGATGGGTTTTAGTCAGTAAAAGTCTTACATCGTCTGTCTGCCTGACAGCAGACTACAGACGGTTAAAATTTTCACAAATGATATATTTCTGTTGCCGCATTATAACAAATAATTTAGCTCACCGTCCGTCCGTCTATTGACGAGAAGCCGTGTCGACGGAGCGTTAGTGTTCCATGCGCGCCTCAAAGAGAAGGCAGCATAACAGAGGTGCCTGGCAGGGCCACCACTTGCCGGGGTTGCGGCGGCCCCGGAACTTACAGGGCAATAGTAGGGACATGGGTAGGTTTTAATCAGTACAAGTCTGACACTCCCCCCCGTTCCGCCCAGAGCGGGGGAAGTTATTTGATTTCCCATCCGAAAAAAAAGAAAAGGGGGTTTTAATTTCCAATACTACTAAAATTTGTTTTTGTAGATATTGGTATGAAACCCTTCGTGGGGTTTTTTACTTCCTTTCCACCGTATAAATTACACCACTTTTTTCAGATCATTCCTCTCACACACAATCCACCCGTCGTCGCGTCGTTGTGTCCATGCAATAAAATAGATGGCGTTTCTAAAATGTGAATAAGGAGAATGCACATTTTATTACAACATACATTCTTCTTAATCTAACTTCATTAGGCATATCGGTAACAAGTTTTATGTTGACAGGATAATGAACAGTGCCAAAAATAAAATGAGATAAAAATAATGAAAGTAAAAGAATTCGTATGTTAGTTAAGTAATATTGTGTGGGCGTGTGTTAGTGTGTGTGTGTGTGTGTGTGTGTGTTTGTTGTATTTGTATCATCAGGCACGTGTGGTAAAGTTTTAGCAGAAATTAGATTTAATTAGCTGTCAGTGTCTTCAGTTTCGTCATAAGGTAGGGAGAGATGCAAATTCTGGATCACTTTCTTCCATGAGACATCGTTAATGCCTTTGATATCACAGTAAGTATTTGATTATTTTGTTATAGACATAAATATGAGAATAGGAAGGACACCGTCTAGCTAAAAGACTTGTTGTTATGTTAAGTTAAGAGTGATGTGTAATGCGTTTGGATATTATGTATTGGTAATTAGATCTGTTTTTTTTTAATGGATTTTTGAGTACATTTACAATGAGTAATTGTCGAACACGAAGAACAGACTTCATAAAACAAGTTCGTTGGGAATAGGAAAGACTTTTAGGGAAATAACAACGAATAATAGAATGTAATAGTTTCTAGGCCCTCGGTTCAACAAAAGAATGGCAATATGATTACATGCAAACGATTGTAGTAAACAAGCCGTTGACAAGTTTGCCATTATGTTTAAGTAAAATATACTCTTGAGTGAAGACCCGACTATTTCCATTAAGTTTGCATAACGACCTACCCCATGGGAAGAAGGCGTTAGTGTGTAGGTACGTATGAAATGAACTAACATGGTAGGTACTGAAACTCAAAACAAAAACTATTTTTTAATAAATATTATAAACCAGCTATATCTAGGTAGTACTCTCCCTACCTACCCTACCTGCCATATTTTCCAACCGTTTAAACCTTCCGCAAATATTTCAAGATCAAAATTAGCTAAATCGGTCCACCCGACCATTCATGTCCATTCTCGACTTTTAGCGAGACAAACGAACAGCTATTAATTTTTATACATATAGGTAAAACACCTGAAACACTTTCTGGTATTCTTCTAAGCAAACCCTTTCATATGATTTCTAAATGATGGGAATGAATACAAAATAACTAGTCCGGTATATTTGTCAGTCCGCCATACTGAAAGTCAAAATTGCAACCATTAATCATTCATAAAAACACAAAACAACATCCTATACAAACAGACAAGCGACCAGCTACCCCTAGATAAGCTATTAATCCCTCATAAGTATTCATGACACTAGCCACGCGACCGGGCGCCGTTCGACGATGATCTTTAATTAATTACGTGGGTAGATACTGTTATCTATATATAAAAGAGAAAATCATTCATCATCATGGCTCACTCCTCACGAAATCTCAGCAACTACAAGTGTGAGGAGTCTCAAATTTTTAGGACGTAGGTGCTCGGAATTTAGCAAAATTCAACCCCTAAGAGGGGTCAAAGCATGTAGCAATGATTTCCCATCCGTATAAAAGGGGGTAAAGCAGCCTGTCAAAATTGTATGGGAGTTTACGCGATTCCTCGACCAGACCTTGACTATTATGATAAAACTGCTAGGCTTGCAATTCACGGTGGTATTAATTCCAACAATTTTGTCTGTAGATGCAAGTTCTTCGCAGAACTAACATATAATAAAACTACTAAGATTACTTACATGAAATTGACGATGGTATTCATTCGAACAGTTTGGTATGTATACGTCCGAAACAGCGGAGCGCAGCTATTATAGGCTATATAACATCACGCTAGAATACTTAGGAGCCGAGCAGTGGGTGAAACAGTTAGTTATACATAAAATGTTAACTTACATTAAATAAAGGTTTTTTTAAATAAGAAATTCACATTATTTAATAAATGAGGGAGTTGCCTCTTTGTTGAGATGGCAATAGTTATTTTAAGTTACAAACATAACCTGTAATCCCCGAAGAGTTAAGCCAAGGTGTACATCCTCACTTGGCCAGTTATGTAGTTAGTCCCGTGTTATAGGGGGTTATATTGCCATCAACCAAAGACTATACCATCAACCGAGAAAATATGACACGACACGATTGGCGCAGTGGCTGAGCGATTGACTGCTGCGCTGCGTGCCGCGGGTTCGATCCCCGCACGGAACAAATATTTGCATGGCCTGTAGATAGTTGTTTCGGGTCTGGCTGTTTGGGTATGTGAGTTTAAATGTTTGTAAACGCACCCACGATACAGAAGAAATTCCTAGTGTGGGGCAACGTTTAAAAAAAAGTACAGACTCCGTGAATGACTTTGAACGACCAGGAAATAGAACCCTGGAAGGACTTTATGCTCAGTAGTCACTTGACCAATGAGGCAGTCAAAATTTACGTTTTGTGTGCACTGTAGGAATCCATGAATATGCGTACCTCACCATCTAGTGGTGCCTAACAAAGTGAACCATATTAAAGTTTGTTTACGCTAAAGATTGCATTTCGTCTACGGCAGGCGTTTTCAGTGGGTTTTTTTTTCGGACGGGAAATCGACAAATATCTTCCCCCGCTCTGGGCGGAGCGGGGAGGAGAGTCTGACTTGTTCTAACTTAAACCCACCCATGTTCCTTGTATTGCCCTTTATGTTCCGGGGCCGCGGTATCTCTTTCGCACAACCCGCAACCCCGGCAGGAGTCCGTAGACTAGCCGACTCGACAATTTGAGATAATAAGCGTTTTAGATTCTGGCCTTAGATTATTTTGTTTAGTAAAAGGAGGAAGTTTTATGTTCGACCGTATTTTTTTCAGTATTTTCACTGAATCACTGATTACAACCACCAACTGTGGACCGATTTTCATAATTCTTTATTTCTCTCGAAAGGTTATGTATATGCTTTCGAGGTGGCTCCCATTTTACTTTTATGTACTTATATTGCTTGCCTGCTTGGGTACATTTACAGGTATATGGACGATATGCTAATGCCAATATCTTTTAGTAGGTAGCAATGGAAAATGAATACTATGATAACAATTTGTGTGGGATACAGATGACATGACAAAAAAACTTCTATCTTCGGTTTTTTTTTACAAAATAAATGATTGATTGATTATTTTTTTTGTATAAAAGTTTTCTCTAATAACGTTACACTTATTTTATTTTTAAAATAATAGATACTCTACATACAGTCAACAATTCTACATCGCCAGCATTTGTTTTCATGCACAAACAAATGCCATAGTGTATTATTATAGTGTATTGTGTATTGTCTTATTAAAATAGAAGGAGCACGTGGCTTAATAATAATAGCTGCTCGGGTCGATGATAAGTTTTTTTTTTAAAAACGTTGCCCCACACTAGAAAGTTCTCCTGTATCGTGGGTGCGTTTACAAACATTTACACTCACATACACAAACACCCAGACCCGAAACAACTATCTGCAGGTCATACAAATATTTGTTCCGTGCGGGAATCGAACCCGCGACACGCAGCGCAGCAGTCGATCGCTCAGCCACTATACTTGCCAAGACCAACGGCAGGGGATGGGTGACCACCCCTTACATACAAAGTTTGTAACGGTTTGTAAAGTCTGACAACCAGTTTTACCAAGGACTATTTAAGAGGTTTATTTAAGAGATTTATATAAGAGGTATTACTCAGTTATTAACTGGGTATTGGAGATCAGATAGGCATTCGCTCTATGTAAAATACTGGTATTCAGATGAATCCGGTAAGACTGGAAGCCAACCGCAACATAGTTGAGAAAAGGCTAAGCCGATCATGATGAGTCGATTAAAACTGACCACTTGGCTCATTATTATGTAACAAGCGTGTCCCAACCTTGACCTTCGTCCCATTCTATATAATAGCAGACGACAACACCGGCCATGACGTCATTCATCACCATTTCAGGTTTACAATATATTCACTTCATGTGTGGGAACAAACTTTTGCATATTATGAAAGTAATTTGTAATAATTAACACTATTTCTTCATTGTTAAAATTCAAACCACACATTTGCCTACATCATTAATAGGAATGTGTTATTTGTTCTGAGATTTCATTAGTTAATTATAATTACTATTCAAAAGTGATAACAGGGTTGCCCTATAATCTATGTTATACCTATGTAATATGGTAGGTTTTCGAATAATAAATCAATGAAGTACTTATTCTAAATTGAAAGTCAGCTGCAGTAGTCTGTCGAAGGACCGACGGACAGCGGATGCAGCAAACGATTCCTAGATTAGAAACTAAATGTCAGCAAATGTAGTGTACCTACCAAAGCTAGATGCATCGAAAACTTGAGAGGTATTAGCTTTTAGGTCAAGACTTTGTGGCGCACAACGACCCAGCTTGGGAGAAGCTCAGTTCTTTAAAGTATTCTGACCGCGAAGTTATACCGACGATGTGAAGTTCGCAGACAGCCTATAAATAAGTGTGTCATACGAAATCTTCTCATCAAGGTAATGCTTGGCAAATGCCTGTTTCAACTTTTTATGGCTTAGTTGATAACGCAATCTTGATTCAAAGCAGATTAAAATATATGAATTGAACCTACTTACCTGAAATTTATAAATTGAACCTATTGTAACTTAATGTATTACTTTTATCTCGTTTTTTGTTTATATTTTAATTATTGTGATTGGTGTTATACCGTTTTCATTAACTATAAATAAATATTAAGACTGAAATAGAAACTCAAACACAAGCCTCTGTTTTCACGTAGTCTTCAATCCAGATCATAGTCCTCTTTAAAGTGTGCTGTAATTTTCAATACGTTTCCTTAAAACATTTTTATATTATAGTTATTTATAACGGTAGATTCTCTAGTCCTGTTACGAGTTGGTTACCCAAAGTTAGCTACCTCGCAATCGTACCAGATTAATTATTTTCTCCCAGAAAAATATCAGTAGAAATACTTCTCTGACCACTGGTAACACAAACCGGTGTCTGCGCACCGCGCCGGTTGATAAACATTATAATCGTTACATCAAAACCAAACCAGCTAACCAAGTGAGTCCGGTGCGCGCAGCGTTGCCACCCAGTCGTGTTTACGTAAGTAATACTTTATATTATGTACTTGGGTGTAAATACTTGACTTTCCGCTGTAAACTTTATAAAATATGGTGTAAAAAGATTTCTAAACTGTTGTTATTTTTAAAAGTGAAGACTGAAGATTTTTTAGCGTCCATAAACTGTTTTATTAATGACATGATGAAATTCGTCTCTCGCATCTATTTTCTGATATAAATGTTTGTTAAGATGAGTTTGACAACTCCTCAGCTTTAATGATTCAACTAGCTATTCAGAAACTAGCGGCAATAACACTTTCAATGTCATGTTTACGTTTTTGTTGCCAAGTAAGAAAAATAATTGTATTTTTTTTGCCGTGATTTAGTCCTTGTAAATATGAGTCCAAAGTGTGCTTGATACAGTATTAGAGGGGACAAGTGTAAATATGTTCCTAACATCGTCATTTTAAGTAATGGATACTATCCGTTCTTATATCATCTTATTCCAGTTTTCAAACAGTCCGTTGTTTGTTTATCGGATGTCTATAAATAGCGCACAACACATTTGTATGTTACTGTAAATATTATCAGGTTATACATACCTATGTTCACTAGGTACGGGTGGGTTCCTTTAATCTTTTCGAGAAATAGGTGATACTGGTTAGATAACCAGACTTTCTTTGTTTTTATATTTTTTTATGAATGCCAACTAATTTTTTTAGGAAGAATCAGTTTATTTCTGATTTTATTAAAGGTAAAAAACATTACTTACTAAATGTTATTGAGAAAAAAATAATGATACGGAACGCAATGATGTACGGGTATAAGGAAGAAAAATGAATGATGATGATCATTCGTTTTTCTTCCTTAATTTCAATTAATTTTCCCGCCACAATGCAGTCATAACCGAAACGACTGCTTATCTCATTGCATGTTGAAGTGGCAGAAATTAATTTAAGTAGGTACCTAATTGAATTTATAGTCAGAGTCGATATAAATAAGAGTATTTTATCGTACTTTATTGCTTTTGCATATTAGTACCTACATACGCCTATCTGAAAATGAGAACCTAGGTGTGCATACTCTATTAATTAAATTATTAGAGTACGGTTGGCAACCCTAGCTACGACAAGTCAGTGTATGTTGAAGGACAGTCGCCTGTTGTGTTCGGTAGGCCGCTCGTCATTGATAACATAACCAGTATAAACTTACCTCCTTGAAATCTTGTAGGTACTACGCTTGACCAGGTCAAGGTCAAAATAGTACCGACTAAACAAAACAACGGGCAAGTGCAAGTCGGACTCGCGAGGGTTCCGTACAAATTTGCGACATAAACGGTCATATCTTTTGACTTCATAGAAAACTGCCTTAGAGGGCTTATTCGTCAACTCGCGCCTCATAAACTCGCGACTGCGCGCGAGTACAGTCATCTAAAAAAGTGTTTTGTCTTTTGTAGATTACTGTAAATACTTCAGATTTTCACTCGGTCGCGAGTTGACTGCAATAAAAATAGGTAAAATCAGAAAGTGCTAACTTGCGCGCAGTCGCGAGTTTATGAGGCGCCAGTTGACGAATAAGCCCCTTAAAGATGTATTTTTTACACAACTATAAGGGATCACAGACTTGAGTATATGGTTTTAATTCCAACTTGATAACTCCACGAGTTCCCGAGATAAAGGGTCTTGACAGACAGGCAGACGGATGAATAACAAAGTGATCCAATAAGGGTTCAGTTTTTTTCCTTTTGAAATACGGAATCCAAAAAATCACTCACCGTAATAAGCCATTAAAATGGGCCAAGGTTATTTATAAAGCAGGTTTAGTTCATGGCAAGTTCCTATATATATTGCTATCTATATGTCTAAATTATTATGAGTCTAACGCCTCCTTGGCTTAATCGACTCCATCAGAGGGCCTTGAGGCTAGACTGACATCCTATACAAAAGTATATGGAACAGTCACATCACAATAATTATTTACCTCTGTTTTTTGCGGATGGGAATTCATCAAACAACTTCCCGCGCTCTGGGCGGAGCGGGGGGGAGTGTCAAACTTGCACTGGCTAAAACCCACAAGTTCCTTCTATTGCCCTTCATGTTCCGGGGCCGCGGTATCTCTTTCGAACAACCCGCAACCCCGGATTATTTACCTTGTAGCTACGAAAATAAGAACCTCCGTTGTTTGACATACAAAGCGAGAGATGAAATAAGTCTAAAAGACTATAAGTGACATTACCTGCCGTAAGCTTAAGTCGATCGTGAAGAAAATTGCAACGATTTTCATAACGATCGACATAAGAAATGATAAAATCCTTTGAAAGCAATTGCGAACAGTCTTAAACATCTGCTCTCGGCTCTCGTCGACCTTCGTTGATAGGCGTAATTTCGAAGAGACAAGCAATAGCAATTGCATAAAACTATTTCTTTTAAAATGTTTTGTAATTCTCAAAAGGACAATAGACCTGTGTAATAAACGGAATGCACGATAATTAATTGTCTTTTTTATTATGTAAGGTGCAAATACTTCTGTAAGACGGACTAGCTGTATGCCAAAATGAACATTTTTAGGGTTCCGTAGTCAACCAGGAACCCTTATAGTTTCGCCATGTCTGTCTGTCCGTCCGTCCGTCCGTCCGTCCTCGCTTAATCTCTGTGACCGTTAGCACTAGAAAGCTGAAATTTGGTTCCAATAATCAATAATCAATCACGCCGACAAAGTGGTAAAATAAAAATTGGAAAAAAATGTCACCCTATATGTAAAGTGGGAAGTGATTTTTTTTTTAATTTCAACCCTAACGTGTGATATATTGTCGGAAAGGTATTTAAAAATGAATAGGGGTTTATTAAAATCATTTTTTGATAATGTCAATAATTTCGGAAATAATCGCTCCAAAAGTAAAAAACAATGTGTGTCCCCCCCTCTAACTTTTGAACCATAAGTTTAGAAAATATGAAAAAAATCTGAAAAGTAGAACTTTATAAGGACTTTCTAGGAAAATCATTTTGAACTTGATTGACACAATAGTTTTTGTACAAAAAAGACAAAAAGTTGTACAAAATACAACTTTTTGTCTTTTTTGTACAAAAACTGTTGGAGCGCCTACCGCGGAACGTGCAACATTGCACGCTCCTTACCTTACCTTTTAACTCATAAGTGGGAACACTTATTGTGACGGACGGGAAACTACGGAGCCCGACACGCTCTTGGCCGGTTTTTTTTATAGTATTTTTACGCGACTATTAACATCCGCCAAATGTTAAGAATACAGGTAACGTATTGTGTATCTGTTATAGTCCGAGAGCCAGGTGCAAATTTGGTTAATTATTTCTTCTCGTTAGATAATTGGCGATACGCATCAGACAACAGTATCATAAAGCCCTATGACCGTCAGCTGCGGCGCAGTGGGGGGGATGAGTATTTGTAACCTCCCAAGCTTGAAGAAAAAAATTCACTCATTTTCTCTCGGCTAAAAGTTTATCAAGTTATAGCTAACCCAATACCTCAACAAAAAAAAAAAGTCAGCTGGCTATAACATAGTGCATTGTACGTCAGCTGATGGCTAGATCATGGGAAAAAAAATCTTCACTTTCAGTGATATCCTCTCGGCTAAAAATTTACCAGATGATAGCTTATATGTAACTATTGATAAATATATACGTCAGCTGGCTGTATCTCGGTGGAAAAATCGTCAGCTGATACTTTGAAGGTCGTTACGTAGAAGTTAGCCAGAAGCATTTACTGACTATTTAAGGGCATCAGCTGACCAGGTTTCCCTCGACTTATTGCTAGCTGATTTTTTTTATTTATCACAGTATTATATTTAAAATCAGCTCACAAATTTTCGTGTGGGAGGAAATGACGCCTCTTTAATTATTCTTGTTATTTTTAAAGATTTAAACAACACACGCTAGCATAGTTTTAGGGACCTAACTAAGGACTAAAACTAGTGGATTGATGATTTTCAATGATGGCTAAATCGAATGATTTCATCGAGTGTTTCATCCAAATGTCAAAATCATTAGAGGATAGAGACAATATTTTTGAGAAAATTCAAGAGTTCGTTTGCCATATGTATGGATTTAATCGCCTGAAAAAGGTCAATGAGGCAAGAGTAGCGTTGTTTGAAAAAACATATAAATTCTTGGATACGGAGACATTCAAGTTACCAAAGAAAGGTATTGAATGGCTCTTCTCTACCACCTTGCGAGTCAGAGCTATATCAGCAATTTTTAAGAGCATGCTATATTGCTCAAATTTGGTCAAATGCACACTTGCGTCATTTCCTCCCACACAAAAATTTGTGAGCTGATTTTAAATATAATACTGTGATAAATAAAAAAAATCAGCTAGCAATAAGTCGAGGGAAACCTGGTCAGCTGATGCCTTTAAATAGTCAGTAAATGCTTCTGGCTAACTTCTACGTAACGACCTTCAAAGTATCAGCTGACGATTTTTCCACCGAGATACAGCCAGCTGACGTATATATTTATCAATAGTTACATATAAGCTATCATCTGGTAAATTTTTAGCCGAGAGGATATCACTGAAAGTGAAGATTTTTTTTCCCATGATCTAGCCATCAGCTGACGTACAATGCACTATGTTATAGCCAGCTGACTTTTTTTTTTGTTGAGGTATTGGGTTAGCTATAACTTGATAAACTTTTAGCCGAGAGGAAATGAGTGAATATTTTTTTATTTCATCAAGCGTGGGAGGTTATAACTGCTCATCCCCCCCACCGAGCCTCAGCTGACATTCACGAGGCTTTATAGTTCGATTTTCTGATGCGTTTTACTAATTATCACTTGAGAGGAACTTGGTCATATAAATCTGTTACTGGCTCTCGGGCTATTATGTATAGTAATATGAATAGTTTGTTGGACTTACATCCTCCTATGCGTTAGAAAAAAATGCATAGGCTCCTAAATCAGTAGGTGCCTTTACATTTTTTTTCAATTATGTCTAGGTAGGTATTAAAAATAGCTAAATGTATTATGATTCATTTAGCTTTTTTAATAATTTTTAATTGGAGAGCAAAGTCTTTTAAAAGATTAATAATTATAACAGTCTAAAGTCCAAATTCCAAAGATGTAGGTACCTGATTAATACAAAAATATATGTTTGTGGCAAGTTGAGTGAATGTCTTTATCTGCAGATAATATCAAATGATAATTTTGTAGTACAGTATTTAAATAAATAAATAAATAAATATCTTGGGACAACTCACACACGGCTATCTGATCCCAAGCTAAGCAGAGCTTGTGTTATGGTAACCAGACAACTGATTTACATACTTATATAATTTATAAATACATACATATTATAGATAAAACACACCCAGACACAGAACAAACAATCATGCTCATCACACAAAGTTTGTCCTGAGTGGGAATCGAACCCACGACCTCCGGCTCAGCAGTCAGGGCCACTAACCACTAGACCAACAGGCCCGTCAAGCGTCGTATTTACTTTAGTATTTTAGACCGCAACTAACAAAAAAAAAATCAATAAATAATATTATATGCACGGCTGGGGAAGTGCCTCTTTTCGTACAGAGAAGGCACGAGCATTGATCACCACGCTTGCTCAAGACGGGTTGGTGATTTCAGACTTATATCAATCCTGGCCAAACCGATTTTGATGAATTTTGGTACAGAGATAGTTGGGACTCTAGAGACGGATACAGGCTATTTTTTTAAGTTAGAAAAGGGGGAGAAATAGGGAAGAAAAGGGGAGAGAAAAATATTTTTTTCGATCATCACGCGGGTTTAAGTTAGCGTTTGCTTAAAATAACTATGCCACGCGGACGAACTTGCGGGCGAAAGCTAGTTATAAATATTTTTTCACGAAGTTTTCCTTCACCGATATCTGTGATGTCTCAGATAAACTTTTATAAAGTACATAATTATGTTTTGAAAAAGTCACATTAGTAGGTACTTGCCTACCTCATAAATATATTTATATATCTTTTATTTCAGCCATTGACCACCCATAAAGTTACAAATTATGCAGACATTATGAAGGACCGTAGTAATTCAACTTCTTAAACTATTCTCCATTTATCCATTAACCAATCTCCCAACTAGATCGGAGTCGCAATCCTCTCACAGGTTAATAAATCAGTCGTAGTATCAAAATTACACGAAGCGACCGCGACCTGACCTCCAAATACCAATTACTACGATATATTGCTTCTGACAAGCTGCAAGAATCGTCATTGTTATTTGTAGATGTCTCGCTGGCAGTTTTGTATCCTGCATAACGGATTCATAACGCTGATTGCAGGCTGTGGCAGAAATTGGTTGAGGCCTATGTCGAGCAGTTGATGTTCTTAGGTTGATAATTATGATGCTGATGATGAAGAACGCATTCTATCTCAAAATATTGAGTCAGCTAGTCTAGGGACTCTTGCCGGGGTTGCGGGTTGTTCAAAAAAGATAGCGTGGCCCCGGAACATAAAGGGCAAAAGTTTAGTCTGACACGCGCCTCTCTCAAGGCGGGGGATGTTATTTAAAGACTTCCCATTTGCAAAAAAAAAGCTTAAAGACTACCGGTCCGCATTTCACGGAACTGACCGTATTTGGCAAAAAACTTTGAAGAGCTGACGCGGATGTCCTTAATTTGAAGCCTTGGATCGGCAAATTTCATCATTGTAATATTATTGCTCGCATCCAAGCAAGATGATACGTCTGTCTACATAATATTAATATCTAAACGAGAACTTGGATAGATCGAGATCGAGATGGTCAATTTCGCACTGTATTCCAGTGCGAAATTGAACAGAAACCGAACATTTTAGTGTGTCAAAAAATAAGAGGATCTTTTGTCTTATTATCAACAGAAAGATTATTTATGAAGCTACTTAGCCCTAAATGATTGCATGACGGCAAAGACTTGTGTTGTCTGTTGTTTTACGTCTAATCATTGCAAATTATCTACGCGACTGGTCTCAGTTCCTGATGTTACATCGTTAGTTACTTAACCACTAGGTAACACAAACAAACTTGAGTAGTTTGTAGTAAATGCATTCGTTTAACGCTTCATTGTGATTACACCAGGCAGGGCCGGATTAACCATCTCGGGGCCCCTAGGCACAGCTCGTTTCCCCCCTCCCCCTTTTTTCACACCAAAACAACGCAATTTGGAAATTTTTACTGTCTACATTACGAAATAGAATGAAGGTACCATCATTATCACCAACAGACTTTAGTCATATCTTCCTTCCTTCAAGAGAAAAAAGTTTCACTTTTACCTCACAATCCCCCTTTTTTTCATTTTTTCATTGGGAGTGCTGGGCCCCTGGTCATAGTGGGCCCCTAGGCACTGGCCTAAAGTGCCTTATGGATAATACGGCACTGACACCAGGGGTCGAATTGTGCCGCTTCAGCAGAATCATAATTTAAACTGCTTACCATACGCATAATGTAAACATTTTAGACCCCCTAATCTTTAAGTATGGATTGTATCGTCGAATTGAGTATCAATTAATTGAGAAAACTGATAGGTTTGTAGAGACTTTTTTACTCTGGAGGCTCGTTTTTAGGGCTTAATACCTCAAAAGGAAAATACGGAACCCTGTCTGTCTGTCAAGATCCTTTAACTCGAGAACACGTGGAGGTATCGAGTTATTAATTAAAAGCATATACTCATATCTGTGGTGCATTAGAACTGTAAAATGGACCCTCTAAATCTACGCAGTAAAAAGATAAAACCGTTGTATGTCGCAAGTTTGTACAGAACCGTCAGTTTTTTTCACCAACCTTTCCAATTGGCTGTTTTTTTTTCTATATGTTGATTACATCTAAGTCTTTTCTGCAATTCTGGTTTCTGATTCAATTGCGGATCATTTACCCTTCTATCTTGATGCTTAGAAATAGGCCTTGCACAGGGCCACTTTAGTCTGATTTTACAATATACGTATAGATTATAGACAGTCATATATTACTTTATCATCTTTTGAGCTAGACGAAAATAGCACTTGATAACAAGGCCAGAAAACACAGAATATCGATATACTAATAGGCAATCATTGTACGAAGAGGTTATTTAAGGAGACCTCTTGCTGTTATAGCAATTTTCGAGTCAATTTGAAGATTTTCTCTTCTAAAACGGCACGTCGATCTTCAAGGTTAAGCGCCACTTGCTGAGGTCAATCCGTGGTGACCTACATAAATTCTGAGTTTCCCCTACACTTAAACACACACTAAGCAGTTGCAGGCTGTCATAAGTAGTTCTATGATAGTCTTTGCGTGTACGGAAAATCTGGAAACCAAGGTATCACCAAGTGGTACCGTATTACCTCTTCCTTCCGTATTACCCCGCCCTGGGGCTGTGGAAGCCCCCAGTTCCAGTTCATAAAAGGCAGTTGCTTTATGTAAAATATTTTTATCCAACTGCATCCAAATATACTAAAAGTCAACCCCAACATTATGAAAAAAAAACCTTGGTAGATAATGATGACTGAAATATAAAAATATTCACGCTGACTTACGTGCGATGGGTGAAGCAGTAATAAATAGTAAATATTCCGACAGTATCTCGGGAGTGGACTCATGGTCCGCTGCACACCATTGCGTCGCAGTAAATACGTTGGTTACGGTATATATCTGATCTTTATCGTAGAAAAAATACAACGAAGTATATTAATTTGTAACATTCTATCGTTTATCAGACGAAATGGTTCTGATAAATGACAGAACCGGGTAAACTAGGCATTTTGTTTTGTTCTGTGTGTGTGTGTGTTTTTAACCAATTTAAAAAGGGTGAGTGTAGTAATATAGAAGATTTTTGGTGAATAAAAATTATAATTTGAAGTGTCTATATTTTGAAGTCTTATAAAAGAATTAACAAGAGAATATATGTGACAGAATTCTTGATTAGAATAAAAGAAAAAACTATGAACTAAAGAGTATTTTCCAACATCCGCCCTTAATCAAAAATTCTATCTGAAGTAAAATATAGTAAACATACAACAATAGCAAAAATAACATACCTAACAATCTAACATAACCCTATTTCTGTAACACACCGCTTGTGCGCAAAACTACCTAGAGGTTTAGTTAGAACGTCTGCAGGCATGCTCGATGTACTGAGATATTCTACCTTCACAACGTTTTCAGATACCTTTTCTCTTATAAAGTGGTACCTTGTGTCTATATGCTTTGTCCTGCCGTGATGTACCGGGTTGGCCACAAGTTTCTGCGCGCTCTGACTATCGTTATAAATGGTGATGTTAGAGTGCAACTTTCCTGTTACTTCAGCTATAAAACGACGGAGGTAGCAGGCTTCTTTGCAAGCAGCAGTCAACGCCATATACTCTGCTTCCGTCGAGGATAATGCCACTGTAGGCTGCTTCTTCGACTCCCAACATACAGGCCCACTCGATAGCCTGAAATAATAGCCTGTGTATGATCGTCGATCTCTTACACAATTAGCCCAGTCTGCGTCAGCGTAACCTAATAAAGGCAAGGGACTCTTCTTATATACTATACACCAGTTTATAGAGCCCTTCAGGTACTGTAGTACGCGTTTAGCCGCAAACCAGTGAGCCTTGCCATAGCAACTATTAAACTGGCTTAAGTAGCTCACTGCGAAAGCAATGTCCGGCCTAGTATTCATGGCCACAAACATCAAAGAGCCAATAAGGCTTTGATACGGGTAAGGCTGACAGGACCCACCTTGGTTCTCCTCCAACTTCAAGCCTCCTATAGGCAACGGAGTAGATGCAACCTTGCAGTCCTGCATCCCGAACTTTTTGAGTACGTCTTTAATATAAGTACTCTGGTTCAAAATAATTCCTTTAGCTGTTTTATTTACATTTAAACCTAAATAAAACTGCAAAATTCCAAGATCTTACAAAGAAAAATATTTACAAAGATCTTGTTTGACAGTGACAAACGAACTTTCATTTTTATAAAAGACAATTATGTCATCGACATACACAGCCAGTATGACAACTCCACCGTCAGAAACTTTTGTGTAAACACATGGCTCAGAAGCAGTACGCCTAAACCCAATTGAAGACAAGGTTTCGTTGAGCTTATCGTTCCAAGCTCTAGGTGCTTGCTTTAAGCCATACAGAGACTTGCGTAACAAACACACTTTCTCTTCCCCACCTTCAGCGAAACCTTCGGGTTGTGTCATGTACACCTCTTCATGTAGATCGCCATTCAGAAATGCCGTGTCAACATCTATATGTTTCATTGTGAGGTCCATGTCCGCCGCTAGCGCAAATAAAGTTCTCAGCGAAGAGTTTCTCACTACTGGTGCAAATGTTTCGTGATAGTCTATACCAGCCATTTGCGTAAAACCTTTTGCCACCAGACGAGCTTTTTATTTCACAACATTACCATGGGCATCTCTCTTGACCTTGAACACCCATTTGCAGGGAATAACTTTCTTATCGGGTTTGTTAGCTAATTCCCAGGTATTCAGCCTCTTCAATGAAGTAAATTCAGTATCCATTGCTACCTTCCATTTGTCAGCATCTGGAGAACTCATCGCTTCACGATATGTCAGAGGTTCTACTAAGTTATCCTCTATATGATAAGTTAGGAAATCTGGAGGTTTCCTACTTCTTGAGGGATATCTCCGCCCTTCATCGACTAACGGCAGCTCTACTTCCGCATCTTCAAACGGCAGCTCTACTTCCGCATCTTTACAGTCGACTGCTGTTTCTTCAGCCATCACTCCAGGTTGGACAACCTCTTCAGCCACAGTTGTATCTAGACGTTCAGGAACAGTTACCGAAACTTCCTGCTGTTGTGCCTCTTCACTGATTTCCCACTGCTGCCTATTACCGCCTATAAGGACTATAGGAGCTGCCGGACATTCAGCTTCCGAAGATTTATTGGTCTTCAACCCTATGAAGCAATCTTCATAAAACACAACATCCCTAGACTTAACTAGCCGTCTTGGATTTACAGCATCTCGAAGAAAATACGCGTTAGAGTCATCGGAATACCCTACAAAAATATGTTCACTCGCCTTACTATCTAATTTACTTCTATGACACGAAGGAATATTTACAAGTGCTCTACATCCGAATACCTTCAGATGTTTCAGATCAGGCTTGCTACGGTACCACCGTTCATGGGGTGTACCACAGCCCAACGCTCTATGAGGACTCCTATTCTTAAGGTAGACTGCCACTGCAAAAGCATCTTCCCAATAAGCTCTGGGTAGAGTGCTCTCTGCCAACATCGACCGCGCCTTTTCAACTATAGAACGATTAGTGCGTTCTGCCACTCCATTTTGTTGAGGGCTATAGGGGACAGTCGTCTGATGGACAATGCCTTTTGCACTCAAGTAATCAAGAAAACTTTTGTTTACATACTCGGTACCGTTATCAGTCCTTAGTGTTTTTATCTGCGCACCGGTCTGCCTTTCTACTAGTGACTGAAAGGAACAGAACTTTTCCTTCACTTCTGTCTTAGACGAGATAAAATATGGAAATATCATCCGCGAATAGTCATCAATAAATAATAATACATATTTATTACCTTGAAATGATGGAACCGACATCGGTCCACACAGGTCGGAGTGTACCAGCTCCAACATCTTCGTACCCTTATCGTAAGCCAACTTTTTAAAAGGTTTACGGGCTTGCTTACCCTCCACACAGGCAATACAGCTTCCCTTATCTACTGTGGTAAACTCAACACCAACATTCATATTTTTCAACTGGTTCATACCGATGCGGCACAAATGACCGAGCCTCCTATGCCACAACATAAATCTAGAACAGGAGTCATATTGCACATTTGAAGCATCAACACGAGGATTATTGATAGTACAATCAATAGTGTACAGACCTCTGTATGCAGAGCCATGTAAAATAGAATCACCTTTATAAGAGAAGGTACCTGCGTTGAAAAAGTTACAACCACTGCTATCAAACAACACAGTAAATCCTTTTTCTACAGCCTTTTAACGGAAAGCAAGTTCGTATTCAGCTTCGGTACATACATTACATCACTTATCTTATTAACAACATTGGTTTTCGTACTAATATTTACATCACCAATACCTACACATTGAATCTCCTGACCATTAGCAACAGTAACCTTACCACAATCAACAGTCTTTATATCTGATATCCAGTCCAACCTAGACGTCAGGTGAGTCGTAGCTCCGGAGTCTATGAACCACACGTCTTTCTTGTCAGAGACCGAAAGTGCCGTTAAAGCAGTAGCATTAGCATTCGCTGCCTTATCCTTTTCGTTCCTCTTACGTCGTGGACAGTCTGGTCTCTTATGTCCTGGCTCCTTGCATTCGAAACACACTACTTTCTTAGTCTTCCTTTTATTCGTTGGAATTGAATTACCACCAGCTCTAAAGGCAACCTGTTCTGGATCATTCCGAAATACTTCACTTAGCAGTTTAGTTTTCACCTGATCAGTGGTTATTGTAATGTTACTCGTCTCTAAGCTCATGATCATTGGTTCGTACTTAGCTGTAAGTCCGCCCAACAGGATAGCAGCTACAGAAGCATCTTCTATTTTCTTGCCAATATCATCGAGGTCTTTCACTGTACTCAACACAGCATTGATATAAGATTCCATATCAGTGTAGTCTACAAGATTCATTCTATATAGTTTTCGTTCTAGGCCTAATCTCCGTCCCATTCCGCGGTCTTCGTAAGCATTTTTCAGTTCATCCCATGCTTCTTTTGCTGAAGTTGCGCTCCGGACATAGGTGATTGCTGGACCTTCTAATGTTAAGCAAATCTTCGCCAACGCCTTACGATCGTTACGTGATTTACTTAAAGCTGGAGTGGTATCTCCCACAGGATAACCGTCTATTGCCTCCCATAAGTCCTCATGTATCAAGTAGTTCCTCATCTTGAATTTCCACGTACAGTAGCCTTCACGCCCGCTCAGGCGTATGCCCGAGGGAAGGTTCGAGGAAGATGATTTGCTACTACTATCACCACTAGCCATAGTTCTTATAATAACGAAAAAACTTTCAGAACACAAATTCTAAACACTTATTCACAGTATTTTCATTTCACTTTCTTCTCTAAATTACTGTTTTTCGTGCTGATAACGTGTAGTAATATAGAAGATTTTTGGTGAATAAAAATTATAATTTGAAGTGTCTATATTTTGAAGTCTTATAAAAGAATTAACAAGAGAATATATGTGACAGAATTCTTGATTAGAATAAAAGAAAAAACTATGAACTAAAGAGTATTTTCCAACAGTGAGGGGTAGATACTTTTGATTTGTTGAACCGATTCTTTTGTTTCTTTTTTTATTGAGAGCTTCCCGTCTGGTCTCGTTTTAATTTGGTCTAGTTCTGACAGTGGCATCCATGAGAAAACTATATAAGTCTAAATGGACGATATGCCAGTATCTCTCAGTAGCAATCGAAAATAAATACTTACTCGATAAGGATTTGTATGAATACCATCATACTACAACAGAAAAGACGAAATAAAAAAGTTACAGTGTCCAATTTGTGTTTTTTTGGTAGGTAGTCGGTTTTTTTGCAAAAAGTTTACCGTTGAATGCGTCATTCTCCGGAACGACTAGTTCGAATTTGAAATAATGTTCTGTTTTGAATAGCGCATTCATCGAAAGAAGCTAGGTTAGCCTAGGTTTTGTAACATCACGGTACGGTACTTAAGAACTAAGCAACAAAACCGCTAGTCAAAAATATACCAATCAAAATGTGATCCTTATACTCGTGGTAAATGATAAATTTGAGGCAAGTGTAAACTTGCCTCAAATTTATCACAATTTCGTTTTAACCGTTATCTGTTTCTACAGTCAAGTGCTTCCTTAGTAGCGGCAATCATATTACAATACTCGTAATTGAGCTAACTATTTCCGCAACGCTAGTTAGTCCTGTGAGCCAAAAATAACCAAGCATTGCAGATATTTACGTTTATGTAGCCAAAAGAGAACTATTTACATGAATACGAAACTCAAATTCAAAGCATTTATAGTATATCTAACAATTTACACTTTTGAATGGGTCAAGGAGTCCCTCAACTGGACAGAAAATAAACGCTAGTTTTTGGAAGAAAAAGAACACAAAATTCGAACTACCTACCTACCTACTAAACTGAAAAAATATGTGCTTTAATATTTTGGAAGAACTTGTAGCTAAATAATAAATAATAAAAAAAATTAGACGACACGGTTGGCGCAGTGGCTGAGCGATCGACTGCTGCGCTGCGTGTCGCGGATTCGTTTCTCGCACGGAACAAATATCTGTTTATACTACAGATAGTTGTTCAGGGTCTGGCTGTTTGTGTATGTGAGTTTAAATGTTTGTTAACGCACCATACAGGGGAAATTCCTAGTGTGTAATCCGCTTTTCTCGATCTCCAGGTTAAGCCGAGCTTGCCTAGGTTGGTCTTTAGATGGATTACCCATAACATACCCAAAAAGAGAGAGCCTGAGAGCCGAAAGCACATTAAGCCGTTAGCCCCGAATGACATTTATTAACCTTTGACAGTAGTTACAAGTAATCAGTGGCCCTAAAAAACTGGCAACTAGTCATACCAAGGAGTATCGTTACTCAAGTAAAGAAGGCTAGAGAAGATGAGATACTTTATCAATTACTTTTATTTCAGATCATCATGGGTTTCCTAGTAAAAGTGGTGTTGGTTGCCGCTTTGGGCGTGGCAGCATGGTTCTACTTCAATGGTTGCTGTGAGAAACAAATCCCAAAGTTCGACAATGAAGAATGGTGGGGTCCAAAGGAGCTTAAAGGAAAGACAGACAGCACCATCAAGCCATTTAAAGTCAAGTTTGACGAAGCGGTAGGAGAATTAAATTATTTATTTATTTAATAACTTATGTACACACAGGAGAAAAAACAAGGAAACATCATAAAAAAACATAGAGTACAAAAGCACAGCTTATTTAAAAAAAAAAACTACCAGCAGGCCTGCGAGAGGAAATATGACGAAAAGTAACGTAGACAGTAGTGTGTGAGAACAGAAAGAGAATAGCATCTAAAATATGAATGTTTTAATCGAAATATAAGTACACATATAAGTATAATAATATATACCTGTATAAATCATCAATTAATTATAATCATCTCCATCACATATTATCACGCCTGAAATGTAGAGGTACGTCTGTATAATACTTTGGGGAGGCCAAAGTATTATACAGGCGTACCTCTACATTTCACCAGTTATTGATAGATAGATAGATAAATCATTTATTTGATGCAACAAAAGACACAATACAAGAATTAATACAAAAAAACTTCACATAAAAAAGGGACACATTAAAAAAAATAAGGTAAGTAGACTAAGTGAGATCGACCCATAGGCATTTAGACACATCCTTACTAATATTATAAAAGCGAAAGTGAGTTTGTTTGTTTGTTACCTCTTCACGCTTTAATGGCTAAACCGATTTTTATGAATTTTGGTACAAAGATAGTTGGGAACCAGGAGACGGACATAGGCATTTTTTTTTTAATTGGATGTGAGGGAGAAAGAGGGAAGAAAATGGAAAACTTAGCGTTGCTATGACAAATCAATAAGGCGCAAGGGGAACTGCGTTCCCCCGAATTTAACGCGAGCGAAGCCGCGGGCAAAAGCTAGTCACATATATTTATTAAGTTAAATGAAATAAGGAGCGAGCTTATAGCCATCAACGGTTCACAAATCCAGACACCGTGGATGCTATTAAAAAAAAACTGTTACAATAACTTTGCTTGCTCGGAATTCGAAAATCATGATCACTAAATAAACAAAGAAGTAAAAAATTGGCGACGTAAACGGCCATATCTTTTGACTGCGTCCTTAGAGATAAAATTTTTCCACAACTCCAAGGGTCCACAGACTTGAGTACCTTATATAACTTAAATTTCAACTCGATACCTTTACGCGTTCCCGAGATTAATGATCTTGACAGACAGACAGGCAACAAAGTGATCAAATAAGGGTTTCGTTTTTCCTTTTGAAGTACCACGGAACTCTAAAATTAAAATAAGTTTCATCAAATATTTTCTTATTGCTTTAAAACTCTAGACACGTAGAATGGCGATGTCAAAGACTTGCCACTCAGAACTCTGAACACGCGTTATAAAAGTAGTTGCAAATAGTTTGTGTACTTTGCTCTTTTCTTGGTCTTTCGTTTCGATATGCAAAATAGTATTGCAGATTGAAGACCAAGAGCTAAGGTATGTTAGTTTAGCTTAGCTCGCAAAGCTGACTTAAGCAACTTTAAATAAGTAGCTGAGGTATAATTACGATATCACGGCTGCATATGTATCTTTGGTTAGCCTAGCCTTATCAGTTCACCTTATAACATATCTTGTCTTTAACACTCATCGTGATTGTCCAATTTGTTATCTGTATCCGTTAGCTGTATCACAAAAAAGAAACTTAATTAAACATTCATATAATAATAATTCGCTCTATCGAGGATGCAAAACTGCACCACATCAATGCTTCGCTCCCATGTTTCTTTTTGAAAATAAATCTAGTACATAATAGTAGCCTGTCCCTTTCTAGTCTCATAACTATATGTATCCTTACTAATATTATAAAAGCAAAAGTGAGTTTGTTAGTTACGTCTAAAATTCATCAAAATCAATTTAGCCATTTAGGCTAAACCGATTTTGATGAATTTTGGTAAAGAGATAGTAGAGATCCTGGAGACGGACATAGGCTATATATATAGCTTTTTTAGTGAGAATTGTGGGAGAAAGAGGGAAGAAAAGGGAAAACTTAGCTTTGCTATTACAATTAATAAGGCGCAAGGGCAAAAACAACTACAGGTAGCAGGAACCTTCAAATCAGGAAAGGGGAACTGTGTTACCCCGAATTTAACGCGAGCGAAGCTGCCGGCAAAAGCTAGTATACTATAAACCTGTTCATCAGTTGATATGAGAAAGAAGGACAAGCCAACAAACATGCTTTTATATTAGAAACTAGCTTTTGCCCGCGGCTTCGCTCGCGTTAAATTCGGGGTAACACAGTTAGTTACCTGTAGTTTTTGCTCTAGCGCCTTATTTATTGTAATAGCAATGCTAAGTTTTCCCTTTCCTTCCCTCTTTCTCCCTCATATCTTAATCTTTTTTTTAAAAAAGTAGCCTATGTCCGTCTCCAGGGTCCCAACTATCTCTGTACCAAAATTCATCAAAATCGGTTAAGCCATTAAAGCGTGAAGAGGTAACAAACAAACAAACAAATAAACAAACAAACTCACTTTCGCTTTTATAATATTAGTAAGGATTTAATTCTAGGACGTGGGATAATGAACCTGGGGATTGGTACAAGCAAAGAGAAACCCATGTCCAGCAGTGGATGAAATTGAGCTGTGAATGATGATGACGATGACGTCGGGAAAGTTAATTAAAGTAACGCTTTGTTTCAGATGATAAAAGATCTAAAACAGCGCATTAAGAACCACCGCAAGTTCACACCGCCTCTGGAAGGCGTCGCCTTTGAGTACGGGTTCAACACCGCTCAAATCGACAGCTGGCTGAACTACTGGGCTGATAAGTACAACTTTAGTGAACGAGAAGCCTTCCTCAACAAGTTCCCTCACTTCAAGACCAATATCCAGGGGCTGGATATTCATTTTATTAGGATTAAGCCCGAGGTAAGTTCAGACTGATCTTCAAAACTCCTGGAAAACCAGGTTTTCATGGAAAGCTAATAACATCCTTGAACCGTTAGTTCCTTTACCTACGAACCTTGTTCTCAAATAAAGAAGAAAAAAGATAATAAACCAAAGATATCGGTGGAACCAAACTTGATTTTACAAAAATAAATTTAATTTTAAGTTCATGGAGTTTACTGCCTGTTCTTTCTCATGAAGACTTACGTTTCCAAACGGGCAACTAGCTTTAACTTTAAATAAAAACTTTGAGTTTAGATTTGATACTCATAATTTGACCTCCTCCTTCCCCAGGTTCCCAAGAACGTACAGACAGTTCCTCTTCTCATGATACACGGTTGGCCAGGCTCTGTGAGAGAGTTCTATGAGGCGATCCCTCTACTCACCCGTCAGACGCCAGGATACGACTTCGTGTTTGAGCTGATTATCCCCAGTATACCTGGATATGGATTCTCTGATGTAAGTGCAAAGATATAACATAGTTATTATAAAAAAGAAAATAGCTTATTTGTTTTAGATACAATAAAAGGATGATTTCTCTTATCAAATAAGGTTCTTTCACCGCAAGTGGCTTTTTCCATGTTCAGTAATGATGTAGAGTATTGTAAAGATACTTTGGATACAGCAATTAGGAGATGGGCTGATATGAAAGCACCGCAGAACAGATCCTACTGACATTCAGTGTAAATACACTGAATGTCAGTAGGATCTGTTCTGACTCCGAATTTGCCAGATGATGCTTGCAGCGGCCTACTTGGATACACTATCTATTATTGTATGCTTTTCGTATAGCACGTAATGCAGCTTATGACAGGAATTGTCACCTCATCATAAATTTTCTTTAAAATTTTCACAGCCCGCAGTTAGACCTGGTCTAGCTATGCCCCAAACAGCTGTGATCTTCAGAAACCTGATGAACCGTTTGGGCCACAAGAAGTTCTACGTGCAGGGAGGTGACTGGGGTGCGGGTATCGTCGCTACTATGTCTACTCTCTTCCCTGAAGACATCTTGGGACATCATTCTAATATGCTTATGTCTCAGGTGAGCTTGCGACCAGAAAGACTCCAAAAGAATTTTTTTTTATGATTCTGTTTTAATCCAAAAAAATATTTTTTTATAGTAAATCAGTATCATGTTACCTATTTACGTTGAGGTCCTAATCTCCATTTCTTTTCGCAGCACTCCTGCTCAATGATTAAGATGTTTATCGGCGCCTTCTTCCCATCTCTCGTAGTTGAGGATCATCTGGCGGACAGATTGTATCCACTATCAAGCTTCTTTGCCTACTTATTAGAAGAATTCGGCTACATGCACATCCAGGCCACTAAACCTGATACCGTTGGTAAGTTTAAAGATTCCGTGTCATTGTTGTAACTGTTTTGTACACCACTATTAGAGCTCTTACAAAATAGAGCAATTTTGAAGCTTTCTTCCAAACTGATTTGATTCGTCAAAAATTAAATTATAAAAATAACCTTAAAATTTATTTAATTATTCAAATTACATTATAATTACCTATTGTACATTTTTGTAGTCTCCAAGAAATTACATTATATCAGCGTCATACTTTACTGTGATTTTATGATACCTTGATAATTATATAATAGTATGTGTGAGTAAACCGTTGGTGTGCTAATTGTTAATCAATCAATCAATCAATCATTTATTTATTTGCAACAATGTGGGTTACATTAAAATACAGATGGACAAATAGGAGTGAGCCGTGCACATTCTGCCTGAAAATAGGCATGCAAATATTTTAAATTATAGGTATCTATTAAAAATTTACAAATTAAGTGTCACAGTTATTAAAATTTAAATTGAAAAATTACAAATTATACTTAAATTAATTAATATACAAAAATTACAAATTATACTTAAATTAATTAATATAGAAAAATGACAAATTATACTTAAATTAGGTAATTAATATAGAAAAATGTCAAATTGAAAGTAAGATAGATTAAAATTCAAAATAATTAAAATAAGGGACATATGTTTAAAATAATATTAAATATATTGATTGTGCACATTGCTGATTAAAAAGTTTTGTCCAATAAAAAATCATTAATTGTATAATAACATTTTTCTATTAGGAAGGCCATTAATTTCTTTTTAAAGTTTATAATTGTGTCATTTTTTATTACATCTGGCAATTTGTTGTATATAATAGGACCCATGCAAATAACGCTTTTCCTCATTAACGCTGTATTACCGGACTCGATTAGTAATAAATTTTTGTATTGTTTTCTAACAGGTCGTTTTCTAGTTTCTGATAATGTAGGAAATAGGTTTTTATTGGTCTTTACAAACAAGGCCATTTCCAGAATATATAATGACGAAAATGTAAGCACTTTTAGGGACTTAAACTTGGGTTCGCAACTGTCTGTGGTCTTCAAACCACACATCGCTCTAATGCAACGTTTTTGCGCCTTGAATATGTGTTCCCTTGAACTGCAATTGCCCCAGAAAATAATTCCAAATCTTAGTACTGATGCAACCAGGCGATGATAAGCTACTAATGTAGTTTGAATGTTTACTTTTTTGGACAAATAAATAAATAACTTGTAAGTATTTTTCTAACAAACACATCATCGTTGTCCCCAGGTGTGCCACTGACAGATTCTCCTGCCGGTCTTCTGACCTACATCCTAGAGAAGTTCTCTACGTGGACCAACAGAGACAACAAAGCCAAGCCGGACGGTGGTCTATCCCTTAAGTTCTCGAAGGACCAACTCATTGATAACCTCATGATCTATTGGTCAACCAACTCTATCACCACTTCCATGAGATTCTATGCTGAGAACTTCTCACATAAAATGAGAGCGCACAAATTGGACCAGTAAGTACACTTTCAAAATGTTAACTGTCACTGCTTATTGTATTAATGTAGTCTGACCACTGCTTTTAAAAAAAAGCATAACAAAAGCTCTTAGGCTAAGTAATATTCTTTTACTTATGATAAATTAATGATGTTTATTCTGCAAGTAGGCTACATAAGTAAACACGTCGTTTTTTGTTAAAAACAAAACTAAGTGAGTAGAAGAAACAGCTGAAACAAACTCAGAGGTCTTTTAATGTCCAGATAAAAATCTTGATCAACTTACATGAGGATTGTGCAGATTAGCGTCTGAAATTATCTTAAATTAAATTCTTTGATAATCGTTGATAACATCATCTGCCTAATCTTTTTATGGTTCCGTTGAAAAACGTAACCTTTATAGATTTGTCGTGTCCGTCTATTTATCTGTCTGTCTGTCCGTATGTCACAGTAATTTTACTCCGAGACTATATTAGCACCACTAAGTTGAAAATTGAAATCTGCTACAAAAAATGTGATGCGAAATTATGAAAAATAGAGTGGTCCATAAACGCAACTGAACGTATAAAACTGTGTGGGGTCTAAGATAATTATGTCGAAGTTTATAATGTGTATAGATACTGCTACTACTAAAGTCGTAAAGATTGTTCCCCTCTCCAATCACTAAATTAAGTGGAGAAAAATTAAATGGGTACGTACATAAAAGATTAATGAAAAAATTAATTAGAACAAAATTTGATATTTAGTTTTTGAGATATGGAACTGTTTCATCAAACTGCGTTACATTGTTTTATTATTAAGATACTATGAAGAACAATTTAACGTTTGCAGTTCAGTGTATATTTCCATTAAATTTGAATGACCGTTAAAAATATTTTTAACTATGTTTATCAGTTCGGGTGTAGTTATCAGACAAGTGAAGGACATCGGCATCGATGCCCTTCAGTTTCGTCTAAGTCAAAAGTAAAGAAGAAACTGACTTCCCTATAATTAAAAATTCTAATGAAAGTTTTATTCCACAGGATCACTACAAACGTCCCAACCTGGGCTCTTCAAGCGAAGAACGAAATCATATATCAACCACCGAGCCTCCTGAACAGAAAGTACCTCAACCTCGTCGACGTCACACTCCTCGAGGATGGTGGACATTTCTTGGCCTTCGAGCTGCCTCAGATCTTTGCAGCTGATGTTTTTAAGGCGGTGAAAGCATTCAAAGAATGGCATCTGAAGAACACGAAGACTGAATTGTGATTTGGTTAGGGGTTAATAAAGTTTTTTTTTAATGTTTTAAGCTGGTGTTTTATTCTTTATAAAAAACATGACCTTGAACTTCGAAGTTATTAGCAGAATTTTTTCCTATAGTATTGTATCACAAAAGTTTTATCTTATTTAAGGATGTGATTCAGACCAGTTTTTGTACCAGAACCTCTACTTATGGGGGAAAACAAAACAGGTACGCCTCTGGAGAGGTAATTTCAATACGATGACCGGAATAAAACTTCATTTAGAGTTATATATATTAACTAGTGGTAGCAAGCACTTACAAATCTAATATCAAAGTATTGAAACTTTGTCGTAGCAAAACTCCAAAAGGCAGCGATACACACCCCTACCCTTTGTCTCTCCTTCCCCCTGTACCTATCCTGCTGCAAACGATGAAAATGAAAGACATACGAACTGAAGTTTAACATAACATAACATAGCCCGTAATCTCCGAAGCGTTAAGCAGAGTCTAATAATACGCCCACATTTTGCCAGTTATGTTTTAGCCCTAAATACCTATGAGGGGTCGCGCATACAAATCCAGACTTAGTGATTGATACCGAGAAATTGCTGATGGGAAAACTCAGTATATTTTTTTCACGATATAATCGACTTCATGCACAGCAGTGCGTGCTTGTTACGGATATTTTGAAAAAAAAAAGTATAGCCCGTTTCCTTTTAGAATACGATAATATAACTTTGAGTCAGTTTGGCAATAGAAATGATTGAAATAATAATATCTAGGGAATAAAAAAGTACTCGGATTTTGAGCTTTTTTGGGAATGGGAAATCATCAAATAACTTCCCCCGCCCTGGGTGGAGCGGCGAGGAGTGTCAGACTTGTACTGACTAAAACCCACCCATGTTCCTTCTAACGCCCTTTACGTTCCGGGGCCGCGGTGTCTCTTTCGAACAACCCGCAACTTTGTTGACATCTCTTTGAGGCGCGCGTGGAGCACTGACGCGCCGTCGACACGGGCAGTCGTCAAAAGACGAACCGTCTTTTAGGCCCGCATCTACGGTGGACGGGAGGCGTCTCGCGACACCCGTCGCTCAGGGTCTGATTTTGGACTGAGAGAACTTTCGTAATAAAACTTTTTCAGTGTTGAGGCTCATTGTTTATTTAGTGATCGTCTGTCTTGCTTGGTATTGCATTTTTTGTGGGGGGAGTGCCAGACTTTTACTGGCTTTATGTTCCGGGGCCGCGGGATCTCTTTCGAACAACCCGCAACCCCGTCAGGGTCTTGGTATTGCATCAGTTAGTTCTAAATCGAGTTGTAACAAATATAGCTTTAATTTATCTCATATTAGGGAGGATTTCGAACATAAATAGTTATGTCCTTGAAAAGTTACTAACTTTGGAATATTTATATTTCTACCAAAAATTGTATTTTTACGTTATAATTTTCTTATATCATAATTATATCAAGTTGTAACAAGTTGGTACATGTTATACCTGATACTAGTAATGTAAACAAATCTCAAGAATTTTAAAATATTCGTTATATAATTTCATATAAATGGGTAACAAATCTGCCAGTCACGCTGACCATTGCTAAGATAGAGATATTCCTAGTCATGCTGACAAAATATATATATTTTTTTTACATTTGCACAGTAATATTTCATCATCATCAGTAAATAAAATCTGATTCTGATCTAGTCGTACAAGTATTTATTTAATATCACTTATGAACTTTGGTCCTTAAAAAATGTAGGTATTCAAAGTAATAATTATCTATTTATTGATATTGCCCTATAAATGAAGACATTAATTATTTCACTTAGAGCGGATGTCTATCTGACCTCCACAACCCAGTTAGTACTGAGCTATACGAAACCCCTTCCTGAGACTGGATATAGGACTTTCGGACTTTCGACGTTTTGTTAACTGTCAAAGATCTAGAATTGACAGCCAGGACCAACAGCTTATCGTGTATGTATGTAACGGGTATGAAATGAGTGGTCGTCAAGGGCTTTTTTTACGGATGGGAAATTATCAAATAACTTCCTCCGCTCTGGAGTCAGACTGTTACTGACTAAAGGGCAAAAGAAGGAACATGGGTGGATTTCCACTCATATTCCTTCTTTTGCCATTTATGTTTCGGGGCCGAGGTATCTCTTTCGAACAACGCGCAACCCCGGAAGACGGTGGCCCTGGCAGGCCCCTCTGCTTTGCCGGCGCGCGTGGAACACTAACGCGCTGTGTTGAACTTGAAGACCCAGCTGAGCGGCTGGTATTGTTTATACAGGAGCGCCTAATTGGGTAGTTGATACCACTAACCAATAATTTAAAGACACAATTTCTCTGAAAGAACACATTATTCTAGACCTGAGAAATCCATTCATTTCAAAATAACTTTAAAATTTGATTTTTAGTTGCTTTCAAATTAATAAATAGTTGCCTCATTGACTGGACAACTTAGTGACGTCATCGGTTGCGAGTCTCATACAAAATGTATGGGGGAATCGCGTTTTGACAGCTTATAAAAAGTATGTCAATTGATTGGTGATGTCAACTACCCTATTGTATTGTCCCTTGTATTGAACAGAGCCCAAAGTAACTTTAACTTACATATGAATATGATTTTGTAACGTACCTAGTTAAGACAGTACTCACTAATGGTAATTTAAAAGGAAACATTAATGGTTGAGCCACTTATAACTGTATTAAATGGTCAATGGCTTATGAGTTATTATTGCAAACGAGTTCATGAAAATCGATCAAGTCTCGAGTTCAAAATGCATTAGGTAATAACTGATGGCGCACGCTAGATAGTTCAGTTATTTATTTGCGCAAAACCATTAGTGCTATGACACCCGGGGTTGCGGGTTGTTCGAAAGAGATACCGCGGGGAACATGGATGGGTTAATAAAAGTCTGTCCCCTCCCCCCCCCCCCAGAGCGGGGGAAGTTATTTGATGATTTCCCATCCGCAAAAAAGAACGGTATTACTGACAACTAGTCTGATCAAAAGTACCACAGCAAAGAAATTTAGTCCTTAGGTACTATTTAGTGCTATATGTTGTGCTTTAGGACTGTAATGGTCTCTGGGCCTATTTGTCGCAAACATGAGACACACAAAAGCTACCTATCTCCTTTTTGTGTTTAGTTTTAAATTATTATTCTCTTTTAATTTATTTTTATGTTTTCATTTTGTTTTCTTCCTTTGTTTCATCTTGTGTGCACTTGGCATGTGCAAAATAAAAATAAACCTATTTTCATTCTTTATCTCTTTGATGTTCACAACAAGTCAATTACTTGTTGTGAACCAAAACAACGAACAAATGCCAACCTTTGTACAAATATACAATGGTCATTTATATCGTATCCATAATCACAATAAGACTAGAAGAGACAAAATTACAAAAAAATATCGTATACCTAACTACTAAATCTTTTACTTGAACCTAGTGATAGTTATCTGAGCAAACATACATATAATTACCTAAATACCTCTGCTATCATTGCTTATCCTTAATTATGATAACTTGTTATGTTATGTAATGTAATAAACCAACGCCGGCCGGCCGAGATCTGCAGTCACAGAAACGCTGCCATTGAACGCAGACGTTTCACTTAGAGATAGAAGTAGTTTTATTTTATGTTAATTTACTAGTGGCATACTTAGTGTTTGTGTATATTCTATCGATGTAAGTACTTAAAGATTTTACATAAATACATGTTTGTTAGGTAACAACACAAATAGCATTATCTTTACGTTATCTACGATAAATGTAGTTTTGGAAAATCCTTACTAATATTATAAAAGCGAAAGTGAGTTTGTTTGTTTGTTTGTTTGTTTGTTTGTTTGTTACCTCTTCACGCTTTAATGGCTAAACCGATTTTGATGAATTTTGGTACAGAGATAGTTGGGAACCAGGAGACGGACATAGGCTAACTTTTATTAAAAAAAAGTGGGATATGAGGGAGAACGAGGGAAGAAAAGAGAAAACTTAGCGTTGCTATTACAAATCCATCAGGCGCAAGAGCAAAAACTGCAGGTCTGTTTGGTGTGTTATACCGAATTTAACGCGAGCGAAGCCGCGGGCGAAAGCTAGTAGGTAAATAAAAACAGACTTTGAAGTCTAATCTATAAAATACAGGTAAAGCAAATTGATTGCATGTGATTGTCACCAAAGATCGGAAAACATAGAGTTCCTAAAGTTACCTAGTAAGTTAGTAACATGGGGATAGTAATACTACTACATAGAACTCTGACTCTGGAAGCTCTTAATGTGCTCGTTTTTGTACATCGTTCTCGCATATAAGTATAATCTCAACATGAATGTATCCATGATTTTGTAAAAATATTATGATTTTAAAGAGTGTCCATGAAGTTTCTTCCCCATACCATTGCAAGAAACTCCATGGACACGCTTTGGAATGGACAACTACAGTACTTTCACGATTTATGATGATGATCATCATCAATAATAATGTTATTAGCTCATGAATGAAACGCGGGCCTCCTAATAGCCGGTCTCAATGAGCGACAATCACTGTTGTTATTAATATAACACAAGTCGGAATGTCCGTGTTGGTTGAACTAACTAGCCAACCAAGATAGATATTCCGAATTGTGTTCTCGACTCATCATTCTCCTTAACCAAAACTATTTGGGATCGTCACACCATGTCTTCTTCTTCTATACTCCTCTTTTAGTCGTCATATCATCGGAAACCTCTTATCTAGTCATATCATTCTTCACACAGTCTAGCTATCGTTTATTTGACCTTCCTCTTTTTGTGATTTTACAATTATATTCTGAAACGATTGAAATTAATCAAGTTTCGTACTTATAATATACATTAAAGTCATGATAGTATGTCTGGTGTTTTGTGAAACAAAGTATGCAAGAGTGTCCACTGTTCCGTGTTAGTTTTAATTGAACCTTTTTTAAGTTGTTTACCTGATGAATTACTTCTATTTTATTTTCTGTTTCTATGTTAATTATTGTAATTGGTGTTATACCGTTTTAGTTAACTTCAAATAAATAGATAAATTACCAAATTTTATTGACAAAAATTTCCCTGTTGCCATTGTCGTTAATATACATTGACATATTATTGTTCAGGTCGATGACTTGGACGGTCTCTCTAAAAAGAAATTTCATATGTATAGTGTTCTTGTTTCCATGCAAGAAATATTGCAAAAGTCAAAATGTATCAGTTAGTTGCTTATCAGTTCAATACACATCAGACCAACAAGCTTTGGTACGCTTCGGCTGATAGTCTGCCGCACAATCGATAATTTCAAGGTTAAATAGCGCTTGTCGCGGTCAAGGTCAGGATGAGTGACTCATGTAGTACATGAAAATCGCTCTACAGTATAAAAACAACTAGACTGTACCAATGATTTTGATCAAATAATCGAAACCGTCCTTTGTTCTTTACAGTCTAAAATCACTTTTTGCTTTATGTCTGAGTTGAAGTTTTTATTAGTATTTCGAAGCAGGTTCCTATGTTTTTGTGGCTACAAGTTGTACATAGTAATTTAAATATTTTCAAATTATACCTAAAACACTGGCCGGTCGACCTTGATAATTGTGGCCGACAACTTACATTATTGACTAAACAAATACATTTATTTAAATAATCTACCATATGATGCAAAATAAAAGTTTGTCTGTTTCCCATAGGACCAATATTTTGCGCAAAGAGAAGGATTTCATTTAGTCAAGTAGGAAATACTGAATAGGCAAAACAATGAAAACGTAACGCTCATTACTTGTTTTCTTCGTACAGTACAATAACATTTCCACAAATATAAACTGTTCATTACAAACAGATTCCGAAATTCTATATTTAATATCTCCCAGGACATTTTTTCTTAGGAGCAGTTTGCGGGAGAGCTTGTGATCAATAATGGGTATTTTTAGAATATCCTTCACCTTGTCGATATTTATAGAGAGACTAACGATAATTATTGTTTATGCTGTTATAACTAAAGATCTGATGTTGTTTATTTGTAATTTTTTTATGATCTCGTAGATACCTAAAAACTAGCAGCCGCTCGGGTCAATCTTTAGGTTAAGCTGCGCTTGCCTAGATTGGCCTGTGGATAGAAAGCACGCTAAGCTGTTATCACTTGTAGATCTTTGGCAGTCGTTACAGGTAGTCAGTGTCCCGAAAGTCTGCAGCCAATCTTACCAAGAAGTATCCTATTACCCAGTACTAACTAGGTTGTAGAGGCCATATAGGTAGTCGCTCCATGTATAATACTGGTATTTAGCTGTATCCGCTAAGCCTGGAAGCCGACCTTAATGTAGTTGGGAAAAGGCTAGGTAAATGATGAAAAATCTGATTTAAAGCCATAGTGCAATCATATTTGAAGCAGCATAAGACGAAAACAAATGTAGAGATTTATGGATTTTGTGCAGAATGATATGAAAGAAAAGAAGTGAATTATAATATGATGATAAATAACGGAGGATGCAATATATAGGTACGCTGATGTACTGACTCCAAGTAAAATAAAACAAAAGCGGCATGACAATGAAGCGATCAACAACAGTGCAAGCTTAGCTAGAGAGTAATCTACATCAACATTGTTTCTTCTTGCAGATGGCTCGTCTCCTATTCATAGCGCCCATTTTGGGAATCATCGCTCTACCCGTATACTTCCTACTCCTGAAAGGACCTCCTCCACTGCCAGACATTGACTACAACGAGTGGTGGGGACCAGACAGCTTGAAGGCGAAACAGGATACCAGTGTCAAACCATTCAAAATTAGTTTTTCGGAGCCCGTAAGTAATAATTTAATAACGTTTGTTTAAGAATTAAAGATGATCCTGACAATCTGACAATGAGTGCACACATTTAGATTATCACCAAGAAGAAGTTGTCACTAATGATTCTGTAAGACTCGACATATCATATCATAAACTGGAACCCTTAGACTCTTACAGGAAAGTTCAAGACTTTGAAATTCAGAATTTAATTTTCTCTATGTTATTGTCATGTCCTATAAAATAAAAATATTTCTCTGTAGAACCAGTTTTTTTTAAACAATAAGGCCTGTTGATCTTATAACACGTAACAATCGATGGTCAAGAATTTCCAGAATGGTAAGAATAATTATCTATTGTTTGATAAGGATGTCAATAAAAATTCCATCTTACAATTTCCAGACCATCAAAGACTTAAAGGACCGTCTCAAAGGATCACGTTCCTTCACCCCCGCTTTAGAAGGCGTAGCTTTCGAGTACGGGTTCAACAGCGCTCAACTGGACGGCTGGCTCAAGTACTGGGCCAACGAGTACCAGTTCAAGGAAAGGGAGACCTTCCTCAACCAGTTCCCACAGTTCAAAACAAATATCCAAGGTCTTGATATTCACTTCATCAGGGTTACACCCAAGGTTTGTAGCGCTTTCATTGAATTTTATATTTCTGATGTTGTCTGGATAAAAATGGTACATTTACTTCTGGATAAAAAAATGAGTATCAAATTGACTGTAAATGCCAATTTTTAACCGACTTCAAAAAAGGAGGAGGTTCTCAATTCGACTGTATGTTTTTTTTTTTTTTTTTTTTTTTTGTGTTTGTTACCTCATAACTCTGGTCTGGGTGAACAGATTTTGATGATTCTTTTTTTATTCGAAAGCTGGTGGTTGTCGTTTGGTCCCATAAAAAAAATATCAAGATCCGGCCACTAGTTTTTGAGTTATCTTTAATAATGCGTATTAGATTGACTTCGTCTACGTTGATGATATAATTTTAGAGGTTGTCGAAGACAAATGAACAAAAAACGCTATGCACTATAATTTGGAAGGTCATCGCAGTTTTTTGAGGTGATTGTATTTTAATTTGGTGATAGATCTTCAGTGATATACAACGGAACTCTTCAATAAATGACCGCAAATCTGCCGTGATTGCTGCAATCACATGTATAAGTATGGGTTTCGCCAGGGTAGGCAGGCGAGTGGGAGCAGGGTGCCCGTACCCCCTCCCCTCCCCTCACCCAGTCATTAAGAAACATAATCAATCATTAGATCAAGTATCAGCTGTATCCCCTAGGCGATGATGCATATGATTTCTGAATTGGTTTTAAACTAAAGCATAATTTAGATAGTATTAAATACTATAGCGTGATGTGGAACTAAGGCACTTGTCTCACCGGCAACGATTAACGAGTAACGAGTAGAGCTAGAACTAGAAACGAGTTAGCGAGACGTGGGGAGCAAGTGCGTAGTTCCGATATTTGTGTAGCTCGGCTATAAGCGAGTGTGCGAGTGAGGCGGGCGATTACTCGCATCACTCGCTCGCGGCAGTCAAGCGTACAGTCAGTCTTGCGGCCTCATACGCGACCAAATGACATGACCACTGGTTGCTCTCTCGGCGTGATTTCTAATCGCTTGGCGAGTATCGCCGAGTGAGTGTTATCTTTCATAGCTCTTGTCGCTCAGCGACAAACTAGTGAAGCGAGTGCTCGCCGGCAGTGTGAACAGTCAGCGATCAACTGTTTGTATATGCATCTCTTTTATTCACACGGAAAGTATTCTATTGTACGTTTCTTGAGCGATAAAATAGCCGATAGTTAGTCGTTTTCTCGTCGTTGGTGAGACAACTGCCTAAAGCTTGTATTTAAGACGGGACCTACGCACTAAAAAGCTAAAAATAACCGTGTTTGCGAATTATATCCTAATACTATAACTAAAAATGCTGAAATAAAAAACTTTTTTGCAAAAAATAAAACCGACTTCCAAAAAAAAAAGTGGAAAATAACTTTATTTCCGGAAGTCGGTGGCAAAAAAGTCAACGAAACCAACAAAAGCCACCGACTTCCGGAAATAAAGTTATTTTCCACTTTTTTTTTTGGAAGTCGGTTTTATTTTTTGCAAAAAAGTTTTTTATTTCAGCATTTTTTGTCTTCTGTTGTCTTCTGTTCTACCCGCTGTGGTTTTATTATATTAAATACTAGCTTTTGCCCGCGGCTTCGCTCGCGTTAAATTCGGTAGCGCCTTATTGATTTGTAATAGCAACGCTAAGTTTTCCCGTTTCTTCCCTCTTTCTCCCTCACATCCCACTTTTTTCAAAAAAATTTAGCCTATGTCCGTCTCCTGGTTCCCAACTATCTCTGTACCAAAATTCATCAAAATCGGTTTAGCCATTAAAGCGTGAAGAGGTAACAAACAAACAAACAAACAAACTCACTTTCGCTTTTATAATATTAGTAAGGATTATTATTATATATTATATTATTATAAATACATAAATATTATTGTTATTACTCATTATGTAAAAATGTTGGTTAACCTGTAATTGGCAACTGTATAAGTCCAATACTGTGCAATTTTTATTTTTTAAGATATTTTTATACAGAAGCTGTTGGTGATCTTTTTAATAAATAAATAAAAAAAATGCCCAGAATATAGAATTACCTATGCCTAAATAGGCCAGAAGTCTATGGCCAGCATCGGTCTACTGAGGACCGCTCAGTGCTTTATAGACAATGAGTTTAAAAAACAAGAACCCTTCTCTGCAGGTTCCTGAAGGTGTAGAGGTCTTGCCACTTCTCCTGCTCCACGGATGGCCAGGTTCCGTCAGGGAGTTCTACGAGGCCATCCCTCTCATCACTGCCGTCAGCAAGGACAGAGACTTCGCTGTTGAAGTCATCGTTCCCAGTCTGCCTGGCTATGGATTCTCCGATGTAAGTGATTTTAAAGACATTAGACTATATGTAAGTGGTTATCACCGCCGTACCCTCGTAGAGGCGATCGGCGGCGGCGATCTTTCGCGTCCGGCCCTGGTTCAGTCCATGGTCCGGAGTGAAAGGGAGTGGGAAGCGGTCACCTCCTTCTGCGAAGCAGTCATGCTAGCGTTTGAGGGAGAGAACCTCAAGCCAACCCAGCCGCCGCGAGAGACGCCCCGGGCGCCGGGCGCCGCGAGACGACTCCCGGCCACCGTAAATGCGGGCCTGTGGATGGTGAGCAATGGGTAGCTTACCGTCCGTCCGTCTATTAACGACAAACCGTGTCGACGGCGCGTTCGTGTTTCACGCGCGCCTCAAAGAGATGTCAGCAAAGCAGAGGGGCTTGCCAGAGCCTCCGCTTGCCGGGGTTGCGGGTTGTTCGAAAGAGATACCGCGGCCCCGGAACGTAAAGGGCAAAAGAAGGAACATGGATGAGTTTTAGTCAGTAAAAGTCTGACACTCCCCCCCCGCTCCGCCCAGAGCGGGGAAAGTTATTTGATGATTTCCCACCCCAAAAAAAAAGCGGCAAAATGTGGATATATCGGTTGAAATTGGTTTCAGGTTCATCACTGAAAATTGAAAATGAAACTAAAATACTTTTTGTTTTCTGTGGTGATATATTCGAAACATGGTTTGTCATGGGGTCCAATCTTTTTATTCAAGTGATTGCATGAATCCCTTATTTTTTTAACGCGACCTTTGTCTCGTTTAGTTCGTGTGTTGGTAATTTATTTAATAACATTTCAACAACAGAATGTTTTGAACAAAAAACAAGTTAGAACACGTTTTGTTCAAACTCGTTTATCCTAACCTAATCATGAAAATTAGGAAGAGTCATAATGACATGACAAAAACCTAATCTTAGCATTGATGTCGAGATGTTTGCCTACTTATACTGGAAAATAATGCTTTGTGAGCAAAACATGAAATATCAAAGTCCAATTTTATGGTTAAATAAATAAAATTTACCCGTTTCGGTCTTAGTATAATTATATAATTATTAGCTAGACATTACATTTTAAAATTACATAAATTTATTAAAGTATCATTATCATCCGTCGAGCTCTTGTCACCGTCGGCGTTCCAGCTGTTTTAGAACCCAAGGGCTTGGCACGCGACAATGGCAAAGGACCGGACGGTATGTCTTTGTTTCCGTGGAAGTTGGATAGGCCTTTAGTATGAGACGCAACGTGCATCGATACTCTTGCGCCATCCCATCTCCCTAGCTCTTCGTGCTGCGCTGGCGCTGCTGCTGCGGCTGCAGAGAACCTCAAGCGTAAATATAGTAACCTTATTGGTAACTATATTTTCGAGCCGTTTTGGGTTGAAACTCTGGGACCGTGGGGTCCATGTGCTCACAGCCTTTTTTGAAATTTCAAAACGTTTGGTTGACACTTCCCGTGATCCAAGGGCTGGCTTTTACTTTGGCCAGAGGCTATACAACGTGGCAACGCGGACAGTCTCTTGGGGACATTGCCAACCGACAGCGTTGAGGACGAATTTTTTGACGCTATTTTTAATTTATTTATAAGTTAGGTAGTACCTATATTTTTTTTTTAAATAAATTGTGATACTGACAAACAAAAAAATTAAAGTATTAATAAATGGCAATGTTCAAAAATAAATGAACAAAGTACCTAGATGTTAACAGTGTATGTTTTAGCACAGAACTGGACTGAGCTGATAAAAGTGATTGTGACAGAAGTCAGAAGAGCCACAATCTAAATGTGTAACACGCTCTCTCTCTTCAATCACAAACCAAAGGATTTCAATTCAATTACAATGCCATATTATTAAAACCCGTAATCCCGCCAGTCTGCCACTTGCATACCTTTCAGACTTCTAAAAACACGTACCATCATCCCATCATCATTAAATAAAATCTACATCCTGTCTGTTGTTTCAGAGGTAAAAAACATTAACTCTCAATTTACATGTCAACATTTCAATTTGCATGTTCTTTTATTAATAACTGATAATTTAATCATATAATCAATCAAGAAAATGCTTTTACCCCACAGTAAGACTTTGTTTTCATTCAAAAATAAACTTAATGTAAGTCTAATGGTTCACAAAAAATACAAAGGACCAAGTTAAAGGCAAAGACCAATAATCAAGATAAGTTATGATCAAACGATTTAATCATTATCAATCCCCCCCAGGCTGCAGTCCGTCCCGGCCTTGGTGCCCCACAAATCGGAGTGGTGATGAGAAACCTGATGAACAGGCTCGGATACAAGAAGTTCTACGTACAGGGAGGTGACTGGGGCAGTTTGATTGGTAGCAACATGGTCACTATCTTCCCTAAGGTAAGATCAGAAGGAGATCTTGCGTGAAATTCTGAAACCTGATTGACTATCTGAGATAAAATGTTATAGATACGTTTGTAAGAAGAAGAAATACTCGGCTAACCAAGAACTAGCCCCCCTGTGCGAGAGCAAACCATGTCTTAAAAAAGCTGGCGGATCATGAAAATAATGAATCAAAAATCTTTCTATTTCCAGGAGATTCTCGGGTTCCACACCAACTTGGCGAACACGATGACCCCTCTAGGCACAGTACTAGAGTTCATCGGTTCTTTCTACCCTCCTCTGATCGTGGACGCGAACCTCGCCGATAGAATGTATCCATTAGGGAAAAAGTACTCTTACCTGATTGAGGAAACCGGTTACATGCACATTCAAGCCAGCAAACCTGATACTGTGGGTAAGTTGACGATCGGTAACGTGGACAAAACATATAGTAGGAGTACTGATATTTCCTGATGGAAATATCAAATTATTGACCTAGATCGAAAATTAATGGAAAGGTTAGTGCAAAATATAATAAAGTGTTAGCAATTTTATAACTTATCTTTATCTGCAAGAAATAAACCATCCTTCGAACCGGATTAGAACCATTGACCTAGTTCTCTATCACAACTACAGTCTACTTTTCTATCAACTGAGCTACGGAAGGAATGTGGAGAAAGGCGAAAATGACAATCCGTTTTGTTTGTGATGCACACTTACAGATAACGAAGGTGCATGTCCAGTAGAATTACGCTGTTCACCAGGCCAACCGTTTTTACCAGCAAAAGAGAGATAATTTTAAAAAAGCCTTCATCTTTATTTGCTTTGCTTTCAAGGCAGATTTCAAGCAGCTTTACTCATTTCAGGTGTCGCACTCTCCGACTCACCGGCTGGTCTTCTAGCTTATATTCTAGAGAAGTTCTCCACCTGGACGCGACCTGAGCACCGCAACAAACTTGACGGAGCCCTGACCTTCCGCTTCACCAAGGAACAGCTCATTGATAACCTCATGATGTACTGGGCTACGGGGTCTATTACTACGGCCATGAGGCTGTACTCTGAAAACTTCAACTCTAAAATCATGGGGTGGAAACTTGATGAGTGAGACCTTTACTTAATTCCATAAAATATTTATACATTATGAGTCTATATTGACTTACTGCCCGGAGACAGGTCTCAGTGAGAGAGATTTGGACAAATCCAACACGCGAGTCGTTTTGTGTAAAATATTTTTGACGTGATAACGTCTTTAAAATCGTTTTAGTCGGGTGACATGTTCAGAAACTTGTGTCACACCAAAACCTCACAAGCGACATTTCATAAAGATGGTAGCGCCATCTGTTACTTGGCTCGAAAAAAAAACTTTAAATTAGTACTTAATTTCATTTTAGATGTCACTACTGGTGATAACTTATATCACCAATAAGACGTTATCACGTAAACATCTCGATCGTAAACCTACTTTACAAACAACCAATTTTTTATCAGATCATAAAAGTCTACGGCTCGATATACACACATTGAAATTTTTGCAAACTACTGCCGAACACTGACGTGTAATGACTATTACAATTTTAAACAATAGCGTTGATGATTGCATGAAATAGTTATTAAAATAAGGAAGACGCTCTCATATAGATCGATAAGACTTTCTGAGTGTGATCAACAATATCTTTCGTTTCTCCTTCTCAGTTCAAACAGAACAGCATAAAGTTATAGTATGACCTGTCAGATTCTTGTACAATTTCGACTTTCAGAAAAACTCAAAAGTGGAAAATAACTTTATTTCCGAAAGTCTGTGCCTTTTGTTGGTTTCCCTGACTTTTTTGCCACCGATTTCCGGAAATAAAGTTATTTTCACTTCTTAGTATAGTGTAGTTGTCGAATAGCGCTCAACGCATTCGGACGTGCACATCAATGCATTATTAAAAATAAATAAATTAACGTGAGCAAAAATATTGGCCTAGTTTTATAGTGACTCAGAGTGTTTTTACGTAAAATAATGTTCTGACTTGATAAAATTAATTCAAAGTGATAATCTAAAATATGGAAGGCTTTTTAGCCTTTAACCGCGAGCACAGCTCTCCGTCTACAACAACAAGACCACCTCAACAACCCAAGCAGACTCAAGATGAAGGCGTTGAAGCAGTCAGCACTCCGGAGATTCAGAACTGGTTGGGATCTATTGAGCAGTATTTGAATGAGGTCTGCGCTATTGCTTCGGATGGTAAACTGAATTCTGAACAGAAGCTAAGAATAAGCAATCTTTGCCGGAAAGTTGGCCACGGAGTTTCACAACTGGCTGTTCAATACCAGTCGCTAAAATCAAGAGCCATACAAACCCATACTGCTTTAAAAACCATGAACGAATCTCGAGACCTAGCGGACTATCTTACAGAGTTGAACCGAACCATTCAAGAGTCATCTGCAAAAAAGGAAACCAGTACTACATCTTTTGCCGATATGGTGAAAAAGGGGTCCAACAATTTTGTCCGTCCTAACAAACTAAGCTCCGTTGCGATTTTCCCGTGTGACAACTCTAAGACCAGTGAGGAAACTAAGAACATGGTTCAAAACATGATCTGCCCCGGTGAATTGAAACTGAAAGTGCGAGGCGTACGCAAAATTGGAAAAGGAGGCCTTATAATCAGCACTGAGACTAAGGATGATCTAGAAAAACTGAAGCGTACAGTTCAAACCGCTCCATCAGTGCTGACCGTCGACGAACCCCGGAAGCGCAAACCTCGCATCGTAGTTATTGGCGTGCCCACATCAATGTCCGAAAATGAGGTTTTTAAGTGTCTCTTTGAACAAAATGTAGTTGACAAACTGCCTACAATGTCCCTCGAAGCATTCATGACCTCATTAAAATTAAGCCATAAATCGGGGAGGAAAGATGCAGAAAACTGCAATTACATAATAGAAGTTTCAGCCGCTATACGTAAAGCCCTCATTACCCAGGAACGGGTATTTATTAATTGGACATCCTGCCCGGTAAGAGACTTCACGCTAGTAACGAGATGTTACAACTGTCAGCAGTATGGTCACGCAGCCAAGACATGTAAGATCGCTACCTCTACGTGTGGACATTGTGGTGACGAAGGACACTCTATTAAGGACTGCTCAAAGAAAGCTGCTGAACCAAAATGTGCAACTTGTTTACACTTCAAGAAGCAAGCCAATCACAAAACGGGAGACGCGGCATGTCCGGCTAAAATAGCTGCCGAGTATCGCTATATTAACTCGATAGACTATGAAGGCTACTAAGAACGCCGATTTTAGTTTTTAGCTTATCGTAATTTGTAATTATTAATTGTTTTTAGAATGTAATAGGTATTAATTAGGTTACGTAGATAATCATGTATCTTTAAGTTGATGTATTACAATTATGTACAAAGACAGCAATTACTTTTTTGCGCAGCGTTGCATACCTAGAGCCATGTACGCCCAGACAATTTTTACTTTATGTCAGCAAATATTTAATAACACTCTGTTCCACTTTAGTTTTCCGCTATGTTAGTTTTAATTTTAGTATTTTACACTGTTTATTTATTTATAATTCGAATAAGATTTTTTATGTACTGTCTAGCCTGAGACACAGGTTCAACCTAGTTCAGGCAACTGTGCAAACTGTGATCTATTTTAGATGTCAAGATAATTTTATTGTAAATTATGTCCTTTTATAAAAAATAAACAATTATTATATTATTATATTATTATATTAGTTTTTTTTAGTCAGTTTTATTTTTTACAAAAAAAAAATAATATTTCAGCATTTAGTTATGGTATTATGATATACCTCTTATTTTTTATTGAGTATTAATTTTCCATTGTTACTTTAAGGTTAGCAGATCATCCATATATACATAGAGAAAAAATATGTATCATAGACGATAACTCATAAACTACAGCGAGAAAAAAAAAACCTAAAGGTAGTATAGATTTTTGTGTAGGTAAGGTAGGTAGGTAGATAAATTGCATTGCAACGCTTGCCGGGGCACAGCTGTTTCTAATAAAAAAAGAATTATCCAAATCGGTTCACCCAGTCAAAAGTTATGAGGTAACAAAATAAACATTAAAAAATTGGTTGTTTGTAAAGTAGGTTTACGATCGAGATGTTTACGTGATAACGTCTTATTGGTGATATAAGTTATCACCAGTAGTGACATCTAAAATGAAATTAAGTACTAATTTAAAGTTTTTTTTTCGAGCCAAGTAACAGATGGCGCTACCATCTTTATGAAATGTCGCTTGTGAGGTTTTGGTGTAACACAAGTTTCTGAACATGTCACCCGACTAAAACGATTTTAAAGACGTTATCACGTCAAAAACATACAGTCGAATTGATAACCTCCTCCTTCTTTTCAAGTCGGTTAAAAAGTAATGTTAATCTTGTTCTTCACAGTATCCCAACCCCAGTACCAGTATGGGCACTGCAAGCTAAATACGAGCTAGCATACCAGCCTCCTTGCATCCTGAAGCTCAAGTTCCCCAATCTAGTGGACGTGACAGTCCTGGATGATGGAGGGCATTTCCTGGCCTTCGAGCTGCCGAAGCCTTTCTCTGAAGATGTTCTGAAGGCGTTAGGAGAGTTCAGGAAGCTGGCGAAGAAGAATGAGAAGACTGATTTGTAAATTTAGTTGGAAATAATAAAATTTGTACAGAAAATTAAATAGCATTTTTATTATTCACTTCGCTGTTCAGGTCATCGTGCCCAATAGGCTGTGGATTCACCGATGTAAGTGACTCTTTGGGAGGGTCACGTCAGCCGTATGCATGATGACCGTCTTTACACAATGACTGCCTAGAGATGGACAACACTGCCGAGATGTACCCAGAAAGCAGTGGCGAGATGACCTACATGCGTACTGTGGGGGTTAGTTAAAAGTACGAAGCGGAAGAAAAGAGCTCTTAGAAGGAATTAGGGAAGGCTTTTGTAAACAGTTCCTTCCAGCACTTCACATACTATAATTTAAAAAAAAAACTAACGCGAAACATTGTGTTTTAAGTATATAAGTCGGGACCCATTAAAAATCTAATGATTGCATTAAATGACAAACAATTTGAAGCGCGTGTTTTTTTCCATGACATTATTACGATTCACGATGACATGACTAGAGCTTAATCTTAGGATTTATGTCGATATGTTTATTTACTTATATTTTTTTGAATCATGATTCGTGAGCAAAATATTGCATGTCAAAGTCCATTTTTAAGATTAAGGGTCCGTTCACACAGACGGCTTGCAGAGGAGAGCAGATTCTTATCACATTGAAAACAGAGTTTTTAGTGTTTGTAAGGTTTATTTTTGCATGTGCACTGCTTTTGTCATTAAGAATGCTTGAAGGCGCTTGGTGTGAAATAATAAGAGGAGAGGACCGGCTCCGATCGCGTTCTTTTTCTCGATCGTGCAGCCGTTTGGCTCCGATTGCATGCTCTTTAACGCTCGCGCAGCCGATCGCTTCCGATCGCGTGCTCTTTCTCGTTCGGGCAGCTGATCGGCTCCGATTGCGTGCTCTTTCTCGCTCGCACTGCCGATCGGCTCCGATTGCGTGCGCGCCGCCCCACGCCGACCGCCTTTTTGATAGCACAATCCGGCCCCGAGCGCAACCGACTGGCTCCGAGCGTATCCGATTGGCTGCGAACGTATCCGACCGGCTGCGAGCGCATCCGATTTCAGGTTGCTTCCAGCCGGTATATGTGGAATAGTTGGCGGCTCCGCTCGACTAACTCCATGCGTATACGATCCGGTCTGTGTGAACGGACCCATAATAGAATAACATACTCTCGTCGCGTCAACATCATTATTTAAAAAAATCATAAAAGTACCTACCTAGATAATATAATATTTGAATACGTATAATGTTTATTTGTGTTAATCATCAGCTGCTCAACAACGTAAATTATACAAAATAATGTTGTTGAAATAAAAGTTGAATGTTTCAAATATCTGTTAGACTTCTAAATACGTCCTGTACCTACTGTTGTTTCAGAGGCAAAAATCCGGCCAAGTGCGAGTCGAACTCGCACATAGAGGGTTCCGTACAATTGCGACATAAAAAGCCACACCCTTGACTGCGTAGACTTAGTGGGTTGAGGATTTTTCACAGCACAAAGAGACCACAGAGTTGAGTATGAGTTTTAACTTCAACTGGATACCTCCACGCGTTCCCGAGATAAAGGGTCTTGACAGACCGACACACAAACGGACAACAAATTTTTCCAATAAGGTTTCCGATTTTTTCCCTTTGAGGAACGGAACCCTAAAAACCTTGTTAACTTGCATGTTCTTTTACCCAACTGGCGATGGCGGAGGGTAAAGTGTTTATAACTGATCATTTAATCAGTTCTCCTTGCCATTTGTGTAACACAATGCTTTTGCCCTACAGTATTTACAAATTGGTGTCTAATAATAATAATAGATAAGGGACGAATCATTACGAAATTTAATGTTACCCCGGAACGTAAAGGACAATAGATGGAACATGGGTGGGCTTTAGACAGTACAAGACTGACACTCCCTTCCGCTCCGCCCAGAGCGGGGGAAGTTATTTGAAGGTATCCCATCCGCAAAAAAGTAGTCTGCAGTTCAGTCCGGTGTTGGCGCCCCACAATTCGGAGTGATGATGAGAAATTTGATGAACAGGCTCAAATACAAGAAGCTTAACGTACAAGGAGGTGACTGGAACAGTCAGATCTGTAACAACATGGCCACATTCTTCCCCAAGGTAAGAAGATCCATACTTGAGCGAAAACTAAGTATCTTACTTTAATAATCCTACTATCCTATCCTACTATGCTACTAATATTATAAATGCAAAAGTTTGTGTGTATGGATGTATGTTTGATCCTCTTTCACGAAAAAACTACTGAACAGATCTTGATGAAATTTCTTTTCTTTCTTTCTTTTTTCCTGTATCGTGGGTGCGTTTACAAACATTTAAACTCACATACACAAACAGCCAGACCCGAAACAACTATCTGCAGACACAACAACTATTTGTTTATATTTTTATTTATACCCGCGACACGCAGCGCAGCAGTCGATCGCTCAGCCACTGCGCCAACTGTGTCGTCAAATTTGGCACAGAGGTAGATTATAGTCTGGAATAACACATAGGATCCTTTTCTTATCATCACGCGGGTGAACCCGCGGGGCGCAGCTACTATATCATATATAACAACTTATAGATAACCTCATAATATACTGAACCTCAGGGTCTATTACTTTGTCTTTTTACAAAGATCATGGAGTGGGAGCTGGATAAGTAAATTGTCCCAAAACACTTCACTATCATCCGTCCCGTGATGTGGAGGAGAACTTCGACGCCTAAGTATCCTGTTGTTTTTAAGTTAGTTTATATTTAGTTAATTTTAAGAGTTATATTTATTTTTGTGAAGTCATGTGTAGTTTTAATAGATGATTAATATTGAATAGTTAGTCGGTACATAACAATTTCAGACGAGAATATTCTCTTGTTTCATACTTTTTAGGCATCGTACAGACGAGCAGCACTTTGTTGTCCAACTGAGCCAACTTCAGCGTCGACAGAGGTCACTGCTGCTGCCGCCATTGGTCGGCGTTTGCCGTCGACATGTGGACAGCAAACGCCAACCAGCGTGCGCGCAATCTTGTAAGTCGAATTCAAATAGACCGAGAGATCAAATATGATTGTACTACTCTGTCAAGAAAGTACCGGGAAAAGATCAATAATACACAAAATGTCTGTTATTCATCCAAATTTATTTTATCACCTTCAAAGTATGCTCCTTTAGAAACGATACACTTGCGCCAACAAATAATCCATTCATCAAAACATTTTTTAAACGCTGCTTCCGGAATTGAGTTCAGTTCTCGCCGCGAATTCTCCTTTATGTCTTCTATCGATTGAAAACGGGTGCCACGAAGTGGTAATTTGAGTTTAGGAAAAAGAAAAAAGTCAGCAGGAGCCATATCTGGTGAATATGGTGGTTGCTGGATGGTATTTGTTGAGTGTTTGGTCAAAAAATCGTTCACAATGATAGCCTTGTGCGAAGGCGCATTGTCGTGGGGCAAAATCCAAGAATTTTCTTTCCACAAATCTGGCCTTTTTCGTCGAATTTGCTCTCTTAAACGCCGCATAACGCTCAAATAATATTCTTTATTTACCGTTAGACCTTCCGGTAAGAATTCAGAGTGCACAACACCGCGATAGTCAAAGAAAACAGTCAACATGACTTTGACTTTTGATCGACTTTGGCGTGGTTTTTTCGGTTTCGGTTGGAAGGCGCCACTCCGAAGCTTGTTGACTAGTTTGCATGTCAAACTCGTAAACCCACGTCTCGTCACCAATAACAATGCGTTTCATGAATGTTGGGTCCGAACTGACTCGTTCTAGCATGTCCTCAGCGACTTTCATGCGATTGAGTTTTTGGAGAAAATTCAGATCTTTTGGGACTAGCCGAGCAGCAACATGTTTCATACCCAAATGATTAGTTACTATGGTACGGATCGACTCGTGAGATACAGAAAGTTCGGCGGCTATCTCTCTCAGAGTTGAATGGGGATTTTCAGTCACTATTTTCTTCACTTTTGCGATGTTAACTTCAGTTGCAGACGTTGACGGCCTACCAGAGCGAGGCAAATCTTCCATCACATCTCCACCGCTTTTGAACGCTTTGAACCACTTATAAGCACGAGTTTTTGATAAAGTCGATTCACCGTAAGCCTTCTGTAACATTTTCAGTGACTCCGAACACGAAATTCCATTGGCGATGCAAAATTTAAGACAAACTCTTTGTTCGATATTTTTGTCCATTATGAAATTCGCAATACACACTATATATGATATTACTAAAACCAGCACTGTATTTAATATAAATAACAGATGCAACTCAAACTCCGCGCCAAAATGGAAAACAGTTGTGCCAATCTAACAACTACAAAAAAAAACAAAAATTTTAATTTGGAACCATAAACAAATCATCCATACCCGATACTTTTTTGACTGAATGTATAATCTGAAATTACCAAGTACCAGATTGTAGTAGCAAAATTGTGAAAAGCCGTGCATGGACGTCAGAATATGCTGAAGTTATAACTGATTTCGAAATTAATGGATGAAAAAAATCAGCTGTTATTTTGTTTCCATCCTCTGTCTACTATAAAAGCTATATCCCAATGCCAAGGAATGCTACCTTGGTTACTTAATTTAAGACCTGACCTGGAATTTAAACCATAAGATCTTAAATCAGTTTAGACAATGATTACCGGTCCAGTTCCTGATTGCCCTAATTCACAATTCTTTCATGTTCGTGTTTTCGCGTCCATTCGTCCAGCGCTTAAACACGAACCTACTTTCCGTTTGCATTAACTCCCACTTGTTGAACTGATAAAAAGCTACCCTGCTATCTACATACCAACAAGCTACCCCACATCCCCATACAAATCTTAAAAAATCACACTTAAGCGTATTGGTCTAATAAAAATCAATCAGCCCTTATCTCGCGTTCGCCGGGTTTGTGCGCGAGCGACCGAGCGTCGCGACGCTCGGCCACGTGGCGCGCGCGTGTGCATACGCAAAGGGGATTAGAAGCGATAGCAAAGCTGCTTATTTGTCATAATTTGCTATTTTATTTGAGTAGGCGTTGGTGCGTTATTGATATTTTTGTGGTCCTGTGGGAGATTTTATTATCGTTAATATTATTGCAATGGATTTGACTCTGAGGGTGCTTTAAATTCGAGAGACTATAATACTAAAAACTAAAATTTTAAATACTAGAAACTAAAATTTCCTCGAACCTCCACGGTTCATTTTCTGCCTAGCCTATTCCAAACTTTGTACCACACTAAGAATTTCTCCTGTATCGTGGGTACGTTTACAAAGATTTAAATTCACATACACAAACAGCCAGACCCGGAACAAATTATCTGTAGGCCATACAAATATTTGTTCCGTGCGGGAATCGAACCCGCGACACGCAGCTCAGCAGTCGATCGCTCAGCCACTGCGTCAACCGTGTCGTATAACTATGTTGGGGTCGGCTTCCACTTTTACCGGATGCAACTGAACACCAGTATTTTACATGGAGCGACTGCCTATCTGACCTCCAGAACCCAGTTAGTTCTTAATACGATACCCCTTGGTAAGACTTGTTATCAAACTTTCGAGTTGCGGACTACCTGTAACGACTGTCAAAGATCTAAAAATGACAGCCAGGACCAACAGCTTAACATGCTTTCTGGAGGCGCGGAGGAAACTCGGTATGTAACGGGTGGTCACCCACAGACCAACCTTGGTAAGCGCGACTTGAGGCGCCACGCCGACCAAAACGCCGCGCAAGCCGTTTTTGTACAGTTTTCTAGAGCTATCTACTTGTTATTTAAAACGAACTAAGTAACAAAAAAATACATTTAATTTCTTTATAATCTTGATTCCATTATTGTAGATTTAGTTTTTATTTTTATTGAGTCATTATTTAGTAAATCTCCTTACAACAAAGCCCCCGAAATGAGAAAAAATATCAATAAAATGCATCTCCTCGTAAAGTAAACATTGTTTAATTTTGCTACTGACACTAATGGATACACAATTCTATAATGAACATTTTGGTAGAAATATTTTTTCCAAAAACCCAATACTTAATTTTATATAGATTTTATTCCAAAAAAATAGGCATTATTCACTACTGCTCTCACTCACTCACTCCTGCGCGGCAAAGAGGGAAGCGAATACTCAAGGGTATTTGCGTAGGGTACGGCCTTAATCTAAAGATCGAGCCGAGCGGCTGTTATTATTTAGCCACGAGCTCCTCGAACCACCTCGGTTATATTTCATTAGTTTTTGTTGATGCCTAAAGTAAGTAAGAATGTAAAACGTTATTATAGTACCTAATTGGTTTCATTACAGGACCTCTACATTAGAATAGGTACTACTTAAGTATTACATATAAGTACACGTGTTAAACTCATTACCCCACTTTCCGTTTGGAGTCGGTAAACAGTTAGGCTGTTTGACCAAAAAGTGACTGATGAGCTAAGTAATTAACTGTAATGACACTTAACGACAAGCCTATCATTAAGTCAAAGTACCTATAATATGCATTCGTTAAAATTAAATGCTTAATAAACAACAAGTAAAATTAGGTACTATGTCGGTTTTTATATGGCAAGGCAATGTAATTTACAAAAACATCCTTACTAATATTATAAAAGCGAAAGTGAGTTTGTTTGTTTGTTTGTTTGTTTGTTTGTTACCTCTTCACGCTTTAATGGCTAAACCGATTTTGATGAATTTTGGTACAGAGATAGTTGGGAACCAGGAGACGGACATAGGCTATTATTTTTTTAAAAAGAGTGGGATATGAGGGAGAAAGAGGGAAGAAACGGGAAAACTTGGCGTTGCTATTACAAATCAATAAGGCGCTACCGAATTTAACGCGAGCGAAGCCGCGGGCAAAAGCTAGTAGTTTATAAAAAAAAAACTTTTAGCCTGGCAATATTATTTCATCGTTTAAGAAATTTACTTACCATACTCCTCCGAAACGGCTGGACTATTTGAACGATATTTTGTATGCAGATCGGGTAGGTCTGAGAATCGGCTAACATCAATTTTTCGTACCATTCTCTAGAAAAGGAGCTGAGCAGCGGGTGAAACCGGTGGCCACAGCTAGTAAATGTATAAGTTGTTGTAATTTGAATGTGTTTTGTTTTGTGTCAGAATTTATTTTGCAAGTAGGATTTTACAAACGCTTTAACACATTGTTTTTTTTTAAACTTGATAAGATGCAGGTTAACTAGCTAAACATGCATCTCATTACCATGTCTGCAAAATTCAGCTCAATTGGAAACCAGGATGTCAAAGGTAATAATCGAAATCCCGGTTAACAAGTTCGTACAAAACACAAAATAGATTTCAACTGCTAGGATAATCTCCATTTTTCATTCCGTCATTATTCTTTTTAACCATATTGATTCATTCCAGGATGTCTAAAGATATTATTAGTGGGCCGACCAGGAATAGAGCGAGGTATATTACAGGTCGATATTTTGAGTCCACTTTGGTTCTGCATATCCTTGATTTCTTCAAGCACCCTGCTGGGGAATTCATGTCTAAGCTACCGTTTGAGGACAGGTGGTCAGTTACATTTCACTTGTTTTACATAGATAACTGGTGTGAACAAAGGTGCGGTCATGAACGTAAAGGGAACAATAATTATACTCATATTCGTATTTTGAATATTAGAGAGGAGAGTGGTGTGAAAGTCATCAATATGGTAAATGGAGCAATTATTGTCCTTAAACCTCTGCTAGAGTGAGATAAGGCAGGCTAACAAATACGTCAGGGACATGGATGGGGGAAATTCAATTTCCTTCGTGAAATGGGAAGAGGGCGGAGCGACCCGCCCCTCTAAATAGAAAGAGAAAGGAATTACACAAGCTACAAGAGGGAAAGAGAAATCAAATGCAAATATTACGTGAATAATACTTTTAATTTTAAATAGTTATAGGCTATTGGTAAATTAGAATTCATGTCCTTAATTAAAATAAAATCTTTGAGGGTTATAGGTACACTATATACAGGATGAAAGAAAATTGGAATACTCGCTTAGATAAAAAAACAGCTGGTTCATTCATTTTTGCCGCGTAGGCATTGCAGTTTTGTAAGAAACCCTTGTTTGTAATTTAACTTTAAACTGGATAAATTCTTCCTAATAACAAAAAGGTCAGGTCAGAACTCAATACTGTGGTATTATTTGCAACCCTCAATTAGTGTTCCAATAAGTAGATACATCCAGAGCCGAACACTGACTTATAACACTTATTACAAAATTAAATTAGGAAGTGACAAAGGGTTACAAAATTACAATGGATTTCGATAGGTCGCCGTAATTATCTCATTTAGCAATAAAACGGTGGGATTATTCAAATATTTGATAGAATTAAGCCATCTAAAACTACTCCTAAACTTAAACTTAAGTGCTAAACAACTAGGCATTATTTACAAAACATGTTAAATCGAAACAACAAGAGATTCGCAGGCTACGGATATTGGTAATGAATAAACCTGATGGAATGATATTTAAAGTAGTAACAAAAAGTACCGACAAATGATGAAATGTGAACATCCAGAAACATTAGAGACCTTTAACTCATCTTGACTCATTTAAATAATCTACAGAAACGATTAATATTGTTCGCTACACAATCATCTACTGCTCTTCATTTACCATCCTTATCATTTTTATCTTTACTTCCGTGACCATTTTGCATTTTACCATCATGTTCATCTTTCCCATTTTGTGCTGGCGCTATCATTAACAAGTTATTGCCATTCCGATCAGCCAAGTTCCTAAACGGCATATTTTGTCGCCATCTTGGAGAAAAGTAAAACTGATTCCTCAAAACTCGCAAATGCTCTTTAGTGATGTTGAAGTCTGTTCTATTACTTATAGTTCTTTGGAATCCTCTTCTTACTTCTTCATTTTCTTCATTACCGTATCTTTGGTATTCGTTACTCTCGTGGTAAATTTTTGTTCTTGGACAATCTTCTTCGCTAAAATATGGTCTTTTCAGGCGAAGGCGACGGGATTGAGGGCTTAATGGAGATTCGCATTTGATGGCAAGGCTTGCCGAGTTCTCTTTGTTCATGGAGAGACCGTGGGTTTTTTGCCACTCTAGGACTTCGCAGAGTAGGCCTATGTACCTGTCGAATAAATTCAAAGCAAATGTGAATGAACCGAAAATAAAAGCGCCTGATTTTTTGTAAAAAAAACCTCTGCTTCTATTTTTGAAAAATCAGGCGCTTTGGGAAATTCCATTTCCATACCCCATATCCCTTTACGGGATGTCAAAAACAACACTCAAAACCGTTCAATTCTGAAACATGTGGATCCACACTTTAGGGCACCAGCCTATTCTTATAACATGGCTTATAGCATGGCAGGAATAGCGTCACAGTTCAGTGCCACGTTGGTATTCTTTCTAATGATTAGATCCACCATACCAGTTGTGTTAAACATAATATTGATTTCGGTTAAGGTATAAATAAACTTTACATGGGAAGGACACTTAACGGAGCATGCCATGTTCCGAACGCGCCTCTCTGAACATCCTCATATTTAAACTTAAGTCCAAATCTCTTACCTGATAGCCATCCTCAGTATCTCATTCTTGGACAGCTTCTTGTCGGGTGGGTGTGTGGGCACCAACCTCCTCAGCTCTGCGAAGGCTCCACTCACGTTCTGCTGTCTCCAGCGTTCGCGGCAGTTGGTGAACAGCTTCCGAGGAGGGCGGAGCAAGCAGGAGTTAAGGGATGGCAGGTCTTCTTGTAGATTCTGTATTTACCAAGAATTTATTCAATATTACAGTGCAGCAGTGGTAGCAGAGAAGATTCTGAGGTGAGTTTAGAAAATTACGTAATCCACATTTTTTTTGTATTTTTTTGGTATCGTTCACTCTTGACTAGCCTGTTATTAATGATCATATTGATAAAATAACTGTCTGTGATTGAATAGAAGAGACAAATTGAGCAACATAGAAATCTGCTTACAAAATTTTACTGGTTGGTGTGTGTACGTATTAAATTCATTTCTCGCATTCACTTATTTTGCTCGATGATCCCTCTGAAACATGGTATCACACATTTTCCGACATCTTTTCTATAGAATCTTAAACCTGTTAGTATGAAAACATCCATTACTGCAGAAATCTATCCGTAATTTTGTTTTCGAAGACTAATTTCTAAGCCAAATTATAGCTAAAAATAGTATCTTTATTTTACTTTATTTTATCTACACAGCATTACAGACTATTCTCACCTGAAGGTTTCTGCCAGAATGCCTGTCATCATCACTGTCAGGTAGACAGAGGTCGTCACTCAACATCTCACTGTCAGGCTCTTCATCAGAACAGGACTCCTGGTCGGAAGCCATTGCTGGAGTATACCCTGTACCAAAAATTGAACATTTTTTTAAATATTGTGTGACAGTTTTTAAATTCTATAGGAAGAGATGATTCATAAAATGGTTTAAGAATTATTTAGAGTTATAACCAAGCCACTTGGAGTTCTATCTCTTGAGTCCATGTTTCCTTCGAGTCTGGCGCAACTTGAGCAGATCATTTGAAAATACAGTACTGATTACGTATACATAAACTTACGCCCCTTTTCATATGGGGGCAGGCAAAAACTACAAAACAAACCGCTTACTACGAACTTGCTAAAACCACACCCCACTAAGCAATATACTAATTCGACTATTAGACTGCAAAAAAAACTGTTTTTTTTTACGAAAGGGAATCCATCAAATAACGGAGCAGAAGGGAGTGTTAGACTTTTACTGACTAAAACCCACCCATGTTGCTTTTTGCCCTTTATGTTCCAGGGCCGCAGTATCTTTTTCTAACAACCTGCAAACCCAGCAGGCAGTGGCCCGAGCAGGCCCCTCTGTTTTGTTGACATCTCTATGAGGCGCGCGTGGAACACGAGCGCGTCGTCGACGAGGCCAAATCAAACACTAATAAAATAGTCAAAGCAAATCAAAGTGCCGATGCTCAAACTAATGGGGCAGCAGCACATGATGCTGTACCTAACGACAACGACAATGAAACAGGGTCACATTTCAGTCGCGAAGTAAATAAAGCAGCTGCGTCTATATAAAGCGCCGTTATTGTTAGCTATCGCAGGAAACAGTTATCACAGGATGTCGCTATAATTAACTAAGCACCACATACAGTCCGGCTTGTTAATTTTAATAATAAACTTTAAAAATATTAAAGTTAAGGACTAATTTGACATGGACGGAGGACCGAGGGTAGGTGAATGATTGATTTTTATAATTTAACTAGCTGATACGTCAGAGGTTGCCTTGTCATGGCAACAACCACAACGTCAGCTACCTTGTTCAACCATACCTCGGTGACCCAAACGTACAAAAACGCACCGCACACAAGCCGTTTAGGAGGACACAAATTACAATCCAGGGGTACCGGAATTTTATAATGGAGATTGCATAGAAGTTGATGCGAGAGATTGATGGCAAGTGGTCATAGATGCTACGGATAGGTACTTGGAGCAGACTGACGCCTTAGGGATTGAATTGAATACCAGAGATAATATACCAGATGATGATAACATAATGTTTTGTAGATATTAGGTGTTGATGATGACGAAATGCAGTTTCTAGCGATGAGGAAAATCAGGAACTGTGCTGGGCCGTCGCTCCAACCAACAAACCAACCTAGGCAAGCGCAGTTTAATCTGAAGATCGACCCGAGCGGCTGTTGTTATTTAACCTCAAGCTCCTTCACACATTAGTCATACACTACCTATTTGACAAATATTGTTAAAATTAATCAATTTCCTGCAATTTTCCTGTAGCAATGTTTCGGTAGATGAACCACGTTTTTGATGTGCAATTTGATCAAAGATTCGGCTTTTCCGTACCTACAGTTACTCTTTCGTTTCGTGAAAATTGATTGAAATTGGGAAATGTTCAGAATTATATTTAATTTTTAAATAAAAATCTACTTAATCGCATTCAGACTGCGTGCGTGCCAGATTATTACAAAAAAACTGGTCTTCAAATTTTTTTTTAACGATTGTTTTAAATACAACCAAGTTTCATACCGTTTCCTCCTGGAATACCTGTCACGGTTGGCATAAAAACGAATCACAAACACTTAATAAATATAATTCACAATGCAATTTAAATCGCACTAAACTTGTTGATGGCGCGACGAATCGGAGACGACTGACAAAAATCCATAACAATATTCAAATTTCGAAATGGGGTTGGCAGGAAGTCTGTGATTGGTTGATTGTGAAAACGAGATTAACCAATCGGTGTTGTGGAAGGCGGGGCGGGGTCTTTCTTTTGCAACGTTTTATAATAATTTCTCTATTGTACGCTTAATACAGAGTGTTACATTGTTATCTATCACGCAGCCGTTACTAGAGCTTTAAGCATAGCTATAGCTTTTTAGACCTGAAATACTTGAAGTGTGTCTACCTATCCGAACCAAATAGTGAGTTCCCAAATTATTCCTGAAAGGATTCTGATCTCCATCTTATAGATAATTATTTTTATTTTTTTAATTCTTGTTATGTTACGTTTCTTTCCATGAAATATAATAGTGTACCTTATTCTAAAGGTATATAAAATAAAAATATATAAGTATACATATATATTAAGAAAGATAAAAAAATATATTTTATCTTTGTAATTGTAAAACGTTATCGACTGTCCAATGTCATAAAATGTTTAATTTTATAGGCCCGCACGAGGCTATAATATTTTAGGTCTAACTAAGCCCCAAAGATTATTATTTATGATTCTGCTACTAGCTTTTGCCCGCGTCTTCGTCCGCCTTGGAGTAGGAAATCCTCATAATAAAGGTTTTCTATGGTTTAACGGATGACTATTTTTATGAAGATTTGCACCATGACCTGGTTAGACTCAACCCAGAATCATCGAAATGTCCTCAGCCATTCATCATCTTCTTAATCTTCCCAACTATGTTCGAGTCGGCTTTCAGTCTTACCAGACGAGGATGAATTCCAGTATTTTGCATGGAGGGACTGACTATCTTTTTAGAATATATTTAATCTGCCAATCTAGAGTACAATGACTCTTAGTAGGGCCACTGAGTAGGTATCTGTAACGACTGTCATAGATCTAGAAATGACAGTCTGGACCAACGGCACTAAGGACACCCGACATGAGTACAAGATTTTAGAAAATAAGTATTTTGGTCGTACTTTGTTTATTTAAAAAGTTTTTTTTTAATAAATAAATGTAATAGGTATCCGATTATATTATTATATTCTCTGCCAGACAGAGTTATTTTCGCACATAATAATATCAAAAGTAATTTATTCAAATTAGGCTGATAATCAGTACTTTTAAAACGTCAAATTACAAGAGAGTCCCACAAAACGCCCGCCCTTCGCCACTTCCTAGTGTTTTAGCTGGGAAGAAGAAGAGGTGGAAAAAACTCCATAGCAACACATCTGTCTGTCAGTTTAGAAGAACCAGATTTTATACAATTGCGTTTAACACAATGTAAATTTAAGAAAGCATTAATTCAAATTCAAAAAATAAATGTTGGATTTGGAGGATTACGATAAATGACTTATCTAATACTGCAATGAACTGAGCTACATCCATATATAGGCCAATAAATTAGTTTAAATGGAAGCGCGTGGATATTGTTAAGTCATGATGATCACTGCCACACCTAGGATGCCTGTAGCAGTGATGACTCAGATGACACCATCCTGACCTATTTTATGGAGGTTGTGGGTTTGAAATACCAAACCAAATCAGGGTCCAGTAACCCGCCGTGTCGACGACGCGATCGTGTTCCACGCGCCCCTTATAGAGATGACAGCAAAGGACAAAGGGCGAAAGAAAGAACATAGGTGGGTTTTAGTCTGTAAAAGTCTGACTCTCCCCCTAGCTCCGCTCAAAGTGGGGGCAGTTATATGATGATTTTACATGCACAAAAAATAGCCAGACCAGCGCTGGCCCCATTGCATAGCATCATGCTGACTGAAGTTAACTTTTTGTTCCGTGCTGATGCATTTATAAATAATTTGTTATACGTTGTGTTTTTTTTTTTTGTAAATTGTATGCACATGCACGGCAGTTCCCTACGACAGATATAGTAACATTTTGATTAAATTGAGGGAACTTTGTCACTCCACCCTATTCAGATTTTACAGTAGGTAGTAAACAAAGTCTCTCCTAAAAGCCTTATATTAAAAATTGGAAATTTAAATGTTTTTGAACTTAGAATTCATATAAATGTCAGTTTTATGTTATATGCAAATTATTTCATAAGTGATCATATTTATTTGTGATATACTGTTAATGAACACCATTTAATATGTTATTCAAAATAAACACAACACCTTAAAAAAATGCTCTTTCTTGCTCTGTTGTGGTCTGTCTGTCAAGACCCGGAAACGCGTGGAAGTATCGAGTTAAAATTAAAACCCTATACTGAAGAATGTGGCCCCTTTTTTTTCGGGTGGGAAATCATCCAATGACTTCCCCCGCTCTGGGCGGAGCGGGGGGGCCTTGTGAGACTTGTACTGACTAAAACCCACCCATGTTCCTTCTATTGCCCTTTACGTTCCGGGGCCGCGGTATCTCTTTCGAACAACCCGCAACCCCGGCAGGCGGACGCCCTGGCAAGCCCCTCTGCTTTGCTGACATCTCTTTGAGGCGCGCGTGAAACACGAACGCGCCGTCGACACGGCCTGTCGTCAATAGACGGACGGACGGTGAGCTACCCATTGCTCACCGTCCACAGGCCCGCATCTACGGAGTATGTGGCCCCTTGAAGCTTTATAAAAATCAATCTCTAACGGCCGCTTTCTATATTCAATCCCAATCCCTAATTTAGTCTACGCTGTAAACAGATATGGCCGTTTATATCGAAAGTTTGGACGAAACCCTCGGTACGCGTACTTGTCCGGTGAAAAAACCTTGCTTTGCACTATGAATGTATCATGAGAACAAACATTTAAACTCGCTTAAACAAACAGCCAGACCCAGAACAACTGTCGGTCATACAAATATTTGTTCCGTGCGGGGATGGAACCCGCGACACATAGCGCAGCAGTCAATCGCTCAGTCACCGCGCCAACCATGCCGTCAAACATTAAACTCGGTAATCAAATGAATGGTGTGCCAGACGCCTCTCCCCCTCGTTAAAAACCTTTAATTACCGATCGGATCGCTTCTTTTTTAATTTTCCGGAATGAAAACTTTTCTTTGTCTTTCTCCGGTTTTAATGAAACCCATGAAAAATTATAATCTGCCTGTGGCTTAGAGTTAAGATGAGCAGACTTTAACTTTTAATACCACTGCCCGTAGCCGGCTGGTAGTCAGACATTGATAAACACATTTTGTCGATTTTCCTGTTTCATTATAATGTCAAATAGCTTGCCGATAGTAAGTCTACAATGTAAACTAACAGATTTGGCACAATGTTGGTCCTATTTATGTCAGATTAGTCAATTAAATGATTTTTTTTTTCTTCCTATTTTTTATTTTCGTCTCAAATATTAAACATACTAAGTAACTTAAATAAATTAAAAAATAGCGTCAAAAAATTCGTCCTCAACGCTATCAGTTGGCAACGTCCCCAAGAGACTGGCCGCGTTGCCACGTTGTATGGCAACGCTAAGCCTCTGGCCAAAGTAAAAGCCAGCCCTTGGGTCACGGGAAGTGTCAACCAAACGTTTTGATATTTCCTTAAACAGGCTGTGAGCACAAGGACCCCACGGTCCCAGAGTTTCAACCCCAAACGGCTCGAAAATATAGTTACCAATAAGGTTACTATATTTACGCCGCTTGAGGTTCTCTGCAGCCGCAGCAGCAGCGCCAGCGCAGCACGAAGAGCTAGGAAGATGGGATGGCGCAAGAGTATCGACGCACGTTGCGTCCCACACTAAAGGCCTACCCAACTTCCACGGAAACAAAGACATACCGTCCGGTCTTTTGCCATCGTCGCGTGCCAAGCCATTGGGTTCTAAAACAGCTGGAACGCCGACGGTGACAAGAGCTCGACGGATGATGTCATTAATATTCGCGTGCCGCGCAAAACGGCCCGCACTTCGGCTGCATGATAGACCGTGGTGTCCAAGGCTGTTGACTACTTCACCACAATGACAGCGATGAGGAGAACAACAAGGAGCACCTAAACGTAAGGTAGCAGCGAGGCGGAAAGTAGTGTCATCGAATAAAGTGCCTATGCTCGACGACGGTAGTGCGTAAAGCCAAAGACCCGACTCCCACTTGCTCACAGCCAAAAGGCGCGCACGCTCAGCAGTAGTAGCAGACGTGTTCAGTAGATTATTCTGAACTACTCTGCAGAGCGGCTCGTCCCACTGTCTCTGAGAAAATGGTTTGTCGGGTTGTTCAGTGCTCGGGCAAGCGATTTTCCAAGCATCCTTAGCCTCGGAGAAGCACGGCACATCAAAATCAATCAGTGTGGAAGCCAGGATATTCCTGATTAATTTCTCAGTACCGTGGACCGAGGATAAGAAAGCTGGTAGACTAATACTAGAAATTTTGCGGACGCCGAGTCCTCCCAAACGAATGGGAAGAGTAGCTTGAGCCCAAGCTCGGTCGTCCAGAGCCACATTTAAAATCAAAGATAAAGTATGTCTGATAATTTGATCCATTTTGTCCAAAAGATGAGTGTGCTTCCATAAAGGGGAAGCACGTAGGAAATATGTTAATTTAGGGCCAAAACAGCAGTAACGAATTATAGTAATAGCCGAATGCATGTTAATTTGGAGCAATCTTTCTGAGGCATCATTAAATTTTTGGATTTTTTCATCAATAAAATCTAGAAAGGAATTCTTGAAGATAGGAGACCCAAGGAGACGAAGAGAACTTTTATCAATAATTTTGATATCTGGGGCTATTGTGTTGAATTTTGATAAAGTCAGTTTTTAAAATGCGTTCGTTCAAGCAATACGCATTTCTATAAATTTTTGTTTAAATTGCAAAGGCCGTACATTGCCCTCTCTCAAAAACTGCAACATTAATAGGTATTACAAGTTCCGCCAAAACATTGACCCACAAACTTAAAACGTGACCGTCGCGTGTTAGAAAAAAAAACAAAATCATTAGCTATTTTTAATCTGTATTATTCGATCATTTGAAATTGAATGCGCGCTCGCGATAAACCATAAACACACATTAGTAGCATATCAGTCGTCAACGGGAAACGACGCGCGATCAATTTTATACTTATCTATTCGTAAACGATACTACGAGAAAAGTTGTAACAGACAAATAGTTGTAGTTCAAGTAATACTTTTTCACGAATTTAGTCATATTTTTAGAAGAAACAAAAAGACTGTAATTGTGATAGTTTTGTTGACAATTTGTTTAGTGGAAATAATTTATAGTTGTGTTTTCATTGTAAATTGTGGACGATTTTATTTTGCATTGAGGAAGAAAAGTAAGTTTTTTTTATTATGTTTTAACAGGTGTCGGACTCTTGAAATAAAACATTCTTTTGTTAGATTTCTTGCTTTTTCCACTACGAATGTATTGTTTTTAATCACTGAGACCGGTTGTATCACCGCACATTTTTAGGATTCTGTTGACTTTCCAAAAACTGGTCCCTTAGAGATTTACCATGTCCTTCTATCTGACCGTCTGTCCATATGTCACAGCCCTTTTATTACGAGACTATTGGTACCACATATTTGAAATATAGAGAATAGATGCCCATCGCTACACAAATTTGATGCGAAATTAATAAAAATAAGGGTGGATAGTTGGATACATGCAACCGAGGGTTGAAAAAAAGAAAACATATTTATTTGTATATCTGGGGCTATCGTTAAGACGAGGTTTCTTATTAAAACAGTTTTTTCTCTAATAAATGGTGCCGGGGGCACGAAATATTTCCCCCTTTCAATTTCTAAAACTAAGAGGAGGATAATTCTGAAAAAAAAAATAGTTAGTAGAACGTATAAAACTCCTCAAACGAAAATTGGTTTCAACAAGGTTTCATACTTAGTTCTTAACTTGACTTTGTTTTTTTAACGTTACTTTGTTTTTCATTAAGATACTAAAAAACTAATTTAGTTTTGTGGTTGAGTAAAGAGGTAAATTTTAATTGAATTTGAATGAGCGTTAAAAGTATTATTATTTTATTGTTTTATGCTACGAAACTCTGTGTGAGCGAATCTGACTTTTCCGACCGGTTTTTTAAACGTACATGTCAAGTATTTAGTGAGAACTTAACTTTGTCATTCAAAGGTCAGTATGATAAGTTGATAAGACCATAAGCAAACAGTAAGAAACAAACATTTTAAATCCGTTCTTTCCGGTAATATTCTACCTAGGTAGTGAAAACTTTTTAAATTGCGACAACAATATTTTTCGTATTACCGAAAAAAAGTTTACATACTTGCGAAGGTATTACAGTTTTGATCACTATTGATTTCCATTTAATTCACGTGAAAAAAAACATTTTCAACTGACTTGAATAAATACATTCATTTTTTGCGTACATCAAGTAACTTCCCTGCTCTGGGCGGAGCGGGGGCGAGTGTCAGAATTTTACTGATTAAAACCCACCCATGTTACATGTTATACATGCATTAACTCACACTTTTCTTCCATAAGGGTAAGCAGGAACCACAGAACGGTTAACTAGATTGTATTGCTAATCAAAAAAACAATAACTACATATTTGACCTAGACGCATAGTATGCATCTGTTGTTTCCAAGCCAATTGATTAGCTTTTGTCCATGAACTCGGGCCATTCTGGACAACAATCAGTCAGACAGTTACAACATTCAATATAATCCCTAAGGGTTAAAAATTACCGCATTGAAAGAGATACCGCGGCCCCAAAACATAAAGGGCAATAGAAGGAACATGGGTGGGTTTTCATGGAACATGGGTCAGTACAAGTCTGACACTCTCCCTCCCATTTATTTGATAGTTCCCATCCGCAAAAAAAGGGTTAAGCAGAGGTGTACATAACAATACACCCACATTTCGCTTAGTATTTTAACCGACTTCAAAAAAGGAGGAGGTTCTCATTACCTACGTCCCATGTTATAGTAGGCGAGCCTACTGCTATTGACCCGACACAAACCAGTCTCCGTCATTGTTACTGTGCAATCGCTGCCGCTGATAACACTCTACCCGCCCTAGGAATCGAATACAGGGCTCCAACAACAACAACTTCAAGACTCATATGTGATTGGATACACCCGCACTCTAGGCAGTCAGCCTTGTTTCCTTATATTATTTTATCATGCATTCTAAGAACTATTCCAATACAAAAATCAACTAACTACCACTGATCATTTTAAATGTCAATAAACAATTTCAATTATCATTTGAGTTTTGGTTAGTGATGAATCATCATAATATCCCAAGTTTTCCTTCGAGACTTACTCAAAAAATAGTTCTGACTTGCCAAGTTAAAACCAAGTGCTTGCCAAGTTTTGAAAATAAGTCCTTTAACTACCGTGCCATCGCCATTCATTTGGTAATCATTCTTAGGTCAATCATTCTTATTGCCTTTATCTCAATTAATTTGGTGTTGGCGGCGTAGCATACTTCTTATTCCATACTTATTTCTCTATTCCTCGACATTTCAACACACACCTCCTTTTCTACCATACAAAAAAAATATTATTTCCCTCATTTCTACGTTTCACATGCCCATACCAAGCTAATCCAATCATTCCTTAGCCAAATTGGTTAAAATATTTTAGTAAAATAAACAACTAAAAGATTGCTAGGTTCAATTACCAATATTAATTGCTTTCTTTTGTTAAAATGTTAAAACAATGGATTTTTAAGAACAAATTACTCTTGCTTCGTTAAGATTGTATTAGGTACTCATTAGGTATAGTTATTCGGCGTAAGTAATTAACAAAAAAATAACAATGTCGTGATCGTAAACACTCTGATAATTGCGCCTCATTACGATAAACGGGCAGATCAATCTAGTTTGAAATTAAAATATTATGGTAAAAACTTCGGTGATGAGCATGCCTTAGGGTTAAGTATTATTTTATTCATAAGCTAAATTCTATGAAAACCAGCCTCAAAGAGATGTCAGCTAATCAGCCTGCCTGTCGAGGTTGTGGGTTGTTCAAAAGAGATACCGTGGCCCCAGAACACAAAGAAGTAACATGTTAGAGTTTTAGTCAGTAAAAGTCTGACCCTCTCTAGTATTTAATAATTTTCTATCAGAAAAAAATACGAGCTAGTTATTGTCTTAATACAAATCAAATGGCATGAGACTTGATTAACGCGGCAACGTACATCCTATTGAGGCTAAACGCAACTCATTGTGTATTCTCGATTTTCTCCTGTATCGTATTTTACAAGTTTCCAAGATACGCCTCTACAAATACAGTGTGTATCAAAAATACTTGATCGTACTTATTAAGGATGTACGAGTACATATCATCCAATCAAACAATTTTCTGTATGAGACAAACATCTTTAAAAAGGCCTCCTTTCTCCTTTCAAAACTCTCTATACACCGTGAGATATCTGGCTACACAAATATATCACCTGTCTCATTCAAAATTTCAACACCAATTCGACCCTCATGTGTGGAGTAGAGAATTTTATTTTGCTTTTAGGATGTTGGTCTCATTGAAAAACTGGTTCAATTGTACACTATTAAATATTTTCAACACTTTTTTGATACACGTGGAATAAAACATTACTATCAACCAATTTGTGAACCAACAAGACCGTGGCTAAGGTACGCTACCGTATCTAAAAAACCAGTAGCGAGTGTTTCGTACAAACTTGCGACATAAAGGCCATATTTTTTGACTGCGTAGACTTAAAGGATTCATTTTTAACAGCTCTAAGGGACCACAGATTTATGTATATCGTTTTAATTTCAACTCGATTCCTCCACGCGTTCCTGAGATAAAGGGTCTTGACAGACAGGCAGAAAGACGTACGGACAACAAAGTGATCCTTAAGGGTTCCGTTTTTTTAGCCTTTTGTGCTACGGAACCCAAAAAACGGTTATGTTGGTTCACGCCAAGACATATACCTCCAACATTGAAATAGGCCTCGCAATGAATTGAAGAAACTTCATGATTGATCCTTTGAATTATCGCTGGCTGATGATAAGCTATCTGAGCCGTCTGTCGTATGATGTTGTAACGAGTTAAAGCCCTCAACTACGTTGGAGATGCAAACGAGTATTGATTCATCCAAGTTTGTTATCAGTTTGCGGTTTTAACTTACTTTGAAACGATTTGCGCATATACCAATCGGTGTCTCATTGGCCGTCAAATTAAAACAATTTTCTCATTTATAATAATCTTATTTTATTGAAAACCACCACAAAGGTTTGCAATACATCATCTCAAAAGCACACGGTACCCGTTAGTTCGTTATTCAACTAAAGCCATTTGTTAACTAACTCTTATTGCCTGACGATTTTGTTCACTTTATTGTGTCAAAAATAAAATTGCAGTTACAGGGAGCGGCTACAAACTGCTACGGGCTACGATCGATCGTAGCACGTAGCCCTCAGCTCATAGCTTTTTGCATTTTCAAAACACTTCCTCGAAAACTGGTTCTTATTGCACTAAAATTAGGTTCAACATGCAATGTATTTCATACGCGTGCCTTTTTCTCATTACCGCAAAGAAAACTTTAGTTTTTTTCTGATTTCACCACAGATTACAATTAATAAATCCCTATAACCGCTTGTGACTTTTTTACAGCATGGAGGCGCATGTTTTAAGGCCTCAATATTTTATGAAAAATTTAATTGTGTTTATCAACAGAATATCAAATAAACATGGTCATTTAAAGTTAAAAGTTAAGTTTAAAGTTAAAATAATTTTTAACTTTCATTAACATTAACATAGTGTAGTCGCAGCTTTGGTGTCAATTGTAGTTAAAATTCTCAGCTCATAATATCAATATTTATTACCAAAACACAAGAGGTCTACGCACGAAAACTCATAATTTTTGTCGTCAATTGTCTTTAGAGAACTATGATATTGTGATTTTAACTGAAACATGGCTGAATAATAGTGTTTTGAGCGCGGAGCTTTTTGACGATCGGTATATAGTGTATAGGAGAGATAGAGATGGTAGGAAAAAGGACGGGGGTGGCGTGTTGATCGCTATATTAAAAACAATTAACTCAAAACGTATGGTTCAGTGGGAAAGTCAATGTGAGGATCTTTGGATAATTATAGAGGTACCTTTTTTAATGTCCATTCGTCGAATAGCTCTGTGCGCAGTTTATTTACCACCCCCTGTGTTACGTAGTAGTTTGGACAATTTTTTGGACCGCTGTAACGTGGTTCTTGAACGGACAAACTTGTGCGCCTGTATTGTCGGTGACTTTAATTTGGGTAATATACAATGGAATTTGGTACATGACGCAAAAAAAAATTATACTCCTCCTGGCATTGCTAATGTACTGACTGACTTTATTCACATGCATAAATTGTCACAACTTAATGGCATCCTGAACATGTCTGGCCGAATATTGGACCTTGTATTAAGTAATGTACCCACCGGTAGCGTTACTGCGGCCCTAAATTCCCTCAGCACCATTGATGTCCATCACCCCCCCATCGAAATCCTGATTACGGCGAGTGAAGAAACCCGACTTCCATACAATCCTCAGACTACAAAAATTAATTATAATAAACTTGATTACACGAAAATTTGCGAGAATCTAAACGTTATAAACTGGGAACAACTGTTTGAAAAAATGGCTGATGTTAACGAAATGCTACGAACGTTCTATGATAGGATCCTGCATATTATACATATGCACGAACCCTCTAAACCTACTTTTAAATATAAAAAATATCCTCCTTGGTTTAATAAAAGCTTAATAAGAGCTTTAAAAGAAAAAGAAAAAATAAGATCTCGCTTCAAAGTCTATAAAAACCCTAGGGATGAAATCGAGCTCAAATTATTAGGCAAACGGTGTTCCAAATTAGCTACCGATAGTTATAATGAGTATATTAGAGACATTGAAAATGAAATACCTAAAAATCCGAACCGCTTCTGGGCATACATTAAAGATAAGAAAGGTGGCTCTAGCTCTTATCCAGCCACAATGACTAATGGAACCGTATTAACATCAGATGGTCCAGAAATTTGTGAAATGTTCGCGTCAAATTTTTCCTCCGCTTTTAGTAGCGCGACAGTGACCCATAGTGAACCTGAGTCCGATTTTCTTCATAATATGAAGAATAACAGTCTACCACTAACAGCACCTGTGATTGATCGCGATAGCCTGTTGAACAAGCTCAAACTATTGGATATTCGTAAAGGTGCTGGGCCTGATGGTATTCCGCCAATATTTATTTATAAATGTGCTCCCGCTTTGGTTTCCCCTTTAACACTAATATTTAACAAGTCTCTTAGCTCAGGTGTTTTCCCTGATTTATGGAAAAAAGCAAAGATTATTCCAATTTATAAAAGTGATCAAAAGGATGACATTAAAAATTATAGACCGATCTCTATCTTATCAACCTTTGCTAAGGTTTTCGAATCCTTAGTTTGTCCTTGCATTCAGGCACATTTCAAATTGTATTTGAGCTTTTCTCAGCATGGTTTCGTAGGGTCTAGGTCTACTTGCACTAATCTGGCGACTTTCACAGAAATGCTATCGGATGCCATTGACTGCGGCAAGCAGATTGACGTGATTTACACAGACTTTAGCAAAGCCTTTGACCGCGTGCCTCACCATATACTTCTATCGAAGTTTTCTGCGTATGGAATCACCGGTACACTTTACGATTGGCTTAGGTCTTATCTCGAAAATCGTTCCTTCTTTGTCGCAGTTAATGGTTTCCAATCGGGAACCTACAAAACATCATCAGGTGTCCCCCAAGGCTCACATGTTGGACCAGTTCTATTTATTATGTTTGTTAATGATATCCCGCACTGCCTAAGATTCTCAGAATGTTTTATGTATGCAGACGATCTTAAATTCTCACGGATAATCGAATCTGAAAACGATTGTACATTACTTCAGAGGGATGTGGACTCGTTGGTTAAATGGTGTAATGATAATGAAATGAGCTTGAATATAAAAAAGTGCTACCACGTGAAATTCACTCGAAAAAAGAAAGCAACTGCTAGTGTATATCGCGTGGGCCCTAACGTTATCCAAGAGGTGGATCAAACAAGGGACTTAGGAGTTGTTTTCGACAGCACCTTGACATTTGTACCTCATGTCGAGGGTGTCATCAAAAAGGCTTCTAGAATGCTAGGTTTTGTCATAAGGAATGTTGCTGGATTTAAGCGTAATCGGACGAAGATCTTATTGTACAACTGCATCGTTCGTAGTATCTTAGAATACTGCAGTACGATTTGGAGACCTCATTACTCTACGCACATTCTTCGACTGGAGCGAATACAAAAGAGATTCCTCTGGCATCTAGCCTATGCTGGCGGAAACGCTAAAAGGATTCGATCCTATGAATCCCGACTATCTTATTTTAAGATGGTCTCACTTGAGAAACGTAGAACAATCATTGACTCTTCCTTTGTTTATAAGCTACTCCGGTGCAAAATTGATTGTCCTCTACTACTATCAAAGTTTCAGTTTCGTGCTCCTGCCAGAATCCCTCGTGCTCCTATAACTCCTTTACACCCTCCACTCCGCAGAACTATACTGGGTGCAAACTCTGTCGTTCCTCGTCTTTGCAAATTATTAAATAACTGCAGTGATCTTATTGACGTGCATTTTGACTCATATGCCAAGTTTCATAGAACAACTATATCAATTGTTTAATTTTAATTTAATTTTGATTTGTTTTTGCTTGTTTTTACTTTTACTTTTATTTTACTTTTATTTTAATTTTAACTTAAATTTTAATTTTGATTGTAATTTTGATTTTAATATTAATTGTGATTATAATTTGACTTTTGATTCGGAATTTAATTAATTTTGATTTTAATATTGTGATTTTAACTTGGCTTTTGATTTCGATTTTAATTTTAATTTTGTTTTTAATATTGATTGTGATATTAATTTAACTTTTATTTAGATTTTAATTTGTGATTGTAATTTAGATTTTAATATTGATTCGGATTTTAATTAATTTTAATAATTAATTTTGATTTTGATATTAATTGTGATTTTGATTTGACATTTAATTTCGATTTTAATTTTTGATTGTAATTTTGATTTCCAAATTCGCTATGTACAGTTTCTATGTGTTTCTGTTTGCTTTTCGTACTGTAAATCTAATTACGTAATGCTTTTATACTTATTAATTTTAATTTTAGTTAAGTGCTCAAATATTAATGTTTAATAATAGTTCAGTGCTTGTGGCACATCTTATTTGTTTATGGGGCATGCGGTGCTAACCTGTAATTAATTGTTACACTAACCTTGCATATTATATAGGTACTTACTGTAAATGTTATCAGTGTAAACAATTGTTGGTTGGCCAATAAAGGAAAATAAAATAAATAAATTTATAAAATAATTGCTTATAATAAAGAATTGACATTTATTTCAAATTGATTTTGATTCGGCTACCTCGCAGTCTTACGGAACAAAATAGCGTCTGTGGCAGCTAGAACCCAGGCCAGTACCAACACCATTCTAGAAACAGTTACCGAGAGTGTGTTTTCCCCTTTTTGGGCATTTTGTGGAGAAGATGACCGCTTGAGGAACTGTGTGTGAAATCTTCTGTACAAAGTGACTAATACTCAAATTGTTTTTTATTTACCTATGTATATACTAACACTACATTTAATTTTAATAAGGCGTGCTACAAACACTATGGATCTCTGTTAAAAATAAATGATTATTAAATACTGGCTGATTAGCGGCGTCATATTATTCAGCCTGAGAAAACGGGAAAAATCAAATTAAATCATAGTTTCATATCGATTAATAAATTTTGTTCTGTTATTTAATTTCTCCTTAAGTGTGAAAACATCTTTTGATTCTCGTAAGAATTCGTCACTACTGTTTTCGGCTCTATAACACTCTAGCCTAGCGGCTCGGGTGTTAAATCCGCCTCGCTAGCAACAACAAAGTTTCCTCACTTGAAAATCCTTATAAACATAAGGCTGTGCATTTGTTTTCTTCAAGTATGTTTTCTTGTTCCTGGCTGGTATAAATTCGTTGACCCTCATGTTGATACTGTTATCGTTAACTAGTAGGTCGCGCTCCGTCAAGATACACATACCTACTTTAACTATACAAATATCATCATTTTCCTCAAATTATACGAACAGCTTTAACCAGAACCCGCATACAAAACAAAATATTACAAGATATTATTAACCGTGCTTTTACTCGCGTGACGGTCGGAAATCTAGGCATGTGTCCTAAGGTTTTTAATCATCTGCCTAGCCTTTTCCCAACTATGTTGGGGTCGGCTTCCAGTCTAACCGGATGCAGCTGAATATCAGTATTTTACATGGAGCGACTGCCTATCTGACCTAAGGTTTTTAATAAATTACCAAAAACGTATAACCACAACAAAACATTTAAATCTAATCTAAAAAAGTGTTGGTTGAAAACACACACTATTCTATTAATGAGTTTATTAGAGGATAAAAACATAAAATAAATCTGTCTATTCGTTATTCTATTTTGTAAATGAAACGGTTTTACCTTACTACTACTTATCATGTTATTTCTTGTAATTAATTTGTACGCCTTGCAAGGCAAAACATAGTAAAACAACACAATTTGTTATACCATATACCATAATTTCCTATGTTTTACAAATAATTTATAACTTTGATTTTAAATTATCCCACGAGACCGTACGTAATAACCCAGATTATAGGCTAACCGTGGGTCTTTCATCTGTGTGTCTGTCTAGTAATCTACTTACACAGGTAATAAACAAACCAATAGTGGATGAACAGATTTGTACTTCCGCATTAATAATATTTGTATAAATATATGGAGAAAGACTATATTTATAACAATTCACAATTGTATACATATTGTTAAGAATATGGTCTTTCTTACTAACAGGACGCTTGAAGAGACGGACCACTCAACATCCTTCTCTTGCCCTCCAAAATTGTTTGTGTCCATACGGAAGAAGAAGAGATTCTGCGCCGACCCTACTATTCCCTACCCCCTACCTACCTACTACTACTCCTTTATTACTTGTAATTTTGTCAGATCCTCCTTTCTTGATACACCATTCTTCATACAGTCCATCCATCGCTGTTTTGGTCCTCCTCTACTCTTAAACCCATCTACATTCACAATCAAAACTTTCCTTACAATATTTTCTTCATTCCTCCGCATTACATGTGTTTACAGAGCCAAGTTGGTTTTCCTCCAGCCTTATAGTCATCCACATTCATACTCAAAGCTTTAATCCTTTCTACATTTTTCTGACGACGCGACGGTCTCACCACGTTTAGATTAACTTTTCATCTAATTTTCCTGTCATTACTCTACCTCCATACAATTAAAACCATTGACCGATTACACTAGAACTGATAGATAATAGACACTAAGTAGTAGATAGTAGATAATCACAGCATGTGAGTCGTCGCTGCCAACACGTTGGTGTTATCACTTTGAGCAACGAACTGACCACGCTCGCTCCGTAGTAAATAGTCGTGGCTTAGGCTCATAAGTACGGTGGTAATAACCACTCATTTTGATGATAAGGATACCCCCAATCGATTGATGGGTAACCTGATGAGTGTTGAGGGAATGCGGAAGTTCGTTCGTATGAGCACAAACTATGTATGCATGAATATGCCTTATGACGAATTCTGTCGCGGCAACGCGGTAGAATTCGTTAGCGAGCAATGTGTATGCCATGTTTTGGTCTCTCGTGGTGAGGGTATTTAAATATAATTATCGGAGTCATGTAGAGATAATCAAGCAATTCATTTGGGTAGGTAATTTAATTATCTACAAGGACTGATCGGATAACGCGAACACGAACCTCAAAGAGATGTCAGCAAAGCAGACAAGCCAGGGGTTGCGGGTTGTTTGAAAGAGATACCGCGGCCCCGGAACATAAAGAGCAATGAAGGAACATGGGTGGGCTTTAGTCAGTACAAGTCTGACACGGGGAGTGTCACTGCTCCACCCAGAGCCGGAGAAGTTATATAATTATTTCCCACCCAAAAAAAAGGTGTGATTGGACCCTTCATCAAGCCGTCAACCATGCATTCTGTACCTTAAATTAAGTAACTCTTCGCAAAAATTATTGCTGGGAAACGACTTGTTTTTTCGGGTGAAAAATCACGCTTTGCTGTAAAACACAATGTGCTGATGGACGCAATAGTGTAGGGTCTGTGGAGATAATTTAAAGTTTTATAACATGAAAACTTGTGTTAAAAATCTGGTGAAAAAGTCAGAACCTGACCTGACCTTCAATATCTTTGTAACTAGAAGGGTCCCACCAGATAATATGTTCCAGAACAAAACAAAATACCATTCGGCATCGTTAGGGGTATTCAAACACCCATTATAGCAATTTTCATCTGCTTAGAGACTCTTGGAGGTCTTTCGGTTTCCCTAAGCCCATCATCACCAGTTTCATTATTTACAACTTCAACTTTTTGGGGTTGCTGGCTCAAGCTTTTTGACTTTTCAAATGGCACTTGGTTAAGAATAAGCAAATTATGATACAGTTTGACTTGTATTGCAAACAATTTGTTCATTCAGTCAATCTGGCTGTATGATGGCGAAATGTGGATGTTTTATTAGGTACACCTTTGCTTTGCCGTTTTGAGATTACACGCGTGATGTTATATCATGTACTACAAAGATTCATTAGGACAAGTTTTGTTTCTCTCTCGCAATAATCTTAAAAACAATGTTTCTTTTATTACCAACTGATTATAAGAACAAAAGGTCTGCTGTGTTAATCGCCATAATGTCAGAAGTCAGACCCCTCTATCGGACTGATAGTGGTTTGATAACGAACTAATAGACAACTATCATTATTGTTTTATCAACATAATAAAAACTTACACAATATACTGCGTCAATTAAGTGGCCGACTGTTTTTTTGCAAAGATAGAGCACAGTCGGCAAAAAGGAATTACGACTGTTTGGATTTCCTCATCGTAATTTCTAAGTAACAACTTTGAATCTAGATGTTTTCGAGCCGACAATTAAATAAACTAAACTCTTATTAAAATAAATTTAAAAAAAAAATGGGGGACGGGCATACCGCATACCCCTCATGTCCATGCATGCAAACTTTAGAGTTATCCATGCTTGCTGTGCTATTCACTTGAAACACTAGAAAGGGTTTCGAATTAAACCACCATATTAGTGAGAGTCAAGATGGCGGGTGTACCATAGCGAATTAAATTGTACTAATTACCAAAAAAAATTACCTAAAATGTACTATTTAGTACCTAGGTCAAAAAAAATTGTACCTCTTTCACAACGAAATTATTTAGAAAATAAGGTACACCCGCCATATTGACAGTCAAGATGGCGGGTGTACTATAATGTTTTATTATTTAACCATTACGCATTAAATATAATTACACCAAAAAATTGTACCTAAAAAGTACCTCAATTAATAGAAAACATACAATTGAAAAGTTGAATAGTTTCTGAGAAATAAAACAAACGTATTTTGTATAAAACTAAACACTATAAATTTCATGATTTTATTGATATAGATTTTTTTTGGAGGTCAGATAGGCAGTCGCTCCATGTAAAATACTGATGTTCAGCTGCATCAGGTTAGACTGGAAGCCGACCCTAACATAGTTGGGAAAAGGCTAGGCAGATGATGACATTTATATTTAAAGGATAATTATATTTAAGTGTAATTATATTTAATGCGTAATGGTTAAATAATAAAACATTATAGTACACCCGTCATCTTGACTGTCAATATGGCGGGTGTACCTTATTTTCTAAATAATTTTGTTGTGAAAGAGGTACAATTTTTTTTGACCTAGGTACTAAATAGTACATTTTAGGTACATTTTTTTGGTAATTAGTACAATTTAATTTGCTATGGTACACCCGCCATCTTGACTCTCACCCATATTATCAGTAAGCTGGTATATTATATTCTATAGGGGTACGCGAACTCGTTGGCAGGAGTAAATGTGGACTAGCCAAGACGGACCCTTCTTATCAGATGGGAATTCATTAAATATCTTCTCTCGCTCTGGGCGGAGCGAAAGGGAGTGTTAGAGTATGACTAATTAAAACCCATCTATGTTCCTTCTTATGTCCTTTACGTTCCGAGGTAAATCTTACGAACAACCCGCACGCTGCTCAACCCGACTCTAACATAGTTGGGAAATGGCTGGGTAGATGATGAGGTGACGAAGAACAAGTATGTGAACTATGACAATTCCGATAAGTAACTGAAATAATAAGTATCAATATTCTATGTCATTCATGACATATCCAATCGGGAATACACGCAACTATATTGATTTCAATCAACCAATCTTTATTTGTTTACACAGGTATTACAGAAAAATCTTATCCAAACATTTTAGCTGTGACCTCGTACAAAGATATTAATCGTCAGTTTGAACACAAAATCATAATTTGCTACATAGGCCGTGTATTCAAATCTAGACCTTTTCTCGACGTTTTATAAGTGCCCATGTAGGCCTATGTGAAATAAAAATATTTTGATTTGATTTGATTTGATTAGACCAAAATCACATGATTCCAAAAACGAAACAATTCCACCAATCAATGAGAGTGCAGTAAACCTAAAGTTTACGAGCAAGTTTGTAAGTATGACACACTTGCAATTTTGTTAAGTGGTCTTAGGAGTTTGGACCTCATTATCCTCTTATAGGAATCTTTGTAACTATTATAACAATAATCAATATGTCTCATTATTAATAGCTCCTAATTAAAAGTCATAGTAATTATTGTAAAGTTTTGCGGTTTTTTTTTTGGTATTTTTAAAGTGTTTTTTTTATTAGTTTATTTCATTTGAATATGTGTAGGTAGTTCTCGAAACCAATAGTTATATTGTTTTATATGATATAATATTTGTACCCTATCATAATAATGTCGTATTTAGCCCAAAGGTTGACTGAGAGAGAATGCATAAGGCATTCTCTCTCAGTCAACAATTTTTTTTTTTAGCATTAAGTCCGCCTATGTACTACTATTGTACATTAAGTTTAAATAAATAAATTATCTTAGACGATTATATTGTAACTAAACGATTATATTGTATTTAAACCTGCAAAGCCTCGTGCCAAGATTGCTGCTATCTGTAATGTTTAAAGATTAGGAATCGACTAATACAACATAGAGAAAGCTTAGGTCATATAGATAGGTAATATTTTAATTGTAGGTGATAGACGGATATTATTGTGAAAGAAAATGTATTTAAGAATTTATATACCCAAACAGGATTATTATTTTTTTAAATTCGGTGTGTGTTTGTTTGTCATTCTGTAAATGTGACAGTGCCGCTTAAAACATAAAAAGTACTTAAATTAACATGGTCATTTTGTGGTTTATTTAGTCTTCATTCAAGATTCTTTATTTTCATGAAACAGGGTGGCAAATTTTGTATGGAAGAAGGCGAATCCTAGACCAGATTGACTAGAAATTTTGTATAAGCATTCTTTCACGTAATTAATAGACTATAAAACATGTCGCTTCGACACTAAGAATAAGAACTAGTTTATAGGTAATAAGGGCAAGTTAATGAGTAAATACCTACTTTCTAGGTTATCTTTATCACGAAGCTTACACTACTCGTAACATTTATATAGTGCGTGTTATTGACATATCAATTGATTATAAAAGCTAATCAAATGTATATAGATGACAACTTAGCGTTAACCTCCAGGGGGTCTCAAATCCTGCCTTAGGAGAATCATAATAGGATATTAATATGAATATCGTTAAGATTCTTAAAATAATATTGTGAAATACCACTCTGTGACCATTTTAAAGTAATTCATATTATAAACCTACTAGCTTTTTCGCTCGCATTAAATTCGGGGCAACAAAGTTCCCGTTTGCTGATTTGCAGGTACCTGCTACCTGCAGTTTTTGCCATTGCGCCTTATTGATTTGTAATAGCAACGCTATGTTTTTCCTTTTCTTCCCTCTATATCCCTCACATCCCACCTTTTTTTTTTAAATAGCCTATGTCCGTCTCCTGGTTCCCAACTATCTCTGTTTTGGTACAGAAATTCATCAAAATCGGTTTAGCCATTAAAGCGTGAAGAAGTAACAAACAAACTCACTTTCGTTTTTATAATATTATATTAGTAAGGATTATGATACCACTTAAGCACCACTTTAGATCCCCTGGTTTGTTCATATGGCAGTGAAACTGACGACCCACCTGTAATTGTACTAGAGGATGCATTGTCATTCCAACGCGATGGATTTCGGCTTTTCAAGCTCATGCTCCGATACCTTATACCAGATAGTTTTTATTTCGTACCTAAAAAGAAAAAATATTGGACCAGATTTTGATGTTCGCCTGTCTCTCTGTCAAAAGTTTATCTCGAAAGCGTGGAGATTTAACGTTAAAATTAAAACTAAATGCGCACGTAGGTACGTCTGTGGTCCCTTTTTTGGGGTGGGAAATCATCAAATAACTTCCCCCGCTCTGGGCGGAGCGGAGAGGAGAGTCAGACTTGGACTGACTAAAACCCACCCATGTTCCTTCTATTGCCCTTTACGTTCTGCGGCCGCGGTATCTCTTTCGAACAACCCGCAACCCCGGCAACTGTGGTCCCTTTGTGCTGTGAATCAAGCCTCTTTCAAAAGTCAAAAGATATGGTTGTTTATGTCGCGAGTTTGACGCGCTCTTGAACAATTTTTTAATCATTAAAATTTGTTGCTTTAAATCGTGCCGTGTTAATAAATGCTAATGATATTTTCTTACATTCTGTTTTATTGTAACTGAAGAATGCGAAAAACCACTCGATCTTACTAATTATTATTCTACGATCACAAGGAATCAAAAGTTATTTTTAAACACGTGCTCACAATTCACTCAGTATTTTACGCGATATGGTCATACAAACTAACAAAACAAATAGCCGGGCACGTGTTATGTAATCGTTCAAGGCCATTTAAGCCGTACAGTTGGTGCCAAAATAAGCGACCTTTTTAAATAAACCAGATGGCCACAGACCAGCTTCTACAAAATTACAACTTTGTTTTTGACGTGATAACGTCTTTAAAATCGTTTTAGTCGGGTGACATGTTCAGAAACTTGTGTCACACCAAAACCTCACAAGCGACATTTCATAAAGATGGTAGCGCCATCTGTTACTTGGCTCGAAAAAAAAACTTTAAATTAGTACTTAATTTCATTTTAGATGTCACTACTGGTGATAACTTATATCACCAATAAGACGTTATCACGTAAACATCTCGATCGTAAACCTACTTTACAAACAACCAATTTTTTTTTAAGGATTTTTATTTAAATACCTTGTAGGAAAGTACTGAGAATGTTTATGTTCCTGGTTTCCCAATGATTAACTAACTAACTCCCGTTTGCATTTTTATTGTTTGCCAAAACACGGTAGGTACAGTTTATTGCTTCTTCTGGCCCGTAGTGTAGCAACCAATAAAGTGACAATAAGCATAATTTATACAACACGTAACGTTTCTATTAACATATCTACATATTTGAGGACAGTTGGTCCTTCTCTTGTCGGAAATAGGTTATGTTTGTACCTATATGGTGCTCCGCCTTTTACCGAAGGCAACCTGAAAAATTCTTTGAACTTCATCGAGTATCCATCGACCATATACTGCTTGACTCACACCTGCTCTACAAATTACTTGTTCTAGTTTTTTTCGGATGGAAAATCATCAGAATAATGTCTTCTCCGTGCGTAAAGGAGTGTCAGATTTGTACTGACTAAAACCCATGTCATGTTTCTTTTTTTCCGGTATTTATGTCAAACCAACAGCAGGCAGTGGTCATGACGAGTTTCTTTGCTGACATGTCTTTAAGGCGAGCATGGAACTCGAACGCGCGGTCGACACGGCCTGTCGTCACTTTTATCGTGACGAAACCTAAGTTTGGATTCCAATCTAACCGGATGCAAATCAATGCCAGTATTTTAGATGGAGCGACTGCCTATCTGACCTCCACAAAATACGTGAGCTCGAGCTCACGTACTAGTCTTATACATAAAATTCTCGTGTCACAGTTTTAGTTGCCATACTCCTTCAAAACAGCTAAGCAGTGGGTAAAACCGCTGGGTACAGCTAGTCTACGTATAAATAAATAAATATCTTGGGACAACTCACACACGGTCATCTGATCCCAAGCTAAGCAGAGCTTGTGTTATGGTAACCAGACAACTGATATACATACTTATATAATTTATAAATACATACATATTATAGATAAATCACATCCAGACACAGAACAAACAATCATGCTCATCACACAAAGTTTGTCCTGGGTGGGAATCGAACCCACGACCTCCGGCTTAGCAGTCAGAGCCACTAACCACTAGACCAACAGGCCCGTCAAAAAAAAAAAAATCCGTAAAATCTATCCTTGCATGTAATAAGGCCAAAATACTTAACCACTTCATTTCAAACCTACTAACAAATTGACATATAAACCACAAACCAAGGTGTTCGCGAAGTGGTTTGTTTAGTATTAATTACAATAATTATGAATTATAATGATTGTCCGCAGGTTCGCCAAGTAGTCCGGACGAAGTGATGTGACTCAAACATGGATCCACAAGAATTAGTGCCTTTAGAATGTGAGTTTATTTATTTGTATGTATTTTGAGTTAAAAAGGACAATGACCAAAAAAACCAATCTTACATGTTTTCCCAGAGGATCCGTCATACGTATTTCAAATATTTAATCACTTATTTTGGTAAATACATTCGACTAAAATAAGCAAAATACCTATATATTTTCCTATTCACCACAATTATTCTTAATTTTTTTTAATGCTACTTGGTCTAGCTTAGATTCAACCATCCTTGTGGGATTTCATGACTTCTGCTTAACTAGTACATATTAGTTAAGCTTTGACCAAATTGAGGCGATTCCCGTGCGGGACGATTTGTTAAAGTCAAATACAGCCACGGTATGTTTGCCTCGGAGTGGCCAAGTCTTTACCTGTTGTCATCGTTCACCCTAAAATCACTTATTCTTCTTCAGCGGGTCTCCGACAACCACGAGTTGTCCATGGTACCAAGAACTGCTACCTCGCCCCCCGCACCTGCTACACCGCTCCGCTCAGACTGTGCCGGCTTCTGGCGCTGCTCATCTGTCTGCCGTCCATAGTGCTCATGGTACCACTATATTTAAGGTAAAGGAATTTTTAATCAACCTGTAATGCATTAAACATTAGACCACGGGCGATCGCGTCTACGTTTTCGGGTAGAGCTTCACTGATTCCGAAGGAACTACTCAACACATGCATATAGAAGTGAGCGGAAAAATTGGAGGAAGCCCTCAGCCGTACTGTCCAACTGGGATAGTACAGGCAGAGGCTATATTGTTTTTGTGACTGACGACAACTGACAATCCACCTGTGGTCATGGCATCCAAGCGACATTTATACTAGAAGAAGTTCGTACGTTGTGCTGTCATTATCACTATCTAGCTTAATCTTATTACGACCGAAAGAAAAAAAAATACCATAAAATATACTTATTTATTTATGCATACACAAAATACTTAACAGGACATTACATTAAGACTGAAGAGCACAAAGGTATGGTGTATTTTTTGCAGCAGACCTGCGAGAGGGAAGTTGGATGAGATTTGTAGACGACACTGTGTCTACAAGAAAAGACAAAACAGGAAAACAAAATACTTTGTGCAGATTCGCAAATTTTGCATTTGCCGAGTGCTTCTAACTGAGAAATTCAATCGTCAGCAACCTTATTATTGTAAAGTTTAGTCAAATCAGCAGGCTGGAGACTCCATTTGCGCCCGACTTGTGCCTGTCATAGTATCCTATGTGTTATTTCAGACCATAATCTACCTCTGTGCCTCCGTTCCTCCGTTCAGCTGTTTTGAGGAGAAAGAGTAACAAACATCCATACATCCATCCATACATCCTCACAAACATTCGCATTTATAAGATTAGTAGGATTATAATATAATTAGTAGGATGTTTTCACGAACATAGTATTTTGGAATCCGTACTATAACGAAATAAGTCTTTTCCCAAACAACCTTTAATTCACGAGAAAATTGCTGTATGCACTTTTTGCTCGCGAGTGTACGCAAACCCTTGAATAATACAAGTGTGGCATTATGTTTAAGCCTTCACTTTATTTCTACCTATCTGCATGATGTTATGTAAACTTAAAGTGTCTAGACAAGTCACTATCGACATAATAACTATGTCACACAATTATCAGTACATGTATCTATTTAATGTACTAGTACGTATTGGACAAAGGGATCTATAATTATCTCCAGGCTGGCACTCGAAGGCAAGTGCTGGTCGTTAACCTAAGCATCAGTGCTACTCACAGTTTTAAACCTGTTACGTGTTCTTGGGAATAATCTATGTACCTAATATAAAAGGGATAATCACTGACTGTCATCAATCTCATTCAATCCCTGAAGGGATGAAACAGGGCGGTGGTTAATGACTGGACATTGTAGGGATGCCGTATCTCGAAAGAAAAAAACGGAAACCTTACAGAATTACTTTGTTGCCCGTTATCTGTCTGTCAAGACCTTTTATTTCGGTAACACGTGGAGGTGTCAAGTTGAAATCCTTACTAATAATATAAAAGCGAAAGTGGGTTTGTTTGTTTGTTACGTCTTCACAACTAAATGCCTAAACCGATTTTTATGAATTTTGGTACAGAGATAGTTGAGACCCTGGAGACGGACAAAGGCTATTTTTTAACCGACTTCAAAAAAGGAGGAGGTTCTCAATTCGACTGTATTTTTTTTTTTTGTGTTTGTTACCTCATAACTCTGGTCTGGGTGAACCGATTTTGATTTTTTTTCTTTTTTTTTATTCGAAAGCTGGTGGTTGACGTTTGTTCCCATAAAAAAAATATCAAGATCCGGCCAGTAGTTTTTGAGTTATCTTTAATAATGCGTATTAGATTGACTTCGTCTACGTTGATGATATAATTTTAGAGGTTTTCGAAGACAAATGAACAAAAAAAAAACGCTATGCACTATGATTTGGAAGGTCATCGCAGTTTTTTGAGGTGATTGTATTTTAATTTGGTGATAGATCTTCAGTGATATACAACGGAACTCTTCAATAAATGACCGCAAAACTGCCGTGATTGCTGCAATCACATGTATAAGTATGGGTTTCGCCAGGGTAGGCAGGCGAGTGGGAGCAGGGTGCCCGTACCCCCTCCCCTCCCCTCACCTAGTCATTAAGAAACATAATCATCAGATCAAGTATCAGCTGTATCCCCTAGGCGATGATGCATATGATTTCTGAATTGCTTTTAAACTAAAGCATAATTTAAAGTACGGCCAACGAGAAGCGATACGAAAGGTCATTAACCTAAAGAACAACTGTGGCGTTGACAATCTAATATTTATCTCTTTCCATCTTGTGCCTTTGTCGTAATGTCTCGTTCTCCCGGCAAAAACATGACAACGTTAAGACGGGTTCGCCAACATTCGGGCGGCCATTTTAGATGGGGTTTTAGCATGGGTTTTGTTTACATTTGGTATCGCTTCTCGTTGGCCGTACTTTAGAAAGTATTTAATACTATAGCGTGATATGGAACTAAAGCTTGTATTTAAGACGGGACCTACGCACTAAAAAGTTAAAAATAACCGTGTTTGCGAATTATATCATAATACTATAACTAAAAATGCTGAAATAAAAAACTTTTTTGCAAAAAATAAAACCGACTTCCAAAAAAAAAACTAAAAAGTGGAAAATAACTTTATTTCCGGAAGTCGGTGGCAAAAAAGTCAACGAAACCAACAAAAGCCACTGACTTATTTTTAAAGTGATAAATGAGGGAGAAAGAGGGAAGAAAAGGGAAAACTTAGCTTTGCTATTACAATAAATAAGGCGCAAGGGCAAAAACTTAGTTAGTTTCTGCAAATCAGGAAAGGGGAACTGTGTGTGTGAGGATAAAACGCGTATGTGTTAATCCAGGCTATCTAGCTATCTACCTACCAAATTTCACCCAAATCGGTGCTTACATACCTACATACAAACTTACGCCTTTATAATATTACTAGCATTTGCCCCCGGCTTCGCTCGCGTTAAATTCGGGGAAATTTAACGCGAGCGGAGCCGGGGGCAAAAGCTAGTTAAAACTATAAACTCAAATCTGTAGTCATTTGGAGCTGCGAAAAAATCAACCCAGTCCACTCAGCCAAAAGGTATGGCCGTTTATGTCGCAAGTTTGTACAGAACCATAAAACTGATTAATCCTTACTAATATTATAAAAGCGATAGTGAGTTTGTTTGTTACGTTTTCACGCCTAAATGGCGAAACCGATTTTCATGAATTTTGGTACAGAGATAGTTGGGACCCTGGAGACGGACATGAGCTAATTTAAAAAAAAAAGTGCGACAAGGGGGAGACAGAGGGAAGAATGAAAGGGGAGAGTTAGCGTTAGCCCAAAGTAACTATGCCACGCGGTCGAAGTCGCGTGCGGAAACTAGTAAAAAATAAGCTTGACTTGGCGGTTCAGCAAGTTGTCATAAAATCTCTTCCAGCCATATAAACCTACTACAGTTGCAATTATGATTACTTCAAAATTGTTTAAAACATTTAATCGCCTTGCTATGCTTGAGTAATAATTAATTAATTAATGATAATGATATAGTACATAATCGATTTATAATCCCTACTAGGTTAACATTCATGCAACGTCTGAGATAAGAACAGCTGATGTATTCATAACAATGCTACACATAAATTAGTGATATTTAACTTGTACCAAGTACTCTATCGCTTATCCATATGAGTACGTACATTGTATCCGAGTAAACAGTACGAGTGTTAAGTGGAGAGGTACATAATTAGTGCTTGTAGCTGACAATAATCACGTCACACAACACTATCCTTACTAATATTACTTATAAAAGCGAAAGTGAGTTTGTTTGTTTGTTACGTCTTCACGCCTTAATGACTAAACTGATTTTGATGAATTTTGGTATAGAGCTAGTTTGGACTTTGGAGACGGACAAAGGCATTTTTTTTTTAAAGTGGGATATGAGGGAGTAAGAGGGATGAAAAGGGAAAACTTAGCTTCGCTATTACAATAAATCAGGCGCAAGGGCAAAAACTACAGGTAGCAGGTACCTGCAAATCAGGAAAGGGGAACTGTGTTACCCCGAATTTAACGCAAGCGAAGCCGCGGGCAAAAGCTAGTAATATTATAAAGGCGAAAGTTTGTATGTATGTGTTTGTTTGTTACTCCGTCACGAGCAAACCTGAGCACCGATTAGGGTGAAATTTGGTAGGTAGATAGCTACACAGCCTGAATTAACACATACGCTTTTTATCCTGCTAAAACCATAGTGCGCAGCTAGTGAATAATAAGATGCGGTTATAAAGGTTCCGATACTCTCTAGTTTGAATCGGCTAACTGACAGACAAATTAACGCGCGCAGCGCAGCTATCCTTTCTTGGCGGGCGTGAAATCATTAAATAACTTCCCCCTCATTGGGCAGAGCGGGGAGGAGTGTCAGGATTTTAGTGACTGGCATGTTCCTTCTATTGTCTTTTATGTTCCGGGGCCGCGGTACCGTTTTCGAACAACCCGCAACAGCCCAGTTCTCCTGGCAAAACTCTCCGTACCCTTTTCTACGTAGCGATGAACAGTTGAGTGTCTACAAGCCCGCCACATACATATTTCTAATCACTGCAACACCTGAAAGACAAATACAATACGGACAAGGCCATAAAACTAAACTGAAAACCCATAAAACAATTCTACTTCTATTCTGATTCGGATCCCACACCATAATAAGAAACTAAAATAGGGTTAGTGTCCAGGGTCATAGTAACTACATTCTATTTAGTCCGTCTTTTAGATTATTCAAAAATAAAATGACAACAATATACCCATTAAAGTTACGTGTGACGTCACTCGTTGCGAAAAAATGCAGCAACGCGTAAATACAAAAATCCGTGTAGTGGTAAAAATACCGTGTGTCCCTTATCCTTACTCCTTACTATATATATTATATATACAATATGTTGATTTGCATCCTCGTCAAAATTTAGGAGGTGCTAGTAAAAGTCATAAATAATCAATGAAAATTACGGTACCTGATCAATAATAATATACGGCGCTTTTATGATCTGTCTCTGTGTGTTTAAATTTAACAGTATTACAGAATATTTCACTTCAAAAGTAGAGAATCACCTACAGAACACACAGAACAGTGTGCGTGAGCGTCGGCGCATACGTATCATACAGCGGCATGCACGCACCTGTGTGCACTTACCGATTTCTGAAAATACGAAAAAAGTAAAAAAAAAAAAAACTACTTATTTTATTATCGATTCGGGTCGAGAATCATTAGCATAGTTACGTCCTTGAATTTGACGAGGATGCAAAACAACACGCTGTATATTATAAAAGCGAAAGTGAGTTTGTTTGTTTGTTACCTCTTCACGCTTTAATGGTTACACCGATTTTGATGAATTTTGGTACAGAGATAGTTGGGAACCAGGAGACGGACATAGGCTAATATTTTTTTTAAAAAAGTGGGATGTGAGGGAGAAAGAGGGAAGAAAAGTCAAAACTTAGCGTTGCTATTACAAATCAATAAGGCGCAAGGGGAACTGTGTTACCCCGAATTTAACGCGAGCGAAGCCGCGGGCTAAAGCTAGTTTTACAATAATCTGAAAGACAGACTATTTTTTTTAAACTAGCCTATTATTTCAACCTCCCTCTCTTCATCCAGGAGACGTAGTACACTGGTGAATTGGCAAAGAGTGGCATTCACTAGTAGTAGTGCTGACAATAACCGGAATGCTTCCTTGTTCCAGATACCGTGTGTACTCCGGCCAGATGTACCCGATGAGCATGACGGACATGCGGCTGATAGACAGTAAGATATCACCCACTTGGTGCCAGGTAGGTGTGTACCATTGTATGCCAACCTTTCTCATCACATCATCGATACCGGCCACGCTGCCTATTCGAGCTCATTAACCATATACTCAATTCTGTGGTCCCTTTGTGCTGTAAAAAAATCCACCCTCTAAGTCTTCGCAGTAAAAAGAAATGGCTGTTTATGTCGCAAGTTTGTACGGAACTCTCGATGCGCGAGTCCGACTCTTGGCTGGTGTTTTCCCAGTAAATATATTGCAAGGGAAAAACAAGATCACTATTAAGCCCCTTACCAAGTACAGGATTTGCCAAAATAATCACGTTGCAAATCACACTCTGAATGTATGTACCTAAATCTAGATCTAGCTTGAGACACGTGTCAGTATGAGGAACACGTCACAATATAACCACTAACAATACTGTTTGTTAATCACACTTCTGCATAAATAAATATTATATTAATATATACATAGGTTGGTAATCAGAGGACACGTGTATGAGTATACTAGAATCACGGTTGTGGCTGTCTCTCGCAGTCTTTTTCTTTTTAGGGTTCCGAACCCTCATTAGATCACTTTGTTCTCCGCCTGTCTATCTGACAAGACCCTTTATCTCGGGAAAGCGTGAAGGTATCGGGTTGAAATCAAAACACATACTCAAATGTGTGGTCCCTTGGAGCTATGAAAAATCAGTGCAAGCAGTCTAAAGATCGGTGCGCTTGTTTGACTCGCATTTGGCCTTTTTTTTACCATATAGTTATACTAGCTTTTGCCGGGGTAAATTCGGGGTAACACAGTTCCCCTTTCCTGATTTGCAGGTACCTGCTACCTGTAGTTTTTGCCCTTGCACCTTATTTATTGTAATAGCAAAGCTAAGTTTTCCTTTTTTTCCCTTTCTTTTCCTCATTTCACACTTTAACAAAAAAGAGCTGCTATGTCCGTCTCCAGGATCCCAACTATCTGTGTACCGAAATTCATCAAAATCGGTTTAGCCATTTAGGCAAGAAGACGTAACAAACAAACTCACTTTCGCTTTTATAATATTATATAGTAAGGATGCTCTTGCTATCATTTCATCCCTTCACCAAAATTGACTACGAACGGGATAAAAAACACTCATAACAAAAAAAAAACAGATCTAATAGGCAATTTGTAGAGTAAAATTTTTGCAAAACTGATCTTTAAGAAAGATGTGATTGAAGGAATTTGAAGATGGTTTTTATTGGCAAGACCAACAAAAAGACTTGGCAAATATCGTAGTGAATGATGATACAAAACAAACTTATTTGGAGCAGAATGATTCAGAGAGCCGACCCCATAAAAAGATAGGATAATGCCAGAGGAACAAGAATACCGCTAAATAGAAGTGGTAAGAGATTAGGGAGGCTTTTGCCCTGGAGACGAAAAATCCAGTGCATAAACAGCAGCAGCAACACCTCTAATTTAAAGCACCTTTTTAGCATGGTATCTATTTAACCGACTTCAAAAAAAGGAGGAGGTTCTCAATTCGATCCTATGTTTTTTTTTTTTTTATGTTTGTTACCTCATAATCATAACTCTGGTCTGGGTGAACCGATTTTAAAATTCTTTTTTTCCTAAGTTTAAAGTCAAACTTGAACCGGATCAAACTGGAAGTCAGGAATAATTTCTTCTTGACAGCAAAAATACAAATAAGCTTACGGCTGCTATACTTACTAATTATGCCTTTTTACAACCAGACAACCATTAAATAAATACTCCTGATAACACTGTAACACATTTTATTATATCTACTATAAACATACGGTAATACACCTTATGATCTGAAAGTTGAGGTTTAAAATTGATCATAACTTTGTACCCGAGCCAAATAATATTTAATGTTCTGACCGATAACGTTATCTGGATATATTTATCTTTACAGTTGGTCTTAGAGACTTAAGCAAATGTTTTACGAGACATAAAATAATAAACACAATCTTTTCAATGCGTTTTTTTTTGCGACAATCGATTGTATGATTTATTATCTATCAATGAAAAAATGCCTTTAAAGGCCGTGTTCTGAGATCTACATTTCTATTATAAAGATTACTAGATTACTTATTGCAGTGTGAGAAAGGGATGGCGCTAGTTAATCTATATAGCTCGCTCTCTTTCCTTCACTGGAATAAGTATTGCTTTTTTTTAGACGTCGCGGTAGGTTAGCAAATCTTTTTGCTAAGTATCTTGGTTATGGTAACATAATACGCAATAAATTTCTGGTGCCTTAGCTGTTAGACCAGCTACCATTTCAACAAACTGGTGTCTTTTTGCTTCGGTTAAAAATGGAATAAAAACCAGTCAACAGGGAGTTGGATTAAAATACTTTGGTTTCCGTAGCACCAAACAATATAATAACACTCAATCAAATATAAACTTGACACTCAACAGCAAAAGTAAATTTGTTTTTCATAATTTGTTAATGAAAAACAAATTCAAAGTTTAAACAAAATAAAGGGGGGAAATTTTCTGAAATAACTTTGACATCTCTCAACTCTCAACTGCTTACAAAAGAGTTTTGTTAGCTTATGTAAATCTAAGTTATACAATTTCAGTCCAACTGAGTAATAGCACCCTATTCTTTTAATGTCCCCATTGCTTGTAGACCCAGGTGGTGCGCTCCAACACGACGTTCAACGCGTTCGTGGTGCCAGGCCCCCCGGAGCTGACTGAAGACCTGGTGCCTGTCTCCATGACGAGGGAACTAGAACTGGAAGACGATATGAAGGAGTACTGGGGCTTCTACCTGCTGAAGGGCTCTTCTGTCACTGTGTCTGCTTGCGTCAGGTGAGATTTCAGAATGACATAATATCCCGGTTTGATGGGTTAACAATACATAGAACAATTAAACTTTTGCATTTATAATACTTACAACAAAATCAAACAAAAAAGCCAGTAGTCATTTCATGGTTTAACTTACTTGGTATTGCTAACTATTTGGTAAATAATGTTTCCAAGAAAAAAAAATACTAATAATTACACATCCAACATACGTAATTTTTAGAGTACCGTACCTAAAGGGTAAAACGCTTTACGTCCGTATGTGGACATACGAACGTAAAACGCTTTACCCTGTCTTTATGAACCGTAACAATTGGTAAAAATTTTCACCGATGATGTATTTCTGTAGCCGCTATACAAATACTATGATAAACAGAATAAAATAAATATTTAAGGGGGCTCCCATTCAATAAATGTTCTTTTGCTGTTTTTATAAATATGGAACCCGTGCGCAAATCCGACTCGCACTTGGCTGATTTCTTTTTGTTCATCGTTGACTATGCAATATTAAAGACCAGTTTCTCACAGCTACCCTGGCGCGTCCCTCATCATGATTAAGGGGTACAAGCACTTGCAGGACTGCGCGTACATCGGAGACGATTCCTCAGAGGAAATGAAAGAGTTGGAAGAAGCTTTCGGCCTAGGCCTGCTGTCAGAGAAGTTATACCTTGAGAAAGTCAAGAACCTGGCCATTGTTGAAGGAAAGGTTAATCATCCTGGTGAGTAACAAAATCGGTTAATACCATACCATAGCATATTATTATTACAATGGGTGACGACTTTGTCCTGGAGAGGGACAGTTGAGACTTTCAAATAAATATTGAATAAACAGACAGTTTTGAGTCTCATAAAAATGAAGTAACCAGGCACATAACGATTCCTACTAGGAAAATCGATAATCTGAAAGAAATGAAATGCTCAGCAGTTGCAATTGCACCACAACACTAGACATTAAGTCTCTAAAAAAACTACTAAACTACTTAATTTAAGTACGCATCGCTCTGACGGGGTTGCGGGTTGTTTAAAAGAGATACCGGGGCCTCCGAACACAAAGAGCAAAAGAAGGAACATGGGTGGATTTTAGTCAGTAAAAGTCAGTCTGACACTTCCCCCAGTTAATTGACGATTACCCATTCGCAAAAAAGTACGCATCGCTTTTCAAAAATAAATTCTCAACAGATGCAAATATTAAAACTAGTTTGTTAATAGATACTATGAGGAGACACAAGTCTGGTGTGAGCTTCCACGATCCGAACAACAAAGAAAACGAGACATCTTCATCATCAGCTGATAATTTAGCCGGTGTTGACGTCACTGATCATGATCCTAAGGTAAGAGTTGCAGTAAATTAGGTCTAATTTGTCAGCGAAAGCCTGGATGAAGTGTAGAGTAGGTAGAAATGTAGTACACGTGGCCATGATCAATTCTCTTGTAATCCTTACTAATATTATAAAAGCGAAAGTGAGTTTGTTTGTTTGTTTGTTCGTTCTTCACGCTTTAATGGCTAAACCGATTTTGATGAATTTTGGTACAGAGATAGTTGGGAACCAGGAGACGGACAAAGGCTAATTTTTATTAAAAAAAAGTGGGATATGAGGGAGAACGAGGGAAGAAAGGGGAAAACTTAGCGTTGCTATTACAAATCAATAAGGCGCTACCGAATTTAACGCGAGCGAAGCCGCGGGCAAAAGCTAGTAAAGAATAAACAGGCAGCTACAAATTAAAATGTACATATTGCACACCTTAAAAAGGTATATTCCAGCGAGCTAATTTGTAAAAATAATAAGAACTAATATTTCACGTGTCAAACAATAAATGAATATGAATTTGAAAAATCTGGACTCTCATCCCAACTACTAATTAAAAAAATATATAAATAATAACTGGGAGTTAGATCGAAGATCAGAAGCAAATTTAGTTTTACAATAAAACTTCATGATTTTCAGGAACTACGAGAAATTCTTGAACATCTCCATGCCGTACGAGAGGCTGCGAAGATACAGATAGCTAAGAATTACAAACCACCACCACACATTATACCGCTACACGCGACCAACAGGCACAGGGATGTCAATGTTGATAAAGATGAGAGAAAATTCCTGTCTTTTCAAGGTAATCATTCAATAAGGTTTCAAATGACGTCAATCTGTGTGCATAAGTTCCAAGCAAAATCAACCAGTTGGATACCCAGTGAGTCCCGCTCATTAAACTGGCGATCATCGGATCGTTGACTAGCTTGTGGGAAACTATCCCTCGCTACGGCTTCCAGCCCATCGTTCTACCAGCGATGTGTCATGTCCACTTAAGAGTAGCAACTTTTGTGATTATAAACTTGGATCGTTAATTGTTGATCGAATATAATAAAAATGTTATTCAGCTAATCTTCAATATTACACAGTCAAACAGTATTCTTTGCAGGTACACTATTGACTTACTTACATTAGATATAGAGATATCAAATTTTGACAATAATCCCATGATAACGTATCTTGTTATCAGTACTCAACAAACTTTCTATCTGAGATGTAACATTCAAATATAAGACAGCATTACCTTGGCGTAATGTAAATGCGTCAGTGTTGGCACATTCTGGTAAAATTAGACACGAATAACAGAAGATTTATCCTTTTTAATCTTCACCTGATAGCAATACAATCTAAATATTAGGACAGCAACAAGATAAGCTAAACAAATCAATTGCTACTATTATGTTTATAGATTATCTTGTTAAAGGTCTATGGAATATCTTGAAGATAATAGTTTAGTCCGATAATTAGACAAGTGGTTTGAAACTGAAATCTTTAATGTGTAAGGACAGACACAAACAGAACTGGTGGACATGAAGGCAGAAGTTGTTAAAATTTTAAAGAAGAAGTTTCTCATAGTAGTAACGGATAAATCGCGTACAGGTACTACAATATTCGGCAACTGTTGTTTTCGTAAACAACAGTCATTCGATAATCTCGAGGTTACTGTTTTATTTAAATTCGCTAACTTGCCAGTTTTGGTTATACACGAGAATAATAAAACGCACAGATAAACGCATTATATTCGTATATGAAAAATATGCGTCGCAAAACAGAAAGACTGATAAAAATTGGGGTTGTCATCGTGAGACGAATTATTTGGGCTGAACTTGATATTTTTTGGAAAAAAAACTACTTCAACATCTCAACAACGTTACAACAGAAGACTGATTCATATTTTATCAGCCCAAAATATAAGCTTATCCTCGTTATCATTTATTCGTTTATATTTCGTATTAATCTTATATAATTATTTATTTATTATTGCTTGCCTTAGGCTAAAAAGGTCCTATGATGCTGTTAAAGAAACAATTAATATATACATCTTATGTAATTTATCTTTTTTCGGTGTCTTTTACAGATCTTAATGGAAACAGCAGCATAACATTTACAAATTCAGAAAATAATTCTACAGAAATTTTACCAATTAAAGTTAAAAATAACACAGTAGAAGAAAAACAAGAAACTAAAGCTCAAACTAAACCCAATAACACAGCTGTCGATGAAAAACTCAAAAACACAAACGGTGATGCTAACATTATTAAAGACAATGCAGAAATTATGGAAGAGGAAACTAATGAACATTCGGAAAGAACTAATATAGGTGCTGAAGACAAAGGAGAATTGGAACTGAAAGTAGACTTGAAACATAAATCTTCTATGGAAGGGATAGAAGTGGTTGGGGATTATGCACCAGAGGTAAGTGATCCTCTACTACAGATAGTATTTTGTTTATGTTCCGAAGATAATCCAAACATTTTATAATGTTTGGATTATAGTTGAAACGACATTAAGATGCCAATTCTAACTCAAACTCAAACTCAAAGCATTTATTTCAATTAGACCATTACAGGCACTTTTGAATGTCATAAAAACAAGAACAAAAAAATTGATGCTGCTACAATCCCGGTCACAAGGCATAATAACTTGTGAAAGTACTGTAGTTGCCCATTCCAAAGCGTTGATCTCTATGGAGAAGAATGGGCAAGAAACTCCATGGACACTCTTTTAAATTATAATATTTTTACAAAATCGTATTTACATCATTCGTGTTGAGATTATACAAATATGTGAGAACGATGTAGAAAGACTTGCACAGTAAGAGCGTCCAGAGTAAATAAAAAGCAAAATTCAATTTAAAATCTAAATAAGTTAAAAAAATGACCGTGGTAGTTAAAAAAATGACCAGTCCCAACTGACAGCGCCCGTTCACGAACATGACGTATGGATCAGCCCCATTCAGCTCGACCATTTTGAAGGGAGCTAAATGACCCGACACACCCGCCACTATCAGCGAGACATTTAGGTGAGCATGACACTATTAACCACCAGGGCTTCGTCAAGTCAATGATAATACATAGCACTCACATATGGGCTTAATAATTATACAATACTAGAGAATTGATTCTATACATTGCAAAGATAGTCTTACAATCTTCTGCAGCTTCCACTATAACTTCGGATAGTTATCAATGAGTTTACCCCTATGCTTGAGGAGCAGGACCAGCATTGAGCCAAGCATTTTTATCATCAATATAATCCCCCAACTTATAATATGCTTGTCTACATAGTGTGCGTTTAATACAAGATTTAAATTTCGTTTCATTCAGTTGAAGAATGTGGGGAGGTATTTTATTGTAGCATTTCAAACAGTACCCCATGAAAGATGAGTCTACTTTAGCTAACCTGAAACCCGGCTGAACCAATTGGTCCCTGTTTCTAGTATTATACTTGTGTCTATCACCTCGTTTACCAAATAGATGCAATTTTTTTCTGACGTACATGATGTTTTCATAGATATATTGACAAGGTACTGTCATGATGTTAATTTCCTTAAACTGTTCTCTTAGAGAATCTCGCCTACGTAGATTATAAATGGCTCTAATGGCTCTTTTCTGCAGAATAAATACAGACTCGATGTCTGCAGCCCGTCCCCAAAGTAAAATACCGTATGACATTATACTATGAAAATAACTAAAATAGACTAGCCTCGCGGTATCTACATCAGTAAACTGACGGATTTTTCTGACAGCATATGCTGCTGAACTAAGCCGTCCTGCAAGAGATGTTATATGCGGACCCCATTGTAGCCTTGAATCGAGCGTTATCCCCAGGAAAACAGTTTTATTGACGAATTCTAGTTTCTCTTGATTCAATACTATGTCACAATCACTACTTTTGACGTTTGGCAGAGCAAATCTTATGCACTTCGTTTTTTCCCATTTAATACCAAATTATTGGCGGTGAACCAATCATTTACCTGTAATAGGGCGTTATTTAAGTCGTCTAGATTTGTGGCACGTCTATTTATCTTAAATATTAAAGAAGTATCGTTAGCAAACAACACCATTTGTGGTTGGTTTTTAAATAAATGGGGTAGATCATTAATATATACTAAAAAGAGGAAGGGACCTAATATCGATCCTTGTGGTACACCCATCTTTACATTTAAACCCATTGAATTGACACCATTTATTTGCACTTGCTGCTGTCTATCATTTACATATGATTTTACTAAACTAAGCGCAAGTTTTCCTAGGCCGTAATGTTCAAGTTTCAAGAGTAGGGTTTCGTGGCTAACACAATCAAACGCTTTTGAAAGGTCACAAAAAAATCCTATGGCATCCTGTGCCTCTTCCCACGCAGTAAATATGTGTTTTAACAAGGTAACACCAGCGTCAGTCGTACAACGTCCTTTGGTGAAACCATACTGTTTTTCATGTAAGATCTTATTGGTGTTAAAGTGGTTGAGCATTTGATTAAGCATTACCTTTTCAAACACCTTGCTGAAAACCGGCAAAACGGATACGGGTCTATAGTTATTGGTGTCTTTACTATCCCCAGATTTGAAAAGGGGTATAACTTTACTGTATTTCATAAGGTCCAGAAAAACTCCTTGGTCCACACACAAATTGAATATTATGGCTAAGTACGGTGCTATTGTGTCAATAATAGCTTGACAAACTTTAATAGACATTCCCCAAAGATCTTCGGTTAATTTGATTTTGATTTGCTTGAAAGCTTTAATGACTGCAGTGGGGTTAATATGCTTAAATTGAAACTCAACCGGACATGGTGAAACGTTTGCTCTTAATAAATCAATGGAAAGCAAGGGTGAAGAATTTAATGTTTCAGTAGTTTTAAGTGGGATACTAGTAAAGAAATCTACAAATTCTTGAGCAACTTCGTTTTTAGTGGTTAGAAGACCACGCGAAGACTCTAGTGTGATCTCATTATTACATTTTTTGTTTCTGTTAGTTTCACTATTAATGATTTTCCAAACCGTCTTAATTTTATTATCGGCGGATTTAATCTTGTTGCTAATGAATAAAGATTTAGCTAATTGGCAGGTGTTTTTAAAAAATTTTGAGTAAGTTGCAACATAGTGATTGAAAGTTTCTGAGTTGAAGTAAGGCTTAAGGCCGTAAAGCTCAAACAATCGTTCCCTACTTTTTCTTATACCCTTAGTTGCCCAATCACTAAACATAAACTTTGGGCTAATAGATTTAGTTTTTATTTTTAACGTATCATTGAACTCTGTGTAGACCACCGAAAAGAATTCCTCATAAAATTGATTTACATTTTCAATATTAAATCCCGTAGTGCTTAAATTACTAATTAAATTTATTCAAATTGCTGGGTGTTATTTGTCTAGATTTTATCTGGGTTTTTTGTGACGGTGTGTAAGACTCGAAAACGACGGTTTGACCGCTGTGATCAGATGGAAGGTAATTTACAATGGCTTTATTTAAGTAGTCGCAGCAACAAAAGACATTATCAATACATGTAGCAGTGTCTGTAGTAATTCGGGTAGGCTCCGAAAAGACATTTATCAAATTAAATGATTTAAAAAGATGTAAGAATCTACTGCTATTTGAATTTATATCTAAAATATTAATATTAAAGTCACCACAGATAACTAGTAATTTATTACCTTTTGCAAGTTTTGCTAAAGCATCTTCCATTACTGACTCAAATACAGAGTAGTTTTGATAATTTGGGGGTCTGTAAACGCACACTATGACATGCTTATCTAGCTCAACACAAGACATTTCAATATTATGTTCAACCGAAAGATCAATTATATCATTACGAGTTTTAAATTTAATGCCATTTTTAATTAAGATAAGTGAACCCCCACGCATCTTAGATTTGCGGTTAAAGGAACTGCCTACACTGTAATTCTCAAAGTTAATTAACATTTCATGATCTTTTAGCCATTGTTCGGTGAAACATACAATATCAAACTTGGTTTTTTCTAAAAACAATTCAATCTCTAGTTGTTTCGAAGAGAAACCTTGAATATTTTGATGGAATAATTTCAAGGAATTCTGCTTAGCCCCTTTTTTAAATTTAATTATTTGAGAGCAAGAAGGTACCTTGGTGTTAGTGAGTGTAACACTTATGTTATTTATATCTTCTGTTGTCTTACTAGCTAGTTTAAATGAGCCGGAGTGAGTGACAATACTCCCCCGCCTTCCTTGTAAAAAGGTATATTAGTATAAGTACTAATAGTCGCAGTGTTAATAATAGAAGAAAACATAGACATAATATTTATGTCCGAGTGAATATTATAAGCTAATAGCCTAGCTATTTTGTGTCTACAACTAGTAGGTAGAAACACACTACCCCGTGTCGACCTAAGTTTATCAACAACATTGTTAATATCCAGATACATGAGTTTGTCACAATAGTGACCTACCAAAAAATGAACATGCTTATTCAGCATGTGAATATAATTGTTAATTCGTTTCGATAATCTTTCAAAATATGGAAAAGCACACAATATTATTTTACGACAGTTCAACTTTAACAACTCAGTTACACTATCTGTGATGTCTTCTTTTGTAATTTTTGAACTATTTCCAGTATTACTTACTCATTTCTAAGAGCAAATATTTAATGTTTAAATATAAAATCATTTCCAATTGTTAATATTTACAAATCTAATGGAAAGTTTGTTATCGAAGTAGATTTAAGTTTTCTAGTACACAGTAATCTATGAATGGTGCATTGTCTTGCTAAGATCATTATCAATATTTGGGTTCATTCCATATATTTTTGACTTAGATAGAATTATGTCGTGATTAATCCATGGTATTTGTGACAAAGATGTTGCTGAGGAGTTTGTTTTGCTCCTTTTTCTAGTCAGCTTCAACACTACGAAGTGTTTAAAGTGTTTTGGGGAAACTGTCTTATGTTATTTTTGGCCTTCAAAGGGTTCTGATTACCGGAGGGAAAACCCGCTGCCGCGGCAAGTTGCCGCTCGGCGGGCAGACCTCCGGTGCGATCTCATGGTGGCATGGAGAGAGCGACTGTCGCAACCCCGTGCAGGGCACGCCACAATAGTGGCGGTAAGTCCCCTCTTTGAAGAGTGGCTGGAGAGGCGTCATGGCGTCCTCACCTACCACCTGACACAGGTCCTCACCGGACACGGAAGTTTCGGGAGGTTCCTGCACATCATCAGGCGGGAGGAAACGCCCGGGTGTCACCATTGTGACGATCGCCCGGAGGACACGGTGGAGCACACAGTGGCGATCTGCCCAGCGTGGGCGGAGCACCGCCGTGCCCTCGTGGAGGCGATCGGCGGCGGCGATCTCTCGCGTCCCGCCCTGGTTCAGGCCATGGTCCGGAGCGAGAGGGAATGGGAAGCGGTCACCACCTTCTGCGAAGCAGTAATGCTAGCAAAGGAGGTCGGAGGCCGGGCGTTTGAGGGAGAGAACATCTGCCCAACCCAGCCGCCGCGGGAGACGCCCCGGGCGCCGGGCGCCGCGAGACGACTCCCGGCCACCGTAGATGCGGGCCTGTGAGCAGTGCCTCAGTGAGCAATGGGTAGCTCACCGTCCGTCCGTCGATTGACGACAGGCCGTGTCGACGGCGCGTTCGTGTTTCACGCGCGCCTCAAAGAGAGTCAGCAAAGCAGAGGGGCTTGCCAGAGCCTCCGCCTGCCGGGGTTGCGGGTTGTTCGAAAGAGATACCGCGGCCCCGGAACGTAAAGGGCAATAGAAGGAACATGGGTGGGTTTTAGTCAGTACAAGTCTGGCATGCCCCCCCGCTCCACCCAGAGCGGGGGACGTCATTGGATGATTTCCCACACGAAAAAAAAAAAGGGTTCTGATTCTCAGTGTTATCTGAACTAAATATTGAGTTTTAATTTTCGCAGAATCCTACGGAGCCGAATTCAAAAGAAGTATTTGAAGACGTTCTACACAGACTGCAAGCTTTAGGAGACAAAGGGAAGAGAGTGTTGATCAGACTTCACAAGACTATGGGCGTCGAGTACCAGGAGAAGGTACATATCAGAACAGTTATTCTATTATTGTAGACTTCATATTGCAATAAGTTGCACGTTTTGCACGAAGTCACTCATAAAAATAAAGGCGCTTTTGCGAATCTTCGTAATAAAATTAAAAAGTAGTTCCTTTTAATTTTAAACTATACAGATTACAGATACATGATGAAGTGCACTTGTTATTGATCATTGACCTTTATGTGGACCAGTGCAAACAGTGTGGACCGATTCAACGGACGTGCCTCATTCTGTTACATAGCCATCATGGAAAAACGCTATTTTTTTTTAAATTGTCCAGGTATCTTACTGGATGGACAAAATTCCAGAAGTAGGTTTATTAACACGAAGTAAAAATTGCTGCTGTGTTTTCTAAACTGGAAAACAATTATTATTGGGGAAACGCTAGGCTTAGCAATTAATTATGCAGTAGCAACGAAATTCACGACGATAACTTGTTGTTATTTAAATTTCAGGCGACAAAGAAACCGAAGCCGGACATCATGTCCGTGGTTACGGGCAGTGGCGAGGAGCTGGACAGGCTGAGGAAGGTGCTGGTCGAGGCTATCGATGAGGAGAAAAACAGGGCACAGAGAGAGCGTAAGTTTAACTTACTACATAATTCAATGTGGGTATCTTTGCTGCAGCTTAGGGGCTTATGTGGCATGTTTCTCACTGTGTTATCTGTGAATATTTTTATTACATGCAATTGTTATCAACGTTATGTTAAACAAATATGAATCTGTAGACAAAAATACACAAGGTAGGTACTTCACAAAGTAACTTGCCCTATCAGGAGTTAGGACATTAAGATAAACTTCACATGGAATGGAACCTTTATATTAGACTACCTGCGCTTTGTGGTGCTACCCGCGGTGAAAAACCATATTTGAGTTATTCAATCAAACTACGGGAACATCGCATTTCTCTAGGTTCATCCAAAATTTAAGATACTAACTGACACCCGCGGCTTTGCTTTGGCTATGTGATATTCTAGACTATAAACTACCTTTGTACCAAATTTCATCAAGATCTGTTCAGTCGTTTTGAAGTGAAAGAGTAACAAACATCCATCCATCCTCACAAACATTCGCATTTACAATATTAGTATTATTTGAACAACAAATTTATCCAAGTTAGCTAAGCCGTTTGAGCGGGAAGGAGTAAGAAACATACACACACATAACACACGCCTTAATTTCATTGGTGTGATAGTTGTTTTAATCCTAAGAATTGGAGCTGTTTTTTTTGTAGCCAAATGACTCATCTTCTCTTCTTGAGCACTAAACCCACTAGATAGCAACACGATGAAGCCACATAGCTTCAACAGAAACTAGTCTTTATTCCTTATTGAAACTAAACTAATTCTACTGGCAGTCTAAAACAATATGCACAATCTTATATTGAACTTCCTCATTTCTGTTTGTTCTGGGATGATTCAGTAATTTCTTCCAATTGGAATGTTGCCAACTCTCATAAAACAATACTTCTTAACGAACTAACAACACTGGAGGAATGTGTTCCAATATATTCGAAGTTCTTAGTCATTCTGCAGTTAAAATAATGCGTAAAATTGCTCGTAAGCCTTGTCTAATGAAATTGGTTTCAAGGAATTACTCCGAAAACCGAATTATGCACTGTTAAACAAGTAGGCGCTTATGCGAAACTATAATCAGCTATAAACAATGGTGTAATAGTTAACAAGAAATTATCAGAAGATGTTATATCTTCAGATATAATACACGTCAATCGATACCTCACGTAAATCTTTGGCCGTCCGCCGTTGATCAGCAACGAACGTTCGAAAAGGATTCAGCATCCGATAAAATTGGCACAAATTACGGTTCGGGAACTATCAAGCAAAGTTTTAATACAATCACTTACCTTTATACCAATACGACAGTTATTCGTTAAGGGTTACGCAGACCGGGGGGGACAGGGGTTGCGGGTTGTTCGAAAGAGATACCGCGGCCCCGGAACGTAAAGGGCAATAGAAGGAACATGGGTGGGTTTTAGTCAGTAAAAGTCTGACACTCCCCCCCCCCCGCTCCGCCCAGAGCGGGGGAAGTTATTTGATGATTTTCCACCCCAAAAAAAAGGGTTACGCAGAGGTGTATACATACATCTACATTTACTAGAAATAAGTCTTATAGAGAGCAAGTGTATTGCCATAAGCCGGGTGCAAACCGAAAAACGAATAATGTAAAATTCCTGATATTTCCTTGTTTTAGTAGTGCAAAGAACTACATATATCCGATGGTGAATTTGATCACAAGCGATTGATCAAAGACGATAGGTAACATAAACTTTGACCATGATTATATAACGGTTTTTGTTGTAGAAAAACGTCGTGACGCTGTAGAACAAGCAAGGAAGAAGAGAGACTCAATGAACATGGACAATATGGACACCCTGGGGCACATCGACTTGGTGAAGGAGTTCAACGAAGACGATGAAGAAAGAAACCACGCTGGTGAAGTTGTAAGTATCTACAAGTAATCTGATCCTAAACCTTTATGGGCTTGCCTACCGGCTAGCCCATAAAGGTTTAGTGGGCTACCGCCCACATATCAGGTTGAAGGTTCGCGATTCAGACATCCATATTATACAGAATCGCGCCAAAATTGTCGTGAGATTTTAAATGTTTGAGCTAAGCCTTAGGTCAGCACGACTAATATTTTCAGAGAAATAAAGTTGTTCCAAAAACAACATTGTTGACATTGTTCTGAAAATTGATTTTTACAAACACTGAACAAGAAAATATTTAAGAAAAAGGATGACGGTACTTTTTATCCTATTACTCTGAGAAAGAAAATAACCTTCCTTTCGGCAGTCAGGTAAGAACACTAAGAGTAATTCAGAGATCACTAGTTTATTTTAAAGTCCTTACATAATCCCGGTTAGAGTCATAATATTATGATGTATTTTGTAGTTAATAAATAATGTACATAGATTTGAATAAAAAGGTTTTCACACCACCTGCTCGTGACCGTCAAATTAACTGTCGTAAACCTAAAGTAAAGCATTTCATTAACGCCCTTCTTACCCGGCTTCAGACGAGCAGTTATATTGTACAGACGACTGCACATCAGGTTACCCCACTTTGACCTTGAACGCCTTACGAGCAGCAACAACGAGAATCGTGCGAAAGAGATATAAAGCTTTTTGTCAGTTCTTACTTGTAATGTTTCGTGCTGCAGTGCATACGTAAGGATGTGTGCGTATGCGCGTCGTTGTGTAGAATAACATACTTTGCGATAAGGAATAGCGTAGCAAGTTGAACAATCAATAGAATCGAAGTAATGGTATGGTTATAAAAACAAGCGGCCGCGCAATGCTTAAAATATCCATGAAAGCTTAAACAATTTGTTTTATTTAAATACGATCTTTTACTAAATCCTTAAAGGGGAATGCCGATTTTAGGCCCAGCAATGCCCAAAAAAATAATAATTTAGTAAAAAAAAAATATGGAAATTTTACGTTATTAACTCTTCTATTCAGGAAGCGATACACGTTAGTAACATTTTTTAATAAAAAATAAATATTGAAACGATACAACAAAATAAACAGACATTTGCTAGGTTGCCAATTTAATATCCGGGAAAGAACAAAGATTTGTTGCTAAACATTGATTTGACATTTACACATATTTTACTTTATTTGTTCGTCCTTTTGTTTTTAGAAGTCCCAATGCATTTTATGTTAATACGTTTAGATTTGTAATCAACTTAAAAAATATATTATGATGATTTTAAAATGATCTACTGCATCGATCGATACTTTTTTGTGCAACGGCAACACTGAAACTTGTCAGTTGAAAATATTAGAAATGTCACACTTCACTTATTTATTTATTGGCGTTTGTGTATTAGAAATGTCATTTCTTACTTTATTTACATTGGCATCATAGTGATTCGTTGCGTTTGTTTTTCTATTAAAATCGACGTTTCTGACCATGAATACTAACTGGTGATTATCCTATACCTGACGACCACGGCTTGAATATGGATTCCGCTCTTGCTGATAATGACAACTCCCACGATAACTTGGATCTGATGTCAGTACCTATCGAAGACCCCGGCATACAACTTGGTTCGAGTTCTTCACTGCAAACTGTTGCAAGTGGATATGTACGCTGTGTAAATAAGTTGTTATTTCAACATATCAAGATTGCGAAGACACCCTTTGGAAATCGTCGAAGTTCGATCTCTCGTAAAAAGAGTTGGACATCAACAGGTAACTATAATAATTTTTACAACTGTAATAAGATGCAAATATGACTCAAAATAAAATACCTATTCATACATGCATGTTTTTTCTCTTCCAGTCAGTTACAAGACAGTGATAGTTTGGTGTGCCATGCATGTTGGACCAGAGCATGGAATAAAATCAGGCAGCCAACAAGTCAACACTCAACAGACCCTATTGTTGTCCACATTCATATCTCTATTAGCTGTGGCACCTCTCTTTTAAGGCAAAGGTCACATTCGCTGAACATTGATACATGACAACGGTTGACCAAATAAGGAATGTGATTGCATATCAAATTGCACCACAACAGGTTAAGATAACAAACTATACTATTTTTAGAATCCTATTAAATGCTGTAAGATTGCTCTAAAATGTTAAAAGGCTAACATTATATCATTTTTTTGCAGCCTGTCTGTGTCATACTAATATTTTTCCTCCTGCTCAATTTTTTGAGAATGTTTTAGTTTATGATGAATTAAATGTTTTCTATTAATATATTGTTTTAGTTTCAACTATCTGTAATATTTAAATAGTTTTAATATGTTATGTAGGAAGAGTTTTCAATACTTGTGTAGGGCACATAAAAAACCCATAAAGTTTGGAAACTCCAACATTTTTCAATCATAATATCTTATTACCCTTAATAATAATTTAATTTATGTATTTCAACTTGTGTTTTTGTGTGTTGTAATTTTGTTCTCATTCTGACATAATATTATTGAAATTGCAATTTAATTTGAATTTATTTAAATGTTCTTGATATTTGAATCCTTGATAATAGCATGATTGTATAATTGTAGCATGTATTCCTTTTATTAAATAATCTGTATTTATAGCATGTTTACCTACTCAATAATGTGTAAGTTGTGGTTACCTGTAGTTGAGTGTGCATTGCAGGACATTATACTGTGCAATTTTAATTTTGTAAAAGATGTATGTAATGTTACTCGTTGGTAATCCTAAATAAATAAATTTTCTTTTATCAATATAATTATTATTTGAGGGGCATACTAATATTAACATTCAATGTTACTTGTGGGCAGTCAGGGCCTAAGTCACTATGGCGGCTTGGCATCCCCCTTTTACATAATTGTTTATGTTAACGAATGTATGGATGTATGTTTGTTACTCTTTCACGTCAAAACCGCTGAAAGAATCGTAATGAAATTTGGCACAAAGGTAGATTATGGTCTGGAATAACACATAGGATACTTTTTTTTCGATATCACGCGGGCGAAGCCGCAGGCGCCAGCTAGTTACCTATGTATATTGCATGTCAACAGCTAGGTAGGTACGGTATACGCCGTTTCACAATTAATTAGCGAAATTTCTCGGTCTAGATGAATATATTGTTATAAAGTATTCATGTATACCTACATCCAATGTGGGAAATAGATGTTTTTTTTTCAATTACAAGCAGGTTTTCCTTCTAAGCTTTTCTTACCTACTTACTGGCAAGTTCCCTGATCTCCTATTCTAAGTATTTTTGCGAAATTTAATACTGAAAACCAATTTTAGCCAATTAGTTGAGTATACCTACAAAAATTCTCGTCAGTCTGCCGAGTTTGAGATAAAGTTTCGTCCGCGATACGATCTTATTACTAATATATTAAGTTTAAACTTATTCTCCATCGGTTTAGGTAGTAATCAAATAATAAAAGAGTTGTTTATAGATAACACTTCCAGGATTCAAAATACCTACGCAATGACCAACTTTGATCAACGTTTTAAAGATATTTTTCTCTTTTGTTAAACGTTTTCATTTATATCTGAACAATTATAGACGTAACTATTTGAAAACATTTTCATAGTAGGTATAACCTATATAAAATAATTTAATATGTAATAACCTGTCTATTGTAAAGACCTTAAAAGATCAGGTAGGTACCCATAACATTTCTTATAAAAAATGAATACCTACGATAATGTTGCCAAATTAAAGACTACACCTGTTACTGTCTTTCTACATCGGCATCGTGCTAGCGTTTCGTATCGATTTTATTGAATTGATTATAATTACCTATCATGTTTTGTTTTCGTTACTAAATTAGGTAGGTATTGTAAGTTCAGCTTATCATCGTTAACTGTTTTTAAAGTATTTTATCTAAAAAATAGTGCTTTTTTGCCAAAAAACCTTAAAAACGGAATTATCTATACAGCTACCGAAGTTTTCTTTAACATGCAAGTTCAACCTTACTGTTAACCGTAATTAGAAAAGTTATGAATTTTCAAAAAACATTGGTTCTAATCTATTATTATCGTTACATCATCATCAGCCACATTCCACTGCTGGACATAAAAAGGACAGTAACGTTTTATAAATATGCCGTAGGGGAGGGGGGGATTATAGATATAGCGGTAGCTACCCCCTGCTCAATGTGCCTTTACTACACAACCGATCATCATGCATCTAAAAACCTATCAGAAAGGATATAGGAATATGATAGATAGGTTACTATGGGAACGCTAGTGAAACCGCGATAAAAATCCTACTACCTACTATTTAATATTATAAATGCGAATGTTTGTGAGGATGGATGTAGGTATGTATGGATGTTTGTTACTCTTTCACGTCAAAAGGATCTTGATAAAATTTGGCACAGAGTTAGATTTTAGTCTGAAATAAAAATAACACATGGGATAGTTTTTTCTCGATATCACCCGGGCGCGGGCGCCAGCTATCCTACTTTCTACTAATCTTTATAATTATAAAATGTGAATGTTGTGAGGATGAATGGATTGATTTATTTATGGATGTTTGTTACTCTTTCACGTCAAAATGGCTGGACGGATCTTGATGAAATTTGGCACAGAGGTAGATTATAATTTAGAATAACACATAGAATATTGTTTATATATATTTTTTAAAATCACGCGGGCGTAGCCGCGGGCGCCAGCTAGTATCAAAACAAAATGCAGAATAAATATTTTAAATATTTTATTATAATATAATTGAAAACTTATAAGTAAATACCTACCTACCAAACTATACGATGGATTAAAAACAAGTAGATAATATTTATATTTTACAAGTTATAATGTTTAGAAAAAAGAAAATATGTTCATTTGCAATAAACATGACGCGACAAGGAACACAAACACAAAAAAAGTAAATATTGATATTTGTTACATTTTCATTATACAATTACATGTGCCACCAAAGGTTACCAAGCAAAATAAAATGCTGCCGCCAAACAAAAGCAAGCTTTTACCTAGATTAGTATAATTTGACTGGGATGTATATGTATAAGGCCCTGCGCACCCACAGGCAGCAAGGCACGACAAGGGATTATTGTAATACTTACTGATTATTTTGAATCTAATTTAACATTGTAAACACCCACATTTCATTAATACGTCACAGCAAAGCTGTGATTGTGATTGCTGCCAAAGCAGGCTCTTTCCGTAGGTTCTGGCATGCGCGGCATCCCGAAATGTGAATGCTAACCATTATAAACTATTGTTTCGTATCTCAAATCATTTCTGCTTACTAAAATCACTTGTCGTGCCATGCCACCAGTAGGTGACGGCCGTAACTTAAATTATCATCAACAAGTAGTAAAGGAAAAAATCTCAAAAATATAAAAATGGTGCGCAAAGTATATGATTTCAATTTACAGTAAATTATTATGTTATGTTTATTACATTATTAGAAGAATTATCCATACTAATATTATAAATGCGAAAGTAACTTGGTCTGTCTGTTACGCCTTCACGGCCAAACCGCTAGGCAATCGTGATGAAAAATATGGAGATAGTTTGAAGCCTGCGGAAGGTATGGAGGAAGCTAGTTTATTATGACACAACATGAACGAACGATATGTCTGGCGTCTTTCCCAAATCGAGCAATGGAAGAAGAAGCGTTTGAGATCTGTATATCAAATAACATATACCTATAGTATGATAAATTAAATAATTAAAATACAACTTATGGATTGTAAAACTGTGCTACTATAATCTGTAATGTGTATATTTGTGGAAATGGATGAACGTATGTTTGTTACTTTTCACGCATTAACGGTTGTACAGATTTCAGTGAAACTTAGCACTTAAATAGGATAGATAGGATAGATTCCTATGGAAACACGGGTGAATGCAGAATCAAGCGCATTATTTACTTGTGCCGTAGAAACGGAGTTTGTCACCTAAAGCTTAGTTTAGGCTACAACTCTACACGCCGTGCACTCAGTGTCCGCTAGTGTCTGAACACTCATAACATGACATTGAGTGTACTGTCTGTAGTGTTGTAGGCTAAACTACGTTTGCTCGAGTCTTATGAGCGATAAAGAATAAACCATGACCTAAAAGAGCCCAAACATGACCTCAGAAATACGCAACAGAATCGGCCTTTCAGTTTTATGAAGTTATACTACATGGGAGCGTAACGTCTTGCCAAAACAATATATTATTATTAAATAATAACTTACTTACATTAGTTAAACTCTAATATATATAGATACTGCAGAATAGTAATAATATAACAATACAAATACAGTCAAACCTGGGTAAGTGAGAACTGGATAAGTGAGAAAACTCTATAAGTGAGAGTAATAGCCAGGACCCGTCATTTTAAGCTCCCAAAACCTCTATTAGCGAGAAACAGAAACCTCTGTAAGAGAGAGTCGTTTTTCCCTTATGGACCTCCTCCTTAAGTGAGACTGCTACTTATTTATACCTCTATAAGCGACAGTCGAGCTTTATTTATTTATATTATTTAGGAGGAACTATAGCTACAAACATAAAAGATGCACACATAAGTAACAAATGACAAAACAAATTACAAATTTAACATCTGCTATTTTATGACTCTTTCTTAACTTTCGTGGAACTTCCAACCATTGTTTTTTGTTTGTTTTTGAGAAAACGAAATTTGGTGAAAACTTACTTTTTTGTGTCCCAAATACGCTGTAATTTATTTGATTAAAAATATTTATTTTTTCACCTTATATTGAATTAATATCGAAAAAGCAGCCTCATTTTCAATCGAAAATTCTGACGTCAAAATATCAGCTTTTTTCAAAAAGTTGGTGTGTTTTCTGTTCGTTGAAGAAAAAAAATATATATGTTACAATAGTAAATCTTCTCAGAAAATCCAAAATTGTAGATGATCCAGAATCCAAATATTGTAGATGTCTTATTAAATATTAATTTTATTAACTTATTTGACTGTTAATTATAGTAGTATATTTTGATTTCCAATTTTTTTATCAATGTAGCATGTAATCTAACGTTTTTCGAGTAATTAAAGTGTAAATTTTAATAAAAAGCTTAAAATTATTTATAATAATAAAAAAATTCGAATTAGATTTTTTGCATTTTCTGAGAAGATTTACTATTGTAACGTATATATTTTTTTACACCATGGGAAAGTAGAGATTTCAACAAACAGAAAACATACCAACTTTTTGAAAAAAGCTGATATTTTGACGTCAGAATTTTCGATTGAAAATGAGGCTGCTTTTTCGATATTAATTCAATATAAGGTGAAAAAATAAATATTTTTAATCAAATAAATTACAGCGTATTTGGGACACAAAAAAGTAAGTTTTCACCAAATTTCGTTATGAAAAAACAATTTTTGTAACAGATAAAAATAAAAAACCAAAAACTTGGTTTTTTGAATTTTGCACATAAATTTTGAGGTTATGTGAAAAAAGTGTGAATGCAAAAGTTTTAGATCTTTTTATTACCTACAACTTTGCCATTTGACTTTTTTCGATAGGACTTTTAGTTTTGCCGGAAATAGAGAAAAACCGTTTTTTACCCTTAAACACCCCCCCCCCCCCATGCCCTTCCCGAACTCGGATCGACCGTAATTTATTTTTCCTTTCATTTTGATCATATTCCCCTCCTTTTCTAATGGGTTTCATCCTACTGTAATTTTTTTTCACTTTTTTATTATTTTTGAAGGCTTCTACCCTGGTCTATTCTGTTTCAACAGAAACACAAACTAAATTGACGGATTTTTGTAAGTGTTAAATAAAATTACATAGTGCATGAATTTTTGACTTGTCATTGCTGCGTACCTCTATAAGAGAGAAGCGCTACCCACGTGCCTGCATTAGCGAGAAACTTGGTTTAGTGAGAAACCTCTATAAGCGAGAATTAGATTGTGCTCCCTTGAACTCTCACTTACCCAGGTTTGACTGTATAAGCAAATTACCGTATTTATTTATTAATATTATTATAGAAAGATTGATAAAGTGAAACAAAATAAAAAATAATGTATATTATTAACAAAACAATACACATATTTAATATTTGGTTGGACCACCTTGCGCGTCTATGACAGCGGCCAGCCTGTCCTTCATTCCAACCACTATGTTCCAGCCGGTATCATTACCTCTGAATTGCTCCCATGTAGTATGGGCGTATTTCTGAACAATCCTAATCGAGAACCATGACACCCCATAGATTATCGATTGGGTTTAAGTCGGGGCTCTTTGCAGGCCATGGCAGGAAGATCGCGTCCTCCTGTGCCGCAAACCACTCCTGCACTATTGTGCAGGTGTGTATGCGGCAGTTGTCTTGGCACAAGTAAATAATACCCTCTGGGTAGTGCAGGCGCGCACGGTGGGGATCATCACGTCGCGTAATATTTCGACGTACTGTTCCCCATTCATGCGCCCGCTAACCTCCACCCGTTCACCCGGTCCCATAGAACTCATCCATCCCCAAAAATTGAGTGATATTCTTCCACTTGCCCGATTTGGCAAAGTATTCACCTCTACATAACGCTCATTCCTATTGCGCCATAATATTTTTCTTCTATCCATATCCGACCGGAAGCTTTTCTCGTCAACAAAAATAACGACATTCTTTTCCCAGTCAAAATTATAATACTCTAGGCAAAAACTTACTCTTGCCTCCTAATGAGCCTGGGTCATTGCTATCTTCTTGGCAGGGCGGCAGCATTTCTTTCCGGCTTCCTGTAGACGCCTCCTGACTGTGTCCATTGATATCTAAAACAAAGGAAATAATGTCAATTACACAAAATTCTTTACTATGACAAATAGTATAGACTTACTAACTGCGTTCGCGATTTATTTGCCTACAGTGTAAACAAATATGAGTTTATGGAAAAATAACTTTAATTCCTACACAATAAAAATCAGTTTACCCTACCGCTTTAAACATTTTTAACTTGAAACATTTTTGCTAGTTGAGTAGTGCCAGTCATTCTAAAATCGACCTAATTTTATTTGAAATAAAGTTGGTGTTTGTTTAACTTGAAATAACATAAATTTGAAATATTCGTTCGAATTCACTTTTAATGAGTATGGGTCGATTAATATAAATATATATTTGAAGAAAAAAGTTGCTCCGCACTAGGTATTTCTCCTGTATCGTGAATGCATTTACAAACATTTAAACTCACATATACAAACAGCCAGACCCGAAACAACTACTTATCTGCAGGTCATACAAATATTTGTTCCGTGCGGGAATCGAACCCGCGACACGCAGCGCAGCAGTCGATCGCTCAGCCACTGCGCCAACCGTGCCATCAAGTCTTCAAAATATACACAAATAAACAATTTGTCGAATTGAGAACTTCGTTGACTTTGTTGGGGTGGGTGGGATTTAAATAACTAAAGATTTATCTAATAGTAATAATAACAACCGCCTAGTCTGGTTGCGCGGCGCGAGTATAACCAGTTTGCGTAAGCGCCGCCGAGTAAGCCAATTCGAGTCTGTAGGTATCATGTCTAATGTGTATTAAGGTAAGAGGTTAGCTTTTAATCAGTTTTTTATTCACTTTTCAGAAAACCATATTTTATGTAATGATGAACAATTTAGGGTGATAAACACCGTGTTTGTAATAATAAGTTATACATGGACTCACGCTGTACGAAGTTGAAGTTACTCGTGTGCTGAAAAACGGATCGGCAGAGTGTGCAGCGACTATAGCCTCATCCTCTGCCACCGTAGTCGCTCTGGCGAAGAGTTGGCGGCGGTGGGCTTTCAGAGATCCACTTCCCACCGCCGAAGCCAGAAGTAGACAGTTTTTTTCTGGAATAAAGAAATAATCACAGTTTATTTGGCCATTATTATTCAATTACTATAGGCAAAGGGGACATCCATAAAGTACGTAACACGAATTTCATGATTTTTAGACCCCTCCCCCCTCCTTGTCACAGATGGTCACATTTGTGAGACCCCCCTCCCTAGTGTGACGTCCAAATTTGCAATTTTACATCTACAAATACCTAATTTATAGAGAAAGCTAAAAAATAATTTAATATTTCAAACGCGATTCAATTTATTAAATTTGAAATGTGATGTCACAAAACTAGGACCACTCCTTGTCACACCATGTCACATTTCGTCGACCCCCTCCCCCCCTTTACATGTGACGTACTTTATGGATGGCCCCAAAGATGAATCATACTAATACTATAAAGGCGAAAGTTTATAAGTGAGTGTGTTTGTTACTTCTTCACACAAATCTAATGAACGGATTTGTTTTTATCCCAACAGGATCGAAACTAATGCAGGTGAAATCGCGGGGCGCAGCTAATACTTTATGTAGGTGTTAAAAAAATAATAAGAAAAGTAACAAGTTGTTGAGAATTACAAATACAAAATATATTTTAAAATAACAACCCGTTTTAAAGATCTGCAATATTTTCACTTCATAAAAAAATTATAAATATGTGCTCCGTAAACTGCGCGTGCGTCTTTGGCGGGCGGCCTAGGACTCCGCGACTCGCGTACAGGGGTACGCGAGTCGCGGTAGCGGACGCGACGTGACGACGCAAATTCGTAAACAGCTGATTGTAATTTTCCCAACACCATTTACACTTTGGACTAGCAAATTATCGATCTACTTACAAATAGACTATTTTATTATCCATATTAATAATTTGAGTGTTTAAATTATGCAAAGCCGTTCAAACTGAAGTTAATATTAAACCAGATGACATCGCCATTTAAACCGAATCGCCAATCTGTCTCTACATCGCCATTTAAGATAACAAGATGCACTTCCCAAATCAAACCAACCACATCAAACATTTACAAAAGTTCAAGAAAAATATTTGTATCTGAACACCAATCTGATAGTGATATTTCGTACACACCCTCCATTACACATGGAGAATCAACACCAACCATATTCTGTTCAAACAAAATCATCTTCAGATTGCAGTGAGTTGATACAAGATGATAAACAGAAAGAGTCAACTCAAATGCTGCAATGCACATTACTTCGAATTTACAGAAATCCCCGTGCTTATATAGGTGTACCTAAAGACTGTTATTATTTAATAGATTTAATTGAAAAAAAATACAAACATTCCTCCAGTTCATTTACTCATATGTTTGAAAAAGATTAGGCTAAATAACTCATTCAAAGAGCTTGCTGATGATTTCTCCATTACACCAAGTTATGCTAGTAAGATATTTCTTAAAAATATTCCTTTGTTGGCTAGTGTAATGCATCCTTTCTTGGCAAAATTCGATAAATGTAACATAAAAAATAATTTACCAATGGCATTTAGGCATTAATATAATCAAGTTGCATCATCAACTGTTTAGAGATAGAAATACAAAAGCTTTAAATCAATGTCTCTCCTGGTCGGAATATAAAAAAAAACACTATCAAATATCTTGAATCTTGCACACCAAATGGTCTGGTGAATTATATATCACCTGGGTATAAAGGAAGAGTAACAGACACATGTCTAGTGGAAACATGTGATTTTATTAAATGTTTGGAACCAAGTATGTGTGCGATGGCTGATAGAGGTTTTAAGCATGTAGAATCATATTTACAGAAACATGGGAGTAAAATTAATGCGACCTCCTAGTGTTGTAACAGGGGCTAAACTCTCAAAGACAGTGAGGGAAAACAAATTGCTAGTTTAAGGATACATGTGAGAGTGATTCGTCGCTTAAGAGAATTTAGCATATTGAAACCACATGCATGTGTGAATCACAGTCTAGTTAAAGTTCTGGACAATATTATAACCATTGCCTGTGGTTTAATTAATTTACAGGATTCTTTAGTTAAATAAGTAACCTATGATTATTAACCTCTTTTTGAATTATCATGATTTAATTAGGATAAAATAAAAGTACAAATTAATCCCAGCATTAACAAATCAAAGACCGATACAGATCTTATATCACTTTTAATCAATTTAAACAATGTAAAAACTCAAGAGATAGTCGAAACTCGAAATAAATTCGGTGACAGTGACAGTATTTACTGAGGGCTGACATATCACACTTTGGATTGGTGTTTTAAAAAGCATGGCCGATGGCAGCATTTTTTGACGGAACTGGAGGAAGATTTTCTCTAAGCTGGGAACCTACAATCAGTGTGTCCAGTTTGCAGAGGAGAGAGGACTCAGTTATTGCCGGGAGACTATAACTATATATAAGCTGGAAAACCAAAGGGACCAAGGGAAGATAGGTGGCCCTAATAAGGTGGTACAGATAGATGAATCCAAATTTGGAAGAAGGAAATACAATTGTGGTCGACACATTGAGGGCCATTGGGTAATTGGTATGATTGTAGACGGCAGCGACGATTTGCGGCTGGAGGTGTGTCCTGACAATGATAGGCCTGCAGAAATGTTGGTGCCACTGATTAAAAAACATGTACAGGGGGGCTCCATCATCCACACAGATTATTGGAGAGCCTATTTGAGCCTTTCCCAGCATGGCTATGTTCATAAAAGGGTCAACCATAGTAACCCAACTAATAAGTTTGTGGCACCAGACGGGACACACACTCAACATATAGAGAGCCAGTGAGCCAGAACAACACAAACAAGATGTTACACAATGGTTGTGCGAGTATGTATGGAGACGGAGAAACATGATTGAACACTTGGATCCATATGAGGAATTAATAAATGCTATTAAACATGTGTATAAATATGATCAACATATGATTAATAATATTCCTTGTGTTTTATTCTAACTATCCTAAAAACACCCTAACCCAATCTCAACATTTTCACCCCAAATATCTCCGTAATCATGGGGTTTCGCGGGATGAGGATGGTACTGGGGTAGGCCTCTAGCACCTTCGCCCTCCCCGCCCCATAAATATATTGAAATTAGAGTACAAATTGAAAGAAATTTGAAAGTAACATAACCTCAAAACTTTAACCATGGATATCTCCATAACCATGGGGTTCCGCGGGATGAGGATGGTACAGGGGGTAGGCCCCTAGCACCCTCGCCCTCCCCGCCCCATAAATCTATTGAAATTAGAGTACAAATTGATAGATATTAGTTTTTGAAAGTAACATAACCTCAAAAACTTTAACCATGGATATCTCCATAACCATGGGGCTCCGCGGGTTGGGGGTGGGACAGGGGGGTAGCCCCCTCCCCCCCCCGCGACCCTTAAATCAACGGCTCAAAGGATACTCAAAGGGGAATTTCTAATATATAGGGCATTGTATTCATAATGAGTCCTAAACCGTCAAATTATCTTACGTTTGAAAAACCAACCATAAATTGGAAACAAAACAATTATTATAGTTCATCGAATTCTGTTTACTTAAATATAACTCTGAATTTAAGCTTTTACGGCATTCAATGACGCTTGAAACAGCGTGCAGCGTAAACTAATTTCAAAAATTCTATAGAAAACAACACACGTTTTTTTCCGTATTAGTCTTAGTGTATTTTAATTTAAAAATTATAATAACAAAAATATAACTCACGGTTATGCCCGTCTGTCTTCAAATAACAATCACCCGCACAGTGGAAGCGCTATGATGCGCTGTCTTTCTAAATGACTTATCGGAGGCGCCATTTATAATAATCAGATAAACACACCACGCACTTCGGTTCCAAATGACGTACGAAATGGCTGACCGAACGAAGCGAACCACGATGTGATCCGAGAGAGTTTCGTGAAAGCGCTGTCTTTCTAAATGACTTAACGGAGGCGCCATTTATATTAATTAAAAGTAATAAAAAACACAGTAATCACACCACACACGTTCCAAATGACGTAATGGCCGACCAAACGGAAGCGAACCACGCACGATGTGATCGAGAGACTTTCGTTTAATTTCGTGAAAGATCGGGTCAACTCGGGCGCAGTTTTGCGAGCGCGCATAGACAAGTGGGTGTGGCTTTTTTTTTTTTGAGATCATAATTGGCTTCCAATAGTAAGTATGTGCAACGATTGGTCAATTTTAGAAACGCTAAAAACTCCACCAATCATGCCAAGCATACTTTCTTTCTAACACTCTATGGCACGTCGTAGTTATAGATATGTATAGAGTGTAGCCTGATGTGCAGGCGTCTGTACTGAACTTCATTACCGCCCGTTGGGAAATAATGAGTTTTGAATTTGGAACATCAAATAAAAAAAGCATGTAAATTTTTATTTTTAACACCCTTGCTCGTAAAGCTGATGTAATTCCACCGGTTTTAAATATGTAAAGAGGGTCATAAAAAACGCGTGTGTTACCAAAGCAAATAGTTAAGTTATAGTCCATACAAATTCTATAACAGTATTATTTGCCATTTCAAATTTGGAACTGATCGCCACGACTCCAGCTAGTGAGCAGCGCGCTGTTGCTATTCAAATTTCGAACAAATCGCCATTTTAAAGCAACAGTGTGCATTCACAGATTGAGTTGATTTAAAATAAAAAAAAAACAGTTTATTCGGTAATTTAAAAACTTGGCTGCGTGCTCTAGTGAAGTCTAGTGTCTTTGCCAACATGTTCACGCAGCCACGGCAGAAAATAATCCTCGCGCCATTTTTCTCAAATTTTCTTTTCTTTGTACTTGTATTGTGAAATGTTTTTTTTTTCTGTTTCCTCGCAAATGTGTTAAAAAACGTCGTACGATATACGTGCGTATTGGTTATAACATGCTCGGCTAAATTACGCCCTCGCCTCCGGCTCGGGCTGAAATTCCGACTCGCATGTTATAACCATCCTAACGCACTAATATCGTAATGTACTATAAATAGTTTTCGCTACATACATAGATTTTTGTTGCCATCGATGAATAAAATAATTTAATTAGGCAATTTAATAGTAATTTAATGTGAAATAACAAAGTAAATTAATTAAATAGACAAAACAAAATTAGTTTAAAGTTCAATAATTATTCCCCTTAGCTTTTTATCTGTAGCTGTAGGCCACTACAGCTACAGATAAAAAGTAAGTACAGGTAAGTTATCACAACTGCTGATTGGCTGCAGTGTCCGAAATGATCTTTTGAAGAAAGAACCCCACAGATTGGGCTGTACCTGTGTAATCAGTTTAACCGCTAATCATCAGAGAAACTGAGTAGCTACGGTTAATCTAAATAACACCTTCTCATTCCAGGATGTTGATGGCTACGCAGACCACCACATGATAGTCAACGAAACGAGTCCACTCGACATGAGTAACTCGGAGTTCTGGTCCTCGTTCTCCAGCAGTGAGGAAGCCCTGCTGGAGTGCGAGGGTCTGATCCTCAACCTGCCTTTGACTCCTCACAGGCACTGCCATAAAGGCGCCTCGGATGCAGAGGGCGCTGCTGCTGCGAAGACAAATGCGTTGACTTATAGGTGAAGTACCAAACACAAAATTATAAGTAATTTATTCAAATCCGGCTGATAATCGTCTATCTATAAAAGGTAAATAAAAAACGGTCGAAAGTGCGAGTCGAACTAGCGCTCCGAGGGTTTTGCACAAACTTGAAACATAACTGGCCACATCTTTTGACTGCGTAGACTAAGGGGGTTGATTTGAATATACGGTTTTAATTCTCGATACCTGCACGCGTTCCCGAGATAAAGGAACTTGACAGATAGACGGACAACTAAGTGATTCTATATAAAGGTTCCATTTTTTCCTTTTGAGGAAAAAATAAAGTACATGAGAAATTGGCCACTTTTAACTGGAAAGACACATTTGCACGCCAAAATTAAAGGCACAATAAGAAATCAATCATGACCGTTTTGTTAACCTTCTGCACCTTATTTACGCAAATAAATGATATTTGATTTTTTTAAGAAAATGTACAGTAACACACTAAGTACGTATCTATTAGCTTAAGAGGGGTATCGTATTACAAAGTACTAACTGGGTTGTGGAAGTCAGATAAACATTCGATCGTAAAATACTATTATTCAACTGCATCCGGTAAGACTGGAAGCCGACCCCAGCATAGTTGGAAAAAAGCTAGGCAGGCTTATTTTCGAGAGTCCTAAAATTTAATTACTGAAACCATATTATGTGCAGAAGATAGGATTTATTTAACACTAGCTTTTGCCCGCGGCTTCTCTCGCGTTAAATTCGGGGTAACACAGTTCCCCTAGCGCCTTAATGATTTGTAATAGCAACGCTAAGTTTTCCCTTTTCTTCCCTCTTAAAAAATGGAATAAAAATATTAGCCTATGTCCGTCTCCTGGTTCCCAACTATCTCTGTACCAAATTTCATCAAGATCGGTTAAGCCATTAAAGCGTGAAGAGGTAACAAACAAACAAACAAACTCACTTTCGCTTTTATAATATTAGTAAGGTTATGTAGTTGAAAGTGAGCAGGCGGTCTGAAACTTCCGCTTAAGCAGCCATTTTTAACTTATTAACGTCATTCATAATGTTATCCTAGTATGATTCTGCTGAAGTGGCCAATTTAGAATCCTAGATCTAAACTCTAAGTAGATCACGGGTTGCCGTCAATACTTACAGGAAGACCTTACTTCTATTGAATAAGGCTCATGTTGTAGCATATTTTATGTGTGGTTGGAATGCAAGATGAGAAATGTAATTTCGAAGATTGTATAATAAAATCTATTGAACAATTACAAGGTAGGGTACATAACTTCCATACACTAGACACGAGAACATGTAATCTACCCGCGGTGGCGGGTAAACGACTGGCCGCCGATCCAACTTTTGTTACTTGTAGTCCCCACAGCTCATAAGAATAATCATCAGCATCCAGTCGGTCAATACTTATTTCAATTCCATCTACTCCAGGGTACCAGCAAACGGCTACTACTTCTTCGTGTTTAACTCGGAGAACGAAGTGCAGGTGAACTTCATCCGCGCGCGCTTCGACCTCCAAAAGACCAAGTATGACGTCGCTCGCACCAAGCTGAGGGAGTGTCTTAACAGCACTGAGCGGTGCGACCTGTCGCTTGATATCTTCTCTACGCAGAAGGTAAGTGTTACCAGGTTAAATCTTCTTTAAGCTTATTCCTACTTCTTACCAAGTCAATTAAATAAAAAATAGTCCTATAAATGATGACATGGCGAAAAAATACAATTAGAATAGATTTTGACTTTGATTTTGATATAACTAAATACTTCTGAAAACCTGTATGTTTATTTGTTACCTTGTACTGACTAAACGGCTGATCGGATCGTAATGAAATTTGACCAGAATATAGATTTCAACTTGGGGAAGAACATAAGCAATGTGTTATTACGATAATAACTTAGGACATGAGCAATATTGCATTATGTCCATATTTCTCAACTGTTTAACAATGCTCAACTGTCATGACCATAATTAGGTATCTATAATTATTAGAATAGAACGTTATAAGACAAGGCAAACCAAGAACCGCGTACGGAGTCGCGGGTAACAAATAGTATTCCAAAATAGGCAATTCCTTGTAGTCATACATATATATGTTGGCCTTCCACAAACTCCTGTATAGAAATTATTACTTTACTAGCTTTTGCCCGCGGCTTCGCTCGCGTTAAATTCGGTAGCGCCTTATAGATTTGTAATAGCAACGCTAAGTTTTCCCGTTTCTTCCCTCTTTCTCCCTCACATCCCACTCTTTTAAAAAAAATAATAGCCTATGTCCGTCTCCTGGTTCCCAACTATCTCTGTACCAAAATTCATCAAAATCGGTTTAGTCATTAAAGCGTGAAGAGGTAACAAACAAACAAACTCACTTTCGCTTTTATAATATTAAGTAAGGATTAGACTTTCTTGCATTTATCCAACCGATTGGAACAGTTCCAAGACTCTTTGCAAATCCCAAGCCCGCTCTTTACTCGTCATCTTCTTTCATCCTTCAGGTGGTGCTGGAAGTGCCTCTCCGCAACAACGACTCGCTGTGGAACGAGCAGTTCCTCATCATCTCGGAGTGCGAGCCGCGCACGTCGGTGTACATCGTGTGCGTTATCGCGGTGCCCATACTTATCCTCGTGTTCGCTTTCCAATGATGAGGTAAGGATTTTTTTTTAATGGCATCTCGCAGTTCGACCTATGAGGTCGTTATCTGCTTAACCGGACAGTCCTGTGGATGCCTTGCATTTAAGGCCTCCAGCTAGAGGATGAGGTAAGGGATATTCACATTTATTTTATATCACTCGGGTTGGTGTTACAAAATAGAACTCAGCGTCATCTAGTGACAAGTAGCTGTACTAAGAATTTTTACATTTTATATTTAGCGCCATCTAGTAGAGCCTATATTAACTATATACAGCGCACAAACCAAAACTAAATCCAAATAGTAATTACATATCATGCTAATTTAGTTTTAACTTAATTAACATTGGTGAGTATAATTGTCTGATTATAACACCGAAATTTAACCTACCTATTGTTTCTTTTAGGGTGGGGAAAAATTTGTGTGAACATTATTTGTAGACAAAGACATTCAAATATGTATGAGTAAATCTCTTTGTTTGTAGAATAAGGAAAAAAATTGCCATTTGTTTCATAATTCGTGGTCATGATAGAGCAAGCAACTGTATTCTCAAAATAGACCTTAACTAAAGAGTTGATTAATTTTATGAATGGTTCTTGGTTATACAGCTGTTGTCTTCAGACCATTTCCAAAATATTCATGTCTATGTAAGGGCAACATAAATATTTGACATGCTAAGTAAGCCAGCTTAGCATGTCCTTATCTTACCCTACTTATACATTGAAATGAAATGACGAGCAGCTCAACAGTTTTGGTTTTTCAGTGTATAATCCAATATTTTACTTTTGCAAAATTTTCATTTATTGCTGTTATTTTAAAGTAAAAGTTATACTTTCCGATACCCAATATTTCTCGTAAATTTAGAATTTCTAATATTGGCTCACTGGAACTTCTTAAGTTTTAGATTTTGCATAAAAAGCAATTACTTTTACCGAAGTCAAACCAATTAAGTATTAAGGAAGTTGAAATCTATTTTTCAATAATACTTCACTACTTTCTGTGCGGGATAAGGATATGTGCCTCTCGGTTTCATAAGCAAAAAGGTATAATTTTTACGTTGTTCTAGCGCCAATTTTAAAGTTGACATAATATTATACACATCTATGACTGTGGTAATTATTATTGCCTTCAAGTTATTTAACAATTTGATATTGACAAGTTCGGAACCAAAGACAAAGGATTACAGATATGTACTGACACACGTACACCTCACTCAATATACAATAATATAAAGCGCGTTCATAAAAAGATTATGGTTTTGAAAATATAGTATTTTTGAGTAATATATGTATATTACTTCAACAATATATAGTACGCAGACATATATTAACGAAATATAGTAAAAAACTATACATTTTATACAGTTGGCAACCCTATATAAACCCGAAACAACTACTTATCTGGAAGTCATAAAACTATTTGTTCAGTGTCAGATTCCAACCTGCACCCCATAGATCTGAAACAATTGCACAGCCACTGTTACACCAATTAAGTCAATCAGAATTATCAACGCTGAATTAGTTGCTAGGACATCTCAATTAGGAAATGTCATAATAAAAACTTTAATTGAAACTGATTGCCGCCGAGATTTTGATAAGATTAAAACTGGCAATGAATGAATGACAGCGTACAATTAGGTATGTTAGAAGATAAACTTGAAAGATTGTTTGACCTACAGATAAAGCCGTACTATCACTTTATATTTCTATCAAATTCGCAATTAATTTGAGACTTCTAGCTAGGATACATTTAGGCATTAATTTATTCGGGGTATGTTGGAAGAAGTTTCTTTCTACATCTTTCTTGTTATCTACATTAATATATAGTGTATAGTTATATTGTAAAGTTAAGTAGTTCAAAGAGATGCATGATAGAATTGATAGAGATTCTAAATGAAGACAAGAAAAATTACAGCTGTAAGAACTCGCGCCAAAATCTCCGTTGACAGTTGAGCGGTATAATAGCTTTGACCATAGATATTTGTAACTTTAACTAAAACATTTCTTAAACCAATATCCATCCTTCGAAATTCAAACAGTAATATTACCGACATCCTTGGATTTGAAACGGTAGTAACATACTGTGACGTCAGGAAAAAATAAGCATGCTAACCACCGAAAGATTCAAATAACATTGTTGAAACAGTAGTAGCGATTTAATATTCACTTCTAGTGTACTTTTTATAGCCCAATCAATTTAATACGCTGCATTTAAAATACTTAGTAAGGAGGTGACGGTAAGGCATACCTTGCTTTGAAAGCTATGCTATATGTAAATATAAAAAAATGCTCGAACATATACACTGAACAATTTCATTTGCTCACAAAGTCTTTAAACATAATATACTTTCAGCTTCAGACGATTATTCAAATTTATTTTGATAACAGTCCTAACCTACATTTGCCCGGTTCATGACCAATATCAAATCAAAGACGTATTCCAAATGCATTCGATGCTTATACCTTGAAGTGTACCCAAACTATAATTCTACCACATCGTCTGACCATCTCATATACAAATAGGGATCAAAAAATCTACACACCCGATACCGTCTTCTCCAAAAAAAAAAAGTTCTTACGTACTGCACTGCTTTTCTGCATCCGCTTTACAGCATCGCTTGGTCACTGGATGGCTGTCCGCGCTAAAATTTCAAAACAACATTCAGGGTCGCTTCTCGCACCGATCAGACACAAACACTGTGTCAGTTATACAATGCACTGTACCTACGTAGTAGCTATTTAGTAATCTGTGACTGTACGACATTTTTATTGCCACTCAATGTCTAGTCTCTGGTCAAAGATAGGTTTACACTTCCTGTAGGTGGAGTTGATAGCTAGTTAGCCATTCGGCAGTAAAATATGAAATACCTAATGGCTTGCCCGCGGCTTAATTTAGGATAAATGGCAGTCGATTCGGGTTGTACTCTGCTTGTAATATTATAATTTAATCATGATTCAAAAGATACGGGGCGCCGTCTACTATCATACATTATTGATAAAATCATACGCACACGTACAAACATTCGCCTTTATATAAGTATATATTATTTCCCCGTGAATCGTCACGTCATACGTGATATATATATTTATTTATTTTTTAAAACGTTGCCCCACACTAGGAATTTCTCCTGTATCGTGGTAGTGTTTACAAACATTCAATCTTACATGCACAAACAGCCAGACCCAGAACAAATACCTGTAGGCCATACAAATATTTGTTCCGTGCGGGGATCGAACCCGCGAAACGCAGCGCAGCAGTCGATAGCTCAGCCACTGCGCCAATCGTTTCGTCAAAATTTATTGACAGACCTCTTTTACTTATTCCAGACTTTCTTCAAAGCTTTCAGTGAGATATTGAATAGTTGTTACGTTACCAATGACAATTGTAATCGTCTATAGACCTCTTTACCACGGCTATGTCGAGGATCATTTCATGACGGCTTAACTCGGAGGTCAATGTTCATATTTATTCATTTAGTCATTCCATATTACCCTACTTGCTTTGTTCTCTACATTTTATATAGTAATTTATAACTTCGAGAAAGATTTCCTCTACGCAAATTTTCCGTCGGTGATGTAACTTCATCTGATCATAAAAGGGCCAAGGTTGTTCCCAACGCACTAACGCAGAAGGTAACCACATATTTGCGATAAGATGATTATCACTGTTTGTATGGCAGAGTGTAGCAAGAGGCCCTAATTCAACTTCATCATTGTCCTTAAACACTTATCTTGCTTTGCCTTGTCTAGCATCTTAATTTACAGAGACATTTTAACATTTTGGGGAGTTTTATTACCCAATGAAACTTTGTTTGTTTACCAAAACTGCTTTACTATTTAACTACTTCTATGTTTTTGGAACGAAGTTCCTTATCGCGCGTTGCGAAAGGGGGCTAGACGGAAAAAAATAATACCAAAAGTTGTAACGACACTTTTTGCTATAGTTGTAAGCCGTGTGGCGTGCGCGTGTTTCTCTGTCTCTCTCTCTCTCTCTCATAGAAAGCAAGCCAGTTATTTTCGTTTCGTCTTTCTATTTTGCATTGAACAGTGTGGTGTCGCGACGATTATTTTTGTTGTGTGTACTGATTTTTTTAAATAAAAAATAACTCCGTCCCATCCATATGTCCCTCGCCCCTCTCAAGTTTTTACTATGTTCAGAAGAGAGACACTATGTTAGGAGATAGAACACAGTTGTCTCATTTGAAGAAACAGAATATAAGCTAGAAATTCACATAACCAGTCTTTCGTAGTACTTAGTAATTCGGTTCTTAGAAGTCAGATAGCCAAACGCTTCATGTAAAATAATAGTAGGTACTCTGCAGCATCCAGTTGTACTGGAAACTGACCCCAACATAATTGATGATAGACAGATGTTGAGGACATAGTCACAAGGTTAATTTGAAAGTTGCGGGTTGTTCGAAAGAGATACCGCGGCCAGAGCGGGGAAGAAAGTTATTAGATGATTTTCCATTAAACTAGGGTGATTTGATAAAGTTGCCCTTTGTAATTGAACATGTAGCTTGAAAATTAGGCTATTATTTGAATACGTGTGCACATAGTGATGATACATATAAAGAAAAAAAAGCGTTTATTTGTTTGAAACACGTGTAAAATAATATGTTGATAAATTACAAAGTATCAACACGCCATAATAGACATACAATAATAGTACATTACGATATTAGTGCGTTAAGATGGTTATAACATGCGAGTCGGAATTTCAGCCCGAGCCGTAGGCGAGGGCGTAATTGAACCGAGCATGTTATAACCAATACGCACGTATATCGTACGACGTTTTTTAACACATTTGCGAGGAAACAGAAAAATAAACATTTTAAATAAACTCAATCTGTGAATGCACATTGTTGCTTCCCGCCATTTTTTACAACAGCGAGCTAGCGCTGCCTACTTTCGAATTAGTTCGAAATTTGAATAGCAACAGCGCTAAGCGACAAAACCCTTTATATAAATTAAAAAAAAAAAGAAAAAGAATAGCAACAGCGCGCTGCTCACTAGCTGGAGTCGTGCGGCGGCGGCGATCAGTTCCAAATTTGAAATGGCAAATAGTACTGTTATGGAATTTGTATGGACTATAACTTAACTATTTGCTTTGATAACACACGCGTTTTTTATGACCCTCTTTACATATTTAAAACCGGTGGAATTACATCAGCTTTACGAGCAAGGGTGTTAAAAATTATATTAATTCACTAAACATAACAATATAATGTTTGAGATTATTAAATTTATTTATAATACGTTTTTAGCCTCTAAAAACTCTACTACTAAGTATAATATCTTTTTGTACAGATCATGAAACCTGAACTATTGCCTGAATGTATCAATGTGGTAGTTTTATTATCACAGGCCACTACAAACTTCGGTACCCAGCTTAGTCAATCTAGTACATTTTCATCATTTCCACCGTCGTGGGAGTCACTGATAGAAGAGAATTTCGCATTATTTCAAGCATATATTCCCCTAAGGGTTAGACAAGAGTGTATGTTTACATATTCACCAGTTATGCATAAATCCGATGTACCTAAATAATAACTGTTGGTATTAATTCACCATTTGGTAGCAAAACAACACCCAGACGTTTAACCAATAGCCTAGATTAGGTGAATAGACACTTTACACGTAATTCTTAATTGCACTAATACGAAGTAGTTGAATGCTGCCTGACTCCTAAAAAGGTTGGAACGTATGTAAAACCTCTTTAGGGAAACGGCTATGTGTTCAGAATTTAAAAAGTGGTCATAAAGTGCGCCATGGATCTTTAGGCGCGTGGCCATACTCTCATGAACTAACATTTCGTCAGTACAATTATGTAATTTTGTACCAACAGTATTTTTTTACTTGAATGACATTACTAGGAGGGCTCCTGGTGATGTCATTCAAGTGCTGCAAAACAATGACGTAGGTACTTTAGCTTTATTTTGATTATGAAACGGATGTTAGTGTCAGTCTGTGGTAGGTACCTAGATTAGAGGTATTCCTAAAGATTGTCGACCACGCTAAAGTTAGGAATATTTTAGATCCGACGAACGCTACAGTCACAATTGTGTCTGTTGCATATCTAAAATATCCTGTAAGAAGGGTTGATTACAAGAAAGTGCAACATTATTGATGTGTAATGTCAAGACACCCTTACCTACATTTTATTCTTGACGTCTTGACATGCTCAAATTCAGGCACCTAATCTTCCATTTGCCCCCATTTTATTTTATTTGAAGGCGGCTCAGCATGTTTTCATCTATCTATCTCAGAAGGCCGACCTCTCTACCCATATAATTCATCACAAGATCCTCCCGAAGTTTCTTTGAACTTCATTAATTCAGAACATTTTTATATGCCTAATATACATATAAACACGTAAAATGTGTGGACTAGGTAGAAATTGGATATAATAATTATTTTGCAATTTCGTATAAATTGAAAACGGCAAATAATAATAAATGCGTGTAGGATGGACGTCGTGTACTTTGATCAACGGACTTTTTAAATTATAATAATTTAATTTAAACCACGTCAATCAATTTTATTAAATGCTTCATCAAGCAAAGCGATGGAAGTCTTTAAATTTATTGAGTTTTTCCAATTCTCAAAATCCTATCGAGATCCCGGGAATTGTGCATTGCTTTTAGGTTTTGTCATTCGGAAGTTCCCACTAGCAATTGAGGAATTTTAAGGTCTCTGCAAAACAATTTAGAATGTCAAAAGACTCTTTAAGGTTTTATTGCAGCACACATGTTGCACGACAAATGTTTATTGTCTTTCGTCAGATTCAGTACTACTGGCTATAGAATTATGTACTTTAGACTGATACCATCATCTACCTAGCCTTTTTCCAACTATGTTGATTGGCTTCCAGTCCAAAGAAAAGATGGATGGATTGCGTATGGAATGAGATGAAGAAGAAAGGAGTAAATGATGTACCTAAGTAGCTTATACCCTGGATTGACACATAGATTTATGTCCAGGTCTATGCGGATGAAACCGCGGGCAGCAGCTAGTTACAAATAGTGCTAGCCACTATAAACTGATAATTGCTTAGTCCGGTTAACCAATAACCTTATTGACTTGAGCTTCGAGATGCTGTTAATCGTTTATCCTGGACATCACAGACATGGGTGCAGAAAAATATCGTGAGGAAACTTAGACTTATAATTTACTAGCTTTTGCCCGTGGCTTCGCTCGCGTTAAATTCGGGGTAACACAGTTCCCCTTGCGCCTTATTGATTTGTAATAGCAACGCTAAGTTTTCCCTTTTCTTCCCTCTTTCTCCCTCACATCCCACATTTAAAAAAAAAATGCCTATGTCCGTCTCCTGGTTCCCAACTATCTCTGTACCAAAATTCATCTAAATCGGTTTAGCCATTAAAGCGTGAAGAGGTAACAAACAAACAAACTCACTTTCGCTTTTATAAATTAGTAAGGATAAGTCTGAAATCGCCAACCCGTCTTGAGCAAGCGTGGTGATCAATGCTCGTACCTTCTCTGTATGAGAAGAGACCATTGCCCAGCCGTGGGACATGGTAGTAAGCTGTACCGTGCTGACCGTGGTAATAGGCTAGTATTATTTTAATCGTTTTATATAAATCTACAATTCGTATGCTATGCGATCGGCTATAACAACTTAATGTTACGGCCAAAGGCCATCAAGTAATCAGTCTGTCAGCGCTCAAGCAGCCGCGGCCAGCGGGTACTTGGAACAAGATCGCTGCGCAAGAGTTTAAGTGGTGTCAATGCACTTGAGAGCGAGCTCCAGTCTTGAGTATCTATTGACTTCTCAAGAGCAATCGTGACATTTATGCGAATTGAGTCATGTATGTATTTGAAGCGCGGTTTCTTGATGCTTGTCTGATCGGTTAATGTGATGCCTTTGTTATCATCACCTCCAACATGTGGGGGCGATTGGTTGACAGACATGACTGCAGCAGAGCAAGTCACTCGATGATGAGATTTGACACAGAACTATTTAAATCGGAGTTATTTTAAACTCTCGTCTCTTCTCATTGTCATTTGCCTAGCCTTTTCTCAAAAATAATCTGCCTTGGCACTGCATTTGAAAAAAAGTGTGTGTATCAGCTCCGACGCACGACTGGAGTTTACTCCTTAAGTAAAAAAAATAATAATTAAAAATATAACTGACGGACGACAAATTTCATAAAGCGCCATCTAGTAATATTCAAAAACACCATAGGTGCGTGTGCACCAAAAACGTAACGAGGTCATTCATCAGTAGATTTTACACCTCACATTTTTCTCATACCGGGCGCCTTATATATGAAAATCGATTCTTAAGGAGTAAACTCCAATAAAAAAAAACCTTTAAAATTTACTGTACGAAAACAGAAATTTCAAATCTTTGAACTATAAATTGGCACAAAAATGTAGCCATTGCTCACTTAACCCTTTATGTTGCATGATTCCCGATAGCTACGAAATTAAAGATCAAATTGAACATGTCAACGGATCATAACATCAAAAGATGTAATGATTGATTCCGAATAAACGTAGAAATGCGATCGAAATGCCAACAGGAGTGCAACTGTGCCCTCGGGTCAAATGGATCGAACGTAATGACACCAGTGCATTGTGCATGTAGCAGTACCTATTCCTTAACAGACAACATCATGCCGGTTTTCGTAGGAGGCTAAGTCAAACGGAGGGTAAATTTTGCCACTTATATTCAACTAGTTTTTGCCCGCTGCTTCACTCGCGTTAAATTCAGGGTAACACAGTTCCCCTTTCCTGATTTGCAGGTACCTGCTACCTGTAGTTTTTGCCCTTGCGCCTTATTATTTGTAATAGCAAAGCTAAGATTTCCCCTTTATTCCCTCTTTCTCCCTCAATTTCCATCTTTTTTTTTATAATAGCTTTGTCCGTCTCCATGGTCCCAATTATCTCTGTACCAAAATTCATCAAAATCGGTTTAGCCATAAGGCGTGAAGACGTAACAAACAAGCAAACTCACTTTCGCTTTTTTTTTAAACGTTGCCCCATACTAGTAATTTCTCCTGTATCGTGGGTGCGTTTACAAACATATAAACTCACATACACAAACAACCAGACCCGAAACAACTATTTGCAGGTCATACAAATATTTGTTCCGTGCGGGAATCGAACCCGCGACACCCAGCGCAGCAGTCGATCCCTCAGCCACTGCGCCAACCGTGCCGTCGATTATAAATATACAAATCTGAATTCCGGGCAGCAAGAAATTCCTGGTGAAAAAACCCAACAATACTTACCCCGATCCGAGAATAGAACTAGGAGTGAAGGTTGAGACCGGCAGACCAACGATGTAGTTATAACATTCCGTATAATGATAAGTAGTTATCAATTAGTTATGGACCTATTTTTCCCTTCAACGCTTAGGACTTGCGCAAGAGTACTCGCCGCCGCCGCCGGCACCTAGTATTAGTGGGTAGTGTTGCGACACCCAAAGTTTGGAAACGACGGGAAACAGGATAGTTACCGCCTCTGCAGTCAGGTGCTACGAATATTTGAACGGGATTATATTTATATGTAGGTTATACAGGCAGGATTTGAGTTTATAATAACCTTGTTTGACAACGGACTTTCTCCAGTCCTTCCATCAGTCCCGGATCAGCTCCACTTCTTGCCAATTCTCGATTAAGACATAATTCAATAATAATTCAATTCTCGATTAAGTCGTCTCGCCGTCTGATTTGATTTGAACATGAATAATAAGCGGGAATCAAATACATTTTGATTTGGGCTTTTGCGCTGATTTATGAAATAGCAGATGATTTTATTTTCGGTCTGGCGATGTTAGTCGCGTTGTAAAAGTTGTTTATATCAAACAACCAAGATCGAAGTATACTTATGATGACAAAGCCATTCAGTATTATTAGTATTGGTCTCATTACCACAATAAGAGTCTACGAACTTTATTTGCACGAGTGCTTTTTTACCGTGCAAAAAACGCAATACAATAGCATACCTAATAGGTCATTCCGTTATCATGAACTTGCTATAGGTATTGATGATGTTTTTAGCCCTGTAGTCTTTTTATTCTGACGGTTTTTCGAGAAGCTTAGAATTGTTGTAATGTTTAGTTTTTTCGGTATATCTAACACTGTTCTTAACATAATATGTTTCTCTTCCCTTTATTTAAATGTTTGCTTATTTATTTATGAATTATTTTTACCTAATTATTCATACGTCATTTTGTCTGTGTTATCTGTTTAACTATACCATCAATCATAAAATACACCGTTTTTTTCATTTGAAATCATTTTATTAAATAAAAAGTTTCTAATAAAGCTTGTCAGAATAATTAGTTACAAAACTGGCTGATTTGGATAAAATAAAGTCGTATATTTACAAAAAAAAAGAAACGAATTAAGAATAAAACTTAACGGCATTTTATTTTTTTTACGTTAAGTGGCCAGTGTGATTCCTCACTTAATTTTTGTTCAAACAAAAAGGTAAAATTACAGAATAGGGTTTCACAGTTTTGTAAACCACTAAACACTTCGGAAAAAATCCTTTCCGATGCAATTGAATTAAGTAGACACGAAAATCTACTCCGAAAATTATAAAAAAGCTAAAGCGAAGCGGGTAATTTTGAATGTAGGATAGGTAGTCTTTGGAAACTACTAATACAATTCCATTTTACTTATGTAAAGCTAGACTATCTCCGAATGTCATAGGCTACATTTCCTGTGGGGAATTGCTGAGCCAAAGTAAGTCTCATATAATGGGTAGCTTACCTTATGTCAATCTAAAAATACCTGGCCCCGCGGTTGTCCTTACATTCTGATTGATCGATATAATATATTCCGATCGCCATTGAATCCCGCCGTGCATTAATTGCGGGCTATTATTCCCGACCTTGTGCTTTGTGTGCTTGCATGTATTGTGTCTGTATCAACCGGTACATGATGCTGCAGGCATCATGCATTGTGGAGCTGATTCGATGATCCCGATGCAGTTTAGTTGGTTGAGGCTTATTGTTGTTGTAAGACTGTTGTATTGCGGTGCAGGTCAAAGGTTTCTCTTGTCTGAGTCTGAATTCGAACAGCCTACAAAAATTGTGACTTTTTAAACTAACACTTCAATTTGATTTAGCGGTTAAAAAATGCAGCTTTAGTTTCCACTATCAAAAACTTTTGTTTTATGGATTCACTTTTCTGCCTTCCGAAACTAGAGTTATTTTTTTATACTTACATGGTACCTAAAATAAAAAGTTTATTTTAATTTTACCCACTTTAGTTATTTGTCTCGAAAAACAATTGCTACCTTTGTGTTATTGTTGTATTGGAATATGCATCTAGTAATTATTATAACATAGATTAAGTATGAAAGATGTATTTAAGAAGCAAACTCATGATATTGCCCAGAATGTTTTTATGAATCCACAAATATTTTATAAAACAAAAAGTTTCTAGTTCTATATTATTCCAGAATGGCGTTAAGTTATTATAATACTCTAACAGGCTGATTTGCATGAAAAAAATAAAATAAAGCCCTTAAATTATGAAAAAAAAAACAATTAAAAAGAAAACTTAAATGGCATCATCATAATTTTGACATAATGATGGCCGGTAGCTAGCAGAAATAAATAAGATTGCTTTATTTATTCCTTATTCAACAAAGAGGCTGAACGATTTTAACAACTACTGTTGAAATGAATTAAAAAATTGTTTTAAAACTTCATCTTTACAAAATAGGGTTATTATTATTATACAGCTATTGAACAAATAAAATAAAAGCCCATCCCGCTATTTAAACATTCTGTTGCTGGAAGATCTACTAGCCAATAGGTTAATACATATGTTTAAATTCAGGTTATTCCTCTCTCTCGAGGACTTGTTAACTTGAACTATGACAAACGAGAAAAGGGATATTTAAATTTAACTGTATTAACTAAGTTTTTTTTTTTTATTAAAAACCATTTATTTTAGAATTTATAATTTAATTTTGCGTGTTTTTGTTGAAACGGAACGCAAACTCAAAACGCATCGTATAGTGACGTAAAAGCCATTTGTGTAAAACAAACACTTTTGTTCGAAAAGTATTTAAAATTTCGCTAAGATTATATTATTATGATTGCAATTTTTGCTTGAATAGTAAATTTTTACAAATTGTATGTGTTTTAACATACTTACAATTTGTAAAAATATTAAAATTTACTATAAGGGTAAATTATGGTAAATGACGTAACATCATGGCCGCAACGGTCACAGGTTTTTTTTTTTGCGACCGTTGTATTTAATTTAATTTAAACTTATTTACAATCAGCCATAATCAGAATCACCACATTGTAACCTTAGTTAGCTTAGGTTATCAGTTAGTGTCGGAATTAACTAAGATATTTACATAGTGTTGACCAGCAAAATAATTAGCGATTACACTTATGTTACAGTAACTCTATCTTAATACATGAAGATCTTTCCTAACCTACCTTGTAACTTAGTCAGAAGTGTCAATAAGTATTTGAACTTTAGGTTATCGAACATCAGAATTCAATCATCAATTAACTAATAACATAGTTCTTGTAGTGATTACAGATTATTAAGAAAGTAATTAGCAATCACATTTATAGCATAGGGTATGCTAGGCTTGCTTAGGTTGTTCCCTGAATGGGTAACCAGAGTAACCACCCTTTCTTTTTTAATACATTGCAGGGACACTAGGAATTTCTCCTGTGTCGTGGGTGCGTTTTAGTTTACATACATTTAAATTTACATTCAAAAACAGCCAGACCCAAAACAACTACCTGTAGGCCATACAAATATTTGTTCCGAGCGGGTTTGACCCGCAACACGCAGGGCAGCAGTCAATTGCTCAGCCACTGCGCCAACCGTGCCGTCCTTTACATACCGAGTTCCCTTCGTGCCTCGGAACGCACGTTAAGCCGTTGGTTCTGGCTGCCTATTATATGTCTTTGACAGTTGCTATAGGATATCAGTGGCCCGAAAGTATGACAACCGCGATTACCAACGGGTATCGTATTAACCACTACTAACTAGCTTGTGGAGGTCAGATAGACAGGCATTCCATGTTATGTACTGGTATTCAGCTACATCCGGTTAGACTGGAAGCCGACTCCAACATAGTTGGGGAAAGACCAGGTAGATGATGAGGAAGTGATTAGCAATGACATTTATAAAAGAGATTTTGTCAACTAAGTTGAAAACACCCGATCACTTCGGAGACCCTGGAACGCTCAATGGAATAGTTTCGTGTTGGTTCGGAAATTAGCTCCTACAAATAACCGATAAATATAGAAAAGGAGATAAAATTAGAGGAATGAAATGAAATAAACTACAATAGTCAGGAATATTTCTATAATTACCTATAACTAAGTCATGTTTAAGTATATATAAGTACTTATGCAACTTACTAACGTTACCGTAATGGACTAGAGAAGGAACCACAATTTAACAAAGTTGGTAGAAGCTTTAATTACTATAGATAAATTTAAGTTTAACGAAAAACATAAATCATACAATAAATATGATATAAAATTATACAATATTGCGGAAAAAATATAATTTTGATAGATTTACAACAAATTAAAACTTAATAAATATAATCAAGAGCCATCAATATTTTATGAGGAATTCATCAATATTTTTGTTTACTAGAAGACATTACAGATAAATCAAAAAAACTTAATCGTACCCATGTAAAGTCTCTTTGTGTGTCTGTTTGTGGTAGATAGATAGATAAATCATTTATTTGATGCAACACAAGACATTCAGGAATTCACACAAAAAAAAATCAAGCTGAGAAAAAAAGACAAAGATTAAAAAAGATAGAGGTAGATTGACCCATAGACAATTTAGGTTTAAAGAATTTATTCTCATAAGAACATTACATAGGTTCACTTACAATGAGATACAAATAATCTTAATAAATACGTTTTACCTCCGATGCGTGTTTGTGATTAGCGGTATGACTACATTTCCGATACATGATTCCTTAGTTTTACTTTGAATGTGTTTATATTGTTACAATCTTTTATGTTATTTGGTAGATCGTTGAACAGCTGTGCTCCTTCGAACAATATAGTTTTTTTACCGTAGTTTGTCCGAGCTTGTCTTCGAAGTAATTTGTTTTTATTTCTTAAGTTATGAGATATTGTTTTTTTTTGGAATTTTAATTTTGATTGTATGCTGTTTGTCATGATTTTTTTAATTAGAATGCAGGTCCCGTATGTATATAGTTGTGTGAGATTTAATAATTTAGTTTTTTCGAATATTGTTTTAGTTGGAGTTAGGTAGTGGTAATGGTACAGGGTTTTTATAATTTTGTTCTGGGTTCTTTGCAAAGGCGTTAGGATGGTTTTCGCGGCAGATCCCCATATTTCAATAAGGTACTCGAGATGTGATTTTACTAATGAGTTATAAATAATAGTACGTATTTTACTTGGGATACAATTTGAAATTTTACGTAAAGACGCTAGTAATGATAATAATTTAGTTTTTACATGGTCGATGTGCAGTTTCCAAGTGAGTTTGTCGTCTACCCTCAGACCGAGATATTTTTCGTGGTTCGATCTTTTTAGTGTGTTATTGTTTATAATAAGAGGCGGGAATTCTGGTAACATTTTATTTTTTGCGGTGAAAATCATGTATGTTGTTTTAGAGGTGTTTATTGTGAGTAAATTGTATTTAAGCCACTCACTGAGTGTGTCAAGGTCTTTTTGAGCGTCGGCTATAGCATTATGTATAGATTTATTGAAATAGAAGAGACATGTGTCGTCCGCGTATAATGTTAGGTGTCCCGTTAACCCTATTCTACTTATACTATTTATATAGATTAAGAAGAGTAATGGACTTAAAATTGAGCCTTGGGGACAGCCGTATGGTACATTTTTTATGGAACTAGTGTATTTACCTATTTTTACTACTTGCTGTCTATTTTGTAGATACGATGTAAACATTTCTAGGGCTGTGTCTACGACTCCTGCGTTGTTTAATTTATGTAGAAGTTTGTGGTGGCATACTGTGTCGAACGCTTTTTTTAAATCAATAAACACCCCCAATACAACATCCCTTTGATCTATGTGCGTTTTGATTTTGGTTACCAAGTCTATTGCAGCTGTAAGAGTGCTAGATTTTGAACGAAAGCCATACTGTTCGTCAATTAGGAAGTTTTTCTCAAGAAGGTATGTATTTAGACGGTTGTACAAAACGCGCTCAAAAATTTTTGATAATACGGGTAAAACGGATACTGGTCTGTAGTTACCTGGATCAGTCCTAGTTCCCGATTTGAAAATAGGACTGACTTTGGCAACCTTCAGCGTGTTTGGAAAAACGCCGCGCATCAGACATTCGTTTATGCAGTCCGTTAGTCTCGGAGCAATAATATTTTTTTTTATTTTCAATAACAATTTAGACACTAAATACAGCACATGCAGTGATGTTCGGATCGTTCTTTGAAAGTGTGCAACCGATCTAGACCATTATTTAGTGAATTTGTTCAAGATATTTATGAGCTTAAAAACACTGATATTAATTCACATGTATAATCTAAATTATTTATATCCTTTATGACGGGATATTTACTAGGTTTCGTCTTGAGTTAACGGCGCCGAAATATCGGAAACTCAAATTAATAGTAAACATGGTAAATATTCCGTCTTGAATATTATAAATAATGTTAGGGCTATGTTAGTTTAAAAACTTATACAATCTCAATGTTTGCTCAAGTCGTGCGATACAGGGGCGGGTCACTCGTATTAAATAAATGATTGAAGTCTGGCGTCGCAATTATTTATGTGGACTATATCAGTCCATTAGTAAATTAACAGAAACTAGTTTTTATGCAATTAAACTGTGTTAATTACTACATATTCGTTGTCAAGGCCGAGTCGAGCTGCGAGGTCGAACGGTACCAAAATATTTAGCGTCAAAAATTTAGAGGTCTAGGTTTTAATTGTTATGTACTTGAACTTGGCAACACTAATATGGCGCCAACTCATTGTGTTGCCAATTGAAATTGCGATCATTATGGGTAGTTGGTTAATTAATCAGAAGAATGGCATAAAATAATGTTTTACGAAGTTTTTTTTTTAGCGCAGTTTGACCTTTTAATGACGTGAGTGCCAGATAGAAATAAATATTTACAGTATGCGTTGACATGCTGCCAATTTTTACACATTATGCATTCCAAAACGCAAGACCCGCTTGATTATTTAAAAAATATGACATCAACATTGACAATCGAATACTGCACAATAGAATACTTTTGCCCAACCCTACAAACGTCACAAGACGTACTTGAAAGTAAATTTAATCAATTTTGACATTTATGACGGTTAATGATGACCTTAATGTTATTATTATCTGTAGCAAAGATCACATACGTAAACCGTTGGCCTAGATATTTGAACCTAAAACCAGTAAGCTGTTGGCTCCTAACTGTATCGTTAAAACTAAACGAAGTAATTATTTTAGTTAGAACCCTCTATCGTAAATTTTACAGTTGGTTCCGAAAAGAGGCCAAGTTCAAATAAATTCTGGAACGAATAAATATTTGAGCGAACGTGAATCAATATTGTGGTATTTAAAATAAATTTTTATAGTTTGTGTTTTCACCAAAATGTTTACTCAAAAATCAAGATTAAATTTTGGAGTTCACATTTTTATAGATAACATAAAACCATTACGCCTATTAATGTACCTACAGTCACATTTCTCAAGTTATATTTAACTAGCTTTTGTCCGCGGCTTCGCTCGCTTTTAATTCGGGGTAACACAATTCCCCTTTTCTGATTTTCAGGTACCTGCTACCTGTAGTTTTTGCCCTTGCGCCTTATTGATTATAATAGCAATTCTAAGTTTCCCGTTTTTGTTCCCTCTTTCTCTCTCATTTCCAACTTTTTATATATAAATTAGTCTATGTCCGTCTCCAGAGTCCCAACTATCTCTGTACCAAAATTCATCAAAATCGGTTTAGCCGTTAAGGCTAGAAGACGTAAGTAACAAAAAAACTCACTTTCGCTTTTATAATATTAGTAAGGATTTCCATGTAATGAAGAGCGAGCCTAATGCCATCCACCGGTCTCAAATCTAGACTCCCTATTGATGAACCCCAATTGCACATTAATCGACCCGGAAATCGAACTTCATGGCCAGCAGTTGCGCTTGCGACCACTCGACCTACGAGGCAGTCATTGCAGCATTTTTATAAATAGCCCTGAGATATCTTATCACCACGTAATTCGCAGTTTAAAATTGTTTAAAAAAAAAGAATAATGATGTAATATCTCATCGGTAAGGCGAAGAGGTCAACGCTCAATTAAAATTATGTCGTTCATTCATAAAGCATAAAAAAATAGTACCAATATTTTTACCGCTAAATTAAATGGAAAAGCACTCGACCGCTTAACTAAAATTTATTTTATTCTTTATAGCATCTTCATGAAAAACAAAGTTACGGTTACCTATCTAAAATTGACCATCAAATCTTGTGCCAACCAATTTTCGTTTAAAGTGTTTTAAACGTACTACATTACAAAATAGGGGACACATTCTTTACAAGATCTAATATCTGATTGACCATTTACTTAAACCAGTTTTTAAGACCTATCGAAATACCCCCTATACAGTTATACATATACGTAGTACCTAGTTGTATGTTAGGAGGGCTCTTTATTTCGTGTCATATTGGTGTAGCGATTCATGATAGCATCTACCTACTCTCCAAATTTCAACCCTGTGATGCTAAGGGTCTCGTAATAAAATGGCTGTGACAAACAGACGGACAGGGCAAATCTAAATGGTTCCATTTTGCCATTTGGTAAGGGAACCAAAAAAATTGGCAAAATAACTAAAGGAGTACAGTTGTAATTCAAGATACTTCTTTCACACTTCGGTGAAGCCAAGCCAAGATTTAAAATGTCGTTCGACAAGCCTTTCTTACCAGTAAAATCTGCGAGTCCCGTAATATTATTATTTTACGCCTTCGGACCTTGGCTCAAATTGTCTGTGATCAAAACAGAAAAAAATAAACTCCAAATGTTAAAATATACTTTTCCTGATTATTCAGCTACATACGGTTGATCCATTTTCCACGAAAAACAGGAAGTTTACCAACAAAACGCATTATGGTGTGGGGATTTCCATTGAGCCGAACTAGGCATGGGCGATGACCGAATAAAATGAGGAATCGATGCACCTCGATCATTCGGATTCGCTTCAACGATTTTATTGCCTGACTATATTATCAGGGCTGACAAAACTAGTCTTATCTAGTACGAATTCTTTATCTTTCCTAGTTTTTGCTTTGTTTTGCAGATAAACGCCAAGGATAAGGTTTTGAAGATACAAAAGTAGCAGTAGAATAAATTGTTGTTGTAGGTTTTATCGAATGTACAAGGTTGTTAGTCATACGGAGTATGTTTTTCTAAACATCATTTTGTTTAATCTTACTGCCATAACTTCAAAATTGTTGTTGCAATGATAACTGACAAAGAAGTTTTATAATAAAGTGTCTTGGCTTGTCTAACCACTTGAGATACAACCGCATAACATTGGAATTTAAAATTCCAGCCAAATACGAACTAAACTACACATATACAGGTACCCAGTTTAGTTGGAGGATCTCTCTTAAAATTCAGCATTTACAAGATGTATGAATAAATGCAAGACTTCTCGTGTGATGTCTGAGATAAAGAAAATGAACAACTGTTGTATGAATTTTGATCAGTTGTCTGCGTCAGTTCCTATACAAAGACCATTTTAATTGTGAATTTAACTTGTAGAACAAAATTTGTTCAGTTTCATGATCCAAGAGACTACACGGGATTTCTAGCGTTCATACTTTTACACCTTGTATAAAAGTGTGCCTATGCCAAAAAGCAAAAATTATCCCAACCCTATCGCTCGTTCCGCATGACATAGTCGCCCACAGTGCAGTGTTACCACAGTTCTAAGAACCCGACTTCCGTTCAAATACCGAATAAATCGACACCATCGACTAAGTTCAGACTTTTTTTAGACGATTCCTAGAAACATGAGCCAACTTCAGTGTTTTCGACTTCATTATTTTCCTGTTAGAATATTGAAATTGTTGACGGAAATATTAAAGTTCAGTGATGAGATGTTAATATAAATGTAAATGAGGTTTTACCCCAAAAACGATGAGACACTTGACGTGGTCCACCTGTCTTGTTCCACTTCACAGGAGGATGGACGCTACTGAAAGCGCAAATCTCTTCGTTAAATTTTCGGCTGACTCAATTTAGATTCATCGACACGCTAAGAGGAAGTAGAAGCGATTACACAATTGTTTAGTGTTTTCTGCTTGACACTTGGTGACCAGCCTAGTCGAGTGGTCCGCGCGTGCAGGGTTAACTGAATTAGTGATGGCCCGAGAATTTCAGACGCCTAAATCAATTTGTAGATTTTAATTCTAGTGATGAATGCTATATGCATAAGGTTGATAGTATGAATAGTGTTGTTATTAGAGCAAATAAATGGTAAGGTTTACTAATAAAGATCCACACGCCAGTGCTTATATTATACTTAATTAAAACGAGTCAAAGTGATTTTCCTGAACAACCATACAATTTAAACTTCTAAACAATGTTACTTACAAAGAAATGTTCAGCACTTCATAAAACTATTTAGTTAACAGTTGAACCAACACAAATAATATGTTACTACGGAATAAAGGAAGGTTACGTTGTATTAGTTAACACAATATATTAACGACTTTGTAACAATATGTAACTGAATACAAACTATGGAACAGCTGCTCGATAAACGTGAGAGTGGAAAAAATACGTACACTCATTTGTTTTAAATTACCTACAACTTTGGAGATTTCATTAAATCACAACGTTTTTTTGGGCAGCCGTGTAAAATGAAATGTAAACGAATCTCACGTATAGAAACGACAGAGGAAAATTGACTGTGGAAATATAAACTGAGTTTTTATAAAACAATATGGCGGAAGGTCAGTAACAGTAATGAACGACATTCTTTAATTAGAGATATATCAGATGACACTGACGGCCTGGCATTGTTTAATAATACAATCAGAAAAGCTGTGACTGCACTAAGTAACCGATACTGATTCATATTCGATTACAAAACATGTTTTATAAATGCGGACGTCATTAAAAGATGGTCTGGCCTTTAAGCATTTAACATCTAAGTTGAAATGTTTTAAGGTTTCACTAAACTAACGAGTACATGAGTCATCCCGCGATCTTAGCACTTGCAACAGCGTCGAAATATTGGGAATCTCTAATGATAGAAATCACGTAATATATCCCGGTAGTGACAGTGTAAGTTTAAAACCTATTGATTTTAGTTAGATAGCAATAATAGTAGCAAAATATATATCTACAAGTTTTATGAAAACACGGATATTAAAGTTAAACATTGTTATCTTACGGTTATCTTATTGCAAACAGAGATCGATAAATAAGTAACTACTAGATAAATTGTCCCCCAATAGGTTGCAGATTTACTATAATAGTTTCTTATTTCGATTACAAAACCCGCCAACTGTGAAAATGTCATTAAAATTTGACATATTTTCGTCATATCGTTTGTCTATGGGCAGGGACCGGAAGAACCTTATAAACAAACTTTGAAAATAGAATCGCTGATGTAATATTCTTGGTGTTGACATTAAAGATGCGATTTATCGATCTATTTGTTTATTTATTCTCTGCATTGTTTGTTTTTACAGTCCCATTAGATTAAGACCTCAGAAAAATTATTGTCGCGTGTTTATCTACGGTATGTTCGGTTTTGGCGCCAAGTGGCGCTATTTAAGTTTATAACTATTTGGTTTTATCACGATGTAATTCAAACTTTCTTTGATACATCGCCAAGAACTTTTACATTCTGTTACCGGACTTGCAAAAAAAATTGTAAATAATTTCGACCAGCGTCCGCATTAAAAATTAATTTGTAGTGTTACGTGCTCAATGGGCGAGGCTAGACAATCGTAAATACAGAGTTTTCCACACTGCTTAAATGCCAAAGTGACGTTAAAATGAATGCCGTTTGAGTCACATTCAACCCAAAACAATTCGTCAGTAAGTGATTTTCTTACGCTGGGTTACGCTCGCCTGCGAACAATTTAAATATTTGAGCCAACGCAACGTTCTAAAACAAAAGAATAATACAAACAATAGCTCAGACGATGTGGTCACAAAAGTCAGTGTTACTGTATTAACCTTAACATCTAGTCGAGGCGAACTTTTAAACCTAGTTTAAATGTTACCATTCGATTTTTCTATTTTACTTCTAGCTATAATTTTCACCAAAAATGGAAATAAAGTTCTACACCTGAATCATTTAAACCTCAGATTAGCCAACTTAAAAGCAAGACTTAAAATAACTTTGAAAGGACTGCACCTACCGAAAGACGTCCACTTTATTCCACAATTGTTTTTTTAAACGTAGTCTTCACTTTCAATTAACAAGCTTCTATCTTTATAACTTCTACGTATATAAGGGCTACAGTATCTACTTTCTCTTCCATTATTCTGTCTAGACAAGCCATTACTGCAACTTATCTTAATGATATTAATTAAACCTCATTGCTTTACCAACGGAGCCATTCTCGATTGAATAGAAACTGGTTTAATAGTAAATATCTTGATGTACCGTGCCATATTGGAAACACCTTCACTTTCTAATTTAATTGATGTAATAAATAGAAATCATGCTATCTTCATCTTCCTGTCCAAGGCTATGTATATGTTATGCATATGTTACTTGGGCTTCTGGCCACAGTCACGGCATTTTCACAAAATATTTATTGTTAGCTTTGGCAGGCGCAGGGTTAAGTTTTGATAATTTTATGTTATCCACACCTGTGAGAAGCGTTACGTCATAAAACTTTTATAAATAACATTCTTAAAGATATTGACGCTGCCTACGATAGCTGGTCATAAAATAAACGTTTATAGCATTCAAAACTATTTCTGTATCTTCCAAACTTCATAGCACATCTGTCAGTGGTTGCTGACCCACCATTCACCTTCAATTGGTAAAGCCAACCGCAAATCCCCAGTAAAACTTGAGCTACAATAACCGCCTAACTGCTACGTAATAAAGGTCAAATTGTGGCCACTAATGTGCATTTAACTGTACATTCGGCACGGCACGGCACGTGCCCATTAGTATAATGCTCCGTTCATAATTGAGTACAGTACCACATGTCCGAGTCAGTCGAACACTCGAGATGGATTAGTAATTTAAAATTGGAAACAGTCTTAGAATGTCGGTTTGAATTATCATTTTAGTTTATGGTCAAGTTTAGGATCGGTCAGTATTTGAAGGCCCTTGATTAAGTGCATCCTCACCGAAAATTCATGCATTTTAAATTAAGAACTCCAAATGTAATAGAATTGTTACATGGTGGTTACATTACATACATGTCAGTAAGGGACGCCTTTTTTTCTAACACTTCCACAAATGAAAACTAATTACATTCCCTTGTAACAATGACATCCAGTGGCGGATTTACCACTAGGCTGAGTAGGCTGGAGCCTAGGGCGGCAGATTCCAAGGGGCGGCAAATTTAGTCCAATTTTTTTTGCAATAATAATCTAGAAACGGTTACAACTATCCCCTAGTGCACGATCATTCTAATAATTTGAAAGAGCCGATGTAATGAGGACGATAGGCACAAACCACAAAGTTACAATTTCAGAATAAATGTAAATAAATGATTGTAAACTAAACTAGCGTACCGATTGAATTTAAAGGTCAGTAGGGGCCGGAGTCGTGCGGTCCATGGCCCTTTACGGGCCCCGGTATGGGCGCGTTCTTTAGGGCGGCGCGCCGCCCACTACCTGAACGCGCCCCAAAAGGTGGTAGCCATATGGCTGATCCGGGGCTACCGCACGATCTCCGGCGAGGCAGCGAGCCTCCTTGCCACCGTGGGATCTGGAGACGATAGTGCTCGCGCGCCTGTTTGAGTGGCGCGCGGAGGCACTACACCGGGGGGAAACTCCGCTGCCGCGGCAAATTGCTGCTCAGCGGACAGACCTCGACCTCGTGCGATCTCATGGTGGCATGGAGAGAGCGACTGTCGCAACCCCGCGCAGGGCACGCCACAATAGCGGCGGTAAGTCCCCTCTTTGAGGAGTGGCTGGAGAGGCGTCATGGCGTCCTCACCTACCGCCTGACGCAGGTCCTCACCGGACACGGAAGTTTCGGGAGGTTCCTGCACATAATCGGGCGGAAGGAAATGCCCGGGTGTCGCCATTGTGACGATCGCCCGGAGGACACGGCGGAGCACACAGTGGCGGTCTGCCCAGCTTGGGCGGAGCACCGCCGTGCCCTCGTAGAGGCGATCGGCGGCGGCGATCTCTCGCGTCCGGCCCTGGTTCAGTCTATGGTCCGGAGCGAGAGGGAATGGGAAGCGGTCACCTCCTTCTGCGAAGCAGTAATGCTAGTGAAGGAGGAGGCCGGGCGTTTGAGGGAGAGAGCATCTGGCCAAGCCAGCCGCCGCGGGAGACGCCCCGGGCGCCGGGCGCCGCGAGACAACTCCCGGCCACCATAGATGCTGGCCTGTGGACGGTGAGCAATGGGTAGCTCACCGTCCGTCCGTCTATTGACGGCAGGCCGTGTCGACGGCGCGTTCGTGTTTCACGCGCGCCTCAAAGAGAGTCAGCAAAGCAGAGGGGCTTGCCAGGGCCTCCGCCTGCCGGGGTTGCGGGTTGTTCGAAAGGGATACCGCGGCCCCGGAACGTAAAGGGCAACTGAAGGAACATGGGTGGGTTTTAGTCAGTAAAAGTCTGACAGTTACAGTTACAGTCACACCCTGGCAGGAGTAGTTTACCATGACAACTATTTTTGTATTGTTCTGAAATCATTTCGTTAACTACTTAGGTACTCGTATATACATTAGGGGTCAGATGCATATTGAATGTCTCATAAAACAGCTATCAACAAAATAAATGATAGGTAGGTAACAAAGAACATCTTATTGAGCAAGAGACGGTCAGAGGTGCGAAATAACAAATTGACTTGTTCAACAGGACTCCATCGATTGACCAACTGACTTAACGATGTTCACAGCTATCAATTTGTTTATTTGTCATTTATATAAGACAACAACTTCATCTTGTTTATGATGTTTTTCTATCTATAATATCGATTGCAACTATAACAATCCTACTATGATTTATGTACTAGGCTTCTTTATAAGAATTAAGGTAGACTATAAAATGAACGATGCTTTAAAAGTTTATTAGGTATCAGATTTTACATTGGATAGGAATGTTAGTATTATTGCTTTATGCCAATTTAACTCGGTCTGATGTGTTGCAATAAATTACTTTAAGTGTTGCCATTACTTTGCGTCCGCCTCAAGATCGTTCTAATTTTGAATCATTACTGAAAACTCCTGTACTTCTTCCATATCCTATCCTAGTAATCCTACTAATATTATAAATGCGAAAGTTTGTAAGTATGGATGTACCTATGTTTGATTCTCTTTCACGAAAAAACTACTGAACGGATCTTCATGAAATTTGGCACAGAGGTAGATTATAGTTTGGAATAACACATAGGATACTTTTATTATCATCACGCGGGCGAAGCCGCGGGACGCAGCTAGGTTATTCCTTCTTTTTTTGCCCTTAATGTTCCGGGGTAGCGGTATCTCATTCGATCAACCCGCAACGCCCGGTCAAGCTAAGCGTGCTTTTTTAGGTTTTTTTTAATTGTGTTGTATTTCATTAGTCACTAGATTTTTAAAATTCGACCGTAAACATAAGTTTCAAGCAAATGTTCAACTCTTAGTTAGGTATGGTAATATTTTCCTTTTTCTTGACGTATATATGTGTTTCTAAATATTGTCGTCTATACATATTTTGTGATATTTTGTTTATATAAGACCTTCGATGGGCGATAGAATTTCAAATAAATAATAATAAATAATAAATATCTTGGGACAACTCACACACGGTCATCTGATCCCAAGCTAAGCAGAGCTTGTGTTATGGTAACCAGACAACTGATATACATACTTATATAATTTATAAATACATACATATTATAGATAAATCACACCCAGACACAGAACAAACAATCATGCTCATCACACGAAGTTTGTCCTGGGTGGGAATCGAACCCACGACCTCCGGCTTAGTAGTCAGGGCCACTAACCACTAGACCAACACCAACCAACCAAACCAAACCAAATGATAACATAAAAACTTGTCTGTTTCACATTTATTAGTAGCCGTTCCTTACGAAACTACTTTTTAGGGTTCCGTACCTCGAAACTAAAAAAACTAAACCCTTATAAAAATCACCCGTCTGTCTGTCAAGACTCTCTGTCTCGGGAATTGCTAGTTTTTTTTTTTATTAAAATTAGGACTTTTAATATGATCTGTAACACAGATAATATACTACTACTAACTTTACGCGTATTCAACTTACATATACACGAATTAACGATACTTAAATGTGAAAAAAACGGCCAAGTGCGAGTCGGACTCGTGCACCGAGGGTTCCGGGCAAACTTGAGACAGAAATGGCCATATCTTTTGACTGCGTAGACTTGACTTTATCACAGACAGCTCCAAGCGACTAGACTTGAGTATATAGTTTTAATTTCGTGGTAAAGGGTCTTGATACTTGATAGCCAGATAGAGGGTCAAAAAGTGATCCTATAAGGATTCTTTTCTTTCTTTTGAGGTACGAAACCCTAAAAATAAATAATAAACTAGTTTATTGTCAAAAAGAAAAATATATTAGTATACACTGGAGGCTTACCATCAACTGTTATTGCGATTCAATTGATGGCCTAAAATAAACTGTTTTGCTATTTCATACCACAATATCCATAACATGATCCAGTTTAGGCAACGCCAAATCAAGTCGACAATTGCTTCGAAACTGTTTTCGTTCATTCATTTTTCATACCATGACGTGACCTATCAACCTGAAAAGGATGGCTTATGTGTCAAAGTAACTAATTCAAAAAAAGTTGGTATTTCTTGGCGTGAAATGAGTCGTTTTGTTAATAACTTTATAAAAAACTAGCTTTCGCCCGCGGCTTCGCTCGCGTTAAATTCGGTATAACACACCAAGCAGACCTGCAGTTTTTGCTCTTGCGCCTGATGGATTTGTAATAGCAACGCTAAGTTTTCCCTTTTCTTCCCTCGTTCTCCCTTATATCCTACTTTTTTAAAATAAAAATTAGCCTATGTCCGTCTCCTAGTTCCCAACTATCTCTGTACCAAAATTCATCCAAATCGGTTTAGCCATTAAAGCGTGAAGAGGTAACAAACAAACAAACAAACTCACTTTCGCTTTTATAATATTACTAGCGGCCCGCCCCGGCTTCGCACGGGTACATATACACACACACATACACCCCTCTTTTTTGCGTCGGGTTTCAAAAAAAAAGTAAAATTATAAAGGAATTTTGAATTTCTTTTTAATGATTTTTTATTTTATTAAGATAATAGTTCCGCTTTAATTTCAGGCCATTCGGGGTTACATGTGAAAGTGACAAATAAGTCTGGTCTCCCATAGTTTCGGACATAAGTCATCGCATCTTGGGTTTTTTCGTGTAAATAACGCGGAGAACCTGTGAATGACGATGGCAGGATTACGCGTTGGCCGATATTTGAGGGGTTAACATTTGCGTCTCGATTTGAAGCGTCTCTGAGATGAATGTATTCCTCAGCCCTCAGTCTCTGTTGATTACGACATATGTAATTCAATCTTTCTGATATCATTTTCGCCATCATATCGACAATATATTGACTAAATAAGTCCCTGTAATAATGTAGTGGATTAAAACAGTTAGCTCTAAACATCAACCTAAATGCATAAAATTGCATGCACGTCACAGTCTTGTTACGCGCTGTACCTTGCTGAGGAATGGTCAAGTAATAACCGTCATCACCCATTACGAATATTAAGGAATACTGTAGTGGATCATACGATCGGTGTAACTCAGAGACCCTTTTAAGTTGGCCATCTCTACCGTGCAGCACTATATCTCTGGGGCCTTTTTCTTCGTCAACTAAGAGAACGGCTACCTCGTTTACAGCTGGAGCATTGTATCTACCCGGATGTGATGTGTATACATTGTAGTTATTCAGTGCGGTCTGTAGTTCATTAATTAAATCGATTTTTAGCGTTGGAGCTATGTTTGACCGCAACGACAGCTGATCTGCGTCTGAAATGAAATATATCTGCAGGTATTGTGGATTTTGACCTGATGGTGGTAAAAGGCTACATATAAGGTGATATACTTGTCCCTCTATTTTAAAAGTCGGCATAAAATTTTCTTCTCGAATCTCTTTCGCGCCAAACGAAGTCATTTGAAAAAGGCTATTGTACCTACGCATGTTTCTTAAAAAATGTCCAGATAGTGAATGATCATTTGTTAAAAGACTTTTTATTGGCTGTGGCGGCTCCTGAATGTTGGGGAGATTATCTTTTCCAGAAGCACAGCACAAACCATTAGGTTCATCGGCCCATTTTTTAGCAGAGCACTTAGAGCAGATCTTATTCATGGCTCCGATTTGGACGGAAGACTGTTGAGCATAATCAATCTGTGGATCGTATCTGAAAGCCGATCTGTTACTGTAAGCTAAAACTCGATTACGGACTCTAGTCGTTGACATCTGTTGTCTCTCTCGCTGATCTCCAAGGCGTTGGAAACGCTCGATACTCGACTCTCGCGCGCGTACTTGGGATGTTCTCAAATTTTGTTCAGCAAGCCGCTGCGAACGCTCGATACTCGACTCTCGCGCGCGTACTTGGGATGTTCTCAAATTTTGTTCAGCAACCCGCTGCGAACGCTCGATACTCAACTCTCGCGCGCGTACTTGAGAGGTTCTCAAATTTTGTTCAGCAACCCGCTGCGAACGCTTGATACTTGACTCTCTAGCACGCGATTGCGACGCGTATTCTCTCCGAATTGCAAAGCGATTTTCAGTTTCTGATGAAGATTCCTCATTACGCCGTATTTTTATTGCCCTCGCCTGGGAACTATGTTTAGAAAGTTGAGATCTTGATCTTTTTGGGCAAAGATCAAAAATTTTATTTTTCAAAATGAAAAATAAAAGGAAATAAACAATTAAACAGGCTTTTACTAAATTTTTGCTTGTTGAACAATATAAAGTACTAAGCTTTCTGAATAATTAAAATATAATATTTATTATCAGGTAAGTAGTAGGTACTTATTAAAAGAAAATGAAAAATATTGGTTTAGAAAACTACCTTTTACTAAATTTTTGCTTAAATTTTGAACAGGAATACTTATAAACTACTACTATAAGCTGTTTGAATAGTTACATTAAAATATAATATTTATTATCAGGTAGTTATTTACCTACGAAACGAATTTAAAGCGAATTCAAAGTTTCTTCAAGCTAAAATCATACGATCACGCACACGACCGCTGCGTAGGGAGCCGACCGCGCGAGTGAGCGAGCATTGACTCCCCCCCCCCCCCCGTACCCCAGTGACGCTTACATGGAGCCTACATCGCATGCTGGCTAGCTGAGCGCGGTGAGCGGCAACCACGCGACTTTTTTCTAATACTTGCATTTTAAAACTCGTGATATCTTCCGAATGAAATGTCCGAATTGAATAATTCAAAAAGTTATAAAAAGGTATTGAAGCCGTCCTGAATATAAAGTAATTTATTTTGATAAGGATTAATACCAAGGTATAAATAAAGAGCCTTTTCAAGCGGCGGCAAATAAATTAAATTTTTAGAACAAAAAACCGCTTACTGTGACATAACTATAATATTTAGACATATGCTGTCGCGACACTTTTTGTAGATAATGATGAGTTCTGCAAAGTCGTAGTAAATGATTTTGTTCTATCATCAATAGTTTTCGCAGCGCACGCGACGTAAGGAATTTTTCAGGCCATTTTTTTACACCTTGTGTTACATTATTGGAGTTTTAGTAAGGATCCCTAATTTTTTTTTAAATATAATATAGCCTATGTTACTCGGGGATAATGTAGCTTTCCAAAGGTGAAAGAATTTTTGAAATCGGTCCAGTAGTTTCGGAGCCTATTCATTACAAACAAACAAACAAATCTTTCCTCTTTATAATATTAGTATAGATGTGATAATATACGTAATTCAAGGTATTTCAGCCATTATTCGTATTACTTATTAATATAACTTCAAATAATACTAATAAAATTAAGTAAAGAACTCTATTTATCTATTTATTTTAGTTAGTAGAATAGATGTTGACTGCAATTGAATACAATTAGTGTGCAGGCATTAAATCAATTAATATACTGATTTTATTACGGATTCCTGTCATAAAAAATAATTATGTAAGATCAACTTTTTGTTCAACTACGTAAAACAGAACGTCATTTGTCATCGACAGGTTACTTAGTCTGTGGAGGTGCGTTCCTAACTCGTCTTAATCAATTTATTTTAACAACAACACTAAGCAAACCTTTTATATTTCTTAATTAAATAATTATATAAACTACTATTATTTAATGAGTACTAAATATGGCGTAATGGTATATAATTTGAAGCTAGAAAACGTAATTTGAAAATGTTTTTGTTGTAATTTTTATACAGATTATGCTTCGAAACGCAACGCATATGGTGCGAGTAAAAGAGACAGACTTATGCAACGTCTGTATAGCGTCATCTCTTTCTCACACCGCGGACCACAGACAAATTTCGATCTTTCATTCAGTCCATGAAGATTCAAACTCCTGTCAGCTAAAGGCACTTCATGGTACGAATCTGCACGATTTAGTTTAGGTACTAATACTGGATTACATCGGAAGTGAATGGTTAACTAAAAGTTGATGGTAGGCCTACTGGTTATCAATATTCTAGATATGCTGCAGAAGTATGTATACAAATATTGCGAGACTATTTTTTTCAGATGGGAAATTAGGAAATAACTAGCGGGCAACCGCTCCGGGCGGTGCGGCGCAGGGAGTTTTAGACTTTTACTGACTAAAACCCAGCCATGTTCCTTCTTTTGCCCTTTATGTTCCGGGGCCGCGGTATCTCCTTCGAACATCCCGCAACCCCGGAAACAAATCCGGTGTTGCGGGGTAGGAATTATACAACTGCAAACTGTGCCAACCTATTGTTCATGAAACAATCACATATACTTTTATATATTTTATTCTAGAAAAAAGGAAAATAGTACTGGATAACAATTGCGGGTGTTTGTGTATATAAACGCAACCACGATATAGGAGAATTTCCTAGTGTGGGGCAAAAAAATAAATTATTACGTAAGGGATATGAGTGGTAAATGTGTGCGGGATTATGATGTATTGTAGTGAGTTTTTGTATGTGAGCAGTGAGTATGACGTGTTATTTGTGAAGAAAATAAATTTGTGCAATAATGCTATATTAGGCAATGTATTTTAGTAGTGATTAATTTTGGGTATAGTCTTGTTGAAATAGCCACTCTATCAGCTTAGCTTTTAATTTACATTTACTGTTGTCGAGTATATTTAGTTATTAGTTTATTAGTTTAAATCAGTGTACTTAACCTGAAATATGGGTGTTTGGCGAAAGCGGTTTTGTGTCATGTTGTTCCTGGGAGAATATTGGTTCGTTTGTTCTGATCTGACGGTGGGAAGGTGGTCTTCAATATCACGCAATTCTTTTAAGACCGAAAGTTTGTTTGGGTGTTTTGATAATCCTTCACACTTAAAAGATTTCAAGAATTTGGATAATAGGCAATTTAAAAACAAAACATCCCTAATAAATTCGGCCAGTAGTATTAAGATGAGGTCATCTTAATAACAATTTAAAACCAAAAAAAAAATTGGTTGTTTGTAAAGTAGGTTTACGATCGAGATGTTTACGTGATAACGTCTTATTGGTGATTTAAGTTATCACCAGTCTAAAATGAAATTAAGTACTAATTTAAAGTTTTTTTTTCGAGCCAAGTAACAGATGGCGCTACCATCTTTGTGAAATGTCGCTTGTGAGGTTTTGGTGTGACACAAGTTTCTGAACATGTCACCCGACTAAAACGATTTTAAAGACGTTATCACGTCAAAAATTCGAAAGTACGGCTAAAAAACGAACAACAAAACGACATAATCCTTGTTGAGATAGGCCGCTATCGCCACAGACTAGCTATCGACTGCAGTAAACAGGCACAGATTATGCAGTACAACAACACGTGTTTAACCTAACACGATCGAGGTCACAGGCCACTCGTACAAGTGTATCTTAGGACCATCGGGCTACTTTTTACAGCCGAAGCGACGCTATCGCTAAATAACCGCGATACTGTCGCTAGCTGTGTATCTAACTCACGTAACCATGATTTTGTGCTCATAATTCGTGGATAACTTAACTAAAACTTTAAGCGATTCACGATTTTTATTTAAGTTTAACATTTGCATCATAGATGTGCCTAGCTTGTTTTCAAAATCATGATAACCGCTATAGAATCGCGTTTCAATCACGATGCAAAAGTGATCGGTATCGATAAATAAATGCATGGTTCCATTCGTGAATTCCATTCTTTTTTCAAAAGTAGTCGCGCGTTTACATCTTGCTTTACAAACGAACTAATGATGCGCGATGTGAGGTGCGTTTACAAAACAAATAGTTGCCGTGAAATACTCTTAGTTACTAAGTAGTTGTAGGAGCAAGTAGAGCCGTTTTCTTTAAGCTTTGTGTAGTGGTTCCGTGATGCATAGTTCCTTTAGACTTAGCAACATTCCTCAATGATATTGACATAGTACCAAAGTGGCTACCAACAGTGTAAACTGTAACTAAGGCCAATTTCTAAAGACATTGTATCCACATCCTATTGCTTATATATTTCAGTAAAATGTTTCAAGAGAAACCGCCCATGTTCTCATTTCCAATTAAATATATATACAGTGTTTGTATTGTTAAGTATTTTTGCATAGTTTATTGTCTTATAAGTAGATAGCAACTAGAATCTGCCAATATCACTTGTCACGGCAAATACAGAATTTAATTCCAAACAATCAAGATCTAGAACTCTTTTCAAGGAAATAAAGCGCCAAAAAACAATACCAGCAGAACGGTGTAACTAATTGAATGTTCGTTTTTTTAAATATCCAGTTGACAGATGGCCTTTACTGGTTCATCAAGCAACAAGGAACCGAAATGAGTGCTCAAAAACTTCCGGTAATTTTGTTACCGGTACGCAAAGAACCGGTATTGGTATTCAATTTAATTTAAATTTAATTATTAGTTAGTATATAAGAAGATTCATTGTACGGAGTACTAAAATAAATTTTCCATGTAATATCATATCCATGAATAATAAATATGCTGATGAATAGTGCTGGTAAACACTTTGAACAACTTTGAAAGTAGGTACGACAATCGTATCACACTCATATCAACTCGTTTTACATGGGACAAATAAATACCGCTTCGACGGCGACATAGGTCAGCAAAAATAGCAGAACGCATCCTAATCATTTGCAAACAGACAAGCTCTAAACGAACGACAAACTCTTCCGATTTAATTAATGAACGATGATTAAATAAGCTGTCAATGTCGACTTAAAGAAAAACTCAGTCAAAGAGATGCGGCTACATTTGTTGACCTTAGTTTTGTCTAGGTATATGTAGTTCCACCACACATGTTTCAGTCAAAACCAAAATAAAAATAAACCGGAAAACTCGCGACTAACTCAATAAAAAAACACACACCTAGTGATATAAAGTCTAAAATTCCTCACTATGACGTGACATTGGCCTTGTGACTGAGACATTGGCGCAAATGTCGTAATAGCTCATATAATAACACTAGCTTTTACTCACGACGTTGCTTGAGAAAGTTGTAGTACTAGTAACAGCTTTGCTGAGAAAGTTACAATTTTAGTCCTTTGGTGTAATAAAGGTTTTATTACTATTTAACTTTGGTATAGGCTGGATACAGAAATAAAACTAAGTGACTATGGAAAGCGCAAATCAATTTTTAAATTGTCTTTAATAAAAAAAAGTTACACAGCTTAGTTCTTTTGGCGCTTGAACTGTCAAAAGGGCAATGTCAGTAGATATTTATTTTATTTAGGAAACTATTTTGATTGATTACGACATTAGTGTATCCTGCCATATAGTATAATTCTACATAGACGCTTGATACTATGAATAATTTGCAATAATAACAAACACGATTAAATATGGAAACTATCATAAAACACTAATTCCGATGTCCGACCATTAACTTGACAAATAACAAGGACGCGATTTTAAACAAGCTACGAATTATGTTTTGAATTCGTTAAAATAAAAGTAACAAACTTGAATTTTAAAATAGACCAAAATAATACGATATAAAAATTCTTAAACTTTGACCGGGCGACGCGCGGCGTTTGGCGAAACAGTTATTTGCAAACGGTACGAGAATGTTTTGTGAATGTTGATTTTTTAGGCTGTGGTCAATCAAAATTATTTCTTGGACAATATTATTTCAGTTTACATTTACGATGAAAATTTTAGGCCGACTGATATTTGCTCATTTGATATTTTTGTTAGACTTTTGTTTGAATTTTCAATACATAGTTCGGTTTTTATGTCTCTATCAACTTTCGTAAAATGTTCAAATTAATAACCAAAAGTATTAAGTGTCATTAAAAATGTGAGTATAAAAAATTACTGTACCACCTACTAAAAAATATTTTCCTTTTTCAGGTACTCCCAACGAAATATGTGAACTTTTCATGGGAGGAGAGAAGAAGAGAAAGAAGAACTATTAAAATATACGGTACAGTTATCGATATTCCAAACCTAATTTTATTCTCGATGCCCTAAAGTTGCTTCTATGGGGAAGGAGGTCGGTCAAAGCTCATTGTAGATGGACCAGGACAAACTTTTTGTCATTAATAGATTTTTAACATAAATGACGATGATTTTTCAGTTACCTTCCCCATTACTAATTTCCAGTCGACTGTATCGTATTTCAAATTATTAATGTCATTACAAATTTAATTGGCCACAATTGTCGTTCACTTTGACTTATCGATTCAATTAGTCCGCTTCAGTGATGGATATGAACATCGATTACTATTGTAATTCGATACTAAATTGGTGCGATTAACTGAATGACAAATATACAGACAACCAACAATCGTTGGTTTTAGAAATTGGGGCGTCACTGTTTTGCGAAGAATTGATTGTGATAACATTGGCCTTAATATTGTTGTTCTAGACCACGCTAGAAAGTAAAACTTACATTTTAAGCAAAATACAAATTAGTTTTAATTAAATGAATTGTACCTTCGGACCGATTATACTAGTCTAATAAAGTACAACTAATAAATAACTATCCATTATAATTGAAATGATTACCTAAGTGTTGCAATAAATAAATATTAATGCTTATATTTTATTGTTATTATTCTGAGAACACCACGATACGGCCAAGGGCGGTGTATTGTGACTCGCGTAAGAATTACCTTCAAAAAGTTTGTATTAAACATAATTCAATCATCGAATACAGGAAGATGATAGTCATAATTAATTAAAGAAAAGATTACAAAAAAGACCATTGTTATACTAAACTATTTTGCTTGCAATACAAAGCGGTTAATGTGATACTAGTCATAGAAACATTGTTATATGTGCAACTGTTATTGTGAATAAACATTTTATTTGTATTAATCAACGTTTTTTATTCAATGACTGCTTTTATCATTACCAAGCAACTTGATAATGCATCTTTTATTTCAGGATGCCAAATCAGTAATAGACTGAATATAGTTTACATATGGGAAGATCAAAGATCAAAACAAACTACATAGTTAATTTCAGCAAGCCAAAGTTTAATCAAAATGAAATTTCACAATTTTTTACAACGATCTCATCTTGAAGTTCCCTTGATTAACTTATATTTCGTTTGTAACAATAACGTTTTAATAATAATTTAGAAGCAATACAGATATCTGAACATTTTACTCATTCAGATACTTTATTTATGCCATTGGGTGCTTTCATTGCAGTTCACAATATATCTTTGTAAGTTGCCGGCACATTGCCACTGTCTACTCAACAAAGACGTCCTCGTTTTCAGAATTTATTTACAAATAAAACATCGCGAATGCATTCTGCAATCAAATCATTCGCAGAAGAGATTCTCGACTCGTCACATACATAAAGACTGTTAGTTTTATACTTCCTATTCAAATCACACTGGGTACCGAATAAATACCGGCAAATAGAATGAAATCTGTTATTTTATCTACTAACATATACGCGAAAGGCTTATTTACTAGAAACTCTATTGCAGTATCATTCTTGATGAGGGAACTAGCGGACGCTGTCACCCCTCGCTCATTGACTTCTATTTCAGAAATTTGGGTAATCAGAGATGCGTGCATGTTGAACTTACTGATTCCCTTAAACTCTGCCTTGTCAGGATTAAATATCCTTTTGATGCCCATATCAAAAATGAGTTCAGGCAAATTCTCAATCTCTGAACGCTGCTTAAATTTAGGCATCGTAACATTCACGACCTTCTCTCCATCACTTTTGTACATATTGAAAATGGACGTCAACCTAGTTTTCTGTAAATTGTAAAATATGTCACTGACCCAAACTCGGTCATTTGGCAAGAACACTAACATTGTTATCCTACGTGATGCACACGGGATTTCTAAGACCGTCGCCCCTATGTGTGGGAAATCAACGATATGGAATAATCCTACTTGGTTCATCATACTCACTTCACCGATTTTCAAACCCTTATGCGAGTAAAAGGGTTGTATCTGAGTTTCACTGTTGAAAGGGATCTTCCAATCACTTCTGAAATAGTTCGCATCACTCATGAGAAGCACTGACGACACGAAGTCATCGTAATACACTATATGGTCGACCTTCCCGCCGGTGCCGTCCTCCACCAGCTGGTTCACCTCCCTCGCAGACTTTACGGGCTCGTTGAAGTCAAGCAACAGAGCCTTGATACCGTACAGTTTTTCAATCTGCTGCACGTAATATTTCTTCACCGCCATCAGTTTGTCCATGGCAATCACACTCTTTCTTTTACATTCGTGTTGTAAATCTTTGCCAAGCTTACTTAAGATATCGCTCAGCTGTTTTTTGAAGCATCTATTCTTGTGGTGTTTGGTGACTCTCCAGATTTCTTTGAAGGTGCGTCCGTCTGCTCCTTCAGCGAGAGCGGAAAGTTGCAGCCAAGTAGACATGGGAGAGTAAACAAAGTGCGAGTCTGTTTCTTGGGTGACCCTTTGCAGCATTCTCACTGAAAAGTCGTAGGCTGGTCGCTTGAGCAGAAGCATAGCCGATCGCTTGCTACAATGGTACTCGTATGCTAAAACACCATAAGTCCACAGAGTCACTAACGTAAAAATTTTGAACTTCATTTTCGCGCGCTCTGTTAGCGTTGTAATCGAGCAACCGTGTGGCGCGCGCGCTCTTACTTGAATGAGCCGCTTGCGTCCGCGCAGACAGCGTACGGAATAACACAGTTATAAATAATGATACTTTGCCTATCTGCGAAAGATGTTTAGAAATTTTAAGTTTCGGCGAATATTCGGACTTCACCTGAACTTCGGGGAATTCTCAGTTTTGAATGTAGATCATATTAGTTACCTATTGTATTCAATACCAGGTTTCGCTGTTTAGACTACCGTTCCTATAGGTTATTTTGCCGGTAACCTAATTATGCGTGGTCACGTAACGGTGAATGTCGTATGTGGCCAAAGTAACTGGTGTAAGGGTCGCGCCTTAATTACGTTTAGGATAGTGTTATCGCGTTTATCTAGGTATATTTTATGTATTTCTGTGAAATATACGACTGTGAATAAGATATAAAATACTTAGGTAGCTAACACTTTTGAGTTTGATAAACTGAATACCTACCATTGGATAAGCGGATAAGCGGGAAGTTTGATAAAAGCTCCAGCATTCATTCTCAGGGTGCAGGAATAATAAATACAATAAAATCGTTATATGAATTTACAGTAGGCCAATAAGACATTTTTTTTTCGTTTTGTGTATTATTTTTATTGACTTATGATCGCTGCCAGCTTAAGTAAGATCTAATTCACTGTAAATAATTATTTTCCTACTAAGCAACGTTTTTCTGTAGATACTTACAGAAAAAGGCATTTGATTGATTTTGGTAAGTATTTCGAAGTAACCCGATTTTTATAAAGATAGAATATAGATAGATAGAATATACTTTATTATGTATCCCATACAAGTAACAAGAATAACACTAAACAACGCCACTAAATAAGCCATGTTGATGAAAAGCATATTAAATTACGATAAAATGCGGCTTTTTACCGCCCAGAAATTTCTCTCAGACAGACTGACGGATTCAATGAGACCAATGACCGTATAATATGCACTACATTAAATATCTAAAGATTATACATAGTGCTTCCAAAGAGTTCTAAAATGTAAGTAATGAAAACTTTTTTTTAGCAAAAAGCTTACACTACTGGTCATTTCACGTCAAAACAATATATAGGATGCCATTATTTTTTAAGAATAAAACGGTTTTTCTTCTTTTAAATGACATCCTGTCTATTGTTTTAATGTGAAGTGCCAGCATTTGTCTTTTCATTGGTTTTAAAAGTTTGTAATGTCCAATATTTTTTCAAAATTAAACCACCGTAAAAATTAAACAAAATTAATGAGGGAGAAATCTATACTATTTTCAAATGGTTCTAATAATGTTTTTTGCTTAGCTTATTAAATGCAGGCCGTTTGAAGTAAAATAAATAGTTGGAGGCCATTTTTATTTCTTAAGAATATATATTTTTCTTTTTAAATAGCCTTGCCGAATGTTTCGTGAATGGTATGCCAGTATTAGTCTAGTATTAGAGTAAAACAGTTTTTAATAGTGTATTTTTTAATGATCGAAATTACATACTTAAGTACTTACAAACATCAATAACGCTATAATATCGACAGATATCCGTTGATGTCATTTGTGATCTCATTTTCTTCGCTGCATTGGTTTTGCTAAGGTCGTAGAAGCCGCTCTATATACCAAGAATAATGATGATACAGAACATAATAATAGCAACACTGGCGATCCGTAACGGGTTATGCTGCAATACTATGTACTTGAACAACTACTGAAGTGGAAAAATCTGAGGTGTAGACGATGGCGGTGGGTTAACGAACAACAACAACAAGGAATCGTGTGTTTAAACTTGGATTGAATCCCTAAGAGTAAGTATCGTAAATGGATATACAATAGAAGTAATTTCTTAAAAAAAATACTGTCACCGTCTCTATACACATCCATTTGATAATTGGATTTATTTTGAGAGTAAACTAACTTAGACATTACCAATTATGAGTAATCTAAAAAAAAACTATAAAAACAAAAAGTTAGCAAAAAAAAAACCGACTCCCAAAAAAACACTAAAAAGAGGGACAAACTCAGAGGTCTCTTTTACGGTGTAGTAGTGTCTGAAATGGTCTAAAGAAAGAACCACCCAGATTTGAGTGGACCTGTCAGCATTTGTCAGTTATCGTGTAGCTCGACTTAACTCATGGAACTCAACGACACGATGAACCATAAAAAATGGAAATATTATAAACTAGCTTTTGCCCGCGGCTTCGGTCGCGTTAAATTCGGGGTAACACAGTTCCCCTTTCCTAATTCGCAGGTACCTGCTACCTGTAGTTTTTGCACTTGCGCCTTATTTATTGTAATAGCAAAGCAAAGTTTTCCCTTTTCTTCCCTCTTTCTCCATCATTTCTCACTTTGAAAAAAAATTAGCCAATATCCATCTCCAGGGGCAAAACCGATTTTGATGATTTTGGTGCAGAGATAGTCGGGAATCTCTGCACCAAAATTCATCAAAATCGGTTTTGCTATTTAGGCGTGAAGACGTAACAAACAAACAAGCAAACTCACTTTCGCTTTTATAATATTAGTAAGTATAGTAAGGATAAAAACATACAAAAAAATACAGTCGAATTGAGAACCTCCCCCTTTTTTAAATGGTTAACAACTCGTTCTCAACTGGTAATGTGCCCAATATAAATAAATAAATAAGATACTGACTGCGTATCACGTAGCACGAAAAGGACAATATAATACATAATTAGATAATACACCTTGATTTTTTTTTTTAGCCCTCTCGTGGACAAAGAACTTACCTACTCCACTTTCCACAAACTCGCGCGTCCTGCTTCCTGCTCTGACAAGTTTTATCTAGGTCGTCTCACCATCTCCTTCGTAGTCTGTTATGCCGCGATCTTGCCTCAGGATACCCATATTTTGCACTAATTGTCCCACAGTTTGTCCAGTCCGATTTCAGTTCAGCAGCTTTTGAGCGACGTCAACTAAATTGGTTTTGGAGAGCAGTATGTATCGAACACAATCCGTTAATTTAACACCTAGTATACTGCCTTTCATTGCTCGTTGGCTAACCATAACTTTGGACATCTGAATGTTAGTCAAATACCAAATCTGCATTCCACCGTTTAAGTTAGCTGCAAAGTGATTTATCTACTTATTATAATAATTTTAGTAGAAAACTAATATTCTGCATTATAGTATAGTTAAGTATTTAATTTTACTAATAGCTGTATCGTCTTTGCCGTAGTAACGCTAGGCCGATAGATAAAGCCAACGTTACGAAATGTGATGAGCACGAGATGACGCCACTCGGCCTCTGACTAACGAACTTATAATGTAAGGTTTGTCTTACTTGAAGGACATTCGGTGAATTCGGCTCTTTATTAAAGATAACTGTGCTTGTAATAGCTTTATCATTAATTTGTGTACTTGTCCTGTTACAGTTGTTGTATCTCCAGCTATTTAATAAATATGTAAACATTGTCTCACAGACACAAGTAGTCAGGTAGCTGTCACTAATGTCAACTGTCAGTCACCACAAATGGCGGGAAATTGGAAAGCGAGCCTGTGGTGTAATGCGTAAAGTGTGTTGTCAACTTATTAACTCTGCTACAGCGAATACTACATTTTCCAAGGCCAATTTCTGGTGGTCGTCACTGTTAGAAGGCTTTCAGAATTTATAGTAGTATGGGAACAGTGTAGCAGGCTTGTCGTGTGTAGGCCATCATCTCTTTCCTACGGCCATACATCTCGGTTCTGTGTCCCTCATCCAGGCAGTCTCTACACAAGTCTGCACACTTTCGGACGTCCATGGATTCTTTAGTCAAATAGACAGTCACTCCGTGTAAAATACTGATCATATTCAGCTGCATCCGTTTCCAGTATGTAGCTGGCTTAGTTTGGAAAAGACTAAACAGATGGTAATGGTTCCATTGGTTTAATCATTTTTGGCCAACGTTCGGTAGATATATACGTAAATATGTTCAGTTTTTTTCATTGGAAACAGTATGGCACAAATACAACTACGCGACACATTGAAAGGTCAAATCAATTAATAAATATAAAATATGTATCAATAATTATAATTTGGTTCAATAATCGTGATATGTATTAAAACGTTTGAGTCGAATTTAAATACCTGCCTATTAATAATTACGAATAAATTATCGCCAAACTAGTTCGCACAAAAAAGTCGTAGATAATTTTATTATATATTAACATTTTAATTTGTGATAAAAACGGTGAACAAATGTTAGGGTTCCACAACTTTCTTAACCTAGTACCTAGTTAGTATCTACTATTTTGGAGGTCAGATAGGCTGCCGCTACATGTAAAATACTAGTATTTAGCTGCATTCGGTGAGACTGGAAATAAGTTTTCGATAGCTTTATGTTAATCCCATAAATAATTGAATTTTTCAACATCCCTATCGCTAATTAAATTTCAGTTTCAGTCAGACGTAAGTCCTTACGACTACATATAAAGTTCAAATAATTTTCCATTTAATCAGAATATGATTATGTACCATTTTGATCAGCCAAACATTACGACACTATGTAGGTTGCTACGGAACCTGTATTACACAAATTACTTTTGGGTTACAATTTTATGAATAAACACAATTTAATTCACAAAATAGAAATAAAATATCTTAATATAAAACTTAGATAAGTTAATCTAGAACTGCGATTTTGTGCGCGATAATATTGGCTGTCCATTCAATTTATGTTTTTAATAGGCTGTTTAATCAGCATTTTAATAAAACATTTACATTAATTAGTTTTGCTCATTATAACGCCGAATGGTTCCGTAGCTTGTCAACTCCACTACATGAACTATCCGTCTGTCAAAGGTTTATCAACGCATCTACGTATACTAATATTGCCTGAATGAAGCCTGGACTAGAAGATCTGGACAATTCCCCTTCTTGTAATTTTGGAAGTGTTATGTTTCCTTTATTTATTACTCATAAACATTTTGACGTAAATTTTTGAATTTCTTAAATCAGCGTAAAATTAATTCGTGAGCAGGACCCAATGTACAGGTAGTTAGGGCTCCAGAGATAAGAACCTCCTCACAATGCGAGCCTTATCGAGGAGTACTGCCTTCTGAATCAGGCTCTTGTTCCAACCGCCGAAGAAGAGAATCGAAAGATGTTCTTCGATACTCTTACCCATCAGGCCATTGGCCGTTACGACAATCAGTACAATGATAGCAGAGTTCACATTTCACATGTCGACAATTTTGTGTGCCAAGTCGAGGTATTTTATTTATTTCTCTTTCTCAGCTTTCATGAGGATCTCGTCATGCGGGATGGTAACATCAACTATCATTACGCAGGCTTATTGGTGACAATTAGTCCTGGCAGTAATGATAGAAAGACCATGTCACGCTGTACTGGGATCAGCTCAGTACAGCGTGACGTGGTCTTTCTCGAGAACTGGGTCGGGCACATACTGGTAGTATGATACTACAGATTTTAATTTTGTTTATTATAATTTTTTAGGTTCTGTCCTACTACTGAGTATTACTGAGCAATCGACTTGCCATACTGTTGTTCTGTTACTTAAACTTGACTTGAGTTTCATTGAATAAATCTTTGAACTTTGAGCTTCTTTGACGCAGCATTCTTCCTCATTTATGCCTAACTGACACAGCAACGTAATATGACAACATATTTTGCGCATCGTACCGTAATGTATTAAAATTTACAAAGATATAAATATCGCAACCGGCAGTGTTGAGAATTCGAGTGTGAGTCGTCAAGGTGTCTCGCGGTAAATCACACTACAAACCTGCCGACTTTAGTGTCTAGGTCAGCGGTGTTCAATATGCGCGTGCACAGCAGGGTAGGAATATTAAAAAAGTTAATTACCATAAGCCAGATGTATGAACGGAGACGGAGTAAAAGAAGTACCTATGAAACAGGGATCCTATGGAGCTTTTTAATCGTAACCGAAACTCCAACATCCGAAATAAAAATTGTCCGTAACCGATAATGTGTTTCGGATAGTTTAATAGTCATAATGGACAGGTTAGGACAGGAATATTTTATCATGCTAGTGACAGTCAGCTGACTACGGAGGAGATGGCGTGCAATGACCAATTATTATTATGATAGTCAAAAAACGTCAAGCATCGAAAAAATAGGTTTTCTCCAGGAGTAGACAAAGAAAATCGAAAAAAGAACGAAGTTTTTCGAATTTGAGACCATCTATCTGTTCTAAAGAAGAGCTATGGTAATTTGTGTCAAATTACGCGTTTTTTTGCGCGCTTATTAATTTACAGGCGAGCGGTGTGCGACGACATACCTCCATGTTATCTGACGTTTGTCACGAATGCGCTATAAATTAATTACTTTTATAGGTATAGAAATAACGTATGATGCTGGTATGTACTCCTATCAATCAACTGACCATCTCAACTCAGTTGGCTGGAATTACGTGAGACACAACACTGGCTGAATGCTTAAAATTATGCACAGTTGATAACTCCCGGCGCTGAAAATCTAACAATGAGGCTAAAGAAACCTGACGCAAGTGTGTTCGTTTATTTTATTGTTGTCCAACAATTCTGGCAATAATTTCCTTACTTCTTCTCCTTCTAAATCCTACTTCATATTATAAATGCGAATGTTTGCGAGGATGTATGGATGTTTGTTACTCTTTCACGACAAAACGACTAAACGGATCTTGATGTAATTCGGCACAGTGGTTGATTATAATCTGGAATAACACATAGGATACTTTTTTTTGACGTGATAACGTCTTTAAAATCGTTTTAGTCGGGTGACATGTTCAGAAACTTGTGTCTCACCAAAACCTCACAAGCGACATTTCATAAAGATGGTAGCGCCATCTGTTACTTGGCTCGAAAAAAAAACTTTAAATTAGTACTTAATTTCATTTTAGATGTCACTACTGGTGATAACTTATATCACCAATAAGACGTTATTACGTAAACATCTCGATCGTAAACCTACTTTACAAACAACCAATTTTTTTTCGAAACCGTGGGCGCCAGCTAGGTTAAAGTAAAATACAATGGGCTGCAGACCACAACACATGCAGACCAACGATCAGTGAAGATGTGCGGGGATTCCTCAGAGCAGTAGTGATGTAAGAAACGCGTCTGTCTGAGTTTGGTCCCACGACACCTACTCATAATTGAGGCTATTATCGCAGGCACTCTACTTATGTACACACGACGACACATCAACCTATACAAAACCAGTTTATGCTGCTCTCTAAACAACGGATCGTAGACCATAGATTTCAAGTACAATGAGAGATCCGCATAAGCTGGTTTTTTATAGGTTGATCTGTCGTCGTGTGTACCTACATCGTATGTATTTTTACGAACTTCCAAATATTCAAGTCTCGATGACCGCAAAGCGCATAACTCGAGGAGCTCTTGTAAATAAACTTATTTTACGCAAATAAAGGTATTTTGTTTCAGCATGTTTAGCTATGGTATTATGATATCTCACACAAATTTCTATCAAGTATTCATTTTCCATTCTTACTAAAAAAGTATAAGCATAATTTTATTTAATAGAAAAAAAATATTTATTCAAACGATAACTCATAAAATTGATATGAGACCACCTCGGAAGTACCTATACATTTTCGAACAAAAACTTAAAAAAACAAAAACAATAGGGTCGAAAATAGATCCTCCTCGGAGGTTAAGGGTAAGGAGATGATGACGACCGTAAAGCGTTGTGACAAGACTTAATGGCAGCAGTAACTTTGCCCGACCCCGTATTAAATCAAAATGGAAAACAGATCTTGTTTTCCCAGTATTCGATTATTCTTGCATAAAGTATTAATTATTGGCTTCCGTTGCAATAAATCACCTTCCATCATAAGAAACTAACATAATTACTTTATTTAATTAAAATATAAACGTGTAAAGTATACTGTTAAGTTTATCACAATGTGATAGCCGTTAACCTCTCGGTACTTAATAATAATGAAAAAAAACCGGCCAAGTGCGTGTCGACTCGCACACACAGGGTTCCGTAGCGTCAAACAATACAATAACAATATTTTTAACGATCATCCAAATTAAATGGAAATTAACACTCAACTGCAAAACTAAATTTGTTCTTCTAATAGAAAAACAAAGTTACGGCTGCAGTACTTGTTTACGTACTACAAACGATTTTTACGGCTTTGAGGAAATATGTATTCACCAGGGTTCCTGTGTGTGTGAGTGAGTCCGACTCGCACTTGTCCGGATCAAATTGTATCTTTTCATAATGTATTTGGTTTGAGGCAAATCAAATAAATTATACTATAATTAACACTTGAAACGGGATATTTACCATGTTTATTATTTATATTGAGTTTCCGATATATAGGTATTCCGATAGGTTTTCCGAGTTTTCAATTTGGATGTATGGATGTTTGTTACTCTTTCACGTCAAAACGGCTAAAAGGATCTTGATGATGATGGTACAGAGGTAGATTATAGTCTGAAATAACTCATAGCATATACACTTTTTTTTCGACATCTTGCGGGTAACCCCGCGGGTGGCAGCTAGTTAACATATAAAAAGATTTCGCCCAACGTGGGGTTCCAACCCACGACCCTAAGATTAAGAGTCTCATGCTCTACAGACTGAGGTAACCGAGCTGTATAGTAACTTCGAAAAAAGTCAACTAAATCATACAGAAAGAGTTTAACAAATTGGTAACTACATATTTCTGTCCACCATGATATTGCGCTAACATCATAAAGAATATTTATACACTGTCTCATTGGTCTGTAGTTACAACCGCTACTGCTGAGCTGGAGGCACTGGGCTCGAATTCCAAGTCGGTCAAAACGGTTGGCCAGGTGGCAATAAGCTTGGTGTCTTAATAAATACTTTACAGCTGAAATGTGGATTTACTATTAAGTCACTTCTACTCTGCCTAACCTTTCAGGCGTGATATTATTTCAAGTCATATCTGTGGCTCTATAGATTGGTTAATATGACTATTTATTGTCTGAATAGTCGGACTCTTCCGTGTATTCAGAGCTCTGATCAAATCTTTGTTTTTGTTCGTCTGTTTGCATTCAAACATAGCTCTGCACACATTGGGTCTAACGTTCAGCTCCACTTATTATGTATGGTTTCCTTAAATTGCTCATTTAGTAAATAAACATGGTAGAATAATAATGAGTTTTCAAATTAATTACCCGAAACTCTCAAAGTCAAGTTCAAGAGTTTCTTGCATCAAAGTCATAAACGAAGGAAATATCTGTTTAGAAGAAGTTGCTTAATAACATGAGCAATGTTACCTTTTTATTTACACAATCATTATCTCCTTTTTGTGTTTATACTTAAAAAAAAAAACAACTTAATTTTATGTTTTTATTTATTTGTTTGTTTTTTTTTCTTTAATTTAATATTGTGGCATGTGCCAAATAAACTTATTTTCTTTCTGTTCTATTCAAAATTACTTCCTAACTTGTTGTTACATAGTAATTTATAATCCAATATCTAAGTAAAAACGTACACTCAGAGAAAATAAATGTACTACGGATTTCATCTTAAACTGTGAAAAACAGCTGTGATTTGAAATGGACAATCATTTAAGTTGGTAAACGTTTAATTTCCATGACCATACTTTGCTGTTTACCAAAACCACAAAAAATACACTGCTCTAAACTCTTATTTGCTTTGATCACAAAAACTATTCAAATGATTATAAGTACTTACTTATTGTTTGTTCAAACATATCAGTGATTGTAGATACACTGACACTTGAGGTCTAACACTAGGTTGCCTTAAATGGTATGCCGTGTGGCTGGTCGTGCAACATACTAGATATTATGATAAAGTGTCTGGGAATGGTTACAATCCTGATGAATTCTGAAGTGTTTTCAGAATTCATCAGAATGAATTCGCCTTCTTAATAGAGGGCGGAACGTCTCTGCTTAACCCTTCGAGGATTACAGACGTGAAGTTATGTTATGTCATTGTTGTCATATTCAATCCGCCAGTTTTGTATTATTAAGTTCCATGTAGTACGGAGCGAGCATATTGCCCTGAACAAAGCACAAATCCATCCGCCTTGGCGGTTTTTAACCGACTTCAACACAAGGAGGAGGTTCTGAATTCGTCGGATTTTTTTCTTTTTTATGTATGTTTACCGATTACTCAAATACGCCTGGACCGATTTGCAAAATTCTTTTTTTGTTTGATAGAGTATACTTCTTAGGTGGTCCCATATCAATTTTATTTAGATCACTTAGGTAGTTTATGAGTGATACTTCCAAATGCATACTCGATAAAATTATGTAAAAAATAAATGTGTAAATAATTATGTAAAATAAAAATTGTGTATAAAATACCTAAAAATGCTGAAATAAAAAAACCTTTTTTGTAAAAAATATAACCGACTTCCAAAAAAATACAAAAAATGGAAAATAACTTTACTTCCGGAAGTTGGTGGTAAAAAAGTCAACGAAACCAATAAAAGTCACCGTCTTCCGGAAGTAAAGTTATTTTCCACTTTTTAGTTTGCTTTTTGCAAGTCGGTTTTTTGTGCAATATTTTTACAATGGCAACACAGACATCATTTGCGGTAGCCTTAACATAATATTGTCATTTGTCTCGACTTACTGAACACATACGACTTCACATGAGGTCGCGAACTGAAATAACAGTTATTGATCATTGTGTGTTTAACTGCACTATTATCCTGCAAGGCTTCCATTCAACCGAATCTGATAAGCTTGTAATAATGTTAGCCGACCTCAGGTTGTACAGATTTGATTTCAGCTTCCTTCATTGCCACGTCTAGTCTATATTGAAATCGTCTTGGGTGAAGCATACGTTATGTTGACAGTTTTAACACGCTTTCTTGTTGGCTGGCTTTTACTTTGGCCAAAGGCTAAGTGACATACAACTGCAACGGCAACTCCGCCAGTCTCTTGGGCGCATTACCAGCTGATAGCATTGAGGACGAGAGGGCTAAGCTAGGGGGCGCCACATAAAATTTCGTGACATGTCACGTAATATAAGTTCAGCGAACGATTAAGACGATTCTAACAATCCCACATTCGTCGAGTTGGGAGCTATAAGGCAAAAGATGAACATACATACATACAAACACAGCCTGTCAAAATCATAACCCTCGCTAGCCTCTGCCGTAGTCGGGTAAAAATGAGAAGAATACTTTTTACAAATAGGTTGACTGCCATCGCCTGCTACTGAAACTAGGACCCTACACCTTGATGCTAAAATCTCTCATCTGCTTTATTCTAAAACTAGCTTCATTACATTTAAACTACTTTATATTTATAAGTTTCCTCGTTATATAATACCTATGTTTATACAACGGTAGCTTGTATTGTAACGTGCGTTCATTGTTATGAGAGCAATCTAAGTAGGTATATATTTGTAAGAGAAAGCCGTTTGATTTTAATTTAGTCGAAGCGCATTCAGGCCCGCTATTACCTACTCAAACAGATGCTATAGAAGAGGAGGAGGAGGTAGAGAGGAAGCGTGTGGGAATCGATCCATCATCACATTGATGGTAACTAATCCGGACAAAGGTATGTTTTTTGCAAAAAAAAAAAACGGTACTTTGACTTTATTGCAATCGGCTGGCGAAACCAGTTATTTTTGCAACAAGACATACATATCCTGCTTCATTTTCAGAAGTCAGCTTAAAAATATTGTGGAGCATAGATTTTAGGATAAGATAATCACATCGCTGCACTCGACTCTCCTATGGTTGGTCGAATCTTGCACATCTCACCTTTCTCTTGTCTCCGCTTTTGCAGAAACCCGGCCTTATGGCATCTTTCATGACGAAAACGTCAAATGTGACATGGGCTTTTGTCTTCATATGTTTTTGGTGACAAATAAATAAAATAACGAATAATTAACTATCGTTTTCAAAAGCATTCGTTCTTGTAAAGTTATGTAGTCTACAGGATTAAGTGGGCCAAGTTCAAGTCAATAAACCTAAATTAATAAACCTTTTACTAAGCACTATTGGTGTCTCTATTATGTCCAAGTATTAGTTCTTATGTAGTTTATTCATCACTAATTAGCTCGTTAGTTACTGGACATAAAATTTAATTGAATTGTCGTGAGTACCAAAACCCTACCTTAAACACGTAGTTGCCAATTGCCTTTGGCATTCTTAGAACATTGTTCTTTTCTAGAATAATATCAATTAACCAGTCAACTGTAAAATATCTATGCTATAATTTCCCTCATTCGGTTATATTTTTTTTTTCAGGGTTCCATACCCTAAGGGTAAAACGGGAACCTATTATAATACTAAGACTCCACTGTCCGTCCGTCTGTCCGTCTTTCAACCGTGATAGCGAGATAGTTAAAATTTTCACAGATGATATATTTCTTTTACCGTTCTATTAACAAATACAAAAAAAAACAGAATCAAATTAATATTTAAGGGGGCTCCCATACAACAAACATGTATTTTTCCCTTTTATATAGATAATGGTACGATACCTTCGTGCGCGAATCCGAGTCGCACTTGGCAAGTTTTTTTGACAATGCATTGATAAATCCGCCAAAAAGTACTAGGCTAGCATAAGTTCAAAGTGATGTCAAGCTGCGAAACGCAACCGCGTTCTCCGAATTTGTCATCTAGTCCATCGGTGCTTCGACAGACATGGCCAAATAAATGAGAATACTTAAATTACTTTCTGAGGTTAGAAGACAATGCTAAAAGTAAAGAAAAATAAGTTTAGATGAATGAGAGAAATTCGCATAACGAAAAATGCAGCACTTCACCTTAGAATTTATGGAGATCACAGAGAAAGCCTACTATGTCATGTATTAATTTAGCCTACTAACCTAACGCAAAACATTGCTTCAATCATAATACAGTCATCAAATTTACGCATGAGGGTAAACAAAAAGAAGGCAAGAACACCATAAGAATCGATTGAGTCAATTCGTATGATTACCTCATCTAAGACAACAGTACTGTTGCGAAAGAAAGTGCGCACTGAGAATAATTAGTGAGGCCTTCATTAAAGTTGGTATAGACGGCAAAACGGTTAGGTGTGCAGGGTAATTGTACTATTGGACGAGCAAGAATATGCTGGTTAGTACTCAGCTGAGAAGAGAACAATAATGGTACTAAATAATAATGAAGGCAAAGGGAAACCAAACAACCTCAAACCAACCCAGCCGCCCGCTGGAGACTCTCAGCGTCGGGCGCCACAAAACGACTCCCGGCCACCGTAGATGCGGGTCTGTGGACGGTGAGCAATGGGTAGCTCACCTTCCGTCCGTCTAGTGACGATAGACCATGTCGACGGCGCGTTCATGTTCCACGCGCGCCTCAAAGAGATGTCAGCAAAGCAGAAGGGCCTGCCAGAGCCACCGCGTGCCGGGGTTGGGAGGTGTTTGAAATGAATAAAGCGACCCTGGAACATAAAAAAGATGGATGAATTGTGCAAAGACTGATATGAAGCAGGATGATGTATGCAGTAGATGATGCCGTGACGACTGACAGGGAAGAATGGAAGAAGAAAACGTGTTGTACCGACCCCACATTGAATGGGACGAGGGCAGGAAAATTGTGGTGTTTTACCTTCCTATGAAACACTTCCTCGGATTAAATTTATTCTTCTGATAAATTTAATTAAGTAATTGACGTTTATTTCATTAAATTAATATTGAATTCTACTTGTCATTATTTATTATTGTAGTTTTACTATTATAACACGTCTCTATAGGCTAAACACATTGTTACTAACAAATACATATATGGAAATAATTCTGAAATAAAATCTGATTTGATTTGATCTAATTTATAGGTTCAAGGAAAAAATTGTCCACTTTGGATTTTCAAAGATTGTTAATCGTACTCGAATTATGATTTGGGTCCTGAAAAATACCCGTCATTAAAATTTTTAAATGCTGTCCCATGTTCGGTCTTACATAACACTCCCGCAGATACAGGCCATAACGACGAATAATCTCGCTAAAAACCATTAAATAATTCTGAAAAGATAAATAAAAATAAAACCTTAATGGCATCTCACATTTTTTTTACAAATTCCAGCCAGCAATCTTGCATTTTACGTTTAAAATAATTCCACCTCTTTAGAATCAATATTTTTTATAAAAACAAAATAAAGTCCGTGTACTGAACGTGTATAGCTGTCGATACAGTGTCATTCATATTTACGTATTTTCTTAAACGATTATGTGGATTTTTCTTAGTTAAATAGTTCTTCTCAACACGCCTTTTCCGTGTGAATATTAGGAAGGAAAGGATAGTTAAAGTTATTTAAAACTTGGATGGTGAAATGCTCTGATACCTACCTGTCTGTTTGTATCCAGATATTCTTCTCTAAGTGTAGGAAAATTATGATCAAAGACTTTTACATCTTCATTAACGCTGTCTCTTTGACTAAGCTATCAATTCTTCCTAAAAAATACAATGTGGATAGTCACCCAAATTGGGTTCGACATTACACAACAACATCACAAGTAAAAGATTTTTATTTCTACCCAAAAAATGGCTAACAACCGACACCTAGGTCAGTCAACTCTCTATTTTGCTCTTCCGTTACCGAACCGAGCAAAAAGCTCCCATTAACTGGTCCAAGAGATGACTCACATCATCATTACTCGGATGAATCACTACAAATCAATTACCGCTTAATATCTACTACCGGAACTAAAGTAAATTACATTGTACAAGATACCTCTGCCACAGTTCGTAGCATAAACAGTATTTCCAGTTCACAACTACGAACAACGCTTAAATTGATGAAGTCACCGACAGGAGTCGCAACACGACAGAGGAGCTAGTATCGCTATAGTCTTGGCTGATGGCATCGTCAAACACGTTAAAATTTTATGACATAAATTCAACAACATTAATTATCATCGTTTCATTTAAGATTTCATTGTATTCCTTTCATTTAATTTATGAAGTTTGTTAAAGAGATTTCACCCTTAATGACTCTAACGATCGATGCAATAAAAGTACAGGGTGCAACTTTTACAGATTTTAGTCGGTTCGATTACCGTGTGCGGCAAGCGAATTTTTAAAAATCTTAGAATGCCGTTTTCTTTCTTTTCAAAAATAAAGGTATGTTTTCTTTGAGTAAAATTTTCTATCTAAAGTATTAAGAGTACCTACAAGACTTCTCTTTCAGGGGGAAAATTCCACCCTATATTTATATTATAATGAAAAATTAAATCATGTTAACTAACACAATTTAATAATTTTATCAGAATATCACAAATAAACATGAGCATTTGTAAAATAATTTGCTCATAACAACAAATTAACATTTATTTGAGTCCTAAATTAAAAAATATTTGAAATTCTTGTTTTAAATATTAGGCTGTTTTTTGTCAAATTAAATCATAGTTTTATATTGATTAAAAACTAAAGTAATATTTGTTCTGTTATTCAATTTCTCCGTAACGTATTGAGAAACGTCGTTTGATTCACGTGAGAATTTGTCACTGCTGTTCTCTGGCTCTATAACACCTTTGCCTAGCGGCTCGGTCGCAATGACAAAGTTTCCTCACTAAAAATATCATAATCCCGAAGTTTTGAGTACGAAAGTGGTTCATGTGGATAGCTACAAAAGTAGGAAAAGATCAGAGAAACGATGGATGGACTGTGTGAAAGATGATTATGTCTTGAAATGGGTTTGATTATATATTGATCAAGTAAGTATAAAAAAAGAAACGTGCTGCCCTGACCCTAAATAAATTGAGATAACAACAGGACAGAGATGATCGTCTTTAGAATAAATAACAGTAGGCCTACTATGACGTCTTAAAGCAAAACTTATTCCACTGAGTGAAAGAGATGGTGCTAGACACCCTGTATAGCTCTGTCTCTTTCCCTCAGCGGAATAAGTTCTGCTTTAAGAAGTCGTGGTAGGGTAGCAGTGCTATTTGACAAATCTTGGCGATAAACTGCTAACTTATCGTCAGTTTCTCTTTCATTAATTCAAACCAATTAATAAATCGTCCCAAAGCTTGGCAACATTATGTGCGTTTGAAATATAAGATACACGTTAAAATGTTAATATAATCTGCTCACACCCGACACCTATAAAAATAACAATAAATCTCGTTTAATTACCATTTTATAGACATTACCATAATTAAATGATTGTCAAACGCTGCAGGCGAGTATGGAGACGACCTTCAAAATGGCGCAGTTAGGCGTCCTCATTTTGGGTCAACCTTTTGACCGTCGTGGCAGTCATCGTAATATCCAAGACAACTGCCCCCTGACCACCTCACCGTGAACTGAAGTAGACTATTTGTAAAGCACTGCATCGATTGCGTAACCAAATAGGCCGCTGCAAACATTATCTTGCAGAAAGGGATAATAAGTGCCGGGGTTGCGGGTTGTTCGCAAGAGATACCGCGGTCCCAAAACACAAAGGGCAAATGAAGGTACATGTGTGGGTTTTACTCAGTAAAAGTGTGACACTCCGCTTCACTTTACCCAGAGCGGGGGAAGTTATTTAATGATTTACCATCCGGGAAAAAAACCGGCCAAGAGCGAGTCAGACTAGCGCACCAAGGGTTCCGTAAAAACAGCACTAGGGCCCACAGAGTTGAGTATCTGGTTTAAATTTCAACTCGATGCCTCCACACGTTCCCGAGATAAAGGGTCTTTACTCTTAACAGACAGACAGACGGACAACAAAGTGATCCAATAAGGGTTCCGTGTTTTCCTTTTGAGGTACGGAACCCTAAAAAGTGGGTAGGTAATAAGTAATTAATACGTCTTAGTAGTATCACATGAGTAGATAAACGGAACAGAGACAAAGCTTCCTAAGAACGTGCAAAATTGTTACCTATTTTGTTAGGGTTGTCACAATTGGTTAAGACAAATAAAAAAAAACATTTGTTAAAAAGTTTTATTATTGAGTATGATATAATACTTTACAAATTACTTACTCGAATAATTATCTTTTTATAATTTTTGTTTTTTAATAATTTGTTGTTTCTTTTAATGGTGTGGTAAATTCTGAATCTAACATATAGTTTTTTTAAGTAATCTAACGGGAAACACACACATGGCATATCAAATTTACAATCTTTAATACGTTGAAGTATTTCGTTGCCAACATTGACAATATTTATTTCAAGATCGAAATATTCGCGAAACTTTTGCTCGAGCAATTCAACAAATGCGATAAAGGAGGTATAATTAAAAAACCCAATTGTACGTTACCATCATTATAATCCTTGTAATGGGTGAATAGAGAATCTTTGCCCATATTTATAGGTTGTTCAGATTTCTTAACGTACAGTTTTATTTTTTCGCATTTGTTGTGTTGTTCGAGGCATTTTCTGTACAAATAACCTGATACATATACTAACCCATTTTTTTCAGGTAAATCAAACCGATAGTCACTTGTTCCTACTATTAATTCAGAGGCAATAACTTCGTCTGGTTGCGGATGTAGCGAAACTTGTGAGGGGGTATTAAAAATACGACAGTCCTCTGGTCTCATAAGTAAGCTATCGAAATCTTGATCGCAATTAGTATTTTGAGGCTTCTTTAAGATATTGGTTATAAATATCTTTTTGAAGGCATTACTAAGTTGTTGACATGTTGGTTCCTGACAGTTACCACCCGCCTGTCTGACTTTCCCGAAGAAATTTTCAATTACGTCCTGATTTAAGCGTCTCGTTAGTATAAATTGAATTCCTTCTGATTTTAAATCTTCAGATAGTTGTAATAAAGATTTTATGGACACTTGAAATCCGTTGATAAAATTCATAATATTCGTAACGTCCTTCTGCCCATCGATTCTTATTAAGTTTAGGTTCTTAAAAAATGACAACATTTCCTGTAAGAAGTCAATTTGATAATTATCTCCGCGGAAAGCTCTTTTAAATTTATTAGGAGATCGCAATGTACTCGAGTTTAATATATCAAACAAGTTATTAACTTTATTTATAAAAACAGCGGTATCTCTTGCGGCAACGTCAATAAGATTTAAGTCTACGTATGTATTAATAGCTGATGCGACAGTTCGACTTAAGACCTGAGTAGCTAGTTTCACCCGCATTTTCTGGAAATTGTTGGGGTTGATGTGAACATCAGTCAATTTGGGTGCTAATCTTATTTGTCGATGTTTATCTTGATTATACAAATCTTTTATATGAGACCATTTCGCAACTTTACTGTCAAAAATAAAATTACATGTTTTCAAGTTGTTTCTTACACATTTCATAAGATGCGGGACATCAAACATGTAAAAAATTTTGTGTCCATTTACTTCGAAATATGTTTTATCACTACTTATGGAACGAAATTTTGATGCTTTTACAAAATCTGAACCTAAATCTGAAACAAATACGCGTATATCCAGGCCAATATTTAGTAATGATATAATAATTTCGTCAATCCATTCATTTACTTCTGGATAATTTTTACATTGAGATAGAAATGAATGAGCTATTGGTTGTTTCCAGTTATGTATAATACCGCGAATCATCATAACAATAACATATTTAGCTGGTTCTTTTTTTTGAATTCCGTTGATTTCATGAAATCCAACAATTCTATCGTTTCTGATATCATAATACAGATTAGCTTTCAAGGACATGCAGTCCACGCAAACACTGCAAATCTTTTCTTGCAATCCCATTTTGTCTACCTTCGCTTTTAACGCACAGAGCAAACGTTCGTCTGTCTTAGTGCCTATTGGCATAACTAACTTTTGTAAGGTGACCAAGGAAGGCAAACAAAATGTGTTTGTAAGAAATCTGTAAGCTGCTGGACCGGAGTAATAAAGATTGAGGGCAAAAAATTTGAAAGCCAGACTATGCCGGTTTCCACTATAACCTGCCTTCAGATCTATTTGCCATTTAATAATTTGAGACATACTTTTAGTCATAAACTTATCGCACAATTTTAAAAAGTCTTCTTTAGTTATATTATCCAAATCGGTTTTTTTATTTTCTTTGGCTTCTCGAAGTTGAAGTGCTAGTTTTCTCTTTCTTGGAGTGTCTGCTGAAAGGTGAAGAGCCGTTTGCGCCGATCTATTCTTACAAACTTGCATATCGGATTCTGTTTGGATGCTGATCTGATTTGAATTTGAAAGTATTTCACTAGTGGGCAAATGTTGGATTTCCTGATTTTCTTGTACGGATACATTTTCAAATTGGTTTAAATTTGCACCAGCATTTGATGGCAAATTAACCGTTGGGAAAGCATTTTCTTGTATAGAGCTCGAGCTTGCACCTTCGGTTGACGGCAATTTGAGTGTTGGAAAAGCATAATCAAACAAATATTTTACTGTCCCATTTTTAGAAAACTTGATGCAATTTCTTTCGAAGTGATCCTCACATATTCTGTATTGTTGCCTCGTTTTATCATCAACGAGTTTTAGAAGGAGATCTTCACGCCCGACAGCTTTGAGCCAATCATTTCGACTGAAACAAAAATAAAATGACAATGCAATCCAAACACGATTATACAAAAGACATAAGTACCTATATTCTAAAGATTATACACCTATTTTTTAAAATATTTTTTAATTTAAATACAGACCGACTAATAGCGAGATATAAGAACGATGTAGGTATTTATGATTAGTTTATATTAAAAATCCCACTATAGCCGTTGAGGAGTTCCCTCATTAGGAGACTGTCCTGTCTGCGGCAGCAGTTTATGGTTAAGATTATGTTTAGCAAAAAAAAAATACAAAGTTTCGAGTCCATGCTACTACGAGTAACCGTTAAAGAGTTCCTTCGTATGGAGACAAGACAACGCTGGCTGCAGCAGCAGTTCATGATAAAAATCGTGTTGAACTATCAAAATTAAACTAACATACATAAATTTCGTGACTGTGCTCCTAACCGTTGAAGAGTTCCCTGGTGAAAAGACAATAACACTGCAGCCACAGCGTCAGGTTAGGTATTTCTATGATATTATTGCATTGTCACCAAAGTTACGTAGGTAAGAATACAACATCGGGAAGTGGTTCAAATCTTACTTGCAATATTTGAACTTAACACACATGTGTTTACCAACCCACCCACATACCTACAAATGTTTAGTAAAAGCTTGTAATAATAATAAAAAGGTAAAACACACACCGTATAGTATCCTCTTCTTATTAAAAAAAAGGATGATACAATACAATAAAGGTATTTACTTGAAAAAGTAATAATCAAATATTTACTTACCTATTGTACTCCTTGGGATAGTTGAAGTATGATATATTTTTATTTTTTCTAGTATTATTCATACACACAGTACAATAAACAACCATTATTATTAATAAAATACCACGTTTTATATTAAAATATTCAAAAATGCAAATAACAAAACAAAAAACGTGCGTCGCACGAACCCTGAGATTGTCAACTGGCTGTGCCTGCGTAAACCGGTTTTTTCCAGTCTCGCCGCGTACGCGACAGGCGGCCAGTGGCCACGCACACATGCTCCGCGTGCTTGTAGTAGTGCAACCGATTCGTGCGGTTGTATGAAGCTTTGTCTCTGTTCCGTTTGTCTACTCATGTGGTAGTATTGCCTATGTCTCACCTGCTGGAGTCAAGGAGGGATCCCCTTGAATCAGACCATGAAAAGGAACCACTTAGGTTCAATGACATTTGAATTCATAACTTTTTAGGTTTCTGTACCTACCTCAAAAGGAAAAAAAAGGGAATCCTTATAGGATCACTTTGGTTTCCTTCTGTCAAGACCCTTTATCTTTGGAATGCGTGGAGGTATCGAGTTGAAGTTTAACGTCCAGTACATTATTGCATTCAGGGTGCTTTTGGGGTTGTCGAGGCGATGTAGCGCGTCCGGGATGTTCGCATGCGCGGGTGTCGACGGTTTCGCCGCGATCATGCGGAAGCGATGCGCTTCCATGATGGCGCGCTTGCGCTCGTCCTCCAATGGCATCCTGGATGTGTTTTCTGATCGGTGGGACTCTCCCCTCTTACGAAGGTGGATAAGTGTACAGACACACTTATCCATATAACGAGTGTGATTTTAAATTAATTGTAATACTAACATTAGGCCAAGTTACTTTACTACTAACAATTGGATTTATCTGAAATAAATTATTTGAATTTGAATTAAACCGTATTGTCAAATCTGTGGTCTCTTGGAGCGTTAAAAATCAACCTTTTAAGTCTACGCAGTCAAACGGCCAAGTGACTAACCAACAAGCAACAAGTAACAGTTTTTACTTTAACCACACAATTGTGTTTAGCTGTAGCGAATTTCGTGAGCTCGTAGTTGTTTAGTTTTTAGACTGAGATGATTTGGCTTATCTTTTATCCGAGTTTGTGACTGTGGCGGTCAAAAGGTTAACAATATTAGTGATGTTATGTCACACTTCCACATATTACGTTAGTTTTTAAGTTTGATCATCATGATCTAAGGTTTTAAAAGCTTTTTTCTACTTTTCCTAGTAGTTTTAGGGACGCTGACGTATTGAGTAGATCAGATCCTATTTTGTTATCCCAACTGTCTAAAGTTATGATATCTTGTGTGTCTTTCTGTAATTTCAGCTGTCTCGCTTAATAACACTCTGATTTTCCGAAGCTGGAGGTAAGTGCCGTCAGCTACTTATCTAACAGGTTGGCTGTCGAATATCTTAAGCAATAAATAGTTATTTGTGCAAGAAGAGAGCAAATTTTTTTTTTTGCGAGAGCTAATTTTAAGTCCCGCACAAGCGAATGTTTCTATGATTCTTAAGTAGAATCCTGAGCGGTTGGTAGATTTTCAAAGACACTAGATGCAAATAATTTTGCTCTCGTGCAACACTTTTTAGTTCATCAACGAGAACACATTTATCTCTGATCTAATTACGCAACAGATAGATTGATACAACGTTTATAAGCGCGTTCTAAAACTACACCCGTGTTATTCTTTAGATGTAGTAGGGTAGACTGGGTACGGTTGTGACAATTTTCATTTAAGGGCCAATAACATTGTTAGTGTTGCAATTAGATGCATAAAAGATGTATTTTATTGTGAAGAGTACATTCGCCTACGTATAAATACTTAAATTATATTTCTAAGTGTTATGGTTAATCCATAGAAGCAAGTTAGAAAAAAAAGAGAAAGTGTCACAACCGACCACAACCCAGGGACGGTTGTGACAGTGCTCGGGGTCGGTAGTGACAGGTTCAAAAAATACACCGAAATGGTCATCAATCACATTTATTGCACGTGATATCTATCATTTTACATTAAGTCATCGGATAAAAAAAAATCTTGAAGATCTAAGTAGTCAGAGTCATCACAATTGTGACAAATATAATGACGACTACCATCTGTGCACCCTAAGTGGGACTAGAATCCACGTTATCGGTGGTGATGTCTTCCGTTTGTTTTTTGACGTGATAACGTCTTTAAAATCGTTTTAGTCGGGTGACATGTTCAGAAACACCAAAACCTCACGAGCGACATTTCATAAAGATGGTAGCGCCATCTGTTACTTGGCTCGAAAAAAAAACTTTAAATTAGTACTTAATTTCATTTTAGATGTCACTACTGGTGATAACTTTATCACCAATAAGACGTTATCACGTAAACATCTCGATCGTAAACCTACTTTACAAACAACCAATTTTTTTTCCTTTTCCTTTATTGTTTTGTTTTTGGTTCATTTAGTTTTTCTTCATCTGTTTAGCCCTCAATCGTTTTTTTTTCTGCATATACTGCCTTAGGTACTGCCTCATTTTCAGGTCTGTATAGATGGTTGATTTTTTGGTTCTAGAACCTTTCACCTTTCTTTCGGGAGTCTAAAAGGCCGAATAGTTTCAGGGGGACAAACAAACGGTATGACTGAAGATGCAGTTGGCTGATTTGGAATTGAAGATACGCACAGTACCTATGGATGGTGAAAGAGGTGGTGATGTTTCATCATTAGGTCCAGGGCCGTATTCATATTCCTCTTTTTACTTCTTTATAAGCATCTTCATATTTTAACATTTCTCATCGACCTCTTTCCGTCTTCCTCAAGCGTTTCGTTGGCATCTGAAAACCAAAATAAACTTTTTAATTTTGTCACAACCGTACCCATAAAAATTGTCACAACCGTACCCAAAGTACTTTTTCGCAAAAAAAAACAATCATTATAGCAATATAAAATAATATACGTACAAAATAAACACTCTTATTTAATCGCTAATGCTTAACTATTAATGAAAAAAAATACTTATTCCTGTACACGTTTAGCAACAATCACCAAAAAATATCGAATAAAAATACTTACTTTTTACTGTCAAAAAGCAAAGAGGGTCTCCACTAACGTCCACGTCGCGCGTTGGCTGACGCAACACAGTGCAACACGTTCCGATCCGCATACCGCTCCCTTCATTCCTTACATGTTCCCCGCTATTCCTTATAGTTTCGTAAATATTACGATTGTCACAACCGTACCCAGTCTACCCTACCTATTGACGAAACCAGAAATAATAATTTAAAGGTTAAATATCAACTATAAATAAATATTTTCGTTTCGTTTCGAACACAATAATAAATTTTAATAATTTATATAAAAATAATTATCTATTTTATTTAAAAAAAAATGTCTTTAAATTTTATGCTGATACGTGTTTCCGAACGTAACAATGACAATGCGCTGCTTTCTTATTTGATAAAGTATGGTTGCTTTGTGTCTCGCAGTGAGCAAAATCGGGGTTTGCTCACTATTATCACGCAGGTAAACCTACATGTTTGAGCTGTGAAGGTGAAAATAACTACAATAATACTATTTGTTTTAAAACTGCTTGTTAAGATTAAAAAGGAAACAAATTGATCATACAAAAATGCTTGACGGGTCACGTTCGTACAAAGATTATTAGTAGTAGTGAAGTCTGACTGTTTAAAAATTTTAAAACCAAAAGGCGTTAATATTAAACAAAACATGTCCATACTTGCTTAGATATGAAAGCAAAAACACGTATAAGCAATTACTAGCGAGTTTATTTTAGGAGTGAATGGATAGATAGAAAGCATCAGACGGTTCTAGTCACCAGTGAGCGCTAGATATACGACTGACAAGCTATTGTTCTTGATAACCGTTTATCTAACAACAGTATTGTTGTGCTAGTGGTTTGTAATAAACAATACGTAATACTTTCACTTGTGAACTATCCTCTTCGTAGTACATTAGGCTCCTTACAAATATTGATAGGATTTTCTTCTTATGAATGGCCAAATGGGGCATCATCGACCCATTTTAAACACGACAAATGTGGTACCTAGGGGCACCACATTTACACAGGATATGCCCCACCTTCTTTCTGGCCCATCCTACACAACCACTTGCACCTTGGATTTAAACGAAGCAAATGCTAGAGCTGTGCAGGTGGCTACATACTGGTGCAACACAATATGAGTTTCATCGTCACGAAAAAAAGATGGAGAATGACAAAACAAGTCATTATTTAGACAATATTATAGGTCAATTCATTTTTAACTTTCTTGTATTATTTAGAAATCTAAGTACTTTTCTTGTTTTAAAACTTCGAAACCAGTTCCTTTCGCAGATGAAGAGGTCACTCTGTGTTTGATTTTGTATGTAGATAGCTGTGTGGGGCTAGTGAACTGAGGGAGAGGAGTCGTGGTGCAATAAAACACATGTATTCCTTTCAGAGAGTAAATTCAAGATAAATATATTGCCAGATAAAATTAACAACAAACGAGTTCATGCTCCAAAGATAAATACGAGCATAAACCGGCCAAGAGCGAGTCAGACTTGCGCACCGAGGGATTCGTAGAAACTTACTGCACATAAACAGCCATATCTTGTAACTGCGTAGACTTTAAGGGTTGATTTCACAGCAGAAAGGCGCCACAGAGTTAAGTATATGGTTTTAAAATAACTCGATACCTTCACGCGTTCCCGAGATAAAGGATCTTGACAGATAGACAGACATGACAACCAATCCATTATAAAAACTTACAAAAAAAAATACTCAACTCTTGGCAATGGACATTATAACACAAAATTTGACAATGATTATATGCGTGTGGTTTTCTACTACGATATCGGCTTCTAGCTGTAATGGCCCTGTGCAATAATATTCCATAGAATTTCTAAATTGAGGTAACCTGTATCTACATAAATCAGGTGTTCCATACATTTTGACGTCCTGTACTTTTGTAAACAAACCGATTATATTTTGCCGATTTATAATTTCTATGTTGATAACTGTCTGTGCATGCGGTATCCGTTACAGTCTGTATGTTTGATAAAATTTAAAGCACATTTCAATTAAAAATCAAACCAAAATGTACACAATGTGATGTGTAAGTATGGAATACGATGACTGCACTGAGGGAGTGTTGCTGTTGCAGTGTTGATCCTAGAACCTGATGTTGTCGAGATTGCTCCTCAATTACAGACTTATCGAAGCAACGTTATATTACCACATCTAGTAAGCTATGCTACATTGAGAACGGAGCGAGCTTATCTTGAAGAACCAGACCTATTATTCAATAGGTCTGGTTCTTTAATGAAAATTGTCTTAACAGTGATAAATGTTGGAATAGATAATATGAAATCACGCATGTATGTATTAAAATTACTCTGACACTTACGGGATATCTTCCGAGATTTGTTTTTGTTTGTAAGCTCCCGATATTTACGCTGTTGCAAGCGCCATTATCGCGGGATGTCTTGAGAATACGGGTGGTAAATATCGGGAACTCATTATAATAGAAAATCACAGATGATATGCCGTAAGTGACAGTGTCAATTTAATAGGAAACCGTCAATGTATAAAACAGTGTACGTATTTCTCGAATAAATAAGTAAATAGCCATGTCCTATGTAACAGCTGCTTCTGTTTTTTTTCTCAGTCACTCTAGCGAAGGAGTGGCCTGACGTTTGAGAGGGAGAACTTCATACCAGGGTTGTTATGAGGTTCTCTCCCTCAAATGGGCGTTGGAATACAAAGAGCAAAAACAATGGCATGGCTGGGTTTTAGTCAGTAAAAGTCGGATACTTCCCCCCCCACTCAGGGAAACGGACTAATATAACTTAATAGACACACCAATGTTCCAAACTACTACTGAGATGTTTTTGAGAACACCATTTTATTTGATCGTCCTCAATAACTTGTTGTGGCCAGTTGGAATAGCTGAACTGTAACTCAGTTAACCAAAGCATTCGATTTCAGCAGAAGAGATAATTGTGCAGCATACATTTATTTGAAAAACCTTAAAGAAACAAACATCATTTCCTTTAAACTCTAAGTGAAATGAAAACATCTCATTTGTCAGTGTGACGCGTCTCATGCGCCTGCGCTCGTACAGTCAACGACCGCGGTTCACGGTCGACTTTTTGCTATTTCTTAACCCAACATTATTTTATGTCTCGCCGGTTTACATTGAATTTCCTGCTGTTTATGCGAAGATATTAGTTATCGACTATGTAATATGAAGTTTCTGACTGTGTGTTATGCGACACACTAGATATTGTCATAAATCTTTCATGGGTTTTTGGAAATGAGAACAAATTATGACAGACACTATTTTTCCCCCCAAACTCGATTTTAATTTAACTAATCAAATAAAAGGAGGTTGTAAGTCCAACATTTTTACATATTTTTTTATAGATAAAACTTGACTTTAAATACTTCCACTCCCACTGTTTTATTAAGTTCATCCATTATAAACTCTAAATACACATAAACTTATAATATATTTCTTTATATTTTTAAATGTTATTTTTTATGTTTTTATAAAGAAATATTTAAAAATGTAAACTTATAAGTAAATGAATCAATAAAGGAAAATATGTACTAGTATAAAAATGGTAAAATAATTACAGAGCGTCAAAAAATTCGTCCGCATCGCAGTCAACAGGAAAAGTGCCAAGAAGGCTGGCAGCATTACCGCGTTGGATGCTAATTCTTTACGCGAAAAAAGGCCAGCCCTCTGGTCACGAGAAGAGGCGACCAACCGCTTGACGATTTCTCGAAATACACGCCCACGTAGTTTTAGTGCCCTAGTGTTTCAACCCCAAAAAACATTTTTCGTGACTTTAAAGACCCTAAAAAAAAGTCGTTTCCCAGCAATATTTTTGCGTTATCTACTTAATTTGACAGAATGCTTGGTTGACGGATTCGTGAAGGGATGGTTTACACCTTGGATAGAGTTGCATGTTTATTTACAGCACCCTCTTGGTCATGTTATTCATGTGGTCAAATAACTACTGGTGCCCCTAAGTCTCTAGTTACATTGTAAAGTTCTTGACATTGGGTATACAGTTAGGAATATGTACAACGGGCAGTTCAGGTCATTGGAGTTATAGTACTAACCAAAATTATATCGCTTGTCCCTTCGATTCTAGTATGTAAAACTTCAAAAATCGCGCAATATCAAGGCGATGCCCAGACGAATCGCTAGTATCTGCCATACGCTGAAGTGTGTTTGTTTGTGTGGATTATCTTGAGAATTGCCGAGCTAATAGTGACGATGCCCCAAATGAAACTGAGTGAATCCAGATACGTCTGTCTAGCGTTATAAAAAGTATTTATTTGTTTGCTTTGTGTTACGTTTATTTTAGAAACTGTCTGCGTAGTTATAAATGTTGTTCACCTGTATGGAGCATTGCTCATAAAAAATAGCGCTGGCGTTTCAGAATTAGTGAAAAGGGCAGAAATGATTTGAAACATTGCGGGTACTGCTTGATTGTAGCTTATCAATGAAGATCCTTAAAAGACTTGGGTTGCATTGGCTGAGTGACATAATAAGACTGAAACTTTGATCTAACTTGAAGATTAATGAGAGGCCTCAGCTCAGGGTTATATCATTCGTTCTAATATATTTTACGAACCGAGCAGTATCTATATACTAAAACTTGCCTATTCGATGCTAAAATGCAATACCAGTAGAAAGTCGAGAAAACTCAACAACAAAGCATATTTCTTTAAAAACGTTGCACCACACTCGGATTTTCTCCTGTATTGTGGGTGCGTTAACAAACATTTAAACTCACTCACACAAACATCCAGACCCCAATCGAATATTTGTAGGCCATACAAATATTTGATTCGTGCGGGGATCGAACCCGCGACACGCAGCGCAGCAGTCTATCGCTCCACCACTATGATATGATGTAGATAGTTTTTTGAAGCACTTGTACAACAAAGTAAAACTGCCAACAAAAGATCAATAAATAGTAATCAATATGTGTTCTACTTAAAAAAAATATCTACGTATGCACCCACACTACACCTGCTAGATACAATAACAAACAATTAGTTAGAAACAAATCTTCAAACATTTGCAGCAGGCGAGTGAAAACAAATAAACTTTCATAATTAGTTAGCACCTCGGGTCAACAGCCGCGCGGAAAGCGTTTGGTTTGCCTCAATGGAAATCCACTAACTAGCATAGTCTATGGGCCTGAGTTTACTTGTGTTGTTATTCAGGCATTAGGACCAAGGCAACTAACAATTTGGTAAGTCTGTAAAAGGTTGACCAAAGACATAGTGACATTGCTTTGTAGGTTCCTAACAAACTCACTCCGGATGTAACACTGATGTTGTTTGGGCTTCCATATCTCAAAAGGAAAAAACCGAATCCTTATAAGATCACTTTGTTGTCCGTCTGTCTGTCTATCAAGACCCTTTTTCTCGAATACGCGTGGAGGAGGAACGTAAGATGCAACAATAGGAACACAAGACTGTGGTCCCTTGAAGCTGTAAAAAAGTCAACCCTCTAAGTTTTCGCAGTCAAAATATATGGTCATTTAAGTATGTCGCAAGTTTGAATGGAGCTCTCTCGGGGCGGGATTTATTGCTTGATATCTCGCAGTTCAACTCAATAAAGTTGCAATACTGCTCAACCGGACTATCATCATCATGTGACCTCAAATGAATTTAAGGCAACAACTAGGGCTTACAAACTAAATGACCGGCTGTACCGATGGGTACGGTTTATGCCTAAACACATAACAAATGATCAACTGCAATAGATTTGAAGAAGCCAGGCTACATACATGGAAAAGTGATCTTTTCAGTGGGGCCGGTAACAGCCGGATGAACTACTGCAATGCAACCCCAGAAGTTTGTTTGTAATTTTCTATCGCTGTATCTACAATTTAGCGCTATATGCTACATTTAACAGAAGAAACAGTATTTTCTTTACGTGCATTAAACTTTTTAAAGTCCATTTACCCGGATGAAAGCTATTTTCTAAAAATAAATATTTTTATCAATAAAATCTACTGTGAATGTTCTAGATGTTGAAACAATACCACGTAAATCGGTCTGTATGATAATGTTACAAGTATAAAAATGTAAAATAATTACAGGGCGTCAAAAAATACATTCGCATTGCTTTCAACAGGAAAAGTGCCTGTCTTCATGGCTGTCCCCAAAGGTTAGGCGTAGAGTTGTAACCAGGTTTCTAGAACCTGGTTATCTGTTTTTCTTTAATAAATATAATTAATTCCTTAATAATTGGCGAGGCCGAGATGCTCTGCATGGAAATAGCACCAAAGAAATGCTGAGGAACAGCGTGGTCTGAACATGAGACCAAACAGACAGTGTCAATATAAAATTTTTGTAATAATTTGTAGTCTTGAAAAGCCATGTAAAAAGTTTCTTGGACATTTTTAATACGACTCTCCATCAATAATTTTATGTTACAAACATATAATTTTTATCTTACATCAAAAAGAAATGAGCACTGGATATTATACTGAAATTATTTACGATCTGAGAGTTATATTTGTAACGATCTTGAATGTTTTAACAAATCTTCAACAGTATATTTGTGACAGACGTCATCGAGAGTAATTAACGACATTAATAGCAAGTTAGAAGAGACACAAAATGTTGGGCACGCATTTCGTGTTAGTACAATTAATAGAGAGTTTGATTTTAATTAAGAAAAGGCTAGAATAATTTGAATGAAAGACGACTAACACAACTATTAACTATTTAGTATATTTTGATTGATTGATTTGAGCCGCCAGGCGAGAGCGTTTAAATAGAGCCGAGAACAGCAATGACAGCTTCCTCACTTGAATTAAACGACGTTTTTCAATACACTTTGGAGATATTAAATAACAGAATAAAAAGTACCTTTCAATATGAAACTATGATTTGATTTGATTTTTCCCCGCGCTTTGTCTTCTCATACTGAAGGAGAAACAAAGGCATGGATGGCATCGCTAAACAGCCTAATATTAAAGAAAATTAATTTAGAACTCAAATAAAAATCAATTTGTTGTTACTTATATATATACAAAAAAAATATAAATAATCATGTTTATTTGTGATATTCTATTGATAAAAACAATTTATTTTTTACAATAAATATGAATGCCTCAAAAACAAGCGCCTGCTTGAACTAAAAAAAAAAAAACTTCCGGCTATGCGTGAATGCCATAGTAGTTTTTAGCCCTGGCCGGGGGCCTTAAATTCACTTAGGTCACCACAGGATAGTCCGGTTGAGCAGATATAACTCTAGAGAGAGTTGAACTGCGAGTGGCCCAATCAAAAAAAAAAATATGCGTGAATGCCGTGATGAAACAGAAAAATTGAAAACCATGGTTGTGATAAATGAGGAAAAAGCTCGTGTTGAACCTAATCGTGGTGCAATAGAGCCAGTTTTCGAGGAAGTGTATTGATAAAAATATTTTGACTTGATTTGAAGATTTGAAAGCAGTTGTGAGTGTGAGCTAGAAGGAAACAACTTAGAAGAACAAATACTTATCTCACTCGTGTCATTCTTCAAAAACGTTAGGTGTAATATGACAGAACAAAACAAAAGAAAACGTAACTTGTGGCCTTCAGTATCTAGTTTTTGCCTGACCCCGTGGCAAAACGGTGTGACTTTGGTATAGTTTCAAGTCCTATTGTAGTTATTTTACATAATACTTGGCGACCGTACTATAAATAGCATCTGCTAAAGATGCGTTAACTATCAGCGACCTAACTATCAAGTCAAGGGATTTGTTAATAAAACAAGGTGTTAACATTAAACAATTTGCTTCAATCTCATACATTCACAGTACCGTCGATAAATCTTTTAGCAGCTAAGTTAAAAGATACTAGGCTTTGAATAAGCACCAGTGAATATCGGCACATGTAGTATTCTGTCAACGATCATAAACAAAAAAGGTTTGTTAGCAACAAACTGTTCGGGCATCATCCGGGACTCGAAGAACCCTGCAGTAGCCGCAGCAGCCACCGTACCATCTTCGGTAACCTCTATATCCGCCTTCTGGATGAAGTTCGACAAGTACAACTCGTAGTCAGATATACCAGGGAAGTCAGCCTGTTGCTGATCAAAAATAGTCTTTATACCCATGTCGATTAAGAGCTCCTTCAAATTATCAATGTCCGAAGATATCTTGAATCTTGGAATCTGCACGTCGGCAGTCGTCGCTCCGTATTGTTTGTACAAGATGAATATGGAGCTAATACTGATGGTCTTCATTAAATCTACCATGGTTGTGAGGGTTACGTTCTGGCCTGGCAGGAATATTAACATTGAGTATCTGCTGTCGTCTCCATATGGCAATTCTAAGACTTTAGCCCTTATTTGTGGTACATTTGTGACGTTAAATGATCCACTCACGTACATCAGGGAGACGTCGCCGATTTGTTGACCCTTATCGTTATAGAACGCACTGGATTCAGTATCCTCATAAGGAAAGGGTACCTTCCAAGCACCTTTGAAATACAAAGCATCTATCATAACTGTGAGTATACCGTCCAAATCACTTGGAATGACGATCTCATCGATGGCTTCGTTCGTAACACTTCGCACATGCTCGTTTATGATGGCAGCTGTTTCAACAGTGTCCACGAAGGATACGATCTTAGCATCACAGATACCAACCTTGGCCACTTCGTCGAAGAAACTTTTTTTGACAAACAAGGAGTCGTCGAAGAATATTGTGGCGCTTCGTTCAAGCATGGACGCGGTCGGGTTGCTGGGCCTTTGTGTCACTTGCTCCACAAGTTCGAAGTACAGTTTGTTGAAACATTTGTGAGGGTGCAATTGGAGTACTTCATGTATTTCCTGGAGCGATGTGCCTGAGGCGCCAAGTAACATCGCTGATAGTAGCGTCCATGGCGACATCGCAGACGCTACGAAGTGGCTCTCGAATTCATGATTGATCTTCTCAACTAACTTCAACGAAAATTCGTAGACGGATCTCTTAAAATATGGCGTGGCCTTCCTTAAGTTGCACTGCGCCGAAATAAAGGGCACTAACACTGTGAAAAACAGTAATATTGCTCCGAGTCTTGCCATTTCGCTGGCGATGTGAACGGACTACTAATCTAATGAGAGTTGTTTTACTGTCGTTTTAAGAGTCATGTTATCAAGCGTGACCCGTCGATAACACCACTCGAGCTCCGAGTTTGGCATGATTTTGATTGTGGTCATTACTCAAATTATATAATGCATTCAGTCTAACATGATTACTTATTAAAGTCGATTTTTATAAGTATGATTTTTATCTACTATGCCACTTATGTGACAAAATCTAGAAGAAATATTGCGTTTCTATTCTTTGCATTTCTCTTTTCTGTTTGATTTTTATTTTTAGCCGCCTGCGTGTTTCTAGTTTAAGAATCTTTATCTTCTTAGGCCAATGAACTCATAGGTTTGCAAATAGTTCGTATTTTGCGGCCACGCTATCGCGTATGATTTCGCCTCTAAGGTCGCTTTTGTAGCGTGGGGTCTCCGAAATTTCAAATGTCACTGTTTGCTGTTGGCTACCCGAGTATATTTTTATTTAATGTTGCGAATATTATGTAATACGTTAGATACATTTTTATTAGCCTCTTTAGTCCCACTTCTGAGTAAAGGACCCCCTCCTTTCCTTTCCTCTCGGAGGCCTCATTTGGCCAATCCAGCAGGAACGAGTAAAATTCGTCACGTTTCTTGCTTTCATTTTTGTTTCATCACGGATAAACAACTACTCGAATCCCTATAGCCGGCAGTTTTTTTAGAGCAAAGAAACGCTTGTCGAAAAGGGCTTCTTTTTTAAAAAAAAAAATGAGTTTTTATCAACAGAATATTACAAATGAACATGATCATTTAAAAAACTAATTTTTAAATATTAGGCTCATGCCATTGTTTCTCCTTCAGTATGGGAAAACAAAGCGCCGGGGAAAAATCAAATTAAATCATAGTTTCAAATTGGTTAATGCGGGCCACTGTCTGCCGGATCTACGGGTTAGTTCGAAAGAGATACCTTGGCCCCGGAACACAAAAGGCAAAAGAAGGAACATGGATGGGTTTTAGTCAGTCCAACCCTGACACTCCTTTCCGCTCCACCCGCTGAGAGGAGTCATTTGATGATTTCCCATACTTTAAAAAAAGAAAAGAGTAAAGCCATTCTTCCCTCCTTTTACTTATCCTGGTCTACTGCGGTTAAGGGTCAATCCTGGACAAGGAGTCCAGCTCAACATGTAACACCAAAGTGTACCAGAGGTGCGTGTAACCTGAACATACTAACTTAGATTCATAAAGACAGTAGGAGATGAAAAGTCCTCCCTTGTAATTTTGTAGTTGTAAGTTACAATAATAACTTAATACAAAAAAAATAATAGGTAGGCATTCGAGTTTGAAGCTGATATAATATCAGTAAAGTCTATTTATTATGCGTGACATGGTTGATAAGTAGAGACCTAATACAAGCCAGGAATATAATATGAACAAGTTGAAAGTTGTTGTTGTCGCGAGGAATATTTTGAGTATGAATGTGGATAAGATAAGAGTAGAAGAAGACAAAAGAAACGATGAATAGACTCTGTGAAGGATGATATGTCAAGTAAGGTGGTGTCTGATGAGATGACGAGAACTAGAGGAGTAGGTATGGAAAAAGAAGATAATTATGCTGCGCCGGCTGCAAATAATTTGGGATATGGGCAGGATGGTGATGAGAGAAAAAAAAGCTTAGAAGTTATAGGTGTTTAACCGTTTTTTCGGTTATCGATTGAGCTAAAAATTTTACACAGTAGACGCGGGTCCGAGGACGAGGTCCGTCTCATATCACAATATTAGCAATTCTGTACAACGCCAGCGAAATGGCGACACTCGTCACAATATTTGTGTTTGTAATGGCAATAAACACATATCGAAATCCGTTACAGATTTAAGTGTGACTAACAAACCTATATTCACATTTATTGCATTAGTTGGGTAGGAAGTTAAGATTGGTCATCGGTTGCCCATTCATACGTTTGTTATGTCAAGTGATACCGGGTCTGTGAACATCTTAGTACAAGACGATGCGTTTGCTGGCTAAATATGATGATCTGGCTGTAAGAGTTCCATGTATCAAGAAGTGTTCTAAGAAATGAATGGGATTATTAGTATTGAGTGGTAGCATGCGTCATCGGGCTTATTTATAGCGAGCTGAGCTTGGCATGCGTTGCAATGCACCTTTTCCTTATTACTAACATCGTGTATTTTTCTGCCCACCCTACCCTACCCTACTTACCCACCCTACCTACCTTACCTACTTGCCCTAACTACCTAGGTATCTCATCTACCTACTGTACCTATTTGTTTTTAAGATCCGACTCCCGGCTATAACAAACACAACAACAAAAATATTTAGCGAAATTGGCCCAGTCGCTCACAAGTGATGCCGCGGCCGTGACCAAGGGAAATAAGAATTACTTTTTATTTACTCGTATATGGATGAGTATTACTAGGCACCTACTGAGTCATTAGGTACCAGCCAGCTACAACAATACGGTAGAGAACTTTTTCGAGGTCTTCGAATCCTTATCCTTACTTCCTTACTAATATTATAAAAGCGAAAGTGAGTTTGTTTGTTACCTCTTCACGCTTTAATGGCTACACCGATTTTGATGAATTTGGCTACACAGAGATAGTTGGGAACCAGGAGACGGACATAGGCTAATTTTTATTTTAAAAAGTGGGATGTGAGGGAGAGAGAGGGAAGAGAGGGAAAACTTAGCGTTGCTATTACAAATCAATAAGGCGCAAGGGGAACTGTATTACCCCGAATTTAACGCGAGCGAAGCCGAGGGCAAAAGCTAGTGAAATATAAATGTTGGTTAGAATGTTGAGTAAACAGAAAAAAAAATATTTAAAAAAATATAGCAAATAAAATACCAACAGCTAAATAAGTAGGTACTGGCATAGCAGGCATAAAAATATCAATATCAGTACATTAGCTAAGTCACCCCTATTATTTTCTGTTGTCTCAAGCCTGCATTTCGATTTTGTAAGCGTAACTACCCTTCCCAGAGTGGAATGATTTCATAACATTATTAATAGTTTATTCATATGTTTATTAGTTTATTTAGGAATTTCAGAATGTTTCAATGTTGTGGATGCATCAAGTTTTGGCGCATGGCGTTAAAATAAGAATTTATAGGAACACAATTAAAAACTTTTTGGCAATACCTGTAGTACAGGTGTAACTACTGGCCCATTATCACTAAAAAAATATCAGATGCCTTTTAAAAAGAATAAATATTTTTCTTTTATAAAATTAAATGGCTACCTGCGTTTATTTTTTGTCTTACAATGGCCTATATCACCACTCTATTTTGACAGTTGAAAACAAAAATAAAACTAAAATCTTTTTTTACTCTTTCAGATTATTAGGCTAGGTAAATTCACATCAAATTGTTTTAGATCCATTTTGGCGCGAAATTAGTTATGATTAGGTATATATCACTACATAGTATAAAACAAAGTCGCTTTCTCTGTCCCTATGTCCCTTTGTATGCTTAAATCTTTAAAACTACGCAACGGATTTTGATGCGGTTTTTAGTATTAGATAGAGTGATTCTTAAGGAAGGTTTTAGTATATAATTTGTTTAGTTTTTGTATTTATTTCTGTGTACATTAACTATATTTGTTGAAGATGTCGGCAAAAAGTATGCTGTCTGGGCGCTTTCAACGAAAACGCTGCCTAAACCCTTTAAGATATAACAAAATAATGTATGGTGTAATTGTGTATCTTATATAGGTCCACAGAAAAGTCAGCGGTGACATATGTCTATATCTTAAGGATAACATACTATATCCATTTTAATACTTTAACAAATGGGCAATTATAAAGCGCTAACTTGGAAAGCTATTTACACAAATACAGTATTAATCCTTATCATTTTAAATATTTTTGGTTGGTTGGCATGAACATTTCATGCAGATTATTTTTTCCTTTTACATCATGCAGATTAAATAAATACTTTGGGAGATATAGCAAAATCAAAATAACGCGCAACAAAATTAATTTCATGTCGCCGTGACTAGGCTGGCCCGCTCGGGCGCGGTGTAGGGAACAAGTCGCTCATCGCTGAGTGCGCGACCCGAACACGGGCAGACGTGTGAGCACAGAGTACGTTGAGTTGACACGTTCCTTACAAACTAAATTCAAATCCTTTATTTGTGAACATATAGGTACAATAAGATCTAATTACATAAAATGTAATAAAACATAGGTTTTATGAAGTTTCATAATACATACCTATTAGTTAGATTCGTACCATTACCTATGGACGGACGGACAGCGAAGACTTAGTAATAGAGTTTTTACCCATTACCTTAAAAATGAGACGTACCTAATTTTATTTATACTTCGATTTTGTTATTTTTGCTATAGGCTGCTTTTTATCAACACACCACGCGGACGAAGCCGCGGGCGGAAGCTAGTATATTATATATAGACCCACAAGCCATTTTCACACTTTTATGCAAGATAGGTTTCTTGTCTTAAACAGCCTAGCACTGACTGCAAATTTAAAAATGCTTGAGAAAACTGAATTTCGCGAGCAACTCAGGCGCTTTCGCCATAATGCACATCCACGTAGACTTCGCGTTTTGTTTTTAAAAAGTCACACGCTCCACTGCATTTGCAACATAACTACATTTGCAGTGCGTGTACATAGCAGTACTAAGTCCAATCTATAATACTTTAAATTTTAAATGCAATCTTAACGTTCGTCAGTCGTGCTGATCTTCAAGAAAAAATGAATTTATTTTAATTCAATATTTTCCGCCACTCAGATAAGTTGGTTGAATAGTATGTGCAATTATTTATTAAATTGACATCTATTTTAAACCTTGCAAATGCCACAATAATTTAAACGGTGCTCGTTCAGTTCAAAATAACCAAATTTTAAATAAATCGATGCATGGCAGGACCAATTTTTGTGTCACTTTGGCATAGAGTACTAATAAATAGATGAAACTATGGCAAGCTCTTTCCACGCACAAAAAACTGAAAAAAAAAACGTACGCTTCATGAAAATTCTAGATTATTTTAATATATAATAAAGTAGTAACAAATCACACGAACTAGGATATTTAGATGTAAAAGGCGATGACTCTGAACTAAATGTAGTTGTGTAGAACAGGCATTATGAGTATTATGACAGATGACAGATAGCAAAGTCCGTCGGTCGTAGGAAGGGGCAGTGGACTGTGGATTATTTTTGTAAACATTCAACAACATAACATCATTCGAACAAGTTTGTTAAAAGATAATAAAGTTAAGTAATTAGTTTTTGTATACCTACAATATGGTGCGAGTAAATTCTTTGGCTGGTGTCAGAGCTCTCCCTAAGCCGTAAGTACAATTTATTCGACTTTTGAGCCTAAACTGTATTTAAGTCGTCTTTTGTTTCATAATTTGATGTGTTATTTTTTGATAAATTATTCCTAAAAGAAAGTAAGTTACTGCCTTATCTATTACATTGGTATATATTTTGTGTAGGTACTTACCCTCTGAAAGGGTTTCTACATAGTTTTGATAAGAAATAATAATGATAAGTTGAACTTAAATCTCTTTTCATATCTTTCTACATTAACTGCTACTACACAGAAACTAGATACTGTTTTCAACAGTATTTAAAGCATTTATTCTAAAGATTTAAAATGCTTATGACTACATTAATAGTATAAAATAAAACAAAGTGATAAAATGTGTGAGTTCATAAGTATAGGCTCATCGGGTAACAAATAGAACTCTTGATTTGATTCAAAAAAATGTTTTGGCTAATGGGAAGCTATAATTGACATGTTTCCATGAGATAACTTCTAAACATAATATAAAAGAAATAAGCCACTTGCAAAAACTAGTATCTAATATTTAAGTTTAAAAATAGCCTACCCCCTTGGGTAAAGGCAGTATGAATAGCACAGAAACAATCAACACAACATCACCCCCGTAAGGCAGAGGCGTACTTAACAATACAGCCATGGTTTACTAGTATTTCATTTCTGATTTCTCGCCATTCCAGTAGAGACGGTATAATGCAGCGTGTGATGCATGAGAAGGTTACTATTATGGCTAAAATGTAAAACTGAAGGTTTGGCAGGAAAAAGTAAATGAAAGAAACAAAGTCATGGACTTTTGAAAGTAAGGTTATTGTTGACTATTTTAGTTGTTTTTTTTACTGATGCAAATTTAATAAAATTAAATGGGACTAATGCTCTGGTTGGGTGAATTCTTCCCAGTAATATTGAAGTATTTGATAAACATACATGAAAAGCAAACAATATTTTTGCAATATTTATCAATAATAAATACTTTAAGGCATGTGTGAAATGATTTTCCACTATCCAAAATATAAATAGCTTCTATCTAGGCAACTTGGGGGTAACTTACTATGGTATTTGTTCCGCCACTTCTTCCCAGCTAAAACACTAGTAAGTGGCGAAATGCACTCTTTTTGGAGGACTGTCTCTTGTAATGTTGATGTTCAAAAAGTGCTGATTATCAGCCTAATTAAAACAAAAATACTTTGTTTTCATTGTGTAAATACTTATTCTAATTTTTCAAAATCCTGTCTTAGTGTTAACTAATAAAGTAATAAGTAAAACATATTTACTAAGTTCACAGCACACTGTTAATTTGCATTTTCCTATTGTTAGCAAGACCAGTTAGTCATTTTTTGGAGGGAGAATACAAACTTAATTTGGACTATAACTCCTAATTAAACATTGGTATAAAAATGTTTCACTACAAAATATTTGCATGTATTTCAGGGTATTCGCAAAAGCATCAGACAACTACATACTTTCTCCGGAACAAGTCAAATTCTATGACGAAAATGGTTTCGTCGTTATTAAGGAGTTGATTGATCTTCCATCTCTGGAAACATACAAGTGAGTGTTTTTTTTTAATAAGCCTGTATTGTCCTATTCCTTCCACTTATGTTGATGGTATGTGTTATCTATTTATTTAAATTGATTAATTTGAATTTGTGGTTATTTCAGTTACTTATTATGTTAAGAATTAAATTATCTGATTTCGGATTTCTTAGTTTCTGAGCTGATGTCCTATAATAAACAAATCTAGTAATTATAATAAAACACAACATAACATCATGTTTGTAATCTTCAAACTGTTAGTCGTACATAATACGATACCCATATTTCGCCAGCTATAATAAAAAAACTGCTGCAATCCTTACTAATATTATAAAAGCTAAAGTGATTTTGTTTGTTTGTTTGTTACGTTTTCACACCTAAATGGCCAAACCGATTTTGATGAATTTTGGTACAGAGATAGTTGGGACCTTGGAGACGGACATAGGCTTTTTTTAAAACTGGAATAAGGAAGAAATGGGGAGAGAAAGATTTTTTTTTTCGATCTTCACGCGGGTTGAAGCTAGCGTTAGTCCAAAGTAACTATGCAACGCGGACGAAGTTGCGGGCGGCAGCTAGTATCCCAATAAAAACATATTTTATCAAATACTTAATAATATTTTATACACTGCATTGTTTTTTTTCACATATTTATGCAAACTTCTATTGTTCATGCAAATGCAAATAAAAATGAAATTCTAAGTAATTAATGAATATAATATCTATTAGGGCCCCGTTTTACTAAGACTCTGCTGTCCGTCCTTTTGTCAGTCACTAGGCTGTATCTGTAATTAGCCGTGATAGTTAAACCGTTCACAATTGGCACAAATACCAAAATCAATAGGGTAAACAAGAAGGGCAATTCCAAACTACAAACATGACTGTTTATGCCATTTTTATAGAAAACTAGCTTTTACCCGCGGCTTCGCTCTCGTTAAATTCGGGGTAACACAGTTCCCCTTTCCTGATTTGCAGGTACCTACCTGCCACCTGTTGTTTTTGCCCTTGCGCCTTATTTATTGTAATAGCAAAGCTAAGTTTTCCCTTTTCTTCCCTCTGTCTCCCTCATTTCTCAGTTTTTTTTTTAATTAGCCTATGTGAGTCTCTAGGGTCCCAACTATCTCCGTATCATTCATAAAATCCGTAAAATTCATCAAAATTTGTTTAGCCATTTAGTCGTGAAGACGTAACAAACAAAAATACATACATGCGCCATGCTTCATGCGCCAGTCCAACTCGCATTTGGCCAGTTTTTTTTTATTATTCTGGTATTTTAACGTGAAATTATTGTTTTTCATCCATTGTTATCTTATTTTAGACGTAGACTAATTAATGCTTCATTATCACAATAACTTTATCTATCTTAAAAAGATTACTTATTAGGTATTTGCGTACCTAATTCAATCCTTCTTAGTAAAAAATCACAAGTAAATGTTTTATGTTATTAATTGTTTACAAGCATTTTGCTTCAGTATATTTAGACTTCTTGAAAACTGCTTTTGGCTAATTTCGTCTTATCCTGTCAAGGTGAAAGAATGTAGGTGAACTTGTTCCTTTTCAATGCCAGTAAACTGTATTTATAGGTATTTAGCCTCAAAAAACCGGTCAAGAGCGAGGCAGACTGGCGCATCGTGGGTTCCGTATAAACTTGCGACATAAACAGCCATATCTAATGACTGCGTAGACTTAGAGGGTTGATTTTTTCACATCAAAAAGGAACCACAGAGTTGACGGGCCTGTTGGTCTAGTGGTTAGTGGCCCTGACTGCTGAGCGTGTGTGATGAGCATGATTGTTTGTTCTGTGTCTGGGTGTGATTTATCTATAATATGTATGTATTTATAAATTATATAAGTATGTATATCAGTTGTCGGGTTACCATAACACAAGCTCTGCTTAGCTTGGGATCAGATAGCCGTGTGTGAGTTGTCCCAAGATATTTATTTATTTATTATTATTATTATTTATGGTTATTACAACTCGATACCACCACGAGTTCCCGAGATAAACGGGTTTCCGTTTTTTCCTTAAGGTACGGAACCCTAAAAATAAATATAAACTAACTAGAATTAGTTTCACTGATTATTAGTTAATATTGTATCAATTTGCAACCCCTATACTTATTGCTGCTGCTGTATTTTAAGGTAAATTGTACACAATCAAAATGAATTCCTTTTGCCCATCGGGTTTTTCCAACAGACCATAGGCAAATGTCACCCACATGTGTGTCTCATGTCCTGTCATCGGGCATCACGATTGTGGTCGTCTTCCAGTCTTACAGGACGCACCTGAATACCAGTATATTACATGGAGCTTATTGCCTATCTGACCTCCACAAACCTCTGTACTAGGTAATACGATACCCCTTGGTAAGACTGGTTGTCAGACTTTCGGGACACTGACTATCTGTAACGACTGTCAAAGATATAAAAATGCCGGGACCAACAGCTTACCGTACTTTTTCGAGACACGCAGGAAACTCGGTATGTAACAGATGGTCACCGATTTACAGACCAACCTAGGCAGGCGCTTCTCAACCTAACCCGAGCAACTTCTATTATTTAGCCACGAGCGCCTGTTGTTATATTATTTGTATGTGTGTGTGTGTTACATATTAATTAATTAAGTTATTTTGACCTAATATAGGAGCCAGGAGGAACCTCCTTTGATGGTTACCTGTGTGTCATGGTTGTTATATGGAATCAACTATAATAGTTTGATTGAATTAATTTAATGTTAAATTATAGACAGCGCTTCATACAAATATGCAAGGGTGAAGTTCCGGCTGGGAATGTGAGAGTCATCAAGGAACCGAGTTTGGTGAAGCAGAACTTGAAGCCTGAAGATTATATTAATAAGGTAACCATGAGTTGACTTTAAAAAAAGCAAGCTTTTATTAGTTTTACCTGTTGTGTATTTTAACTAAAAACCTATTGAGAGAATAGAGAAAGATGGCGGCAAAAGAAGTAACATGGATCGGTTTTAGTTAGTATAATATAAGAAAAACTTGGAATTTTTTGACCTATTACGCAGTATCTGATTGAGCTGAAATTTTTTCATACAAAGCAAAAACAAGTTTGTTTTAAGTATGAATGACAATGCTTGCCAAGAGCCAAGAGACGTAATTCTAAATTCAATATGGCGGAGTCCCAAAGATGACTGACTTCTAAAAATCTTTATGCATTTCTTTTTATATATTTATCAAATGAGTTTGCTGTTTTTTTTTATAACTAGAAAAAATAGTACAGTAAAATTGATAAATAATATTTTTTTCTGTTGTACACCTATTACTGTTTGTCTCTGCATCACCCAAAGGTTGACTGGTAGAAAATGCCTATGGCATTAAGGCCGCCTCTGTACTTTGTGCTTAAAGTGTTAAATAAATAAATAAAATGGTAGAAACTAGGAAGTAGTAATATAAAACGCATTTAAACTTAATAAGCGTTTTGATTACACCATTCTCCAATCTAGACGTTAAAGAGATAAAAAATCCCTCGATTACTCGTAAAAATGATCAACAATCATTTTGTACACCATTTTAACCTCTAGACCCTTTTTTTGCGGATGGAAAATTATCAAATAACTTCTCTCGCTCTTGGCGGAGTGGGGGTGACAGTGACAGTTTTAAAACCCACCCATGTTACTTCTTTGACCCCTTTGTGTTACGGGGCTGCGATATCGCTTGCGAACAACCCGGGACCCCGGGTGCTTCTAGACCCTGAGGTCCATAAGTTAGAGAAATTATTAAGTAGCCCATATAAATTCCAGATCCAAGAGCTCTTATACGATGACGTATTCGTCCAGTTCGGCGAGCACCCGCGGATGCTGTCTGTGCTCTCTCAGTTGATCGGTGATGACATCACGGCCGTCAACAGCATGTTCATCAACAAGCCACCTGGATCTTCGCGCCATCCGCCGCATCAGGTGACTTATTATATCATCACAACATTTGGAATCACTCTTGGTATTGCTATCATATTTAATTTTAATTTTAAAACTGGTTAAGCGCGAGTAACTCGTGTGCTGAAGATTCCGTGGACGACATCTATCCTTTGCATTCGTTACATGTATAACTATACAGGGTTATTTGTAAAACACCGACAAACTCGCAGGACTGTATTACAATCATCATAAACAACAACTTTTGTTCTATGATTTTTTACAAAATTTTATACATTTACCAAAAACAAATCTTCAAGATTTCGTTGTCCTATCTAACACATTTCAACTCCGTATTTTGCTGTATCTACATACCTACACCGCCGCTTGTAGGTACGTTTGCTTGGCATAGATTTCGTAACATTTAGAGCGTTCAATTTCAATATTTTTATTTTTGTATGAAAATCTGATGAACTAAAATATGATAAATGTTTTAATGTCCTAGAACAAAAGCTGCTGTTTATGATGTTAGTAACATGGTCCTGAGACGTTGCCGGTGTTTTACAAATAACCCTGTAAATTTGTTATATTAGTTGTTAATTTTATTGTGCACTAGCTTTCGCCCGCGGCTTCGCTCGCGTTAAATTCGGTATAACACACCAAACAGACCTGCAGTTTTTGCTCTTGCGCCTGATGGATTTGTAATAGCAACGCTAAGTTTTCTCTTTTCTTCCCTCGTTCTCCCTCATATCCCACTTTTTTTTAATAAAAGTTAGCCTATGTCCGTCTCCTGGTTCCCAACTATCTCTGTACCAAAATTCATCAAAATCGGTTTAGCCATTAAAGCGTGAAGAGGTAACAAACAAACAAACTCACTTTCGCTTTTATAATATTAGTAAGGATTCTGTGGTCTTCTATAGGTAAAGGAGTATCACACAACAAGGAGTAACACATAATAATGTCCAAAAATAAATAAATAACCTATCTCATACATTAAGGGTTTTCAAGACCTTATGTTCAGCAGTTGCGCTTACTACCACTACACCTAAGAGACAGATAGATACATAATGGACAGCACAATCAAACTTTTTGCTTTTTCATACTCATTTTTAAAATGAATTCGTTACAGGACCTATTCTACTTTCCGTTCCGGCCTGCCGAGAAGATTATCGGCGCTTGGACGGCCATAGACCACGTGAACATAGAGAACGGCTGCCTGTACGCAATACCAGGGTCACACAAAGCAAAGGAGTTGTACCAACACGCTGGGAAGACGGTAACGGCTGTTGATTGTTGTAGTCTACTTTTACCCAACTCTGTCATAATCGTCATCTGCCTGGACTTTTTCCATAGAGAATATAACCACTAGAGAACTTATAGGCCGATTTCTTCTAAGTGCACAACTCACTACGCCGGGCCGGGGGACGAGGAAGAACGCGTGGCTGCAATTGGTCAATTCAAGGTCAAGTTGCATAGGTATTCCATCGTTAGGGCGGCTCTCCTAGATTAAGGAAAAATAGTCGATGTCGATAAAATGGATTTAAACATGATAATAAATACTGAATTAAAATAGGAAAAAAGATATTTAATCAAAATCACTCAATTAATAAAAAACATGTATTCTGATATTATTGATTTTTAAAATGAATTAATTTGGTATATGTTTTTCGAATTAAAATTGAAGGGTTCTGACTGTTCTTCGTAAAAAATGATAAACGAGCATCAACATATTTCTGAATGATTGAAGTCGATTAAAAGTAAATATTATGTCTTTGCAGTATTTGAACTAAATAAATATTTGTATTAATTTTATTATTTTCGATATCGAGTTATCGACTTCAGATGATAAAGGTAGCAGCACAGATTTTTACGATAAAGGGACAAAGGGAAAGAAAGGGATAGAAGCATTAGAATTGATAGACATCAACGCGGGATACAATTTGTGTGCTTTTTCACCCAGCCACCATTTTATCTAGATCCCCGAAGTCGCTCATAATCTGGTTAAATCTAAAATAATTTTCATACTGTTTAGTTACCGGTAAAAAATTATGCCATCCTTTTTGTAACTAGATGTCTTGGAATGTTTCCCACACCATTTCACCGCGCATGAAGGCATTTTGATGCGTTATGATTGCTTAGGACGTTATAATTTATTTTAATAGTTTTGCGTAGACACAGCTCTAACACTTGGACACGACTAAAATGGTCACCACTACCGTAGCCTATATATAGGCGAAAAAATACTAATACTTTTCGTGCGTCGGGGCACCGTATGCGCAGTCAAGTGGTTTTATAGTCTTTGACTTTTTCCAATTATGTTGGGGTTGGGTTCCAGTCTAACCGGATGCAGCTAAATACCAGTATTTTACATGAAGTGACTGCCCATTTAACCTCCACAAGCCAGTTCTGGATAATACAATAACCTTGATGCAATACAATAGAAAACTTCAGAGTTATCCGGGCCAAAATACTTTTTAATGCCTAATCCGAGCATACAAATTTCGATAAAAAATAAAAATAAAATATTAAATTTCTTTGTTTTTTTAGGTAAATATAGATTAGTTATAGTTCGATTTATAATAAACATACCTCTGCAGCGATAGTTTTAATGAGTTTATTATATTTCTGGCAACTAATATATCAAGGTGTCAAGAAATTAAACAACAGCGTTACTTTTTTACAAAATTAACTTTTTTAATTAAAATTGCACAATCAGACTTTTCAATATGCCAGTTTTAAACTGTAACGCTTACATTTAGCTCTTAGTAAGTTAAATCACAGAAATAATCAGTTTCATGGAGTATTCTTAATAATTAAGATTACTGCGTTACCAAAGTGTCATTTTAAAACATAAACTTTCCTATTAATAACAAAAAACAACTTATATTTAATACCACCTAATGGCATAACCTTCCACTTTTGATCAATAATACGTACGTAAGAGGTTCAGGCATTTAAGATCAACTAGAAGCCCATGTATTACTGAAATTACTACAATAATCAAAGGGACACAAAAGTAACGCAGTAGTAAGCTTAGTAACACAGTAGTATTTTCTTACATACTATACTTTGTACTTTCTATAGAGATCTGTTATAATGATAAAACAAAACAAAATTTTACTTCTTATGACGTGATATAGTATCAAGTAACTCAAATAACTTCAAAAACAACAAACTTAGCAAATGAAATACAAATAATTCAGTCTTACTTTTCATATACGTTAATTGCTTCATCGTAATGAAAATATACAATAAGAACATCTCAGTTCTGGGTTTTCTCTTTTGAATGAACGAAATAGGCCTTTCATCGTGTCCAGTAAATAGCGCTTCTGCATTTTTATTTTTTTAAAGGTGACAGTTTCCCGTTTACCCGCCGTAGCTCTAGAAACATCATCACGGTCAAAAAAAGCTTTTAATATTATCAACCAGAAGCTTTTTCCCTGAAGGGTTATTCTGTCGTTTCATCGCTTTCATCTGATCAATGCCCAAAGTCTCGCGTATAATACTAATCTTCATTTTAGACTTGGCTGTGCCTTCTCCTTAGAAAATTCGTTTTAAGGCTTTCTTCTCTCTCACTGACTTCAAACTTTTGTAATGGTCTTTGATTGCATTAGATAACGTTGAATACTTGTTTTGGTTAAGCTTATTTACTTTTTTCGTGTCTTTGATTGTGGTTTTAGCTCGTTGGTATCTCTTTTTATATTTATCGCACAGCCGTTTCATCTTTTCGAGTTCTTCCTGAATTTTCAGATTTTTTCTGTAAACTGCAGAGCGATCTCTTCGTATTTGTCTTCGGCCTCTAGATCTCGGTGAAACTGGAGTTCCTGACCGTGAGCTGGACGCCAGTGTAATGTTCATAATTTGTTGAGCACACTTTTGACGTTTCTCGTCGTTTCTTGTTCGCAGTCTTCCATTTACGCTTGATATTTCTGTGTTCACGCTCTGTCATATCTTTTACAAGTTTTTTATTTGCGTGGTACCTTTCAAGATGTTTTTTTTGGCTTCAGCATTTTTTATAGGATCCAACTTCAATTTAAGCCTATAACGACGTTGCTTTTCTGCGTTCGTTAACGCCATTTAGTGCAGAAGCTTCTTTCTGTGAAGAAAGAAAGAGTATTTTTGCATTTCGGTCTTAATAACATATTTCTAACATCAAAAATAATAAAAAACGTAACTGCGTTACCTTTACAACAACTGCGTTACTTTTTTCTAGTAACGCAGTGTAGCAGTTACGCAGTTGTAAATATTTGACTTCGTTGTAAATATTCACTAAAAAGAATAATAAAATGCAAATATTCTAACACTGATAGAAACAAAACATGACTAGCTGCGTATTAAAATAACAATAATGTAAATATCGTCAGTACGTACCTTTTGACAGCGGTAACTCAGCGGCCACGCAATAAACACACGCACCTCTCTCAACGACTGTGACGCGACTGATCCGGCTAGCGGTCTCCCCCCCGCGCAGTTGCTATCATTCGTTCTAATAGTTACAATAAGTCGAACCAAATGAAGTGAAATAAAATGTAACACACTCACTTTAAGGTTTATTTTCATATAGCAACGCAAGGTAGTTACGATTTTGTTCTTTGTTGGGGACACAGACAAAATATTTTTTTATTCCATGAAATATTTAATGTAAAAAATATCTATTGGCGTTGTAATAAGGTTCAAATGTTACATTTTTATAGGGACATTTAAGATTCAACGCCACCAAGGAAATATTGGGAGAAATAGCTAAGTACATCTTGGCACAGTGCTCAAGGACAGCAATATTTTGTACTAAGAACGACTGCGTTACCAAAAATTACAACGTTGTTACTGCAATTTTAGGATAAATAACATATTTTCCCGGTCAAATCTTGTTTTCTGCGTTAGAAAATAATGTCATATTTCGATATAAGTATACTTTTTGCGCAATTTTGTACTGATATCCCATAAAATTAATTATTCTTTCGGAGGGACCAGTTTTTAGGCATCAAAAAGTATTTTGGCCCATCCACAATACTTTCTAGTTAGTTCATCAAATCAAAATATTTTTATTTCATAGGCCTACATGGCCGTAAACGTCACGATTTTTCGGTTTGTGTTGGTCGTCTTTTGAGAAGAGAACCCGAGAAACCGGCAAGAAACTCCACGGTTATTCTTTTAAAATGATTTGGTTATACAATGTTGTTGTTATAGCGTTAGTACTTAAGTATGACAGGATAGCGTAGGCCCGACACTATGTCATTGCTTACTTTACAAAACATAAATTAAGATAAGAAGAACAAGCGTCTAGGAATTTACAATGCCCACAATGTCCACTCATTCAAAATTCCTATTTTTGTACAGATCATATAATTTTTTTAATAATCTATACAAAAAATAGGTAAAATATTACAAAAAAATATACATTATAAAATATAAATAGGTATAATGTAAATAATTTCAGGACGCCTTGAAGATGTACCACGGCGTAGACGAGGAAGCGATCGCTCCGCTGGAGCAGAGGGTCCACCTGGAGATGAGTCCCGGAGACACGGTGTTCCTGCATCCCTACCTACTGCACGGCTCCGGACCTAACGTGTCCAAGGTAAATATAAACTGATCCAATTTTGACTGAAGCCATAGGCCATATAACCTAAAAAAATATGGCTATGGCATATGGTCGCGGGTATTCTTTGAACGTCACTCTATATATTAATTAAATATATAAAAAGTATAAAACGTAAATGTTCTTTATTTAAAAACCGATAATTGATATAAAATGTTTTGTAGATTCATAACAATCAGTCAAAGGAGCATATTTTCTTGATTATTTATTTATTAAAAAGATGCACATGCAAATATATTAATATAATAATAATATACCTTATTACTTTTTATAGCGTTATCAGAAGTAGTTTCATGTTATAATTGTTCGATCTTTTATAACTAATTTTTTTACTAAAACTATAAAGAAAGTAAACGTAAGAATGATTAACAATTTCATTAAAATAATAAAAAAAGAGTCTCAAAAACAAAAAGCCAACGTCACGCGGTGTTCCCAGGCGGTCACCCATCCAAGTACTGACCGCGCCCGATGTTGCTTAACTTCGGTGATCGGACGAGAACCGGTGTATTCAACGTAGTATGGACGTTGGCGATAGAAGTTCTAAAACACGTGACTACATACTTTGAAACAACTTAATATATTATTTTATTTGCAACTCATAATCTTATCTTCCATCAACAAAACCAAACAGATATCAGATTAACGCAAAAAATACGTTTCGATACTAGTTTAGTTCGCTTGAAACACGGGCAATGGAAACACGCACTTCACTATAAGTATCTACCGCAATGTATTTCAAAACTTTTTATTTATTTATTCATCTTCTCACATCTACCATCACAGGCTAACCCAATGCGATAAAAGCGCCTTACTTAATTATAACCTAATTAATATCTAGAACCAATTACAAACAACGCATTTCTTGTGAATTCACTCAGAAAACAATAAAATACATCCGTCCATCTGTTCCGTTGCAAAGTTGCAAAAATATTGCCCTAAAAAGCAATTTAACGGCCGGATTGTCTTGTTTCCGGCAAGAACCTAAAGCAAAAGTGATGTCATATGCTAAAATAACTGATTAAATTGTTTGGACAGATGCCAATATACGCTCAAACTTTTTGTTTGGCTTTACATTTTTAAGAGGCAAGAGATATTTTTCCTATTTTCGATATTATAGTATAGTATTTTTTAAATCAAATCATTTATTCATTTGTTTAACATAGGTTTAATCGTAATATAGATGTTAAAAATGGTTGGTACAAAAAGTGCGCTATGTTATTATGCCCGAGAGCGTACAAATATATGTGTTAAAAAAATATTATAATTACAGTCAATTATGATAAAAACTAATAAAAAATGAACATTGAAAAATTTTGTATATGTCAAAAAAAAAAGAACAATAAAAAAAATACAGAAATTAAATAATGTCACAAACACTAAGTCTCAAAAATAACAACTAAGAAAATACACATTATGTCAAAAAATAGAGTTTTTATGTCAAGATCAGGAATCTAAAAATATAATTTATTATGTCATCATTTTGCCATTAGATTTTTGTCTGTCAGAAATTCAGAAATACTGTAATCAGATTTAATTCTCTGATTGACTGCGGTATGTGGTTAAATATGACTGGTGCCATGCAAAACACACTTTTATGCATTAATGCTGTATGAGTGTACCTTCTTACGCGTAAGCTAGTATTATCCCGTAAACTTCGGTTATTAATATCTAACATCTTGGTAAATAATGTTGGATTGGTTTTAACAAATGCAGCAACTTCAAAAATATATAGGCATGGAAGTGTCAATATTTTATATTTAATAAAGGAACATTGTCCTGATGCACCTTTTTTGTGCTTTAAAAATTACTTCCCTATTAGTTGAATTCCCCCAAAATATAACACCATAGATTTGTGACTTTATTACTAGGTAATAATACCAGCGCATAACTATTCCACTGGTGGGCAAAGGCCTCTTCTCTTACAGAGCGTTGATCACCACGGTTGCTCAAGACGGGTTGGCGATTTCAGACTTATATGAAATACTAGCTTGCGCCCGCAGCTTCGCCCGCGTGATATCGAAAAAAATATATGTGTTATTCCAGACTATAATCTACCTCTGTGCCAAATTTCATCAAGATCCGTTCAGCCGTTTTGACGTGAAACAGTAACAAACATCCATACATCCATCTATCCATCCTCACAAACATTCGCATTTATAATATTAGTAGGATAAGTCTAGTCTAGGTTTCCTCACGGTGTTTTCATTCACCGATGTCTGTGACTTTGGACATTTGAATTGAAAAAGTCACATTGGTACTTGCCCGGATTTGAACCCACAACTTCATGCATGAGAAGCGAGGCGTTTAACCTCAGGGCGGCGGCCGACATCATGACACGCGGGGTTGCGATAGTCGCAGAGAGGATCCGGCTACTGGGTCTCGAGGTGGCCTTGCACAAATCCGAGGCCATGGTCTTTCATGGCCGCGGAAACACGCCACCGTCGGGATCCCAGTTGACGGTAGGAGGGGTTCGCATCGGCGTCGGGTCGACGATGAAGTACCTAGGAATCGTCCTCGACAGCCGGTGGAACTTCGTCGAACACTTCCGACGTTTGGCTCCCAAGCTCGAGCGGACGGGGGCTGCTTTCAAGCGGCTCCTGCCCAATCTGAGGGGGCCAAACGCCTCCTGCCGTAGGCTCTATGCCGGAGTCGTGCGGTCCATGGCCCTTTACGGGGCCCCGGTATGGGCGCGTTCTTTAGGGCGGCGCGCCGCCCACTACCTGAACGCGCCCCAAAAGGTGGTGGCCATACGGCTTGTCCGGGGCTACCGCACGATCTCCGGCGAGGCAGCGAGCCTCCTTGCCGGACTGCCACCGTGGGATCTGGAGGCGATAGTCCTCGCGCGCCTGTTTGAGTGGCGCGCGGAGGCACTACACCGGGGGGAAAACCCGCTGCCACGGCAAGTTGCCGCTCGGCGGGCAGACTTCCGGTGCGATCTCATGGTGGCATGGAGAGAGCGACTGTCGCAACCCCGTGCAGGGCACGCCACAATAGCGGCGGTAAGTCCCCTCTTTGAGGAGTGGCTGGAGAGGCGTCATGGCGTCCTCACCTACCGCCTGACGCAGGTCCTCACCGGACACGGAAGTTTCGGGAGGTTCCTGCACATCATCGGGCGGGAGGAAGCGCCTGGGTGTCACCATTGTGACGATCGCCCGGAGGACACGGTGGAGCACACAGTGGCGGTCTGCCCAGCGCGGTGCCCGAGCTAGAGGCGATCGGCGGCGGCGATCTCTCGCGTCCGGCCCTGGTTCAGGCCATGGTCCGGAGCGAGAGGGAATGGGAAGCGGTCACCACCTTCTGCGAAGCAGTAATGCTAGCGAAGGAGGTGGCCGGGCGATTGAGGGAGAGAACATCTGCCCAACCCAGCCGCCGCGGGAGACGCCCATGGCGCCGGGCGCCGCGAGACGACTTCCGGCCACCGTAGATGCGGGCCTGTGGACGGTGAGCAATGGGTAGCTCGCCGTCCGTCCGTCGATTGACGACAGGCCGTGTCGACGGCGCGTTCGTGTTTCACGCGCGCCTCAAAGAGAGTCAGCAAAGCAGAGGGGCTTGCCAGAGCCTCCGCCTGCCGGGGTTGCGGGTTGTTCGAAAGAGATACCGCGGCCCCGGAACGTAAAGGGCAATAGAAGGAACATGGGTGGGTTTTAGTCAGTACAAGTCTGACATGCCCCCCCGCTCCGCCCAGAGCGGGGGAAGTCATTGGATGATTTCCCACCCCAAAAAAAAAAAAAAAAAAAAAAAAAGGGCCATCACGAAATAATTAGGTGCCAGGATGTAATTTGGTAGAAGTTAAAACTGTTTTAAAAGGTTCGTCTCAGCTCGCTAGTAAACGAATGAAGGTCAGCTGCATTTATGTACGCATTTATAGAAGCATCGAATGATATATAATTAATATCACGCAACTGAACAACTTGTGGTATAATAACAAAACACGCATACATACGACCACACACAAGGGTGCATGCATGCGCGCATCCCTACATGCATACACACTACACACAAATACTACACATGTAACTGATAATGGAAAACCACTGTATTTTTATTTTTAACCTTATTTATTTAATTAATAATTTATGTACACACAAGAGAAAACACAGGAAAACATCATAAAAAAAACAAAGAGTACAAAGGCACAGCTTATTTCTAAAGAAATTTCTACAAGCAGGCCTGCGAGAGGATATATGAAGAAAGAAACGTAGACAGTAGTGTGTGAGAACAGGAAGAGAATAGCTAAAATAGTAATGTCTTAACCTAAATATAAGTACACATAATTATAAGCAAAATAATATTTATCTGTGTATAACACTAAAATAATCATAACACTAAAATATATAAACAGATATACACACATCAAAAGTATCTAGGGATCAACATATATTTTTGCAATAACTTTTCTCCTGATTGATATTAATTAAAATTTTCTTTAAGGATTCATCAAATAAAGTGTTTTCGTTTGTCAGAGTAACGATAAACCAAGTCACCTTTGCATTAATAAAGAAATTTGCCATTTTCCTAATAAAGGGATTTTTGACATTTGAACCACTAACATTAAAGTTCGAAAAAAAGACTGAAATAACAGTTTTCTTTAAAATTTTATTGGGTAACTTAAACAATTAATAATCCGTGTTTCTACCGCGAACACTAACAACACAAGAACATCGGTTTGGCATACTCAAAATGAGTTCATCCAAATCACGCTGTGGAATGGCCGCCCATGTTCGTTGCAACAACAAAAAAAGGTCTTCTTGCGACTGGATACCCTCCATATTCGGCAGAGCTCTTCTCTGTAGCATATCCCATGCATGCTCAATCGGGTTCAAGTCTGGCGACTGAGCAGGCCAGGGCAGGACATTGATGTTAGCTGCGGCGAGAGTCTGTCTTACAACTCTTGCGGTGTGCGGTCGTGCATTATCATGCATTAACTGAAATAAGGGACCGATTTGCACTTGTAGAGGAACGATGACGTCTGATACAATCGTCTCAGCATAAATTTGAGCGTTGAGGTTGCCTCTGATCCAAATCAACTCAGTTCTTCCGCCGATCCAAATACCCGCCCATACCATGATGGTTCCACCACTATAAGGATGGACTTCCTGGCAGGATTTTAATCGCTGTTGGCGTCCAGGGGTTCTCCAGTGTCGTATACGTCTTGTATCCGGTCTCATACCAAAACGAGACTCATCAGAAAAGCACACGAAACGCCATTGTTCTTCTGCCCAATTTCTGTGTTCAAGAGCCCATTGATATCGAATCCTACGATTGTGCATTGCTATAGGTGGTACCCGTAGCGGTCTTCGGGAATGAAGGTTCACTTCATGCAAGCGGTTTCTGACTGTTTGGTCGCTAATTAAGTTCCCTGAAGAGTGATGAAGCCTCACGGCTAACATCATGGCGGTTATTGTTGGAGCTCTTCGAGTTAAGATTTGAATGTATCGGTCTTGTCTCCGTGTGGTGCAGCGATACCGTCCTCCATGGCGCTCAGCCACGGTACCAGTGCTTCGGTAACGTGTCCAAAGTCGACTGATAACACTCTGACTTGTATTCAGAGCTAAAGCTACAGTACGTTGCCGGGAACCAGCTTCTATCATTCCCACGGCTCTGAGCATTTCTTCCCTGCTTAAATGACGTCGCCGCTCCATAATAACGTTGGTTTTAATCAGTAGTAGGGAAACAGTAGCACTAATAATATCTTCAATGCGTTGTATGTTTTTATAGGGAAAATATTGACAGCTTATTTTCATCTTTTACTCGAATTTGATTGAGAGTTCCTGATTCAAATTATGAAATGCACCAAAAAGGATCCATATAAATTTATAAAATCATAAATTTATTACAAAGCCACATCTCAATCTCAAGAAATCCGCATAAAAATGCTTGATCCCTAGACACTTTTGATGTGTGTAGTTACCGGCACGGTTCTTGAGCGCTGACCTTCACTTGCGCAGAAGTGAGTTATTGGGTCCCTTTGGTGGTATGAAGTGAGGCGCGGGGGCGGGGAAAGTGCAGTGATTGGCCCGTCGCGCATCGCGTCATAGACGTCACTCGGGATTCGTTCTTTTCCTGCTGCATGTACCTCACGACGACGAGTACAATTCCGGCCAATTTAATATACAACATTTTTAAATTATGTTATTCAAATATTTTATGTGATTTTTTATTAAATATACCGTTGGAATTATAATCAAAGGTGATACTTATCGAAAGCAAAACGGGGAAAAAATAATGTCAGTTTGTAATTAGCAAAACTATTTTTCAATTAATTATTTTATTTGTACTTGTATCGAAATGAATCGAAATATTCAATAGATAAAGTTTTTATCTACAACAAATAAAATTCGAAGTCAAAACTGCTAAGAAAAAAAATACGTAGTAGTTTTTTTTAGTAATTTTTGACAAACTACAAGAACTAAGTTATAATTTTAATTTAGAAATACTTGTTAATTACCTACTTCTTTGATCTCAATTTCCATTTCTCAATTTAATGAATCATTATTTAATCTTTCTTTCAACCATAGAACCAGTAAGAAATTACGTAGGTAACTTAGAAAAAATAAATAATCAACGGGCGTGCGTTTTATTTGCCATATGTGTACGATGCGCAAAGCGATCCCCACCCTTCCGCCGAACGCTCGAGATCCGTGCCGGTATCTGTATGTAAATACGATATTATAAATATTTACAATTGAGAGGAAAGGTAATGCTCTTTTAATTTTAGTATTTTATTTTTTTATTTTTCCTAGAACTAAGTCTCTAACAAAATGTATTTAAAATAATTGTTGTATGAAGTTTGGCGTTGATAGCGGTGCCGCAGTATTATAGTTTTGCAGCTATCTTCGTTTCTTTTTGTAAAATTGTTCAACCAAAATTGTTCCAAAAAAACATGTCATTCGGAAACACAAAAAGTCAAAATCAGTCTTAGTGTTCATGGACTCTCAGAGGGCATTGCTCTACTTATTATAATTCATCAGTTAAGTTTTCGGGCAGACGAATTTTCGAACATGAAGCAACTAGCTGCACCCCGCGGTCATACCCGCAGTGAAGCCATATTTGAATTATATTTAAATCATCCCACGAGACAACCGCATGTTTCGAGATCAAACGCCTATTTATTTATTTACTAGGTGTGCCCTACATAACATGCGTTGCGATATCCCTTGCTCTACCTAACCTACCTAACGGTATTCAATCTCCCCACAAATTTTCAAACAAATCAGTTCAGTCGTTCTTGAGTTATAAATAACATAATAACAAATTTCATCGATATCCGTTAAGCCGTTTGAGTGTGAAGGAGTAACAAACAGACACACTTACAAACTTTCGCTTTCATAATACATATTAGTATAACGAATTTCATCAAAATCCCAAGGAATCTGAATCTCACTACAAAACTGAACTCCGTATAGTAAGATATGCTTTTCCTATACTTACAGAATTACCGCAAGGCGATAACGTTCCACTTCGCGAACAGCTCGTGCGAGTACATCGACCTGAAGGGCACCGTACAGGAGACCCTGGCCAAGGAAGTTGAGATGCACTCCCAGAAGATGGGCTTTGAACAGATTAGCTATATCGTGAGTTATCATCTGCCTAACCTTTTCTCAACTGTATTGGAGTCGCCAGCCAGCAGGGGCGAAGGTCCTAAGCCAGGCTTGCCCTAAATTATAACACCAATCAGACCAATAGTTATATAACCTACTACCTAACTGTACCCAAACTAACATATAACATTCATAAACACAAATATTTAAAATACACGCAAATTAAATTGCCGCGCGCTTACTTTACCAGATCCATAAAATACTACGACTCACTAAAAGTCAATCATTCATCAAATTCGAACAAAATTCAATCGTGTCTGATTCGGAGCGATTCGTGACATGTTAACACTACCGAAAGCGCGCGTAATGCTCTCTCGCTCTAGCGCTAGTCTCTTTCGCACTCGTTGGCTTTCAATGTGGCTTTTCATTTGTATAGAAGTTATAAACAATTCATTGATAAATTTTAGGTACTTATACGGCGATTTATACGGGCTAGTAAAGCCTGGCTTGTCTATTAAGTTCGCGCATATGAACCATCCGATGACCGGCCTGAATATAGTTGCAAGAACAAGTGCAACAAATTGCGAATGACGATTGTTATTATTTTGTTTCTTTTGAATAGGTTGGGAACTGTTTTAGAGTTTTGATTTAGTTATTGTTATTTTAAATGACTAACTAATGTGGTGAAAGTTTTTGGTGCGATGTGACAACCTAAGATTTTGTTAAGTGATTAACTGATTATAGTGATTTTAATTTTAAAATGTGAATTCGGAAATTGGCGCCTGAAAGGTATGCTACATTGAGATAACTTATATTCAATGAATCCACAAGAAATGATTTATTGTAAAGACCAGTAGGTATGTTTATTCTTTTGTTTTGAAGGAGCGTGACAAACTTTTTTTGGTATAAAAAAACGCATCAAAATCCGCTTCATCGTAAGTCATTTTGCATGATTTATACTTTGAGAGTTTGTGAATGTAAAAGATGAATAGCAAAATAAAGAATTAGATGTTCATTAATTTATTAGTGAGATTCAAACGTTGAATATATATTCGTAAGCTTAAAAAACAACAAATCGATAATTCGTAATATGCCATCTAGTGGCCATCGATTAAATTATTTTACGAATTATTAAACCTACGTTAGGAGATAGAACTTTGATGACGCGTGGAGTCTCAGTACCAATAGATGGCGCGTGGAACGTTTAATCCCATACGTGAAAGGTAAATAGGTAATAGATTTTTTTAAACTATAATTTACAATAATTGTGTAACTAGAGCAGTATTGAGCAGTCTTTCAACTATACCAATGACTCCTAACAACCACAAAAATCACTAAGAGGGGGGCAGGGGGGCGCATATCAAAAGTCGATAGCTTGCCCTCCATCCAGGCCCCTCGACCGCCACTGCCAGCCAGTCTAGCCGAATGCAACTGATCCCAGTTAGTACTTAGTAATATAATACGATACCCCTTGGTAAGACTGGTTGTCAGACTATCGGTACACTAACTATCTGTAACAACAGTCGAAGATCTACAAATGAAAGCCTGGACCAACAGCTTAACGTGCTTTCCTAAGGACGGATGAAACTCGGTATGTAACGACTGGACATCCATCAACAAATAAACCTAGGCTAGCGCGGCTTAACCAAAAGATCGACTCGAGTGATTTAGCCACGCAACTCGAAATAATAGGGAGGTTCTCAAGAATTGTGTGTTTGGCCTTTTTAAATGAGTCGGTAGCAAGTGTATATTGTATAGTGTAAACACACAGTATTTATGAACACAAAGCATGGGCGTAGCCAGCCTTGGGCTCAGGGTGGGGCAGCAGTCAACCACCCCCCCCCCCCGGTATTTTTTTTGTAACTTGAGCCGTTTGGGCTCTGCGCCTATGCCAATTTGTTGATCTGTAAGTTTAGAGGTATATCTATATTCTTCAAAACCCATCATCATCTGCGTAGCCTTTTCCCAACTATGTTGGGGTCGGCTTCCAGTCTTACCGGATGCAGCTGAATACCAGTATTTTACTTGGAGCGACTGCCTATCTGACCTCCATAACCCAGTTAATACGATACCCCTTGGTAAGACTGGTTGTCAGACTTTCGGGACACTGACTAATGTACGACTGTCAAAGATCTACAAATGACAGCCGGAACAGCTTAACGTGCTTTCCGAGGCACGGAGGAAACTCGGTACCTATGTAACGGGTGGTCACCCATCCACAGACCAGCCTAGGCAAGCGCGGCTTAACCTAAAGATCGAACTGAGCGGCTGCTATTATTTAGCCACGAGCTCCTCTCTATCTTCTTCAAAACCCAAGAAAGATAAAATCGGAGACGAAGCCAGACATCTTATCGAAATCAGGAAAACTTTACTGAGAGACAGAAAACAAAATAGAACTCAAATAACGCATTTCAGTAAACAAATAAAATTAAGCAATTAGTACACAGGAAACAAATTAGAAATGGGTGAATATCCCACGCGCTAATTTTACGTGTCCACGTTGAGAATCATGGTGTAAAATGATGGGATGATTCTTATTTTTTTTTCTAGTGAACTACCTACTTAACTTATTCTACTTAGGGCCACAATTTTTTGACGTGATAACGTCTTTAAAATCGTTTTAGTCGGGTGACATGTTCAGAAACTTGTGTCACACCAAAACCTCACAAGCGACATTTCATAAAGATGGTAGCGCCATCTGTTACTTGGCTCGAAAAAAAAACTTTAAATTAGTACTTAATTTCATTTTAGATGTCACTACTGGTGATAACTTATATCACCAATAAGATGTTATCACGTAAACATCTCGATCGTAAACCTACTTTACAAACAACCAATTTTTTTTAAATAGGCTTACCTATGGAGGATAGGAAAAATAAATAACTTTAAAATTCAAGTTTGGTGGCTTGTCCTAGCTCCATTTTTTGATATAAATGTATTTACCAAAGTAACAATTAAAAGTAAAGTAAAAAACAAATTATTTCATTGGTAAATGCATATGACACACTATCTAAAAACATCTAAATCATATTATAAAATTGATGTTAAAAGCACAGGAAACTCGATTCAAGTTTGTCCTAGCAAAAATCATAATTTTGGTAGCACTTTTTCAATTTACATTATCATGAAGATTCGTGCGTGTGCGATCAATCGCTTATTATGTTCTGTTTTTCGCAGTCGTGTGCGGGAAGTGGTGCGTAACAGGTGTGTGCTTAGTGCTGTAATTGCTCGCCAAAAAAAAAGTATCTTTCTTGGGTCGAACAGGGGACAAGAATTTGTCAATTTTGGTGGATCGATTTGCTGGTGATTTTTAAGTGTTTTAATAGTAAGCTACGTATTGTAGGTAGTGATTTGGGTAACTTATTTATCAGTGATATTTATTCTTTTGTATCATAATAACTATATTTTTTAAGATTTTTTTTATGCCTGGTTTCAATTTTGGTGGTTCAATTTTGGTGGATTTGGTGGCGATTTTCACCACCAAAATTGAAAATAAGCCACCAAATTTGAAGTATGTACTGTTTATATATTATTTTTACATATAAAGACAGTTTTTCACTGCACATTGCTCATTTATATGTATATGATACTATTCTATTTGTTTCTGTTCTGTTTGTTCTATTTATTCTATATATTAAGTGCACATGCCATGCTATTTTTCTGCACTACTATAAGGTCGACTGGCAATGGCTGTTGAGACTGCACACCTCTCGGTTATGGAAGGTCTTCACGTTAAATAGGCCTCGACCCCCGCACTTCCGAGGGTTATACAGCCTCATTACTGATGATCTTGGGTGATGCATCCGGTTTGCGTTCAGCAGTGTACGAACTCTCCTATCCAGGGCATCAAGTTCAGTCTGAGTCCATTTAAGTATGCCGAAAGAGTACATTAAAACCGTATTATAATTAGTATTATTATCGTTTATTTATTTGTATACATATTTTTTTTATATTTTTACATATTTCTTATCAAAAACATATAAAAATAGTAGCCCACCGGTATCGGGATCAGTGTCCAAGCTACCGGCAGTCAAGGCTCCAGAGAAAGGAACCTCCTAACAATACGAACCCTGTCCAGGAATACCGCTTTCTGTATCAAGCCCTTGATCCAGCTGCCTAACGAGAGCCTTCTCAGGTGTTGCTCTCGGCAATTAAGCCATTGGCTGTAACGACTATCGGCACAATGATCGCTGAGTCCACGTCCCACATGTCGACAACCTCGCGAGCCAAGTCAATATACTTGATTTGTTTATCTTTTTCGGCTTCCACAAGGTTCTCGTCATGTGGGACCGTTACGTCAACAATCATTGCGCGCCGCTCTGATCGATCCACAGGTCTATTGTATGTCTGTTACCGGTCTGTTATACATCAGGTTTATTAAAATAGTAATATAAATAGTCCTGTCAGTGATGATGGATGGATCCCAGTACAATTATAAATACTTATTAGTATTAATTATTTTTATATTACTTGTTTTTGACGTGATAACGTCTTTAAAATCGTTTTAGTCGGGTGACATGTTCAGAAACTTGTGTCACACCAAAACCTCACGAGCGACATTTCATAAAGATGGTAGCGCCATCTGTTACTTGGCTCGAAAAAAAAACTTTAAATTAGTACTTAATTTCATTTTAGATGTCACTACTTATCACCAATAAGACGTTATCACGTAAACATCTCGATCGTAAACCTACTTTACAAACAACCAATTTTTTTTTGTAATAAAGACGAGACAAGCTTCATGTTTAAGAACTATAATATTCTTTCTTGGATTTAATGACTGATATCATGCTGTGTGATTTTTGTTGATGGATTCTCTTAAGATTCTGCCTTGTGGTTTAATATTGTTATTTAATCATGTTTTATTTTAGAGTTTATTATGTTTTAGTTTCCTAGTTTCGCTGAAAAAATTTTTGTAGTAGGGCAAGTAATTTTGTTCAAAATAAAAAGATGTTTTTTATGTCTTCCCTCATAAGATGTTTTTTTATGTCTACCCTTCTCATTACGAGTTCATCAGATAAATAATAATAAATATTGTGGTACTTACTACCGATGACCGCAAGAAAGTATAGCAAGGCAAGGAGCTTCACGGGCGCTTTTACAGGGCTCTTCATGGGCCCGATGTAGATTTTCTAGCATCCGTATCCTGGCTACGATTCAGCGAGCTTTTTGGGGAAACTTTAGGTTTTGTCTGTGCGATAATGGACGAAGTTATGTTGACGAACAACTACCGGAAATATATTATGAAGGATGGGACGGTTGATGTGTGTTGGGCATGCCACCGTCCGGGTGAGTCCATCGGACATATTATTTCTGGTTGTTCTCGTCTAGCTAACGGCGAGTACTTGCATAGGCACAACCAAGTAGCCAGGATTATTCATCAGAAACTTGCCTTGAAATATAATCTTGTGGAATCTGAGGTACCGTACTACAAGTATGTGCCCGACCCAGTTCTCGAGAAAGACCATGTCACGCTGTACTGGGATCGGTCTATCATTACTGACAGGACAATTGTCGCCAATAAGCCTGACATAGTGGTGATAAGATGTAATCATCCCGCATGACGAGAACCTCGTAAAAGCTGAGAAAGAAAAACAACTAAAATATCTCGACTTGGCACACGAGGCTGTCGACCTGGGAATGTAAACTCGGCTATCATTGTGCCGATTGTCGTAACGGGCAATGGCTTGATTTCCAAGAGCCTCGAAGAACATCTGTCGAAGCTTCCCTTTGGCGGTTGGATCAAGGGCCTGATTCAGAAGGCAGTTCTCCTCGTTGTACCGTATTGTGAGGAGGTTGCTGTCTCTGAAACTCTAACCACCGGTAGCTTCGACCCTGTTTCCGATACCGGTGGGGTACTATTTTTTGTATTTTTAAATGTTTCTTTTTTATTTTCTATGTTTTTATTAAGAAATATTTAAAAATTTAATTAAAATGTATGTAACTGAATAAACGAAATATTATTATTACAAGACTGAGTTTTATTAACTGATGGAGTTTTTTGGTTTTGAGCTTTATTAGTGAGATTTAAGTTTGTGACAAAAACTGATTTTTAATGTATTGTTTTAAGCACTTTCAATTTTGGTGGACCAATATCAATTTTGGTGGTCAACTTTCAATTTTGGTGGACAAGTTTCAATTTTGGTGGCTACACTAGTCTTTGAACTCAAATATCTCAAAAAGTTACCAGGATATTTTCTGACCTCATGAAGATTCTTAAAACTTGAACTTTCTGTTTTTGTCCTAGGTCAATAGTTTTCACGAAAAGTAAAGTAAAATTTTGCCACCAAAATTGACAAAAAATATGCACTTGTTGATATTCACCCAAATAAAACTATTCAATACCACATCGAAAAAACGGGAGGCATAAAGAAAGCCCTAAAAGAATTGAGGGAGAATACAAGCTGGATTCCATCCATAAAAAAACAAGACATCTAATAAAAAAGAAACTAAACGACCTGAAATTATGGAAATAGCAACAACAAATTATATGATGACAAAGACAACAAGAATGCTCATTCCTCACAAGAAGATGACGAGGAAGGTGTCCCCTCAATATTAGAGACCGAAGTAAGAACCGCAATACTATCCCAGAAAAACTACAAAGCTCCCGGAGATGATGGAATAGCAAACGAAATTATAAAAGGATGTGTAGACTATATAATAAATGCTATAACAGACATATATAATGACATTTTATCTACAGAAATAATACCACAACAGTGGACATCCTCGACTATAATATTACTACATAAAAAAGGTGATAGGGCAGAAATAAATAACTATAGACCGATCAGCCTGATCTCCAATCTTGACAATGTATTTGCCAAGGTAATATTGAACAGAATTAGCTTAAAAAATACTGGACCAAAATCAGCCAAAAGAAGCCTTTCGCTTTTATAATATTAGTAAGGATTCTTTGATGAGAACATTGAAAAAAAATTAAGCTTTCTGCAAGTTTTACAAATTATATTATGATACTTTCCCAAGCGAGGCTGAATTGTGGTATAATTTGTGGGAAGAAAAAAATACGGAAATTAATGCATTGAAGGAGATGGAAGTTGCGAATCTGATCAAGATTTCGGAAATGCAATTTTATCCCAGCGTAAAAACTGCGCTCGCTATGTTTCTTGCCCGTTCGGTAAATCGTGCGCGCTTTTTGTTTTGTTCGCACTTTTTTTCATGTCGACTAATTTTTTTGTGTAACTTTCTTACGGATATTATGATTGTTGTTAGTATAAGAAAAACTTTTTTTTTTAATTAGGCACCTTATAGGTCAGAGCCAGGGTGGGGCAAGCGCCCCAGCTTGCCCCAGTGTGGCTACGCCCATGACACAAAGAGGTAATGAGTAATACAATGGAAAACATCAAGCCATTTATTCAAATCAAGTTTAGAATCAGTCAATGGTTTAACGTGCTTTTTGAAGCATGAGGGTCTCATACAGACAACTTCCAAACTCCGCGTTTATTAAAACTGATACATTTGTTATGGAAAAACCCAAAAGCTCTTTTATCAGACCCGAGAATCGAACCCAGAACCCCACGCTCAGAGGTACCGGAGTAGGTACATTACTTAAAAATTAAATTTTATTTTATTAAAAGACAAATTAAATCAGAGAATCAAGTAAGTAACAAAGTTATCAATAAATGTATGTAGGTACATATGTGTATATTTTAGTTATTTTACAAAAAATAAATCTTACTTAGGAGGTTGAGAAAAAAAAATGAGATCTAGTAAATACAGAAGCAAAGCCGCCTACTAATAAAGTCCTTATCTGTTTGGTGATTAATATTATATGAGTTTTATTTACCGTTGTTTCAGGACGTATGGCGTTTCAAGAGCAAACAAGTGAAGGGAGTGCGCTCAAACTTATAGAAACAATATTACATTCCGGTGGTGTGGGTTTTACTGGAGTTTCTTACTATTATGTATAAAGAAACTTGTGATATGCTGTTTTGACATCTTCATGTATAATTTATTATGAAGTTTTTGTGATTATTGGGTAATATGAAAATTTTAAATAAAAAAAAAATAGTCACAAGTACAATTGCATTTACATAAAGTATTGTTAATATTGTTGTATAATGTTTTTGTAAATATTTTAATACGAGATACGAGTATCGTACATAATATATACATAACCTATGTTCTATCTATAAATATGTATAATATTTTGATCTATTGTGTAGTTTTTATACCTAAAACAAAAAAAGACTTAGATACATATATTTAGTAAATATTTGAACAATTCAAAAATGTGATAAATAATTGAAATTATTAATATTAAGTTTTTATTTCACAAGGTGATGGATTGTTTAAATTCTATTTAAACGCAGCAGCTTTACAATTACACTGTAAATAGTCGTGTTTTATATATAATATGTTTGGTTTTGGAGATTGTGATATTATCAAAATAAATTTTATATTTTTACATGAAAAGTAGTGCTTTAATTTAATTGCTATCCCGGGAAATTCAAAGGCTCGAGGTTTTTTGCATTTGGCAGGTCAGTGTCAAGTAATCAGTAAAAAAAAGGTAAATATGGGTATACTGAATTATAATCATTTGAAATAATTTAAAACCCTCTAAGTTATTTTGACCCTATTCAAACTCAAAGCATTTATTTCAATTAGACCATACTTTTGAATGTCAAAAAACAAAATGATGAAGCTATAGTCCCGTCGTCAGTCATAAGGCATAATAACTTGTGACAGTACTGTAGTACATTCCAAAGCGTTGATCTCTGGAGAAGAATGTGCAAAAACTCCAGGAACGCTCTTTTAAATTATAATTCGTTTATTCATTTTTTCACAATTTGTTAATATTTATAAATCTATGTTATATACCAACCACCGGTATCGGGAACAGGGTCCAAGCTACCGGCGGTCAGGGCTCCAGAGAAAGGAACCTCCTAACAATACGAGCCGTGTCCAGGAGTACCGCTTTTTGTATTAAGCCCTAGCTTCCCAAATTATAATATTGTTATAAGATCGTATTTACATCGCTCATGTTGAGATTATACAAATATGTGAGAACGATGTAGAAAGACGTGCACAGTAAGAGCGTCCAGAATAAATAAATAATAACAAGCTAAATTCAATTAAAAATGAACCGTAACAGCTAAAAGATGACCAGTCCCAACTGACAGCGCCCGTTCACGAACATGACGTATGGATCAGCCCCATTCAGCTCGACCATTTTGAAGGGAGCTAAATGACCCGACAGACCCGCCACCATCAGCGAGACATTTAATAAGTGAGCATGACATTCTCTCAACCACCAGGGCATCGTCAAGATAATAATAATATGTACAGTACATAGTACTAACACCTGGCTTTTCAGTTATATAAAACTAGGTAATTGAGTCTATACAATGCAAAGATAGTCTTACAATTTTCTGCAGCTTCCACTATAACTTCGGATGCTAATCAATGAGTTTACCCCTGGTTGGTTGTGGATCAAGACCAGCATTGAGCCAAGCACTTTTATCATTAGTATAATCCCCGAACTTATAATATGCTTGCCTACATAGTGTGCGTTTAATACAAGATTAAAATTTCGTGTGGGGAGGTATTTTATTGTTGCATTTAAAACAGTACCCCATGAAATATGAGTCCACTTTAGCTAACCCGAAACCCGACTGAACCAATTGGTCCCTATTTCTAGTATTATACTTGTGTCTGTCACTTCGTTTACTAAAATAGATGCAATTTTTTTATGATGAACTAGATGTCTTCGTATATATATATATTGAAAAGTTACTGTCATGATGTTAAAACTGTTCTCTTAGAGAATCTCGTCTACGTAGATTATACATGGCTCTTAAACTTACATCTTTTCTGCAGAATAAATACAGACTCGATGTCTGCAACCCGACCCCAAAGTAATATGTGAGTGTTTCATGAAATATTTCTGCACTTTTGACCATTGTTTGATTATGTTTTAAATACATAATAATCTATCTATAGGTAGGTATCTGTAGGTAGGTTAGGTATATTATTAAACAATCAAGTATGAAACTTAAATAAAATAAATTTCTCTGTTGCATCTAGAATACGATGAATTTATTAACACAATAATAGATAACAAAAAGGTATTTAAATAAACTGTATTCTCATTCGTAAGATAGCCATCAAAGAGTATATAATAATATGGGAGAAGAGAGCCCTCTTGTGCCATTTCGAAGCATACCGTTTTGAAACGCCATCTACATTTCTTAACGGGAACTAAGGCTCTATAGGTAGCTATATAGTTATGAGTGTATGTATGTACCTACGTATAGGTCCGTATAGTTTTGTTTTATTTTGCAATAGTAAGTAGTTTTTGTTATCTTTACATCCAAAAGCGTAAAACGGTGAGGCATTGTATCTATTTTGATAGACACACACAGCACAAAAAAAGCGTCTTTTCGCAAAAATACCAATACAGAAATTGCTAGCCTCAGCGACGTAGCGGCTGTAAAACATTAGTTTCCGGGTAGTAGTCCAACAACGGGACGAAGGAGAAACTCAACTCGATGTCTGATCAAAAAATGGGCACACGAAACAAAAAAGCGTATACGCAAGTTGCGGCGACCATGTTTTGTGATGTTGCCAGATTATATCGCACAATAACAATTTCCGTGATTAGGTTGCCATAATTGATAAGACTAGATAGAAATAGAATTTAATAATATGATAGTAAGGTTCTAAAATGTTACAATTGTTCTCTAGAAAAATATTTTGAATTAAATTAGAGAACTCAATTATTTGATTTTGCTATTTGTTTTAAAGCAGATCACGGAGACATCTATTGATGTTGATGATACTAATAGTTTCTGTGTTAAGAAAAGTAGATGGCGACTCTTTTAATACTAAGGTTGTACTTGTTCTAACTGTGCCCCCCAACGACCATACAGCCCGTAGACACCTAATAACAGGCGACCGATGTCTGTCAACACATCTGACTAATAAATCTTATACAAGTCGCCACTCAACAATTTCGAATCAGTTTCGACCACTTCTGTGAACCGTAAACACTTCCGTGTTACCGTATAAAAAAACTCAAGAACAAAATATTACAATGGCCCCATGTACAATACGTTGGTGTGTTAAAAACGGTCAGAATTCGGGTTTCCGAAAAAACGGTATAACATTTCATCGGTTTGTTAATAATTACATAATCATAATTAAACAAACTTTTTGATATTATTTATCGGAGTTCATCATAAACTGGCCATAGCTACAGGTGAAACTGTATGTACCACCGACCCGCGTTGATGTCTTTTGGGACAGGTCTCTTTCTTATGATAGTACTTAGAAAGTGACAGCAATAGTGGGAGTGTACTATAGGCAAAAAGTTAAAGATGTACCAAATCTACTATCGAAATTCGTTATCGATAAAGCATAAATCCTACATTAAGTTATTTTAAAAAATCGTTACTTACTAAACATTTCAAACATTAAAAAAAATAAGAAATGTTTAGTAGTAATGTGATAGATGAAGTAAACTGCCTATTTAAGACGATTAAAATACTACGTATGTATATTATTTTTTTTTACATTTAAATGAATTGTGAAATGATGATTGGTTCTAGATACCCACAAAATCCTGAATATAAAATTAAATGGATTATTGCAACCAAACGACAGAACTGGTTTCCTTTAACATATATTATAGTACTAAATGTTCATAGCATTTTAATGAGGATTGTTTTATGCTTATGAAAAACCGTCACCGTTCAAAAACAATTGGGTAGGTGTTTGTTGTACGTTGTACGTTTTCATTACCAGTTTTTTTTTTACAATGTTCGAACATTGTAAAAAAAACTGGTAAATAATTAGTAGTCGTTACAAAAGGGACTCCTTTTGTAATAGGTAACTAGAATAACTTTATTGTACTTGAAATGATTTGTCAAAGTACCTTCGAATGGTCTCGCGGAGATTCTCTAAACGTGAAGATTAATTTGAATTCACAAAAAAAAATAGTATTTTTTTTCAAAAACAGAAAATCTTTCAAAATATTGTTCATATAAATGTATTTTCGATTTCATTCGGTTTTGAAATCGGAATGTAAAAAAAATTATTATAGACATTTTGATTATAGGTATGGAAAGGTATCGATAACTTCGTGTTTTTTTTGTAACCTGTCCCATCCCTAATTCTACCCTATGACCTTGGTAGGGCCAATCAGAATGCAGTACCCCGCTTCCTCATACCTCGGCTAGTTGACAGAATTGGTTTGGAACAAAATATCAAACATTAGGCGTCTACGGCACAGAGTACTATAATATAAAAGGAAAAGAGTGCCCTCTCTCCTGACTTTTAGCCATGACATGTTTGAAGCGCCATCTCCATTTCTGAGCTAGAACTACCGATCAATCACACACGCACACGTTTACCTACATCCCTATACACACTAATGTAATTAAAATTAGATGATTATTTCTAAGAGCCTTGTATTTCCCAGTACCGAACTATTTTGTTCAAATTTTCTTGCGGAATATTTTTTATAAAAATACCAATATTTAGGAAATCAAATAATCACATCAAGAAAGTAAGAACAAAGTTCGGTACGGGGAAATACTGGCTAAATGCAAATATCAAGCGTGTGCGCAGGCAATGGCGACCATTTTACGTTTGTCATTGACATTAAAATCAGATGTTGAGACAAGCGAATATTAGGGCAGTGTTGCTATTATTTCCGTAATATTAAATTATTTTAAGATATTATAAACATCAACATAAATTATTGATTTTATGAAGAGTTGAATATATTTAAACTAACATTAAATTAGTTTAAAAATTAAAAATGTTGTTTTTAGGTTGATACAGAGACATCTATTGCTGACTAGATAAAACTAAACATACGTTTCATCCCTCTAAAATATAGAGAGCGCTGCTTCATTTATCGCCAAGCTTGATGTAGGCAACTGTCCCCCCCCTGGTCTACGGGCTGTATGGTCGTTGGTGCCCCCCCTGATAGCCATCGATTTGTGCAGTCATTAGATTCGTCTTTGTTTTCTACTTTGTAACGGTTTGCAACCGACGTGTACTAAATATTTTATTTATTAATTAATAATAATTAGCGTGTGTGTGAAAAATTGATAAGTAATAGAAATACATTATTGTGTGATGGCGAGCGGGGGTTTCAAAGTAATTCCGAAACGGTAAATACATATTTATAGAATTTTATTTTATTTAATAATGCGTAGCTATACAACATAATTATTCTTGTCGATAAAATGAAACAAACTTAACTAGAACTATGTTAAGTTAATTTTAAATGCTTTAATTTAATTAGATATCAATAAATGTACCTACATACAATATTGTGTTGTGAGGTAGTTAAAAGCATGATCTGCCTTTCCTTTTCCCAACTATGTTGATGTCAGCTGAATAGGTACATGGAGCGACTGCCGCCCCATTAATTCATTTATTCATGAGTAATATTTAAACACTAACTGTGCCCAACGGCTTCACCCGCTGCTCAGCACCTAATTGTCGAAGTGTGATTCTAAATAAAAATGACAAATAACGTAGCTTTTTATTGATAAAGTAATTTTCAAAATCTTTTCAGTAGGACCAAAGATTAGGTACTTTTTATAGCCTCACAAACTTTACTACTTTTAATATTGCTAGCTGCACCCCGCGATTTCACTAGTGTAGACTGGGATGTTATACATATAATGTTTTCTCTTGAATCACTACTTTTGCTGGAAACTGCATTAAAATCCTTTGAGCATGCATTTAATCCCTTTCCATCAAATATCTAAGCGAACAGACAACGGAAGCTATTGTACTTAATTGTAAGTATACTATGTGTACAGGTTACACTATTAGGGTGTTAGGTATGTTAAATTAAACAACAGTCTGTCTCCAATGAGCACGTCTTACTAGCACGGCGGACCAGAAGCGAGTGAGCGCTCAGTCCATTAATATGACTGAGCGCGCTCCCGCCACCGCTCGCCCTACCACTAAGCGTGTCGGTATTTATTATACGCTACATCTACCTTTTACAAAATTTTAAAAATAGCATAATTTCGTATAAATATAATAACATACAAATGAGTTTATTTCAAGAATAATCATCAAATAATTTTAATAATATTCCGTTAAACAATCACTTATTCATTTTCGTCACACACGTTGTTACAGGCGGTATCGCTATTTTCTGAAAGCTTATTATCCTTATTTGGTCAAACTTCCCACTTTCTTTACTATATTTCTGCGCAACCGCTGTCCACTATTTATTCACCAATGTGTGTCGTATCCTTGAATGTGGTGGATAACTTGTTTTCTTTATTGTATTCTCAACATATACTTTTTTCCCAATATCTTTCCTAGATTCTGTTGCTTTCCTCTTGCTATCTGCATTTTCTTTTCTTTGCAGAATCTATGTTTTTAGTCAAAATCAAAATATTTTTTATGTCACATTGGCCTACATGGGCACTTATAAATAACATTCGAGAAAAGGTGCACGGTTCGGGTTGGTCGTTTCCTATGGAGAAGAACCGGCAAGAAACTCCATAGTCACTCTTTTAAAATCATTTGGTTTTACAATGTGGTTGTTACAGCGTTAGTACTTAGATATGAGAGGACAGCGTAGGCCAGGCAATAAGTCATTGCTTGCTTTATAAAACGCAAAATAAAATAATAAGTTAACAAGCGTCTAAGAATCTACAAGGCCAACAATGTCCACTCATTCACAATAAATTGCTTATAAAGAATCAAACAGTTCTGCCTCTTAACTTCGACATTTGGAAATTTCTGTTTGGAACAACTGGATACCAAATTCTTTACAAAAACTTTCAAATTGAACTAACAAACTGCCGACCATGATCAGCGGTAACGCTTACGGGTGCACCTAACCAAGAAAATACCTCTTTAAGCTTGGAGTGTGCAGAGTCTATGTTAAAGGTTTTCATTTGTTTATATCTACTACTAGCCTAATATATGTACTTTAATTTACTAATAATATTTGTACTTGAATAATAAATGTGAGTAACAGCATTATTTTAGGACGCTACTGTAAACTATATTGAATGTCTTTCCATTTGGTGCTGATAAATATAGATTTCGGGCACTGGACACTCGCGACCATGCTACATACAGCTGCCACACACATACTAGTGTTTACCCTTGCGCCTTATATATTTTACTGAGCTTTTCACATATCTTGTCAATATGACTAATCCAGGAACATTTATGATCTAGATCTGTCCCAAGAAAAGTCATACTATCTGATTGTTGTATACTTTTATCTTTATAATTGATGTTCAAATTTATTTTATTCCAATTATTGTTACAAAATTGGACATATTAGGTTTTTCTATGTTGGGTTTAACCTCTCAAGGACCCCCATTATTTACGTCAACTATCCGTCAAGCACCGCCGGGCGGATTCTTATCGTATGTGTAATCTGATTTTAAGACTTGTCTTTACTACAAATACAGTTTTCAATCGATCGATTCAATCGATCGGTTTGGTGGCACGAATTTGTGCCAGCGGGGCTCAACGGTAATACTTGTTTACTGGCACGTTTTTGTGCCGCTGGGGCTCTAGAGGTTAAAGTTTCTTTTTTTTTTCTTAGTTATTACTTTGCTCACATTACTATTGATTTCCTCATTTAAAGTTTACTTCATTTTTAGGAATGGTTACGGACATATCGTCTGTAAAGACTACGCAAGGATCATCAGTTACTTTTGTCAGGTCATTGATATATATAAAAAAGGGTGGGCCTAAAATATTGCCCTGTGAAACGCCTTTGCAATTGTGACCTAATTTGAATTTGGATGTCAGTTCACCTTTTTGGTTTGGCTTATCCAAAGTAATCTCTACAATGTTCACCATCACTGTCCACTTTGGAACGTAGTCTCATTTTCATGGCTACAATGCCCGGGTGGCTTTGGCCACAAGAATGCGCCAATGGATAGCCATGCGTCCAATTTAATGGATAGCCAATGCGTCCAATTTAATGGATAGCCAATTCGTCCAATTTAATGGATATACAATTCGCCCAACTATTGTTCTATATTTCATTCCTGACTAACTTTAGCTCTGAATCTCCCTCACAGGCTTGCCTTTATTCACGCAAAGTAACTGCTACAGGATGATATTGATCAACTACCAAGTATAAATAATTGGGTAGCTGACACCATTAATCAATAATTTAAAGACACAATTTTTCTGAAAGAACACGTTATTCTAGACCTGAGAACTGCATTAATTTCAAAATAACTTTAAAATTCGATTTTTAGTTGCTTTTAAATCAATAAATAGTTGCGTCATTGACTTGACAACTTAGTGACGTCATCGTTTGCGAGTCCCATACAAAATCTATGGGGGAATCGCGTTTTGACAGCTCATAAAAAGTATGTCAAATGATTGGTGGTGTCATCTACCCTATTATCATCATCAAAAGCTTGTGTTTGTGTATCGTGCCAATAAGAGATGATATCCGTATCTTTGCCTAGTTTTAGTCTTAAAAGTTCGCGCAAGGATTCGGTCTATGAAGCTGAATAAGGGATCCATTTTCCTACATAATATACTAGCCCTAAGAAGCTTTGTACCTTCCAATTACTGTTGGCACTCGCAACGATTCTATCAGTATCGGGTCATTTAGTTCCCTTCAAAATGGTTGAACGGGGCTGCCGTCATGTTCATGAACGGGCACTGACAGTCGACTATTAGCCGCCACGGTTTTGTTTAAATTAATTCGTTCATTCATCTATTAAACTCTTGTTTTTGCTTTTACTCTGGACGCTCTTAATGTGCTCGTTTTTGTACATCGTTCTCACATGTATGCATAATCTCAACATGAATGATATATCCATGATTTTGTAAAAATATTATGATTTAAAAGAGCGTTCACGGAGCCCTCTGCCCATTCATCTCCACAGAGATCTGCGCTTTGGAATGGCAACTACAGTATTTAATTTTTCACAAGCTACTATGTCTCGTGATTGGGACTGTAGCACAATCCTTTTTATTTTCATGACATTCAATATGCCTGTAAAGGTCTAATCGTAATAAATGCTTTGAGTTTGACCTCTGCTTAACCCTCCAGAGATTATACGCGTGATTTTATGTCAACTAAAACAGTTTATTGACTAGACAATCAGCCATCTTACTTTACTTTGATAAAAACATAGCCTTCGCTTAGTAATTACCGACGCCATGTTTTCAAAGGAAAATACAATAAACAAAGTACATTTTTAAATTCCCACGACGTTCACATGCCTAGCGCATTATTTAAAACGTTAATTCAGTCATTAATTTTCCTTTTTTCTAATGCATGAAAGTTTCAAAATGAATAACGTTAAATTTGTGTATAATTCAGTTTGAACAATCCAGAGCTTTTATTTTAAAGGGTTTTTATTAAGCGCGTTTTGATTCGTTTAGCAGAACATTGTTATCTTTTAAAACCCGTAAGACATATTTTGTAAGCCTGTGCTATGTTCGGCCTCGTCGCTTCGTTCCATAGTGGGCAAAGGATGCTTTTCCCTAATGATAGCTCGATTGGCTCTCATATCATATGTACACAGATGCGAACATCGCAATCCGTTTTTTTTTTTTTTTTGACTTTGCTACGTTAGTAGCGATCAAGTACAACTCAGGCGCACGCTCGAGTCTAGTGGCGGTAGGTGTATTTCGACGGTTCCTACGTACATAGGTATTTTATTTTTTCCACGTTTTTTTTTTTTTTGAAAAACTTATAGATGACCATTTATACGACACTTATTCGTTGTATTTATAATACTTTTTATACGTCTTATACGATTTCTAAAACACGGTAAATAAGTTAAATAAAAATCGTATGTATTAATTATTTCAATTAATAAGTAATTATTTTGTCACAAGTCTGCTACCATAAATAAAATAACATAGCGAGGAAAACTGTTCCACCGTAATACAGCTTATACTAGTACGGGGGGAACAGAGTGAATCAGTTCTGTGTTAACAACCATCTATAATGAGTACCGACAAAAAGTGTCTACTACCTCTACTGCTTATTTGTAAGAAAGTTGAATTGTGCAAGGTTGTTAGTTTGCTTTATTGAATAAAAACAAGTTCAGCATGTAGGCATAGATAATTTATAATCTAAAGCCGATGATACAATAATAAAATGCCATTTTCGACATGTCCTCACGCACGCAGGGACCGTCGACATTGTTTTTTTTTATTTTTTTTTTTCGACGGAATTACTTCCATTATAGGTACCGTTCCGATTTTCATCGAACTTCCCTTGACCTTATTTCACAAGATCATTTAGGTACTGTTTGGTTACCCAAACTACCTCTTGAAAGAATTATTTCCTTTATAGGTACCGTTCCGATTTTCATCGAACTTCCCTTGATCTTATTTTACAAGACCATTTAGGTACTGTTTGGTTACCCAAACTACCTCTCTAAGGAATTACTTCCTTTATAGGTACCGTTCCGATTTTCATCGAACTTCCCTTGATCTTATTTTACAAGACCATTTAGGTACTGTTTGGTTACCCAAACTACCTCTCTAAGGAATTACTTCCTTTATAGGTACCGTTCCGATTTTCATCGAACTTCCCTTGATCTTATTTTACAAGACCATTTAGGTACTGTTTGGTTACCCAAACTACCTCTAATAACCACGTTTTTGTTGACAGAACAGAAGTAAAATAACATAATAAACTACAGTGAGTTATTTAATATCAATTACACTCACACTTATCAAGTTATTATAACTATATTATTATATTGTTGTGTATGTAAAAATTATATAAAAGAAAAACATATTTAGGGTTATACTGTATACAGGTAAGTAAGCCATAAGTTCTCATAAAGTTTGTCTAATGAATAAGATTTTATAATATAATACCCGGTGACCGGTGATACAGGTGTTTCAATACCCACCACAGGCACCAGTGATTCACAAATATGTATTAACTTGTTTATGCCAATAAATAATTTATTATTATTCATAATATTTATGAAATCGTGTATTGTAACAATAGCTACTTCGAAAACACTGACATTCAAATTATTAATTAACACCTTTGATAGTTTTGTTCTGTCAACGACTTTCATTTGTGGTATATTTTGATGTACAGGTACTTCGATTAGTCAATAACGACTATTTAGGTACCAACCAAGTAACAAAATCAGATTTATCTTGAAATATTCCTTTTGTGATCTCAAAGCACACAAATTACGTAAATTAATTAGAATGCTGGTTTCTAAAATAATAGCATACGTAAGCTAAATAAGCCAATCGTTTTAATTATTGTGTCATAACCAAAATTATATTTAAATTCGTTATTTTATTTCAATAATTACGTAACAATTTAATAATTACGTACCCAGATTAAAAGTAAGTAATTAATTCATTTTAAAACCCAGTTATGGGCTACATGGAACATCTCAATGAATAAAAACTGATTAGTCACTGATTTACCTCTTTATTCACAATATGTTTTGAATTTTGGTACATACCTTACACTTATGTAATCCTGGCAGGGTCGCCACTTGTACAGGTTACACTATTAGGGTGTTAGGTATGTTAAATTAAACAACAGTCTGTCTCCAATGAGCACGTCTTACTAGCACGGCGGACCAGAAGCGAGTGAGCGCTCAGTCCATTAATATGACTGAGCGCGCTCCCGCCACCGCTCGCCCTACCACTAAGCGTGTCGGTATTTATTATACGCTACACTATGTAAAGGAAGATTATATTTGTAGTATAGATAGGACAAACATATGTTTTAAAGGGGCTAACACATAAGCTCTTCAATAAAGGAGATTAACAAGGGAACATTTATATCGACTTTTTATTACACGCATTATTTCCTCTAGCAAACGAAAAAACAATCACGAAGAAATCGCTATAAATATAAATGAAGAAATAAAATGCCTTTTTCTCTTCGGAAGGGAAATCACAGAATGAGTCCTCTCGCTCTAGGCGGAGCAGAAGGGAATGTCAGACTTGTACTGACTAAAATCTATCCATGTTCCTTCTTTTGCCCTTTGTGTTCCGAGGCCGCGGTATCTCTTTCAAACCAACCCGCAACCCCGACATGCCTGCCGTGAACCTCCTTTTTGTCGTCGGTTAAAAACAGCCGTCTTTTCAGTGTAAAAGCGGACGATACATCAACATATCCGTTATCTTCAGAACAGCTTCAATTCTATAAGGACAATGGATACCTGCTCATCAAGAGACTCATCGGCATACCAGCTTTGAACAGCTACAGGTAATAATAAAACGATATACCTAACGTTGTAATCGTTATATAGTTTATACAGTTAAATGCGTATTACCTAATGATTAAATACATATTTCTGTCCAAGGGCAGTAAATAACTAAATGAACGACCGTCGAAATTAACTGATTCTCAAACCGAATACCTACTTGAAAAATTGCTCCAAATTAGCAGGTCACTGGTTGTTTAATAAATAATTGATTGGTAATAAGTTAAGATTTGGTAATTGGTAAATACAATAATTAGGTGGGTGCATATTGTTAGTTACTTTTCGATTTGTTATTCCATAAAAACAATAAGTTCTATTTTGTAGTACTGAATTGTACTTACTATTACTATTAGCAAAGAGTTCAAAAAATTACGTATCGAAAGGTATCACATTACTGTCAAATTAAATCATAGTTCAAAGGTGTGAGCGAGAAGTGTTAGTTGCACTAGCGAAGGTCGCTAGGTATGAAAATTCTAGAACTTAATATTCACTTTGTTACTCAATAGGCGACTCGCTAGGTGCTAACGCTAAGTAAGGTACCTGGTCAGCTTAAGGCAGCCATAGGAACGCCGCGAGGACCAAATAAATTCGGAAGTTCACCGACTTTTTTACCATCACCTTGGCCTCAAAAGCGGTCAGCATCTGAAAAACATTACTAAGATGGGCCTTCGAATTTTGAACCATCACCCGAACACAAATCCAGACTCCGTACTACTAGTTCTATTATTTCGAAATTCTTGAAAGAAAAATCTAATAACAAACACTTACATATGCTCAACTTAATTTGTAATGTCCACAGACAACGTTTTACAGACTTTTGCGAGGGGCGGGTGGAGAAGGGACGCGTCACTGTGGTCAAAGATCAGGCGCTGTGCAAAACACAAGCCAAAGCAGAGGATTACATCAATAAGGTAGGTATCTCATTGCCTGCTGAACTAGTAGCAAACTTTATACACTAACCCTGAGCGGCAAACGTTCCTGCGCGTTCAATAAGTCTTTCGTGCAGAGCTGGCCGCATTATAGTGTCGTCCAATACTTAGTCCGAATGCGGACAGGCGCTTATGTGCGTTTGAAAATTTTCGAGTTTTATGGTAGTCATAAAACAATTACCTACGTACATGTAAAGGATTTCTCACACTAGACCGTTATGTAACCTCACGCATCAAGCACTTCCTGTGCGCTTCATGATACTTCTAACTAGTTCTAAAATATTACTTGTATATAATATTACGATAGGCGTAAAACGCATGTTCTGCAAGGGATGCAGTGTGCAGCGACTATTGGAGGTAGCGGGTCGCCTTGCTTCACGCATTTGCGGTTTGAAAAGGATTGCGTCAGTAGTAGCTAAACATGTGGCTGCTGTACTATTAAGATTTTATTTATTTATTACTAGTTTTTGCCCGCGGCTTCGCTCGCGTTAAATTCGGGGTAACACAGTTTCCCTTGCGCCTTATTGATTTGTAATAGCAAGCTTAGTTTTCCCTTTTCTTTCCTCTTTCTCCCTCACATCCCACTTTAAAAAAAATAGCCTGTGTCCGTCTCCTGGTTCCCAACTATCTCTGTACCAAAATTCATCAAAATCGGTGTAGCCATTAAAGCGTGATGAGGTAACAAACAAACAAACTCACTTTCGCTTTTATAATATTAATTAGTAAGGAAGTAAGGATAAATTCATGCACTTGTACAAAGTCTTAATGCTTTGGGCATTTTCAACCAGACAACCTTGGGATGATGCAGACAAAAAAATAGTAGGTAGGTACAATGTGACTGAAAATGACAGAATAAAATATTATGCAAATACGTAAGTAGGTACATAAACAAAATACAAAAGTGAAGAGAGCTAAAACTGCAAAATATGATCATTTTGTTTTAGTAATTTATTATTATATGCATAATATATTTCTTCTTTATGGATTTATATTTATAATGGAATCGTTTGATAAACTGTCAAAAGCTTTGGAATAATCAACAAATACCTACCTATATGGACGGACAACGGAAAATTATACTCTTCGTGTTTAAGAACACAGCTTTACCCATAAAAGTATGTAAAAATACAGAAAATTATTTTTGACCTACTTTCCTAGGCTCGGGCGGGTCCTGTAAAGAAGAGGAATATTAAAATTAGAAGAGGTAGATTATGGTCTTTGTTTTTTTTTTTCGATATCACGCGGGCGAAGCCGCGGTCGCCAGCTAGTTAGTTATGATTCCTTTGCTATTATTCCAATCCACTGTTTTTAGGGTTCTGTACCCAAAGGATAAAACGGGACTCTATTACTGTCCGTCTGTCACCAGGCTGTCTCTTAAACCAAATCAAATCATTTATTTGCATAACACAGGTTTGAGAAATGTTACATAGTTTTTTGTTTTAGTTACACTGTATTACAACCTTATACGAGGTGTGCAAATATATTTACATTGTCTTAATCTCTTATTATATTCATTAAAATCACATTAGTAGTCAATTTCATTCCAAATTAATTAAGACTAAAATTAAAATAATAATGTCATGCAGATTAATAATGTCAGATTGTTATATGGTCATATTTAATTGAAATAGATATTTGGCATTAATTATAATACAACATTTACATCTTTGTCTTCAATATAATCTTTAACATTATTATAACATTTTTTCATTAGGAATGAGTATAATTTATTTTTAAATAGAGGAGTAGGTAACTTCTTAATGTCGTCTGGTAGTTTATTATAAATCAGTGATGCCATACAAAGAACACTTTTATTAAATAACTAGCTTTCGCCCGCGGCTTCGCTCGCGTTAAATTCGGTATAACACACCAAGCAGACCTGCAGTTTTTGCTCTTGTCCCCGATTGATTTGTAATAGTAACGCTAAGTTTTCCCTTTTCTTCCCTCGTTCTCCCTCATATCCCACTTTTTTTTAATAAAAATTAGCCTATGTCCGTCTCCTGGTTCCCAACTATCTCTGTACCAAAATTCATCAAAATCGGTTTAGCCATTAAAGCGTGAAGAGGTAACAAACAAACAAATAAACAAACTCACTTTCGCTTTTATAATATTAGTAAGGAAGTAAGGATGCCGTTTCTCCATACATTATTTCGACGTCTAACCTTTTTTGTCTCGTAATTGTCTATAATAGCATTTAAAAGCAGTCTTATAAGATGGGATTTGATTTTACAAAGACATTCAATTCATTCATAGTCATTTGCTTAGTCAACTTTAATGATTACTGTACTATCGTCTGCAAATAGTACCATTGGTTGCTCGACGTGTCTCGGCAGATCATTAATGTACACTAGGAAGAATAAGGAACCTAAAACAGTACCTTGTGGGACTCCAAATTCTATGGTTCTAGTATGGGAACTATACTTTATTTCAGATCGTGTTCTCTGGCATATTCGTGTTATTTCTATTATTTATTTTCTGCCACAAATATACGGCGAAATTAGGTCGAGCGTTTTGCCTCTTATGCCGTACATGTTTAATTTTTGGAGCAATATATGTAGAAATAACCGTGATAGTTAGACAGTTGGGACTTTCACAGACGGTGTACTACTGATACTGCTATACTATAATAACAAAGAAAAAAACACACGATTTATTGCCGTTTTTATAATGTTTCGGAATCCCTGGAGTGCTAGTCCGACTCGCCCTTGTTTACCTATGTAGTGACAACATTTTAGGTATAGTCATTATTTGTATATTTAATTATGTCCTTAGATCCAGGAGCTTCTATTCGACGACGTGTACAGCACATACTCGGAGGATCCTCGTCTGCTGCACATCGTGACGCAGCTCATCGGAGAGGACATCACCGCCGTCAACTGCATGCTCATCAATAAGCCGCCTGGCACACGCGAACATCCACCACATCAGGTACTATGGCGACAAAGCATTCATTATTAATCTCACTATTGCAATGCAATTAGGAAAGTATCAGATAAACGTCCCCATTATCGTTCTCAAGCCCTTATTCCAAATTATTTTGGGTTGGCGCGGCATGTATTCCTTTTCCATGTGTTTTGTTGTTAATGTTGATGTACTATATGTTTAGAATTCTGTATTATTATTTTTCTTTAGCCCACCATAACTTCCGAACGATATCGATATGGTTGAAACGTCGGACGAAATCGGTTAACGCCCGGTTCCAATAAACAAAAAACGATTCATTGTGCTTACGGATAGTTGTATTCTGACATACGTCTCATAGAACTTATGTTCGATAAATTTTTGACTGTTTTTTGGGACGGTACTTTTTCTTTATATTAGGACCTGCTGTACTTCCCGTTCCGGCCCGCTGACAAGATTCTGGCCACATGGACAGCCATCGACCCCGTGAGCAGAGACAACGGCTGCCTGTACATGCTGGGCGGCTCACACAAGTCGGATGTATTGTATGAACACAGCGACCAAGTTGATGTAAGTCTATTTTGTTAGAACTTACTGCTACTCCACCTTGCCGAATACATTATACAGTGACCTAGGAACTCCCGCGTACCTACCAACAACTACAACGTTTTTTAAAAAAAAAAAATTTTTTGACGGACGGCTGTTCCATAGTGATATTATAAAGCTGAAGAGATTATTTGGTTGAATGTGCTAATCTCAGAAACTACTGGTTGGAATTGAAAATTTATTTTAGTCTTGAGACTACAACATCACTATCATCAACAGACGAAACTTCGGGACACAGCTAGTTTTTTTATATGTAATGGACATTATACTATCAATGGCTGGATAAGACTAAGACTCAGTCGCTCTTTATCAGCATTGGCTTGCATAATTAGCCTGCAACATTAACGTTACACAAGCCCCTAACTGTGAAATAAAGTGGGCCCTAATCCACTAGATTTTCCTAGAAGTACAATTCTATTAATTCTTCTTTCTTATCATCAACATTGCTCTTAGAACAGAAAACATCGTATGAAAACCGACATGTTCTAGGACTAGTACCTACAGTTCTGCTATCTAAGAAAGGTGTATCATTCTTCAAGTAATTTTAGTTCGATATTTTGTAGAAAAGAGCCACGGATCACTAAAAAAATACACGAATCACAAAAAAAAAGTTCTAATTTGTTTTAGGAAGCGAAACTATTCTTCTTCGGTATTGTAAACTCTGGCGACGTTGCTCCTGAGTACAAACGCGTCTACTTGGAGATGGACCCCGGCGACACCGTGTTCTTTCAGTCTAATCTCGTGCATGGCTCCAGACCTAACGTCTCTAAGGTAAATATTGATGAAAGTTTTGACATAATATCACGCCTATATTCCACGAAGCATTAGGCAAAGGTGTACTGTGGCGTGGATGCAATGTGTAATACAATGAAAGCGCATGAAATACTTTCAATATTATATTTTAAATTATATTTCACCGAGACATCTCACACAAGAATCACGCAATTCTCTACTCTTCTTCTAATTATTTAAACGACCTGAGTATTGTAACGTCTTGCCAACCCAGCCTGCATTCGTTAGCTTAAGGTATAAAACCTCTTATAGTATCTAATAGTACACCCACCTTTCGCCAATTATGTTTAAGTGACATGTAATAGGAGGGCAATAAGCCTATTGCCACTGCCAGTGTTTTAGAGCCGAGAACAGTAGTGACAAATTCTCACGTGAATCAATCGACTTATTTCAATACACATTACGTTTTTTTTTCTTGGGAGAAATTAAATAAAAGAACAAAAAGTACTTTTGTTATTAATCAATATAAATCTTTTTAATTTGATTTTTCCCGTGTTTTGTCTTCTCAGACTAAAGGAGAAACAAAGGTATGACACCGCTAAACAGCCGTTCCCTATTTTTAATGTTATAAATATAATAGCTCTTCATTTGTGTCATAAATAGCGCTGTAGTGCTCTTTGGACTGTCGCTACAGATACAAGATCCCACCCAAGATCTGTCCTAATTCCCGCGTATTCCTCAGGTATACCGCAAAGCAATGACATGCCACTACGCCAACAGCAGTTGCCACTACATCAAGGTCCACGGCACGCGACAAGAGCAGCTCGCGAACCAAGTGGAAGCCAAACTCAGGCGGATGGGAAGTGACCTTAGTTATGCTGTAAGTATGCCCTTTGCTTGAGGTCAATTGTCCCCTTTTTTGAGGATGCTCGTTTACCCTTTTTTTTTTTTTTTTTTTTTTTTTCGGGTGGGAAATCATCCAATGACTTCCCCCGCTCTGGGTGGAGCGGGGGGGCATGTCAGACTTGTACTGACTAAAACCCACCCATGTTCCTTCTGTTGCCCTTTACGTTCCGGGGCCGCGGTATCTCTTTCGAACAACCCGCAACCCCGGCAGGCGGAGGCTCTGGCAAGCCCCTCTGCTTTGCTGACTCTCTTTGAGGCGCGCGTGAAACACGAACGCGCCGTCGACACGGCCTGTCGTCAATCGACGGACGGACGGTGAGCTACCCATTGCTCACCGTCCACAGGCCCGCATCTACGGTGGCCGGGAGTCGTCTCGCGGCGCCCGGCGCCCTGGGCGTCTCCCGCGGCGGCTGGGTTGGGCAGATGTTCTCTCCCTCAAACATGCTCGTTTACCCTAAGATAGGCTTATCGTATTGCCAAATGGCATGGCTACCTAAATAGGTAGCCTAAGGATGTTTTGTCAAAGGAGTTTACCCTTTTAGGGTCAAAATCAAGTGTTAAATGAAATAACTATAAATTACTTTTTTATTTCAGCATTTTTAGTTATGGTATGATGATATCGTATTTTATCGAGTACCTATTTATTTTCCATTACTTTTTTTGTGTTACTAAAAGATAACGCACAAACTACCCAAGTAATATACTAAAATATAATGAGACCACCTCGGAAGGACCACCCTTTCGAACAAATAAAGAATTATGAAAATCGGTCAATAGTTGTGGCGGAGTAATCGGTGAACATACATTACTTGCATATATTTATATACACATATAGTCAGTCGAAAATAGAACCTCCTCCTTTTTTAAGTTGGTTAAAAACCTGAAAACGATGACCATCGCTGTCTTCATTTAAAAACTTTACCATGGGAAATCGCGAAAACGGAGTCAAATTCTTTTATTGGGACTTGTTATCGTTATTTGTCATCTGTATGATTTAATATTACCATTTTCTTACAGGATATGTGGCGAATAAAAACAAAGCAAGTAAGAGGTGTAAGAAGCAACTTGTAAAGAAATTTATTATTACCTACTATGTTTACTTATAACATTTGAAACGGAATATTTACCAGGTTTACTATTTATTTAGTTTCCGATATTGAACAAAGAAATCAGTTATAGCTTACGTGCATACAGCTATCCGCGTATCCACTCTATAATAACGCACTCAAGATACTGTTAAGACTAACATGGCGATGTCACGCATAAAAGACATAAAGATGGTTTAACTTGCTCGTCTTCGTGACGGTCTCAACACGTTTTTGTTGATAGATGGGAGTCTTCAATGCTGCGACATTGAATAAAACTCTGCATAGAATTAAACACTTTTGTCTATTGACACTTGAAATTAAGACCATTATTACTAACACTTTGGTTGAAGTCCGATATAAATGCTGTAATAAAAAATAATAAAGTTAAGAGGTGTACTGTTAAAAGAATAAGTATTTATAAGATTAATAAAACCATGTGTAAGTTATAAAAAAAATATTTTATTTCATTTACAATCTTAGGTACGGTAAACACTTATATCTACGTCTGTTGTAATACTCATTTTCGGTTATGTTTACATAATTGGGCTCGGAATGATTAAATTACTTATACATTTTTCGACAGTGGAGAAATGCGTTCGTACGCGCTGTTGAATTAGCAACGCTCAGCGTAGTGACGAAGGTTGAAAATCCAACAGCACGCTCAATGTAAGGGACACTTAAAATTTCCACAGTCGTGTTAATATTACTTATTTACTAAAATAAAGGCTTTTTTACAAAGGCTCCTCAAACTTAAAAACTACATTGAAAAATTCTCCGTTTGATATATTACTATTTTTCAACCTAAAATAATAATCCTGTAAATTAAATCTATTCACCTATTTCAACGTTTCTGGCGTCGCGTTGTGAATTTGTCTCATATTTTGTAATCACTAAAGTATCTCTTACAAGAAGAAAATTTCTAATTTATTCGTCGAATCTTATAACTAAAGTGCAATTTACAGCGTATAATTTTACATAATATTTACAACTTTTTTTGTAATAGAAGAAAATAAAATAATTAAGTACAATTATAATTAGAAGTGAAAATAACTTATTTTTTAAAACTGTGACATGAGACTAGATCTGGTTTGGAAATAAAAAATAATTATTATCATTGTGAAAAATAAAATAAGAAATCTTAAAATAAATCGGTGCTTTAAAAAAGTTACAGATCAATGTTGGTAACTAAATATAATCAGAATTCAGCGGAAGTCTCCTTCAAAAATCTGTAAAGAAAGAAACCGTAGCCATAAAATAACAACAGAGTATATTTCGTCAGAATAATAACGCATTTAAAATCGTTGTTAAGATCTGGTCAATTGTCAAAATAAATAATAAGAACAATACAATAATAAATTATAAGTAGTTAATAATGCATTGTTTCCCGGCATCGTGTCAACTTTTCGAGAACAGAATTATTTAGTCGGAGATATTTTTTAAAACTACGAAAAAAAGTTTAATGTGAGCGATTAAAATTATGTTGTGATGATCAACAGTACACTCGAAATGTTACCATCATATTTTATAAAATAACTGCTTATTTTTATAAAATAACAAAACTTTATGCTTGTAACCCCAAAAGATTAAGCAGAGGTATAGTCTCAGTAGCTTCATTAAACCATCATTAGTAGTTTGTTTTGAAAAAAAAAATGGATCGCCATGATGCAAAACCTCCAAAAATAGAGGATATGGAAAAGACCAAAGCTCAGCATTGGGTGATTTAAAGTTAAAGAAGAGAATACTTGTGTTCAAAAAGTTAACTGACGATACAGGAGCGGTCTAAGTGCGTTTCTAGTAAATAATAAGCCAATCACAGCACATGCCTACATTACTGCAGCGAGTCAAACTACGTGTTTTTAGTATTAAATGCGGGACTTTATTAGCAAATACATAAACAGTTTTCTTTTTTACCGGTGATTCCGGGAAATTGTCTTAGCTCTATTTTAGTGAAAACTATTTTGGTAAAAGTCCAAAATTTTAGTCAAGTGTTAGTTGTCCATAGAAATAAGTTAAATAGACCAAATACAAGTTATGCGACATTGAAATAATTTTGCCAGTGTAAGTAAACGAAAGTTGGCAGTTAAATATTTGTTAATAACGTCCCAAGCGATAGAAGCGTAGTACATACCTAGTACATAATAACAAAACTACATTACACTTCATGCATAAGCATAAACTTAAACAGTAAAGAGGGGTATCCTACCACATCTTAACGATATAGTATTTTAATTTACCTTCAGAGTGGGAAAGAGCTAGACAGAGGTGCCATCTCTGTCACACTAGACACTGAAGCAATATCGAAAGATGTTGGTAGCCCCCCAGAGCGCCCTAGATATCAAACTGCAGCTATTGCTATTGACTCTTCACTTTGTAAAATAAATTAAGATTTTACGATCTAAAATAATTCAGTAAGGTAATTTATTCGTTATTAAATCTGTTTTATATTTATAAATGGGGATTTGAATTCAATAAATATGTAGTGAAAAAGTTTTGGTAAATGATTTGCAGTAAAACTATTCAAATAGTTTAGTTTTGAACTTATGATTGTTTTTTTTTTTCTTTTATGCTATTATTATTACTTTTAAATTATGTTTGTGATTTCAAATACAATGTAAATTGTTTGTGAATAAAATTGAATTGAATAGCTGCACTTTGACATGCCCCATTAAAATTAAATACATAAGTAGTTACAATCAACATATAATTACTATGAGTATATAAAATTAATTAAGTATTATTATTTTCCTTTCTATTTTATAACATACTGGCACTTTTATAAATCATAAGCAGTTAATAATATAATAATGGTAAGTAGGTACTAATTACTTTATCATAAATTCTTGGGAATACGCATTATTTTTATAAAAATTTGTACTAAAAGCTTAACGACATTAATGCAAATATTTTTTGGTTCAAAATATTTAAAAGGTTTTTTTTTTTAATTAAAATCAACTTAGTAACGCAAAGCAATTTCTTTAGATTAAACAACACACCTTAAGTCAAGATCCCCGATTCTGAGAGAAACCCCACTACTTTTACCAAACTACGCTAGACCCTCTACACCCCCACTACTGGTGTCTCCTATCCCACTCCCGACCCCGATCCCGATAGTCAACGTATACTCTGCACCCAATTTGCACTAGCTGTACTTGTCACGACATGATGTAGAAAACGTTTCCAAAACAGTACCAAATCAACCACACTACTGTTACCAAACTACACTGGACCCTCTACATCCTGTCTACTGGTGTCTCCTATCCCGTTCCCGGTCCCGATCCCGATAGTCAACGTAAACCCTGACTACTTCACCTTCGTACTTGCGCTGCGACGGCATGAAGTAGAAGTCGGGATGCGCCGACAGTCCGGCGGGCTCGGGCCGCACGCCGCGCGGGAGCGAGTACGTCGAGCGGTCCGGACGGTTCGAGTAGCTGAGAACAGATTTGTTAAAGGGTTATATTAAATCGTCATCTGGTTCTACAGGGGTTACGGGTTGTTACACAAGGGCTAAAGAAGGGACATGCCAGTCAGATATCCCAGGACGGGGTAAAATCTATTTTTCGTTTAGAAAAAGAAACAGGTGCCCTTTGATAAAAAAAAACTCTTAAAAGTGAATATTAATGAACATCTAATGAATCGCAATCTTACAATTACTTTTGCATCACATATAAATGATTTTTATTCATTGCTCTTCCTAGAGCATCAATGGCAAAAATTTCAGATATGTTTGACCCAATTTCCGGCTAACACAGAAAATAGCGTGCCATCGGCCCCTGACACCTGCGCACTTGGTGGCTTTTTGACAGTTCAACAACAATATCTATTGAACTTTCAATGTATGTAACACATTATTTGACTTAATTATTCACTTTAAACATTCATAACTTATTTCAATAATTAATGCTAAGACCAGAAAAACATAAGACAACAAAATACATTATTCAAAAACCAAATTAACTCAGTTTCTATAGCAAATAAACAAAATAAAAATAAGCATTTGAAACCTTCTTCTTTTAGAAGTCGGTTAAAAAGAATCAATTTTAGTAAAAAAAAAAACAAAACTTATTGTAAAAGCAACCTGTCTTACATTTACAATGCAGTGTCACAAGTTGCTTGTCGACCGTGACAGGACTCGAACCTGCAATCTTCGGATCCGAAGTCCGACGCCTTATCCATTAGGCCACACGGTCACGTACTAATGCCGGCGAATTTGTGCGCCGTTTCAGTACGAGCACACCCTTTCAAACAGCCACCCTTTCTTTGTTAGGACAATGCTTTGTAAACATTGCTCTATTGGTGGGTTTGTAGCTTTTACTGCTATAGTTTTAACGGTGAAAATTGTGTGGCTTTACTGAATGTGTTGTAAATATAGTATTTTTGTTGTGTGAGGTAGTTTTCAAGCCAAGTATTATTCTGAAGTATTTTCGTCGAGTCTACATTTATGTATATGTTCTTATGACATTTATCGGGTCAAAGTAAATACGCCAGGGTAGCCTGTGAAATTCCATTTTCGACTATAAAATCTATGTAATAAAAATCTCTAGATTAGATTTGTTTATAAAATTTTAACATATGAGTCCAACACTAATATAAACATTGAATGATTTCAATTTTGCTTGAAAATTTATCATTTATGATTACAAATCACATATATTGATTGACACAGAACTATAATAAATTACCTACTTATACCAGAACATGAAAGAAAATTTGAATATCTCTTGCACAGATTATATCAATAAGACATCGCGAGTCACCCTAGCATTTCCTCGTTCAACCGAGCTACCATTAATCAAAGTTAATGGAATCTCCATCAAATTCCTTGTTATGTGTGTAAGTTTACTGTCGTTTCTAACCAAAAGATGTCTTCTTTGTTATACTGGAAGTCGACTGATAATCCTTACTAATATTATAAAAGCGAAAGTGAGTTTGTTTGTTACCTCTTCACGCCTAAATGGCTAAACCGATTTTGATGAACTTTGTACAGAGATAGTTGGGACTCTCCAGGGGAAACGGACAGACAGGCTATTTTTTTTTAAAAAAAGAGTGACTAATGAGGGAGAAAGAGGGGAAATAGGGAAAACTTAGCATTGCTATTACAATAAATAAGGCGCTAGGGCAAAAACTATAGGTGGCTGATACCTGCAAATCAGGAAAGGGGGAACTGTCTTATCCCGAATTTAACGCGGGCGAAGCCTCGGGCGAAAGCTAGTAGGCGATATAAAAACAAAATAGCGAAGTTCTTGTGGTGACTTTTTTCTCGCGACTTTGCTCACGTTATTGAGGGTAATCTCCGGATTTACTGGCCCGTTTCCTAAAATTCTTCCACCAACGGCTGCTTTATCTCCGAGTAAAATAGGCTACATTATGAAAAATCAAACCGTAACACCAGTAAAACCAAGTGCCAGAGTAGTTTCAAAATAAACTCACCCATACTGTCCACCTCCCCTGGGCCGCTGTAACGACCTCGTCTCATGGTAATACTGCGCCGCGCTGTTCTGATGCTTCGGCGTCATCCTACCATTGGTCCCGTGTCCGTTGGTCCCGTGTCCGTTGGTCCCGTGTCCGTTGGTCCCGTGTACGTTGGCCCCGTGTCCGTTGGCCCCATGCCCGTTGGGTCCACGCTCATGCATCATATGCTGGCCATTGGCCCCGTGAGGAATGTGCTGCCCGTTTCCTCTCATGTCATGTTGACTGTTAGGTCTGTGTTGTCCGTTGGGCTCATGTTGATTGTGTTTCCCGTTTTTCCCGTTAGATGTGGCTTTGTTGTCGGTGTTGGGTCGTGGTGGGGGCGGGTCGGTGGGGCGGAGGGGGGTGTTCCGATGTCGGAGGGGGGCGGTGGACGCGGTGCTGTTGTATTTGTCGTCGTTCTCGAATGGTTCGAAGGCGTAGTTTGTGTTCGCGTTCGAATAGTCCTTCCATGCTGAGTTGGGGATTAATTGGTCCTGAAAGAGGGGAGTGGTATTTAATTATCTTCTAATTTTAATTTTATTTATTTGGCTTTATTATTTTCTGCCGTTTTGAAAGATTAAAAAAAATGATTTGTTTGCTACTGATACTAATTGATATAAGATGTTGCTGCTAGTAGGAATCAAATGAAGCTAAGAATTTTTGTTTAAGATTGACAAATAAAAATCTGATGAAATAATGTAATGAAGCCACAACATGATAACAGCCGTAGCCCCAAAGACTCCTTTTGATCGAGTATCCTGCCTTGTCAGTAAAGAACTTCACACCACACTCCTCTAACGCTTTTGATATACAATAATGCTTTGGCGCGTGGCTCGAATCAGAACTAACCTCACAAATCTTGGTTTCAATACATTTAGCGAAACATGGTTTCAGTTTCCAGGCATCCGGTTATGCAGCTGAATACCAGTATTTTACAAGGAGCGACTGTCTATCTTTTCTCAACAGCCCAGTTAGGACTGGGCAATTCGATACCTCTTGGTAAGACTGGTTGTCAGACTATCTGTAACGACTATCAAAGATGTACAATTGACCGCCGGGAGCAATTACGGCATGTGGTTTCTGAGGCACGGAGGAAATTCGGAATGTAAAGGATTGTCGCTCATCCACGGACCAACACAGGAAAGCGCAGCTAGACTGAAGAAGGTCCTATGCGGCTTTTGAAAAATTCCGTAAATGTATTTTAATGTTTCCGCCAAAATATGACCCGAGCGGCAAAACAATTTCACATAATGTTCCGTCAATGTCAAAAACCTTGCAGCAGTGTACGTATTAGTAGTGTGCAGAGGGGTCTGCCAAGTCCGCTGATTGCTTGGGTGGCGGGTTGCTTGAAAGAGATACCGCACCCCAGAACACAAAGGGCAAAAGATGGAACATGGGTGGGTTTTAGTCAGTACAATTCTGACCCTCCCCCTGCTCCGTCCAGAGCGGGGGAAGTTATTTGAAAATAGGTGTATATACCTTAGTGTTGTGCGCGTTGGTCCCGCTCCGGTACAGCGTGCAGCCCGCCTGCAGCAGCGCCACCAGTACGAGCGCGGCCACGCACCCCACCACCACGTACAGTTTGTGTATATACCTTAGTGTTGTGCGCGTTGGTCCCGCTCCGGTACAGCGTGCAGCCCGCCTGCAGCAGCGCCACCAGTACGAGCGCGGCCACGCACCCCACCACCACGTACAGTTTGTGTATATACCTTAGTGTTGTGCGCGTTGGTCCCGCTCCGGTACAGCGTGCAGCCCGCCTGCAGCAGCGCCACCAGTACGAGCGCGGCCACGCACCCCACCACCACGTACAGTTTGTGTATATACCTTAGTGTTGTGCGCGTTGGTCCCGCTCCGGTACAGCGTGCAGCCCGCCTGCAGCAGCGCCACCAGTACGAGCGCGGCCACGCACCCCACCACCACGTACAGTTTGTGTATATACCTTAGTGTTGTGCGCGTTGGTCCCGCTCCGGTACAGCGTGCAGCCCGCCTGCAGCAGCGCCACCAGTACGAGCGCGGCCACGCACCCCACCACCACGTACAGTTTGTGTATATACCTTAGTGTTGTGCGCGTTGGTCCCGCTCCGGTACAGCGTGCAGCCCGCCTGCAGCAGCGCCACCAGTACGAGCGCGGCCACGCACCCCACCACCACGTACAGTTTGTGTATATACCTTAGTGTTGTGCGCGTTGGTCCCGCTCCGGTACAGCGTGCAGCCCGCCTGCAGCAGCGCCACCAGTACGAGCGCGGCCACGCACCCCACCACCACGTACAGTTTGTGTATATACCTTAGTGTTGTGCGCGTTGGTCCCGCTCCGGTACAGCGTGCAGCCCGCCTGCAGCAGCGCCACCAGTACGAGCGCGGCCACGCACCCCACCACCACGTACAGTTTGTGTATATACCTTAGTGTTGTGCGCGTTGGTCCCGCTCCGGTACAGCGTGCAGCCCGCCTGCAGCAGCGCCACCAGTACGAGCGCGGCCACGCACCCCACCACCACGTACAGTTTGTGTATATACCTTAGTGTTGTGCGCGTTGGTCCCGCTCCGGTACAGCGTGCAGCCCGCCTGCAGCAGCGCCACCAGTACGAGCGCGGCCACGCACCCCACCACCACGTACAGTTTGTGTATATACCTTAGTGTTGTGCGCGTTGGTCCCGCTCCGGTACAGCGTGCAGCCCGCCTGCAGCAGCGCCACCAGTACGAGCGCGGCCACGCACCCCACCACCACGTACAGTTTGTGTATATACCTTAGTGTTGTGCGCGTTGGTCCCGCTCCGGTACAGCGTGCAGCCCGCCTGCAGCAGCGCCACCAGTACGAGCGCGGCCACGCACCCCACCACCACGTACAGTTTGTGTATATACCTTAGTGTTGTGCGCGTTGGTCCCGCTCCGGTACAGCGTGCAGCCCGCCTGCAGCAGCGCCACCAGTACGAGCGCGGCCACGCACCCCACCACCACGTACAGTTTGTGTATATACCTTAGTGTTGTGCGCGTTGGTCCCGCTCCGGTACAGCGTGCAGCCCGCCTGCAGCAGCGCCACCAGTACGAGCGCGGCCACGCACCCCACCACCACGTACAGTTTGTGTATATACCTTAGTGTTGTGCGCGTTGGTCCCGCTCCGGTACAGCGTGCAGCCCGCCTGCAGCAGCGCCACCAGTACGAGCGCGGCCACGCACCCCACCACCACGTACAGTTTGTGTATATACCTTAGTGTTGTGCGCGTTGGTCCCGCTCCGGTACAGCGTGCAGCCCGCCTGCAGCAGCGCCACCAGTACGAGCGCGGCCACGCACCCCACCACCACGTACAGTTTGTGTATATACCTTAGTGTTGTGCGCGTTGGTCCCGCTCCGGTACAGCGTGCAGCCCGCCTGCAGCAGCGCCACCAGTACGAGCGCGGCCACGCACCCCACCACCACGTACAGTTTGTGTATATACCTTAGTGTTGTGCGCGTTGGTCCCGCTCCGGTACAGCGTGCAGCCCGCCTGCAGCAGCGCCACCAGTACGAGCGCGGCCACGCACCCCACCACCACGTACAGTTTGTGTATATACCTTAGTGTTGTGCGCGTTGGTCCCGCTCCGGTACAGCGTGCAGCCCGCCTGCAGCAGCGCCACCAGTACGAGCGCGGCCACGCACCCCACCACCACGTACAGTTTGGTCTCAGCGAGCCCGAAGAATGTTCGTGCGTTACCCGTGGATTCCTCCGTGGGACGCTCTGATACTACTGTTGGAAATAAATTATAATATTAATAAACTAATATTGTTACTGAAAACTTGTGATTGGGCTTCACTGACGTACTACTCTTAAATAGACTATTTCCTTCCTATATAATATATCCCGTATCATCTGACCCCTTTTCAAGAAAAAAGCGTGGATGAAGGAGCATGTTATTCTGTACAAACTAAATATAGATAGATTAAAGACACTCACAGCTCACAGGCTCAAACACCAAGAATTCTGGGTCCACGTTGAGGTTCCCAACCCTCCCCTGCGCCAACGTGTCCCGCACGACGCGTTCCCAGCGCTGGGCATCGTCCTCACTGTCCGTAGAGTTCGTGGAGTTGTCTCCGCCCAGCGCGCGCCCACTGACGTCCTCTATGGTGTTTAACTCGATGGACTTCAGAGTCAGCTCTGCGATTATTGCTTTGGTTTCGTTTCTGAAAATAGAATGTTGTTTCAGTAATGGGTAGGCAGGCAGTAATCAGTAGTTACTGCACTAGTACTCACTGCATGAACCCGTTGACGGCGACTCCATGGTATCCCTTGTTCCGCGCCAGCTCGGCGGCGAGGCTGTCGGCGACTGATATCAGTAGTTACTGCACTAGTACTCACTGCATGAACCCGTTGACGGCGACTCCATGGTATCCCTTGTTCCGCGCCAGCTCGGCGGCGAGGCTGTCGGCGACTGATATCAGTAGTTACTGCACTAGTACTCACTGCATGAACCCGTTGACGGCGACTCCATGGTATCCCTTGTTCCGCGCCAGCTCGGCGGCGAGGCTGTCGGCGACTGATATCAGTAGTTACTGCACTAGTACTCACTGCATGAACCCGTTGACGGCGACTCCATGGTATCCCTTGTTCCGCGCCAGCTCGGCGGCGAGGCTGTCGGCGACTGATATCAGTAGTTACTGCACTAGTACTCACTGCATGAACCCGTTGACGGCGACTCCATGGTATCCCTTGTTCCGCGCCAGCTCGGCGGCGAGGCTGTCGGCGACCTGCTTGCTGAGCTCGTCGTACTCCTTGCTGCCGGCCGCGGGAGGCTTGAAGCTGTCGCCCAGTCCTGTGATGCGGATCAGTACTGTGTACGTGGACTGCCCCGGGAGCTGCGCTTCCGTTGTTACTTCTTCTTCCACTGGTTCTGTGGGAAGAAATTTTGATAAGTATATTTTACCGAACATATTTTCAGTAACCCGCCACTGGTAACGTATATGTCTGTGAGACCGGGTGGTTAGTAAAACGATAATAACAGTTACACCCGCCATTAAATTTTGTTGTGATTTTGAGTAGCTGCTTCATTGCACGCTCTCTGCCGTCAGTTCACCCTGCGACGTTGTAGCGGGCACAAGTCCTGAGTTCTCACACTAACCCGGTCCGTGAGACCGGGGTCACCGAATTTTTTTTTCAGTTTTTGACGTGATAACGTCTTTAAAATCGTTTTAGTCGGGTGACATGTTCAGAAACTTGTGTCACACCAAAACCTCACAAGCGACATTTCATAAAGATGGTAGCGCCATCTGTTACTTGGCTCGAAAAAAAAACTTTAAATTAGTACTTAATTTCATTTTAGATGTCACTACTGGTGATAACTTATATCACCAATAAGACGTTATCACGTAAACATCTCGATCGTAAACCTACTTTACAAACAACCAATTTTTTTATTAAAAAAATAACATTTTGACGTGATAACGTCTTTAAAATCGTTTTAGTCGGGTGACATGTTCAGAAACTTGTGTCACACCAAAACCTCACAAGCGACATTTCATAAAGATGGTAGCGCCATCTGTTACTTGGCTCGAAAAAAAAACTTTAAATTAGTACTTAATTTCATTTTAGATGTCACTACTGGTGATAACTTATATCACCAATAAGACGTTATCACGTAAACATCTCCATCGTAAACCTACTTTACAAACAACCAATTTTTATTTAATTTTATAATGTCATAAGACGAATCGAATGTGACTAAATGAGTGATGAATATAAATATTGATCGATGGAGAGGGAGAAGAAGTCCAAGGAAACCATAATTGGATTACAAAGAAAGAAGAAAAATGATAGTGTAACTGTTAACAGAGAAGACTGACAACATGGAACAAGGTCAGGAAGATGATGAGATTTGTCTTTAGCAAATTGAATGAAGAAAATGTTGTGAGGAAATTTTTTGTGTGAATATAGAAATGGCGGATGGACTGTGTGAAGGTGCATGCTGTTATCTTACCCGGTCCACACGGCCTGATGCAGACTCTCTCGTCAGTAATGATGGGCGTCTGCATGTGCTTGCTAGTGCGTTTGTTGACGGGGTCGAAGCCGCCGCCTTGTGTGATGAACATCATGTACAGGCACTGAGAGTCAGTGAACGCTAGGTCCTGCAACAAATTGTAATAGGATAACAACGAAATGGGAATAAACTAGTAACAAAATTAATATGCGGAAGAATTGTTAGGTTAAACAAGAAATAATTTTAATGAATTTTGTTTTTTTTATGTTAAAAAAAACCTGGCCAATCCGAAAAGAGCCCAATAGGATGCCTGACATTACAAATAAAAATTGAATTTACGAACAATGAATTATAATTGTTATGTGAATATTAGTTATGGTCTTAACATTTAACCTATTTATTTTAGTTTCATTTTTTTTTAATTTTTTCTTCTCATTTTACGAAAATGCTAGAGTTTTTGTTTTATCGTAAAGAAATAACGAATCAGGCATAAAGCTATTTAAGCCACCGTTCATCGTTAAATCATAACAACTCAAATTATAGTACGAGAGCCCACGACCAAAACCATGTCTCATAGCAATACGGCAAAAACCCTATAAAATCGTTAGATTGTATGATTCTGAACCCGACTAGGTGTGTAGTAACGGTCGACAGTGTAGCAACTGCATGGGAGGCCATTTCTGCTGTGTCAAAAAAAAAGACAGACGGTATTATAGCAATACGTCTGATAGTGAAAATGTACATAGATTTTATAATTGTATTACGAAAAAGTTTGTTTTCAGACATTTTGCGCGTAGCATATAGCCTGAGCGCATTTTTGAAAATGTCAACAAATTTAGCCGACCTGTATCATAGCAATACGGATAATTTTTTTTTTCAACTTTTCGTATTGCTGCCATGATTACCAAAAACCTGTTTTCAGACACTTTAAGTGTAGCATATACTACCAAAAACGAAAATAACGTTTCGGAGTCGCCTGGCCGACGCCTCTGTTAAATGTTTTTTTAAATTTACAGCCTTCATAGATATTCAACAGCCTCAGCGCTTGTTACGCTCCTGCCCCTTTCTTACTATTATAGATACCAGCACGGATCTTGAGCGCTCGGCGGAAGGGTGGGGATCGCTTTGCGCATCGTACACATATGGCAAATAAAACGCACGCCCGTTGATTATTTATTTTTTCTAAGTTGCCTACGTAATTTCTTACTGGTTCTATGGTTGAAAGAAAGATTAAATAATGATTCATTAAATTGAGAAATGGAAATTGAGATCAAAGAAGTAGGTAATTAACAAGTGTTTCTAAATTTAAATTATAACTTAGTTCTTGTAGTTTCTAGAAAATTACAAAAAAAAAAAAATTTTTTTTTGTTAGCATTTTTGACTTCGAATTTTATTTGTTGTAGATAAAAACTTTATCTATTGAATATAGTACATTTTGATACAACGTATTCATTGGTTTGTAACAGAAAATTCAAGATGCCTCAATACGATTTTTAAATGATATCTGAGTATCGAAAAGTTGTCTGATAGAGAAGGTGCTACACTTAATTTGTCTGATATAATTTTTTTGCACATGTGGACAACTTATTTTATTATGTCCAACAATTTTCAGACATATTGCTATGATACCGATCGGTAAAATTTGTTAACATTTTCAAAACGGTCTCAAAATTTAATGCGTTCACATTTCCGTCTGAAAATTGTTTTGTTCGCATCAAATAACCAAAATTCTCTAATAAAAAAGATTTTCAGACGTATTGCTATGAGACATTTTTTTTGTCTCATTTTTAATTTTCATAAGTGATTTTACGGGTTTGCGCTACACCACTAACGTCTGAAAAATATGTTTCCGGTATCTCAGAACTATCATTCAACTACAGTCTGCAAATCAGACATATTGCTATGATGCAGTTCGGTAAAATTCTTTGACAATTTTGAAAATTCGGTCAGATCAAACGCTACGCGGAAAATGTCTGATATTGGTATTTTCGAGTTCAGGATAATCGTATCTATCGATTTGATGCGGTTTTGGCCGTATTGCTATGAGACAAAAATTTTGGTCGTGGGCTCTCGTACTATAAATATCTAACTATATCAACAAAACGTTAGTCTGATTTACTGTGTTGAATACACCGAGCCATTTCGACCCACCAAATACATGCGTCGGTGGTGTAATGGTCAGCATAGTTGCCTTCCAAGCAGTTGATCCGGGTTCGATTCCCGGCCGACGCATAACTTTTTGCATTTTCTTTCAACGTTTTAATAAATACAATTAACTGCTAACCAAGATACAATTTATCAATGACTTTCGTTTATACATTTTTTTTTACACAGATGTGTAAAGGGTATCTTATTATGATGAGATTGATTTAAGGTTTTTTTTGTCAAAAACAGTATAAATCGACAAAAAAAAACACAAAAAGAAAATATTGATTGACATTTTTAGTTGCCTCTGGTTATTAATTTCCGAAACAATTAAATCATTTCTGTTTATATATTTGAATACCCATAACCGTTATACCTTGTTTACTTCCACACATCAAATTAGTCGAGTTCCACTAGGTAATTTAATGTATAATGAGTCGTACCTTCTGGTCTCCCGTGTTCCTCTTCCTCACGAAGCTGAGCGTGGTGACTCCGTCCGCCGAGCTGCCCGCCTCGTGCGCGAGGTCCTGGCGCGCGTCCACCCGCGGCGCGGAGTAGCCCGACACCCACGTGTCCATCAGGAACGGACGACCCGAACGGCCGTCCACCCAGCCGATTACAGCATCGGATTGGGACTGAGGAGATTTTTTTTTAATTTTATACAGTAGAAAATACAATATTTCAAAACATGAAAATTATAATAAATCTAACTTTGATTTTATAGGACACCCTATTTATTTCTATATAGAGATCTTATTAGATTATTGGCCATTAGAAAGTCCACTCCTTTACTCAAAGAGAACGTTTCGACAACTGGAGCAACGGCTTCCAGCTACATATTTATTTTATCAATCTACTTCTTTGGAAGATTTTATTATTATTTATTTTAGGTAAAATAATTGTAATAAATACTTTTTTTTTAATAATTTAACTTATGTTTTTCTGATAGGCTAGAAAACTCCTAATATAAAGTGCTGTGTTATGTGTATTCACAAAAAAAAATACGTGTGGCACTCGGGGACTGCCGCGGAAAAGCTATTGCATAGCATTTTTTATCAACTTGTGCAATAAATAAAAACAATCTAAATAAAAAATTTAAAAAGTACTTCCAATGAAAAGAAGTCGCAAAAAGATTTTTTTTTTTATCAACTTAGACAATAAATAAAAAAACTAAATATAATACATTTTTAAAAAGTACTTCCAATGAAAACAAGTCGCAAAAAGAAAACAAAGACCTTGGGTTTGATCCAGCATAATGTCGATTGACTATCCGATTCTCTACCAAACACGCTATTAGAACATTAGAATCGGGATTGAAATAACTGACCGTATTGTGTAAACAACGTTAGACAAGCCACACCTCCGTGCCCGTCGGAGTGGGGAGCGTCATTTTTTTCTTCGTTACGGAATTTCTGGATTCGGTCCCCGCGCTCAAGGCCCGCGATAGAAGCTATGCAATAGCTTAAAAAATGGATTGAGTGCAAAGTCAGCCTTTTTATCTAGATATGTTAGTTCCTGACACAGACGCCTGTGATCTGCGAAGGGTTAAGCAGAGCCACAAACCGCCAATAACGATTAAGGTTACATGTAATGGGTGGCGAGTCTATTGTCATCAAATGGGCACAAGCCCAAACTCCGTAGTTGGTACTAAAAAAATCCTGATGGCAAAACTCAATAATATTTTGCCTGGCCCGAAAATTAAATCCAGGACCTCATTAGTTCAGCCGTCGCGATTGCGTCCCCTAGACCAACTAAGCAGTTATATTGGTTTCATTATTCTGAGAGGAGTTAGCTCACCATCTTCTTGTTATCGCTGAACCCAATGCCGGTCCAGTACTTGGTCTGCTTGGTGCTGATGGTGAACCGCACGGAGTCCTTCCCGCGCACCTGCCCCAGGTAGTGCCAGGAGGCCACGTAGTCGCACGACGTGTGGTTGCTTGGGTCGCAGTCGGCCGGCAGACGCCACTGGCCTCCACACTTGTCCGCCAGGGGGAGGATGCCGCCAGAGATTGAGACCTTTGTTTCTTCTGGAAATTAGAGAAAGGTTTTATTGACGTGCGTTGTAGTGGAAGTGAATTTGATTTGAAGAACGAAAGACGGCAAAAATAGATACTACCAGAAATAGTGCAAGGAGCAATTGAGGCGTATTTTCGTAAAGTGCCTTAAACCGGTGCATGTATTAATAAACTATTGTGCAAATGTAAAAAGAAAAACATATATTGTTATTGTCATCTGTAAATATGTCAAAAAAATCCCTAAGGGGAAGAGAACATTTAATGTATATCTTACCAAAGAAGTTAATGCTAGCGACGCCCCTCTGCGCGCCGTGTCCGTGGTACTTGAGCTCGTCGACGCGGTAGAAGTCCCGGGTGCCGGCCGGGCCGCGCTCCAGGCCGGACGGCGGCGAGTGCACGTAGCGGCGCGGCTCCTGGCCGCGCGCCCAGATCACGTGCATCGCGTCGTCTACTAGCGAGTGGTCTGTCGGCTCTTTAGCCTGGAACACAGAATGGTCAGTTGATTAAATATATAATAATAATAATTATATATAATAATAATATATAATAAAAACCATTTCCTTGCAGGCTGTAAAATCCTAAAATCAACGAAAATGGTTAAACTTGGTTTAGTTTTGATTTTACCTTGATCTTCTTCCTAAACAAGATGGTGGTGACTCCGTTCTCTTCGTATCCGGAAGCTGCCGTGATGTCGTCGTGACCGCCCCAAAATGTATCCACTCGAGGAGTCGACCTGGATGAATAAGATGCAGGTAAAGTTTAGCAACTTTAACGGCAAAACTACATTTGTAAATTACAATGAATGAATGCTACAAGAATATTGAGAAACGTCTCTGCGCTGTTGAAAACTTAATTGCTGAAATAAAACTGCCAAGCAATACCAAACTCCCTTATAGCACCACATACATTTGTGCAGATAAATGGCCGAGTGTATTCATCGTATTGAGGCTTGACGTAGTGACGCACTACAAGCGCAGATAAGATAATATTTGGGAAAAAAATAATCAGAGTATTGTCTACTTCTTAAGCAACACAAATACAATACAGTATTTTTGATTAAAAAGTAAATAATAAATAAAAAATATTGCAGTACTAAAATACAATGTCCGAAATTTAATACTGTGTTCTTTTTATTAAGGGGCCCTTGATATTTTTCTTGATTTTCATGGGGACCGTTGACTGACAAGACTTATGGTAAGATAAGGTTTTCAGCAAATTAAATTTTAGTTTAAATTAACTATACCTAAATAGTACTGATTGCAAAAGAAAGGAAAGATTAGCTAAAACAAAGAAGTGTCCTCACCTGTCTCTAGTATAGTAGTCGAGCACTCGATGGTAGTTGCCCTTAGCGGTGCCGATGACGATATCGGTGCAGTCCATAGGGTTGAAGTCGAACTTGGGGACGTACTCGTGATCCGGAAAGTAACCTATAGTATACATGTTGTTTTATATTACGTTATAATGCAGTGGGACAGAGTCGAATAAAATATTTATTTTAATTTGATTTGATTTTAGAATATGGAATCAAAGAGTAGACATATTAAGTAATAAGACTACAGAGGCAAAATTAATTGAATTCTACACAAACGAAATATCTAAGGGAACATAGAAAAGTGATTTGACTCTAAACTACATGGAATTTCCAGAAAATAGACCCCATTATTTCTATAAGATGATTTTCATTCTCTATTTGTACGTTATACCACAAACGTCTTACCATTTCCCTAAACCAGCCTAAACCAAAGGTTAACACATTATTAATGTTTTTACCTGGATATACAGCAGAACACCTAAGTTTAAACACATTCGTACAAAACAGATGTCCAATAGTAAACATAACAAATAAGTACCTCCTCCTTTATCTGAAGTTGGTTAAAAAGGTGTCAAGAATAAAGGTTATTATGTGGCAGTAGAACTAGAAACTTAACAACGTTATAGATTGATGGCTGAAACGATACAAAATACAAGAGAAACACAGGGAAAGAAGTTCTGTCAGTAAAGATTATAATAAAAAAAGAACTGTTTTTATTATTAAAGGAATAGGATAAGAGGAATAAGGAATCGAGGTGGCACCCAAAAGCCTGGCTAAGCTAAGAAAATATTAAAGCAGAAAATTGAAAGATTTGTAAGCGAATATTACTAGTTACCATGCAAAAATTAACGTTGTGAATGTTGATATCTCTTTCTCAAAAGCCAGATTAATCAGATGTAATGGGTGAGAAATGAAGACAGTTTATGAATGACAGTTATGTTATGATAGTATTGTTATGAATAGCGAATATTGGAGACTTAACTAAGAATAACTTGACTTTTATTTTTATGAAATCGTAGTTCACAAACTCGTCCCTCTCTCGAGAAGGAATCTTTACAAATTAGATTCATCTCCAATTTTCATTCCCTAAGTTTTACAATTATATATATAATTATAATACCATTCAAAGTAATCATTCTTTCTGAGTCATCCATATCACGTCTTTCAAAAACAAAAAGAAAGCATAAACTATAGTGTTAAACACAAAAAGGTTTAATTACAAAATCATTATTGACAAGTGCAGCAAGTTGCTATACAAATATATCTAATGTATATACAAACAAATTCATTGGTGTTGACTCAATCAATTCTAAAATATAGTTATTTTCAACAGGTTACAATTTTCAAGTGTGCAAGTAGACATTGCCTTTGACAGCGCAAATGTACAGACGCCTGCAGGTCAAGCTACCCGAAACTGTCAATTTTTCCCAATGAACCTTGAACCTTAGACTTTAGAAATAAAGTCGAAAATCTATCAAAGAAATCTGACAGATTGTAGTAGCTTGATGTGCAGGCGTCTGTACAAATTTCTGGGTAATAAATGACTTGTACTTGCAAAATCTATAATTTTTACATATTTATATAAACTGACTTTACATATTTTTATTTTATTTTTTAATTACTGGTGTCAGGGTCTACGAGTAATCCTAATTCCCTTAAGTCGTCAAATTCTTAAGTGTACCTCCCAAATAAAACCAAAAGGGTGCAATTTTATTTCCTCGCCATTTTTTCTTAATTTAGTTTTGATCGTCAGTTTTTCAATATGATATTACGTAACTTATTTTCTTAAAATGTCTTTAATATTTAGAATGTTATTTTTTTCTGTACAATCAATACCAATGAACGTGTAAGAGAGTGCAAAGCATGTGGCGTTACCTGCTTCATCTGTAAGTCCCTTCACTAGCAATGTCTCAGGTTCCAATGCTGCGATAGGTTCAATGGAAGGTTCGGGAGAGGGTTCAGGTTCAGAACTAGGTTCTGGGGATGGTTCCGGATGAGAAGTGGGTTCCGGCTCGGAAGTTGGTTCCGGCTCAGATTTGGGCTCTGGCTCGGAAGTCGGTTCTAGTTTAGGTTCTGGCTCGGAACTGGGTTCTGGTTTGGGTTCCGGCTCGGAACTTGGTTCTGGTTTAGGTTCCGGCTCAGAAGTCGGTTCTGGGTGGGCGGAAGGCTCATGAGCGGGTTCAGGATGAGAACTTGGCTCAGGACTAGGCTCTGGGCTAGGTTCAGGTTCGGATGTCGGTTCGGGTTCAGCTTTCGGTTCGGGTTCAGCAGTCGGTTCGGGTACAGAAGTTGGTTCCGGCGTGGGTTCAGGTGTTGATTTAAGTTCAGCTAACTGTTTAGACTTTGGTTTGAACTTTGGCTTAGTTGCTACTTTTGGTTTGAGTTCTACACTGGGTTTTGTACTAGGTTCCGGACTGGGTTCGGGAGTGGGTTCTGCACTAGGTTCAGGGCTAGGTTCTGGTTCAGAAGTAGGTTCGGGAGTAGGTTCCGAATACACTTCAGGAGAAGGTTCTGGTTCGGAGGACGGTTCCGGGGAGGGTTCTGGCTCGGACGTGGGGTTTGGTTCGGAAATGGTTTCTGAAGTAGAGTCAACAGAGTGTTTATGGGATTTAAGAGCTGTTGTAGTTTCCGTATCTGTAAAAATAAGTCATCATGCAGCATCATATATACATTATACAGCGTGTTCCGATACTATCTGATAGTTTATTTAAATAATATGGAAGTGAATATAAATACCCACTCTGATAGAAAATTGGCATATTTTACAAATTTGAACGTTACTGATGGATGCAGTAAACAGTTTATTGATGTTCACTGATTTAAACAGTAAACCATATCTTTTAGATTAACTTAATTTATCCAACATGACCGCAAACAGTTCAAAATTAATATTTTTTTAACACAGTTAAGTAATTTTCCCCAATTTAAGTTTAGATTTCTACACAGAAAACAGTTTAGTTATCCAAATCAGAAATATTGACAATTGTGAAAACCACGAGTATGAGATACATAATGCTCATACTATAACAATTGGCATTTTCTTTTATTTTTTGCGTACCTGTTTTATCCTGGGTCAAACAAAATAATTGCCTTTCTTTTATTTTTTTAAACTAGGGGCCGAGGCAAGCTGACATTGAACAGTTAAGACGTTCTGTCGACTAATATATAATCCTACGTCTAGCGTCTGTTACTTTCCACCCCATACTCATTTTTCCAAGTATTTTAAACATTCAAAAAGTGCTGATATATTATCAGCTTCATTTTATTCTTCAGATTTTGTTTTTCCCTACATAGTACCCACATCAGATAGCAGCAGAACATTTAATAAAATATCGCAGTTAGTAGCGTCGTATTGCTATATAAGTGTAGTGCATAGTGTCGCTTGGCTGAGTGGCTCGTTTAGCGTAGTGTTAAGTGTGGTGCGATATTTGTATAGTGAGGGTTAGAACTTACTCGTGGGCTCTGTTACTGCACGCTTTTTACGACCTGAAATATTCAGAAATATTAATTATGGAGCAAATCTATTTTAAAAGTAGAAGACAATAACGGCCATTTTGAATCATTCCCGTTCGGTAACACTTTGTCGTTAACACTGTTGAGAATCGAGGAAAAAAGTTCCGTTTGTTCAATGTTGACGAACGCTGATTTTATTTTTTCCCCGATAGTGCCATAATGTAGTTTAAGAATGGATGCATAAAAATGGACTTCAATAAAAGATAACGTGGTTGTGTTCGTCAACACCGAGAACGAAAGCATGTTTTCCCGATCGTCAACAATATCGACTATGACATTTTTTTATACTGTCGTCATGCCTATTAGGCATGACGACAGTATAAAAAAATCGCTGATTCAGTGATGACAGGGGAGAAGTCATATTAAAAAAAAGTAAACACAGGTTTAGTTTTATTTAAAAATAACAGATTATTAAGATTTTCAATAAAATAAAACATTAAAATACTGCAATCGGCCATTTTGACTGAAACACCGATCACAGCGTATGACGTCACGGTTATGTGATTTATGGGACGTTGTTATAGAAACAATGTCATTTTTATTTAACTGTGACGTCATGCCGACGCCATGACACATGCGAGCTGTTTTCGGGCACTATTGAAAAATTATGAGAAAAATGGCTTCAAACTTTGTTAAACTTAAGTTTATTACCGAAATAAAGGCTTTTTTTGTAAATAGTAAAAGTGTACCCACATTATGGAAGAGGATTTTAAAATCATTCGTCACGCCTATGACCACAGGTCATGAAATGTTACGAATAAATGAATTCATTTTTGTCTATTTTTTTTCAGAACGATTCAAAAATCATCACGAAATAGTTATTACTTTATTCTATTTCAGGGTCCAATTACAAAATAAATATTTTAATTTTCTACTTTTAAATCTGGGCAAAGGATTAGCAATGGTGAATTATTTTACTTTATGAGTACTCCAAACATTTGGTCTGCGATATTTGTTTCTAAAATAAAGCTTTTTTTTATTTTACACTGTAAAGGGAATAAAATTTCCGCTTGAACTTACCTTTAGAACTAGACACCTTATAAGACACACTAGTTTTCACCGTGACATCGTTACCAAGGTTCTTGAAATCAAATCCATCGAGGGAATGCATAGCAACTCTCTTATTCCTATTGTCATTCTCCGGCACCTTGGTCGGTTCCGGTTCCGCAGTCGGTTCTGGTTCGGAAGTCGGTTCTGGCTCCGTTTTAGGTTCGGGTATAGCACTGGGTTCTGGCTCACCAGTAGGTTCTGGTGCGACACTAGGCTCCGCCGTGGGTTCTGGGTTCGGTTCGGGCTCGGATGCCGGTTCCGGGCTTGGTTCTGGCTCTGAACTGGGTTCAGGCTCCGAGCTAGGTTCTGGTTCCACACTGGGTTCTGGCTCCGCTTTTGGTTCTGGATGCGGTAGTGGTTCGGTTTTTTGTGTGGTTACTGTAAAATTAAGGATGAAACAAAATGATCGTTTTCTACCACGTCATTTACAATGACAATCTTACTTAACGTAGGAATAATGAATACCTTTAGAATCCATAGGGGGTCCTAACACTGGGAAGTTCTTGCACTGCTTAGTCAAACCACTTGGACGCCAACCTATACCTGAAATATCAGAAAAATAAATTGTTTTAATCTTATTCATATTCGGCCTAGTGTTCGCAAGCGCGACTGTGTTATTGAGTTTTTCCAAAGAATTTCTAAGTAGCTTCTACGGAGTTTGGATCTGTGCCCGGTTGATGGCAATAGGCTCGCCCCCTTTTACATAGGACTAACATAGCTAGCCAAATGTGAGAGCGCCACTCAATGAACGTATGTAGATTGACCTGCAGCAACTAAACGTGATGGAGCTCAATGGCAAGAGTAACTACAGCCACATTATCACAACTCCAAATCAGGAGTAACTTCATCTCCATCTTGAATTGCGGCATATGACATGAAATCATGACACGCCATTGTCAGCAGTGATAATCTAGTCACTAGTGGGCTCGAGTTCGAACCTAAGACAAGCAACTCTAATTTTTCGGATTGCTGTGCGGTGCGTGTTAGAATAGAATGTACTTTTTGCACACCAAACTTGAAAAATACGTGGTTAACAACAGAACTGTTTATGTTTTGCGTTTTTTTTAAAGTGCACCCTGCACTCTGAATTTCTCCAGTAACGTGGGTGCGCTTACAAACATTGAAAGTCACAAACACAAACAGGCAGACCCGGAACAACTACCTGTAGGTTTTACAAATATTTGTTCAGTGCGGGGATCGAAGCCGCAACACGAGCGACATGCCGTCAGAAATATTTTATTTCGCTTCAGTAAAGAAAAACATCGTGAGGAGACCAGCACGCTGGAAAATTCGACATCATGCAGGACCCATGCAGGCCTATGGGCGGCATTATAACTCGGACACAAAGTTAGGCACTAGCCACATGAAAAAAGTACATACAATTGCCACTCCAAAGTAGAAGTAAGTGAACTCACCCGCGTACGAGGTGCCGTTGACGATCATGATGAACTCGACCTCCGCCTCCTCCTTCAGGATCCTCCAGTACAAGTTGAAGTCTGTCGACATCTCTCGCTTGTTGTACAGTCCCAGGTTCACTTTCTTGTCCTTCCATGGTGACTCTGTGAACACGATTACAAAATTAATTAAATTAATGTTAGATTTAGATACCTATGGAGAAAAGTGTTTTTCTGCGCGTTATATAAACGTTTTAGAACCATATCAACCAAGAAAATTTAAAGAATAATAAAGGTTGAGCATGCTATATAGGACATTGAGCGTGCTTTTAAATTTCAAATGAAAATTTAAAGTACATGTACAGACGCCTGCACATCAAGCTACTACAATCTGTCAGATTTCTTTGATAGATTTTCGACTTTATTTCTAAAGTATAAGGTTCAAGGTTCAATGGGAAAAATTGACAGTTTCGGGTAGCTTGACCTGCAGGCGTCTGTACAAGAACAAAAGAACATTTAAAGTAGTGTATTTCTTTTTTCTTTCTCATATATAACATTCTTGTGTCACAGTTATAGAGGCCACACTGCTCGCGTGACACTTACCCGTAAGTGGTAAGTATCACGCTCTTTAGAAGGGGACCTGAGCAGCAGGTGAAACCGCTGGGCAGCTATTTTTTTTAAATAGCTATTTAGCCATTTTTGAAGCAAAGTTTGAAGATTTCAACCATTATTTAGCTGTTGTAAGGCAACAGTAAAAGTGTTGTCTATTTACAATAGAATCATTAATCTAGTATCTTCCTTCGACGTGGATAAATCACAGACAGAAGTTAGTTAAAATAAAAATAAGAACTTACTCTTGTTACACCCTTTTCCGTAGAACCCATATGGACAATAACACATCTTGGTGGGTGACTCAGTGGCGTTGACATCAATACATTTGCCTCTCAAGCCGCAGTCGTTATCTTCAGAGCATTCGTCGCTGAACTGGCAGCGGGCGCCGGAGTACATTTTGTGACACTTACAGCGGCCCAGGATGAAGAAGCCGTGACCTGAACATGTCTCGTGGTATTCTTTGCCTGGAATTTAGAAAGGTACCTAATTGGTTAGTTGCTTATTTTATTAGTTTCATATAATAGTGTTCAGTTAAAAAACAGCTTATTTAGCTTACAACGCTTATTTTTCTATGATATTCTTACGAGCTTGCCCATGCGCACTTGGTTAGCTGTTTCAGTGACCAAAGGTTTTGTATTTTGGGTTTGTGTCTGTTCTGTAAGGAGATCTTTACGTATCAATCTTCTCTAGGCTTTTAAAGTTATCTTCACTAGATTAGCAGGTTTACCCGTTGCTCAGCTCCTAAATGTGATGGATTAGCGTGTTCAAACAATCAAACTCTTCTCCTTTTTGATATTAAGTATAGATGAATATTGTACAAGACTTTATTTAGAGCGACTGTCTATCTGACTTCCACGACCCTGTTGCATGGTAATACAATACTCCTTGGTAAGACTTGTATGACTTTCAAGCTACTAACGACTACCTGTAATGACTGTCAAAGAACTACAAATGTCATCCAGGACGAATGGCATATAGTGATTTCCGAGGCTCAGGAAACTCGGTTTTTATGATGCTTCCGCCAGCGACTCCGTCCGCGTGGTATAGTTTCTTTGGGTGGCCCACGTGATGATCGAAACAAAATTATCTTTCTCTTTCCTTTTCTTCCCTCTTTCTCCCCCTTATCTCACTTTTTTTTTTAATTAGTCATTTAGGCGTAAAGACGTAACAAACAAACTCACTTTCGCGTTTATAATATTAGTAAGGATGTGATGCTACTACCATTTCTATAAAGTCACGTTTAGCTTGTTAGTTCCGCTAAAAGGTTAGGAACCGGAAACCACACAGCATTTAAGAAGCTTATAGGGTTTCTCATTAAAACAGTAACTGTACTAATAGGTAATAAAGTCTTGTCGCTAAGTTTTACAACCTTGTCAATCAAATCTAACATCCGACAATCTAATGTATTGGAATGAGATGTGCATTCATTAACATACCGAACAAACAGTGTCTTATTAAATGCAGGCAGAGCAATCAATCGGACGGTTGTAATGGGAATACTTTGCTCAATAAGTAAATGGCACACACAATAGAATAGCACTGAATAATTTAACTGTACGGAAAGATTTTTAGCTGAATTTCGGCTTTCCGAAACGAGATGACAATTCTAAACTTAGTTAACGACTAGGTAAGACAAACCACACGAAAAATAAAGAACATGGAATAAAAACTTTAGCGTATCAATATCATATTATAATTTCTGGACTAGTAGCTGCGTGATAACTTCAGAGTAATATGAGTTTTGGCTGCAGTAGTGAAAAGTTATGAGTGTTACGCGAGAGCTAAATTATTAACATCTCGTGCTTTTGAATCCCTCGCCACGCTTAGGATTCTCATTTAGAATAACTCGCTATGTTCGAGATTCACTTACTCGGGACTCAAAATCAGCACTCGAAGCAAAAAATACTATTCTCTCTTGTTGCACATATAACTATTTTAAAAAAAAAACCTCACTACTAAAAAGTATTCGTTGTGTTTGTATTACAAACACAACGAATACTTTTTAGTAGTGAGTAATTTTTTTGATTGAATCTTAGGTATACTTACAAACTTTGTAAGTATACCTAAGATTCAATCAAAAAAATTGCTAAACCATTCAAGATCTACTATCAAAACAAGCTGGCCTATATTCTACAACGTATCCCGTGATGTATTTGCAGCTGTCAAAATACTACAAGAGAATTTATCTATTCTAATGAGGCTCGCATATTTTGAAGTGTAAGCAAGTTTACCTTGACTTACTTCTTAACAGATCGGATGCCAAACGATTACTGCCACATCTCGACAACCTGATATTTTGTTATTAATATATTTGCATTTATAATAAGTTAATAAGATTGTTGCTTAATATAATTGAGATGTCGCTTATTGTAATGATAAATTGACCGTTTAAATTGGGTTCATTAAAATTCATGTTTTTTTTAACTTTTTGAAAGGAGTGTTCTTTTATTTTGTATTCGTGGCCTATTTTGTATTCGTGGCCTATTTTGTATTCGTGGCCTAGTTCTCTAAGAAGTATAACTCGGTGAATCAAAGGTAAGGTGTACCTCCCACCTCCCAAAGAGATGTGGCCATGTAGGTTACACTAGACCGAATGGTTGTAAACTCTATGTTTATATATTCGTGCATGAGGTTTCTTTCCTTCGTTTACGAAATGTATAGCATTAAAGCAGCTTTATGTGTAGATTTCCAATTAAAATTAGATTCAGACATTTAACTAGACTGTAGTTTACTAAAAATGAATGTCGAATCAATAGAAAAGATTTATTGTCTGAAACATTAGGAGAGATTTCTTTATGAAATAAGCAGTACCTTAGTGCTCATTTTTCCTTATGTACTTTTTTATAAATTGTTCTGTGTGTACATAAATAAATAAATAGGGTGGCCCATTTTTGCGGATGGGTAATCATCAAATAACGATACCCCCCTTTAATAAGGTGTCCCTGGAAGTAAAGAGATCCTAGAAATGACCTTGTCAATGCCGCTATTCGATTTCATGATAGGGTGTCCCTGGATCAAATCTAATAGGGGCATGGACAAGGACATTTCTATTCTTTTTAACAAGTTATAACCAATTCTTGTTTGTTCAATCACTTCGCATAATGCTAAAATTCTACCTGAGTGTGAGTTCAGTTCCTTTATTTAAATAAATAAAAAAAAAATTGGTAAACTTTTTCAAACAAACAAAAATTTGTCATATACAGATTCGCTAAATAGGATTATGGACGTTATTGTTATGCAAATAAAGTAGATGTCGGTACTCACGCGGCAGTATGTCGATGTCGGAACAGGACCAGAACCGGTAGTTGCTGCCCCACTCGCCCGCCTCCCGCTGTAGTTGCAGCGTGCAGTTCTCGCACGTGAAGTCGCTCGGTAGACGCACCTCGTACTTCTGGGCGCTGCAACGTACAATATATTTCTCAGATCCAGCTTGACCCTTGCTGTCCCTCAGCGACGCCCTAACCCGAGGCTCGTACCCCACAGGGGGTGCCCTTAGCGTGTAGTCGCTTAGTTTGTAAGTTTTCCACCCTGGCTGGAGGTCTTAATTCTTAAAGCATCCACAGGATTCGCCCGGTTAAGCAGACGACAACCTCCTTGGTTGAACTGCGAGATGCCATTAAAAAAAACAAAATATTTATTGTCCTTGTGAACACTAGCAGTGTGCTGGATTAAAAGTAAATAATTTGTTACATCATTTTAAAAAATCCAATAAATACTTCATAAAACTAGTAACAAAATAATAAATAATTAAAAGACGAAAATTAAAATGTTGTTTCTTATGTTCTATGGAAAACAATTAAGAAAGGCTCTCCTAATTACTTGTGACTGTACATTTCTAGCGAAACGTGCGTCGGTACCATTAGGTTCATTTCTGCCTACCCTTTCGCGGATTACAGGCGTGATTTTATGTATGATTTTAAATTGCCTTGCTAAAATCTCTTTATATTTACACAAATTACTATATTCGACTTACGTAACATCATCTCGAACAAATTCAGTTCCACCTGCTCTTGGCGTCAGATCAAGTAGTGGTCTCTCCAAATCGTCCAATATTCGTAAACTAAATCCTCCCTGCAAAAAACAAGAATAAAACATGAACAAAAAGATTTCGCCCAACGTGGGGCTCGAACCCACGACCCTGAGATTAAGAGTCTCATGCTCTACCGACTGAGCTAGCCGGGCTGTGAGATACGTGACAAAAGTAGTGATCACTTACTCTGTGCGCGTACGCTAAGTGCCAATGTACTGTGAACGTTGACCCAGCTAGAAACGATGTTTTTATTGATCCTGAAACAAAAGATAGCCAGAAATTGATAAAGAAAATCTGATAAGATTTTATAAACTTCGTTATTTAGGTGTTATTTATTTAATTTTACACGGATTATTATGTTTGTTAAAAAACCCAAGTGAAAAAAATAAAACCCTAGTTTCTGTTAAAACTTTTAATCAGCGCCATCTAGTATTGACAAACAGAATTCTTAGGTTGACACCATTTGCATAGTTGTTACGCAATGGCTTGTAGATGTCGCAACTGGTTTGAGACGTAACATTCCGGTATGTGGGAACAGGTTTTACTGCTAGGAATTTACTGCGCCTAAATAAACTCTTTTATTACATAAACAGTTTTTCTAATTAATAAACATCCCTATGCTTATGGTTGATGAAATTGTACAAATCATAGCTTAGTGTTGATGTCTGTGTATTGTTTCAGAAAGCTGAAGTGAAGAACGACCCATAAAATGTAATACTAAGGAATCCAGAAAGTTTGTACAATAAAGTTATTTTTTACTATGCCTATTTCGGTTTGAATGTTTGCGTTTTTAACTTTTCGGCGACGATCCTATTTTCCTTAAGGATAATTACCGACCAAAAACAACATACCTCCTTCCTTGTTTTTTAACAACAGCAATTATTGAAGGTTGATATTTGTACTTTAATTACCTTCACCTAAAACCCACAAAAAGCCTTCGACCGTGACAGGACTCGAACCTGCAATCTTCGGATCCGAAGTCCGACGCCTTATCCATTAGGCCACACGGTCCCATGCAGGAGGAGGCCGTACAACAGGGTAGGTTCTGAAGGCGTGCGCACGCAGAAAAATTTGTGGTTGCCATGGGCCATGGTTTGTTAAGCTCTCTCTACACAGTGGCCGGCGATGATGTGTTAATGGTGTTGATTCATGAGTACGCGCGAATTAAATGAACGTTTTGCTTTTTAGTACACACGACGACACATCAACCTATACAAAACCAGTTTATGCTGCTCTCTCAACAACGGATCGTACACCATAGATTTTAAGTACAATGAGAGATTCGCATAAACTGGTTTTGTATAGGTTGATGTGTCGTCGTGTGTACATGACATTTCTGGGGCCAGGGGTGGCCTTGTTGGATTCTTCGACGTGGAAACCGATTATGGTACACATTCAAACAGGTTATTCTTTTTAGGCTCATTAGAATAATGGAGTTGACGATAGAAACACGCCCGGGCGTAATCGATCGCTAGCGCGCTTCGAGCCTTCGGCTTGCGCTTCATCAATTAGCAATGAATCGGATTAATCCTCCATTAATTACAGAGACAGACAGATCGTGCTGACGAATAACCCTCCTCTTAGTGGTCGACTAAAAATATGATTCCGTCGATCATATGTAGATAGGTCGAATTGAAATCTTAGAAAGAAATCACATAATCACCTGTCTTAAACAAGGTCGGTTTCCAGTAAAATTTAATGTAACTTACCACCAGCAGGCATTTTGCGAGAAACAACTGGCTTTCTAATCTACAATAAACAATATCCCGTTAATATGATTCCTTTAGGAATTAGAAACAAACTATCCAGTTAATCACATTAAGTTTACAGAGTCAACGTTCTGAAAGGATTAACTTATTCTAGAACATGATAATTATGCCATATTGTCGCCGCTGGGTGCCTATTAGTACACAGAGCAGAGCATCTAGCGCCCTATCTTACCAGCCCTTGCCAGCTACCATCAACGGACAAGATTGTTTGGACAAAGATACTACATAGATTTTCAAATGAACAGTAGAGAGCCGACGCGACGTGTATCATTCTAAAAAACTCCCGAAAAGGAACAAATAGATACATATGGCAAAAGTTCTCTTGCTTACTCTTCCCCTCCGATCTAAACTCAGGAGTTAAGGAACGTATGAATATTTGAAAGGGCTTCTGCGAAATTAATGAATTGGTAAAAAAAATAAAAAGACTTACAAACAGATTTAACCTCATGATAAAACATGACATGATGACAGAAGACTGCTCTTCTCGTTTTAATTATTGCAAAGACTATTTCAAGATATATAAAGTTTAATACTTAACACAACCAACGAAAGAACAAGCAATTACTGAAAAATAATAATAAACTATTGATTAAGGAACGAAAGCATTGGAAGTCACCAAAGAATAAGAACGTTCAGGAGGTTGAAACTGAGCTGGTATTACCGAAACGAAAGCCCTACCTAGCAGGCACGCAATAAACCCTGCTGGGGTTGTTTGAAAAAGATACCACGGAACACAAAATAAATAACTTAGATGGAAATCATAATTAAATTGAATGATGATTGATTGGCGCTAAGAATAATAAGGTACGAAAAGTAGTTAGTTAGAAGATAGTTGATGTGGTCACAAGTCAAGATTGATTTGAGTGATTCGCTATCGGATTTTATGAAATAGCAAAAATAACTTGAATGGGATTGTTTTTTATTTCATTTGAATCATTGCTAAATAAAAAAGAAATACAAAAAATGTTACTTGAAAAAATAAATAATAATAAAATTAATTCTACAAGAAGGACAAAAACATCCGCAGCCGGTAGGATTCGAACCTACGCTCCCAGAGGGAATCTGATTTCGAGTCAGACGCCTTAACCACTCGGCCACGACTGCTTGTCACAAGTGTGCGAAATTGCGGTTTAGCCGCTACGCGAAAAAATCAAAATTTTGCGATACAACATCGACCTATCAAAAAGTAAAAGCTTGGTTTTTTGCTTTTTATATAATAAACTAGCTGTGCCCACCGGTTTCACCCGCTGCTCAGCTCCTTTTCTAGAGAAGGGTATGAAAGATAGATGTTGGCCGATTCTCAGACCTTCCCGATATGCATACAAAATTTCGTTCAAATCGGTCCAGCCGTTTCGGAGGAGTATGGTACTAACTAACACTGTGACACGAGAATTTTATACATTAGATTAGCAGAAGATAAAATTGAACAAGTAAGTTAGATTAATTAACAGTTCTTACACCTATTAGAGAATTGAAATGAACACCGGGTTACACATTTCTCACAGGTCCAAAGAGTTCATAGCTTGATGTTATATTGGTAGAACTTACCGTAAGCATTACCAACTTTATCACAACAAGAACAAGTTAGGTTTTAAGAGGGCAAAGCAAGGACGCCCTTGAGCGGTTTGCATTTCCCTTCGTCGTGGTGTCGTGCCGTTGGCTCAGTGAGTCAGAGGTATTTGAGCTTTGCAACTCTACAACAGAACCTACCCAATAATACCTACCTAGTGAATCTAGTGATATCATTATAATATTTATGATGATAAATCTGCTTACGAATTTAGTAGTTAGTCATCTTTGATTAGGTATTAGTTGGCGTACATTAATTTATAAGCTTCAGATATATATATATATGTATTGACGTATCGATCGATACTTGATATCACAGATTGTGCTAAAACTACTGGTATCAAACTACATGTGCCATACATTGCGGAGGCGAAACTCTCATAAAAGCTTAAAAGCCCGGCTTGCCCCAAATAACAATAAAATTTGTCCGTACTTTGTCATCCAAACTACACGTGTATACAAAATTTTAGCTCAATCGGTTGGGGATTACTTACTGTTTATAAATTCATTTGCAAGACTTGACCTTCTCAACAAATTTTCGCCCTGTGTCCAGTTGGTATTCAAATATGCAAAGTGACACGTTTAGCTGGCAAATACGAAGTGTTGATTGCTTGATGACGTTAATAAATATTTCGCGTAAATAGTATGTTTAAGATGACGGCCTAGTTAGTGTTGCCGGTAGAGGACAGACGAACACTGACAGATACTACCTTAGCCTACCTTTATATTACTTTGTTCGTGTAGGTTACCTGTGTTAAATAACTTTATTATGTGCACCTGTATCTACTTAACCAACTAAGTATATTAAAAATCTTAGAAGTTAACCCACTTTAGTTTGGATGACAATGCGTGGTAAGCTAAGTAACACAATTCTAATTTAAATAGCGGACTAGTTACTTTGTATACATACAAATTAATGAAAGGCTTCGGTGAGAAGAAAACAAGACAGTTTGTTTTTAGTTTAGTTAAACTTTAATATTTATTTTATTTTATAATTATCATCCAGCATCTTGGCAAAAGTGAATTTTACATCGCACCAACTGAATTTACCGGAACGTAGAAACCTACAATCAAGCAAGAACAACAATCTTTAAACTAAGGCGAAATCGGAAATAAGGCCGCCATCTTTTTTCCTACACAAACTTCTGACATCATCCCTCTATTTATGTCATACAAGCGCCAGCGCCACAGAGATCTTTGTAGTAGGTTCTCTGATATTTTTTTCAAAAATCCAATTGATTTGATGCAATTCGTAATGAAACCTTCCTCAATACACCCAAAAGATTACCACAACAACGGAAAATAAGATTTGCAACAATGTAAGTAAGATGACTCAGTCGAGGTCAGCGACCCCGAGGTCATTTGTTTGTAAACAGACTCGTTTTCATCTGAGTCTGAAATTCTGCCTGACTAGAACGTGTGTCTAATTTACTTTTCATGGTTCAGACATGCTGTCTGGTCGCGGGAGCGTTTTTTAGGGTTGCGGAGCCAACTGGCACAAACGGAACCCATTAGGGTAATCTATAAAGATGCGAATCTTTTCCTAACCGTCTGTCTGTCCGTCCGTATGTCACAGTAATTTTACTTCGAGACTATTGGCACCACATAGTTGAAGAGAATTAGGAGCCCTCTATTGACCGCTACAAAAAATGAAGCGAAATTATAAAAATAGCCTTCCATTCACGCGACTGAGGTTTGAAACAAAAATGTTCGAATATAACTGTGTGGGGTGATATCGATAGGTCTTAAAAATTGATATCGAGGTTTCTCATCTATTTTTTTTCTCAAGTGAATGTATGATGTATGAAGCACACACAAGTAAAGTGTTATTTACTGTGATTCTGCCGTATCAGTTGAATAACAATGTAGGACCAAGGAAGTACAATTTTTTTTTGAAAATATGAATGGGGAAAAAAAAGTAAGCATCATAATTACCTTTAGGCATTCCACACGGCGGCTTCGTTCTGGAATTATCCAGAAAGTCCAAGTCGTACCTCCTGGCCGGAGGATATGTGAGGGCAACATGTCCGTACACAATCACACAACAGTTCACTAATAACAACACCACACTGATTAACGACGCCATCTTCCTTTTCTTGCACTGAGCACTCACTTTTGCCCGCGCTGCATCACTTTTGAATTTAGAGCGTCCTAATCATTGTTGGAATTAACTTTTTTTTATCTCATTTTGTTTTTTTTTCTTCTGTTTTCACTGGTGGCCAAGGTTTGTTGATTTTATCTGTAACAAAAAAAAAACATTTTAGGTAAAAAGAAGAAAGCATTTTTGTTACCAAATTGATACGTAAGTTCAACAACAATGTCATAACAAATAATAGAACTGATGAAAGAAAAAAAAATTCAGTTCTGTTAAACTGGTATTTTTTCGCAAAAACATTCCACTGTGAATCTGTAATAAAAAAAGATAAAATTTTCCTAAGCTAGCGTTTAAATAAATTAATCTACTTTGCTGCAGATTCAGGCGAATGCTCATGCCCTTTATGCAATTAGGTAGTATCGATGACGCCGAGAGTAGTGGATATCGACATCATCAACAATTACCGGTTACCAAATATTGTTCTCATATGCCTATCATTACCAAACCATTATCCATACTGTACACCCACATACTCTGCCATCATTGAGAAGATAATAGCCGCTCACTCATACAAACAATACGTAGGATGTTAGTCTCAAGGAAACAACCAACGACCACGTAAAGCCATTGTGTATACGCCAGCAGCCAGCCGTGACTGCCCTCTAAACTCTGCCAATTCACTAATTATTTCAGACAGATACGGTGGGTTAAGAGTAACAATGCTTCGTGTGATAGGCACGAAAGAAAAAACAAAGTCCAAATAGTTCCGTATCACTAACAGAGGAGCCACAACACTGCTGCTAGCAAAACCATATCCCTCTTACTGCAACTTCAACTAAATTTCTAGTTAGAAAAGAGTGGTTCCGACAGAGTTCGTGAGATAGACAATAGAAACGTAAATGACAATGTCCCGGCAATGAGAGAAGACAGTGAACCAACAGACGCAGTGTAGGACTGCCTTTAGTGAAGATAACGATTGTGTCGGAGTTTTTAATAAACTTATGTTCAATTCCAGTATAATGAAGGGGGACTTCCCTTTGTCTTGTACCTAGTGGACTGCTACAAAGTATATAGAAATGGTATACAAACTCAAACTTGCTTAAGCTACACACGACGGAAAACTTCATAACAATGACTGTCTCCAAAAACAATTTTCAATGAAAACAAGTGCTGGAGTGGCGATGTTGATAAAAACAATTGAGTAACGAGGGTATGATTGCAGCAATCAAGTTACATTACAAGCCGAACGTTCGTATCGGTAAATAAGATCAATTTCGTTACACGTACTAGTTCAGGTAGTTACTTTCGTAGAAAGTTAGCGCTCAAACGTAATTTTATTAATTTATAACAAGAAAGTGTGTCAAAATAAAATGTCTTGTGATCTATGTTTGAAATAACTCCTGTTTCTAATAATATGAATATTTTCCCACACTATTCTCGGCTATAAATAGACGATGATTCTTAATGCTTGTCCATCACTGGTAGTCAGTGACATAATTTCTCACTGTCATCATCTGCATTCTCCTGCGCTTATCTCCTTCTGCAACCATAAGTCACTATTAGTTGGCATCTCATGAGTCGCCCCCGTTTCTGGTCACATCATCTTTCACACATATTACTCATCGTTTCTATCTACAGTAACAGTATGGCGATAAGAAAAGACTAGTTCGGGAGGACCCATTTTCCCTGCCAGGGTTGTGCCTGCCGGGGTTGCGGGTTGTTTGAAAGAGATACTGAGGCCCCGGAACATAAAGGGCAAAAGAAGGAACATGGGTGGGTTTTAGTCAGTAAAAACTTTTTAACAAAAAATTAAACCGACGAAAAGTGAAAAATAAAAACCTTTTAGTCTAGGTAAGCTCCAAAGTTAAAGTATGAAATTAATTTCAAGTCGGCGCGGCGGCGCCAAACAAGCAAGAAAACTAATAACGTAAAACGGGAAATATTGACAGCTTTATAGATCGTCGATCATTGTATGTTGGCGCCGCCTCAAAATTAATTTCATACTTTAACTTTGGAGCTTACCTAGACTAAAAGGTTTTTATTTTTCACTTTTCGTCGGTTTAATTTTTTGTTAAAAAGTTTTTATTTATCTCTTTTTGGTTTTCTTTAACAGCAAATTTGTTGTTGCTTAACTTACTCTAATTTGTATTTAATGATTGGTTGTTAATAAAATTCCAAATTTCTCGGCTTTTTTAAATCAAATGTTGTTTTTATGCTTTCTGGTTTCCTATTTTTGTCGATTTTTTGTTGAAATCTACATCGTGCTCAATATTTGGGTGCTATTATTAGGAACCTACATTACTTGCTATTGCTATTTAAAAATCCTTGATAAGCGAAGAGAAGCGTAAGCGTATGGATGGTGCTTGATAAGAATGTTCCTTACCGTCAAACAGGTTGACAAGTACTAAGATGACTAACATGAATTCGAAACACCATCGCGTCCTTGGGATACCTCCAGATATTGTTGTACCTATCAAAAAATCTGAATAATTGTGGTGCCCATGAAAGCAAAGGAAATAGAGTGAAAGCGATGGGTGTGTTGCTGGATCTCTATTGATTGCAATTTTTTATAGAATAAATAAATAAAATTTAAATTTTTAGCAAAATTATCAGATTTAGAACCAAATAAAGTGTTCCACTACCCGCATGATTTTCGCGCTGACTGAAATGCAGAGACTGAAGGTTAACTCACTATGCCCTGCACATTATACAGAAATTTAATTCTTGCCGTAATCTCTAAAACACACTTATTTTTTTTTTTTCAAATAACGGGCATCCGTCCGTCGATGAAATCCTTTTTTTTGCGGATGGGAAATTATCAAATAACTTTCCCCGCTCTGGGTGGAGCGGGAGGGAGTGTCATACTTGTACTGACAAAAACCCACCCATATTCCTTCTATTGCCTTTTATGTTCCGATACCGTGCTCTTTTGAACAACTCGCAACCCCGGCAGGCGGTGGCCTTGACAAGCCTCTCTGCTTTGCTGACATCTCTTTAGGGAGGTAACCGCTTCCCATTTCGTCTCGCTTCGGACCATGGACTGAACCAGGGCCGGGATAGATGGCACCCTTAACCTAATAAGGTCTAAAGTGGTCAATAAAGTTCAAGATATAAGCCCAACTGTTGGGAATCTCTTGTAACTGTCTTCCGTTTCCACCGCCAGAGCTTCGATGAAAATCATAATCCAACAAGGTCAACAGTTCTCATCGACGTACATGAAATGAGCTTAAACGCAATACAGCTGCTGTAAGCTATTGAGAACATCTAGGAAATACTTTCCGTCTCCATCATCAGACCTTCTATGACCGTAATTCTACAGCTAGCTGATAAGATCTCGTCAAGATGCATGAAATGAGCCCAAACACGATATAGCTGCTGTAAACTATTAAGAACGCCTTGCAAATACCTTCCGTCTCCATCGTCAGATCATCCATGACAGTCATTATCCAGCTTGGCTCAAAGATCTTTTTAAGGTGAATAAAAGGAGCCCAAACACAGAATAGCTGCTGTTAATCCATGCGGACCTCTTGCAATTGTATTCCGTCTCCATCGTCAGACCTTCATTGACAGCGCCAGCCTCCAGTAAGGTCTAAAGTTCTCGTCAACGTGAATGAAATGAGTTGAAACACGATATATCGCTGCTTTAAACTGTTGAGTACCTCTTCCAAGTTGCAAGTGTTTTCCGTCTCCATCATCCATCATCAGATCTTTAAAACGTCGAAATGTCATCAGAACTACATAAATGTGCCAAATTTAAACAGAATCTGTTCACAATTGAAAATTCAGTGTGAAAAAAATCAATCACCCCCTATTTTCCCACCCTTAGGGGCGGATTTTTTTTTTCGCATTAAAATGGGACCAACTTTGAAATATACCCCGTCCAATGAAAAAAAAATTTTTCAAATCGGACGTCTCAGTAAAAAGTTATGCGTGGTCATACATAAAAAAAAAAAAAAAAAAAAAAAATATATACATGTCGAATTGAGAACCTCCTTTTTTTGAACGGGGGAAGTTAATTGATGATTTACGCAAAAAAACCGGCCAAGAGCGTGTCGGGCCACGCTCAGTGTAGGGTTCCGTAGTTTATTTTTTTGTTTGAAAAAAGATACGTTCAGGATAATAAAATATGTAAACGAAGTTAAAAAAAATGCTTGCTACGATTATACTACAAAAATTATTTTGTACAACTTTTTGTCTTTTTTGTACAAAAACTGTTGTCCCAATCAAGTTCAAAATGATTTTCATAGAAAGTCCTTATAAAGTTCTACTTTTCAGATTTTTTTCATATTTTCTAAACTTGTGGTTCAAAAGTTAGAGGGGGGGGGACACATTGTTTTTTACTTTTGGAGCGATTATTTCCGAAATTATTGACATTATCAAAAAATGATTTTAGTAAACCCCTATTCATTTTTAAATACCTTTCCAAAAATATATCACACGTTAGGGTTGAAATTAAAAAAAAAATCACTTCCCACTGTACATATAGGGTGGCTACCCTAATAAAACATTTTTTTCCATTTTTTATTTTACCACTTTGTCGGCGTGATTGATATACATATTGGTACCAAATTTCAGCTTTCTAGTGCTAACGGTCACAGAGATTAAGCGAGGACGGACGGACGGACGGACAGACAGACATGGCGAAACTATAAGGGTTCCTAGTTGACTACGGAACCCTAAAAAGGACCCATTCTTCTCAATGTATCTGTTCAAAACAAGACTTGGAAAAAATGTAGACACAATAGCACCGGTAATAATAAAATTATACGATAATGATAATTTTAAAATAATAAATAAGAACTGCAGCCTTCCTCTATCATTAGCAAATTAGGTCAAATGAAATCAAGAACTAAACATAAGATAACTTGAAGTCATTGTACACACTCATTACTTGCAGGATATCGACTTCCTTTCATTACAATGATCTCCAACAAATGGTGTCTCAAATTGATACAATCTTGCGCAAATCTAATGGACATTGACGATGTTAATAAATAAATAGTAATATTTCTTGTTCACAGATCCCAACAAATGAATTGCAAACATCATCATCACTAAGTATTTGTGAATATTAACCCGCTGGACATTATTCTCTATTAGTAAAAGATTTTTCAGCTACTCCCAACTAGCGTTTTACCCCTCAACGTGGTCTGCCACGTTGAGGGGTAACCACCCTTAAGTAAGGCAGACCTTAAGGTGGTTGACGCAAAGCGGTCACCTCCTTCTGCGAAGCAGTCATGCTAGCGAAGGAGGTGGCCGGGCGTTTGAGGGAGAGAACCTCAAACCAACCCAGCCGCCGCGGGAGACGCCCCGGGCGTCGGGCGCCGCAAGACGACTCCCGGCCACCGTAGATGCGGGCCTGTGGACGGTGAGCAATGGGTAGCTCACCGTCCGTCCGTCTATTGACGACAGGCCGTGACGACGGTATCACGCGCGCCTCAAAGAGATGTCAGCAAAGCAGAGGGGCCTGATAGGACCACCGCCTGTCGGGGTTGCGGTTTGTTCGAAAGACATACCGCGGCCCCGGAACATAAAGGGAAATAGAAGGAACATGAGTGGGTTTTAGTCAGTACAAGTCTGACATTTCCCCGGGAAGTTATTTGTTGATTTTAAATCCGCAAAAGATACACAAATAAATCGTGAAAGAACAAACCACCTAAAGCTTAAGATCGTCAGTTATGGTCGTCGTAATGGAAGGCGAGCCTGTCGCCAACAACCGGACAGAAATATGCTACTGTTAGTCCTTATTTAAAATCGAATAAAGCTTTGGCTTTGCTGGACCTGAGAATCTAACACTAAAACGTGGCCTCAAAAGCTTTAGAATTAGGAGTCAAATTACTTTGTTTTTGCCAAGATTCCAATTTCTCAAATTAACAATGATTATTTTAAGATATAGGCATCTATTTCATCATATTCATATGAGCATGGACAGGTGTACAACAGCTTCAAATTGCAGTCAATCAACGTGATGTTGCGTGCAACTTGCCATTTTCATTCTGATCTCCCAAGTGTTCGTTAGATGTAAGTGAATTTAATCTTTAGCTGTTAGCTTTAAAGTTGGATATAGTTTGTTAATCTTTTGACAGTATCAGAATGCTGTCTTCTACGATTAGGGTTGGCAAAGCTACTTACAATAGAACTTCCATTGTTTTACACAATTAAAGAAACCAAAACTTATGACCTTTTATCTTCGATGTCCATTATATTAGTCCTCTATTTGTTTTACAGTCACTTCATAACCATCATTGCAACGATAGTTTACTTCAAATACTTGATTTGCTGTATACATCTTTATTATCAATCATTCATCATCTGCCTAGCCCTTCCCAATGTATCCGGATGAATCTGAATACCAGTATATCCAGCTACTGCCTATTTGACATCAACAGTTATAATAGGAAACCCATAAATCTTTACATAAATTATTTTCTATCAATTCTTTGCTTTCATTCTCTAGTGGCATCCCTGCATAAAGGTCGATTATCTGGTCGTCACAGTCGGCGGGATTGTTAACTTTCTCCTCAACAATAGTTGGCTCTTGTTTATTAATATAATCACTTTTGTTTTCTATAGCCTGGCTGTTGACCGCCACAGATGAATGGCTGTGAAGTAATAGCCTTGATTTGTTAGGTTTTAGATGTCCTGTTTATTGTTCTTCAAATATAATAGTTCACTGATTAAATTTAGTAGTGTTAATTAGAATGCCATGGTAGTTGTTGATATATAATAATGATGTTTCTGAATCATTTGTTTCTATGAATTTTCATGCCACAATTTAGAGTGTAACGGAAACAGACAGCTGCGTATCATCTTATACCTGTAGCTAATCTGAATCTGAATGATCTTTTGTGATCTGTGTTATTCACAGGTTTTTTTCAGATGTGAAATCGTCAAATAATTTCCCCCGCTCTGGGCGGAGCGGGGAGGAGTGTCAGACTTTTATTATGGGACATGTTCCTACTTTTGCCCATTATGTTCCGAGGCCGCGGTATCTCTTTCGAAGGCTGTCCCTGGCAGGCCCCTAATATTTGCTGACATCTCTTTTGTCCCGTTGTTTTATCCCGTCGACACGGCTTTATGACAGGCTTCAGCTACATCATTTTGGTTTACCGACGATCTGCTGCTGTCAAGACTTCGTGACGTACATTCGATACCCCATGATAATTGAGCGAACGTTCGATATATTTCGTGATTTACACTAAATTGCATTGTTAATCTGTGGAGTTATGGAGTATGGAGCAATCGTCTAAATTACATCGGAGGGGTTACATTACAGGTAGCTTTGTGTGCTTCACTAGCTATGATTATACATAAGTATTGTACAATAATACTGTAGCTCTTACAGTTAGATAAAGAATTAGGCAGTCTAAGACCCGAGTTACAGAACGCCACACGTTACTAAAAACTAGATTAATTTGTTAAATCTAGGTTTACTAAATGCGTCGTGAGTGACGTTCTGTAATACGAGTCTAAGAACTATGTATAAATGTCGATGAATTTCATAGCGTCTAGAACACGAGGTATCATGAAAAAATTGGTAGCTAGACTGGAGCCTAGCTACCAATTTTTTGAAGAATTGTCATGTTAGTGGTGGACCACTGACATGACAATTCTTCACCATCGATACAGTGTTGACGAATCTCTTATTGGTGGTTCCAGGGCAACATGTCCGAAGGGGTTTCAAACCAACCGGATGTAGTTGAATATCATTGTTTTACTTGAACTGACTGCCTATCCGACCTCCACAGTAAACTACCTGTTTACCTAAGAAATTGTCCCATTTAACTAGGTACCCTTATTAATAATGACGACCATGACGACCAGGCTTGTGGCCTACAGATAGTTGTTCCGGGTCTGGCTGTTTGTGTATGTAAGTTTAAATGTTTGTAAACGCACCTATAATACAGGAGAAATTTCTAGTAGAGCAAAGTTTAAAAAAAAACCTTGCTGGCGTCATCATCGCCCCCAGGGTCTATTTACCATAGACAAATGGTCCTCACAATCATTCGCGATGTAGTTATGGTGTCAGTGATCACTGACAGTAAGAATGTAGTGAAAGTGCTCGCGAGTAACCACCTGTTTGTTGGATAGTAAAACCATAGCGTTATCGGCTGTCATTTGTAGATCTGTGACGTGTGTATTAGGATTAAAAAAAAAACTAAATAAAACAACCCAATGACTTGACGCCACAATAGAACAAATAGAATAAAAATATAAATACATGTGCTGGTGAAAACTGGCGCTAAATGCTGCGCTTATTGTAAACACCATCAGTTGTAACAGTCGAGATAATAAAACGTAGTTACCCTTTTTTTCGGATGGTTTATATCTTCAAATAAATTCTTTCGCTTTGGGCGGAGGAAAACCCACCCATGTTCCTTCTTTTGGCCTTAGTGTTCCCGCGGGATGTGGTTGCCATGATAGTCACTTTTTTTTTAAACGGTGCCCCACACTAGGAATTTCTCCTGTATTGTGGGTGCGGTTTACAAACATTAAAACTCACATACAAAAACAGCCAGACCCGAAACATCTATTTGCAGGCCATACAATTATTTGTTCCATACGAGAATCGAACCCGCGACACGCAGCGCAGCAGTCAATCGCTCAGCCACTTCGCCAACCGTGCCGTCAATTTAGATGTCACCTAGCCTAGCCAAATTAGACAGTTGATGTTAGACTGCTGCAGTCCTGAGTCCGGTTATCGTACCGCGTTCGGGCGATTATGATATTTCATACATAAGGACTCGATACAAGATCGTACGGGAGCAGTACGACGCACGTCCGTTGGCGGGATGGCAACAATGCATATAAAGTCTAGTCTTGAAAGCGCCCTAAGGATCTATTAACACCCACAGCTGAGGGAAATCTGCAGTTACTCGGTTTCCCTTCCCATAAGTAAGTTCCCATAGAAGCTCATAGTACGCATTGTGTAGTACATTCTCAACGGAACAATGACATGCGTGTCCAAATGTTAGCGTTATGTAAACGAGACTGCTATGTAAATGTTCTTTGTAACACAATATCACGACTGTAAGCCCCGCAGGGTTAGGCAAAACTTATACAATTATAACTTAACTGATATTATAACTACTTCAACTGGGTACAAATTCATACTCCGTGGCTTCTACAGAGATTTTTTAAACCCCAATAATACTTTGCCCAAATTGGGAATTAAACCCCATGCGCAGCAGTCGCGTTTTGACAACACAAAATAAATAAACCCGTTTTAGGGCCGACTTTTCAATCAATAGATATAACTTTTATCTAAAGAGTAAAATTAAATGTGACGTTTTGACAGAGCTTGGTTTGTAAACGTTAATTTTGAAATGGTGGATATCATCCGATATGGTCTAGTGGCTAGGATACCTGGCTCTCACCCAGGAGGCTCGGGTTCGATTCCCGGTATCGGAATATCTTTTTGCGTTTGACAGTATATCTCAGAACCGTTAAATATTCTTCTATTGTTTCATTATTACGTACTTTACATAGATTACCTAACGTTTTATAATCTTTGCTCAACTTTTATATTGTTCTTATAGCACAATCTTGGTCAATCTAAACTGGCTTATAATAACAATTTCCTCATAAAATATTTAATAACCGTAATTTGGTCGTTAGTGCTGCAGTGTAGTCGGACTAATCTATAAAATATAATAAAGCAACGACCATTCGATTGACAGGTTGCACATAAGAACCGTGCTCTACCGCCCTCTTGCGGTCAGTTAATATAACACCGGACATTACGACATTGATAATTGTAAAAGAAAAGGACGTAGATAAAGAAAATGACGGAAATAAATGTATTCAATATACAAACTTTTAAAAATAAATTGGCACAATTTAATATGCAATTTAATTTAATCTGTATTATGCTAACATAACGCCATCTAGTACCAAGTAGCAGTCATTATAACTTAGTGACACCAACTATTATCTATCAAGGAAAAAACTGTCGTTGTTTAGTGTTGTTCACTGTTGGTCATCACGGGAGCGAACTACATTAATTCATAAAGTTCAAGACAACAATTAGCAGAACTCTTCCATAAATTATTGTAAGATAAACATTAATCAGAAACAGTGAAAATAGTGTAAAATCTTCGATAAAAAGGTTGAAAATTATCGTGACAAAGTGATTTGCTTCAGAGCAATGCCGCCTTCACGGTTACTTAGAATACAAAGTTTTCCATGAACTTGCAAAGAACCTTATCACGTTGCAATAGAAGTTGTATTCCAATGAAGTTTGCAGGACAATAATGTCCGATTACAACGCTTAGGTTGCGTTTCTTTGTTTCTTATGTGGTGTTCATAAAGTTGAATCTTGAATAATTTGTCACATTATCAGTTTAAGGAGCTTTTATTTCCGTCACTGTTATCGAAGGATGTCTCTTCAAGGTGGGAAACATCAAACCAATTCGCTAATTAAACCTTCCTTGATAAAAATGTAGGTACTGCAGACATGATGTTTTCTTGTATGAAAAACCTTCTCAATCAGAATTTCAGATCAATAATGGCATAGGTACTAAGCATGTGTATTTTGGCGTCTGAATGACATATACAAAGGGATTTGTTATAGTTTCGATTTTAAACACTATATAAAAAAAGAATTTTACCACCAATTATAATTGTTCTTTTTTGTTTAAAACGCAATGGGGTCAAGTCAGTAGCCATTCTGGCAAATATTGATGAAAATAATTCTGTACTTACATCATAACGATATCTCCATAAACCGTTTGAAATACTCAATTTCTCAGCAATAACTAAAAAAAATTATTTCACGGAATTCATTAAGATTTTCTCTGCAGATCGAGATTGAGTCAACAAAGATGAAGCATGTCAAGTGTAATTCCTCGGTTGGTAATGTTGGTATCAATGACGAAAGTGACATTTAGCAAGATGCGCTCATGTAACTGTGGATGATCCTATTACAAGCTTCAGTTATTCATAGTTTTTGCTTAAAAGGTGTAAAGTTTAGACAAATTAAACAATAATTGAAAGAGAAAATTACCTAATTATTAAAACACAGATTTCTTGAAGTTCACCCTATACGATTTAGAATAACGTCACTTATTTTATACCATGCATTGTCATCTAAACTAGGCATGTGTGCAAATTTCAGCTCAATTTAAATAAAGGGCAGAGTGATTTTTTTTAACATAGTTACAGGTAAAGTTAACAAGAGCGTGTTCAAATGCTAGAATGTGTGCAACTACAAAAGTACTAAAGAGAATACCGTGAAGTTTTGTGTATGAATGGCTACAAGATTTGGGGAAGACCAAACCAACGATGGATGTACTGTGTGAAGTGTAATATGGCTATAAAAGGCGGTGACTCGACTAAAAGTAAGTATGAAAGAAGAACATCAACATCGGCAGTATCTAAAATCGTAACCATGGATATCTAGTAGGTTCTTCTCCCCAAGTGCCCATGAAGGTGCCTATGAGAAATAAAATATTTTGATATAGAGTTTTTGAACACGTACATCCCAAATATGGGGTTTACCATTTTCTTTCTACCCCTGTCCTATCAACACAGTAATACGAAAAATACGAGGGATGCTGATTATTATTAAGTACATTTATGAAAAAAACAAAAAAAAAACTATCGAGTTGCGAACAACAGAATCTCTATTATGACACCAAAAATAATTCATTTCATTTGATTGTAGACCGAAACAATATACTCTTGATCAAAGCGTCAATAAATACCTGTATGCCCCCTCGTCGTCCTACTTGGAGTTTTTCGCCCCATGTTGCATATGCTAGCCACTTGACAGCAGTATTCCAAAGCTCCCGACAACTACTTTAGAAAGCCATCAATCAAATGCAGTCGCCAAAATCGACTAGAACAATAAGATGGCATTAACATGAAATTGCAGATCTATCGGCAGGACCTAACAGTATTGAATGATGTTTTCGGTTTTTAATGGATAAGCTCGGGTCGTGTCGGATTGCCGTCGCATTGGACTATGAAAGTGAGGGAACAGAGAGTATGGCTAATCTCCGCTGAGATTGGTCGACGATCGCCGTGACCGAAAACCGATCAGGAGGACTATATGGAAAGCCAACCCACCAGGCATTATTTCGATGAAATAAAACAATTGGTGGAATTTTACCGCGAATTCTTCATAACCTTACTTAGTACGGACATACCAATGAGAGAAATTCCACGTAGCAGGTGCGAATAAACAAGTACTTTTCAATATGTACCTACTAGCAGTAGGACATGCACTTTCGCTGGCTTGACGTAACGATACGCGGAGTTATGCGAGTACATGGGAAATACTTGATAAATGAGCCTGATAAATGTGACTATTATAGATGTAGGTACTTTTCGGAGTACTTGAGTACCTAACAAACATTTTAAACAGTGACTGTTGTCTGTTAATTTGCGTGTTGACATTACGTTTTACTGATTCTAATTGCTATAAAAGCCCCTTTTAGTCGTGTTCCCATAGTTTGCATTAATTGTCCAATGTTGAATAGTAATTAATTGACGACATCTCAATTAAAGCAATTATGGATAATTTGTAAACATTATTGGCAATAACTGGCGAAATTAAACTTGCGAGGATCACAGGCGTGATATTATTTTGTTTTTGACCAAACATTACCATTATTTTTACCATTATTTTTTCAGAGTTTAATGCTACCCACCAATAGATGGCGTGAACATTAATTATAATATTTGGTCTTCTGAAATTTTAATTCGCGATTGGAAAGCGCGACGATGGTAGCGAAGTAGCACGTACGTGAGATTGCCGGACGCAGCGGAAAGCGCTCACAAAAATCGAAGAAAGCATTTTGTTTGCATGTTTTTTGTTTATATAGAAATTATGGACGAAAGTGAAGTTTATTTTACGTCTTCTTGTCAATTAGCATTGTGTGAAATGTTGTATTTGCGGCTATTACTGAGCATTATCTAACGTTGAAACTGAATGTTACGTGCATTCATGGTAACGCAGATTGTTCTTAAGTTATATATTTGCATAAGAAAACAACTAAGTATTTCTTAAATAATTTCACTATTCTCACACAACCTTCTGTAGTTAATGCGATATTCTTATATCAAGTTTTCTCAGTGTTGCGAGCGGTAATTAAAATCTCGCGACACTCACCTTTGAGACCGTTATCTGCTAACGGTATCACTTGCCCTGTAACAAGTGCACACGACTTAACAATAGCTGAACACAGATCTAATTGCACAAAATTGTCCCCGATCGTATCTACTGGCTTTGTTGAGGCAACATTGAACGATTAGAATCTGCGGTAAATACGTGAAAGTCGGTGACAATGATTAGATGTTTTTACAACCTGTGATTCTTGCAAAATGTTAGTTTCGCTATTCAATAATATATTAGTCGATGTTTTACTATCCGGAAGGAAATATAAAACAGAATTATTTGAAATAATACACTCATTTCAGACGTTCGTCGTTAAAACTTATTTTATTACTGGTATTTCTTATTTGTAAATAATAAATTGATGCTATAAACCATCCGCATACACATTTATTGCTGCTTAAATGTTTTAATTAGACAACTAATTTCTTCACACTTTCACATTGAATTATGAAACTAACTCATTATTATCGGATAGAAGTAAAACGTTCCTTTTTTTTCTATAAATATTAATTCAAGACATGTAGCAGAGTTCAGTGTTCCGAGTAAAAAGTTTATCATTAGGTATTCTTATAAAAAATAGCTTTTCAAATAATGATGTGCAATGATGATGTGTGTCTGGCGGCACGAGACATTCAGCCGCGCCCACAAGTGTCAAATATGTAAATCCGATCTGGTACACGAAGAGAGTACGCCGCGCGCCGCGCCCGCCCCGCCTACTTGTCGGTCGTTTTGACACTTTCGATTTTTATCCGTCAGTCCCTCCATGGTCACTTTGGCTTGCGAATTTGTAACTGCTAGTTGTACTGAAGGCAATCCAATTACTTATATTCACATAGGTTATTTCTGTCACTTTACATTATTAGGTCAAATATAATTACGTTGCAGTCACTTCTCATAAAGAGTATCGAGGTTTACAACAGGCCCGTGATATTAAAGAAGATATTGATTATGAATCTGGCATTGACACAGCGCTGCATTTATATTACCCACATGTTGCAAATTTACATGAATATTTATGATCCATATTTATAAACACAGAATAGTAATACTGATCATCAAAATTTGTGATGTATCATAAATTCATAGGTCTTTAAATTGCGTAAATTTTAAAGGACGTTTCATTATTATGTTGATGGTATAGTACCACTAAACAATGCTATATAAACTTTATCAATATATGACAATCCCAAGTCTGATTCGAGTACGATTTCCGAAATCAGGTTGTTGTTTTTCAATAACAACGATGTTTTTGTTTGCAATATTTTGATGTAAGCGTTCTCTACTAGGCGTGGCTATTCACGGTACGTTTCTCTCTTTATTATATGTTTACTCTTCAATAACAATAATGAACGCGATGTTTTGTAGAATTGTGAGTTTAGTACAGTTTGGATCCATTATCTCAAAAGAAATAGATAACAAGCGAGATCATTCATTGCGTGATTTACTGACGAAATAATAACTCAGTTTTCTTTATGTAATTTATTTCGTTAACCAACCAAGCTAGCCCTTTGCGGTGCATTTTTGTTTTGTTCTTGTTTTATGTAATAATAAGTTCCTTTTGCTCTGAATCTAGAAATTGCTTCTTGGAATCAACTTCTAATTGGCAGTTCTCAAAATATCGGACTAAATTTTCTAACTACATAGAAACCAATTTTATTAAAACACACGATATGATCAACTTATTTCAAAGTGAGGTCTTGCTTCATGTCATCAATGAGGCGAATGATTAATTTGTATTATTTATTTCTTTTGCTCTTGCTGTAGGGCATTCATTGATGGCTGATTGTTACCGCATTAACTTTCACAATGTCCAACTAGTTAAAAAAAGAAAATCTTTACATCATGATCCAAAAATATTATCGAGTTACTTAATAGTACGCTTTCGTCTAAAACCAGCTGTCAAAGAATGCGGAGTTAGCAGCCATATACTGAAAGTAATGAATAATTGGAAGCCATTAACATTCTAGGTCTAATAATGCACGGTTTTTATAGTCATTTCCGCGTATTTCATCTTTGTTCCCGATTCGGACCGTAAAAGAATCTTGAAGATAAAATTACGGCCATAACCAAACGCCCATAAAATGTAATCAGTCAGCGGTTACTTGATACTTGCGTAAGAACGAAAGTACAGGTGTACACATTCAACTGTTGGCGTCCTGAGTAAATCATCAACTCGTCTTACCTACGGCTCTTTTAGGACGATTTGCAGAAAATCGAAATAAATATTTTTAATTTTTTTTTTATTCTGCAACTCGTCCCTCGTTTTTCGTTTTTTATCTTTATTAATAAAGGCGAACGGCAAGATTCGTACCGCATACTTTTTTTGTTGTTTTGTGATACAATTTGTACCACTTATTAAGGCAACTAAACCATTCATTTTCATGTAACGTTAGTATTTTTAGCACACTGCATTAATGAATTATATCAATTAAAAGATTTAATTAATTAAATGTAATATAATCTTAAACTGAACGCAACTAAATGTGGTTATGTTTTTAGAAGTTGCCATTTGTAAAATATCACGAGGTTCAAAATGATAAATGATTATTTAAAAATAGAAATAAGAGTAAATAAAATTAACCTATTACACATTATACCTTACAATGAATAATTATTGCATACAATCTTAATTATTAACTATTTAACTATAGGAATTATTTTCGCCATCAAAGTTTTTTTGTGTTGGCAATTTTTTTGACAGGATGGAAAAATCCCGAAAATCTTTTCTTGTGTGTGCTTTGTTGTTTTTTTGGTTTATAGTTTGTAACTGCATCTGAGCAATATGGCAAATTATCTGGCCATTTTTACGTTGAGTTGAACTACTGGTGCTCCGTACTCTATCTGTTGATAGTACTTTCGCGAAAGGACGCTGTATCCGATGAGAGTGAAGATATCGTCAATACTAATCGGCTGTGGGTATATCCTAGAGATGTAAGTAGTTTCCAAATAACATTTTGCGTACGCGTGTGTCAGTTACGTTAAGTGATAACTTTTACGTGTTAAAAAGTAGTCCTTACCATTTAATCTACGCGATATGATACTAAATAAAACCGTTTAAAATAAAATGTGTATACTAAAACAAATCTAAACATTATTTGAAAAAATAAACACTTGTGGTTGTATAAATATTTACATTTTGTCCTATATAATGTGTCCTATATCCTGTATAAACACTTGAGTGATCGTTTACATGTATTGTTTACTTGCCTGTTATAATAGTTATTACTCTGTTAGTATGACTGTCATAGTGTCATAGTCATATAAAGCAATGTTGTAGTGTCATATAAAGCAATGTTGTTCACTCAAAATCACTTAATTATTTTCAGATAACACCTGCTGACTTACTCATTCACATTCTTCTGATAATATGCCGAGGAGAAGCATAATATGCCATCTAAGTGTTTGTGTTGTATGCGGACAATCTATACTATGAATCAGTTGACGCAGGATTTTGATTAAAGATGCAAATGAAAAGAACAAATAATGGCTAACACAGTTGCTACATGGATCCAACCACGAGAGGTATATATCATTTACACATATATCTTGATTTGATGTATGTATGTGTTAAAACAATGTAAATTATTTTCCACTAATACCATGCATTTTTAAATGCAAGCTATTCTTTATTAATATTTTTTATTTTAGCTTCATTCTGAAGATGAAGCTTGTGTACCGTGTTGTCCAAGAGCTAGAAGAACTAGAGTTGTTTCACCAAATAAAAATATTCAACCCATTGTGCCTGATCATCTGGAGGGTGATCATTATGATTTGATGTGTGCTGTATGTGGTCAGTCTATCCACCCCAAAATCAGATCAAGAGTGGAATCGCAACAACACATAATTATATTTATAGTAATTAGCTTATAAAAATGTGTCATGCAAATGGCAATTACTATTTTATGTTGTTAAATCTGGGACAGTCATGATTTTGGCTCTACTATCAACAAAAGGATACTGGTTTTTCCATTGTCACATAGCCCTTTTTCTCATATTAACACAACATACATATTTTTGGTAAAGGTTTTCTGTAAGGTGAAAACCAATCATTGGATGTTATAAACTATTCTGTAGCTTGGTCATGATGGGCGCAATTTATATCTTATCAAACTTAGTGTTTAATTTGTATTTCATCAATGTTATTTATTTACAGATGTCATCCATGAATGAAGTTTGTGGAGTTTGCTGGGGCCAAGCTTGAGATTTGAGCTTCTATGTTCCAGATATATGAACCAGAAGAAAGACCCCAACATATTGTATTGCCCAATATAAGAAGAGCAGCTGAAACACCAAGACACTGCATTTTCCAAAGAGTGCTTGGAACCAGAGCCAAATATTGTGCCTAAAGAAACCAGGCAAGCTGTATTGGTTAAGTATCAATATTTTGTACCAAGAGGAGCTCGTATTTGCTCCTTACATAGACAGGACGCTAATTATGAAAACCTGTATACTGCTGAGTATAGCCTTAATAGCTTTACTTCCACACACAGAGGACATAATTTTTATTTTAATGGAAGGGTTAAGTAACATCTCTTATGAGAATATTCAAAACTACCCCGATAACCAAGTACAGTACTTTATAGGCATAAATAAACAACATCAACAAATATTGGATGTTACACCGAGGCTTAGGAATATGCATCGGGATAGTTTTGCATTAACAGCCTTATTGTGTAAATTAAGGACTGGGGATTCAGAGGACAGATTGTCATATCTATTTCAAGTTCCGATAAGGACCCTAGAGACATTAATGTCTGTAGCAATAAATATTTTGCTAACTGATTATGTTCCAGGATTTCTTGGTTTTCTCATTTAAGAAGGGAGCAAGTGGCAGCAAAAAATTCATACATTGCCGATCACATTTTTGTGAGCCTAATGCACCAGCTGATCAAAAACCTGCAATCACAATAGCTGATGCAATATAAATATACATACAAAAAAGTAGTAATTACTTATTCCAAAAGGATACATATTCCCTTCATAAAAATATAGGAATTTATTAAAGTCATTTGTCCTCTATGCCTCTGATGGATATATTATAGATGTACGCGGACCATATAGTGCCACTACAAATAATGCCACCATAATGAGTGATTTATTAAACGCAACTGAATTTAATGATTTTTGTAACTGGATGGGATGCTGCTCACATGTTATGAGCATTATTTGGTACCTTAGTAACGCTTGCCATGAAGGTATGACCCGACCTGCCCCTTTCTTAGATAAAATAATATTAAGAATCAATTAGGTAATTATAACAACAATAAAATTAATGTAAGTTCCTGCAAAAACAAAGTTGTTTTATTTACCCACACTCAAAACTGCATCAGCGCTTCATCATTCATCATCATCAAACAATTGCAGACCACTGGTGGACGTAGGTCTCCTAAAGCACTCTACTGAATAGGTACAATTCTCATGTCAATTTGCTAACTTAATGATAAGTAAAACATTACAAAGATAGCACCAGCTATCTAGAACATCGTTTTTCACCAAAACAATGTTTATGTGCTTACACATAATAATATTTTTTAGGACATAACCTCAAAAATAAAACTGGTTTAAAAGGCGTTTATACCTTTAAAATCATTTATTCATAGAAGCACTCATCAAATACAATAGTACAGTCTATCAGCACAACATACTGAGACGAGATTAACAATATAGGGCTTTCGCGCACACCCGAGAGTCGCGGAGACACTTCTTCCGTCTGACCTCGTTGGCGATCGGGGGTTCCATATACTATAGTAGTCTTTGGGGGGTTCTCTGAGTTCTCTCTCTGCGTCCGCGGCCGGCGCGGGCGCTTTGCAGCCCGCGTGCGGCGGAGGAGGGGTGTGTCACGTGGCATGGCACAGCGTAACAACAGCAGCTTACAAACCACAGCCTACTTAATATTATTCCCCGCGTTATACTGGTTATAACTTTTAGGTCCCAATTCCTAAAAATCTAAGAATTTCAAAAGGGCTTGCCTATCGTATTGACTACCAATTGAAACAAAAATATATCCAAAACACGATATTTTATTAGGGGTACTAAACTCCCATACAACCCTGCCATTCGCCTTTATCAACCTTTGCAAGTAAGACAAGATAAAACTTTTTTTTTGATTTCGTGTTTTTTACTTCTTCTTTTTTCCAGACTAAACTATTTTGCTGGTTTTACCATATATAAACATATTGTACCTTTTCCCATTTTGATAGTAGTAGTGGGTCCTAAATGGGTCGCAGGCATGTAGCATGTAGGACGTCTTAATGAATTACTCGGCGTGTTTTGGAACGTCGCGTCGTGAAAATTTCTTACCAATAAGAGAATTTAAACAAAAACTTTTTGCATGAGAAATGATTTCAAAATTGTCATAGTTTTGTATGATCGCCCGGGGTGTAACACAATAGTTGTTTAACACCGTACAGTATTTGAAAGCAAATGGCGCCCTAGAGGCTTTTGTAATTTGGATCTCAATACGTTTTTATAACCGTTTAGTTGCAAAATATGGTGTCAACAACGTGGTCACGTGTCACGTGGTCATCGTAATTTATTTTGGTAGGTTCGTCTAACGCCAGCCTTCCTATTAACTTGGCACAACTTGGCAGTATAAGCAAAGGTCCGAAAATATTCACATCTCTAACTCTGAACAGATTAGTAAGAGGAGGCGGGTTCTTAATTGCAAACAATGATCATCCCACGCTGGCGCGGCATAACCCACTAACTACAAGGTTGCATTAACATACATACGTAAGAGGTCGCGGATGACACAACCGATGTGATAGAACACGACAAATGTGTGAGTATTCCAGTTTGCTAAACATTGATGGATTGGTGTGGCAAATGTGACTATTGTTATTGTGAAAAAAGTGTTGTCTGTTTATTTATAGTCTAATCCGGCTAAAGTAAGACTTAGAGGAATGATCAAGAGTGTATTATGATGTGTGAAATTAGTACTAAATCTGTTACGGTTGATCTAAACCTGGATCATTGTCCTAGAGTTCTGTTCTTGAACTACTTCATTCCAAGCATTATACCTATACAATACAGCAACCATTTCTTCCTTTCTTTTCTTTTTGAGCCGGTTTCGGACACTTCAATTAATGCCGTACACATTATTACCATTACTTTAATAACGTGAAACCACACACAGGTGTGAATACCCAATTTTACAGTTGTAACTTGTACCGATGACAGCACCAAAATGTCGCGACTTCTTTGAAAAACAGCGAAAAAATAACTCGCTATTCTGGTCGCTGGTGAAATTGTGATTTCGCCAAAAAATCACTAACAGCAACATCAAGTTTGTGGGTTGCGATGAAATGATATTTATGAAAGGTGTCTGGTACAGGTATGGCGTAATTTGATCCAGAAATACTGATATGGCGTGATTTATGTGAGATTTTTTTATTTATAAAGTAAAAGTTTGTGCACAATCAAAAGGTCGTTGTTGCACTTTAAATGATAAATGGGTATCATTTGACACTTAACCTATTAATGGGAAGATAGAGAAAGCATTGTGTATTTGTTTACGCGTTGACACTGAGCTTTCTTATCTGATTGATTGATTGTAGACTATTGATGGCGTTTTATTTTGAGACAGTATCGTTTCGTGTTGTCTCGACGCCGTTTGTCTTTGACATTTCTATGATAAGCAAAGCACAAAAACGTCGACTAAGTTATTGTGAGAACAAGTTAACATTTATATCTATCGCAACGATTTTATAGCCCAGATTAAAGATTACAGTAACATATTATGCACTAAACTCACTGAAATTTCAGCAAACTATTACATGAATCTTACAAAAGAACGCTAAAAAAAATTGATCTTGAAACATTTACGGAATGTCCTTGTCTATGATCAGTTAGCGAAATTACGAGCACGTTGTTAAATAAAACATCACGTAATCTTGTGTATATAGACGGTAATGCATTGGGCATGCAGTTTTTGTCACGCACTGTCCAATGTCGGCGAGCAGCCGTGACTACCACGTAAATATATTGATCTCACTCTTATCTAGCCTGTTCTGGAATGTAGATAAACCGCGTTGTTTGGCGATAACGGCTGGTCCTTGCAGTGTCATTTTGTGGAATATTTTTAGTTTAGATAGATTCTATCCTGATAGTTTCTAGCATAAATTAGCTAAATGATTGTAGCCATAGGGGCCAACATAAGGTAATAAGAGTCGTATCGTATACTGCAGCAGGTACGAAAGTACCATTAATAGTTCCTTGCACGAAATAGTATTTCTGTCGCACGCGGCAGCATTGACGATGCGCTCGGCAGCACAGCACCAGTCTCTTGCACTGGAACAATTATGGCTTTAACAAGTCATAACACGGCCCCTGAACTCACGAGATTGAATGAAGCAATAAAAATAACCCCAGTTAACTCAACGATTAACGCAATACAAATTGCAGTCGACAACAGTAATCGTTTACCAGAAGCCCTTTTTACTATCAATGGTTGGCCAATCAGGGGCTGGGAATTCTCACGGCATGCTTTCAATGTGCCGCCAACAATAAGTTTGTAAGTAAGTCGTAACATTGCGAAATATAACTCATATTTGATCTATTTCACTTCTTTGTGTTTAAGATGAGAAAATACCAGTTTTAACAACAATTAAAATCCTAAATTGTTTTCTAAACATTATACAAGCGTGTTTTTTACGCGAAAGATGTGCGAAAGGGTGTCTGTTCTGCTTTCATGGCTCGCGAATTTATTGAAAATCTTGAAATGTTGCAATTTTCATGTACTATCTATTAAGTACAAGAACGCAAGGAAGTCTCGACCTCAGTAAATAAAGATGTTCTAGATAACTATCTTTAAAGTAAAACGCAGAGCGAGTGTTATTTCTTAGTTTTTTTTTTATGTTGAGAAGTTATGAGTTTAGCCTCTGCCTATGCCACAAAGGTCAATAAGGTTAAGGTTACAGTTGTACCTACTCAAACTAAGTAATCATTAAAAAAAATGTACTCATTAGTTCCACCATTACGATCTTTAATATTTTTTGTAAAATAATATATTTTGCATCGCATTGGATGGCTATAATTAGTGAACTTAAACCATCAACCCAATCATACTTAGATTGACCTTACTGATGAATATTAATCATTCTCATCGGCACGAAAGTGCTATGTAAGTAAAATATTGATCCTGCCAGGGTTGCGGGTTGTTCGAAAGAGATACCGCGGCCCCGGAACGTAAAGGGCAATAGAAGGAACATGGGTGGGTTTTAGTCAGTTAAAGTCTGACACGCCCCCCCGCTCCACCTAGAAAGGAACTACCGGGGGAAGTTATTTGATGATTTCCCACCCAAAAAAAAAGTTAAATACTTGATCAGTACGGTGTTACGTTTTTACAACCTGTTGTTTACTAAACTGAATGGCTTCAGATTTGTTGACAGCGCAACAAGCTCGTCCGACTAGTCATCTAATTAATCAAATAAAATCTTACTCATTTGCGAATAAGATTATATATTACTATTTGTATCGACACTGCCCATGTAAAACAAAAAATATACAAAAACCAACCTGCATGGTATTACATAAGAGCTGTAAATCTTAAAATATGCAGGAAAGCGAAGTTGTTGGTTGTGTACATATTACAAAAGAAGTAAATCCATCCGCTTATAAATTCGTTAAAGATGGCCTATCGATAAGCTAACGGTATTCGCTTTGGTTGTTAGCTTAGATGACGAAATGAGATAAAAATAAACAATAAAACATTTAAGCAATTACGCACTAAACAAAATTTGCACTTACATCCTTCTTAGAAGCGCGCCAGCAAGATCAAATCTGAAAAACAAAAACAAAATTACTACACCTTTAAAATGGACATGAACAATCATGAATAAATATGACATGATTTCGTTAAGGAAATGAAGTTCTCTATTCATTGCAACACGTCAATTTTAACATTTAAATAGTACTTCTACTTGTCAATAGATGGCGTTAAAATTAATTTTGACAGCAATCTATTTGTGAAATGTCGCACGCATTGTGGTGGCAGCGGAACGTAAGTTGCGAAATTGAGTGGCGACTTAATTACAAGTCTTATTACTATTTATGAATGTAAACAATCACAGATACTGTAGTACCGACGTGGGCTGGTTTGGTAAAGACATTTCATTGTTTAAGCTGATGGGATTTGCATACGCGTTACATTTCGCAATGAACGCCAGGTGCGTATAGATTGATAGTTGCAACAGAACTAGTGGCAAACAGGTTCCTTGGCCTCATTGGTCGGGATAAAGTCGGGTACAGAATATAAATGTTTGGGAAAAATGCAAAAAGATAATGCCCCGGGTGAGGATCGAACTCACGACCTTAAGATTATGAGACTTACGCGCTGCCTACTGCGCTACCGAGGCCGGTGATAAGAAGGTTAAAATGAGCTATTACATTCCACAGCACATTTCAAAGATATGGTGACAATCTTGAAATTATTCTAAAGACAATTTTCTAACTTTAGTTTCGTGCAGGAATGAAATATGAAACAAGACAAATTAATTTATCGATTTACCAAAGGCTTTAACTAGTCTCGGAATGCAGTTAAGCATATTTATTGTAAATTAAACCTTAGTAAATGTGTAATTTATTAGTGACATAAACTAAAATGAGCAGAATTACCTTCGAATTCCGATTACTTTTGATGTTAAATGTATTTGTCTGTTTTGAATTCCTAATAGATTATTTTATAACTATGCTTTTATTAAGAGATTATTTTTATTCCTAGTATCTATTTGTAACTACATAAATGACGAAGTAGACTTCACCCAGACATAAGAGAATTTCTAGCTGATAGGTATTCCATATTATTCATTATTCATTATCCATATTATTATTGAGGAGCTCATGGCTAAATAATAGCAGCCGCTCGGGTCGATCTTTAGGTTAAGCCGCGCTTGCCTAGGTTGGTCTGTGGATGGGTGACCACCCGTTACATACCGAGTTTCCGCCGTGCCTCGGAAAGCACGTTAAGCCGTTGGTCCCGGCTGTCATTTGTAGATCTTTGACAGTCGTTACAGGTAGTCAGTGTTCCAAAAGTCTGACAACCAGTCTTACCAAGGGGTATCGTATTATCCAGTATTAACTGGTTGTGGAGGTCAGATAGGCAGTCGCTCCATGTAAAATACTGATATTCAGCTGCATCCGGTTAGACTGGAAGCCGACCCCAACCCCAACATAGTTGGGAAAAGGCTAGGCAGATGATGAGGTACTCCATATTATTTTCTTACAATGATTTGAATCTAAAGAAAGTATAGTTCAGCACGCGTTGTTGGCATTTGAGTGACATTGCCAGACGAGCGCTATTGGTAAACATTTTCGAAATTGTCTGTGGAAATTATATTGAAAAACAGAAACGGCGCATTAGTTCCGACTACAGCCACGCGTCAATTGTTCCATGCACTTTAAAACTTATCAATGTATTTTCTTTTTACGATCGATTCTACTCCTGCCGATAGTGATACAATACTCAAAGCACGTAACTGACACTTTCACTGGCCAATAATTATGCTAACGGTCGCCATCTTCTTTTGATGACGACTCTTTTGTTTCTACGACTATTGGCTAGAAAGTCATATTCGATGTTGTACCTGCGAACGAAATTGGTTCGACTTGTAAGCTTGTTAGGACGCATTATGCAGGTATTGATCGTAACAGGTTTAGACGACTGGTTTTTTTGATATTTGATGTGTAAAGTTATAGATTTCGATGGTAATTTTTATATGCAAGAGGTATTTTGCAGGCTTGGTGCGATGATTGGTTTGTCACTTGTCAGTCGTTGATATTAGTGGCATGATTTTTAGATTCCAGCTAAGTAAGGAAAAATCTGAACACGTTTTTGCATTAACATGATGTCATATAACGTTGACAGACCGAATCTTTCAAATATACCGATTTATGGAAATTACAAGATTTCGCAAGCTGCGTGTGCGTGTCTATAAAAATGCCTATTAGTTACTTGTTTTGAATTGCAAAAACGTTTCGAGGAAAAATCTCTCACAAAGACTAACTTGCGACACTAGGTCATTGCGATCCGCGGCCGCACCCTTCCAAGTGTCGCGACCCCGGCACTTGCTCATGTATTGGCGTAGCATGTAGGTACTTAATAATACCAATTACCTCCCAAAAAGGTTACGCAAACCAGAAAGTTTCGTTCAGGAAGTCCCTTGAGGTTTAAAACGAAAAGGTTATTCTGCCAGAAGACAAAATAAGACTTGAAATATTTGTCCCGCAAGCCCTAATAAACTTGCAATTGCATGATTTGCCGCTAATTTCATGAATAAACATGGTATGGCGGAAATTATGGAACAAATGCTTTGTCAATAAAACATTCAACACAGACATGATATGCCAATAAATGAAGGAATGAATGTATAATTCAGACAAACACTGTCCTAATGCGTTAAATTACGAATATAAATCCAATTTTGTCGTAATCAAGTTTCCATATCAGTTTCGCGCCATTTTCGAACGCCGCGCCGCCATATTTTAAACTGAGTACCTACATGTACCTATTCACTGCATTAATTGCGAACTAGATATTAGACGAGTTCAACATGCAGTTTCCATATGCGATAGAAAAAAAAGTATTACGAGGTAATTCGAAAAAGGAAATCTTTAGGAACATGTCCTAAAGTACATGGCTCTTGAGACCCGTGGTCTAAATCGGAACTAACAACACCACCTTGCGTTTTCAAAACAAATTACACAGACTTTTGCAAAAGTAGTACCAAATATATTCTACTTTCAACGTCATTGAAATTCCAAAAGTAGTAGGTAGCACCGCAGCAGTTGCTTTTGCTTGCCTTGGCAGGCAAAGTTGTTGGAAAAATATGGGGCACTAGGAATTGCTCCTGTATCGACCCGATAAAAAAGGCAGACCCGGAACAACTACCTATAGGCATACAAATATTTTTGTTTTGTGTTGAATCGTATATGCGACACGCAACGCAGCATCCAATCCTTTGGCCGCAGCGCCAATCGTATCGTCGAAGTGCGAAAATCATTAGTATTTATTCGATAAAATGAAAGTAAAAATAAATTAAAGTCATCTAGAACAGAACCTGGCAAGGCAAATTACAAATCACAAAGACATTATGAACTATTGCGTAGATTGTTAATGAGATACAAATCGTCCTTCACCGTCCTTCCGCAACATCGGAAATTCCAATCATATCTTGACGAATACTATTCAAAACTAGACCAAATCTACATTTCGAATTAAAACTTGAGCAAGAGATTAGTACTATTTGCTGTCTGCCAATTTGGGTTCGAAATATGTTTGACTCGGCATCTCTAAAGATTCTGCAATTTTAATCTATACATGTAAACTACATATCCTTACCACTCAATTCTTTGGTCTTTGTAATACTGAACTTGATTTTGAATAAATGAGTGTTTATGGAGTTTCTTTCTCACTGTTCTCCTTAAAGATCTATGCCATAGAATGGGCTACTAGTCTTATACAGGAATGCTTTGTGGATGGAATTGTAGCGTCATTTATTTGTTGTTGACTGTTAAAAAATGCCTTTAATGTAACTGTTATATTTTAAACTAGTTGCATCCCGCTGTTTTATCCGAGATGACCGGGATAAAAAGTAGCCTATGAATGTTAATCTAAGGACAGACCAAATTTCATCCGAATCCGATCCGATTTGATTTTAAAATGTTCATCTTCGCCATATTATGTTAACATCTCAACTAATAACCAGTCGTGATTATCGCATCCTATTAGTTTTTGTCCCAAAGCGTCTCAATTACGAGTCTATACTCGTTGGTCTTAATTGCAAGTTGTTCTGACACCCACATGCCATCATCTTACGTCGTAGATGAAACAAAATGAGTCTCCATCCACTACATAATGTGTTACATACACGATCAGTTTAAAAGTTTTTGCTTGAATTCCATCAACGCAAACCTAGTTTATAACTCGCAAAGTAATCTTTGGGTTTTATAATGACGCAAGTAGATGTGAAAAAATATCAAATTGTTATTTTTTTATATTCTGTGATTTATTATCGAGTTTAAATACAGGTTTTATATGTTAAACAAATAATTTAACGCGATTTAACAATATTATTATGCAAATCAATGTTGATTTCATTGTAAATTCACACTAATGGAAAAGTAACTAGCAATATAATGGTTTACAACAACGTAAATTGTTTATTAATCTACCATAAACACGTTTACAAACTATTTTTAACCCTTACGCAACTAAAATAATACAACAATTCCATAAGTATTATACCGAGTATGGTCCAAATTAAGCATAAACGCCTTTATAACTTTTTACCAACCAAGAAAAACTCTTCAAAGACAATTTAAAAAAATGTACAGCATCTTTAATTTATTACGTCATTTCATAGATCACGCACTCACTAATGTCCTTCAAGAACCAGTGTGTGTGGTCACTGTAGTAGGCTCCACATGTAAATATTGCCTAAGTTAAATTAGGTATTTGTGTCGCTGGTAAGTTTTGTCAATCGTTGGCCGCAATCGATAGGGACATGCTGATGGCTATAATGGTTCGAGTACACAATGGCCAAGGCTGGCCGCATTTTGATGTTCGTTGATAAATACATGAGTACTCTTTAAAAGGTCCTTTGTGAATGAAGCAATAGATAGCTGTAGACCGCGAATCTGAGGTGTATACTAGTTCGATCAGCCTAGTACCTACCTTTCCTCTCCAGTTTCATCTAAGGCATCGTACGTTGAATGTTCTTTCGCAAAAAAATCTGGTGCCATTGATCCGGACGAGGTTTTTAATCATTTCCATACTAATTCAAGAAAACTTTGTCATAACATAGAATACCAATAACGTTTCTGAGAGATATTTATCGGTATTTCTGGGTGCCATAACCTGATGGTCCGCACTTTACAGACCTAAAATTGCTGGGGAGTTTGTTCCGCCACTTCTTCTTCCCAGCTAAAACACTAGGAAGTGGCGAAGGGTAGGGCGTTTTTGTGGGACTGTCTCTTGTAATGTGACGTTCAAAAATTGCTGATTAATTATCAGCCTAATTTGAATAAATGATTTTGATTGAGTTCTGAATATTGTAGCTAACTTCCGCGCCGTCATAAAGTTTGAACAGAACTATACTTTAGTTGAAATTAACTCAATGTTTTCTCTTTCTAATCGGCACCTCAAGTTAGGACGTTAGTCTGTTTTGATACCCGAAATATGCAATATTAATGTTTGGCACCAGAAGTACTAAACTTTTATTATGGATCAAGTCACATACAACAATAACGTGCTGGTTATTTTATAAACATCACGATGTTGCAAGAGTCATGTTTTAATACTTTTTGCAGGGTTACCATGCTTCAGGAAACTTTAGAGAGAAAGAGAGAGAGAGATCTTAGCGGCGAATCACATTTATAAGGTCTTGAACTTACAATGTGTTACTGTGTGTGTTTCTCGTTTCCTAGAACTAATTTTGTATTTTGTACCTCGGCTACATGAGCCGAGGTACAAAATACAAAATTAATAGACAAACATTCAGATTTTCAGGTGTTTCAATTCCGCTTAACCTTGAAACAAGAGCATTTAAACAAGCATTTTATTTTTCGCATAAAAACCTAATGCAAAACCATGAGTAATGAAACTGCCCTTAAACGTAAGTAAACGGTCACGGCCGCCATCACTAGTAGTCACCGGACGACATTACGCGACCTCAGCGTAAATGAATTTATAATGTTCAATCGAGATTGCCTGCCGGTCGTGCAAATCAATCTTGAGATTGTATACTTCCCATATCTTGGATTGACTTATGGGCAAACAAAACTGTAGGTATTTTATGACAGCTAAATCTGACTTCTGAAGTAGGTGTTTGCTGGGTATGACAGATAAATCTAACTGAATTAAGGTATGTTGAGCTATCTCTATTTTCTTCTCCTGCCTGTTTTCGGTTTATGAAGTTTTCTGTCAGATAGAGCAGCTTCGTTGAAGTTTAAACGGGATTGGGTTGGACACGTCTGCTGTATTTCATTGAGAAATGGGCTAGAAGAACCACTGGACATTAATGGGTTAGGTGTGTCTGCGACCAAACAAGGCGGAGTTGACAAGGAGTTTGAAGGACGCGGCGACACTTTTAAAATGTAGAACAGTGAGGAAAAGTGAGAAGAACTTTGCCCAACAGTAAGACAAAACACGCTGGTTAGTAAGCCGGTTAGATACTGCAGAAACTATGAAACAGGACTTTATTAAAATACATTATACAGGCCAAGGACTTAGGTACAGGTGTAAGCTATTTTGGTGTCGCAAGAAACGACTGAATAGGGTGTAGACCGTAGGCACAGCCAAGTTGTAGCTTATATGTACATACTTGGAAAACTTGATTTCCTACAAACTGCGGAAATGACTCGTCCTGCCATGGGAAACCAGTCTCGTTTGCAAATGAGCAGAGGGTGAAGTTATTAATAAACTTAGGCTGTACCTACCTGAGGCTAAAACAAGTATGATTCACAAGTCCTATTTGCGCAATTGTCGATTTTCTTAAAAATATAAATAATTGAAAACTTTAAAAAGGATTTGATAGTCAGTAAGTAGTTCGTTTACTTATTAAACACACTCATTTGCAGCTAATTTTGTCAAAAAAACACGTAACTTTTCAAGTATGCAAATCGTTATAATTTTATTCCCATTTCAATAGTGTTGAGCTGTTAAAAACGTATCATTGCTGTTTGTATGTCATTCGTCAACAGTTTTATTACAGTCCGTGTACGTGCGTTTAGAAAACCTCATTAACTTGCGTCAATTCACTGATTTAATGAGTTATTATATCGACATTTGTCAAGTATTATGTCCGAGGTTAATAAAAGCAATGAAATACGAGGAAAAGTTAAAATAACAGGTTATAAGCCCTTTACGACTTGCCCTTCTAAGATATTACTTGAGATTGTTTTGAAGTAAAAAAAGAGGTACGCGTTTCATCATCTCTGGATATAAATAAATTATTTTTCAAATCAGAGTTGGTACAAAGATTACAATAATCATAAAACGAAACGAAGTGTTCTATAAAACTACGTAGCCACGACATTGATATAATAACTCAGCACTCAGCAGGATGCCATAGACACGATTCTCTTATAAAAACACCATAGACGCTTGAAGGTCGCTGGATGTATAACCTGTGGGCCTTATAGGGCAGATGTTACTCAACAAGAGTAATTAGTTTGTAATGGTTGTTATGTTGGCAGCCTTGTGTTTGTTTGTAATTGTGTGTGTGTGTGCAGGTCACAGGCTAAGATGTGCCCTGAGAAGAATGATGTGTCTCCTGTGCTGGTATTTGATTCTCGACACCGGAAATAGTGCAAAGTACAAATATTGGTTAAAGCTATGGCTGTCGTATTGCATTAAGTTAACATGGAAAACAGTAAAACGATCTAGCCATTTAAAAACCACATTATTTTTGACGTGATAACGTCTTTAAAATCGTTTTAGTCGGGTGACATGTTCAGAAACTTATGCCAAAACCTCACGAGATATAAAGATGGTAGCGCCATCTGTTACTTGGCTCGAAAAACTTATATCACCAATAAGACGTTATCACGTAAACATCTCGATCGTATTTTCTTCAATAAAGTCAATCAAAATGATATTTACTTACATATCTATATTGGGCCAGCTTCCTGCGTAACGAGTTATGTATAAATAAATAAATAGAGTAGCTATAAGCTTAATTATTAACGACAAAAAACATGTCAAAAAAACTTGTCAAGCGATCAATAACGAGAAAACGGAACGTGTCAACTTGTATAAGACCGAAACATGATTATTAATTAACTATTTTTAATGGACAAAAACTTAAAAGCCATGGCCAGGTCTGTGGCGCCTTTTGATTTATTTTCAGGATATGGAAAGGAAGTGTGGAAAATTTTATACATACTCCTTAGTCAAATCTATCGCTTCGAAGCGAATTGAAAATACTGGGTTCGATACCTTGTCAGTATTTTTTTTTAAGTTTTTTTGAAAAAGATACCTTAAAATATATAACTTTTATTAAAATAGAAGATTGAAGACTATCTGTGCTCCTCATAATTACTTCGATACTGGTAGTAAAGCTGCTTACAAACAGACATTCTAAATATTCCATTAATTACGTAAAACCGTAATAAGTAATTTAAGTCCATAAGTATTAGATTAAATAAATAATTAAATATTGCAGAATCCTACGCCATTATATTTTCTTTATTAGTATCGAGCCTGTGAACGTAAAAAAACTCGGTTAATTAAAATGCTGACACAATTCCTTTTACTATGTTCGCCATTAGTTGGCATTCTATGTCGTATTACTAAATCTTGCGAGGAAAAAATGTTGCCTTGCGTTTAAGGCCTGTGTCTGTCTGTACTTTGTAACTTGGTAAGTAACTAAAAAGGAATAATAATATTAATGTCTGTTTCGTTATGAACAGGTGGCTTATTTCCGTATTTTAAATATCCATCGCAACAAACGAACAAATTATTGACGTGACAACGTCTTATAAATTGGTTTGCCGGGTGACACTTCAAGAAACTGCGTTACTTTACAGGCAACCAATTTTTTTAAGTACAATATTTACTACAAATCCAAACATAAATTATTTTACAAAAAATAATACGAATACGACACAAAACGTGATAAAAAAATATAACTTAAGAATTGTAAAAGTTATGTCCGCGTTAATATTGCGCATTATGGAGGCCCTATTGAAGATTCCAATTTTGACATCTGTCAAGATCGATGTATCGCATGATATTGTATAAATTCGAAGACTGTACTACAGTTTCGAATGAGTATGTTTTTTCTTTAAACAGTCGTAAGGTTCTAAGCACGTTCTAACGCCTACGGTATACGCAGCCCCAATGTCCGGATTAGCTGGCGGTCGCAAACTTGTTCCGTGCATACCGGCGCGTTGCGTCACCGCGCATGCGCCAAGCTACAAAAAATGGCGGACTCCTGACAAATTGAATGATACAGAAGGGTAACTTTTAGAGTAATGCAATGCAATTGAACTGATCAGTTTAAAGGCCCTTTTGACAATTTAACTAAGCTATTTGAGCTTGGTTAAATTGAAGTCAGTTGAAAAACAAGATGGCGTTAGTTCCACATGGTCGGCTGACCATGGGCCTCCATGTTTAATTTTATGATACTTACTAAAATTTTGAGAAGTTCAAGAGTCAAATATTAAATGAAATAAGCAAATAACAATGAATGATGAAAGTGCACGCAATCCCCATGAATGAAAATGATTTCATTACGATATTCAATCATTTTCACTAAATGATAACTTCAAAGTCAGGCAAGATTTAATTTTTCCTCTTAGTGTTTAAGTTCTTAGATGACGCTGCAATTCAGCTTGAGGGTAACCATCGTTCCGAATTAGTCCGGACATTCATGATTACAATTTGAAGTCGCATTAGACTTGCCTTCTGCGCCTTTCCCACAATGTGGTTACCGTCAAAATGAGCGGGTAAACTGCTCAAGCTTGTGTAATCTTCGTCGCTAGAGTAACTTGCTTGCTAGTTAGCCTCTCGTTTAAGTTCCGCTACACTAATATGTGAAAACTCTTATGTATGTGCGATATTTCACAATTTTCTTGAGGTTCGCGTTGTAAAAACATAATAGCCAAGTTATCTCGGTAAGTAGGCAGTTGTCATGACAGGTTAAACCGTCTTCTGTCACCGTAATAACTCGTAAACTGTGCGGTTTACTTTTGCAACTTGTAAACGGATAATAAGTTATAATGGTCATTATTTTAAATAACTGATATTTACTGGCGAGGACGAAGAAGCCCGCGGTGTGTTGAATCACGACGGAACTTTGTAATCCAAGCGCTATTTTGATATAAAAGCAGTAGACACCAAAAGTGCTGCGATGGGTAGAGCATGGTGGAAAGTACCCTGGCAGGCTTGGAGCTTCAACTCTGCTGCCTCTTTAACAAAAAAACTACTATTTTTGCCACAGCATGAGTTATTCTTGTATCGATAATGATGGAGTATATTAACATTTTATTGATTTGACCATTGTCTGCCTATTCCCTTTATTTATTACCAACAAAGTACTTCGATGTACTCGCCATACCATTGAGGAATAGATGTTATTCAATTCAACATGGTCACTTCATGCCATGAGATCGCCATCAACCTTCAAACGACCATAAACAAACACTTCTATAGCTCGAACCAAAAGTAGCACTATTCTGAAACAACTCGCAATAAACTCGGCGCTATCGGAGGCTCACATCTTCGATCATAATGGCCGTAACTCACAGCGGTGTATTGTTGCACTTGTTACGAGTAGTCGGCTCTGTGAGAAAGAAACAGAATAAGTACAATAAATTACACAATTACTTGTTTGATTGTTTTGATTTTGTGTATTTTGCCGGCCACACCTAAAATTCTTGTTAATTTTGAAACTGTAAGGGTGTTAAGCAAAACCGTGTAAATTAACAATGCTTTGGTTTCAGTATATCATCGTGGTTGTAGGTGGTTCGAAAGAGTTACCGCGGCCCCGAAACCCAAAGGGCAAAAAGAGGAACATGGATGGGTTTTAGTCGGTACAAAACTGTCACTTCCTCTCGCTTCTTCCAGAGCGGGAGAAGTTACTTGATGATATCCATTGTCCCCTCAACATAATATGTTGGTTTTACGACGAGCGACTGCTTATTTGAACATACATGAAACGGTGAGACTATATTCCTTTTTACCAGCTCTAGTTGAGCACTTAATTTTGAAAACAAGTCGTCTTCCGAATTGTGTGTTCTAAGGATTACAGCTAATTCGAGGTCTCGCGGTACTTGTCAATGCAAGTTGCATAGAAATTGCAGCATTATCCTGGTTTCTTGCCACGGTCAGTTACTCAGTGTTAATGTCATTTACTCTGTTTACAAGCAAATTAAATGGAATCTAACCAAAAAGCTGTAAAACGTCATAGAAAAAATGTGAGTCTTGGTGACGTTTTAACCTAAATCTTTAGCTTCTGCTTAGTCTTTTCCCAACTAAGTTGGGGTCAACTACCAGTCTAACAGAATGCAGCTGAATACCAGTATTTTACAAGGAGCGACAGCTTATTACTATCACCCAGTTAGTAACAATATTCCTTAGGGCTGATTTTTCAATAGTCAGATAACTTTTATCTAAACAATAAAAATGGCGGTTTGACAGCTTATCTATAGAAAATATGTCAAACCGCTATTTTTATTCCTCCGATAAAAGTTATCTGACTATTGAAAAATCAGCCCTTAGACTGGTTGTCAGACTTACGGGCTGACTGTCTACTTAGACTGACTACAATAACTGACTGTCAAAGATCTAGAATTTACTGCCGGGACTTATGAGTAAACATGCTCAGAGGTAAGGTGGAAACTCGGTATGTGATGGGTGCGAACCAACTTAGGCATGTACTTAAGTCTGAAGATGAATGGTGATAGTGAATCGAGGGTCTGTTAATATTTAATCATGTTCTCTAAATTGTTAAGTTTGATGTCTTGTACTACCAGCAACCAGATGGTAATTCCAATTTAATTCGCGGGGTCTCGTCTGCTACAATATCTTTGGATGAAACATACTAAGTATACAGCGTACATACGACCGAATTTAAAGTTTAGACCGATTTACAAAATTACAGTGATTGCTCTAATCACATAGCGTCTGCGAGTACTTCCTGGATAGAGTTCCCACAAGAAGCGGTATGTACTATAATTTAACACTAACATACACTTCATACATAGCACTTACTTTACTATACTAAGCGTTTTCCGCGTTCACTTTTTAAATAACGCAGGAAAGTTACATAGAGCCTTGCTGGCGGTTGCAATGCGGACTCTTTATTTCCGAGACTTCTTTCTGCGTAATGAAGTTTTTTGTATCTTTTTAGTATTCCGTACCCAAAGGGACCCACCCTATTACTAAGACTCACTCCGCTGTCCGTTCGTCTGTCCGTCTGTCACCAGGCTGTATCTCACGAACCGCGACAGTTTGAAATTATCGTAGATGATGAATTCTGTTGTCGATTTAATTTGTTCTCTGCGGAGTCAGCGTAATTCAAAATTTCTTACGGTTTTTGCGAATTGCAGGTCCGGGTTAGGTTTTTTATTAAAATATGATAACAAATATTCCGTTTTAGAGTTCTTATGATTAAAATCATCTATACAACCCTATAGTATGCCCATGCTCATTAATGTTTTTTTCATGAAATAGTCATGAAATGTGATTATTATGAACTCAGAGGATTAAAATCAAAATCAAGTCTTTTAATCAAATTAGGCTGATAATCAGCACTTTTTGATGATTATAATTACGTAAATACATAGGTACGTGTTACGGTCGCGATCCATATTTTGGGTACAACACGACACTGACAAATAAAATTGCAAAACACCTAAGAAAATTTGAATTTAGCGGTCTACCCTAACGCTACATCCTACATCGTAGAAACGGATTTATAAGGCTATAACATAATCATCTACTAATTAAAAAGCTATCGTTCGTGTTCTTATAATGAAGTCGTGCCAACAGGAAATAGATGCCTATCAGCTTAAGAAGATGATTAAAGGTTTAACTTTATGATCTCATCAAAACGTTATTTAAACGTTTCTTATTATAATTAAGTTCAGAGATCATACTAACTGATGAAGGCTTGGTTTGTATAAAATGCAATAATGGTCTCCCCATCCCCTACGTGTTATTTTTGACCATGCTTAACAATTAAGCATTAAATCTGAGAAATCAGGTTTGGGTTCCGCATCCAAAGGGTAAAACGGGACCCTATTACTAAGACTCCGCTGTCCGTCCGTCTGTCACCACGCTGAATCTCATGAACCATGATAGTCAGACAGCCGAAAATTTGACAAATAATGTATCTCTGTTGGCCCTATAAAAACCAATCCTTACTTCCTTATCCTTACTAATATTATAAAAGCGAAAGTGAGTTTGTTTGTTTGTTACCTCTTCACGCTTTAATGGCTAAACCGATTTTGATGATTTTGGTACAGAGATAGTTGGGAACCAGGAGACGGACATAGGCTATTTTTTTTAAAGTGTGATGTTAGGGAGAAAGAGGGAAGAAAAGGGAAAACTTAGCGTTGCTATTACAAATCAATAAGGCGCAAGGGGAACTGTGTTACTTGAGACATGATTTTTTGCCGTTTGTATAGACAATGGTACGGAACCTTTCGTGCGCGAGTCCGTCTCGCACTAAACCGTTTTTTGCATTCAATTTGATGGATAAACAGGTATTTTTTTTATCTGCTACCTATATGCTTTTGAGTAGTGCCTAATTATTATAACTATGTAAAGAGAGAGTGTAGTAATTGAACAATTACAATATTATAGGTGTACGTCTTCAATTTCTTTGAAGAAATACTTACCTCTTTAAGTTCAACAATCATTGTCCAGAAGACATTGTTTATGGTCAACAAAATTCAAATCGCTACCATAGACGAGCGATTATTTACAATTCAAAATTAATGTTTCCTTCTTTTTTTTTTATTTATTCAAAGGGTTTCGTTGCTTAGCGACCACATCACCCAGTGCAGGAAAAGTGTATCTTGTGTATAATGTGTGATTATGTGTGTCTAAGAAGACCTGAAGAGAAGAGAGTTAAGAATACCTTTCCATTTATGTACATACATACCTACAATCTATTTCTAATATCCTAGGTATCGTAATTATATTGCTACACTTTAAGTAGGTAAATAGTTATTATCGTAATGTAGTACGAATTTGAAATGGATTGCCAAGCAATGTTTGCTTTCTACTAGAGCACATATTTTTCAGTAATAGGTATAAACAATCCTACATATCCTATCATATCCCAGGTTAGTAAGTATGCAAAATTTTATCAAAATCCATGGAGCTACTAAAACGTGAAAAGAAAACAGGGACGTGAGACAGTTATATTATCTACTTACAATTTAGTAATCGTATGGACTATGGGCAATTTAGTTGGTCACGCTCATTATTGCTGATTATAAAGCCTGCATATATGCGGATGAAAAGACAAAGAGTGCATGCACCCTGAGTATCCTAACTGCTTTTTTGTTGTTGTTTATTTACAAATCAAAGGGTACCCGTCAGATAGAAATATAGTCATTAATTACACATGCAGTCACGCACGGCCCACAGATAACAACAACAACTACTTAATTCATGTATTATTCAAGCTAAGGTTGTTGCCTATCGTTTTTCTCGAAGTTTGTTCAATAGCCCCCCTCACACACCGATGTTCCGCGCTTTTTCTTTGACAATCAACAATCACTAATTGACCGTGTATGGGAGATCGGCTCAATGCCTGAGAACATCCATCTGTATTCATACACAAACAATCGATTGGCTTTACAACTGGTGACGGAACTAACTGACACTTCTTTATGCATGCATTGTGCGATTTTCATAATAATTTTAATTATGACCATAGTAGAAAATATTTTGGATTCAGAAATCACAATCTGCAATAACAGCAGTTTTTGAACTTCAAACAGGCCATTTTAGAAAATAAAACGAAATGTCAGATGATTAGGGTGGCCACGTAAAATGAACCTGTAGGACACTTTTGAAAAGATCTTGAGTTATTCAAATCAAACTTATAAGTGTGAAATTGATTTTAATTATTATTAAATCAGTAGTTCCAAAATCTTGTGCATAATATTCAATAGAACATTCTTGAAAGGTTATTATAATTGTGTTTTTGTTTTGTTCTACTGCTGTGAAATAACTCACAGTTCCTGATGCACACACTCACACCGCTCATTATCATTTTAACGATAAAAGTCAATTTATTGCCAACAGGTTTTGATTACACATTCATATAATGGCAAGCATATTATGTTACTATAGTAAGACGGCAGCACTTGTTTACTTTGAGTACAAGACAGCTGGATTCTTTATTAATATTGGAATGTTAAAGGAAAGAGAAATCATAGAAAACTGTTGGCTATTGCGCAAATGGAATTTAGCAAGTCTAAAAATTAGAAGCGCTCTCTTTACTTACTTTCGTTTTCTTTTGCATAAGACAAGGTAAATAGAAGACCTATAGGTGCAAACATTTTCTTCACATCGTACTACCACTTAAGTGTTCGGGGAAGAGCTAAGCAAGGTATGCAGAAAGTTCATCGAACGCAGTGTTTTGTAGGTTATGCAGAGTTTAACTTAGCAATATAATCCTTCAATGCTAAGAATGGCAAGATTTGGCTATTTCTTAGGAAGTCAATCATTTATTGTACATCTTATTGTTTTATGAAATGCCCCTTTAACTAGAACCTCATTGACTTCGCTGGTTTCTAGTGAGTTTGTTTTTTAAATAATAAAATTTCAAAATTCAAAAAACATATATTGCACAACTGGGCAAATAATAGGCAATCATTACATAATTTGAACATTCCTGAACTCATGTACCAACTAACCGCAATTGGTTTCATAATACTACAAGCATGGATCAAGTTAAAAGATTCATATTCATAATATTTATCGTGTCCCATTATTTTCAGCGATTTCTAAGAAATTACAATAAACAAGTTATTATGAGATGTGACTGGCCCTAAGCTCGGCTCTTGCATACAAATGGCCTTTTCGTAATAGATTGCCTAATGTCACATCTTCAACCATAATAAAGGCAAACATTGAGTAATGGTTCCGTATGGAATATCTTATTTCATAGTATTTTATAAATGCTTTGTTTTGGCCCACATATGGAATTAATCTACCCATTGTTTTATTTTTGGGCTCATTTTTATAAGTGAACTTATTTTAAACAATCCCGACTTGAAACTGTGACAGTTCTTGTTAAGACACTTCTTTGACCCAATGGAAACCAAAACAGTTACGTATGCAAAGTTCTATTTAGCGTATTTTTTTTACAATTTTAATGAGTTCCGTTTCCATTTCGCACGGTACCCAAGGAACAGGCGCGAGGCAGGCAGGTAGGCATACGTGATATCATCTCGGCGGCGCGCGAGGCGTGGTGGAGAAGATTAACGCGACTCCGTTTTACATAAACTAGTCGGTTACATAAGAGAAAGTGGTTAAACTTTTGGTGAATAACAAAATTTACACATGACGCTACGCTAGCAAAAAAGTGGTATGTAATGTTTTAAGTTGCTATGGTGACAGAAAAGAAAATATTGCAGTATAGGCTTCGAATATTATTCTGATTACTTGCGGAGTACCCTAATCACATGCATAGTTTCTGGACGTTTAATGTTATCTTTGCTTTATAAAACTAAGGCACTAAGCCTAAAATGTATTCAAATTTAAATCGTATGGATTCATGGCAATCTCAGTCAGTAGTCACGCCGCCTAACACAAACAACACGTAAACATTATATTTGCACAAATGTTTGGTTAGTAGAATATATCAATAATACATGACTCAAGTGATTATTTGTGATAATTACGTAATGCTCCACGGATCGCAGGTACCTCATAAAGCAAAGGTGTTTAAAAAACTAGGCTTTTGTGCTAGTTTTAGGGTTCCGTAGTCAACTAGGAACCCTTATAGTTTCGCCATGTCTGTCTGTCCGTCCGTCCGTCCTCGCTTAATCTCTGTGACCGTAAGCACTAGAAAGCTGAAATTTGGTACCAATATGTATATCAATCACGCCGACAAAGTGGTAAAATAAAAATTGGAAAAAAATGTTTTATTAGGGTAGCCACCCTATATGTAAAGTGGGAAGTGATTTTTTTTTAATTTCAACCCTAACGTGTGATATATTGTTGGAAAGGTATTTAAAAATGAATAGGGGTTTACTAAAATCATTTTTTGATAATGTCAATAATTTCGGAAATAATCGCTCCAAAAGTAAAAAACAATGTGTCCCCCCCCCTCTAACTTTTGAACCATAAGTTTAGAAAATATGAAAAAAATCTGAAAAGTAGAACTTTATAAGGACTTTCTAGGAAAATCATTTTGAACTTGATTGACACACCAGTTTTTGTACAAAAAAGACAAAAAGTTGTATTTTGTACAACTTTTTGTCTCTTTTGTACAAAAACTGTTGGAGCGCCTACCGCGGAACGTGCAACATTGCACGCTCCTCCACCTTTAAACTCATAAGTGGGAACACTTATTGTGACGGACGGGAAACTACGGAACCCTACACTGAGCGTGGCCCGACACGCTCTTGGCCGGTTTTTTTTTTATACTTGCTGGGCTAAAAAAGGCTGTGTTCTTTAAAAGTATTTGTGTAGCTCGTGTGCAAATCCTTACTAATATTATAAAAGCGAAAGTGAGTTTGTTTGTTTGTTTGTTTGTTACCTCTTCACGCTTTAATGGCTAAACCGATTTGGATGAATTTTGGTACAGAGATAGTTGGGAACCAGGAGACGGACATAGGCTAAATTTTATTTAAAAAAAGTGGGATATGAGGGAGAACGAGGGAAGAAAAGGGAAAACTTAGCGTTGCTATTACAAATCCATCAGGCGCAAGAGCAAAAACTGCAGGTCTGCTTGGTGTGTTATACCGAATTTAACGCGAGCGAAGCCGCGGGCGAAAGCTAGTGTTTAATAAGTTTCGTTAGTACGGCTGATCAGAAAAGAGATGAATCCAAGGCACAGAGGTAGAGCTGGGCCAGCTTAATTAATTATGACCGTCTCGTTGTCGTAGAATTTAAGTACTTCGAAAAGCTACGACAATGATGTTTTTTTTTCATGCAGTTTATTCTAAGTATTGGAAAATTCAATGAATACTGTGATCTGTTAAGTAAATTGATAACTTTGTGTTTCCAAACGTGTTTATGCGTGACAAGAATTACTAAGAAACTAAGCATGTTTTTATTTTTTCAATAGTTTTCTGAAGAATTTCTTGTTTTTTTTCCAAAATCCATATACAAATGTTGTAATAGTGTGTATCTACAAGCAATTTTATATACATATTATTTCAATTATTTTAAACACTTTACTGCAAGAATTAGTAACATGTTACTCAACAGTCCTTCACATTGCTTTAATTATTTTTTAAGTAAAATTTGCACACAATATGTCGCAACTTCAAAATAATAATGTCGTATCCTGTATTATTCATCAAAAATCATGGCCAATACGTTTCTCTTTTGAACTTCGAATGCATGTGCCAAGAAAAAACCAACTTATTGACCATAATGTAGGTTTGTTTTTTTTATTCTTTTTGCCAGTAATAGGTCTATAGCCGTCTAAATTCGACCTTCATAGCGCATTTAAGTTAATTATGAGAATGCCTTGTTCACTAATAAATTAATTCATAGGTATGATTTTCGCTCTGAAATTAAAAATACTAATGCAATATGCAGTAATTACTTTAAAAAGAAGTCTAATTAATCCACTTTCAAATTACTTCCATAATTCTAATGAGTTGCACTTTCTAACATTTTAATTTTTGTTAAAAGTAGTGTTGGGTTGAAACTCACCTTTCCAAGTAGAATCCAGTTAGAATGTCGATATTTCTTAATCAAACATTCGCAGCTACAGTTAAACGAAATCAACTATCCATAACAAACAATCATGGGATGCGAACCCGTTTCCACGTTATGAAATTCCTTTCCTTTCCAATATTCACTGAGTTGACTCAAATTCTCAAATTCGATATTTCACAACAAATCCTTCAAATTATCGATTAATTTAACAATATTAATCGATATTTACACTCACTCAAGTCTTTTTTTTTAAAATTTAGAAACGTTCACTTCGGCGTCACCGCGCATGCGCACAACAAACAAGCGTTTCTTCGATGTCGGCGTGACTGTCTGAGCCAATCGGCGAGTTGCATTCTCCGAAGATCGAGTTATTACACAAACGAGTTTGAATGGTCGTCAGCTGTCGTAAATAAGCTACGCTGTGTATACGTTCTTGTAGAACCGGCTAATACGATTGTTTCTTAATGTCTACAGCGAGAAAGCAATCTTATGCCAAAGACTTAAGATTCAGAATATGTTTGTGCTCGTATTTATTTTCTTGAAGTGTTGACATGAGATTGCTATAGGAAATTGATATTACAAGTAGGTTTCTTAAGATTTATATTTATTTAACAGGTTACGAATGAATGAGACTATAAATGGGAGATATTTTGAGTTTTATATCTCTCACAATAGTGGTTAAAATGGCATGTTTATGTTAATGCTGAGTTGATCACCTTAGAAGAAATGCTGTGGCCTCGAGTGGTATGTGCAGTGCATAGTTGAGTGGCCCGAAAGCGCGCGCAGAATCTTGATATTTTATCATGGCACGTGATGTAACACCTGCTGAACTTTTCTTTTGTTTCCCAATTCATGACTGTGTTGTATTTATAAAATGATTTTATCAAACATACGATAATATATTATTTTCAAATTAACTTTATTTTCTTACAAGATTCTATTTCTATACCTAATAACATCTAGGAGCGCAAAGCGCACCTTATTGAATCTTATCAAAGCAAGCCTTATATTATAGCAATTACACAACGGGATTAAAATAAAGAACTTTGGTCTGCTTCAAAAGTCAAAAAAATCTTACGAGACTACTTTATTTATTAAATTAAAAGTTTTCGTTTCTTTACTTGGCTACTCCTCGCTAGGTGGCGTTAACCTAAATAAATGGCATTACTGTTAAAATTCTACAGGATACAAAACAAAGATATTGCGCAACGTTCATATTCATCAGAATAATCGAATCCAATCACATTTGTAGCATTCTTTAGGTCTCAGGCCAATGAGTCACAAATGCGCCTAGAATAGAAACCAGTTACTGTCACTCACGTAGTTGGTTTGGTAGGGTATCATTCACTTCCGTCAACATACGTGACCAAGCGCGTAATGAGGCGTTGATAATATTAAACTTAGCGACTAATAACTTTGCAAATACTGTTAATTACCTGCCTAATGTCTACTTCCGTGATTATATAATGTGAAGATGTAAGCAATACCTTAAAAGAGAAATTAGTTAACTATTATCTTGTGAATGCTTAAAAATTATGAGGTGTGAACACTAAATTACGCGGCTTGTCAATTTTTGCGGATAAATTTTCTGCACGCAATTGTTCTTTTGCAATGATTTACCATCGACGCTGCATTATTCATAGATATCTGGCGATCAGCTTGTTTTTATATATTGATAGGTAGCTGTCCTGTGCAGTTTCACCCGCATCTTTAGTTACTGCCCCGCTCCTGTGGGTAGTTCCAAGACTTATTGCTGGTCCTGGCAACTTCTCCATTGGCCATTCAGTTTAGACATCCAAGGTAAGCATAGGAAACACTGGCGTGAAGATCTCAGCTCGTTCTTTGATTTTTAGGGAATGTAAAAAATCATGTTGGAATAAAAAAACAGCCTTTCGTAGGTATTCATTTATTCTATCATACAAATTCTATTTAGAGAGAATCCTATTAAATATCACACTCACAACGTATATTATGTGTCATGCTCTATACTTAGTTTCAAATAAAATGCAACAGTTAGGTCTGACTTAATACAATATGACGCCAAAAATGAGATCATACAATTTAGAATTCAATGTTCGTACGAAAAATTAAACAGTTTGGTCACCTAGTTTTGCTGATGGCTTAAGGAGCGAAGCGCTGCTGGTCAAGGTAATACTCATAGGTATGTCAATGTTGGTGCAATTATTTTAGTTGTTATTTACAATGATTTCCCACCTGCCTGGATAATTTGATTGAAGTGTACGATCAGCCGATCATTAGTTGTATCAATTTGACTGTGACAGTGCTTCTATGTTATAGTAATGAGCGGTTTTATTGGTGGAAGTGTACCACTAATGTGTGATTTACTGTACTTTATTCATCGAAATTCTTGTTATTTATTTTTATCAAACTGTGTAATGTTCAAAGAAAAATTATCTTATAGGCCGCCTGTTCGTAATCTTTGACTTGAAAAAATATTACTTCTAGAAGTCAGTGAAACAAAAGTCACAGACTTCCGGAAGTTAAATTTATTTGGAAGTCGGTTTCTTTTTACAAAAAAAAGTATTTCAGCCTTTTTAGTTGCGGTATGATGGTATCTCACACAAATTATTTTAGATTACTTATTTTCCATTACTACTAAAAGATATAAGCATATCATCCATATATATTTTAAAACATACGTATTATATATAAGATAACTCATAATCTACCAAAGCAATATAGATACAATTGATATGGAAAAATCGCGTAACAAACTTACAAAAAAAAACAGTCTAATCGAGAACTTCATCCTTTTTTTAAGTAGAGCTATGATTTCAGTAGGTTAATTATCATAATCTGATAAAACAAGTTCTTTATATGCTATGGCATACACTGCCATAAAAAACCTGATAATTTGTAGTAAACCCAAGAATTTTTTATTTTCGTGATGTGAAAGCTTTATGTAATAATGGTAACTCGTGTTTTAAAGACATGGCTGGGCTCCTCCACTTGTCTTATATGTATTTCTAACGCTTTGGCTTTTATGCCAATATAAAAAAGTAGAAATTCATTTAGTTTTTGTTAGATGAATTACATTTTTTTCTTGTCCGTGGCAAGTCAAGCATTAATAAAATTACTTTCAGTAAATTAATCTGTACTTTTCAAAGCTATCTGAATGTGAACAGTTGTATTTTCCATGTGAACTACTACAAATTAAAAATACATACTTACTTCACATAATTATTTACTTATTAACTTACACATAAAATAAGATTATACTGAACTTATACACATATAGGAATAATATGTTTGTACTAAAATCTACTTAAAGTATAAATAAATATAGTGAATAATACTCTTAAGTAACCATAGGAATAAACTCGACATACACGACTAGATGCACACAATTTTAACGCAAAATATATAATTATACACACTCAAATATTCGAACTAATAAACTCGATACTCACAAAAAAATAAAGTGAGTTTTTTTGTCATTTCATAAAAAACGACATGCATGAACTTATTTCAAATATAATTTATTTAGATCAATCCGAATGATCTAAACTCCATTTAACATTGTAAAACATTTAATACTGTGAAAATTTTCAATTTAAACCAATTTCTTAGTATTAACTAGACTGGTTAAACGAGGGACAAAATTTAAGTGAATATAGTGCTCATTAATATGAACAACTTGTATTATGATCAGCTAGAAAATCAAGGAAAACTTAATGCATTCAACTCCATCAATTTATGTTTGCATAACTCTACGTAACATACCCAGTACTAACTGGATTGTGGAGGTCAGATGGGCAGTTGCTTCATGTAAAATGCTGGTAGTAGCTGGATCCAGTTAGACTGGAAGCCAACCCCAACATAGCTGGAAGAAGGCTCGGCAAACTCTACAATTCATAGAGAAGAGTTGAGGGTCTAATATGGCCGCTTTTAGGTTAATCATATGAATTACGCTACCTTTCGTAATATGGTCCGAAAGTGACCATTCACAATATTAACTGCGTCTGTTACCATTTTAAGAATTTTATCGTTATTCACATTATTATGCCATAATGATTTAAGCGGCCATTTTACACCCTGATTATTTTTTTAAATTCATATTCCGGATTTGACCATAGACAAAATGCATAATTCATATGTATGAGTACTACAATCCCTAAGTTTGACCCTCGTTTAACCAGTCATAGTGCAAGTTAATTGCAAGTGATAATTAACGTTATATAATCTATGTTCTACCATGAGGACTGAGGACTATGTGTCTACAAATATATCAAGTCCTACACATAAATATGACTTATATCTATGATATCACACTAAAGTTTATAAGCTCCGCAGAGATATTTTCACACAATTTTCAATTTTATCTCTATTAAATGATACCTATAATCTAATAATAAATGTGTGTACTTTTGGACATCTGCTTACCCCTTTGGATATATAGGCGTGATGTGAAGTTATAACATTGAACTAAGTATAGTTTTGAATAACAAGTTTGATAATAGACATATCCCTTTTATTGGAATTTAAAATAACAAAAATAATAACTTTAGAATAACGTATAATAAAGAATAAATTACATTTAAAAACGTACAATAAAATAACTTACAAACTTAAAATATTTCTAAAATTAATTACGGGATCTCTACTCATCTATTTCATTATAAGCTGAACAATAGTTTATTTCATATTTTTCTTTATCAGATATAAATGTAGGAATATTGATTGTACTATATAGATCTAACATATACTGTGAAATTGTGAGATTATTATTGTGGCTTTTGAATTTAATGCGTATTTTTTTATATAATTATAAAAAAAATTTTGCTCCTCCCTAGGAATTAATCAATGACCCAACATATTCAAAATCCATATAACACCTTCTACACACTCTCACTACAATGTACTAGACTGCCCCGTTTAAGCCATTGGTCCAGCGCCTGATCTCTCCCTGGTTATCGGAATAATGTCCGATGGGACTATGAGAATACCTTTTTCTGCACTCACTTGTGCACTATACCACACATTCAATACATCATTTCCAACGTCCCATATAAATGGTCATAAATATAAAATTACACATCAATTTTCCTGTTTTGTCCAACTTTCCTCTCGCAGGTCTGATGGAAGTAATTTCTAATAGCAGTACCTTTGTGCTCTTGTCTTAATGAAATGTCCTGTAAAGTATTTTGTGTGTGCATTAATAAATGTAGTGAGTAAACCTATTTGGCCTGCTAAATTAATACCTGTCATCAATACAAATAAGTTTTGCATAAGACCAAGTTTTCTGAAGCGTCACGTTTCAGAGATAAACCATGCCTCATAGAAAAATAGCGACTTGTTCGCCTTCGCACAGCTGCGATTAGATACTAATATTATACATATATATAAACCTTCCTCTTGAATCACTCCTATCGCTGAATGAAAAGTGCATAAAATCCATTGAGTAGTTTAAAAGACACGGCATTTTTTTTACATCTGTGGTTCTTTGCATGTTGTTCGTGTAGTGTTCAGGTATTGCACTTTTGTTTTTTTAGGGTTTCGTTCTCCCTATTACCATGAACCAGGATAGTTGCCATTTTCGCAGATGATGTATTTCTGTTGCCGCTATAACAAATACTAAAAAAACAGTAAAAAATAAATATTCAAGGGGCATTCGACTTGCACTTGGCCGGGTTTTTTAATAGGATGTATGAAATGATGTACCGAATACGTGGAAACCGCTTGATGAGGCCCACCGACAGCTGATCTCCGCTGAGATTGTAACCGGTCAGCAGTCCACTACAGCGGCGGTACAACGTTGAGCGCACCACGTGACAGCTAGTCGGGCACGGTCCAGCTGTCGTATATGTACTGCCAGTCGATGTGCTTGAAGTACGGGTGGCGCTTTATCTCTTCGATGCCGTCTTTGCCGGAGCCTAGGCGTTCTGATGGCTCGTACGTCAGGAGCTGGAATGTGGAGAAATTCTATGTTAATAGTGTTAAATATCAACAACATTGTATGATTTGACTGATGGTCTATAACTGACCATCAGTCAAATATAAGAAATAATTTTGGAAAAATATACTTTGGAGATTTGATCAAGGAGAGATTGTTAGTTCGCTACAAAAACAAGCAAACAAACACAGAATTTTGTCAAATACTTCAATACATTATTATTTATTTTTGCTTTGTCATTAATTGGAATAATTTTATTGGATTTTATGTGTGAATTTATTCGAGAATTTTACTATACATATACAACGTGTAACGGAAAGGGTATATACATATCAAGAGCAAGGCTTCTTCAAGGCTTATCAAACGATATCGCAAGGGTTTCAGCTAAATATTAAAAAAAAAAAAAAAAAAAAGAAAAAAAAAAAGAAAGAAAAAAAGAAAGAAAGAAAGAAAAGAAAGAAAAAAAAAAAAAAAAAAGAAGCCTCGCTATTGGTATGTATATACCCTTTCCGTTACATCCTGTATATACCTACTAAAGTCCTCTGTTACTAACATTATATGGTCAATTTTAATTTTGTCTAAAATAAATGAATTTAATTATTTTTTATCTTTCAAAGGCTGTACCAAGCCCGGTCGCAATTTGTCCGTGATTGCTTACCTTGTAAAGTATCAGATAGGGCAAGCTCCCAAACAAAAACTTTTTTAGGGTTCCGTGCCTCAAAAGGAAAAAGCGGAACCCTAGGGAAATCATAAAAAAACTTCTCCCACTCTGGGCGGAGCGGGGGGAAGTGTCAGACTTTTACTCTTAACTAAAAACCCATCCATGTTCCTTCTTTTGCTCTTTATGTTCCGGGGCCGCGGTATCTCTCTAACCCTTATAGGATTATTTTATCTGTCTATCTATTAGTATAGAGTTGAAATTAAACCATTGGTGCCTTTTTTTTCGGATGGGAATTCATCTAATGACTTCCCCCGCCCCGGAGCGGGGGGGCATGTCAGACTTGTACTGACTAAAACCCACCCATGTTCCTTCTATTGCCCTTTACGTTCCGGGGCCGCGGTATCTCTTTCGAACAACCCGCAACCCCGGACCATTGGTGCCTTGGAGTTGTGAAAAAATAAACCCACTAAGTCTACGTAGTTAAAAGATATGGCCGTTTATGTCTAGTTTGTATGGAACCCTCGGAGTGCTATAATTTTTAAATTTTATTATATTTTGACTAGATCAAAGTAATAGGTTAGTCAGATATAATTTGCAGAATATTCCCGTTAAAATCCCTTTCTGGCCTTTCTCTTAATTGCACCCAAATAAAAAAAAAAAACAGAAAATCCAATTAAATGGCCTATAAAAATATCCCTCATTCATGCACAAGGAAAACTAATACTTTATTCTACCATGTTTTAATAAGGACATTTTATTATACACAATAACATAAACAATATTGTCGTTATTATAATATAGCAAAACGTTTTAAACCTAGATAAATAACAATACTTCTTTCGGCAAAGAAGACAAAACCTCCAATTTACTTTTGCCTCTACGAAAAACACAAAAAGATATATGTGGCCCATGAGGGGATCGAACCCGCGACCTTCGCGTTATTAGCACGACGCTCTAACCAACTGAGCTAATGGGCCGACGTGTGTGGCGTCGAAATACGGTAGTACGTCACTAAACCTTCCCATAACGTATCCCTATTGATTAACTTCAAGGGTTGGGTAGTCAACAAACATTTTATTATTAACAAAACTCTTCTTTGTTCAAAGATAACAATATATATTACGTACTACCGATTCACACACTATTGTTTGCTTCCGTTTGAATTTCAAAAACAATCATTTGAACTGATCCGGTATTTTTTTTATAAATACGCTTACTATTTTTTAATAAAAGTAATATTGTATAGTAAATAAATAATAGTAATATTGTATAGTAAATAAACTTTAGAAAAAAAAATGCAAAAAGCCAACGTCACGCGGTGTTCCCAGGCGGTCACCCATCCAAGTACTGACCGCGCCCGATGATGCTTAACTTCGGTGATCGGACGAGAACCGGTGTATTCAACGTAGTATGGACGTTGGCGAAAGACTGGACGAAATAGTAGACTAGTTTACACGTCGATACTGAGGGCATAGAGTTAGCCGATAAAGAAGCATTTTATCACCAAAGCCTGCTATTGGTTGGCATAATAGTTATACTGTTAAGATCATAAACACAACAATTTATTCAAATAAACGATTTAATCCGATCCAGTACCTACCCAGAGCGGCTGAGAGTATTTATTTAAGATAACTGCTATGAATTGAAATCAAATTTAGAATGCATGGAATTTGTTTTTAATGCAAAGTTTATAAATAAACTTGTTTGTTGGCTATATTCTGGTAGGTCAATGGTTTGTATAGCATTTATATACTGATGTGTACTACATCAGAATATAAACTTATTATTTGGCAAAATAATTATGCTGCTAAGATTAACACAAATTCCATGCATTCTAAATTTGATTTCAATTCATAGCAGTTATCTTAAATAATTAGTCACTAATACTTTATAAATACTCTCAGCCGATCTAGGTAGGTACTGGATCGGATTTTGGGATGGGGCAGTAACTACAGGAGTATCCTTACCGTTCTAGTACGTATTCACTCATAGATTCTGGTAAAACTGAGGAAATCAGCATGTTCTAGAGATATTTCTCGACGGCAAGTTAAGTCAAGTCAGACAAGAGCCCATGGGCGGCATAAAAAATCTCTAGGTTAGGCACTAACAAAATGATAAAAAAGAATCAACATCACATTAATACCCGTTGTTTTCAGGCTTCTGACTATACGTCTTTCTTCATCTTTCTCTTTCTCATGTATAATCATAACATGAATAATGTAACAATGATATTGTAAAAAACATGATTTTTAAAAGAGTGTTTATGGAGTTTCTTGCCCATTTATCTCCATAGAGATCTACGCTTTAAAATGGAAAAGTACAGCACTATCAGAAATTATTATGCCCCATAACTAATACTGTAGCTGCATTTTCTTGTTGTTAACAATCAAATGTGCCCGTTTTGGTTCAATTGAAAGAAATGCTTTGAGTTTAAGTTAACAAGGAAATAGGATAATCTTCACACACACTTTTTTGTTGCTAATCGAAATGATTATTTTTTCGGTCTATATTTATTGCTGCAGTCAATCCGTATCCATCATTATAAAGTTAGTAGTAGTTTAATTTCAGAATAAATGTAACTACGGCAGTTTTTTTTTGACGATTTCCGTCTTTTCCAGGCAGTCAAACCTCAGTACGTTTTATAGTTTTTGATCCTTACAAGACACAAGATTGATTAGTACCCAAAAAAATGTATTGCATATAATATTGCGCCTGTTATCTGACAAGGCAAAACTCTTTTTCCAAAAGTTCTTTTTTTTTATAAAATTAACTTTTTCTCAAACATGCTTAGAAATTTGAACATTATTTTGACAATCTTCTTCGAGATAAATATAAATTGCTGTACTGGCATGTATTTGTCATGCGAGCAGCGGTCGGCAATAATTGTAAGAAAATCCATATAAGTCTTGTTTTAGCGGCCAAATAAATTAATTTACTCAAAAATGCATGTATAATGTTGTCATTATTTTGACAACCTTGTTTGAGCAAAGTCGACCTTGCCGTTCTGTTTCAAGGAGCGGCCGGCAAAGTTTTGCTGGCCGCTCTAACAGGCCGGCAATGTTTTGCCGACCGCTATTTTGACGTTTCAACGTTTTAAAAAATCAATTCCAAAAAGATTTTATTTAAAACACAGCTGTTTGTACGTACGTCTAAAGGTAAAAAAAAGATTTAAAATTCTAGTTAATTAATATATTTTTTATTTAAATTACTTGCTGGTTTTATTTAGATTAGGTACTTGCATTTTTGAGTAAAGCACTATACAAACCTTGACCCACAATGACTGCTTCGCTGGTCACGCTATGATTGCCTCGAGCTAGCCTAGCTACGCTCTAGGCCTTTCAGCTTGGCCATCATTGCAGCCCTTGCTGTCCTCGCTGTAAAGGCCTCGACCTACGGTCTCGGCCTTTATCTCAGCTCGTCCGTCAAGTGCTGCACGCTGACCACGCTGTGTCGGCCTGGAGCTGCGCTACGCTGCGCTGTCGGCCATCATCAGCGCGACCAGCAAAGTAATCATTATAGACCGCGGCAGTAATGTACTAATGTTAACTCATCTGTCGTGTAGTACGTAATTTAAAAATGGAACGATCTTTTACTCCGAAACATGGCAACCAAGGAGGAACTTTTCAAATTAGTAAGTTTTATTTAAATTTCGAACTCATGGGTGGGTAAAAAAATATTAGTGTTCGTTGATGAATTAAAAGTTCTGCCTAGGTACTACTTAGTATTATATTATATTTTAAGTCATTTACTAAACAAAAATGTGGCGTGTAAATAAAAGTCGCACAAAAATGCAAAAAGCCAACGTCACGCGGTGTTCCCAGGCGGTCACCCATCCAAGTACTGACCGCGCCCGATGTTGCTTAACTTCGGTGATCGGACGAGAACCGGTGTATTCAACGTAGTATGGACGTTGGCGAATGCCAAGACGAAATTTTAAAGCAATATCCAAAATATTTGAGCTCCGGGCATGATGCCAAAAAGACTGCTGTTGTTTAGCAAAATTATATGCGAATAAATAATGAAATTTGAACAGAGTGTTAAACTTTATAAAAATTATTAAAACTTTTTGGCACACCCAATTCTCTCATTGCTACTAACTTGATAAGTATCTATATATGTATTCTACCAAAAACAAACTGATTTAACAAATGAATAAATGGAATATAATAGTACATTACTGCCGCGGTCTATAATGACTACTTTGCTGGTCGCGCTGATGATGGCCGACAGCGCAGCGTAGCGCAGCTCCAGGCCGACACAGCGCGGTCAGCGTGCAGCACTTGATGGACGAGCTGAGATAAAGGCCGAGACCGTAGGTCGAGGCCTTTACAGCGAGGACAGCAAGGGCTGCAATGATGGCCAAGCTGAAAGGCCTAGAGCGTAGCTAGGCTAGCTCGAGGCAATCATAGCGTGACCAGCGAAGCAGTCATTGTGGGCCAAGGTTTGTATAGTGCTTTACTCAAAAATGCAAGTACCTAATCTAAATAAAACCAGCAAGTAATTTAAATAAAAATATATTGGAATTGATTTTTTAAAACGTTGAAACGTCAAAATAGCGGTCGGCAAAACATTGCCGGCCTGTTAGAGCGGCCAGCAAAACTTTGCCGGCCGCTCCTTGAAACAGAACGGCAAGGTCGACTTTGCTCAAACAAGGTTGTCAAAATAATGACAACATTACATGCATTTTTGAGTAAAGAATCTTTGTGGGTGCAATCAAGGTTAATGGCCTATCAGACAGCACATTAACAAGCCAAAGAGTATTATTCTTACCTGCGTGAGTAGTGATTGCACTTCTACCGGCAGTCCGTCTGGTAGGTGCAGTATCGTGTGCGACGTGAACACACTGCGGTGGTAGTGCGACAGCGGCTGAAATAGTCACGACGATCGTTGTAAGACATTTTGTCAATATAATGGTTGTCGTCACGGAGTAAGGCCCAAAAACTATGGCTTTACGATTTGGACTCGTTCTTGATTGGCAAGAGGAGGCAAAACAGCGAGAGCGCTGGAAAGGAATGGGGAGGCCTTTACTCAGCAGTAGGACAAAATAAGCTAAACAAAAAATAAATGGTTGTATAAAGATTTCTTTTTTGTTTTGGTCCTGGGAACCTACAACCTAACCCTGGGTCCTAGTTTAGGAGATATTGGAGGACAAAGTTATAACATTTTTAAAAGTTTAAAAATACAGGTTTTTAATTTTTACTTGAAAATACCTCCGTGTATCTTACTGAAAATCACGGCCAAAAAAATGGCGTTTCCCAGCAATAATTTTTACGTACATTTACTTAGTTTGATGTTCAGTATGCTAAGTTGACGGTTTCGTGAAGGGTCCGTTTACACCTTCTATACTCGCTCCTATTACATAGAACGTTCACATAACTTTCGAAATGTACATATGTACACACGACGGCACATCAACCTATACAAAACCATTTTAACCTGATCTCTACTATGGTGTGCGATCCGTAGTAGAGAGATCAGGTTATAATAGTTTAGAATAGGTTGACCTGCCGTCATGTGTAAGGTATACCTCTGCCTACCCCTTCGGAGATTACATGCTTGTAGTACCGTTACTCACCACGCCACACACGAGCTCGTACAGCACGGCCCCCACGCTCCAGTAGTCGCACGCCCGCTCCAGCTGTGCGCTCTGCTCCAACGTGTTCCCGTACAGCTTGTAGTACCGTTACTCACCACGCCACACACGAGCTCGTACAGCACGGCCCCCACGCTCCAGTAGTCGCACGCCCGCTCCAGCTGTGCGCTCTGCTCCAACGTGTTGCCGTACAGCTTGTAGTACCGTTACTCACCACGCCACACACGAGCTCGTACAGCACGGCCCCCACGCTCCAGTAGTCGCACGCCCGCTCCAGCTGTGCGCTCTGCTCCAACGTGTTCCCGTACAGCTTGTAGTACCGTTACTCACCACGCCACACACGAGCTCGTACAGCACGGCCCCCACGCTCCAGTAGTCGCACGCCCGCTCCAGCTGTGCGCTCTGCTCCAACGTGTTGCCGTACAGCTTGTAGTACCGTTACTCACCACGCCACACACGAGCTCGTACAGCACGGCCCCCACGCTCCAGTAGTCGCACGCCCGCTCCAGCTGTGCGCTCTGCTCCAACGTGTTGCCGTACAGCTTGTAGTACCGTTACTCACCACGCCACACACGAGCTCGTACAGCACGGCCCCCACGCTCCAGTAGTCGCACGCCCGCTCCAGCTGTGCGCTCTGCTCCAACGTGTTGCCGTACAGCTTGTAGTACCGTTACTCACCACGCCACACACGAGCTCGTACAGCACGGCCCCCACGCTCCAGTAGTCGCACGCCCGCTCCAGCTGTGCGCTCTGCTCCAACGTGTTGCCGTACAGCTTGTAGTACCGTTACTCACCACGCCACACACGAGCTCGTACAGCACGGCCCCCACGCTCCAGTAGTCGCACGCCCGCTCCAGCTGTGCGCTCTGCTCCAACGTGTTCCCGTACAGCTTGTAGTACCGTTACTCACCACGCCACACACGAGCTCGTACAGCACGGCCCCCACGCTCCAGTAGTCGCACGCCCGCTCCAGCTGTGCGCTCTGCTCCAACGTGTTCCCGTACAGCTTGTAGTACCGTTACTCACCACGCCACACACGAGCTCGTACAGCACGGCCCCCACGCTCCAGTAGTCGCACGCCCGCTCCAGCTGTGCGCTCTGCTCCAACGTGTTGCCGTACAGCTTGTAGTACCGTTACTCACCACGCCACACACGAGCTCGTACAGCACGGCCCCCACGCTCCAGTAGTCGCACGCCCGCTCCAGCTGTGCGCTCTGCTCCAACGTGTTCCCGTACAGCTTGTAGTACCGTTACTCACCACGCCACACACGAGCTCGTACAGCACGGCCCCCACGCTCCAGTAGTCGCACGCCCGCTCCAGCTGTGCGCTCTGCTCCAACGTGTTCCCGTACAGCTTGTAGTACCGTTACTCACCACGCCACACACGAGCTCGTACAGCACGGCCCCCACGCTCCAGTAGTCGCACGCCCGCTCCAGCTGTGCGCTCTGCTCCAACGTGTTCCCGTACAGCTTGTAGTACCGTTACTCACCACGCCACACACGAGCTCGTACAGCACGGCCCCCACGCTCCAGTAGTCGCACGCCCGCTCCAGCTGTGCGCTCTGCTCCAACGTGTTCCCGTACAGCTTGTAGTACCGTTACTCACCACGCCACACACGAGCTCGTACAGCACGGCCCCCACGCTCCAGTAGTCGCACGCCCGCTCCAGCTGTGCGCTCTGCTCCAACGTGTTCCCGTACAGCTTGTAGTACCGTTACTCACCACGCCACACACGAGCTCGTACAGCACGGCCCCCACGCTCCAGTAGTCGCACGCCCGCTCCAGCTGTGCGCTCTGCTCCAACGTGTTCCCGTACAGCTTGTAGTACCGTTACTCACCACGCCACACACGAGCTCGTACAGCACGGCCCCCACGCTCCAGTAGTCGCACGCCCGCTCCAGCTGTGCGCTCTGCTCCAACGTGTTGCCGTACAGCTTGTAGTACCGTTACTCACCACGCCACACACGAGCTCGTACAGCACGGCCCCCACGCTCCAGTAGTCGCACGCCCGCTCCAGCTGTGCGCTCTGCTCCAACGTGTTGCCGTACAGCTTGTAGTACCGTTACTCACCACGCCACACACGAGCTCGTACAGCACGGCCCCCACGCTCCAGTAGTCGCCCGCCCGCTCCAGCTGTGCGCTCTGCTCCAACGTGTTGCCGTACAGCTTGTAGTACCGTTACTCACCACGCCACACACGAGCTCGTACAGCACGGCCCCCACGCTCCAGTAGTCGCACGCCCGCTCCAGCTGTGCGCTCTGCTCCAACGTGTTGCCGTACAGCTTGTAGTACCGTTACTCACCACGCCACACACGAGCTCGTACAGCACGGCCCCCACGCTCCAGTAGTCGCACGCCCGCTCCAGCTGTGCGCTCTGCTCCAACGTGTTGCCGTACAGCTTGTAGTACCGTTACTCACCACGCCACACACGAGCTCGTACAGCACGGCCCCCACGCTCCAGTAGTCGCACGCCCGCTCCAGCTGTGCGCTCTGCTCCAACGTGTTGCCGTACAGCTTGTAGTACCGTTACTCACCACGCCACACACGAGCTCGTACAGCACGGCCCCCACGCTCCAGTAGTCGCCCGCCCGCTCCAGCTGTGCGCTCTGCTCCAACGTGTTGCCGTACAGCTTGTAGTACCGTTACTCACCACGCCACACACGAGCTCGTACAGCACGGCCCCCACGCTCCAGTAGTCGCACGCCCGCTCCAGCTGTGCGCTCTGCTCCAACGTGTTGCCGTACAGCTTGTAGTACCGTTACTCACCACGCCACACACGAGCTCGTACAGCACGGCCCCCACGCTCCAGTAGTCGCACGCCCGCTCCAGCTGTGCGCTCTGCTCCAACGTGTTGCCGTACAGCTTGTAGTACCGTTACTCACCACGCCACACACGAGCTCGTACAGCACGGCCCCCACGCTCCAGTAGTCGCCCGCCCGCTCCAGCTGTGCGCTCTGCTCCAACGTGTTCCCGTACAGTTCGGGCGCCACGTACATGTTGTGTGTGTGTGCGTGTCGCAGCTTGGACAGGCGCATGTCGGCGCCTGGGTAGTGGATGAAGTATGTCAGGATGACCTGGCCTCGGTCGCCCAGGAGAATGTTTGAGGGGTTCAGGTCTCTGGAATTGAGAAAAAGTATTATTGATATTTTATACTGTTATAGTGCTTTTCCCAACATCTTAACAGGATTACAGACTAAAAACATCGTGGCAACAATAAGTTGCAACTTAATTGCTGAATACAACGTTTAAAATATGAAATGTTTCATTTTATTACAATACAGATGCACTCGAACCTTGAAGCGATCCAGATTATAATGAAATAAGTATGTATGTATATGATCCATACGCCATGTTCGTGAACGGGCGCTGTCAGTTGGGACTGGTCATTTTTAGCTGCCAAGGTTCATTTTTAGGGTTCCGTAGTCAACTAGGAACTCTTATAGTTTCGCCATGTCTGTCTGTCCGTCCGTCCGTCCGTCCGTCCGTCCGTCCTCGCTTAATCTCTGTGACCGTTAGCACTAGAAAGCTGAAATTTGGTACCAATATGTATATCAATCACGCCGACAAAGTGGTAAAATAAAAATTGGAAAAAAATGTTTTATTAGGGTAGCCACCCTATATGTAAAGTGGGAAGTGATTTTTTTTTTAATTTCAACCCTAACGTGTGATATATTGTTGGAAAGGTATTTAAAAATGAATAGGGGTTTACTAAAATCATTTTTTGATAGTGTCTATAATTTCGGAAATAATCGCTCCAAAAGTAAAAAACAATGTGTCCCCCCCCCTCTAACTTTTGAACCGTAAGCTTAGAAAATATGAAAAAAATCTGAAAAGTAGAACTTTATAAGGACTTTCTAGGAAAATCATTTTGAACTTGATTGACACAACAGTTTTTGTACAAAAAAGACAAAAAGTTGTACAAAATAATTTCCTCCTCCACCTTTAAACTCATAAGTGGGAACACTTATTGTGACGGACGGGAAACTACGGAACCCTACACTGAGCGTGGCCCGACACGCTATTGGCCGGTTTTTTAATTTATTTAGATTTTTATATTGAATTTTATTTTTACTCTGGACGCTCTTACTGTGCACGTCTTTCTACATCGTTCTCACATATTTGTATAATCTCAACACGAATGATGTAAACACGATTTTGTAATAATATTCTAATTTAAAAGAGTGTCCATGGAGTTTCTTGCCCATTCTTCTCTATAGAGATCAACGCTTTGGAATGGGCAACTACAGTACTTTCACAAGTTATTTATTATGTCTTGTGACCGGGACTGTAGCTTTAACATTTTGTTTTTTTTTTGACATTCAAAAGTGCCTGTAATGGTCTAATTGAAATAAATGATTTTGTTTTGTAATTGTATATACTAAAATGTAGTAAGTACTTTATTTGATATAGAGGTTCTATAACGTTAAACACGCCATAAAGCGGGCAGGCTGTTTTATTATGACGGTCGGATGCCCAAAGTATTTAAAATGAAAATAAGAGAAAATGGTATATGATTTTACGATTGAAGTTATGTATCGGTAAACTGAAGTTAGTCTAAAATATAGTTTAAAGTCTTCAATGCTACTTTTATCACGAATAAACACGCCTACACTTACATAAATCATCACAGTACACACAATGTGAAAACAGAGAGAATAGATTCACTATGTTTGCTGTTTGCCCCACGAGCTGTAGGACAAAATAACCTAACTATGTAGAGCCCCTAATATAGCCAGAAGGCGTCGCAATAAACCTATAAAAGACATAAGCTCGAGTAAACCAACAACCAATGGTCCATATTACCCCATGATCTAAAGAACTCAGTCATCGAGAAAGACCCAGCAGCCAGCCCAATGCCCAGCAATGAATGATGCAGGATAAAAGGACAGTAGTTTCAAGTCAAAAACTAGTATTGAGCTTCGTTCGGATAGACTGGAAGCCAACCAAAACATAATTTCTAAAACCGGTCTAGTGCGAGTCGGGCTGTCTGTACACATTTTTATTAAAAGCTTTTATTTATGGACTTAGAGGGTTGATTTTTTTCACAATTCCAAGGGACCACAGACTTGAGTAGGTATATCTTTTTTTTTTCATTTCAACTTAATACGTCCATGCGTTACTGAGATAAAGGGTTTTGTCCGTTGCGGGTTCCGTTTTTTCCTTTTGAGGTACGAAACCCTAATGATGCAAATGATGATAAATATAATTGTTGGTTTACCTTTATTAGGATCAAAACTATGTACAGAATAGTACATTACGATATTAGTGCGTTAAGATGGTTATAACATGCGAGTCGGAATTTCAGCCCGAGCCGTAGGCGAGGGCGTAATTGAGCCGAGCATGTTATAACCAATACGCACGTATATCGTACGACGTTTTTTAACACATTTGCGAGGAAACAGAAAAAAAATCATCAATCTGTGAATGCACATTGTTGCTTCCCGCCATTTTAACAGCGAGCTAGCGCTGCCTACTTTCGAATTAGTTCGAAATTTGAATAGCAACAGCGCTAAGCGACAAAACCCTTTATATAAATTAAAAAAAAAAAGAAAAAGAATAGCAACAGCGCGCTGCTCACTAGCTGGAGTCGTGCGGCGGGGCGATCAGTTCCAAATTTGAAATGGCAAATAATACTGTTATGGAATTTGTATGGACTATAACTTAACTATTTGCTTTGATAACACACGCGTTTTTTATGACCCTCTTTACATATTTAAAACCGGTGGAATTACATCAGCTTTACGAGCAAGGGTGTTAAAAAACAATTTAGGCTAAACGGCAAGTTACCTGCATATAACGCCACTGTTGTGCAAGCTCTCGACGGCCGTCAGCAGCTCGGCGGCCCACTTGCACAGCGCGGACGGAGGGAGGACGTCGCGGCCGCGCGGCAACGACTGGAATGTTCACATTTGAGGGATTACAGATCCTATCAAAACTGATGTATGGATGTTTTTTACTCTTTCTCGTCAAAACGGCTGAACGGATCTTGATGAAATTGGGCACAGAGGTAGATCATAGTCTGGAATAACACATAGCATATTTTTTTATCGATATCACGGCGGTGAAGCCGCGGTCGCCAGCTACTTATTCATAAATAAGGCACTGGAACGTGGCACAAGCATAAATTAAATTGAATAATGAAAAAATAAAGAGGGTGGAGGGGACACCGACCGACGCAGAAACGATTACCGCTTATTCAGCACATCACTAGGACCCTGATACATGAATAAATTAGTAAAAAAAAAACAGTTTTTCCTTACATTTGGACGGTAAGAAACAGCATTTTTTTAAATAACCTATGAAAAAAAAATGTCGTATGTGTTTAGTTTAAAATTATGTACTGAATATTGTGATAACTGTTAGTACACCATGTAAGTATTTATTTCTGTTTCTATTAATATAAAAAAAAAAACGAAAAATATACTATTATATTTGTAAAATGGCTGTGAAATACACACAGACACACATGGACAGACAGACTTATTGCGGGCACAACCTAGTTTATTAATATCTATCGATTATACTGATTGTGCTAAAATACTATAGGATTATTGTATTGCCGATTAAAAAATCAGTTAGAAAAAAAAGAAAGAAAGAAAACGTAGACTGGACTGGACCTAATCAGTCATTAAATAAATATTCCAAACATCAGAATAATTACAAATAATCCCTATTTAACTGAATGAATAGTTGCAATATTGTTTTATTTAAAATAGGTATTATTATACCAACTTAGCAAAGTATTTTCCCTCCAAATCTGGTTCTTATTGCACAACGATTAGGTTCAACATGTATTTCACACGTATGTACAACATCTTTGCCTGGCGGCTCGGGCGTTAAATCCGCCTCGGCCGCAATGACAAAGTTTCCTCTTTTTTCTGCTTTTCTATAATTTGTTACAACCTATAATTTCAAACATGTTGTCAAATTATACCCTGTCTTTATTGCTGTTTGTACATACAGCACACTTAACACTATCTAATCCTTACTAATATTATAAAAGCGAAAGTAAGTTTGTTTGTTTGTTTGTTTGTTACCTCTTCACGCTTTAATGGCTAAACCGATTTTGATGAATTTTGGTACAGAGATAGTTGGGAAGCAGGAGACGGACATAGGCTAATTTTTATTTAAAAAAAGTGGGATATGAGGGAGAACGAGGGAAGAAAAGGAAAAACTTAGCGTTGCTATTACAAATCAATCAGGCGCAAGAGCAAAAACTGCAGGTCTGCTTGGTGTGTTATACCGAATTTAACGCGAGCGAAGCCGCGGGCGAAAGCTAGTCTCTTTATACAACGTCGGAACAGGTGTACAATCTACTACTAGGTAACTTCCAAAGAATAGAAACCTTCACTTTAAAAGGACAATATTGTCAGACACTTCACAATCACAAATACTACGAAAACTACTCACCCTTATAAAAGTAGGAGTACCACAAGCATTGTCAATCTTATCAATGTTCTTATCTGTCACTGCCTCGGGCACCTCACACAACACCTTATCAACGGTCAACAACAACTTCTGAGAGTTCAACACCAACTCATTCACTGACAGATTCTCGTTATTGTTCGACGGTGCAACATTCTCCAACATGTTGGTACTGCCAATACCAACATTATCGTTTGGTTCTATATTTTTGTTTTTTGGTTCGGTGAACACATTTTCAAGGTTCACTTCTCTTGCAGGTGTGGTTGGCAATGATTTTGTATAGTTTTTGATGTAGTCAAAGAGTTTCTTCCCTGGGGCATAGGAAAGGATTAAGAATATTAAGTTGTTGGTTTCTATGTATGCTTGTAGTGGCACCATGTAAGGTATTACGGTTGGTAGCACTGGTTGTCGGGTCTCGTTCGTCCGCTGGAGGAAGAACTCGTCGAATTCCGTCAAGTTATTTGGTATTTTTTGGATCACCTGTAGACGAAAACTTTTGATTAAGAGTAGAATGCATTTATTTTCTTAATGATAGCGAAGGTATTGACTAAAGAAAACAGTTTTCTATTAAAAAGACGGAAAATGAATTCGATTCGACGGAAATCAAACAAAAGTCATCGTCTTCCGGAAGTAAATTTATTTTCCGTCTTTTTAGTGTTTTATTTAAGTCGGTTTTCTTTTTTATTGCAAAAAGTTTTTTTATTGCATACTACTTTTTTACGGTTTACAGTAAAAAAATAGTATGCAATAAAATACTAATAGTGATAGTTCTCTCTAATATCAGTGATTACAGTGGTTTTTGCTTCTGACTTCCGAATTTGCACAATTGTTACGTTCAGAATGCCACGATACGTAAGGGATAACCTGGGGATAACCTGGACCTGCAATATACCGAACGAAGTTTGCCGACAACAAATACTGCCGAATGGAATCTGTCACGCCCAACATGTATACTAGCACCGCTATTTATTCTAACATTTACATAATTTGATAACAATAATTACACACATAATTACAGCTATCTTCCTTTTCCCATCTACTCTATATCCTTACTAATATTATAAAAGCGAAAGTGAGTTTGTTTGTTACCTCTTTACGCTTCATTGGCTACACCGATTTTGACGAATTTTGGTAGAGATAGTTGGGAACCAGGAGACGGACATAGGCTATTTTTTTTAAAAGTGGGATGTGAGGGAGGAAGAGGGAAGAAAAGGGAAAACTTAGTGTTGCTATTACAAATCAATAAGGCGCAAGGGGAACTGTGTTACCCCGAATTTAACGCGACCGAAGCCGCGGGCAAAAGCTAGTAATATAATAAAGAGGAAAAATTTGTATTTTTGTTTTTAACAAATAAAGTCAAAAACTACTGGATAGATTATAAAAATATTTTGCCATTAGACAGTTACATTATCACTGAGTAACATAGGCTATATAACGGGAGGGGCAGTAACCAAAGACGCGGGTGAAACCGCGCCGGACAACTAGTCTTAAATAGTAACATACTGTTTTTGGAGCACATTTCGTCTTCTACGTATCAAATCAACACAATGCAGTCGGCTGAGGAACTGTTATCTACTAGAGTGAACGCCAATGACCCACTGATATCATACGTTGTTGCTAGAATTACAATAAAATATGAATGGCACTATTTGCAACTTTGCTGTCTGAAGATGTTAGCAACTTTCCTGTGTGAAGATTTTTGCAGCTTTGTTGTATAAGTATGTTGTATTTTAAAATTGAAGTACAACCAGAATTGAATCGAATATTTGTATTCTTTTTACTTAACTTTAAAATTTCTTCATTCGTTTCCAAATTATGTGTGATTCGATGTAATGACTTACAAGAAGCAAAAGGCGATCTGTTGCTCCTAGCTGCCCCCATGTGAAAAAGGCGTGAGTTTATGAATTTATACAAGTTACCTTCATAGCATAGTATGCCTGTTCCCTGTGATGCAGCACTAGCATGATGCTGGCTCCGAGTATGTCCAGCACGCGGTACTGCGCCAGCTCCTCGTAGGGCCGCTGCAGCATGGACGCGGGGATGGGGCAGTGCAGGGGCCGCACGTTGTCATCGCGCTCAGGTAGTAACTGTTATACGTTAGTTAAATTAATTAGTTTGAAAAATAAGTTCCTCTGTGCCTCGGAAAGAACGTTAAGCCGTTGGTCTCGGCTGTCATTTGTAGATAATTGACATTCGTTACAGGTACTCAGTATCCCGAATGCCTGACAACCAGTCTAACCAAGGGGTATCGCAGTGCCCAGTTCCTGATGGAAAAACTCAATGATACTTTGCCGGACTAGAGAATCAAAACTAATTAATGTTCGCTTTAATTTGTCAAACGATTCGAAATGCATGCGACTGTAAAAAAGTGATTAACATGAATGATGGCGTGTTGCGAATGTACGACAAACTGCAGAGAAGATGAATGGATTCTTCTGTAAGGAATTACTGAATCAAAAGAGAGAGAAAAGTAGAGAGTGATTAAGTAAAACAGCTAGCGTCTGTGGAGGGCTTGGTAGAATCGAATTATTAAACATTGTTGCAATTATTTTGTAAATCAAATATTTCGTTTAATTATTATTGACGTGATAACGTCTTTAAAATCGTTTTAGTCGGGTGACATGTTCAGAAACTTGTGTCACACCAAAACCTCACAAGCGACATTTCATAAAGATGGTAGCGCCATCTGTTACTTGGCTCGAAAAAAAAACTTTAAATTAGTACTTAATTTCATTTTAGATGTCACTACTGGTGATAACTTATATCACCAATAAGACGTTATCACGTAAACATCTCGATCGTAAACCTACTTTACAAACAACCAATTTTTTTTTTTTACTTACTAACCAACAATTCATTATTCATTATAAAGCAATCAAATGTGCCTTAAATAGTTTTATTAATACACTAGCTGCTCCCCTAGCCTAAATTACACAACATTACTACATTACAATTGCCTTAATACAGGGTATAAGCTATCTACAAACCAAATTTCATCCAAATCGGTCCAGAAGTTTGAGCATGAAGGAGTAACAAACATACAAACTTTCGCCTTTAAAATATTAGTGTCTAAGTATAGTTCAAATACTTACACTCTGCTCAGTATCACATAGATGATTCTTGTAGATCTCCTCGGCGTACGAGAGGTACTTGTTAGTCTTCTCCTTGATCAGCGCGCGTCGCTGCGCGTCCGAGTCGCCTGGAAATTATAAAAATGTCATATTTATTTACGAACCATACTGTGCTTAAATATATGAGGAGTTAGAAGAACTCTAGCCTAATAATTTAAGCTGCTAAGGTCAATCTTCAGGTTAAGCCACCCTTGTCTGGGTTGGTCTGCGAATGGGTGATCATTTATATTTGTGACCCGTACGTGTCTCGGCAAGCACATTAAAACGTTTTAGTAGCGTTTGTTATTCGTTGTTATTTAATAGATGTTGCACGTAGTTAGAACCTTGAAATTGTGACAAGCAGTCTTACAAAGAAGTGTTCAGTGATCAGCGAGCGGGTTGTGAATGTCAGATAGTCATTCGCTTTATATAAAATACTGGTATTCAGCTGGATCCATGTATTGATTGTGTAAGGAATGATATTAAAGAGAAAGGGTAAATGATGCTGTGACGTCTGATTCCAAATAGAATGGGACAAGGGCAGGAAAATGATAATAATACAGCTGCATCCATTTGAACTGTAAGCCGACCCCAATACTGTTGGAAAAAGCTGAGCAGGTTATGATTGCGAATACAATGTAATTACATAGTTATACATAACAGTTTGCGTGGCGCCGGTGAATGAAAGGTTGTGTGGTAATCGGTTGGCTTGGTATGTGATGCGGAGGTTTCTCAAAGGAAAAAAAACGTAACCTTATAAGATCACTTTGTTATCTGTGCTGTCTGTCTGCCAAGACCATTTATATCAGGAACGCTTGGAGGAATCGAGTTGAAATTAAAGCTATATACTCAAGTCATTTAAGTCTGGGAAAAAAAAACAACTGTCTAAGTCTACGCATATGGCCGTTTATGTTGCAAGTTTGTACGGAATCCTCGGTGCGCGAGTCCGGCTCTTTTTGTTTTTTAATGGCATCTCGCAGTTCAACCTAGGAGGTTGTCGTCTGCTTAACCGGGCGAATCCTGTGGATGCCTTAAAAATTAAGACCTCCAGCCAGGGTAAAAACTTACAAACTAAGCGACTACACGCTAAGGGCACACCCTGTGGGGTACGAGCCTCGGCTTAGGGCGTCGCTGAGGGACAGCAAGTGACTAGCTGGATCTGAGTGATATTAATTATGGACTGATTTAGACTTACTGGCTCAGCAGCGCGGGCTGGCTCTTGCAAGGAACGGGTGGGACAGTTACCGGGAAGTCGCGACGGGCCTCGTCGGCGAGGACGGAGAGTCCGACTCGCACTTGCCCGATTTTTTATACTAAATACACTTGCGTTTGGCCGCAATTTGGCCAAGGGTAGAGCACGATTGGCTAGGAATAAGAAAAAAGAATAGAGGAAGACCAAAGCAGAACACAGCATGATTCCTTATTATTGGGGGCTATTCTATTGCCATTGAAGAGTGTAAGGTTGTTTTCTAATCCTGATTTCAATTTTAGCATTATGATAAAGCGAAACATTTCTTAAACAAGTTCTGCATATGAATAAAAGAACTCATTTTTTTTATTAATTAATGTCTAGAGATAGATAGATACTAAAATCATAAAATGACGCCTGCAATCCCTTAAGGGTTAGGCATAGGTGTATAGAACAACAAAAGAACGCCTACATTATGCCAGTTAAGGCCTATTCAGACCTAAGCGGTATTCGCTGCCGCTGTGGGTAGAGGTACATACCGCGCGGGTTTCGCTCAGGTATTTAGTATCAAGTACCGCGGCTAGAGCGACCTGAGCGATATTCGCTGCCGCTGTGGGTAGAGGTACATACCGCGCGGGTTTCGCTCAGGTATTTAGTATCAAGTACCGCGGCTAGAGCGACCTGAGCGATATTCGCTGCCGCTGTGGGTAGAGGTACATACCGCGCGGGTTTCGCTCAGGTATTTGGTATCAAGTACCGCGGCTAGAGCGACCTGAGCGATATTCGCTGCCGCTGTGGGTAGAGGTACATAGCCACTGGGTTTTCTCTGCCGCAGACGGTAGCGAATACCGCATAGGTCTGAATAGCTACCGCGCGTTATTCTACCCACAAGGATAGCGAAATCCGCTTTGGTGTGAACAGTAATATTACCGCATACCCACTGGGTTTTCTCTGACGCAGACGGTAGCGAATACCGCTTAGGTCTGAATAGGCCTTTACGTTTAATTTCCATGTAATAGGGCGGAGCCTATATTACTAGAACTTCGTCAAAATTACATATTTAGCCAGTGTCAAATCGCGCTCGACAAGGCCGGATGAATGAACCAATTAATCTACAACAGGGTCGCTTAAATGGATAAGCATGTCAAACTAACAACAAAAGATTAGCAGCTCAATAAAAGCCATGATGTTATCGAACTGCAACCATGTGATATGATCGATAATCTTTTATTGTACAATAAATTAGAAAAATTGATAAAATTTTAGTCACGATAAGTCTGGATCACATTGATGTCTGTATAGTCATTTTTTGACGTGATAACGTCTTTAAAATCGTTTTAGTCGGGTGACATGTTCAGAAACTTGTAAACCTCACGAGCGACATTTCATAAAGATGGTAGCGCCATCTGTTACTTGGCTCGAAAAAAAAACTTTAAATTAGTACTTAATTTCATTTTAGATGTCACTACTGGTGATAACTTATATCACCAATAAGACGTTATCACGTAAACATCTCGATCGTAAACCTACTTTACAAACAACCAATTTTTTACTAAAACTTCATAAGCATGTAAAAAATAACATTGTACAAAGGCGTACTTAAAGCCAAAAAGGTGCAACGTGACAGGAAATTTCAGAAAAAAAAAACTATTATACACATAATAATTACTAAAAGTGATTTTAAAGCAAATAGTAGTAGGTACTTTGGGACTCATTAACTCCCGACGCAATAACGACGGGGTGTGATAAGCTTGACGTGTCTGTCTGCCTGTGGCATCGTAGCTCCCGAACGGATCAACCCATTAAGTTATTTTTTTGTTTAAAAGGTAAATTAGTCGAGAGTGTTCTTAGACATATTTGATGAAAATCGTTTGAGCAGTTTAAAAGTTGAAAGGTGAAAGTGGGGAAGAATAACCATATGTCTGCAAATATACTCTGAACTGAACTGTTTTTATTTTTACACTATGAAATTCTTCCTCCATTTTTCTTTCGAATAGAATATAATTAATTGTTATGTAGCATCGCGCAAGACGGATCTAATGACGCGCGACGTATAATTTATTCAGATCGGCTCTTCTCTTTAGGAGTAACGAGGTCACAATAGAACGGACATTATAAATGCACGCTCGGTGAACTCTCTTAAAACGCAAGCCGCAATGTGAACGAAGCGTAAGGTTTAGATTTGGACAATCTCGTTACCTACTAGTATAAATATAACACTATCAGTCAATTAATCTGAAATACAATTATTTGTTTTCTTGATTTAGGGATCGTGTGCCAACGATAAGCTTGCTTCAAGAATTTGCGGAATTAACCGTCTACGTTCACTTTTTGGGTGTGGCGGGTTTTATGGGTTCAAGCCCAATTATAGGCCAAGCCCTATTTTTTAATTTCTTTTTTACAGCATTAAGACATCTCCACGGACACCTCAACTGCCTCGCAGGTTGTGGGACAGTCGAGGTAGTCCTCTGCTGAGCTCGGGTCCCTCTGACTTAGTCAGAGACCTTTTCAGTGCTTTTCGCTGTGACTGCTTTGGTTTTAATTTTTTAAATAATGCCCAAGCCCTATTAAACGAATAGCGGGCGAATTAGAATTAACATAATTTCTGCTTCCCCTTAGCCCGATTGAATATGGTCATTTGCCCTACCCGTAACTTACAAGTACACGTAGCTAAAGTACTCCTTAGTTCCTTACAATAATGTTACAACACTGACGAGTGTACCATGAGATACACCTCTGCCTAGCAGTTCGCTGATTACGGGCGGCATGTTATATGTGTAAAAAATAAAGGGGAGACATTTAAGCGCCTCTTTTAACTTTTTGGACGCCAGAGCATAAAGGCACGCGCGTGCCCTGCATACCGAGAAACTCATTTTACTCACATTTGTGTCGCTCAAACTCAAACTCAAACTCAAAGCATTTATTTCAATTAGACCATTACAGGCACTTTTGAATGTCATAAAAACAAGAACAAAAAAATGATGCTGCTCCGGTCACAAGGCATAATAACTTGTGAAAGTACTGTAGTTGCCCATTCCAAAGCGTTGATCTCTATGGAGAAGAATGGGCAAGAAACTCCATGGACACTCTTTTAAATTATAATATTTTTACAAAATCGTATTTACATCATTCGTGTTGAGATTATACAAATATGTGAGAACGCTGGCGTCCAGGGCACACGCTTGTTTGTCACATAAGTGTGAAAAAGGTGTTCAAAAGGTTAATTATGATTTTAAAATAAAATTACTTTATATGTATCAGTAATTTCTCAGTAGTAGCTTCGAGTCTCGGTCTGTGCCCGGTTGATGGCAATAGGCTTGCCCCCAATCACATAGGACTTAAACGTAACTGGCGAAATGTGGGTATACCATTCGGCACACCTCTGTCTGACGCTTGGGAAGTTACAAACGTGATGTTTGTTAATTGAATTGTTGACTTTCATTAATAAACTCATTCAGTCCACTGCGGATTATATCGAAATACTAACATTCACAGGGAACCGTAAGACACTCAGCATCTTGACTCGGCTCAATACCAACACACTTCTCATATGTCCTCAAATAGTGACAAAGATGCAAGAAGTCCATCTTTATCATTTCAGGCCACCGACTAGTTTTTCACTTGATGTCATCAACTAATTGGAATTACGCTCATAATATATCACTTTATTCATTCTATGAACTCAAAAATGTTAATAAATAACCACATTATCCCTTAAGAGGACATTTCTGAATAAAAAAAAATACAAATTGATACTGTGAGCTGTAACATTCAGCAATATAAATAATAATCACTTAGTAATATTATTTATTGATACAGTAAATTAAGATTATCAGAGCAATAAAAACACTGATACAACATCACTGATCGCTTAAATCCAGCACTCTTTTAAATTTTTGGGAAAACTTTTTCCATTACAACTTTATTTCATTCTTCATCAAGTATGGAATTGTTTTGTGTGAAATCGCCGATAAAAACATTTCGGAATTTCATCAATATCACTGTAAATCACATAACAGAAATGTGTCCTGTATATTAACACTTAAAAATTTACTTTGACACTAGAAAATTATTTTTTCTCATAGTATAACAATATGGTTTTCTCCCGAAATTCGCGAACGTAAACAAAGATTATAGCTACGTATAATGAAGCAGGTATGCTACTGCGTCGCCGGCTAACGCGTTACTGGGGCGAATCGATAAGCCAGCTTATCGCTTCCTTGGTACTAACAGTGTAATCTCGCATAGTTCCAAACTTCTCATAAAACCGTTTGTTTGCTGACGGATTAACTTATAAATATTACTTAAACCCAAGAAAAAAAAACACATAGCCTGGCTGAAAGGGTGTGCTCTATGGTTAACCGACTTCAAAACAAAGGGGGAGGTTCTCTATTTGACTGTATATTTTAACCGACTTCAAAAAAAAGAGGAAGTTCACAATTCGACTGGATGTTTTTTTTGTTTTTTCACATATAATACCACAAGAGCTTCAAAATTATCGGGTATTTTCCGATAGGTTCGTTGCAAACAAATGAAGGAGTCAAGTCTTTCTTTTCAGGTTAAAAAATCACGAGCGCGAAGCGCGAGTGATTTTTCCTGAAAAACTTGACGATTTTATTTGTTTGCAGGGAACCTATCGGGAAATGCCAGATAATTTTGAAGCTCGTGTGGTATTCGGGGGATTATTTTTCCGTCCCAAATGTCGGCCAATAGAATTGCACAAACTCCAAATCGACTCATTTTCATGCAAAATCTCCAATTTTCACAATTGAATTCAACCTGTCAGTTTGACGTGTGGTTAATTTGACTGGATGTTTTGTTTTTTATGCATAACAACGACCAGAGAAAATTTTCAAAAAATTTTCAGTATAATACCATGTAGGTTGTACCACGTGACGTCGAATGGTGCAATTCTATTGGTCGATATTTGTGTCGGAAAAATAATCAACATTATTTTTTTAATCAAAAGGGTTGGATTGGTTGGGAGTACATATTTCCAAATCAATATACATAATACATAAGCTATGCAGACGACATGGTGTTGCTGGCTCCCTCGGCCGGTGCTCTCCGAAAACTCCTCAATGTGTACGAGTCGTACGCTGAGATTCAATATGGATTGGTGTACAATAGCAGTAAGATAGAATTCATGGTCTTCAGGTCTGGCACCAGGTATCCCACTACAATCTCCCTTTTAATGAGAGGTCACTCCATAAACTGAGTATTCAAATTTAAATACCTTGGCCACCTGGTTACTGATTATCTGAAAGATGATCTTGATATAGAGATCTCGATGTACAGCCGCATTTCATTTTCAAATAAGTAGTTATTTTCAAAGCATACTGCACCTCACTGTACTCGGGAGCCCTGTGGTTCACATATACCCAAAAGGCTTATAACAATATAAGTCTTTAAACTGACATGTCTACTAACATTATAATTAACACTTGATTAAACGGGATATTTATCATGTTTGTTATTTGTTTCGAGTTTCCGATATTTCGGCGATGTTGCAAACGCCATGATCACGGATGAACGTATGGTCGTTGGATGAACGTTATTGCGGGTGGATGTTTATGAGCAGACAATACGATCTACCCTCTTTCTTATTCGTGTTTTGCATTCGGTACCACTAACACCGTCACTCACAACTCGATTTTGTTTTCGACACTCAACCGGATTTTGCTCTCGACACACAAAACTGTATCAAGTCGCGATCTTTTATCACTACTTTTTGTGTTTTTGCAGAATTGAACCACTGGATTCCAGGCTCTTGATAGTTGACACCCATCTTCTCGGTTGAAATTCCTATATTTGGTAATCTCAATTGCTTCTCTTACCAGTCTAGGAAGATAGTGGCGTTCTGACGTAGCGGGGCGTAGTTTTGGAAGCAGGATCGGACCACTGGATTGAGTTACATAACCCTCAGGTCATCTCGACAAAACGCCACTATATTCCTAGATTGGTAAGAAAAGCAATTCAGATTACCAAATATGTTCTGCGGGGCGACCCGTACCGCTCTCTCTTTCCGTTATAATATTTATCAAATTCAACCCGCGCGAACTTTTTGAACTCGTAGGAGTACAGCTCCTTACCAAAGCAGGTCAGGGTTATTATTAACACCATACAGATCATATTACCTTTTCTTACTCTAAGGTTAGCAACATTTAAGCAAGCTTTTGGTGTATATTTTTAAACAATGCAAAACTTACTTATCTCCTGACCGAGCTAACCCAATAACAGCCTTATAACAACTGAAATAAAACTTACTATGATTTTGACAGCGACGCAAAATTACGGGTTAAATAACAATTGCATTTTTTTTGTTATTTCAGCATTTTTAGTAGGTAATTGTATTGATGATATCTCACACAATTTTCTATCGAGTATTATTTTCCATTGTAACAAAAACAAGTGAGCAGGTCATTCAAATATATTATGGACATAACATTTAACATTCATAAATCATTTAAATATACATAATATTGATATGGGACCACATTGGAAGTATATCATTTTGAACAAAAAAGAATATTGAAAATCGGTGCACAGTTGGGTAATCCGTGAAAATATATGGTATAAAAAAACATAGAACCTCCTCCTTTTTTGAAGTCGGTTAGAAAGTAATAAATACTAGACATACCTACTCTTTTGCATTGCACAATGAAGTGGCCAGCATTACTTCAAGCTGCACTGCACTTGATAAGAAAACCGATTAAGATTTACATATATGAGAGTATGGATTTATAGATGTGTGTAATTAATTACTGGCTACCCACTGTGGTTTGATCCGGGTAGACCGCCTAAATATTTTCACTTATAACGCTAATTTGTATCCCGGTCTACTACTACCATTTGTCCAGGGGCTAAGCTATCCAAACCGGTTCAGACGTTTGAGCTTGAAGGAGTAACAAACATAAACACACTACACACAGAAATTCTAGAAAATCACTGACTCACTCATTACAAAATCATGTGATGATGGATTTGAAATTTTGCATCTCTCTCTCTTTTACTTTTTGCTTACAATCTGTCACTATTCATTAGGACATTAAGTAATTTTTTTGGCGTTTTCAATGGCTTGCTTGGTATGCGTCCTATGACACAACCGCTTACTTCAAAGCATAGAGCTAAATTGGTCCAATAAAATCCTGTGGAATTTTGTGTTTTATTTAATCTAATCTACTGAAATTTTGCATGGGCATTTTTTTCGAAATTGGCTATATATAACATATCACATCACGCTGCGACACTAAGAAGCTGAGTAGCGGATGAAACCACCGGGCACAGCTAGTAATACAAATAAATAATAAATAAATATCTTGGGACAACTCACACACGGCTATCTGATCCCAAGCCAAGCAGAGCTTGTGTTATGGTAACCAGACAACTGATATACATACTTATATAATTTATAAATACATACATATTATAGATAAATCACACCCAGACACAGAACAAACAATCATGCTCATCACACAAAGTTTGTCCTGGGTGGGAATCGAACTTCACGACCTCCGGCTCAGCAGTTAGGGCCACTAACCACTAGACCAACAGGCCCGTCAATTGATTGTATAATGAGGTGTTTAACTATACGCGCCATCATCCTTTACCAAGCTCATTACAAGCCTTCTAAGAAAATACAGAGGTTTACGTTAAAATACTCACTTTGAACTCCAATAAGCATCTTCTCAATACCCGACTTGTAACACTCGAAGGCTCGCGGATAGTCCCCCATATCCTCGCACCGCGCTGCCAAGTTCAGCATGTACCCCGCTTCGAACACGTAACTGTCCTCCGTCTTCGTCTTACACTCGGCGTTAGATAGAGAGAGAACACTTTTACTGTACAACGACACCCGCGAACTACTTCGTCTCGAGTCGACATCACACGAAGTCGACGAACAAACGTTTGAATTTAGAGACACTGTATCCGATTCCGCTTTCTTACGCATGGTGTGGTAATCATCGAACTTTGACGTCGAAGGCGCATCGAAATTGATTAAGTCTGGCAGCACTGATTTTGTTTTAACACTAGGCTTTTTGTCCACTGTTAGTTTGTTGAGTTCCTCGTAGAGGTCGCTGTCTATGCTTTCTATGGAGTTGATGGATTCGAAACTGTCGGAGGGTGAGGGCTTTTTGGGTGATTGTCGTATTTCGACTTCGGCTGCTTCGTAGATGGGTATTTGTGAGATGAAGTCGGTCTCGTCTCGACTGGTGAGGGAAGCGTGCGTCGACTCTGTGGCGGCGCGTGCTGAAATCGTAAGGGTTTGTGATTAGGTGCTGTACGTGCAAAATTAAAAAGAACGCTAATGATAATATTAGTGAGTTTTTATACACAATTTGTTAAAACTACTTTTTAGGACCTATATAGGCATTGACTTATAATACTTAACTTTGGCTTTAATTATGGTTTAATTACAAGTGCTTTAAACGACATTAAAAAACGAATCAACTAATGATTTGTGACGAATTATTGATTTGAATGACCTTTGTATTAATAATACGAGACGTTTTACTTTGTTTAGTAATACTGCCAGTTTGTTCAATCATAGATTATGTCTTGAGAAGTAATTGCAACTTCATTGTATCGTTGTATCTAACACACATAAACTTCAACCTCATTTCAAAACCCACAGAACGCCTCTTGTTACCATCGTTGAATCGTTCCATACTCTTCGTCCACATTCATTCATCTGGTGGTACACACACGCCGGCCGGTTGTCGTACTACGCATCTGACCTTACTGTAGAACATCTATACAAATAACTAATTTAAAAAAATCTCTGTTTGTAATTTCAAAACAACAGATTTTTACTGAATTCACCTGAAAGTATATTCAAATCAAATCATTTATTTCAATTAGACCATTTTTTTTTTCGGGTGGGAAATCATCCAATGACTTCCCCCGCTCTGGGCGGAGCGGGGGGGCATCAAACTTGTACTGACTAAAACCCACCCATGTTCCTTCTGTTGCCCTTTACGTTCCGGGACCGCGGTATCTCTTTCGAACAACCCGCAACCCCGGCAGGCGGAGGCTCTGGCAAGCCCCTCTGCTTCACTGACTCTCTTTGAGGCGCGCGTGAAACACGAACGCGCCGTCGACACGGCCAGTCGTCAATCGACGGACGGACGGTGAGTTACCCATTGCTCAGCCGTCCACAGGCCCGCATCTACGGTGGCCGGGAGTCGTCTCGCGGCGCCCGGCGCCCGGGGCGTCTCCCGCGGCGGCTGGGTTGGCCTGATGTTCTCTCCCTCAAACGCCCGGCCTCCTCCTTTGCTAGCATTACTGCTTCGCAGAAGGAGGTGACCGCTTCCCATTCCCTCTCGCTCCGGACCATAGCCTGAACCAGGGCCGGACGCGAGAGATCTCCGCCGCCGATCGCCTCCACGAGGGCACGGCGGTGCTCCGCCCCGCGCTGGGCAGATCGCCACTGTGTGCTCCACCGTGTCCTCCGGGCGATCGTCACAATGGTGACACCCGGGCGTTTCCTCCTGCCTGATGATGTGCAGGAACCTCCCGAAACTTCCGTGTCCGGTGAGGACCTGCGTCAGGCGGTAGGTGAGGACGCCATGACGCCTCTCCAGCCACTCCTCAAAGAGGGGACTTACCGCCACTATTGTGGCGTATTGTGTGTTACAGGCACTTTTGAATGTCAAGAAACAAAATGAATCTACAGTCCCGGTCACAAGGCATAATAACTTGTGAAAGTACTGTAGTTGCCCATTCCAAAGCTTTGATCTCTATGGAGAAGAATGGGCAAGAAACTCCATGGAAACTCTTTTAAATTATAATATTCGGCACATTTATAGACTGACAAGGTGTTGAGTTCGATTTCCGGTAAACTGTCATTGACTTTTTCCATAAAGAATTACATAATCTTTTGATTGCGTAAACTTAGAGGGTTAATTTTCTTCTTCTTTTAATTTATTTTTAAACTTCCAAGGGACCACAGCCTAGAGTATATAGTTTTAATTTCATGTCGATACTTCCACATGATTCCGAGATAAAGGGTATTGACAGACAGGCAAAAAAGTGATCTTATAAGCGCAACCCTTACACTTACAGGATCACTTTCCGATTTCATGCAAGAAAATTAAATACTCATTATGTTAACAAAATCCGATTCAAACTGACCAGTATTATTTGTAAAATAATTTTACGATCGCGACAGGTAAGGTCGTGGCCAACAGCTAGTTTACACTATAAGAAGAAGTACAGTTTTAAAGAAGAGAAATAATAGTACTTTTTTGTAGTGCCTCAGGAAAGATTCATAGGATATGTTGCTTCGACAGGGACAAAGTCGAGGGTAACAACTAGTTTATAATAAACTAGCTTCCGCTCATGCCTTCATCCGCGTGGCATAATTACTTTGGGCTAACGCTAACAACCCGCGTGATGATCGAAATAAATTAATTATTTTTCTCTTCTGATATTGAAAAATAAGGAAGAAAATTTCTTCTCCATTTCTTCCCCTTTTCTCACTTAAAAAAAATAGACTGTGTCCGTCTCCAGGGTCCCAACTATTTCTGTACCAAAATCGGTTCGGCCATTTAACCGGTTTAATAATCGGTTAGGCGTGAACACGAAACAAACAAACTCGCTTTCGCTTTTATAATATTAGTAAGGATATAGTAAGGATCGTTACCATGTGTGGGACTGGTTGCGTCATCATCATCAGTTTGATACTCCAGGGGCGGCGTCTCTTCTATAGGCAGATGCAGCGACGACCTGATAGCATTGATCACGCCGCCTGCTTGGGGCTCTGGTTCAGGATAGCCGGTCTGAAAGGGGTTATTTATGGTTTTTTTATTTAACACCTGGTATCATTTGTTACTGAGAAAATCCTGAGGGTAATTCTAAAAACAATTTGCCCGAACTGGGAATCAAACCCGTCCTGGGTTTGATTCCCAATTCCTCAGCAATCAAATCAAAATGGAATACCTGTAGGAAGTTGACAAAGTCTGTGCTTGTGAAGAGCAGGCGATGCTCAGCAATGAATTCCAATAGAGTCTTTATTGTCTTGGCTCTCTCTGTGATCACCTGGAACATTGTGTTAAACTAATGATTATACATTTATTATCCCTGATTTAATGGGAATTACATATCGGCTTATATATTTTCAGTATAAGTTTTTAAACTGATGTGGTCACTAACATTATGAAATATTATTAATATTTTTAGTGTTTCCTTAACTTTTGGGCCTGGTTGTCATGGGGAAACAAATTATAATTCCAACCTAAACTATGCTGTTAGCAGGTTTTTTAGTCCACATTTTGAGGTTCAAGTGAACCATTGTGTGACAACCTGAACTACACTGAGCACCTTAGAAGAATGTTATATTTTTTTTATAGAAATGCCTCTCATTTTTTTTTAAAGCATGACCAGTGTTTATTAGCCTTTTTGTGGGGATGATAACTTCCCCCACTCTGGGCGGAGTGGAAGGGAGTGTCAGTATGTCACTGACTGAAACCTATGCACATTCCTGCTTTTGCGGGTTATTTGAAAGATAAAACAAACATTCGCAGTATCTCTTTCAGGCCCTTCTGCTTTGATAACACATCTTAATGGCTTTGAAGTGCGCTTGGAACATGAACATGCCGTTGACACAAACTGTCATGACCGTTTATCAAGCTAACTAATAATTAAGAACAAATTTAAGTAACTGACCTCATTCTGAAATCTTTTAAAGAAGCTATATCGAGGCAGTGATGGAAATGTTCCTCGTAGATGCAGCCCTGCATGCAGGGAGCGCATGCTCTTGTGGAGCCTCTGCACATCACTGTAGCGCTTCCACACCGACACCACAGTCAGGGCTTCTGGAGACTGTAGGGGGAATAGCTGGAATTGTGACACAAGTATTTTAATTTGAAGCAGCACCAATGTTTTAAAGTGTGCACCCAATTTGAGCACACATAGATGATGATACACATGGTTTGTTTGGAAGTTCCATATTATTTCTCTATAAGTCTAAACACATCATATAATTTTTGGACATAGGAACACTTACATTTTACGGGGGCAGTAACAGTAAAATGTCTTATCTGTTAGAGAGTTGTTGCAATTTTATTAAACAATCTGGTTATTGTTAAGTTTCCCTATCATTTGTTGAATGCATAGAATGCATGAATACTCAAAAATTACCCAATCAAAAAGTGAACCATGCAAATATTGTGCAATAGATGAATCATTTGCCTATAATTTTATTATTTACAAATTGAAAAAATCATTTAAAATATATTACCCCATTATCATCAACAATTCTATAAATTCCAAAAAGCAAAACAGATCATGAATATCTACCTACTACAAAGTTTGGCCTAGTTATTTAATCAATGTATAAAAGTAAAAGGAAAAGTAATAGTAAATGAATTGGCTGAGTTACACGCGTTAAACTAACTGGTTTTACTTTTATCTACGATAATATTATTTCTATGATATATACCGGAATATTTACCACTGAAGTGATCTTGTAAATAGTAAATCCATTTTTGTGTTTTGCTGTTTCGTCAACTGAGAACCGGCGAACCCACTTGTCTTTAGCCGACATTGCAAAATGCGCCAGTTATACTTAATTTTACACGATCACACCACTATTTCACACCAACGCAAACCGTATACGATTTAAAGATCATAATTTATCACTGAAATTAGTTTACATTAACAAAACTGAATAATCAAATAACGAATAAACTGGTAGTACACAAAAAAATGCATTTGCATTTGCGATCCAGCTATCACATGTCGTGTCATACGTAAAGCACTTGTATTTCCTATTTCTTTCCTTCTTATGTGTAAACGATGACCGTTTCTCTTTCTAAATGCACCATAGGTCGAATTGTCAAGAATAGTTACAGATATTTCCATTTTACGTCAACAAGATATTTTTTAACATGAAAAATAAGGCTTTTTGGGTTTTCCTTGTGCTTAACTCAGATTTACAGATTAATCGAAGTAGTCCTCACTATTTCGTTACAATTTGAAAGTTTCAATGACTAAGACATCAAATAAAAATATCGGTTTTTATAGTTTATTTCAGTTCCTTTCTTCAAATAAAAACGCTGCACTAGTTTACAATAACTATCGTATCGTATCGTATCGTATCTATACTATAACGTGTTTAGTAGCTAAACACGTTACTACAGCAGCAGCAAAACGCATTGACCGGTAGTTAATAACTTTAACAATAGGTGTCGCGTCGCGATTGCCTGCAGCCTGACGCGTCGGTTAGTCCATTCCACAACCTAGATGTCGCTTTATTGATATAACATTTTAAACTTGAAAATATATAAATGAAACAAAATTGCAAGGATGTTAACAATGATTATTTAATTTGCTATTATTAAGCATTCATTTCAAATGTGACTGAGACAAATAACAGTAAAAACAAAAGTAAAGGTGCTACAACTCGAAGGCGATAGGTCAAGCTTGCAGCTTCATTACTTATCCCCACTCCGGCTCACTTAACCGAATGGCGCGCGGCGAAAGGTTGTGCCAACTCGTGTTTCGTCCGTTCTGTGTCGTGTTTCTTGCGTCCTCGAGTACTTTGCAATAATACTTTTCCTTTGAGACATGAATGGAACTAGTGCTACGCAAACAGACCAACCATAAGAACTCATGCACTAGATCTATATTCAAAAAATGTGTTATCAATAACGTGTGATTTGTTTTTGTGTAGTGTTTGTAAAAAAAACTAAATAAACAACCGGATATCAACAAGATGGGTTCAAAAATCGAGTACGTGGATTCATCACATTTATACGCGACCAACTATGTCCGCAATTCGAAAGCCATAGGCGTGCTTTGGGCGATATTCACAATTTGCTATGCGATTATAAGCGTTGTGGCTTTTGTGACCCCAGAATGGATTGGTGATTTAGAGACTGAATACCCGAGAAAGTTCGGGTTGTGGCAGATATGCAGAGCAGATGAAGCCCTAGAGGACTGTAAAGGAAGACTCGATGATTTCCTGTCGATAAATGGGCTTGTGTTTAAGATTGCGACTGTGTTAGTAGGCATAGCGGTCGCTCTGGCCCTGTTTACGATCTGTGCAATGTTGTTGTTCTTCTTTTGTCAATCGACGACGGTGTTCCATATCTGCGGCTGGCTGCAGCTGTTGTCTGGTGAGTCCTCCATATAGTTAAAAGCATGTCTAGAACAATAAATATTCTATTACTAACTTCTAAACAGTTATCTCAAAGTTCTAACTTACCTAGAACTTTAGAAAACAAAGGATAACACTCAAATGTTTTTCAAAACCAGTTAAAAAGGAGGGAACTGGCACGCCAGACGCACAAAGTGTCATTTTTATCGACTTCAGAATCGGCCATAAATCGTCCTGAGTGAAAGTTTTGCTTATAACCGACTTCGATTGACCTTGCTGCGAGTTGGTCGTTAAACAAGTCTTGAGTGGTTCAGGCGTAGGATAAGTATGTGTAACCCAAACAGGTGTGTAAGTACTATACACCAAACATCCGGTACGGACAGGTGCTAGATTCCAACAATATACGAGTATCCTGAAAGGCGTTTAAAATGCCAAAGTTGACGTGACTTTACTAACAACTGAGGATATTGGACAATAGATATAAACTTTGTTGAAATAGTGTCTTGCGGCTATATTTTACGGTGATTCGTTTGGATGCGCTGTAGTGTTTTTCAATTTGAAAATAATTAATGTATTGAGCAGCAATAGGTTGGAGTGTTGCCTATAATAAGTGCGCTGTGGAACGAGGACTTGAAAATCGAAAACGGTGCTCGAGTGAGATGAGTATCAGAGCGCCAAGGGTTTCCATGGACAAGGACAAAAAACGGACATCAATCATTAAATGAATGAAAAAAAAGTTTATTTTTTTATGCTCCTCTAAAGATACGGAAGCTAAAAATCGATCGACACTTAAATATTTTTTGGACCCTGTAATATCTTAATGAAAATGAGATTGTGTCACAAATAGTGGGTAGCAATTTTAAGATCCCCAGCAGTTCCTAAACTCGGCATTGTTTCAACGAACCAAGTTGGATTCTTAGACTACCTACCTATGTCATTACTCAACGGACCCAATATTGCCAAATAAACAAGAGCAAATAAATAATCTACTTACAAGTTATAAGTGTAAAGCTTACTTTTGACTTTAATCCTAAAAGTGCGACTTTGACATTATGAAAAGGAATCTTACGCGAGTAAAAAGCATCTACCTCTATGCTTATGTGAATACCTACTTGTCATTAGTTTTGAATGTGCAGAAATCCTTGAGGTTACTCATTAGTAACCTCAAGGATTTCTGCACACTCTGCCAAGTGAATAAGCCATTACGTGCTTCCAATAAGGCCCCAAAGATGTTATAAATAATTTCCAAACCCACTACTTTAATTTTGCTGATTTGAGAATTTATGTATTATATAAAACTGCTCGCCATGCACGCAGCGCAGTCAACCTACAAAATTCCTTCAAATAACATATTTTTCGACTCATGTAATTTTGGTGTGCAAGTTTAAATAAATTCAGTGCAGCAGAAGTAAAGTGTTTCAATTAAAAGGGGACCCACGGAGCACCATCCTAACAATGTATTGTTTTTGATAAAGACTACTTAACATTTACGAAGATTACACATTTGTAATCTTCGTAAATGTTAAGTAGTCTTTATCAAAAGCAATACATTCAATCAAAAAAGTATTGATAATGGATGATTTGTTTATGGTTCCAATTTTTTTTTGGTGCTATCATTGGCACAACTGTTTTCTGTTTTGGCGCGGAGTTTGAGTAGCATCGTTAAATAATTAGATTAAAAACAGTGCTGTTTTTAGGCAGATTAGATCTATGTAGTAGTGTGTATTGCGAATTTCACAATGGACAATAACATCCTTAGTTCGATGTTTGACTGTAAAATTAAAATAAATTTATATTTTGTGTCGTCAAAGGAATTTCGTGTGCGAAAAAATGTTACAAAAAGTTTACGGTGAATTGGCTTTATCAAAAACACGTGGCTTATGCAAAGCCGTCGAGATGTGATAGAATTTGTGTCGCTCTGGTAGGCCATGAACGTCTTCAATTGAAATCAGCATCGCAAAAGTGAAGGAAATGACTGAAAATCCTTATTCAAGTTCAAGAGAGATAGCCTTTGAACTTTCTGCACCATTTTAAAAAAAAACTTGGTTATAAAACAACACTTGGGTATAAAACAACTTACCGCTCGGTTAGCTCCAGAAGACCTGAGTTTTCCAAAAACTCAATTGCATAAAACTCGCTGAGGACATGCTAGAACGAGACGAGCCCATACCAAAGTACACAAACAAAACGCATTGTTATCGGTGACGAGTTGTGGGTTTATGCTTGTTAGCTAGTTACTAACTTAGAAGTAACTTACTTTTCTGAAGGAGCATTCGAACTAACATTTTGTGTATTATAGATCTATTCCCGGTACTTTCTTAAAATAAAAGAAGAGATAAAACACAAGTTGGACAGAATTTTGGCAAGAAAGGCTTATCAACGTGCAATGTAGCTTGCCAGTGATACTAGAGCGCAGCAGTTATGAAATGCCTTTATACCTATATCAAAGTTACTTAAATCGACACACTGCTTTTTGGCACACCTTATGATAGACTTCACGGAATAACGGAATTCTGATCACGTACCTCTTACGGGAAAAGGGCGCGCCGATGTCATGTACCTACCTAGCTGGTGTCGAAAGTACTGCCACAGACTAAAAATTCCAGAACTGGAGTAGGTAATTGACAGCTGAGAAAAGTGGTTTATAGGTTTCGCCTCCCAGAATCAGATGTACTACTCTGTCAAGAAAGTACCGGGAAAAGATCAATAATACACAAAATGTCTGTTATTCATCCAAATTTATTTTATCACCTTCAAAGTATGCTCCTTTAGAAACGATACACTTGCGCCAACGAATAATCCATTCATCAAAACATTTTTTAAACGCTGCTTCCGGAATTGAGTTCAGTTCTCGCCGCGAATTCTCCTTTATGTCTTCTATCAATTGAAAACGGGTGCCACGAAGTGGTAATTTGAGTTTAGGAAAAAGAAAAAAGTCAGCAGAAGCCATATCTGGTGAATATGGTGGTTGCTGGATGGTATTTGTTGAGTGTTTGGTCAAAAATTCGTTCACAATGATAGCCTTGTGCGAAGGCGCATTGTCGTGGTGCAAAATCCAAGAATTTTCTTTCCACAAATCTGGCCTTTTTCGTCGAATTTGCTCTCTTAAACGCCGCATAACGCTCAAATAATATTCTTTATTTACCGTTAGACCTTCCGGTAAGAATTCAGAGTGCACAACACCGCGATAGTCAAAGAAAACAGTCAACATGACTTTGACTTTCGATCGACTTTGGCGTGGTTTTTTCGGTTTCGGTTCAGTTGGAAGGCGCCACTCCGAAGCTTGTTGACTAGTTTGCATGTCAAAATCGTAAACCCACGTCTCGTCACCAGTAACAATGCGTTTCATGAATGTTGGGTCCGAACTGACTCGTTCTAGCATGTCCTCAGCGACTTTCGTGCGATTGAGTTTTTGGAGAAAATTCAGATCTTTTGGGACTAGCCGAGCAGCAACATGTTTCATACCCAAATGATTAGTTACAATGGTACGGATCGACTCGTGAGATACAGAAAGTTCGGCGGCTATCTCTCTCAGAGTTGAATGGGGATTTTCAATCACTATTTTCTTCACTTTTGCGATGTTAACTTCAGTTGCAGACGTTGACGGCCTACCAGAGCGAGGCAAATCTTCCATCACATCTCGACCGCTTTTGAACGCTTTGAACCACTCATAAGCACGAGTTTTTGATAAAGTCGATTCACCGTAAGCCTTCTGTAACATTTTCAGTGACTCCGAACACGAAATTCCATTGGCGATGCAAAATTTAAGACAAACTCTTTGTTCGATATTTTTGTCCATTATGAAATTCGCAATACACACTATTATGATATTACTAAAACCAGCACTGTATTTAATATAAATAACAGATGCAACTCAAACTCCGCGCCAAAATGGAAAACAGTTGTGCCAATCTAACAACTACAAAAAAAACAAAAAAATTAATTTGGAACCATAAACAAATCATCCATTCCCGATACTTTTTTGACTGAATGTATAACTGGTTGGTGAAATGTTTTAGGTGAGTTTCTCTCAAAATTTTGTAACCATCGATCGATCGAATAACGCTATTGATTCTTTACTGAGTAGCAAAATTCCATATTCCAATTACCAAGCAGCATTCACTAGAACCAATTGCCACATAACATTATCGAATGTCAATAAATGTCCAGTCAAAATCGACCCAGCTGTTACAGAGATTAGCCGGAACAAAACAGACAGATAGACAAAAAATAAGTAAACTTGAAATTGCAAACCGACACTAATTTATTTGCATAGATAAAAGTGCTACGAAATCGAATTCAACTTTATATGGCCCTTACAAAGCCGTTAGGTTAAGCCATTGTAAGTAGTCATTGATGCGGACGACCGGTGTTAACATAATATCGCACAATTGCGAACGAAGCCCCATGTACCTATGTCTGACCTCATCACGGTGCGAGTTGACTACTCGTGAACCGCTACGTGACCGGTAAAAATATACTATAGAATGTGTGAGGAGCGGCGGACTAGATTTTCTGCGATTTCTTAATTGGCAGAGCCTGAGAAATTGTTACATTTCTCTATGCTAAAGGTAGTTCTCTCGTTTTTTAGTGGAAAATTTAAATAATAATTTATTTAGTTTCAAAAAATACAAAAAACAGTCCAAGCGTGAGTCGGACTTCGCACACACAGGGTTCCGTAGCACCAAACGCTCATTCAAATGTAAATTTACACTCAACCGCAAAACTAAAATTGTACTTCATAGTATTTTAATGAAAAACAAAGTTACAGCTGCAGTTTGATGAAAAAGTCAAATATCTCAAAAACTGAATATCAAATCTTGTTCAAATCAATCTTCGTAGAAAGTTTTTTATACGTACTACATAAGTACCTATTGTTTTTCCAGATTATTTTCCATATTTCCAGATTTAGAATTTAAAGGGGGTCGGAGGAGGGTTAAGAAGCCAATATTTTATTAATCATTTACTTATGAAATAAAGTGTATACCTTCGATATCATTTTTACGACCTATCGATAGACTCCTCACGACAGACGAGACGATCAGTGTAAATCTATAAGAGTTCCGTTTGCCAATAATTGGCCACGGAACCCTGAAACACGCTCTAGAGTGACGTTTCATTTTTGTTATTCTTCTCAGCAAACCATGGGAATGCACAAAATAAGTAGACCGCCATCTTTGGGAGTCCGCCATATTGGTTTTAGAATGTCGTAGCTAACCTAAGCTTCAATTGGAAAGTGGGTCTAATTTTGCAATTTTATTCATAGTTAATAACATCGTCTTAAAAATAAAGTTCTTCTAAACTGTTGTTCTAAACTCACGGTATACCTAATTTTTTAGGGTTCCGTAATCAACTAGGAACCCTTATAGTTTCGCCATGTCTGTCTGTCCGTCCGTCCGTCCGTCCGTCCTCGCTTAATCTCTGTGACCGTTAGCACTAGAAAGCTGAAATTTGGTACCAATATGTATATCAATCACGCCGACAAAGTGGTAAAATAAAAATCGGAAAAAAATGTTTTATTAGGGTAGCCACCCTGTATGTAAAGTGGGAAGTGTTTTTTTTTTTTATTTCAACCCTAACGTGTGATATATTGTTGGAAAGGTATTTAAAAATGAATAGGGGTTTACTAAAACCATTTTTTGATAATGTCTATAATTTCGGAAATAATCGCTCCAAAAGTAAAAAACAATGTGTCCCCCCCCCCTCTAACTTTTGAACCATAAGTTTAGAAAATATGAAAAAAATCTGAAAAGTAGAACTTTATAAGGACTTTCTATGAAAATCATTTTGAACTTGATTGACACAACAGTTTTTGTACAAAAAAGACAAAAAGTTGTACAAAATAATTTCCTCCTCCACCTTTAAACTCATAAGTGGGAACACTTATTGTGACGGACGGGAAACTACGGAACCCTACACTGAGCGTGGCCCGACACGCTCTTGGCCGGTTTTTTTTTTATTTTTAAAGTAAAACTTTTCTTCTGATGCAATCACGATTTCTAAATAAACTAAGAATGTATTAAATTAACCGTGTTAAATAAAAAACAGCATTATACTAAAAATATCATAATAAGATGTAAGTTCAAACCAAACCTTTCAAATAATTTCAATCATTCTGATCTAGATAATACAGATTATTCTGTCATTATCAGAGAAAATTGCGTAAGTGCTGCTGATAACTATTTAAAAGGTATAAATAAAATACTACGCACGTACAATGAATTTGCTGCATTGTCCAATTTGGCATCATAAAAAGTAAAAGTCGACGATTGTCTGTGATATAATGATGACGGACATTAAAGTTCCGCGCCATATAGTACGGTGCGGGCGGGAGCGGCGCGGGTGTCACAGAAATAAAACCGGCCAAGAGCGTGTCGGGCCACGCTCAGTGTAGGGTTCCGTAGTTTCCCGTCCGTCACAATAAGTGTTCCCAGTTATGAGTTTAAAGGCGGAGGAGCGTACAACATTCGCTCGCTTCTAAATTGCCTTAGCATGTTCTTGATAGAAGTTTTATGTAATTATAAGATACCGCCAATGCCAAGGAGAGACCAACCGAACAATTCGGTAATACCCGATCCAATGTAATAAGTACCTACAGCGCCATCTCTCGGGGAATTGGGTTACTAATTTTATTAATACAAAGACGTGCAAGTTTTCGGTGGTAATTTTAGATTGCGAGAACCGATTTCTATAATTCTTTTTTTGTTTGAAAAAAGATACGTTCAGGATAATAAAATATGTAAACGAAGTTAAAAAAAATGGTTGCATATACGATTATACTACAAACTTAGTCCAGAAATTATTTTGTACAACTTTTTGTCTTTTTTGTACAAAAACTGTTGTGTCAATCAAGTTCAAAATGATTTTCCTAGAAAGTCCTTATAAAGTTCTACTTTTCAGATTTTTTTCATATTTTCTAAACTTATGGTTCAAAGTTAGAGGGGGGGGGGGGACACATTGTTTTTTACTTTTGGAACGATTATTTCCGAAATTATTGACATTATCAAAAAATGATTTTAGTAAACCCCTATTCATTTTTAAATACCTTTCCAACAATATATCACACGTTAGGGTTGAAATTAAAAAAAAAACACTTCCCACTTTACATATAGGGTGGCTACCCTAATAAAACATTTTTTTCCAATTTTTATTTTACCACTTTGTCGGCGTGATTGATATACATATTGGTATCAAATTTCAGCTTTCTAGTGCTAACGGTCACAGAGATTAAGCGAGGACGGACGGACGGACGGACAGACAGACATGGCGAAACTATAAGGGTTCCTAGTTGACTACGGAACCCTAAAAATCAAGTACCTATTAAATCAACGCTTATTCATACAAATAGACAGTTTTTTACGGATTCTTAATTCGTTTAATAATCGCAAAGGTGTATTTAAAGCGCCATCTATCATTTAAATAAAGTTTTAATGAGCATGTTAATTTGTATTTATTTTTTCAACGATCGAATGTGCGAACAGTAATAATTTCTCAAGTTGTTCAATTTATTAAAATCTAATGCAAAATAACTCAAAATTATGAATTTGATTACTTTTAGGTAGGAGTGGGACAGGTATTACTTACGGCTTACTATTACGGCTACGCTTATTATTACGGCTTTTCCCAAATTAGTTTTGGAAAAAGCCGACGCACCGAGGGTTCCGTACTAACTTGCGACATAAACGCCCATATCTTTGACTCTATAGACTTAGAAGGTTGCTTTTTTTTCACAACTCTAAGGGACCACAGACTTAAGTATACCTTCACGCGTTCCCGAGATATTAGGTCTTGACAGACGAACGGACAGACAAAATGATCCTATAAGGGCTCTGCCGGCGGCGATCTCTTGCGTCCGGCCCTGGTTCAGTCAGTCCATGGTCCGTAGCGAGAGGGAATGGGAAGCGGTCACCTCCTTCTGCGAAGCAGTCAAGCTAGTGAAGGAGGAGGCCGGGCGTATGAGGGAGAGAACCTCAAACCAACCCAGCCGCCGCGGGAAACGCCCCGGGCGCCGGGCGCCGCTAGACGACTCCCGGCCACCGTAGATGCGGGCCTGTGGACGGTGAGCAATGGGTAGCTCACCGTCCGTCCGTCTATTGACGACAGGCCGTGTCGACGGCGCGTTCGTGTTTCACGCGCGCCTCAAAGAGATGTCAGCAAAGCAGAGGGGCTTGCCAGAGCCTCCGCCTGCCGGGGTTGCGGGTTGTTCGAAAGAGATACCGCGGCCCCGGAACATAAAGGGCAATAGAAGGAACATTGGTGGGTTTTAGTCAGTAGGGCTCTGTGTTTTTCTTTTGAGGTACGGAACCCTGAAAAGGAGTAAATTATAGCGTGCCGATTGAAAGAGGATAATTGAAGAAAAATCGACGCGCGTCCCCAAATAACATAGGACAAGGGCAGGAAGATGATGAGGACAGTAGTTTTGCTTATCGTACTCTACTTCACTTTAAGGCTTCGTTTCCACCGGAGATGAGTGAGGGACGTGTGTGAAACTCACCAGTAGTAAAGCTTCTTTTCCACAGCTTGAACTAAGTAAACTATAATATGTAATTGCCTCGCTCATCTACGGTGGAAACGCAGCTTTGATAGATATCAACGGGTGGTGCGATTGACCTGAAGTTGGTACAATATTGGTGATAATTGGTAGTAAAAAGTTAACCCGATCGCACGGCATAACTGCAGCCATGCGTCTGACAGGTTTGCAAGAAGTGTTGTTATGTTGACATCGTGAGAACTTTGCTCATCCGCTTTTCTTAATAAGACATTGATTACTTGCACTAAATGCATCGGAAAGATGACCGATGATTATTTCATTAAAATGTTGTCTTCTACATTATGCCTGCCTAGCCTCAACCTAGCCTATTCCCAACTCTTTTGGGGTTGGCTTCCAGTCTTACCGAGTTCAGCTGAATACCAGTATTTCATTGGAGCGGCTGTTTATCTGACCTCCACAACACAGTTAGTACTGGGTGATATGATACTCCTTAGAAAGACGGGTCGTCATGCTTTGGGGCCGCTGACTAGCTTTAGGTAACGACTGCCAGAGATCTGCAAATGACAACCGGGACCAACCTTTTAACGTGCTTTTCGAGACACGGCGCAAACTCGGTATGCCATTCACAGACCAACTTAGGCAAGCGCGGTTTAACCTGAAGATCGACACACGCGGTTGTTATTACATAGCCAGGAGCTCCTCATGTTGTCTTCATTGTTTAAATCGTCGGACTTACTTCTCGTCTACTCTTCGTCAGTTTTTTTTACGTTTGGACTAGCTTTAAATTGAGAAACCGTTTTCACTTTGTCCCATATCGAATGACCCGACGATTATTGCAAATCGATTACGAGATCCATTACGATAAACATCGACAAATTGCTGTACTTTAAGAAAGTTCATTGACAGTTAGATAATTTGGTTAACTGTGGGAATAGTACGCAAATATATTTTGGAACGAGTTGGAAAACTTTTTCATTGGTGAAGCATCAGATCATGATTAACATTATTATTTAAAACAAAATTGAATGCGTGTACACAGTTTAATTATTATGAGATCGGATCACTTGCGTCATGTCATGTGTTCTCGATAGAACTTAGCAACCTTACTTAAAAATCAGCCAAGTTACCATTATCTATTAAAACTGCAAGAAAATAACGTTGGTTGTATGGTAGCCCCTTTAAATATTTATTTTATTTTGACGTGATAACGTCTTTAAAATCGTTTTAGTCGGGTGACATGTTCAGAAACTTGTGTCACACCAAAACCTCACAAGCGACATTTCATAAAGATGGTAGCGCCATCTGTTACTTGGCTCGAAAAAAAAACTTTAAATTAGTACTTAATTTCATTTTAGATGTCACTACTGGTGATAACTTATATCACCAATAAGACGTTATCACGTAAACATCTCGATCGTAAACCTACTTTACAAACAACCAATTTTTTTTATGTATTTGTTGTTATAGCGGTAACTGAAATACATCATCTGTGAAAATTTCACCTGTCTAACTGTCACCGTTCGTGAGACAGCCAGGTGACAGACAGACAGTCGAACGGAGAGCAGAGTCTTAGTAATAGGGCCCTATTACTAAGACTCCCTCTCGGGTACGGTACCCTAAAAAATTTATGTTTTTTTTATTTTACCTGTTGGCCGAGTAATCGGTGAAAAAAAAATACGATCTAACATAGCACCCCTTCTTATTTGAAGTCGGTTGAACTATTTTACTACGTTTGATTCGCGACGACGTTTGATATAAGCATTTGTCACTGCAGTTCTAAGCTACATAACACTCTCGGCTGCGGCTCGGACGTGAAATCTGCCTCGATTGATTTTTTCCACACTTGTATTAAAATCACTACATAGTATAAAACAAAGTCGCTTCCCGCTGTCTGCCTGTCCCTTTGTATGCTTAGTTCTTTAAAGCTCTGCAACGGATTTTGAGACGGTGTTTTTAAATAGATAGAAGAAAGGTTTATTTGTACAATATTAGTATATACTTAACGCCAGTGCAAAGCCGGGGCGGGTCGCTAGTATGATAATAAGTAAGTTTTTATTTTAATCTTATTTATTTACGGGTTTTTTTCAATAACTAGGTTTTGCTCATCGTTCCCGATATTTAATGAAATTTAAACAGACAGAATTTAGAAACCAAATCAGTTCACAAGTTTACTCAATCCATACAAACTTAACTCTTTATAACAATATAAGTATAGTAGGTAATAATATAAAATGAAATATCTTTTATTTCGGACAAGCAATACCCATAAAAAGTTAGTAAAGGAAAGTAATTAACTAGGTTAGTTATAGGGGAGTCGCATCTCTCTCTACTATAGTCATCAAGATGGGAGTTGGAGCTGATCCGTACTTGCAACGACGCAGACTTTTTTTTCTAACCATGGCGTGAAAAGTCGTTGATATGTGCCTCCGTGAATATAGCAAAAGCACAGCAGAAATGGGGCAGCCACAACTTGGCAAAAAGGGCAGCCACAACTTGGCAAAAACTCCTAAAAAGGGTTATTTAATTGTAACTAACCTGCACACCAGTATGTTACGGACTGCACATTCCCTACGTTCCCTTAACATATCCGCCTGGCCACTACAGTCGTTGGTGACGCACTGCCCAGGATACTTAACTGATAGAACCGGTTTAGCTCTTTAGTCCAGTCATTTAAGCTTAAATTAGGTAAGAATCTCGGAATTTGAGATACCCAGCTGTAAATACTTGTATATTGTCACCCTAAAAGTTGTCTCAAAACCTACATATGATAGGGTGTGCGCAACTATTAAATTTCAAGGTCAAAGGTCACAAAAATCGTTTTTTTGCGCTTTTCTTGTAAATATCTCATTTCCTATGGGTTTTTTGCTATTTGTATCTTCATGAATATTGTAGAATACAAAATTTTCTACAAATTTTGCCTACATTTTTTTTTATACGGTGAACCGTTTTCGAGATAGAGGGCTAAGAGCGCGCGGTCACAGCATCACTTCATTCATAATTCATAATCTATAATGGCAGTCTATAATGCTCCGAAATCTGTGAAAAGTCTTGATCATCTTCGTTATATGCATTACGTCAAGTCTACAAAGCTTAATAAACCTGTGCAGCTTTCAAATATTCCACCAACAAGTGCAGCTGCTCATCAACATTTCAAACGTGTATATTATCAAGTTCAAACTTGGTTAGGGCATGATTTGGAACCCCAGGTATGGGGTTGGGCAATGCGAAACAATTTTCTGGAGGCTATCCCAACAATTTTACCACCTGCTCCAGAAGATTTGCTAAATACAATTTTCTGCAACTGCAAGAGTGGTTGTGGCTCGCGATGCGGGTGCAGGAAAGCGGGCTTGCAATACTCTTTAGCTTGTGGTCAATGTAATGGGCAAGCTTGTCTCAATGCTCTACCATATCAGAGCGACATTAACGAAGATGGAACCTTTGACCCCGAAATCATGGAAGAACTTGAGACAAATAAATTTGTTGAATGTAATTTGTTATAATAAGATTAATTCATAATTTATTTGTTTTTGTTTTCATCATGTAAGAAGTTATTAATATGAATTAGGTTAAAATTAAAATACAATTCCTATATTTTTATTAACAATTCTGCAATTACATTGGCAGGTAATTATTACTGAATAAAAATTGGATAGGTTAGGAAAAAAATGTTAAAATATAATAAAATAGTTAATAAAAATTGACAAATATTTATAATCATTGATTTATCGATAGTTCATCAACTATATATGGCTGTTTTCGATCGGAGGCACCGGTTGACCTGAAGGGATGCGGTGACCGCGCGCTCTTCGCCCTCTATCTCGAAAACGGTTCACCGTATATAAAAAAATGTAGGCAAAATTTGTAGAAAATTTTGTATTCTACAATATTCACGAAGATACAAATAGCAAAAAACCCAAAGGAAATGAGATATTTACAAGAAAAGCGCAAAAAACCGATTTTTGTGACCTTTGACCTCGAAAGGCGAACGGCAGGGTTGTATGGGAGTTTAGTACCCCTAATAAAATATCGTGTTTTGGATATATTTTCGTTTAAATTGGTAGTCAATACGATAGTCAAGCCCTTTTGAAATTCTTAGATTTTTAGAAGTTGGGACCTAAAAGTTATAACCAGTTTTATTTTTGAGGTTATGTCCTAAAAATATTATTACGTGTAAGCACATAAACATTGTTTTGGTGAAAAACGATATGTTCTAGATAGCTGGTGCTATCTTTGTAGTGTTTTACTTATCATTAAGTTAGCAAATTGACATGAGAACTGTACCTATTCAGTAGAGTGCTTTAGGAGACCTACGTCCAGCAGTGGTCTGTAATAGTTTGATGATGATGAATGATGAAGTGCTGATGCAGTTTTGAGTGTGGGTAAATAAAACAACTTTGTTTTTGCAGAACTTACATTAATTTTATTGTTGTTATAATTACCTAATTGATTCTTAATATTATTTTATCTAAGAAAGGGGCACGTCGGGTCATATCTTCATGGCAAGGGTAACTAAGGTACCAAATAATGCTCATAACATGTGAGCAGCATCCCATCCAGTTACAAAAATCATTAAATTCAGTTTCGTTTAATAAATCTCTCTATGGTGGCATTATTTGTAGTGGCACTATATGGTCCGCGTACATCTATAATATATACATCAGAGGCACAGAGGACAAATGGCTTTAATAAATTCCTATATTTATGAAGGGAATATGTATTCTTTTGAAATAAGTAATTACTACTTTTTTGTGTATATATTTATATTGCATCAGCTATTGTCTCTCATCAGCTGGTGCATTAGGCTCACAAAAATGTGATCGGCAATGTATGAATTTCTTGCTGCCACTTGCTTCCTTCTTAAATGAGAAAAACCAAGAAATCCTGGAACATAATCAGTTAGCAAAATATTTATTGCTACAGACATTAATGTCTCTAGGGTCCTTATCGGAACTTGAAATAGATATGGCAATCTGTCCTCTGAATCCCCAGTCCTTAATTTACACAATAAGGCTGTTAATGCAAAACTATCCCGATGCATATTCCTAAGCCTCGTTGTAACATCCAATATTTGTTGATGTTGTTTATTTATGCCTATAAAGTACTGTACTTGGTCATCGGAGTAGTTTTGAATATTCTCATAAGAGATGTTACTTAACCCTTCCATTAAAATAAAAATTATTTCCTCTATGTGTGTGGAAGTACAGCTATTAAGGCTATACTCAGCAGTATACAGGTTTTCATAATAAAATTAGCGTCCTGTCTATGTAAGGAGCAAATACGAGCTCCTCTTGGTATAAAATATTGATACTTAACCAATACAGCTTGCCTGGTTTCTTCAGGCACAGTATTTCGCTCTGGTTCCATGCACTCTTTGGAAAATGCAGTGTCTTGGTGTTTCAGCCGCTCTTCTTATATTGAGCAACACAATATGTTGGGATCTTTCTTCTGGTTCTTCTGGAACATAAAAGCTCAAATCTCGAGCTTGGCCCCAGCAAACTCCACAAACTTCATTCATGGATGACATCTGTAAATAAATAACATTTATGAAATACAAATTAAACACTAAGTTTGATAGACATAAATTGCGCCCATCATGACCAAGCTATAGAATAGTTTATAACATCCAATGATTGGTTTTCACCTTACAGAAAACCTTTACCAAAAATATCTATGTTGTGTTAATATGAGAGAGAAGGGCTATGTGAAAATGGTGAAACCAGTATATTTTGTTGATAGTAGAGCCATCATGACTGTCCCAGATTTAGCATTATAAAATAGTAATTGCCATTTGCATGACACATTTTTAAAGCTAACTAGCTTTCGCCCGCGGCTTCGCTCGCGTTAAATTCGGTATAACACACCAAACAGACCTGCAGTTTTTGCTCTTGCGCCTGATGGATTTGTAATAGCAACGCTAAGTTTTCTCTTTTCTTCCCTCGTTCTCCCTCATATCCCACTTTTTTTTAATAAAAGTTAGCCTATGTCCGTCTCCTGGTTCCCAACTATCTCTGTACCAAAATTCATCAAAATCGGTTTAGCCATTAAAGCGTGAAGAGGTAACAAACAAACAAACTCACTTTCGCTTTTATAATATTAGTAAGGATTACTATAAATTAAATATAATTATTATTTCATATATACCTGCTGGTGCTACAACAATCGAGCAGTGTTGTCGCTATTCCACTCTTGATCTGATTTTGGGGTGGATAGACTGACCACATACAGCACACATCAAATCATAATGATCACCCTCCAGATGATCAGGCACAATGAGTTGAATATTTTTATTTGGTGAAACAACCCTAGTTCTTCTAGCTCTTAGACAACACGGTACATAAGCTTCATCTTCAGAACGAAGCTAAAATAAAAATTATTAATAAAGAAAACCTTGCATTTAAAAATGCATGGTATTAGTGGAAAATAATTTACATTGTTTTAACACATACATACATCAAATCAAGATATATGTGTATATGATATATGCTATACCTCTCGTGGTTGGATCCATGTAGCAACTGTGTTAGCCATTCTTTGTTCTTTTCATTTGCATCTTTAATCAAAATCCTGCGTCAACTGATTCATAGTATGGATTGTCCGCACACAACACAAACACTTAGATGGCATTATTATGCTTCTCCTCGGCATATTATCAGAAGAATGTGAATGACTAAGTCAGCAGGTGTTATCTGAAAATAATTAAGTGATTTTGAGTGAACAACATTGCTTTATATGACTATGACACTATGACAGTCATACTAACAGAGTAATAACTATTATAACAGGCAAGTAAACAATACATATAAACGATCACTCAAGTGTTTATACAGGATATAGGACAAAATGTAAATATTTATACAACCACAAGTGTTTGTTATTTTTTCAAATAATGTTTAGATTTGTTTTAGTATACACATTTTATTTTAGTATCATATCGCGTAGATTAAATGGTAAGGACTACTTTTTAACACGTAAAAATTATAACTTAACGTAACTGACACACTCGTACGCAAAATGTTATTTGGAAACTACTTACATCTCTAGGATATACCCACAGCCGATTAGTATTGACAATATCTTCACTCTCATCGGATACAGCGTCCTTTCGCGAAAGTACTATCAACAGATAGAGTACGGAGCACCAGTAGTTCAACTCAACGTAAAAATGGCCAGATAATTTGCCATATTGCTCAGATGCAGTTACAAACTATAAACCAAAAAAACAACAAAGCACACACAAGAAAAGATTTTCGGGATTTTTCTATCCTGTCAAAAAAATTGCCAACACAAAAAAACTTTGATGGCGAAAATAATTCCTATAGTTAATAATTAAGATTGTATGCAATAATTATTCATTGTAAGGTATAATGTGTAATAGGTTAATTTTATTTACTCTTATTTCTATTTTGAAATAATCATTTATCATTTTGAACCTCGTGATATTTTACAAATGGCAACTTCTAAAAACATAACCACATTTAGTTGCGTTCAGTTTAAGATGATATTACATTTAATTACTTAAATCTTTTAATTGATATAATTCATTAATGCAGTGTGCTAAAAATACTAACGTTACATGAAAATTAATGGTTTAGTTGCCTTAATAAGTGGTACAAATTCTATCACAAAACAACAAAAAAAGTATGCGGTACGAATTCTGCCGTTCGCCTTTAATAGTTGCGCACACTCTACCATAATATGTAGGTTTTGAGACAACTTTTAGGGTGTCAATATACAATTATTTACAGACTTACAGCTGGGTATCTCGAATTCCGAGGTGAACTTACTAAAATGACTGGACTGCTTGACCTGTCAACTTTATCATAGGACCATTCTCTGGACACTTACCGCCGACGGCCTCAGAGACCAAAAACTCGGTCTTCCGTAATATATATCAAAGTTTTGATTTAAATTCTGTTATGGAGACGTGGCGCTTTAAAAAATTTGGTTATTTTTTGTTTCGAGTGCTGATTTTGTGTCCCGAACAAGCGAAGGATTCTATGATTGACTCAGGACCGTAGCGATGGATTCCAAAGTAGAATCCAGAGCGGTGGCGAGGGATTCAAATACACACGATCCAAATAATTTTGCTCTCGTGTAACACACATAACTTTTCATTTCGGCAGCGAGAACACATGTCATATTACTCTGATCTCATCACGCAACGAGTTTTTATCACGTACTTTAAAGAACAGGGTCATATATCATATAATAATTATTCTATGTTCTTTATTTTTAATGTGGTTATTGCCTAACCAAAATAAAACAATGAACAGGAATTGACAGGACTGCATAGATTATATTGAAGTAACGTTTATAAACTCGTTCTGAAACAGCACCCGTGTTGTTTTATTTTAAATGTAATATTGTTTGTTTTGGCGCAACATTTGGTCGGTGCCTGTCAGTCATACCGAAGGTGAATGGACTCGGGAAGTCGAACGAGCGTGTGATCCCATACCAGAAATGGGGGCCTTAACAATCAGCCCCCAAGATGTAGCTTGTGCGGTCCGTCCGCTGCCTAATTGGAAATCTCCAGGGCCGGACGGACTGCACAACTTTTGGTTAAAATGGATCCAAAGGTCGCACGCTCGTTTGGCGACCCTATTCCAGACAGCCTTAGAGTCAGGGTCGCTACCCAAGTTCTTGACGACTGGAATAACCCACCTGCTCCATAAATCGGGTAGTACGACGGAACCCAAAAATTATAGACCAATAACGTGTCTTCCTACAATCTATAAAGTTCTTACATCCATTTTGAGGGCTAAAATCACTAAACACATAGATGACAATTCTATCATGTCTGCTTCTCAGAATGGATGTAGGAACGGGTCCCGTGGTACTAAGGAGCTGCTCCTCATTGATATGGCCATTAGTCAACAGGTTCGCCGTTCCCGAAGGCATCTGTCGACATGTTGGATAGACTATAAGAAGGCCTATGACTCCGTGCCACACACATGGCTCATGAGGGTGCTAGAATTGTATAAAGTTGATGCAACTCTGCGCACCTTCCTGAGCTCGTGTATGAGGCAATGGAATACGGTCCTTCGCTATCCAGGATGTCGGCAGATTCAGAGGAATAGTGAGCCGATAAGGATAGAGCGAGGTATATTCCAGGGCGATAGTTTGAGTCCACTTTGGTTCTGCTTAGCCTTGAATCCTCTAAGCACGTTGCTGGAGGATTCAGGTCTGGGCTATCGATTGAGGAGAGGTGGTCGGGTTATATCTCACCTCCTTTACATGGATGACCTGAAACTCTTTGCCCCCAACGATTCGCAACTGATGGAACTACTGAAGGTAACTGAAACCTTTAGTAGTGCCATCAGTATGGAATTTGGTGTGGATAAATGTGCGGTCATGCATGTAAAGCGAGGGGAAATTGTGGAATCTGTGGGAACCCAGCTCTCGGATTCCATACACCTTAGATCCCTCTCAGCAAACGAAACCTACAAGTATTTGGGTATGTCGGAAGCGTTGGGTATCAATGTTGCTGACATGAAGCAATCGTTGAAGGAACGCTTCTTTGGCCGCCTGAGAAAAGTATTTAATAGTCTTTTATCAGGTGGAAACAAGGTGCGTGCTTTCAACGGTTGGGTCATGCCGGTTTTGATGTACTCTTTCGGCATACTCAAATGGACTCAAACAGAACTAGATGCTCTGGATAGAAAAGTCCGTACATTGTTGACGGCATATCGTATGCATCACCCACGGTCTTCGGTTATGAGACTGTATATCCCACGGAGTTGTGGTGGTCGAGGCTTTTTAAACGCCAAGACTCTCCACAATCGTGAGATATGCAGTCTCAGGGAGTATTTCTTGGAAGCCGACGTGGGGATGCATCGAGATGTGGTTACGGTGGACAAGGGCTTTACCCCGCTCTCCTTGGCTAAAGAGAACTGGCGCAAACCTGTAGTGCTTGACACTAACGACCGCAGGGAGGTATGGCAGAGTAAGGAGCTTCACGGACGCTTTTTCCGGGCCCTACATGGACCCGATGTAGATCAACCAGCGTCCGTAGCCTGGCTACGTTCCGGGGATCTCTTTGGAGAAACTGAAGGTTTTGTCTGTGCAATTATGGATGAAGTTATGATGACGAATAACTACCGGAGATTTATTGTGAAGGACGGCACGGTTGACATATGTCGGGCATGCCACCGTCCGGGTGAATCAATTCGACACATTATCTCCGGTTGTTCTCGTCTAGCTAACGGAGAGTACTTGCATAGACACAACCTTGTAGCCAGGATTATTCATCAGCAACTTGCTCTAAAATATAGCCTTGTGGAATCGGAAGTGCCGTACTACAGGTATGAGCCCGACCCAGTTCTCGAACATGGCAATATCACATTGTACTGGGATCGATCCATCATCACTGACAGGACTATTGTTGCCAACAAGCCTGATATAGTGGTGGTGGATCGATCAGAGCGGCGCGCAATGATTGTTGACATAACAGTCCCGCATGATGAGAACCTCGTGAAAGCCGAGAAAGATAAGCAAATCAAGTATACTGACTTGGCTCGCGAGGTTGTCGACATATGGGATGTGGACTCAGCGATCATTGTGCCGATAGTCGTATCTGCCAATGGCTTAATTGCCAAGAGCCTCGACCAACACCTGAGGAGGCTCTCGTTAGGCAGCTGGATCAAGGGCTTGATACAGAAAGCGGTGCTCCTGGACACGGCTCGTATTGTTAGGAGGTTCCTTTCTCAAGAGCCCTGACCGCCGGTGGCTTGGACCATGTTCCCGATACCGGTGGGCTACTATTTTTACATTTTTAAATGTTTTTTATTTTTTGTTTTTAAGAAATATTTAAAAATTTAATTATATGTATAGAAAACAATAAATGGACGAAAAATTGTTTTCGTTTAAATGAATTTAATAATTTATGTAAAAAAAACAAACATTCACTGTTTTTATGTAGCAAAATCTACATGTTTGAGCTTCAGAGGTGAAAATACCTGGTAGTTAGGCAGTTAATTTCCTATGCTGGATCTGTTCTAGTTATAAAATAAAAAAATGGTTACCTGACATTTTTTACAGCAACTAGGCAATTGTCAAATGCGATGAACAAGATTTATTTTAACGATTATTTATTATTTTTGTATAAGTTTTTTTGATGTCTAGTTGTTTTTAACAGCCACCACGATGTTTACAGTCACGGGTTTTCCCGATGAAGATATTTGCCCAACAGAAAGAGACCTCATAGCTTTTAAAAAAGCTCTTAATACTCCCGATAAATCTTTAGAGGAAATAGAAGCCAAACAAATAGCTCAGCAAAAAGAGACCCCACAAGAAGAGCGTAATGAAGCTCCACAGAAAACGCCTCAACCAGAAATAAAACCAACATCACCAACTGAAGGAGTTTTTGAGCATCTGCCGGGTTTAAAACCTGGTCCAGATGGTAAAGTTGACTGGGCTCCACTGGGAGGCATGACTGGTACAAGGCCGGATGTAAACAAGTATTCTTTAAGTAGATATTCCCTCAGCGAATGGAGGAAACATAACCAAACTGTTTTAGACCCTGAAATAATTAATGAGTCTAACATCGTAGATTACAACGCTAAAACTTCTATGATGCAAGCATTTGGAAACATTGATAAACAGCAGTTGGAGAATGAGAAAAGACTCAAGCAAAAGGCAAGAGATATATTCAGATGGAAAGTAGAAGTGGAAAAAGCTTGCAAGGCAATCACCGAAGAAGTGGAGATGCTTGAAATCGATAGACAACGACTAAAAGGTGCTTCCAGAGTATTGATGTTACCTGAATCGATTTCCAAAGAATGTTTAGACCTTCGATCAAATCGATTTAAATCAGAGTTGGTGGCAGACCTTGCAGAGCAAGAGTTAATCAAAGAAATGAAACTAGTGAATGAAGTGAGGAGTACTGTGAAAAATACCCTCAATAGTATAGAAGAGCAAATGACAGTTAACAAAGCAGCCAAGCACAGGATAGAATATGATTGGTGTGACAAAACTATGGCCTATAATACAGAGTCAATTAATATAAGTCTGAGTACAAAATCGAACACCATTATGTTCAGGCCTGGCTCTACTAGATTCGGTGATATGACTGCACCATTGGAGTATTGGGAGTATTTTTGTCGAGAAAATGTACAAAGCTGTGAAGCAGTCCGACAAAAATCAGCCGACTTACGAGGTAGCTTACACGCTATTTTGGTAAACAATGGTAGGAAGTTACGTACCCAAGCCGACAGAACTGACATGGCATTAGCTGAAACTGTAGCTCTTACCACCGAACTGTGCACTAAACTGGAAGAAAACTTGAGAACCACACTGCAAAGAACTGCTGATACGGAAGCTTTGATAGAGGACCTAAAACAAACTGTTAGAAAAATGGATGCATCGATGAAATTAGCTCAAACCAGACTTGACAATAGAAACAATTGGAGGCCTCATGGAGAAAGCGTTAGGGATCAGCCACATTTGGGTTTGATTGAGGAAGTAAAGAAGATTCATGAGACTGTGACTTCTCTTCTTGGTCAACTGAATAATGCAGAGAGATTAAGACGTGATCTATTGCGGAAGAGAACAGAACTGGAAACAGCGATAGCAGCAAAGAGAAAGACTCTAAACATAGACCGGGATCGATGTGGGATGGTTCGTTCTCACTATCCGTCAGCCTCAGAATTAGCTGGATACTGAATTTATGGGCTGTTTTGGTTAGAGCTTTAGTTTTTTAAGAGTATTAATTTGTTTAATATTATTTCGAACATTTTGTTTGTAACGAATTTCTGCCTGTTTTGTTCAATATTTAGTTTACGCTTATATTCTCTTTATTTTTCTTTTCCTCTCATTTTTACATTTTTAAATACATATTTCCTAAAAAAAATAACAAAACAAATATTTAAAAATATAAAAATAGTGGTCCACCAGTATCGGGAGCAAGGTCCAAGCTACCGATGGTTAGGGCTCCAGAGACAGGAACCTCCTCACAATGCGGGCCGTATCGAGGAGTCTGCCTTCTGAATCAGGCCCTTGATCCAACCACCAAAGGAGAGCTTCGACAGATGTTCGTCGAGGCTCTTGGCAATTAAGCTATTGGCCGTTACGACAATCGGCACAATAATAATAATAAATAAATCAATTTATTTCAGGCATCAAAGGCCCATACATACTATACACAAATAATCTTAAATTTATAAACTAATACATATTTTACAAAATTAAAAAATAAATAAAAACTATTGCACACGATGTGACGGCTTCGTGTTTAGCTGCGAGTTCGGTATCCTTCCACGAAAACGTCGATACACGACACCCTTCGGCCAAAACTCTTCTTTGAGGAAGGTGTCCAATTGACTAGTCGGCACCCGCACCACAAATGACTTAAAATTAATGTCATGGCGGGACTCCAACTGCACGACTCTCAAAGTCCAGTTTGTCTTCACACGTACATACTCCACGATGTCCTCAGTCGCCGTGGTGTGAAGCAATCTCGACACGTACAGCTGCGTCGTGGGTAATGCTGGACGCAGCAGCGTGTTTAAAACAATGACAGCCGAGCTCACATTCCACATGTCAACAACCTCGTGTGCCAAGTCAAGATATTATAGTTGTTTTTCTTTCTCACCTTTCACGAGGTTCTCGTCATGTGGGATGGTAACATCGATTATCATTACGCGGCGCGCTGATCGGTCTATCACCACTATGTCAGGCTTATTGGCGACAATAGCCCTGTCAGTAATGATAGACCAATCCCAGTACAGCGTGACAAGGTATTTCTCGAGAACTGGGTCGGGCACATACTTGTAGTACGGTACCTCAGATTCAACAAGATTAAATTTCAAGGCAAGTTGCTGATGAATAATTCTGGCTACTTGGTTGTGCCTATGCAAGTACTCGCTGTTAGCTAGACGAGAACAACCAGAAATAATATGTCTGATGGACTCACCCGGACGGTGGCATGCCCGATACACGTCAACTGTCCTTCATAATATATTTCCGGTAGTTGTTCGTCAACATACCTTCGTCCATAATCGCACAGACAAAACCTTCAGTTTCCCCAAATAGGTCACCGAATCGTAGCCAGGACACGGACGCTAGAAAATCTACATCGGGCCCATGAAGAGCCTTGTAAAAGCGCCCGTGAAGCTCCTTACCTTGCCATACTTCCTTGCGGAAATCGGTAGTAAGTACTACAGGTTTGCGCCAATTCTCTTTAGCCATGGACAACGGGGTGAGTCCCTTGTCCACTGCGACTACATCTCTGTGCATCATACCCACGTCAGCTTTTAAGAAATATTCCCTGAGACTGCACACCTCTCGGTTGTGGAAGGTAAACGCAAAGTTTAAAAAGTCTCGACCCCCACACTTCCGTGGGATGTACAGTATCATCACCGATGATCGTGGGTGATGCATCCGATTTGCAGTCAGCAGTGTACGGACTCTCCTATCCAGGGCATCGAGTTCAGTCTGCGTCCATTTGAGTATGCCGAAAGAGTGCATTAAAACCGGCATGACCCAACTGTTGAAAGCGCGCACCTTGTTCCAGCCCGAAAGAAGGCATTTTATTTTTAATACCTTCTTCAGGCGACCAAAGAAACGCTCCCTCAACAATTGCTTCATGTCAGCTACGTTAATGCCTAACGCTTCCGACATACCCAAATACTTATAGCTTTCGGATGAGGAAAGGGATCTGAGGTGTATGGAATCCGAGAGTTGTATGTTATACGTTTATATATTATTACATTGAAGTTTTTTTTAAAATAATAATTGATTTAATGACATGAATAACGTGGTTTGACTCACACATTATTAAGTCTCTGTAAAAAACTAGTGTACCTATTGCTACTGACTGACATGTTTACCGGCCACCTTCACAATTAGCTTCTTCGTGACTTAAACATGTATTAAGGTAAGGTTTTGGTAATTATATAAGTTCCAGCCCCTCCAGTACCTCCCGATGGTTCGACCAGTCACCCTAACCTTTCAAAATGCGAAGTCCAACGACTTTTTGTCTAAAATGAATCACGTCTAGCAGCAGCTGATATTTCTAGAAAACTGGCAAAGTGCGCACGGGTCCCGCACAGTGTAGAGTACCGTAATTGCTTGTCGCGCGTAATTTCCTGGATTAAGGGCGTTTTAAATATCGTTTTTATTTCCCCGCACGCGTAACCTCGCAAATGTCCTTTTTATACATGTGGGGACGCGGAAATTTCATGCAACGAGAAATTTTCTGCCAATTCCGCATGCGTGCAGAAATTCGCACGATATTAAGAACACCCGTAGCCAATATTTGATTAAAGTTAATGAGATTATCCACGTTCATTTTATCCACGGGATTCTGCCTGTAAGGGATTTTTCTCAAGGGAAGCAATTATCGGCTGTAGTGGATATAATGTTGGAAAAGGACGAGGAAAAATCCATACTAACGAGGAAATCGAGAAAACAATAATAATAAAAAAAAAACTCATAGTTACGTAAAAATCTCAATACGAGCAAATACGACTATACTTAAATTGCTATGAAGAAATGCTAGTCTAGTCGTTAACAGCGCGACAGCACCATGATTGGATTTTAATAAACTAGTTATACATTGTCATACAAACTAATCACACATGAAGATTTTCATCTTAATCAAAAAAAAAAGTTATATTACTTTTTTATGGTTAGTTAGAGGTAAACCTAATATGTATCAGCGGTAAAAAATAACCAAATTCCGACTCCATGGCAGGAGTTGCAGAGGAGCCTGCCAGGGCCACTGCCTGCCGGGGTTGCGGGTTGTTTGAAAGAAATACCGCGGCCCTGGAACAGTAAGTCTGACACTCCCTTTCACTCTGCCCAGAGCGGGAGAAGTTATTTGATGATTTCCCATCAGAAGAAAAAAAATATATGTTGTCCAAGAAGTTTCTAATCAAATGCGCGTTTTACTATTATATTCTATTTAAGACATTTTCTTTTAATTTGTGAAATTGTTTTATGACAGTTTTGACAGAAACTAAAGTCATTTCGCTAAATACGATATTAACGAGATATTCCTATCGATATTATTATTTTTTCTATAAAGAAAGTTTTGTTTTGTGTTTTTAATGGCAACCTTAATGAATCTAACCAGCTTTCCTGAGGAAGATAGGTGCCCGACGAAAAGGGACATCAAAGCTTTTAGAAAAGCTCACAAGCCTCCCGAAAAATCTTTAGAGGAAATAGAAGCCAAACAAATAGCTCAGCAAAAAGAGACCCCACAAGAAGAGCGTAATGAAGCTCCACAGAAAACGCCTCAACCAGAAATTAAACCAACAACACCAACTGAAGGAGTTTTTGAGCATCTGCCGGGCTTAAAACCTGGTCCAGATGGCAAAGTTGACTGGGCTCCACTGGGAGGCATGACTGGTACAAGGCCGGATGTAAACAAGTATTCTTTAAGTAGATATTCCCTCAGCGAATGGAGGAAACATAACCAAACTGTTTTAGACCCTGAAATAATTAATGAGTCTAACATCGTAGATTACAACGCTAAAACTTCTATGATGCAAGCATTTGGAAACATTGATAAACAGCAGTTGGAGAATGAGAAAAGACTCAAGCAAAAGGCAAGAGATATATTCAGATGGAAAGTAGAAGTGGAAAAAGCTTGCAAGGCAATCACCGAAGAAGTGGAGATGCTTGAAATCGATAGACAACGACTAAAAGGTGCTTCCAGAGTATTGATGTTACCTGAATCGATTTCCAAAGAATGTTTAGACCTTCGATCAAATCGATTTAAATCAGAGTTGGTGGCAGACCTTGCAGAGCAAGAGTTAATCAAAGAAATGAAACTAGTGAATGAAGTGAGGAGTACTGTGAAAAATACCCTCAATAGTATAGAAGAGCAAATGGTAGTTAACAAAGCAGCCAAGCACAGGATAGAATATGATTGGTGTGACAAAACTATGGCCTATAATACAGAGTCAATTAATATAAGTCTGAGTACAAAATCGAACACCATTATGTTCAGGCCTGGCTCTACTAGATTCGGTGATATGACTGCACCATTGGAGTATTGGGAGTATTTTTGTCGAGAAAATGTACAAAGCTGTGAAGCAGTCCGACAAAAATCAGCCGACTTACGAGGTAGCTTACACGCTATTTTGGTAAACAATGGTAGGAAGTTACGTACCCAAGCCGACAGAACTGACATGGCATTAGCTGAAACTGTAGCTCTTACCACCGAACTGTGCACTAAACTGGAAGAAAACTTGAGAGCTACACTACAAAGGACTGCTGATTTGGAAGCTTTAATAGAGGACCTGAAACAATCCGTGAGAAGAATGGATGCAGCTATGAAATTAGCTCAAACCAGACTTGACAATAGAAACAATTGGAGGCCTCATGGAGAAAGCGTTAGGGATCAGCCACATTTGGGTTTGATTGAGGAAGTAAAGAAGATTCATGAGACTGTGACTTCTCTTCTTGGTCAACTGAACAATGCAGAGAGATTAAGACGTGATCTATTGCGGAAGAGAACAGAACTGGAAATAGCGATAGCAGCAAAGAGAAAGACTCTAAACATAGACCGGGATCGATGTGGGATGGTTCGTTCTCACTATCCGTCAGCCTCAGAATTAGCTGGATACTGAATTTATGGGCTGTTTTGTTGGAGATTTAATTTCCCATGCGTTATTTTAGTTACTATTATTTAATTATAGTTTTTTATATAATAATCAATTAAATTAATAACGTGGTTTAATTCATATGTGGCAACTGTAGAGAAACTGGACGCTGCCAAGGGCCTTGTCCAGAAAAGGCGACTGCCGCGATATACGCGCCTATTAAGAAAGAAGCGAGTTTCCTTATTGATTGAGTTGTATTTTGACATAAGTATCATAGAACTTATGTCAAAATACAACTATCCATAAGCAAAACGAGTCGTTTTTGTTTATTGGAACGGGGCATTAAGTACTTTATTTCTCAAGTCAACTGTTAATGAGATATTTGCTCGTACTGTCCCTCCCGCCCTTATGAGTAAGAGTAGGTAAAGTCTGAAAAAACGTGGGTTTGTAGGGCATAAAAAGAAGTTTTTGATCAGCATCAGAAAATCAAGGTTTGTTTATGGTGCTGAGTCGGTGCCAACGCCGTGCCCTTATACGCCGCGGTTGGGTTTGGTCATTAGGTAAGTTAAATTCTGCAACTGCTGACGGACCATGCCAGAAGAACTCACGGCTCATGTTATCAAAATCTCAACTTCTTCCGGATAGTTACCTTATTTTACAAGCTTAATCGCGCTAGGTAGGCCGCTCGTGAACAAGCATATAAGGGAATTAGAATTGTTGCAAAACATTCTACGTTCGTTTTAGCGTTTGTTTGGATCTATGTATAAAAATCTTTTGCCGCCTGGGGTTAGTCAAAACCGTAACTGACGCTTGCATCAAATGAATTTTTGATATTGAAGTTGATGATTTTTTACTTTTGTATGGAGGTTCTGTAGTTTGATATTTAAACCTATGGGAAATACAGCACACAGTTTGATAACCAAGAAGTTTCTAAAGAAAAACAAGCCTATCCTTTTTACAATTTCATGCCATTTATGAAACTATATTTTAAATAAATGTCAATGATGGCAAAAATCTTGTCATTTCGCCGAACGCGTTTCATATAGTATAATATTTTATACAAAGACATTTTTTAAAAGACTACTCGTAAATATTTGAATACCTTTGATTTTTCAAATGTTTTGTTTCCTATAATTTTATTTTGTACGCAATATTTTAACAGCAACACAATGTTTCAAATGACGAGTTTTCCTGAAGATTACTGTCCAACAAGAAGAGACCTCAGAGCGTTTAAGCAGGCTGCAAAATCCTTGGTGAAAATTAACCAAGAAGCCAAAGAAGCCAAGGAAATAGCTCAGCAAAAGCCGACTCTTCTTGGCGAACAACGTAATGAAGCTCCACAGAAAACGCCTGAACTAGAAATAGAACAAACACATCCACCTGTAGAAGATATTGAGCATCTGCCAGGATTAAAACCTGGTCCAGATGGCAAAGTTGACTGGGCTCCACTAGGAGACATGACTGGTACAAGACCGGATGTTAACAAGTATTCTTTAAGTAGATATTCCCTCAGCGAATGGAGGAAACATAACCAAACTGTTTTAGACCCTGAAATAATTAATGAGTCTAACATCGTAGATTACAACGCTAAAACTTCTATGATGCAGGCATTTGGAAACATTGATAAACAGCAGTTGGAGAATGAGAAAAGGCTAAAGCAAAAGGCAAGAGATATATTTAGATGGAAAGTAGAGGTGGAAAAAGCTTGCAAGGCAATCACCGATGAAGTGGAGTTGCTTGAAATCGATAGACAACGGTTGAAAGGTGCGTCCAGAGTATTGATGTTACCTGAATCGATTTCCAAAGAATGTTTAGACCTTCGTTCAAATCGATTTAAATCAGAGTTGGTGGCAGACCTTGCAGAGCAGGAGTTAATCAAAGAAATGAAACTTGTGAATGAAGTGAGGAGTACTGTGAAAAATACCCTCAATAGTATAGAAGAGCAAATGGTAGTTAACAAAGCAGCCAAGCACAGGATAGAATACGATTGGTGTGACAAAACTATGGCCTATAATACAGAGTCAACTAATATAAGTCTCAGTACAAAATCGAACACCATTATGTTCAGGCCTGGCTCTACTAGATTCGGTGACATGACTGCACCATTGGAGTATTGGGAGTATTTTTGTCGAGAAAATGTACAAAGCTGTGAAGCAGTTCGACAAAAATCAGCCGACTTACGAGGTAGCTTACACGCTATTTTGGTGAACAATGGTAGAAAGTTACGTACCCAAGCCGACAGAACTGACATGGCGTTAGCTGAAACTGTAGCTCTTACCACCGAACTGTGCACTAAACTGGAAGAAAACTTGAGAACCACACTGCAAAGGACTGCTGATACGGAAGCTTTGATAGAGAACCTAAAACAAACTGTTAGAAAAATGGATGCATCGATGAAATTAGCTCAAACCAGACTTGACAATAGAAACAATTGGAGGCCTCATGGAGAAAGCGTTAGGGATCAGCCACATTTGGGTTTGATTGAAGAAGTAAAGAAGATTCATGAGACTGTGACGTCTCTTCTTGGTCAACTGAACAATGCAGAAAGATTGAGACGTGATCTGTTGCGGAAGAGAACTGAACTGGAAGCTTCCATAGCAGCAAAGAGGAAGACTCTAAACATAGACCGGGACCGATGTGGGATGGTCCGCTCTCACTATCCCTCAGCCTCAGAATTAGCTGGATACTGAATTTGTGTGCTGTTTTTTTAGAGCTTTACTTTTATATTATTTTATATGTTCGAAATAGTCTCGAATGTTTTGTGTTTTGACGTTAATTTGCTTATTTACCACCTGATCCTTCTATCATGTGGAAGCAAAACGAAAAAAAAAAACAGTCATCGACGCTAGCTTACCAAACGCTTAGAAAACATCGGTAAGCTAGCGTCCTATGTGAAATAAAAATATTTTGATTTGAATCATGCTAGATACTCATCAATACCAGCAAGTGTAGGGCTAGTGCTCGCGCGTCGCCGTCGCACGCGCGTTCTCAGCCACGGCCTAGTGACAAAACTATCCGAACTTGCTGCTCGTGGCTTAACTTATTTTTGCTGCCAGATATTTTTGCTAATCCTAAGGAGTGGAACAGGTTTGCACCGGAATGCAGAGTTTTGATAAATTAACTATATTATTTATTTATAAAATGATGTTTTGCTCACTTGTTACAACTGAATATACTTTTTAATACTGACTGGATTTACCATGTTTTAGGATTTAATATCTGAAAACACCTATATAGCAAAAAAAAACACCTAAATATATCATAACACCCTAACTTAAAATGCTGAATTAAAAACTTTTTTGTAAAAAACAAAACCGACTTCCAAAAAAAAATAAACTAAAAAGTGGAAAATAACTTTATTTTCGGAAGTCGGTGGCAAAAAAGTCAACGAAACCAACAAAAGTCACCGACCGAAGTTATGGTATTATGATGTATCTCTTATTTTTTATCGAGTATTCATTTTCCATTCTTACTAAAAGATTAGCAGATCATCCATATCGACATAGAGAAAAAAATATGTATTATAGACCACCTAAGCGATTATAAGTAAAAAAGCTATTATAACTATGTACCTAAGCAATATAAATAAAATTGAAATGGGACCACATGGGAAGCGACAGCTTTCTAATAAAGAATCATCACAATCGGTTGAAATTTTGGGTACATATTGGGTAGGTCTGAGAATCGGCTAACATCTATTTTTCATACCCCTAAACCTCAGCGGGTGAATCCGCTGGGCACAGCTAGTACTACTATAAGTTGTATGAGTTAACTTTGACTTTGAAATTAATATCAAATATCTAGGCTGCGTCAACAGGCCCTTAAGAATAAAAAAAAATAAGCTTATTTTTTTTGCACTGAATAGATTTGCGTTTGGCCGTAAGTTTGCAAGTACAACGTACCTGATCTATAGAAGTATTTTTTTTTTCGGGTGGGAAACCATCCAATGACTTCCCCCGCTCTGGGCGGAGCGGGGGGCATGTCAGACTTGTACTGACTAAAACCCACCCATGTCCTTCTATTGCCCTTTACGTTCCGAGGCCGCGGTATCTCTTTCGAACAACCCGCAACCCCGGCAGGCGGAGGCTCTGGCAAGCCCCTCTGCTTTGCTGACTCTCTTTGAGGCGCGCGTGAAACACGAACGCGCCGTCGACACGGCCTGTCGTCAATAGACGGACGGACGGTGAGCTACCCATTGCTTAGCCGTCCACAGGCCCGCATCTACGGTGGCCGGGAGTCGTCTCGCGGCGCCCGGCGCCCTGGGCGTCTCCCGCGGCGGCTGGGTTGGCCTGATGTTTTCTCCCTCAAACGCTCGGCCTCCTCCTTTGCTAGCATTACTGCTTCGCAGAAGGAGGTGACCGCTTCCCATTCCCTCTCGCTCCGGACCATAGCCTGAACCAGGGCCGGACGCGAGAGATAGCCGCCGCCGATCGCCTCCACGAGGGCACGGCGGTGCTCCGCCCACGCTGGGCAGATCGCCACTGTGTGCTCCACCGTGTTCTCCGGGCGATCGTCACAATGGTGACACCCGGGCTTTTCCTCCCGCCTGATGATGTGCAGGAACCTCCCGAAACTTCCGTGTCCGGTGAGGACCTGCGTCAGGCGGTAGGTGAGGACGCCATGACGCCTCTCCAGCCACTCCTCAAAGAGGGGACTTACCGCCACTATTGTGGCGTGCCCTATCTATAGCAAGTATAACATCAACAATAAGCTGCCATTGCCTACGTTTCCGATATTTCAGAAGTAATGTTTTCATGACTGAACGAAACATAATATGTTCCGGTTTCGATTTAAAAATCTAGTTTCGGACCCGCCGAAACTTGGTATTCGTGAATAACTGACGTGTGCGATTTGGCTAAGTTAGTTGTGATCGATCGCTTTTGAATCACACCATCACATCTCATCTATGTAATATAAAGGAGCAAGTTTGAATGTGTGTTTGTTCGTTACACACTCAAACTTCTGGGCCGATGTGGATGAAATTTTGTACGAACATAGCTTACACTCCAGATTAACAAATGTGCTATTAATACCGGTCGATGTGGGTGAAACCGCGGTACTCGGTTAGTTGTCAATTCACATAAATCATCATCATCATTCTTCTGACCTTGTACCAATTTATTTGTGGTCGGCGCAGCATGTCTCATTCCATACTTCTCTATGTCATGTCATCTCATGAAGAAGACGGGAGCATGATGAGATGACAACTCGTATAAGTAATGTACTCTATCGATGATAAGTAAATTATACACACACCAATGTAAAAACAAAAAAAAAACATGTTTGATAGTGCGGCCTGTCCAGCCGGGAATGACGGGCTGATTGATACCAGTCGGGGTGCGCGCGAATGTACTTGTAAGTGCCGGGCTCTCTACATTATGGTGTAGAAGAAACAGTGGGTTTTTAGTCCATTAACCACTCGCCCTGGACGCAGGAAATCGATGAGAATTTTCCCAACAAAGTAAATAAATGAAAAATGTACTAAAGGACATTTCAAACATAAACAATACGGAAACGGAAATTGACGGAACCCGTTTCAAACAAAAACCATGCATGTCTAAGTCGTTATTACTAAACAATGCAGTATCTATCTCACGTGCAATGGGAACCGAAGAACAATGTGTACGTTATACTGACCTTTCGTATGAAGCAAGTGTTTTCCCATCACGCCGCCGCGGAGAAGATAGTGAATCCCATAATTTGATCAAAGATACTGCTGAAATTACACCAACTTTTAACAAAACCGTTGGTTTCGCGTCGTTACAGAAAGATAGTGATCTTCTATTGATTTCTGAAGAGTAGTAATCAAAATTGCTGTTTGAACCGATGTTTTTCTTTCGCATGGCCTGAGTATAATGTACCTCTTCACGACCGTGTAGGGCAAATCAAGTAGAATTCATAATTAGGTAGAATAGCAACATGTTTGCACTTAAACATAAAATAAGGATACATCCTATTGGTTATACTGCATTCGGGGAATACAGGCGTGATGTTGTGTACTATTTAAATTTCTGTGGTTTTTTACAGTTCATTAGCACTGTACAAAAAGTTTAAAACATTATATGCGTATAAAAGTTCTGGCCTTATGCAATTATGGCAATTCAAAGACACATAAAAATATGTCATTATAATTTGATATTGTTGCGTAAGTGGCAGATTTTATAAGTTTAATTTTATATTCTTCATTTTCTTGATACAGTTTTATCTAAATTCTCGTCTTCTCGGCAAAATGGATAATTCGAAATACAATGACAAGTTTACTTGCCCTTATATATGTCCCACAAGTCAGGGCAATAGGGAGCCGCCCAAATACCTGCAAGCGGGTGAGCAACGTGCCACTGAGCACGTTAATGCAGCCGCTTACGTTCCTGGCTTTATACAACCGCCAGAGAAGAAATACTACCCCCCGGGATCGCCGCCGATGTACCTCCCTCAGCCTACGGACAGCACCAGTGGCGACACCCTTTTCATGGCCCCCATAGGGCCGTGGGCAGCGGGCCACGTGGACTGGACGCCTCAAGCCGGTATGACAGGCGTTAGACCTGTCGTCGACAAGTATTCCATAACTCGATACTCGACTGGCGACTGGAGAAATAACAACCAATATACTTTAACCCCAAGAGCGACCGACAAAGCTAAAGCATTAGATATATCCATCAAGAGTGACTTGAAAAAGGCTTTCCAAGGCATGGATAACAAGCAGTCTGACACCAACAAAAAGCTTGAAGAAAGAGTTAAAACCTTAGCTACTTGGAAAAAAAAAGTTGAAGCCGCACTTAAAGCTATGAGTAACGAAATTATTACTTTGGATGAAAATAGAGCTAAACTAAAGGGTGCTTGCAGAATTTTGATGTTGCCTGAAGCAATTTCGAGAGAATGTTTGGAACTTCGCACATTTAGATATGAGCCGGATTTGGTGCGGGACGATGCTGAACAAGAAATAATAAAAGAAGTGGCCATTGTCGGAGAGATACGACGAGTGTTTCAAGAGACCCTGGCGAGGGTCGAGAAACAGATGGCTAATAACAAAGCTGCCAAAGCGGTTCTTGAATTTGATTGGGGCGACAAGATGACATCTTTAAAGCAAGATAGCATTAATTTACATTTGACGCCCGACTCGAGTTTGATACTCCATCACCCAGGTGTGGCTCGCTGGCCTGAAAACGTAACTACTTTGGAGTTTTGGGAACACTTTTGCGCGGAAAGTATCAAGAACTGTGAGGAAGTTAGAGAACAGTCTGCGACATTGCGCGAGGATTTGATGAATAGTATTGTGAAGGGTTCACAGGATATGAAAATACAAGCTGATAGAACAAATTATGCGCTAGCCGAATCTGTCTCTACTACAGAAGCGCTGTGTGCGAAGTTAGAAGAAACCTTGAAAGATAATTTACTTACTATCGCCAATGTAGAAAAACTTATCGATTTCCTAAAGGAGTCGTTAAGGAAAGTAGACCAGCGAGACAAACTGTCAAACACTAGGTTGAAAAGCAGGAATTACTCCCGGCCCAATGTAGAGAACTGTCGAGATGAGGCTCAGTATGCCTTAATGGGGGAAGCTAAGTTCATCAAAGAGACAGCGGAGTCCCTGACCGGTAAGTTGAGGCAAGCAGAGGGCGTGCGAGCGGAGCTGATGAAGTATAGGGGCGACTTGGAGAAGGACATAGCTTGTAAAAGAAAGAGTCTAAATATTGACCAGGACAGACTTACTAGGGTTCGATCTCATTTGCCTACGCCTGAGGAATTTGCTAATGCTTGAACAGTAATTGTTTGAATGGAATACTAATTAAAATTCTCGTATCGAATCAGCATTTCATTTTTACACAACCCGCCTGCATACACACCACGTAGTACACATGTAGAGGGAGGGTATAAGATAATAGTCGAACGACATAAGAAAATATTGGTAATTTTCACTATTTTTTATGGAAAATTCACAGTTGGACAAAAAATTAAGAGTATGTCAAAATCGTTTTCATGGAAACAGCTAAAGTTTCCAAAAAAGAAATTCCGTTTAAATAGAGAAGCGATGATTATTTCATGTGCTTTACGCTGCTGAGTTAAATTTACTCATGATGTAAGAAACTCTCAGGTTTATTACGCTCTTCAACACATCTTCCTGCCGTTTATGTTTGCATTGTGAGTATTGTGGCCGTGTTTAACAATTTTAGTACATCCGTGTTTGCCTCATACTTCTCCATTATTGCTTTCTTGTTTGTAATAAAATAACCCTGCACAACACGATCAAGTCAACCCTTCATCTTTATGAATCATTTATGATGTTTATTCATCCAAACACTAATTTAGTTTTTCTTGGATCTTAATTGAAATGATGTAAGCCCTTGGATCAAATGACCTCTAACAATGATAGATGCGGAATAAGGTTGAGCCGGTCAGATAGAACTGCATACGATTGAACAAAGACAAAAATTCACTTCATTCATTGAAGATGAGTGCGCAAAGTGTCAACGAAGAAGCTTATCACCACACACACCTTCCGACACCAGAGGACAACGCCTCTACCGTGTATCATTTATAACAACTGTGGCAACATACCCATAAAATTATCCATTCTTTGTTAAAATATTTGCGGTTGAGCCACACTGACCCAGTTCAATGAGAAAATGATGTAACTGCCAACATTTGACAAACGTTGCTCTCATATTCTGCAACGTTTTCATTACTTAGATTCATATTAGTTAATGTTGTTACTATTCATGAGATATGGTTTTATAACAAGTTGTATTTTGTTAAAACATACGGAAAGCTATGAGTATGTACCATACTAGTCTACTCACATTATTTTCTAGAGGTTTTACATACGGCTCTCTATTAGTGAAAAACCGGCCAAGTGTATGGGAGCACACAGAATGTAATGATGTTCCATGCAAAAATTTTGTAGAGTGAGATTTAGTTATTAAAAACAAAAATAAGATAAAACAAAAGAAAAATAATAATAAACATAGCTTAAAAAAATATAAACAGTACATGAGATAATGATTTCGGGTGTTTTGAAGTTGAGTTACTGCGGTGAGAGTAGAGTGAATGACTGAATGCTTGTATAGGTGAGTGTTAATGAGGAGTGCGAGGGGTGTCTGTGTCATGTGTTTTGTGTGGTTTTGTTATGGGTGTGTGAGGGGGTGATGACTCTTTTACACATACGAGTACAAGTAAAAGTTGTACAAGTTTCTCCGTTTCGACATAAGTTTGTGTAAGTCATGAGTCAAGTTTCATTTTGCATTTTCTCTAGGTTTAATGGGTAAATTAGCAAGGTCTTATTTAATTTGTTGTACATTTTTGAGCTTAGGTGTTTGTAATGACAACTTGCAGCAACAGTTCTACGAGACTCAGTGGCACAGCCCTGTTTAAGCGGCAATTGCATTGCAACGCATCGCGACACAGCTGGTATAAAATAATAATACTAATACAGCCCCTTACTGTCCCACTGTTGGGAAACAGCCTTTTTAAGTTTATCTGCGACATCACAGACATCGGTAAAGAACAACATCGTGAGGAAACCTGGACTGATATCTAACATTAACTAACTGTGCGTTACAATGCAAGTTTTCCACCTACCCTTCCTACCCTACCTACACAACTAACCCTACTTTTTAACCATGTTTACCAGCGGTAACCAAAAAAAAGAGTTATCAAAATCAGAAATTCATTTTTATATGATAGAATCTGAAATTTCCAACCCGTTTTGAGAAATGTTTATTTATCAGCATTTTTTGTTGCATAACATTCTGCAATTTCAAATATGTTATTGCATCCTGCACAAGAGAAGAGAGTGTAGCGTCGCAAACAGTTGCATGTTAACATTAGAAAGTGTCGATACGGAAGTGTTAATTCTCGTGATGAAGCATGCCGTCTGGTTGTCAGTCATCAGAAGTGCATCGGTTCTCACGGGTATCATAATACGAGGTAGCAACACCACGCCTGTCTGCTGAGCACTGCAGGGTTACCACACTTATGAGAAAGAGAGTGAGCTAGACAACCTGTATAGCGCTGTCTCTTTTCCTCTCTAGGATAATTACTGCTTTTAGACGTTATTGTGAGGCAAAGAGCGACACGGTTTGCGCAGTGGCTGAGCGATCGACTGCTGCGCTGCGTGTCACGGGTTCGATTCCCGCATGGAACAAATATTTGTATGACCTACAGCCCCACAGATAGTTGTTTCGGGTATGGCTGTTTGTGTATGTGAGTTTAAATGTTTGTAAACGCACCCACGAAACGGGAGAAATTTCTAGTGTGGGGCAACGTTTTTATTAAAGGAAAAAAAAATACGAGTGATAGACGGGACAGGATGAAAAAAATCAAAATTCCATATTTGTTACTATTTGGTAAGAAATCGTTGTGTCAAAATTGAAAATGTTCGGGATCAAAGTTTTTCGTTTTTCGTATATTGTATACTTAAGTCTTTTAAATCTCTTTGTAGTAGGGTAGCTGATGGCTTGATCTGCGTGATTCCTACTGTGTGCGTGTGTGGGTTTAGTTTAGTGTAAAAATATCCTTGATCAATGATCATTGAGAACGTTTTTGTTTAAAAACGTTTCCTAATCAGTTTGTATAATTGTACTCTAAAACTTGAAGATTATTTCATGTATTCCCAAAATCTGATATTCAAAATTTTTGCAAGCGCTTTGAAAATACATGTCCCCCATAAATAGGGAGAGAGAAAACATTGGTTAACTATTTCAAAAGTTGCCAAGGACGATATCTCTAGATGTGTGAAAATGCGAAAGCAACTAAGGCCTTAATCCCAGTCATTCCGATATACAGTTAACTATTAAAATATGTAAACTCCAATTGAATGTACACGCGATGAAACGCGCGCGGCACGTAAACGCCGGTTGTCACGTAAAGTACACGCGTTCGATTAACTAAAATGTATGATTTACGAGTTAAATTCCAAAGAAACAGGCAAGAGATCGATAAGATCTTCTGATTAATCTGAAGGGTAGATCAGTGAGCAAACATGGCAAATTGGCGAGTCAGCAGTGTTGGTAGAGACTGACTGCTCATGAATCCGTATCTCGCCACTAATGGAGGCTCTTAAACAATGAGTTGAGAGCCTCATAACAGTCATCAAATCTGAAGAACATTATCATTCAACAGAAGCACTCGCCTTTTTATTTTAATGTGGATGGGAAATCATTAATACATCAAAGAGTGTCAGGCTTTTAGTGACTTATAACCCACCCATGTTCCATCTTTTGCCCTTTATATACCGGGGCCGCAGGCCGCAGTATCTCTTTCAAAGAACCTGCCACCCCGGTTGCCCTTGTAGGCCCCTCTGTTTGGAAACCCTACCGTTATCCCAATCAACTTGGGATCGGTGCAGCATGCCTTTTTCCATGCCTCCCTATTAGTCGGCATCTCCCGAGCTACCGTCTTCTTGGGCATATCATCTTTTCATCTATCGTTTCTTTGATAAACTTTGCAAAAGTTGCAAACAACTTTCGAGTGATCAAAATATTAAACCCAACGATTGCTCAATTCAGTAAGTGACAGCGTTGTCGATGACTAAGATATTCGATCATCATTCTTTATTGGAATTTATTTGTAAGAAAACCTGTTTACTTAAAGGTTAGTACCTGTGTTAGGACATACTTAGCCACTTCAAACGTACATACGTATAAATTCTTCGATTTTAAAAGGCGGGTGGAACAGACAGGCTTATGTTTTGTAATGGTTGATTTAGTAACAGTCTGCTACATTTCTTCCAGGGGACCTACAATGCTGTAACATTCGTGTTAATTTTGCTGCCTGATTTATTCATGTCTGTTTGTTAAAAAAATAGGTTTAAGTAATGCCCGACCCTTGCTTAAAGAAACCTAAGCCAGTAGCTTTAAAAGACCTCAAATAATAACCCGAAATTATGGCTGTATTCTCTCAATGACTCCTTAAACCGAGGCCCGTACCCCGCAGAGGGTGCCCTTAGCGTGCGGTCGTAGCTTGTAGCCCTTGCCGAGGGCCTTAAATTCATTTGAGATTACCACGGGAAAGTTTGGTTCAGCAGTATAAAAACTATGAGATTAACTGCGAGTAGCCCTATCAAATAAAAAGCAGTACAAGCAGAGTTTATCCGGGTCAACTGACCCGGATAAGCTGTTGTGTTGTGGCGTAACTATAGATGGTTTTATTTAGAGTAAACAGAGATAAACTTCAGACAAAGTATTACCAGTATTACTTACTAGCTGCGCCCCGCGGTTTCACCCGCGTAGTACAGGATATAAAGTAGCATATTAACACATAGTCTTTTTTTTATCCCGGTCCATTTTGATTCCGTTTTTATCCAGAGTATAAGCTATCCTAACCGGTTCAGACGTTTGAGCTTGAAGGAGTAACAAACATGCACACATATAAACTTTCGCCTTTATAATTTAATAATTTATAATAATAATTTATAATAATTTATTCAATAAGTAGTTTGTACATGGTATACAAAGTTGTCTTATAAAGAATTAATATTAGTGTAAAATTTTAGACTATTTCACAGTTACCAAACAGTTATTTAATAAAAAATGAGTGATTAATGCATATTTCTGTAAAAGGATCTGTATCTTTCATTGAAATTCTCTCCGACTGACTCAGCTATGCTGCGACGCGTCGGATTGACTAGCGGTTAGCGTCATTTACCCGAAGCCATGCACGCATCTGAATGTAAATATCACCGTTTTGTGTGCATCTGTGTCTTCACGCACATTTTACCTAACGGGGTGATTAGCAGAGTAGGCTAGCACAGTAAGTGCAATGGCCTTGATGGCTACCTTGGTAGAATGCCTAAATGCCTTCTTGCTGAGTAACTGAAACTATTGTGTCGGGAACAGGCATAGGTCTTGCGCCATTTTACCGTATTTGGGCAAAGATCGGATGTATGTCGACTTCACAACCCGCATTAGCAGTTATGTGTATATTTAAAAAAATACACTTTTACAAAAAAAAAAAATTTAAGCCTTTTAAAAAACAAGCTTCATTATTTTATGTAACTTTCAAATACTTTTCCGAGACATAATTTCATAGAAATACACGTTTGAAATCGTAATTTTGTGTCACAATTTTTTATATCAAGTATATACTAGCTCCCGCCCGCGACTTCGTCCGCGTGGCATAGTTACTTTGGGCTAACGCTAACTTTAACCTGCTTGATGATCGAAAAAAATAATCTGTCTCTCCCCTTTTCTTCCCTCTTTCTGCCCCTTGTCTCACTTTTTTTGCTTATGGCCTATGTAAGGACATAGGCCATAGGACCCTGGAGGAGGCTCCAGGGTCCCAATTATCTCTGTACCAAAATTCATCAAAATCGGTTTGGTTATTTAGGCGCGAAGACGTAACAAACAAACAAACTCACTTGCGCTTTTATCATATTAGTAAGGATGTTTTGATTTTCACACAGCGGTTGGTCATACATTCTTAACTTTATTTTAATATTTTTCATGCATGTTTTATCTTGTATTTGTGATTTACATTTTCGTAACCTCGCCTTATACGTTATACCAAATGCATTACTAATGCCAATGTGACGCAAATTATTGCGTGTAAAGTAGGTACACTATGGTTTCACGTTTGTCATTCAGAATCTGGTTTTAATTATTTTTTGGTGTACCAGTTGTAGGTACAATGCGGGAGCATGAAAAACATTCAAGAAAGATATTGTGTTAGATTATTTCGTCTACCTTCAATTCTTTCTATCGTTACATTTAAAGTATATCCGGTGCAAATACCTCAACTATCATATCGGTAGTTAACCTTCGCCAAAATACTTTACCAACTACGAAACCGGCCAAGTGCGAGTCGGACTCGCGCACATAAGGTTCCGTACCATTATCGATATAAACGGCCAACAAATCATGTTTGTTGAATGGGAGCCCGTTAAATATTAATTTAATGCTCTTTTTTGGATTTGTTGCCAAAGCGTCACAGAAAAATATCATCTGTGAAAATTTTAACAGTATAAATGTCAAGGTTCGTCAGATACAGCCTAGTGACAGATGGACGGACAGCAGATACTTAGCAATAGGGTCTGGTTTTACCCTTTGGCTATGGAACCCTAAAAAGAGGCAGTTTATGTAACACGTCAAAAGAGTCGAGGAAGTTTGAAGTAACCGTGGTTATATAAAAAAAAACCGGCACAGGACAAAATAGTAAAACAGTTTAAAAAAAGACGGCCCGTTCCTTACAAACTTGCGACATAAACAGCCATATCCTTTGACTGCGTAGACTTAGAGGGTTGATTTTATCACAGCACAAAGGGACCCAAAGTTGAGTATATGGTCTCAATTTCAACTCAAAAGCTCACGCGTTCCCGACATAAAGGACTTGTCTTGACGGACAGACAGACGGATACTAAAGTGATCCTATAAGGGTTCTGTTTTTTTCCTTTTGAGCTACGGAACCCTAAAAAGTCTGTACAAAATGTCAGTCGTAGATGACGTTATGGCCGATAGTTCCGGGTAACCAGTAAATCGCAGTAAAGTAAAACAAATCAATCACGTTACTACCTACACTGAATATGATTGATTTCGAATCAATCATCTTTCATGAAGACTTAAACACGTCATGATACAAGGAAGAAATTTTGTAAGATGCCACGGATAATGTAAACTGATGGCCCAATGTTATGTAACGATGTTAAAATTGATGCAGAAAATCTAGATTTCAAACGTTTACTGATTAAAACTTGGAAATCAAGCCAACGTGTTATGAGATCAAATCCAAGTCGATTGCTTTGGTCGAGTTTTCTCAACAACATTTAAACACGAAGAGAAACTGAGGTTTTCTAAGTGAAAACCATGGATTTACTCTAAGTGAATGATCTGTCTACTTCGGACTGAGTACCCATATACCGTAGCATTGTGCTCAGGATACTTTCTTTGTTTAAAAATTGAGAAAGAAGTAGTTGAGTCATGTCTTGTATAGTCTTCAAACATTTCTCTTAAGTTTTCACTGAGTAACCAAAGCTTCATTAAGTAAATGACGTAAAGTTAGTTACCGAGAGTAGTCTAAGCAAGTAAAGTGACCACAAGTCGATAACATCGAAAGTGGACTAGAAAGCAGGTAGCTAACTAACCACTTACCCACTTAAGCACTATGAGCTTGCAAATAGACGATCCCACAGGTGATTATTCATATTTGTGGTAATGATCAAAAGGCCGAAATGGTTTCTTTTTAGGGTTTTCTACCTTAAATGGAACAAACGGAACTAGGATCACTTTGTTGTCCATCTGTCTGTCTGTCTGTTGAGACCCTTTATTTCGAGAACGCGTAGAATTATCGAGTTGAAATTTAAACCAAATAAACCCAAGTCTGTGGTTCCTTGGAACAGTGAAAAAATCGACTCTGTAAGTCAACACAGTCAAAAGATATGGCCGTTTGTGTCGCAAGTTTATACAATAATAATTTTTTTTTACATCTTCACAAGTGATTTATTGATTTAGAATTCTAGATGGCCGGAGCTTTAAACTTGTCAATGGCAATGAAATCTTTACATATTAAATGTTTCTCATTGAATTTCGGTCTGCTAAATTTGTCCAATTTTGTTATGATTTGATTGTATTGTTTCAATTATGACGGTAGCATCCAATTAATGTTACGTGTTGTATCTTGTATCTCAGGGACACAAACAGCTTTCAGTATCTTCCGTCACTATAGTTAATCTAGTTGGAAAGCGATGATAATTTGTCACCGCTCTCCACGGCGCGCGGCGTGGCTATCAACATTACCTGTGCAAGTTGTAATTAAAGTTTCTCCGGTACATGAGGTGGGTCGTTTTAGAATAAAGCGGGTTTATGATAGGTAATCAACAATATACTACCTACATATAAAATGTAAAGTTGTCAAGCTCTTTAGAAAAGTAGAAATCTGAAACTAAAAGTCAGCGTTTGTATGTTCATGAGTGCAAATCCAAGTGTCAAGTAGGTTGCAGTCTTAGGTCCAGTAGAGTATTTGTCTTGTAAAGATAAAGTAATTACAAATCGTTTGGCTAACCCCACGGTTAGCCAAACGATTTGTAATTACTGCTGTTTTCTGCTGTTTTCAGCTGTTTTCTGGGGAAGTTATTCGATGATTTCCCATAAGGGTAATAACTTCTTCCGCTCTGGGTGGAGCGTGTGGAGTGTCAGGCTTTTACTGACTAAAAGCCACGCATGGGCCTTATTTTACCCTTTATGATCCGGGGCTGCGGTATCTCTTTCGAACAACCCGCAGCAGCCCGGTTTCCCCTACCCCTATTTTTTAAAGGCGGGTAACCTGGTATTATCGCGCAACCATAGAAAGGCCTATGTTTAGCTCGAGCAACCATTATAAAAATTAGCTAAGTTAATTGAATGACTACAATAACCATTAGTTCAGTCATTAAGAGACTATTCAGTAAACATTTTATCGTATGTTTTTGCTCATTTAATAAGTCAGAGAGTGCATTAAGTCAATAATGATCTCAATCTATATAACAGTCAGTTGTATTACACAATGTATTACGTATTTACTTTGTAACGGCTACACTCGCTCACCTTTGCTCTTTTGGTTTTATTTTCATAGTTGCACGGATGAAGGTGTTGGCACTTACGATGGTGCTCGAAAGTAGTTACTTGCAGTAATGACTAGATATCTAGCTTATTACCTAGATTTAACGGGTGTGTGCTAAAAGAGGCGATGATTTGGTAAGAACTGGAGTTATTTTTAAGTCTACGTGTGAAATTGGTTCATATAACTGGCTTTGTTATCGTCATCGTTTTACAAAACATTATTATTTTGTTCTATCGCCGAAGATCACTCAGCGGCTAAGTGTAGAGGGTAGTTTAGCATGTGTTATTCTTTCATGAGGTTACCATATCGCTAGTTACTTCTGCCTTTCTAAATAGTTAAAAGTTATTATTATTCCATAATTATATTTAAGTAAATGCAATATTAATGGCCTACTTTATTCATCAAATTTTAATTTACTCCGTCGACGCAAAAAATGCTTTATTAATTTTTAATAAACGCGTTTTTAGGCTCTATCCTGACCTTTGCTAACATTATGTCATATGCTCATAATGTGATAATGGTTGCGAAAGCGTTACACATGCGTCTAGATGGCTGGACACTTTAATTACTGCTGTTAATGTTGATGTTATTAGTAGTAGCTGTTGTTGCGTCATGCTTGAGGGATCGCTGTGGGAAACACTGGCTGGTGAGACTGAGGTGTCGGGCGACTTGCGGCTTGGCAGATGATAAATATGGCCTTTGTTTGTAGCAGTACCAGTATAAGGATCTCATGGTACGTGACGAAATGTAGAACAAAACCAACAAATTAATTTAAAAAAAAAATTGGTTGTTTGTAAAGTAGGTTTACGATCGAGATGTTTACGTGATAACGTCTTATTGGTGATATAAGTTATCACCAGTAGTGACATCTAAAATGAAATTAAGTACTAATTTAAAGTTTTTTTTTCGAGCCAAGTAACAGATGGCGCTACCATCTAATGTCGCTTGTGAGGTTTTGGTGTGACACAAGTTTCTGAACATGTCACCCGACTAAAACGATTTTAAAGACGTTATCACGTCAAAAAGTTCACCTATAGCTCCCCCAGTCTGTCTGACAGAACATCACGCTTATAGTAAAGGATAGGTCCCGTCACGTTAAAAGGCCTGTTTCTTTCTTTCTATAATCTTAGAATTTTAGATGTAAGGAATATCGGGTATATTGAGCAAAACAAACCCGAACTGTTTCAAATTATCGTGTAATTTAAATGTTGTTGTACGACTTACGACTGCAGTCTTAAATTATAATAAAAAAAAACAAGCAGAAATCCGAGCCAAATATTACGAAAGCGTAATCAAAACGATTATACATCCAATATTATCGCCACTCAGCTTCAATTACCCGCGTTTCCCTTTACCAGTGACAGCTGAGAGTACAGAGTAAAAATCTTCATCGTCATCGAAAGTCAAGAGGAAACGGCGCGCAGCGCATTCGGCCGGTTCATGCTCCGCCGAGTGTGAACGCAGCCTTAGTTTCACACTGGCCTAATGAAGGGAAACTGAATGACAAGCATCTGCTAACTCACACGTAACGGAAAGACTACTGCGTAACGGAACCGGAACGCTTTTCTTCTTTAATTTTGATTATTTTGTTGCCACGCCTGGAGTTAATTGTTGATGTTGTAATGTTGGTAGTATTGGAAGTTGTGTACAGATTGTGTTTTTGCGATAGCGGGATTGTAAACGGTGTGATGAATATTTATTGTGACCGAACTTTCATATTTCGCAGAAAATTTAGAAATATTTCAGGAAAATACGTAAAAGAAACTAAAATATGATTGTTGCTTCTTCGGGCCATAAAGCCAGTATGGACTGAATGGTTGTTTTAGTTAGTTCCAAAACGGTTGTATCTGTCTATGTAACCTAACTGCTGACCTACACATTCGGAATTCACTTAAACACTACAAGTTAACTGACTTTCTAGTCTTACGCATTAAATGCATTTAAAGCAACTTGAATTTCCACACCTTTGCATATCTTGATGTATGTCCATGCACTTATGTGCCTACCTACTTGTACATAACAACACTTTACATACGCAAGTGAAACTGATATCACATCGTTACTAACACAGGGGCTATGGTTGGAAATATATGTACAGTGGGATGTATCAATTGGGTAGCCCACCGTATTTCATGTTCGAAAATGTGACAAATTTTAATGGATTTCCGGCTAATATCTTTGCTTAGGGCGATGTCTAATGCATCTTTAATCGTCATCTATATTGTTCCCACAGCTGGTACGCACACGTTCTCTCTGGGAGGACGGGGGTCAGTGCCGCCTCCAATATTTTGGTTGTGGGACAATTGGGACATGTCTGATTCCTGACGATGTTTTTCTTCACAGTTTTGTGATCACTGGCGATGAAGTACCTAATTTATACAAAACGAAGTGCATGGTCTTACATGTATATTATGGCTTTAACATCGAAATCTTTAATGTGCACTGGACAAAGTAGGCGTTAAGGGTGGAAAGTGGTCAACCGCAATTTTGTCAAGTGTACTTACAAGCAGAACTGAATGTCGAGTGAGGGTGATCTCATTGAGTTTCTCCTTCACCTGTATACCATTAACAAATCTCACCACATTCGCCACAACAACCAAAAGAATTCAATTTCAACCAGCCAAATTAGTTCTCAAATTCTTCAGCCGCTTCTAATTGCAGCATGGGAAGTAGCGGCACCTGCCTGCCTTGAACAATACAATACAAATAATGTACCTAATACTACACAATGTAAGGTACTCCGTCTATAGTTCTCACCGTTCGCGTCGGTTTCCGTTGCAATTCGATCCGCTTACTTTGCGGCTCTCGTTACAATTACACCTGTTATGAGACCTTAGTGAAGAAAATAACTGATTCTGCTTTGTGTTCGTGAGAAATAAGTGAATTTTGATCTTCTTTGCTGGCATCAGCACCGACTGTATTGAAATGCGAAAGTAAATTTGTCCGTTTGTTGCCTTTTCGAGCGTTAATGGCTGAACGGATTTTGTTGTTTGAAACACAGGTAGACCATGACCTGGCTTTGGACATAGTTTAATTTTTATTCCGGTATTATGTTTCCATGTGATAATTTGCGACGTCCAGGTGGACTAGTAGGTAGCTAAAACGATAATCAATGCCTTTGTTATGTCCTCTGCTTGGGTTCAAGCCTCGCATCGAATTTCTAGTCACATGTCTTCGTTGAATTTTACCACCTACTAAGTGACTATCATTTACTGGCAGGGAAATAGGCGTTTCCTAAAGTTAGTGCATCACATAATTTAAGATTAGGAAACCATTTCATTTTAGTTTAGCTTCTTGACTGTTTAAAGAATTGTTATAGCTATTTAACACTATAGTTGCGCTTTTCAATTGTCAACTACTGCAAATTGTAAAGCATACTAACGTTTTCTCGTCTTCAAGTTACTTACTAAGTGCGAATTTTACCGAAAAAGTGAACGTGATCGGTGCACGTAAACCTTATTCAAGAACTGCAGATAGATAATGTGCTGACCGCATTATTGTTCATTGGTCAAATTCGCCATAAGTTAACAAAGAATATTCGTATTCTTGAAATTTTGGCGTATAATAATTGTTTGATTTTTCTGTTTCCAGCGCTGAGCATGGTTGCCGGGGTGGCGGTGTACCCGGCCGGATGGAGCGAGACCGCTGTGCAAGAGACTTGCGGACCCACTGCAGACCAGTACAACATAGGTAAGGGACTTTATATTCTACTAAACTTAGGCTTCCTGCCAAAATAGCCAAAATAATGTGTACATAAGAAACGACGGGTCGGGTGATATTTTACAAGGCCGCTAGCTGTATACGGTACTAACTACCATTGAGTAACTTCCTAGAATAGTACGACAAAAAATAATAACAATCATTTTAATGGATCAAGGGCTTGATACAGAGAGCGGTACTCCTGGACAAAGCAAATCAAATCATTTATTTCAATTAGACCATTACAGGCACTTTTGAATGTCAAGAAACAAAATGAATCTACAGTCCCGGTCACAAGGCATAATAACTTGTGAAAGTACTGTAGTTGCCCATTCCAAAGCGTTGATCTCAATGGAGAAGAACGGGCAAGAAACTCCATGGACAAATTCGGCTCGTATGGTTAGGAGGTTCCTCTCTCTGGAGCCCTGACTGCCGGTAGCTTGGACCCTGTTCCCGATACCGGTGGGCTACTATTTTTTAGTATTTTTAAATGTTTTTTGTTAGTTTTTTTTTTATACGGACTTTTAATTCTTTTAATTACGGACTTCCTACAGCCATCATCCAGCTCCATCATGAGATCATCTCATGTATCATCATAATACTTTACTGTCACGCGATATACATACATATGTACGTGCAAAATCTCTACTTAATATGAAACCGGGAAGTGTGTCATAAAATAGAACTTGCAAGATTCCTCCCGAACAAACAGTTACATACATTCATTCTGGGGTGGATTGAACTATTCCCACCCGTGTGCAAAATACGCGCCTGGGACGTAGAGTTGCGGACACCAGCCCATTATACAATACATACGTAAATACATTGCAAGTTAAAAGTTTGGATAAAACTCTTTCCTATCTATCGAAGCTATACAGTATACAGGGTGTAACATTAAACGCAAGACCTCTCGTGTGTTTTCTCACACCATGAAATTGAAGTACTTTTGTTCTATTACTTTAGAAAAATTATAATTATTTTAGGGTTCCGTACCTCAAAAGGAAAAAAGCCGCACCCTAATAGGATTTCTTTGTCGTCCGTTTGTCTGTCAAGACCCTTTATCTCGAGAAAGCGTGGAGGTATCGAGTTGAAATCAGAACCATATACTCAAGTCTGTGGTGCTTTGGATCTGAAAATCAACCCTTTAAATCTACGCAGTCAAAAGATATGGCCGTTTATGTCGCAAGTTTCTACGGAACCCTCGGTGCGCGAGTCCGACGCACAATTGACCGGTTTTTTTTTTTAATTTTACCATACATTTTAAACAGCTGATCGCGTCACTTCCTATAGAAAGTGGTCTTATGTTACACCTTGTATAGTTTTAACATCACGAATTTCAATCTACTTCTAACAAGTTCCAAATTGGTTCAAATTAAATATTCTATTTAGTTTCTAATACGACTATAGTATAGTTGCATTTCAAAACAATGTAATCTTACAAAACGTTTGGAACAAACCTTGAGTTTAAAACATTGTTTCATTACGTTCTCACTTAAGATTTTCATCAAATCGTAAGTGTTTCTAATGGCAATGCATGAATTTCGCAATCATGGTCTCAAATACAACTTCATCTTTTCAATAAAGTCTCGAAATATTTTGATATCTATTATGTATATGTAAAATCGTCTAAACTGAATTAAATAGACACGTAGGCTCGGCCCAGTTACATAAACATGGCAATATAAATATATCATCGCCATTTTATATATTTCTTGGAATGATCCTATTCCTATGAAGTCAAAAGATGAATGTGATAGTTACCGACCTTCATCCGATCAAATTGAATTTTACTGAACTGCATCAGAGAACGGTTGGTTCAGATTTAAAAGTGTTCTTAAATATTGATAGTCAGCCTTGATTATTTTAATTAAATATCAATTTAATGGCGTTGCCCTTTTGACGCCTAACTGTTGTTGAATGTTCTTGGTGATCTAGATAAAAAGGTGATTAAAAGGCTTGCGTAACATCTAAATGCCAGTGATCATTATTGATTTCTACATCTACTCCTACAAATACTTAGTAGCGTGTTATATATTTTTAATATTATTATTTAAGGCATTAACTACTTAAATACTATTGTAGCATGAGTTTCCACAATGTAGGCTGTGAACTTCGTGTTAGATACACCAAAGCAGCTAATGCCAAAAACTAACGTTGAATTGGAAGCAACAACAATACAAAACAAGCATTTGGCAACAGCCAATGTTCCCATAACAACCATTATGGGAAAATTATATGCATATCATATAGGTATACAAGGTGTAATATACGCGCAACAACCCTCGGGGATCATAAGACTTAGTTTTTTTCCCCCGTACATTTTGATCAGCTGATCGCGTCATATGTTATACAAAGTACAATTTTTATTTTGCGACTTTCAAGAGCTCGTAGAACAAAAGTTATTTAGTTTCATGATCTGAGAGAACACATGGGAGGTGTTCCACTTTTATTACATTACGCTTGATATAGATCTACTTCTGGGACTCCTCTCTGTAATAGGAAGTGGGCTACAGTTTAACACGTGATCCGCTATTGGTAGAAGTCACGTCTTCGAAATTTTGATTTGGTAACATCCCGGTGCCGTCACGGTGTTTTACTTCATCATTGAACTATTTAAACACACGTGACGTTCTTTCCCTTCCCCAGGTCGATGTCACATCCGCTGGGCGTATCTGCTGGCTGTGATAGGCTGTCTTGACGGTATCGTGCTGTCTGCACTAGCCTTCATCCTGGCAACACGGCACGTGAGGTTGCAGCCTGACAGCGGGTACCCGCCGCCCTCGCTTTACAAAGGTAATATGTCTTAGAATAGAAGACTTATGGGACTGAAGGTTCTAAATTGTGAATTGCTTGGCGGGATCCAAGACCTGTTGAAGATGATGACTCCCAAATTCAGCATTCGAGGTTTTTGCGCTGAATGATGATGATGATATGTACTTTGTCCAGGGTGTTATTTAATGACGCGATACCCCTGCAAAGCTAGTGCTTCAAAAAAATAGAACTTCGGAAGTACTATAATTCTGTCGTATTTAAAAGTCCAAACAAAAAATGTATTACTTCCAAAATATATTACGCTATAACCATTATCTTCGGACCTAAATCAGTTTCCACAGATCTTAGAGCTAGAAGGATAATGTCTTCAAAAGCTGACACAAACAAAGCCAGTCTCACACAAACACTAAACAAGAACACTACAATTACAATTGCGCAACAAACGCGATATTATCCGAGGTTCCAGCCTGATTGCCGCGGGCACGGCGCGACACGGTGTGAGTGCCGCTGTGTGTCTGTGTGTTACTGTGCTACTAGGGATGTCACAGCTGGAAAACGAGCAGCTGAGTTTTGTATGCGTAATTGATCTAGCAAGGAGTTTTTGCAACCCTCTGGTTGGATTAGGCGTTGTTGCAATGAAAACTAAGTAACTTGAAATCAAATTGTTTTTTTTTTCATGTGTCATACATGAAAAAAAAAACAATGTGGTGTGTAGTCATAAAGTCATAACTATGGACATACACTAACGCTGTGGGTCCATAACACACCGTGAAGGAACTATAAAATGTAATGTTTATGCTCGACGAGATTTCCTATATAAGCCCCGAGGTAACGATGCGTTTAACGGCTTCCTTCCTGAATTAAGAACGACTCAGTAATAGGACAGGTTTGTTAGTGCATGTTTTCCGATCGTAAACTATCCATACCTACTATTAATATAAAAGTGAGAGTACCTAACATTCTTATGTTTACTTTTGACTCATTATCCGCTGAACAGAAAACATTTTACAAAAATGAAATTGTGCACACAGGTTTCTAGACGATGATCTGTGTACAAAGCAAAGACTTTTAAATATTAACGAGTGATAGACGAAGAAAATCGTAATCTTCTAATACTTGTTACTACTTGGTAACAAATCGTTCTAACCAGTGTCACACGCCCGCTTGTCAGGGAACATTCATGTGTCAAAATATTTGAAAAAAAAAAAAACTGTTTAACAAGAAGTGTCTAGTGTCTAGTGGTGTGACCGTCTGACTGCCAAGTCATAGGTCTCGAGTTCAAACCCAAGGCTCGCACACAGACACGGCGAAGCACACTGTGGCGATTTTTCGATTTCAAGCTTTTATAATTATCACTTGTATCGATAAAAGAAAACATCGTGAAGAAACCATCATGTCTGAGAGATATTTCTCGACGGCATATTAGCCAAGTCGGCATAGAAACTGACACCGGGATAGTCCCTAACCACACGATAACGAAGAAGAGATCTCTTTGGCACAAAGACTTAAAACATCGGATGTATGTTGAAAGTCTTTGCTTTTTTTTCAAATTAAATAAACTAAAAATAGCATAAAAAATTCTTCGTCAACGCTGTCAACTATAATGTCCCCAAGAGACTGGCTGCGTTTCCACATTGCTTGGCAAAGCTTAGCCTCTGGCCAAAGTAAAAGCCTCTGGGTCACGGGAAGTGTCAACTTAACGTTTGGAAATCTCCTTAATTAATCTCCTATATATAGATGTACGTTTCTGTAGGAACATATCCGATCTTCACGCAGACAAAGCGGTTAATAAAAGCTAGTCTACAATAAATTACCGACCAATAGTGAGATCTCCCAAGTCAGAGCCACGAATTATCAATTTGGAATTGGTGATTAATAAATGCAAGCTGCTTGCTTAGCATTACCAGTTTCAGGCAAAAAAATAAAAGAGGAGGAAAATAGAATACATACATAAGAGACCAGCAAAATGTAAACATTACAATATTATTATAATTCGCTTCCACGTATTCTTCGTATTCTTCAAAGCACACCCTTTCATTTGATACGCATATCATGGGAATGCTTAAAAAATAACTAGGCCGCCGATCTTTGGGAGTCTTTCATATTGGATTTAGAATGAAGTGCTTTATCCGACCAAGCATTGTCACCGAAAACTATACATTATGCAAAATTTCAACTTCCAAGACTTGTTTACATAGTTAATTACAGGAGAAGCTAATAAAAGCGAATTAAAACGAGTATTGCTTTACGTAAAACTCTCCTTCAGTAATGAATGAATGTACAACCATAGTTATGCAATGCCCTAAAAAGTTGGAATTACACGTCGTAGATCAAAACATTGCGTGTGCACATCAGCCCTAATTGGATCGCACGCACAATGTGCACGACAGTGAAAGTGCATGAATTCGGAGATATATCATTAAAATTGTAAACAATGGGAAAATTTACCAGAAGTACCGAAATTGTATGAGAATTGTAGCGGTGTGAAAGTGTTGCGTGTTCTTAGAGAAATTGTAATATTAAGATGCTATTGCCTTTATTATAATGGGGCGTTGAAAAACAGAAACGATGGATGGACTGCATGAAATAGACAGCACGGTTGAGCTGACTGCTGTGCTTCGTGTTGCGGATTCGATTCCCACACGAAACAAAATTATTTGCCCTACAGGTTGTTATGCATGTGAGTTTAAATGTTTGTAAATGGACCCACGATACAAGAGAAATTCCTATTGAGGTGAAAAGCTTTTTTATCTAAACAAAAGAAATAGATTATGAAAAATTATAAATGTTGAGTTTATGAGTTGACTATCAGTAGAAAAGTTAGGAAGGCCTAAAAAAAAACTCTGGACAGCCTCTGAACCTCCGGACAGATAATTGCAAATCCAACATTAACTACATGCTTATTTTGACATAACTTTTTGGTGTAATATCGGGCATAAGACTGACTACCACTTAAAGAATACAGCAGAGGAATCAAGTACTACCAAGTATTATTTAGCTTTCAGCCAATATGTTAAGAAAATCAGTCCACATGGCAGTTGGCAGTGTCCACAAATCGCCGCATACCTGAGAGTATGTGTGTCGCATACGGCGACAGAGCCAATCTCATGAATATGCTATCACCTCCCGACACAGTTACCTCGCGGGGACCGCACAGCAGGTGGACTATAGAATGTCCACTGCACACGGTCACAACAAATAGACAATTACAAATTCGAACTTCGAACGCCCTTGCGAAAACACATGCTTGTAAGTTGCACAGAACAATGCATAAGTGACTTTACTGCCGTTGTGCATAGCGACTTCCGATTGCTCAATATGTCAGTGTCATACAATCTACTTTCCTCCTTCTGTGCTGTAATAAGCTAACTTATTAGCACAATCCAGGTTTCGGGTGTCGAGTGTGTAGATCTACAGCTTACCTTCCACCATTTGTCCGTTTAGTTTTATCTCAACTTTGTTGTCGAATCAGTCTTCTTGTTTCACCGGATGCAGCTGAGCTGAGTACGAGTGTTTTAGTTGGATAGATTGCCTATCTGACCTCCACCACCCAGTCAGTATACGTAAACTATGGAGAAACGACCCAGAACGAAAGTCTGACAACAAGTGTTACTCTAGGGCACAGAATACGTAGAATGGTAAACTTGTCAGACTTTCGTTTTTACTGATTTTGCATCTTTCCTGTTGTCCAACTGCCAAGAATATAATTATTTTGGCGACAAGTAATTTTAATAATGAATCTGTACCTAATACTCTACTACTTTCCAATTAACAACATTACATAACAGTTATAATAACAACATAATTATAATATAGTAGAACATTATTAGGTAGGTACATGTTATTAATACATTCATTCACATATTGTGTGTGTTACTCTTTTGTGAATTGAACCTTCTGTCAAATTCTTGTCTATAAGGCTTGTTAGAGGACCTTGCGGATCTTGTAAACTTACGGTGTGGGTAAATGTTATTGTGTCTGAAGTAGCTTCACCGTGGATTGTTTGAACTTAGAAGTCAACGGTAGAATCTCGTGTGTAGTAGGTACCTACTAACCTAATAGTTCTTGTAGGTGACAGCTATTTTCAATTATCCATGGTCGAATAATGACGATTCACGATGTTTAAAATGGTTTCATGATGATTCTAAATAATACAAACGTTAAAATATATAAAAATCAATGGAAATAAACCTACGAAACAATCTGGTAAAATGTATATGTTTTGTTGATTTGCATTATTTCATGGCCAACTGGTTTCACCTACCTAAAGATATAATTAGTTTTATGTTTGGGTAAATTTTCCAGTTCGAAGACTTTGCCGATGAATTTGTCTACCAAACAACATAGTATTCACCTAAATATTTCCTGTTAATCCTTTCTTACTTACCTACATAAAACCCTCTCTTTTGATGGTATCCGTCAATGTTATGAGCTTCACTACCCAAACCAATTACAAAACCTTTCAAACTCGTCGTGACCAACTCGTATTACCAAATACGTCAGACAAACACTTTCTTTTGTACCGTTTGCGTATCAATTTACACAATGTGGCTTGTTTCCTTGCAGGTGAAGTGAACAACGGCTACGTCACCGACGCGACATCTGTCTCCGGCTCGCGGAAGTCTCTCGCCCTACAACCTGTCCTGATCATGCACCCTCACGCTACCATGGACATGGACACTTATTCTCACTACTCCGGAAGAACAGCTCGATCGAAACATGGCATCTACGCCAACACTATGCATAATTACCAATTGTAATCTTGTTTTAATGTAAATGCACTTGATTTTAATACTTACTAAGAAGTACAGCTACTGGTCACTAGATGGCGTTGTTTTAAATTATTTCTGAAAATTCAAATTTTAGATGTAAGATTTTTAATTTGTAAGATAATTTCGTAGAAATGTAAATATCCATAATGGTTTTGTACTAAAATATTTTTATAGAAAATGTATAATAATTAAGGTTTTCCGTCCGGTAATAATCATTCAATGTTAAATAAGTACATAGATGCCGAATATTGTGCCTTGAAATATCAACGACTCTACAGACAACGACTTATGATATAATGTGCCTTGTAGAAAGCGTAATGTAATGTTGTTATTATTTTGATAATTATATAAGTTTCTTAGATACTATTGGGTTAACTTATTTTAACGAAAACCTTCACCCGCGGCATGTCTGCAGCTAGCTGTAGTCGTCGACTGTACGACTAATACAATCATAACATGTAGGTAGTCATCTTACATTATGACTTCTTCTCCTACCGAGAGTCGTGAACCCAATGTAAATCGCGCCCTGGCCACATATTACCGAATAGCGAATTGCTGTTTTACATTTGCAAGAGTTTAATGGATGAAAAATCATTAAATAACTTCCCCGTTTCGGGCGGAGGAGGGAGTGTCAGACTTTTACTAATTAAAACCCATCCATGTTCCTTTTACTTGCATTACCCTTTAGGTTTCGGGACCGCGGAATCTTTTTCGAACAACCGCAACCCCAGCAGGCAGTGGCACTGGCAGGCCCCTCTGCAGGATGATGAGCCTAATTATTATGTAAAACATTACTAGCTTATCTGTCGAATAAATAATTTATTGCGATACGAGATAGAGAACTAGGTTGATATTCCTAACATTTTCATCACCATGTTGGAATATCAGTATTTAACATGGAGCGACGGCTTATCTGACTTTCCTAACCCAGTGAGTGGGTAAATCTGGCCGACCTTCGTGCTTCAACTAACTGTAACGACTGTCAGTGATCCACAAGTGGCATACAGGACTAAGGGCGTCGTTCCCTCGCACGAAGGATATAGATCAGGGGTCCCCAACAGTAAATAAAATATCTTATTTTCGTTGAAACAGTGTTCCATTGTGCTCCATGCAGCAGTTCTCCGGTAACGACCAAGCAACGGCATGGCGTGTCTGTATCTAAAACTAATATTATAAAGTGGTAAAAAAAAGAGATGGTAATTTTGGCCGTCTCCATCCAAGCTTTCTATTAAGGTATATCACATTGCTGGTGTCCAAATTTGACAGACTCCTTTAAAATTATTTTACTCAAAAATGCATGTAATATTGTCATTATTTTGACAACCTTGTTTGAGCAAAGTCGACCTTGCCGTCCTGTTTCAAGGAGCGGCCGGCAAAGTTTTGCTGGCCGCTCTAACAGGCCGGCAATGTTTTGCCGACCGCTATTTTGACGTTTCAACGTTTTAAAAAATCAATTCCAAAAAGATTTTATTTAAAACACAGCTGTTTGTACGTCTAAAGGTAAAAAAAAAAAGATTTAAATGAAGTAATAAATGAAGAAATAATCCAGCAGTCAAACACCACATTAGAATTATCGCAAACTATCAGTAATATAAAACCGGGAAAGTCGGTGTTGAATTTTAGTAACTGTACTTTTCATAATTGTCATTTTAATTAAAATTCTAGTTAATTAATATATTTTTTATTTAAATTACTTGCTGGTTTTATTTAGATTAGGTACTTGCATTTTTGAGTAAAGTACTATACAAACCTTGGCCCACAATGACTGCTTCGCTGGTCACGCTATGATTGCCTCGAGCTAGCCTAGCTACGCTCTAGGCCTTTCAGCTTGGCCATCATTGCAGCCCTTGCTGTCCTCGCTGTAAAGGCCTCGACCTACGGTCTCGGCCTTTATCTCAGCTCGTCCATCAAGTGCTGCACGCTGACCGCGCTGTGTCGGCCTGGAGCTGCGCTACGCTGCGCTGTCGGCCATCATCAGCGCGACCAGCAAAGTAGTCATTATAGACCGCGGCAGTAATGTACTATTAGGTCCAAACCGATTTATTGAATGTCTCCTTTGTTTGTTTGCTATGATTAACTAAAATACTACTTAACCGATTTGAAAAATTCATTCAAGATTAGAAGCTACATTAATACTGAGTAACCTATGCTATGAAATATCACACTACTACCCACGAGACCGGGGCTGTCACTATAGACGCGGGCGTAACACAGAATACCTAGTTTTAAATAAATGAGTAAACAATAAAACAAGTTATTTCATGAACTACTTTGATTTATTCAGTCTCCACACGGTACTATGTGTAAAGCCGTGGTTCTCCATACAACTGTGTTCCGGCAGCTGGTACGTCGCTAGAAGTGTCATGGCGTGTCTGCGCCGCGCTGTGAGCCCGTGACGACCTGGGTCGCCGATCAGCACCTGAAGCAGAATCGTAGACAGGATTATTGAGGATCAGTAGCTATACGATGTAAGGATCTCTTGGAAACATGCTGCGTTGACGTGCACATCTTGGAATAAGTAATAAAATTGATCGGTACTCAATATTAGTACCTAGTTTGCTTCGGTCTGCTTCCACGAAATAAAAGTGGACTAAGTGATTTCAACACTTCTGATACTGAATCTGTGTTAAAATGCCATTCGGTACTTATACTGGGAAACTAACCCTTCACTAAGTCGTCAACCACGCATTTTGTATATCAAACTAATTAAGTAGTTTGATTTAAAAAATGTAACTCTATGCAAATATTATTACTGGGTAACAATTTTTTTTTCTGGTTGAAAAAAAAGGCTTTACGGTAGAATTTAATGTTACGGTCTACATTGCACTGATAGATGCATTGTATACGGGGCTCGGGGAGGTATATTCCAACTAAACTTAAAACATAAAAAAACAACATGTGAAAGGTTGGAACTTTGACTCCTAATATCTCCGTGAATAGAACGTTCCCAGATCTAGAACAAAAAAAATAAACATCGCAAGGACGGGGTAATCCTTTCGGTTTAATTATGGTTACTTCTACACACTTTACATAATAAGAAGAAATTTTGAATGTTTAAAAAGGGACTTTTAGAATCTGCACTGGAGACATAGCCTACTGCACCTACTACTAAAAAAATGCATGTAAGGTAAATTCAATTATAATAAAAAGTTGAAAATTTGGAAGTACCCAAGTACATAGGTGCATTTCTACCTATTAATTTAAAACACACCAAAATGGTTTTTTGTACTAACTGTAGCTGATGCTTGAAAATATGGTTTGTACACCTGAAGGCCTATAATGGCCACAGAATATGATGAATTGTTTGCCATTATTAGACCATTTTACGAATTCATACAACTACTCTACTGGCCACTATGGAACTTGCCACTACTGGATACTTGGATCTAGAAACTTGAAAGAAAACTCACCGTCTTTTTATCTTCGCTAAGTGTGAATAGCCATTCAAACAATAGATTAGCAAATTCTTCATCGTAGAACATATCACCAATCAAAATTGTATCAAATTCTGTACAGCGATCACCAATCAAGTTGGCAGTACTAGTTTCAATCGTGACGTCATTGACATTGGCATTCATTTCTGTAGCGGCAACGGCAACTGTGAATGTGAACGGTAATTTTAACGTAACATACAAGCGGGGATGTAGCTCAGTGGTAGAGCGTTCGCTTTGCATGTGAAAGGCCCCGGGTTCGATCCCCGGCATCTCCAAGCTTTTTTGATATGTTTTTGTTTATCTATTTAATTTCAAATCAAATATTTTGTTATCATTCTGCTTTAGTAGTACCCAAACTACTTCATAGCACAGAGACTATAATTATTATATAATCATCTTTATCGAGAGCGTTCGCTTTGCATGTTCAGGCCCTGGGTTCGATCCCCGGCATCTCCAAGCTTTTTTGTTGTTTTTTTATTTAATTTCAAATCAAATATTTAGTAATCATTCTGCTTTAGTAGTACCCGAACTACTTCTTAACACAGAGACTATATTATTATATAATCATTTTTATCGTGTCATTTGTAAAGTTTGGTTAGCCAAATTTTTAATAGAAACCATCAATTTTATACGAGATAAACTTACAGTCGTCAATATCGTTTGCTACCACTCTCTTGGCTCCCATTTTAGCAGCAGCTATGCTCCCCGCTCCACAGCCGCAACCCACGTCCAGGATTTTACGGTTTCTGATTAGTTCACCATTATCTAGGATGAATCTGTAACAAAAAAAGGTGAACTTTCAATATACAAAATCTTCGTAATAAATAAATTAATTTGATTTATTAAAACTTCAAGCACATGTAAAAAAAATATTGTACAAATGGGCATTTTCTACCAGTCAACCTTACGGTGATGTAGAGACAAAAACATAGGTGCAATGCGACAGAAAAAAATCAGCGAAAAAAATATAATTATATTTACATACAGAGCCAAAATATACAAAAGTAAATAAAGTTAAAATTACAAAATGTGAAGAAAACTGACAACAAATTAATTTTCTTTTGAAAACATTTTTTCAAATTTTAAAACACTGCCATCTACTGATTTTATTTGAAACTACTTACTAAACTAGATTACCACAACATGGATACAAATGTACAAAAACTACAACATGAAGTTGTCACATTGCTTTATAATAAGCGTAACCGACCACTAGATGGCGCTTAAATATGATAAATTAATCAGTCTCGTTCAGTTATTTAGCTATAACTGCTGAATTCAATCTACAACGAAACGATGCTAGTAACCCCTAAGCACGAGTGGTTTAGTTTTATTTCAAGGTATCAGGTGAATATTGTATAACATTGTAGAACCCTTACTAATATTATAAAAGCGAAAGTGAGTTTGTTTGTTTGTTACCTCTTCACGCTATAATGGCTAAACCGATTTTGATGAATTTTGGTACAGAGATAGTTGGGAACCAGGAGACGGACATAGGCTAATTTATTTTTTTTTGAGAAAGAGGGAAGAAAAGGGAAAACTTAGCGTTGCTATTACAAATCAATAAGGCGCAAGGGGAACTGTGTTAGCCCGAATTTAACGCGAGCGAAGCCGCGGGCAAAAGCTAGTATTGTTTATAATTCTCTGTTTGGGACTAATTGGGAGATAAATCCTCCACAATTCTAGACACTCGCCCTCAATAAAACAAGATAGGAATTTAGGAATGAGAGAGGGGTTCGGTGTTCGTACTGCTGTGAGACAATACAGTCAATATACATACCTATCTAAATATTTACGGCTGTTTGCACAAATAATATTGAAAAACAACAAATTTCCTATTTCGTTCATTCCTCATTAGAACAAACCGGAAAATCCAAAAAATAATTGCTTGTTTGCTATGTTGCGTAATATACTATGTAATTACTTACACAAAACAATGATTGCGGTTATGAATGAATGAAACAGGTTTGTTACGTGTAAGTACACACGACGACAGATCAACCTATACAAAACCAGTTTATGCGGATCTCTCATTGTACTTTAAATCTATGGTGTACGATCCGTTGTTGAGAGAGCAGCATAAACTGGTTTTGTATAGGTTGATGTGTCGTCGTGTGTACAATCGAATAGTATTGTCATTAGTCCAAACTCACAAACAATAAGACATTATGGATACCTACTATATGCACGAGGCTAAGGAAGCAAATGAATAATCATTTAGATACTATAGGCGCAATGTGTGGTTCACGGAATCATTTATTTAGCAAGTTTTTGCCAATTATAAACATCACACTATAATTGTAATGAAGAATAATTTTGAAGTTCTTTGAATCTAGAATACTTAGTGTTAGGAATTTGACAATAACTGGAATAAGAAGCGATGTTACGGTGTTCTTAGAAATTCGATAATGATTTCAGAATAGGCAGTTATTAACTAGTTCATGTCTTTATTGGCATTTATCACATATTACGTTTTCCCGCCAAATACACCATATTTTTCCAGTCTCATGTTTCTTTCATATAGATTCTGAAAACGTTTCGGATTAAGAAATATAAGAAAAGATAAGAGATTCACTTGCATTTTTGTGCAGTTTTTTGCACGAGTTATTTAATGTTTTGCCAATAGCTTTCCTAGTCAGTGATTATGCATGTCTGGATTGTCATCCCATATATTACTTTTCTCCCAAAAATTCCAGCATCATAGTATCTGGAAACCCGCGGCTTATATCAGCTGATGAAAGTTCAGAGAAAGTGTAGGCAGGCCATCAGCCGAATCTCTGGCGTAGTTCCAACCCCGCGCTGACATTGAAAACAAGCAAAATTCCTAGAAACACATTAGTATATTCTAGAATTCACGTTCAGACTAATCCAGTTATGGGTACGAAGAATCCACCCTGCAGGGGGGACAAGTGTCACCACCCCCTTAGGGGAGATCCTAGGAAAACAGATTTAACTGCGGCTGAGTTTTCTGAGAATTCCGCGAATTATTTTATTCCCGGAGTTAATGTAATACTTTCTGCGAATGTAAATGTTACTGTCACAACGGTTATGTCACAAGTTCTGTAATTTGGTTTTTATTTGTTTGTTTTACTCATAGAAATATTAAAAGCAGCATTAAGGTTTACAATTGCCTGTATAGGACGTTCAGATTTAAAAAATGCGGGTGAGCTGTTCTCGACTGCGTAGGTATCATAGTGCTTTTACTGAACTGCATGTGCAGTTGGCGCGTGGTAGGGACGAACTACAGACACATGGTTTCGATACATTTTTAAACAAAAGGGAATAATATCTCCTCCTTTCTGATATCTATGGTTTTACTGCTTGATGTGAGGTCCTAGGTTTGATTCCCATGTCAGACAAAGTGCTAATGGGTTTTTCCATTAAGCACCGCTTAGCTCAGTAGCAACTAGCTAGAAATAGCTTCACCCTCTAAGGCGGATGGGGATCACTTAAGCAAGAATTGAAATAAAATAAAGTCCATTAATCAATTATTTATTGTTATCTTCTTATAATATTTTTTTTATTAAACTTTTAATTGGGATCAACTTTAATCACATTTTTTATTCATATATTTTGGCATAATAGAACCTATGCCATGAGCCTAAAAAAAGTGGCAAAGTGTAGTTGATCTATTGGATACACCTCTGTCTAGCCGTTTCTAGATTACAGGCGTGATGTTTTGTAATATTATTTGTTTTGGGACATTGGTTTGGCTGATTAAACTTTATGATGCGTCAGTAGGTTATCCATGCAAATAAACGAAGTCTTGCATTATTGCAGCGTGCTAAGTAGGTATATAGCGCCGCGATTTCAAGTTGTTGCAATAATATTGCGCAATTTTCGATTATCTTTTCGTATTTATACTTAGATAGCGAAGTCCGTGTGAAGACGAACACTTACCTTCCTGTTGTTATTTAGGTCAACACTTCGAATTCGAATAAGTTGGTGTGCTCGCAAGCGCGACTGCATGTTGAGCAACGGTCCTGGGTTTTATTCACAGGTCAACCAGTTATATAGGTTTTTTCTGTTGTGCCTAGTTAAAGGCAATTTGCTTGCCCCATATTACGTCATCATCTGCCTAGCCTTGCCAGTCTAACTGGATGCAGTTGAATACCAGCTATATTTTACATAGAGCGACTGCCTCTCTCACCTCCACAACCCAGTTAGTTACTGGGTGATACGATATCCTTTGCTTACCGCTTATTATGGGGCTAATTCATATAATATAGTAAGCATTATTAATGTATGTGTACTGACGGTACAACTCTGCCTTACCCCAAGGACTTCAGGCGTGAATTTATTATTTAGGTAACCGTGTCAACATAGCAACAGCGGCTCATCTCTACGTGACCCTCGTTTAAAGACCTTCCCCGGCCGTTTGCAGGTCTTGCGAACCCGTGACCTCTCGTCTGGTGGTGCGGGTCAAGGACGCGACCGCCTGGGGTCGCGACCTCGAGTGACTCACCTCGAGGGTTGAATCATCTGGGTTGAACCCTCTAAGAGCTGGCTCACATTGTGTTGGGCCGGGAGATTTTTCAACGGTTTTCTGTTCCGTACGCTAATGTTATAAGGGCGTTTGTATGTGTGTGTAAGTTTGTTAATCTTTCACACTCGAACGTTTGGACCAATTTTGACGAAGTTTGGCATATAGACAGCATAGTCTATGCTATTTTTCCTTGTTTTGGCATTTGATGGGAAATCATCAAATGACTCCACCCGCTCTGTGAGGAGAGGAAGGGTGTGTCAGATTTGTATAGTTGTACTGACTAAAAAAACCCATCCATGTTCCTTCTTTTTGCCCTCTGTGGCACCCATACAACAAACATGATTTATAACCGTTTTCATAAATAACTAGCTGTGCCCTGCGTCGCAATGCAATTTGTCTACCCTGCCTACCCTACCCACCCTACCTATCCTGCCTACATAATCTACACAAAAACCTATTCTGCTTTAGGCTTTTTTTTTCTCGACGTAAAAACCATCCTTAGACTTCAACGAATATTTAAAAAAAAGGATTGGTAAAATTGGTCCAGGCGTTGTTGAGTTACTTATGCGCTTACCAACACATTTTGCGATTTATTTTTATATTATAGATAGAAGATGAAAGTGAGTCTTGAGTCGTGAGTCCGAATCGCACTTGGCCGGTTTTTTGAAAGACGACCGTTGTACAACGATGTTAGCTGTCATAAATGAATGCGTCAATCCAACGACATGTGAGGCTGCACTTAGGCATCAGTTTGTTGTGGCAACAACGCTAGCCACTACAGAAGCCGCTACAGTCATACGGTAGCGAAACATGTGATGTAGTCATGACTCAGGTGCTCGTTGTTATACAATAGATTATAGAGTGTTTACTTAATACTTATAATCAGCTTATATATTGTGTCTACTATCAAACGGACTTCAATTAGACTGTGATTCAGGGAATCAACAATTTAAGTTTGAGAGCATTGGCGTTGTTACTATTTTGTTTTTTGTTTGTTATCTGCATTTTTAACCGACTTCAAAAATGGAGGAGATTCTCAATTCAACTGTATTTTTTTTTTGGATTTTTGTGACGCGATTTAAACACCAATTTTCAAAATTCTTTTTAATATCGAAAGGAAATACTCTCGAAAGAGTCACAAATAAATATTATCTATTGCTTGCGTAGTTTACGAGTTACCTTCTATGTATAACACATATTTATTCTTCTAATGTAAATGGACGATATGCTTTAATCTCTTAGTAGCATTGACAAATGAATACTCGAAATGAATTTGTGTGAGATATCATCATATCACAATCACAACTGAAAGCGAAAATATGCCAAAAAAAACGACTTCCAGAAGTAAAATTTCCGTCCTTTTAGTGTATTTTTTTTCAACTTTTCGTTTTTCTATGTTACGGTAAGTTTTCAATCTAACCGAATCCAACTGAATACTAGTATTTTAGATGGAGTGACTGAATCCTACTAAAAATAATGTTTAGAAGATGAATTAGAGTAGAAACAGGAGGTTGATGATTGAAGAAGGAATAGGTTGAAGAAGCCCACCGCTGGACGTGGAGTCCATCAGTCCACCGCTACTTCTCGCATACAGCTTATGATGCTTATAAATTATCAATCCATACTCCTAAGACGTTTAAGTACACTATCTAATATAATAATCAGCTTATCTAATCTAGTCAGTTACTCATCAATTTCGTAGTATTGTCCACGATGGCTCCACGCGGTTCACACATGGCCCACGAGTGGCGCTGTTCCAGGAGTTAGTCAACGATGCACTTGACAGCGGCAGTAAAGGAACTACTGTTTGTGATGAGTATTAGGCAAAGAGTTATTTATAAACTAGAGAATTATGTTTTAAACATGTGTATGTGTCATTGTTTGTACTTGAATTTGATGGGGATTTATTTATGAACTATCTGGTGCCTGCGGCTTTGCCCGTGTGTACGTTAAAATAAACTGTAAGAATGAGCACTACAGTGAATTCATGCAAGCCTAAGTAGCTGAATCGCGGTGTGCCATTCAAACTTTACCATCCTGTTCAGCACCTTAAAGGTTGACTTTTGCACCTTCGTCCTAAAAGGATTCTCCATGCATAATTTGAGACTCTTAATACTTGTAGATTCTGTGATTTCGTGCTGAGGGAGTCAGTGATTTGTTCCTTTACTTAGATAGATATCACAGACATCGGTTAAGGAAAATATCGCGAGGACTTATCTAATATATAAAATTTCCGTGTCACAATGTTAGTTACCGTACTCCTCCGAAACGGCTCGACCGATTCTTATGAAATTTTGGGTACATATTGGGTAGGTCTAAGAATCGGCTAACATCTATTTTTCATACCCCTAAACCTCAGCGGGTGAAACCGCTGGGCACAGCTAGTAATTAATATAAGTCTGAAATCGCCAACCCTTCTTGAGCAAGCGTGCTGATCAATGCTCGTGCTTTCACTGTATGAGAAGAGGCCTTTGCAAAGCAGTGGGACAGTTATATGCTGATATTATTTCTGTATCATACATATATATGTATAAGTTACGCTCAAAGATCAAAAACGCTCGATGGGCTGAAAAATAGCTTACAACGCGTTGTGGTCACAGTAATACATGCACATGGCGAAATTCGTGTTATGGCTGATAACGTATTTTTTTTGCGGATGGTAAATCATCAAATAACCGCGATATCTCTTTGGAACAACCCGCAACCCCGCCAGCGGTGGCCCTGGCAGGCCCCTCTGCTTTGCTGACATCTCTTTGAGGCGCGCGTGGAACACTAATGCGCCGTCGACACGGCCTGTCTTATTTAATTTTTCAAACCAGTTACTGAGATTACTGCGTTTAACAAACACTACTGCTATAGGTATAATAGTGATGGATGACAGCGACAAAACCATAAACTTTAACGGACATTCAAGTACCAAATAGCGACGTCCACATTCCCAAAAGGTTTTTTACCAAAGCCGTGAATGTAAGTAATAATATTATAGTAATGTAAGTGTGCTATTTGATTGTGGTTATTACTGTTATCGATAATAGTGCATTAGGAACATATCATCACGGTTGTAACTCCCGAACGGTTAGGTAGAAGTATGCCTCACTAGTTCGCTACATCCACATTTCATGAACTACGTTGTGTGTCCCACGTAATAGGGGCGAACTTATTGCCAATTGAAAAGATGAGGCAGTTAATCATTGAATGTAAGCAAGGTTAAAGGAAGTTTTAATTTCATTTAAATGATTAGCAGACAATAATATTATAGTTTACAAAAAACTATTAAGTAGACACGATTTCTGTGACGTTATTGTTTTATTTAGACTTTTTTGGGGTCCGCCATATTAGCTTTAGATTGGCGGCACTTAGCTAACCAAGCATTGTCATCCAAATAAAACATGTGTGCAAAATTATAGCTCAATTATTATTAGAAATGGGGAAGATTTGTTTAGTTAAGTTAATATGTGTGTGGTGTGGAGGAATCCTACCTACTAATATTATAAATGCGCTTGTTTGTGAGGATGGATGGATGGATGAAACGGCTGAACGGATCTTGATGAAAGAAGATCGGCACTTTCAGTGTCGCTCTATTTGTGAAACGATCATAAACGAAATTGTATGCATTTTATAGATCGAGGACAGTAGTTTATTTTCCCACTTAAATTGTTTTTTTATTTTGTGGGAAAGGAGAGAAAAAGTATAAATAAAGATTTTGTTAAATCAGAAGTAGAAGTAGCAATAACTAAACAGAACACAGGGTGTTGCAGAAGTCATTGCCATTTTCAGTAGAATATTACTCATTAGTAGAATATTAATGTTGGCTGGATGGTTAAAAACTAACAATCATTTTACTATGACATTATGAACACCTTTTTAATAGACATTAATACGAGTGCATTGTACCAATATTAACCATAAACTAACTATATTTTCAAGTAATTAAAGAAAACAACATAATTGGTTGTTTTATAGTCTTTACCTGGCAACATTAACCACATTTTTGACAACTGTCATTTGTGAGCTGTCAGTGTCACAGTCGTCAAACATAAACAAACATATTTTCATTTGCGATCCGTTTACCTAGCATTGTGAACCTCCACCACAGTCAGACCGCGACGGCTCAGCTACGGAAGTGGTTGGAGGTTCAACAAACAGCCATCGCTTTGATCCAGGAGCCGTGGATCAGGGCTGGCCGCATACAAGGCCTCTCCAATCTTAGGGGTAAGCTCTTAGTTACTACAGACCACGACCAACCCAGATCGTGTATCTATACTACAGAAAACCTAAAAACACAGCCACTAACAGATTTCTGTTGCAGGGATATCTCTGCAGCTAGGCTGACTATACAGCGTGACGACACAGAGGTGGAAATTGCCCTCGCCTCGGTATATATGCCCGAGGCTGAGGAACCGCCCCCGCATGACCTCGCCCGCCTCGTAAGACATTGCGAGTGCACCGGGCTGGAGGTTATCATAGGGGCCGATGCCAACGCCCACCACCCTCTGTGGGGCATGGACACGCAGAATGAAAGGGGTAAGACTTTAGTAGACTATCTGTTCTCAACCAACTTAACCCTACTAAACACAGGTTCTGAACCGACCTTTGTAACCAGGCGCAGCCGTACAATTATAGACCTTACTCTGGCCTCGGAGGGCGCAGCGGAAACCATTACCGGATGGCAGGTCTCCAAGGAGGCCTCCTGCTCGGACCACAGGTGGATCCGCTTCGATATCCAGGCTACTGTAACACCCACACTGCCACGGCGCAACCCGCGCAATACAGACCGTGCTGCATATACACGCACCCTTGAAAACAAGCTGGCGTCAATTGACGACTGGGTGACTTACGAGAGCACACCGCAGATTGAACAGCGGGTAAGTCAGCTCACCAAGTCAATGCTAGACAGCTACCAGACTACCTGCCCCGAAACCGTTCCGCCAAACACATCAGGGAAACAACCATGGTGGGGTGCGGAACTGGAGCGTAAGCGCAGCAAGGTAAGACAAGCTCTAAACAGAGCTATGAATACTTGGGCGGACAAGGATTGGGACGCCTACTACGCGGCCAAATCCAGCTACAAAAAATGCATAAGATTCAGGAGCACCACAGGGTGGCGTAAGTACTGTGGCAACATCGAATCTTGTCAACAAGCTAATAGGGTAAGGAAAATACTGGCACAGCAAAAAACACCTGGGCCTACTGTTCTCCGAAAACCTGACAATACACTCACCACATCACCAGAAGAGGCGATGCGCGTCCTCATTGAAACTCACTTCCCAGGATGCGCATTTACACAGGTGATTGACTGGACAGAGACAACTCAAACGCCATCAGTAAACGACTGGCATTACGCTAACAAGGTGATAACACTGGAGAAAATCCAGTGGGCGATCCGTTGCTTCCATCCTTTCAAGGCGGCAGGCCCAGACGGCATCTTCCCTGCTCTACTGCAGTGGGGTAGCACATCCGTTGCCAGTAAACTGCTGCCCATAATGAGAGCGTGCCTAGCCTTCCGATACGTTCCTAAAGGATGGAGGGAAGTGAAGGTTATATTCATCCCTAAGCCAGGTAAGGGTGACTACACAAACGCCAAAGCCCACCGACCAATCAGTCTGACTTCCTTCCTTCTAAAAACCATGGAGAGGATCTGCGAAAGAGAGCTGAGGGACGGCGTTTTAAAAACAATACCACTCCACGACAACCAACATGCATACAGCTCGGGTAAGTCTACCGAATCAGCTCTCCACCTAGTGGTCAGCCGAATAGAAGAAGCTATACACCAGAAGGGAACCTGTCTAGGAACCTTCATAGACATCGAAGGAGCCTTCGACAGAACTAACTTTTCCAGCATCCGTAACGCTCTGTCTCGACACGGAGTGGAACAGGTAATGATAGACTGGATCAATAATATGCTAAGTGAACGAGTGGTTCGCCTTGCAGAAGTACAGGAGATGGCCTTGATAGCGAGAGGCTGTCCTCAAGGAGGGGTACTATCTCCGCTCCTCTGGAACCTGGTGATAAATGACCTTATCACAAAACTCAACGCGAACCACTTCTTTACAATCGGGTACGCAGACGACCTCACCATCCTCATTTCAGGGAAGGTGACGGGGACAATCTGCAACCTTACCCAACAGGCCCTACGCATCGTTGAAGGATGGTGCAGGGATTTCGACCTGTCTGTAAACCCCAATAAAACTGAACTAGTCATGTTCACCCAAAAGCGAACACTAGGACCTTACCGCCTACCCAAACTATTCGATACTGAACTCCAATTAGCCAGCGAGGTGAAATACCTAGGCGTCATCCTGGATAGTAAGTTAAACTGGAGCAGTCACTTAGACAATAAACTAAACAGAGCCTGTATCACTTTTTGGCAGTGCAGAGGGATGATAGGTAAGAGGTGGGGGCTGTCTCCCAAAATCATCCTCTGGCTTTACTGCGCGGTAATCCGACCTATGGTCACGTACGGGGCCGTGGTATGGTGGCCCCGCACCAAATTGGTGACAGCCTCAGCTAAACTTCAACGTATGCAGAGGCTTGCCTGCACGGCGATCACTGGCTGCATGAGGACTACTCCGACTGCAGCCCTTGAAGCCATGCTAGAACTCCCACCGCTCCACCTGTTCATTCAGCAGGAGGCAACGACGGCGGCATTACGTCTCAAAACACTGCATTTATGGGGTAAGAAATATACACAGCATACCAAGGCGCTGGAGGAGTTCTACAACGAGTTCCCAATAGCCAAAGCAATAAACGATCGGATACCCAAACAATTCGTATTCGATAAGAAATACAAAATCCAGCTCCATGAAGACCACCGTTGCGAAGGGCTATGCCCCGCAGAGGTAAGAATCTTCACAGACGGATCCAAAACAGGTACTGGCACGGGAGCCGGAGTCTTCTCAGAGGACCTCAACATCCACATAGCCGCACCTCTGGGGGTCCACAACACGGTGTTTCAGGCAGAATGCATGGGCATCTCCCTAGCCGCGTCAGCCATCACGGCAAGGAAGGTTGAGGGCCACTCTATTCGCATACTTTCGGACAGCATGGCTGTACTGCAAGCACTAAACAGCCAAACAGTCAATTGTGGGCTAATACATGAGTGTCACCAGCGCCTAAATAAGGTTGGTAATCTCAACAATTTAACTATCCAATGGATCAAAGGACACAGCGACTCCCGAGGCAACGACGCTGCGGACGAACTTGCTAGAAGGGGATCGAGCATGGTACCAGTGGGACCCGCACCTATCGTGCCACTACCATTTGGGTACCTACGTACACTGGTAAGGAAACGCACCAGAGAACAACACCACAAACTGTGGTTGGACCACGGTGAGTGCAGGCAGGCCAAGGAAGCTCTTCCTAGTATCGACGGCCGCTTCACTAAACAGGCGCTACGGATGACAAAACCACAGCTGCGCACAATTACAGCAGCCATTACTGGCCATGGCTCTTTTAATAAACACCTCTTTGTCTTAGGAGTCACAGACAGCCCACTGTGCCGAGCCTGCATGGAGGTAGACGAAACAGCAGCCCACGTGCTTCTGCACTGCCCAGAGGTTGCCCCATACAGGGCAAAGTACTTCGGTAACCCAGGTACTCTTCGCGAGATCGTCAGCAACACCAAGGCGCTGCTGACGTTTTTCGCGGAGCTGGGGTGGATCGAATAATATTCCCACCCATACGCAAAATACGCGCCTCAGACGTGGAGTTGCGGACACCAGCCCGTTATACAATACAAATACCTAGCATTTGTTATTTGTTTGTTTTATAATCTAACTCATTACATTAAACATAAATGAGTAAAGAAAACTGTACTGATGAAGAACAATAACTTGCTACAATCATTTCACAGTGGATACAGCACCGTCAAGTAAATATATTTTCTTGTCTTTATAAAAACATTTTCTTATTACATATTTCTGTTGTTATGATTATTGAATGCATGAATTATTGTTTTAGCTTATTCCTTCTGATGAAGCATGTGGGCCATGTTGGCTACGAGCTCATAGAATATTGCATTGCAACACTAACACCCAAAACTCTCAGTTTAACACTGGTGCTTCGGAAGATATGTCTGTTTCCCCACACCAAAGCTCTCAACATGAGGAGATTGAAGATTGCTGTGTGAACTGTGACAAAAAGCTGCTGTCTGCAGAAAATAGCATGGTCTGTCTTTTGAAAGTGATCATTTTATGAGAGTTATAAAGCTGTGGACATGTCCTAAAAACGTAAGTTACAGGCTATTATTTTTATAATTTCTTAACTGTATTAGTAAGTAAAAGTCGAAAATTCGAAGAGAAATAAATTGTAAATACTTTCTTTTTAGATTATGGACACCGATTATGTGTGCCACAACTGCTGGGAGCTTGTGAACCACCAGGTTTTATCAGAAATTGAAATTCCAGAAGAAAATACAGTGCCACACTCTGGAAACCAGGAAATACCACAGCAGCAATACATTACACTGCCAAACGTTCAACGAGCTGCTGACACTAAAAGGCATTGCTTGTTCCCTGACTGCAGGAATCTGGAGCGATACCATATTCCAGCCATAATTTATATATGGGTGCTGAGTTACGGCAACTTTTACATACCCAGATGTGCAAAGATAGGCGGTTACCATATGGGTAGAAACATGTTTGGTAAATTGTACATATCCAAAAACGCAGTAGACCATTTTAATCATTCTCAAATCGAGGATATGGTTTTCATATTATCACAACGGTTGTTGCTCTCATGTAATGTAGCCCAGGTACCATAATAGAATGGTACCTGGGCTAGAGTCACCAGGACAATATAACTCCACCTGCACAGTTTCTTGATCAAGTCTTACTCCGGCTAGATTTATAAATAATTGTAAAATAATATGCATAAACAATTGTAAAAAAAAGTGATTGTTTCATTTTATAAAACAACATCCTTATTACTATTACCTGCCTACCTCATAGATACCTATACATTACTAACAACATTATATCAATCACCAACCTGATGCTTCACTCAATTGCTGGACTAGGTTTCTCCTAAAGCACGGCATTAACACATTCCTATATACAGAGATGACAAACAAGCACGGTACGCCTGATGTTCCAGCAACATCCGAAGGCATAAATAACCTGTTGGTTTAGATAACAACCTCCTATAGGTTACACGTACATCCTATACATTTCGCCTCAAAGGAAAAGCGCTATTAAACTACTATTATTCTTTAAATGTGTAGATAAGTACCTACTTTTCATTCTAAAATGAATTCATCTGCTCAATAATCAATACACCTATCTCAGGTCAACTAAAAAAAGATCTGACATAGCTATATTATTACACGTTTCACAACACATAACCTAACCTTTATGGTAAATATTTAAAAGGATTTTCTGTCAAAACCCCACTACAAAAAAATATGCTATGATTATACTTTATGTTATTAGGCCTTAGATCTATCTCTTTCGGGTGTTTTTACTAATGTACGCGAAGTATAAATGCGACACTCAAAGTACATGGGGTTTTGCCAATCTTTTTGGTACAGAGGTAGATTATAGTCTGGAATAACACATAATATAGGATACTTTTTTCGATCATCACGCGGGTGAAGCCGCGGGCGCCAGCTAGTGAGTTATATGTATAAGAGTAGAAGAAAGACCGAAGAAACAATGGATGGAATGTGTGAAGAATAAAAGTTGCGATAAGGCTGCGTTCAATTAATAATTGCAACTTGTAACGTTAAAGATTATATCGTTTGTGTTTAGTTTAGCTGTACAAAGTACGATAAAAAAAAAATTAACGTCCAAAGTTCATGTTTCGTTTTCAAAATATTTACTTACTAAGTAATCAGAAAATTGAATATTACAGGTATTAAATAGAAGGTAATTCTTAGTATTAAGTATTTATATTAACGGATACTGCGGTATCGTTATCATAGGGAAAGCCAATTCAATATCGGCTGACCCAATTTTATCAATCAAATACATGTTCATAACAATACCGTACTCCGAAATATTATGACTCACCGCACTACTATCCTGAAAAATTCCTCCGAATGACTCATCGTGCCCCATCCTTGTCTTTTAACCTGGAGTTATATCGCTATCTCCCTCCATTCATATTGGCTATTGTACTATGTCTCGCTCTGACGTTTAAAGTTGCCTATCTGTCTCGTTTCCTCGTGAAATGCGGTTTAATATTCTCAATGGGCTTTCTTCCTTTCGGTCTTATCTATAGTCAAACTCTTTAGAATGTTGTTACCTGGGGTATTAATGGTAAACGGGTTGGAATTTTGACCCCTATTAAAAATTTACTCTATGTAATATTGTTACTTTGTTGTTTTCTCGAAAAAGAAAAAAATACACTAACAAGCAGTAAACCGATTGAAAAAAAAGACTTTGTCCCATTTTGTTGTTTTTGTGGGCAATTGTTGGATAATACCACAGTGTTTGCGACACATTGTCTTCATTTTTATGAAAGAAACTCGGAAATTCCTAATAGTTCGTAACTGAAGTCAGCCGGAGCAAAGGCAATCAGTATAAACAGCATATAAAAATGTTAATTTGTCAAAAACGGTAGGTTAGGTTTGATAGTTGTATCTACATATTTTTGTTCGGCATTCTATCAGTGACCTTTCACTCTGCATTGCACGACAGGAAACTGATCGTTAGTTATTACGATTGAAAAGCTATTCAATCATTATATTTATGGTTGTCACCATAACCGAAAGGCACGTGCTGTGTCTTTTGTTCTATTGTTTGTAAAGTGGTATTATTAAGTTGAACCAGTGACAAATTATTTATCAGTAGTAGAATCTATAGAGGGAACCGTAACTTCAAGGGATTATTTAGTAACCTTATATAATAATACCTTAAACTGTTTTAACAGTATTGTTTTTTGAATTAAAGAATGCAGCTAAATACCAGTATTTTACATGGAACGACTGCCTATCTGACCTCCACAGCAAAGTTAGTACTAGGTCAGATAGATAGGAATTGGAAGCCAACCCCAACATAGTAGGGAAAATGCTAAGCAGATTATGCTTACTAATATTATAAAAGCGAAAGTGATTTTGTTTGTTTGTTACGTTTTCACGCCTAAATGGCCCAACCGATTTTGATGAATTTTGGTACAAAGATAGTTGGGAACCTGGAGACGGACTTAGGATAAAAAAATATAGGAAAAGGGGGAGAAAGAGGGAAGAAAAGGGGAGAGAAAGATGTTTTTTTTGCGATCATATCGGGTTAATGTTAGCGTTAGCCCAAAGTAACTATGCCACGCAGACGGAGTCGCGGGCGGAAGCTAGTGTTCATAATTATAAATTAAAATATTCTGCGATTTTAGAAGCACGGGATAGTTACTATACTAACTATTCTGTCATCTGGTGAATCGATTGTATTTGATTAAATACGTATTCCCATTTTGATACTGTTTATGTATACTATACCTAAATTTAGTTAAACTTTAAAATTACCCAAAAAATATACTATATAACTACCTATGATTGAATATGGATTAGGTAATTCTTTTTACGGATTTTTTTTCTGGTTTAGGCCTTGTGGTCAGTGCCACAGCGACACAGTTACTACTGTGTGGAACCAAATTTTTGTGTTATCTACTGATATAAACACAAAAATTTGGTTCCAAAATTCATGGATAGAGAAAGAAACAACAATCTCCTTTTGTTAAATAACTGTTTAATAAAAAATAGCAATAACTTAAAACTACAAAAAAACTAAAAAAAATACCTCGTGGCAAAAATGTAGACAATGTCTGCACTATGAATAGACCAGAAAAACCCTTCGCGTGAGTCACTCTTATCCAAAATGTTGTGTTTAAAGTAATCTTTAAAACTATTACATTAAGGTCGTAGTTCGCAGAACAATCATGTCTAGAATAATAAATTGGCGGCTTAAGTATTAAAGTTAAACAACATTTATGCTATCACATTAAGATACATTTTTCAATGCAGCTTATAACAGTTTCATTCATTGTATTCTTTCAATGGTTATGCACATGCATAGTATCGGTTTTCTCATTGATAACGTGAAACAAAATATGAATCATTAAAATAGATGTGCTTTTAAGAAAAATCTCTGGGTTTTTCAAGAAAATGAGATTATGATTTATGATTTTCCAAATATTTCAGTTGTGGGTGAAAAATGATGATTTTATTGTCTACTAGCTTTTGCCCGCGGCTTTGCTCGCGTTAAATTCGGGGTAACCCTGTCCTGATTTACAGGTACCTGCTACCTGTAGTTTTTGCCCTTGCGCCTTATTTATTGTAATAGCAATGCTAAGTTTTCCCTTTTCTTCCCTCTTTCTCCCTCATATCACAATCTTTTTTTTAAAAAATAGCCTATATCCGTCTCCAGGGTCCCAACTATCTCTGTACAAAAATCATCAAAATCGGTTTAGCCATTTAATCGTGAAGAGGTAACAAACAAACAAACAAACTCACTTTCGCTTTTATAATATTAGTAAGGATTGTGATAGGTAAGTAGAAGAAGTAACTAGATATATTGCCCTGAAATCGATTTCCAGAAAAAGTATAATTGTTTATTTTTTCTGTAATAATAATTTTCAGCATGCAATGCAAGTCAGACCCCAAAAATACAACTTACTTACCTGGTCTAGAGACTTCGTTTCGTTTCGTTCAAACAAACAGATTAGAAAAATAATTAAAGATTCAATAATTACAGTTTTACTTTAAAGTCATCTCTGTAAGAATTTAAATGAATTTATTCATATACGTAACTGCCACAATATCGCTGTTATCAACTATATTTGCCATAAGTGGCTAAATGAAACTGCCGCTCAGGTCGATCTTAAACAACGCTTACCTTGCTTGGTCCGTGGATGGGTGACCACCCATTACATACCGAGTTTCCTCCGTGCCTCGGAAAGGCATTTGTAGATCTTTGACAGTCGTTACAGGTAGTCAGTGGCTTGAAAGTTAACAACCAGCCTTATCAAGTATCGTATTACCAAGTTGTTAAATGGGTTGTGGAGGTCACAAATACTGGTACTCAGCTGAATGCGATAAGACTGGAAGCCGACTCCAACATAGTTGGGAAAAGGCTAGGCAGATGATGAACCATACCTATTTGCCAAACCACTCGACAATCGGGCAATTGATTGATTTAACCAATGTTAAGTCTATTGTCTAATTGTAACCATGTGCTTACTAATCAATAATAAAACAATTTAATCATATAGACTTGTTTTACCACGAAAGACAGTTGACATAGAAATTAAAAATGATTCATCGCCAATGTTGCCGTGACCAAACTCCATAGTACAAGAACAAAATTACTGTTTACTAGTTAACTGTGGAATTCTATGTAGCTTGACATAATATATCATTACGGCGCTAGTTCCCGGATATTGGGTGTATTGCCACCCTCATTTCACCAGTCATGTTTTAAGTAGAGCAAGTGCGACTGCCTGATGTCCTAGGATCGAATTCCGGCACGTGCAAAGTGTTATTACGTCGTCGTATTATTGAATCTGGATTTGTGAAATACAAAGATTTGCTCCACGCTTTGGAATGAGCAACTACAGTACTTTCACAGTTATTGTGCCTTGAGACCGGGACTGTAGCTTCATTTTATTGTTGTCAATCTTTCGACAGTTCAAAAGTGCCTGTAACTGGCCTACTTGAAATAAATAGTTTTGTGCATGGTTGATAGGCTTGCTCCCTTTTAATTGGGACTTAAAGTAATTGCCGAAATGTGGGTGTTATATTAGGTACAACACTGCCTTACTTTTCGAAGATTACAGCCGTGATGTTATTATGATATTTTGTCTTAATTCTTATGTAATAAATTCCATTTCACTACACTTCAAAAAATCTAGACGTTATTGATGGACCAACATTTTGAGACTTGTGGCGGTGTTGCTGGTGTTTCTAAGTACTCATCTTCCTGCCCATGTCTAAATCCCACTTAAGGTCGGCGCAACATTTTTTCTCCATCCATGCTCGATTGTTAGACGCCACGGCATCATTTACTCCTTTCTCCTTCATATCTAACAAAAAAAACCATCCATCTTTTCTTTGGCGTTCCTCTCCCATGTTTTCCCAAGTCAACTAAATAAATCGGGATCGTACTATTATACTATAGAACTCTGTGGTATAAACTCGTTGGTATTCCCCACATTACGCATCAGCCCCTTAGCAGAACAATGTCAAGCTAAAATAATATCCCATTTCGCAATCAACAAACGGAACTGTTTGCAAAGTCCCCGTTGCAATTATCCACACCGCAGGATGCAAATAAACAACTAGTCGTGATTAAGAAGTACTAATATGTAATTAGTCATTCTTTCCCATTATCATTATCGTCGCAGGCTTGTCCTTTTAGGTCCTATAAGCTTTACTTTATGGTTGTATAGATAGACCATCGTTATCCTCTTGCACGTTTCCCAATTTGTATTTAATTTCATTTTATATTTTTTTAACATATCTCAAGATGTTCTTCAAATTTTTGAATCAGCGCACATTTCAGTATTAGTAACCGTTCTAGCTCTATTGGAAGCAGCCAGGATACTTTGCAGGCTCCTAAACGTTGGGAATAACTAAAAAATAGTTATACACGATTTTGAATTCTATTATTCTTTCGCCTCGGCATCGCCCGGGTGAAATGTAGAGTTAATATTACACATATTATAAGCGTCCTCTTAAATCAATATCTATTGCTGAAAAACCGCATTAAAATCCGTTGAATAGTTTTAAAGATCCAAGCGAACAGACAGCGTATGTAAGTTGATTTGTAACAATGATGGTGGCATAAACCCAATTCACTAATTATAAAAAAAAACCTAGCATAGCTCTCTCAGTTCTTCGATATTCCATATAGAATTACAAGCACGTTTTACGGGTCTCAAACAAGGCCAAGATAAGGACAACTTCGCACATTTCTTACTATAAACGTTCCCTCACGACAGTTTATTCAACTGTGTGTAATTCCCCCGTATACATTGTATACGCACTCGCATCCTCACTAGGGTTACTTTGCGACGAGGTAAACTCCCGCGCACACTGCAGTGTTGCCCACATAAATAAATGTTTATAGCTGGGGTTTTGATCTTATCGCGTTTTCCTGTGCCATGAGAATGAGGACAGCAGATAATTATTTGTTTTAAAAATTAGAACGCATTTACAAAAATATAATCAGATAAGGCGTGTTCAGAAATGATCAGGGGAAGACCAGAAATACTAGAATTTTATAGTTGAATATTGCCACAATTTACATAATGTTTCATTAATTGTCCTTCTAATAAATATTACTTGTTTGCGAATATATAAACGTCTTTGACCAACGGTTTTTCCTTTAACGTGTACTATTTAGTTGCCACAGCCATCAAGGAAAAATAACTTCTTAGTAGTAAATACTCAAGGTAAGTGTGTTGTGTACGTTACCCAATGAGATGTCTTTATTGTTTGTTATTATTACTTTGTACACAATTATGTTTGTATGGTGACAAGTTGTCTAGACTTAATGCAAAGTTTTCGTTTGTACGGCATGTTATGTTTATACGGCATTTTCGATATCATGCGGGCAAAGTCGCGAGCGCCAGCTAGTATTGTATAAATGAAGCTTTGTGTAAAAAAACCGAATAATTGAGGCTTTCGGTTAACCAGATCTGCTGAATACTGGTTCAGCACATCATGTTGTTGATGGATCTCATTTACTGAAGCAACATGAGTCAGACAAGAGGAGCAAATAAATGTAAGTCCAAACATGAGTCATCCTTATCCGAAATAATAATCCTGTAACTGAAACGAACGAGCCTCCCGTTGCCCCCCTCCATCCGCCCTGATCCTCTGACACACTTCGTCCTTGTAAGTTCAGGGACAACACTAGAGCGGGACCGAGTTATTCCCGAAAAGGAGGGCGCATCGTGAGTCATCTAGGAGTTTTCAGGACGAAGTTACTGTGACTCACACTTCAAGGAACCGGCCCGTTTTTGTGTGAGCTGCCAAAGTGAGGTCTTTGAGAGAAAGTTGCAAACATTTAGTTAAAAAAACTGCTTTCAACGAAAACGTGAATATAAATGTCTTTTATGGTATTTAATTTTGTTTCATCGGTAATTAATAGCGCTATGAAACTTCTGATAAAATAAAATATAAAAAGCCTCGAAAATTCTATGAAAACGTGTTTAATTTTGGTACGTTCCGTTAGTTAATTATTCGCAATATAAAAGTTTCACACAAAACAAAACGAACCTGAACTAAGAGGATCTTCCACTCCAATAAAATAGTGTCATGTTAAAAATTAAAAAACGGGCATTGCAAGTCCGACTCGCTCACCGAGGGTTCCGTGCAAACTTACGACTTATACAGCCATATCTTTTGACTGCGTAGACTTAGAGATATGATTAATCCACAATTCCAAGGGAACACAGACTTGAGTATATCGTTGTAATTTCAGCTCGATACGTTCACGGGTTTTGGAGATAAAGGACAGACAGACAGACTAACAAACAGATGCACAACACAGTCATCCAATAAGGGTTCCGTTTATTCCTTTTGAGGTACGGAACCCTTAAAATAAGATTATAAAAAATGCCACAGTTAGTACTTGCTGATAAACATAACGTCACGCCTTTGTTTTCCGCGATGGGTTAGACAGATGTCTACCTATCAGTACATCCACATTTAGGCAGTTATGTTTAAGTCAATCTTATAATCTAAGTAAAATCTAAAGAGTATGAGGTCAGGTGTTAATAACAGCTCTAAGTCCGAAGTCATATGAGTTTGATGGCAATAAATCGACTAGTTTAGATTTAAACCTCTTCTTACCTCGCCGTAGCCTGACCACCTGGCCAGTAGAAGGCCCAGAACGGGTCTTGAAACGGCACCTGTTCCTCCGTAGCCCTCCACAGCGGACAGTCTGGGGTGATCAGCCGCAGTGCCAGCTCAGGAGTCAGGTGGCGGCGGGTCGTCACCGTGTGCTTCAGTATTAGAGATGCTGCTTCTTTCAGCATTGTGTCTGGGAAGAAAGTGAAGATGGTTACGGTCATGTATCGTGGAATTGCTCTAGGGCAGGAGTCTCGATTTCTAACCGGTTGATGGTTTTAGGCTCGCTTCTATAACAAGCGATGTTAACCGCCATGCTTACGTTTGAACAACAATATTCGACACAAAAAGAGTGTGACGACTTCTAAAAAAATACCAAAAAGTGAAACATCGCTTTACTTTCGGAAGTCGGTGACTTTTGTTTGTTTCGTTGTCTTTTTCGCCACCGACTTTTTTTGAAGTCGCTTTTTTTGCAAAAAAGTTATGTTCTTGTTCTGTTACATTGTATAACTTGTAATCAAAGTGGTGAAAATGAAATGTCGTACATGTCCTTGTTATTGTATGTTACAGAGAAATACGAAATTCTGAGGTAAACCCTACACATTTGTCACATAACAATTGTTGCAATATATTACAGAAACCACTGACGTTAGTTGTTATTGTAAATGCACTGTATCTGAGAAGCTGTGACGTCGGCGGCATACTGATCAGGCGAGGTCACAACTGTCGCGAGCTCGACAAATTGTTAGGAAGTCAGAAATATTATAGGTACTCGCTTTTTTCCGCTTTGATTTATTATGACTTTGTAAATCAATGACAAACCAGCTTACTTGTCTTATATTTACACTGAGAAAAACTTAAAATAAAATAACGTAAATTAACCACAAACTAAAATATAGCAAAAAAAAACTTCCTCAACTGGTAACGTGGTCAAAAGACTAGCGGCCACCTTGTACTAGATGTCAAGAATATTGTACTAGACTATTGTTATGGATGACTTTTCCTTAAAGTGGAATGATGAAAATGTATCATCATCTGCCTAGTCGAACTGGATGCAGCCGGATACCAATAATTATTAACCTATCTGATACCCACCTAATCGAAATGATGATAGTAAGGCCACAGAATAAATAATTAAAGGATCAGCGTGCTTTTCGAGACGAACGAGTTTTCGTCAGTAATCGTCAGTAATGTACCGTCACCCATCTGCGGATCGACCCTTGCGGCTGTTATTATTGAGCTCATCGAGAGCAATGCAAAGGGGCCTGCCAGGGCCACTGCCTAAAGAGGTTGCGGGTTGTTCGAAGGAGATACGCAGCCCCGGAACATAAAGGGCAAATCAAATCATTTATTTATTTGCAAACATGGGAATAGTACATAGGTGTTTTTATATTAATGTTCTCCATTTTTTACGGTCAATAAACTTTTACAATTCTAAATTTAAATAAAGTGGCAGATTATTGGTAAGTATTTCAAAAAGAAATTGTACCTATGTCAAAAATGTCAGCGTGATCAAAGAAATAATAATAAAAAAATACATTATAATTTCAAAAACAAGTCAACCCATTTCACAATAATTATGTCAAATGTAGCATCATTTTCAAAAGAAGAAACATGGATGGATTTTCGACAGTCAAAGTCTGACTCTCCCTTCCGCCTGACCCAGAGCGGGAGAAGTGATTTGATGATTTCGCATCCGAAAAAGGGTATAAACGTCCAACGTCCACAAGAAACATACAGTAACTATGTATTTCTACATCTAGTAGTAATATCTTGATAAATGGGGCCATGGATATCTGAGAGGAGATTTCATGCGGTGCGCACATCGCTGTGAATTCATTGACTACGTTTAGCCGGTTCTTTAAAGTGTGAAGGACATTCACACTTTGCAATGTAAACAATACTCTATTTTGGACAAATAGGGTGGAAATTTTAAAATCACGACGAGTTCGATAAACTTCTGTTCTAAAATTACTTATTTGATTTGTATAATTCTTGGTTTAAAAATTAATTCTTGCGCAAGATTGCATCAAAATAATAATAAGCAAAAGAAATGGTGTTTGTAAGTCACACTCATATTGACTCTTCGGCGTAAAACATATAGGTATGTCGGTCAAGAACGATGTGAATTTATAAGAAAGACTGTAACATTTTTCATCGTACCTACTTAATAATATAGTTGCGAAATGCTTGCTAAGATTTTTCCATTGGTGTTTAATTATTTTAATCACTTAGTTCAATTAGTAGTTAAAAGTTTAAACACTCCATATACTTAATCAATCCATTACAAGTTAACATAAATCGAACAAACCCAATCAATTCCATTAAAAACACTTGTAGGAAAAGAACGTGAAAATGCTAATGTACTAGGTAAACATAAGTTCAAGAGGTTTCTTCCATTGCACGTCACTACTGAGATACAACGTCATAGGTAATAGAACCTCATTAAATCACTTGCCGAGCAATGAGGTGCTACGGCGCAAATCACGAAGTACCAACAACACGATATTGGACAAATAGATCACGATAATATTTACTGTTTTGATTCGTGGGTGTGTCGTTTTACTATTGTTTTCGTTAGAGCATCATAACATCGTTAGTAAAATAACTGGCGAGGAATTTCTAAGTAAAAGAAAGTGTTTTTTACACGCTTCAAAGAAAAAGAGGCGGTTTGTTACTCGTTTCTCCGACAATAGGGTATTTTACTCTATATGAAAGAAATTCTAAAAATATACAATTCAGATAGCTTAGGCAATAAGCAGTCGGAAAATGTTAGATTTAGTTAATAAAATAGCTAAATAAATTTTAAAATTGATTTCAAAGTTTTCACTTTTTTAGTCTGTTGTTTTACTAAGCGAAACAGTGTCCGCCATGATTATTACGTCATACGGTCATATAAATAAACAAAAAGTGACAACTGTCAACTGAGCAACGTCTGTTATTTTTGTATTAAAAAACTTTTCATTTTAATTTTTATTGAAATAATAGTAATAATACCATGGAAGACGGTTTCGTAAAAGGAGACAGTACAATCACAAAAGTACAAACGAGATATTTCGGACAATTGTGTTGGATCCCTTCTCGCAAGTTTGAACCAAGTTTTTCTTGTATTTAAATCAGTTGGCACTTGAATCCACAACTTGTCTGGTGTTTTAACACTAGTGTTTTTACATTCAGGAACAGCACACCAATGGTAAGGGTAATAACTCATTTTTAAATTATAGTGAAATATACAACTAAACAGAAATACTAATAACAGCGCATTTGTTTACATGCCCAGCTGACGTCATGACCACAGAGTAACATGGCGTCAAGCGTTTTTGTGATTTTACGCGCGAAAATAGAAATTGTAAAATTTAAATGCAGTTTTATGGCACTTATCGATTGAATATTTTTTTTTTTGTTTTTTTTGGTGGTTTACTAGGACCCTAGGATCAAAATGAGATACTTTTTAAAAATAGGTGTAATACCGTATTATGGGTCGAGTTTTTTTTTTTATTTTATTATTGTGTTTTTTTTTAAGAGTTAACTTTTATAATACGTATGTATTCTTGTTTATGTAGATGACATGCTTAAATAATTTGCACATATGAACACACAAAGAATGAATTACGAGTTTGTGACAATAGCTGCCGTGGCTTAAACATATGAAGCGTAGTTTTTCTAGGGGGCGCCGAGCCGTGTATATTCTTGAGTATTTTCAGAAATCAGCGATATGTCTTTACTAATTATATCCTATTACAATAAGGACATCCTTCGAATTCCACCTTTTGCGAAACTGATACAGTTCAATTAATTCTTCTGCGTCATTTGTCAACGTAATATTGGTTGACGTCACAGAGTTTAAATTAAAACTAGATAAGATAACGTTACATCATTGAGCATAATATTTATGTTTACATCACGTTCCTGCCAGTATTATCATCAATCATCAGCACCAGTGATGGGCCAGACAGAGCGTTAAAAGGAGGTTGTGTATGTACATAGATACTATTAGATACTGGTTGGTTGATTGCAAAGACGAGCCTCTATAGCTCTTCAAGTTGTCAACAATAAGAGGGGCGTGGTTTGTTCGGTCATCCGTGTGGTTTGCAAAGATGCTTGTCATTAGTGTTGATGCTCGGTACGTTATGCACGGTAGAGAATGAGATCAGATTCATGTACTGTTATTGTAGATTCCCAAACTTTATTTGACTGGCAGATCCAGGAACATATAGCGTTAGTTTGAAAATAAGAAAGGAGAGAGAGATCCCTTGCCGCTAACACCAAAGGTTTATAAAAGTAATAATGCTTAAGACCTAAATATGGCCCAGAAAACTGATTGCAAAATTACCTAAATATGAGAATTACTTGAATTGAATTCAATGTAACAGGATCGGTGTCTCCACAGTTACTTGTTGTTGCGTCACAGTTGTAGTAGGTCGAAATTATTGGCGCGGGCGCCGACTCGCCGCATGCTCTTGCGCAGTCGCGGCCTTGTCCAAGTTCAATCACACGGTCACCGCGAGTCCGCGACACAGTCGTTAGAGGCCGGCAAATGTTTGCAATTGTATTGAAAATGTTGCAATGTTTTGCTTGTTACAAGAGATTCTGCTGGTATACCAGTAGAAAATAAAATATTTTTTACAAAAGCGACAATATTCTGAATTTAAATTCATGCGTCCTTTAAGCAACTGAAAGTACTCATGAAAACAAACATCACATCTGCTTAGCCTTTTTTTCAATCTTGGATTCGGCTTCTAGTGTAAAGAAGGAAACGATATCCTTCAATATCTCTACTGATTTCTGATTTCTTGTACTAGACCAGCTCTCAAATATCGAAATATATATCTTTTGTTTCTTACGAAAATGAAATATCTATTATCTATCCGTACGCAATCACAAGGTAAGGATAGACACTAAGTATTTACGATAATTCAGAGTTAGAACTGTCAATGTCAGCTCAAGTAGTTGAGATTGGAGTTGATCCACTTTCACAACAGATAATATTATTGCACCGCCTGCAATTTCAATAATATTTTGAAAACTTATCGATGTAAAGTATTTGCAAGATAACCGCAGCATTGATAGGCAAATACCAAAATCGTGGATGTCACGATTAAAATGCAACAAAACATTATAAAAATAAACAAATTGGCAAAAGGCAACACGTATTACGAAATTCTGGATGACGCGATACATAATTGTACCGACCGACGCGTGTGTCCGATTAGATCCGTTGAAACCGGTATTACGAGTTCTACCATTGACAGTTGTTGAATAAAAAACTTCGGACCAACGCGTAGAGACTTATGGAGACAACGTCACCGAACAGAATTATGAATCCATTACATGTTTGGGTATCATACAGGTGCGTCACTTATAAACAAGCTCAATTTATTCCATGTTTTTATATGCGTGAGTAGAGATATTTTTAGACATTGTATAAAAAACCGAACGGTTTGAAAACCCAAATGAAGTTGATAACCACAAATATTTTTCTCGGCTTAAAATAGAAAACAAAGGGGTGGAATGTTACTACTTAGGCAATTATCAAAGATTCCAATTATAAGAAATAATCTTTTGGGAACTGGATATTGTGAGAGTTGTGACAGGTTATAAACTTAGGAATAACAAAACTGTCTAGGTCGAAAATACCAAAAATATTGCTATGACCTATCATTTATTTAGAAATCGAGATGCGAAAGAAAATATGACTTTATTATATGAAGAAATGAGTTGCATGTAGGTACTGTTTATAAAATATAGAAAAAAGTTCTCACCAATGAACGACTCACATCTTCACATCAATTCCGTGTATCTTGAATCTATGTAAATCATCCGTTCAACGACTTGACGTGGATCGTTTATTTGCCAAGAAACGATATTTCTGATAAATCTGCTCGGAAATTTTAAAAGCTGCGGGTTTACCTCCCAATCAAATTAACACACTTCCATTCATAAAGAGCAGAGCTAGATTCTGAGAATGCAACGTAACTCCGTATTGTTTGTATCAATATGGTCTTAGCAATTAGAATAAATACTCCGTACTCAAGGACTTCTAATGATTCCAATCATGTCCTGCAATGAGGTTGATTAGCATTTACATTTGATACAAAGGAAGTAATTGGGGATTTTGGAAAAACTCAAGACGTATTTGGTTAACAGGAAAACTTTGTCAACCAAAGAACTGGTATTTTGAGGAAAATAAATGTTTTGGTTAGGTATAAAATCTACTAAGAGAAAACTTTGGGAAATCATACGATTTTATTTTTGAAATATATTTGCTACATGCAAAATGCGTAAGTACGATATATGAGATTTGGAACTGACCTTCAGGTTTCAGGTTGATAAACATACAATCATTTTGATTCTCCAAACGCAATCCTAATTTATTAAGGGGCTACCCAAAGTGTCCTTTTCTTCCATTCTTCTCTATTATTACTTGACAACTCAGTACTCAGTCCTCCTATCCAGCAATTGTTATCCTCTTTCGCACAGTCCCTCCCTTGTGTTTTTGGCCTTTCCTTAAACTTACTCCACATTATTTTACTCAAATATTTTCTTCTATAATGACAGAAGATTTAACATTTTAAAGCTGTGCTTCTTTGCTCCCTACTAATGACTGCAATCACGTCTCCAACTGGTGTTATAAAGCTTGGCAGTTTAGCACCACACTGTATTTTTAGATTTTAAGAATTAGCACGTTTTTCCGGGATTATGGCAATTGATAAGACAAAGATGATTATTTTGAAAGTGACGAGATTTGATATCATTTGTTTCTGTTGAAAACAACAATACTTATCAGTTGCTCTCATAATAAATCATCATTTGTTTTGACAGTAGTAATTTAGTGGGAGGATCGTGTTGTGACGCCGGTGTCCAAAACATGACAGTGTCCAGTTACTCTCATTCAACTGCGCCACACTTGTTATTAAAACACGTCAATTACACGCATTGTTCCGAATTAAATGCAAGATAAGGTGCAATGTGTTTCCTAAACATTAAAAAAAAACATACCTACAACTGTGTTAGTTTAAACCAATGTAAGTCATAAGGTCACGGCTTTCTTTTTATCAGTGATAGCAATGAGGATTAATAGGTCCATATTAAGTGGTTAGGCAGCATAGTGATATAAAATAATGAAACCATTAGGACCAAAAAATAATCTTTAAAGATTTTTAAGCTAGTGTTTTTGTGTCTAAGTCTTCTCAAGGGGTATCGTATAACCAAGATTGGTAACTATTGGTATTCAGCCGAATCCGGCTAGACTGAAAACCCTGTATGTACGTTTCCCATGATATAAGGTCCACACACATGATTTCGTGGCAACAAAGACAATCCAACCATGAAACATCCACCCTATTCCAAATGCGACGCAAAAAACAACAAACAATAACAGGAAAGACGGACTTTCAACAGAAGTGGGTGGATCATGAAATTCAATCGGAACAGTAGGCGACAAGCAAACAGACGCGGTGCTAGCACGGGACATCGGCGACCGACACCACCATCCACCAGAGATAACGGATTCACTCTAACTGCTGATAGTGCCGGGAAATCTGGGAACCCGATACTTTGCTCCCACAATTAATTGAAAGGATTTCACGTTTCTGTGTAAAGTGCTGATAGAATATCAGTCGCGTATTTTTACGACGCATTTGTATTTTTTGTTTGCGTGGGTTTTTCATCTGAAATTGTTTGTTTTCGTCTATAATGTCAGGAATTCTAGAATGTTGCAATTATTATGAATGGCTTTTTTCGTGAAAGAATTCCTAGGACTTTTGAGATACTTAGTATCCAAGCTTGCTTTGCATAAACTTATTAGTAGACGTTTTTCAATAAGGTCAGGTGCATGTTATTCGCAATTAGTGTGAGCGTATGATGATCTGATGTGTGAACGTGGAGGAAACAAGAGGAGTTTGTTAGGATTTTATTTGGAAAAAGTAGTAAGTTCACGTATGTTTTGTACCTATGCAAAAAATAATAAATGAGTCACTAAATACTTCAATATTTGAATATAAATAACTTGTTACTTACTTCGTTAAATTTCCTCAAGTGAATTTCCGGTATTATAAAATATTCTAATATATAAAATTTCCGTGTCACAATGTTAGTTACCGTATTCCTCCAAAACGGCTCGACCGATTCTTATGTAATTTTGGGTACATATTGGGTAGGTCTGAGAATCGGCTAACATCTATTTTTCATACCCTTAAACCTCAGCGGGTGAAACCGCTGGGCACAGCTAGTAATATATAGAAATATATTACAATACATAAATATATATAGAAAAAATAATCTACGGATATTTTATTCATTTTGTGGTTTCTAAAACAGGATAATGGAAAGGGGGTTCACGTAACTCTTTAGTAATAGGTGAAGATGGTTCGTCACTATCATTTAAGTAGATCTCTAAAATCGCACCTCATGTAGCGAACGAAGACATAAGCTTGAAATGACTTATTGCTTCATGTTAAAACCTTCCTTCCTTTAAATGTTACAGAAATCAAATAAATAATTAGCTTTAGGTACATCCTGGTTACGTTATACCAACCTGGCAAGGCAATGTTTGTTTACCAAACCGCGTCGCGCGTCGTAATCATCGATATTCAAGACGTATCTATTACAAAACCGCAGCAGCCTTCCGCAAGACTTAACGTAAGGTCAGATCGTGTGGCTAATCACGCGGGACACTCCGCAAGAATGTGCTTGAACGCGACTCATGTCACGGAATTGGTTAAGACTTTCTTACAAATCATCATCTGTCTAGCATTTACCAACCTGTTGGGGTCGGCATCCAGTAAATGATAAATGATGCTTATTTTTGGAAGTAGGTTTTCACAAACACTTTCACACGTCTTTTTTAAAAACTAGGTGAGCCCGGTTTCGTACCCGACTACTCTGAGAAGAAACAGCCGAAACAAACTCAGAGTTCATAGTCTCTTTTAAGGTCCAGACAAAAAATCTTGGTGAACTTACATGAGGACTATGCAGATTATGGTCGGAAATGGTCTTTTTAAGAAAGCACCACACACATTGAGGGGACCTGTCCAGTCAGTGCAAGCATTTGTCAATTATCGTGTAGCTCGACTCATTACTCATTACTCGATTGGAGTCTCGTTTTAGCTACGTTTCGATGCGGACGTGTTGCTGACGCATACATAATATCGTAAACGCGGCGGCGCGAGTCGTTCGCTTGTTATTTTAATCACCATGGGTCAACAACCAATGGTGGCGAATGAATTGCTGGCTTTCCTGCAGCAGAAGTTGGATGTGATGGACGAGGTGTCCGCAGTCCAAATCTGTGCTACGAACTTCAGTGAGGAGGACATCGCTGCTGCCAAGCTGATGTTGTACCGGGTGCTCAACAAGAGTGACCAGATGGTGTCCCGCCGGCGTGACGGGACAAAGAGAAGCATACAAGACATTATCACGCTGCTAAAGGAGACCGACCCTGACGACGTGCCGACGTTTGTGGCGAAGGACTTGCACAAGCTCCCTCCCGTCACATTCGACCATGTCGATGTTACGAGCCTATTGAAGGACATTGTTCTTCTCAAGGCAAGTTTGGTGGATGTGCAGACCAAGTTGGATGCTTCCCAAAAAGCCGTGGCTGATTTGCGCGACGAAGTTAACGACTTGCGTCAAAAGGCAGCGGTATCTGGGTCATCGTTGGGTGCAAAAAACGTAAACACGCGTCGCGGAGCTGGCCTCGATGTATCGGCGGCAAGTTTCGCGTCAGCAGTTTTGTCGCAGTCGTCACCAAGGAATGCTGAGCCTGCAGTGTGCACTCCTTGTGCGCCCCGCTGCCCCGCTCCCGCCCCTGTGGCTCCTTCCCGTGTTGCCACACGACCGCTGCCCGTTTTCGCAGTGTCGGCAGAATCACGTCGAGTTGGTGTGAATTCTGCTAGCGTAGGTGCGAGCATTACTGCTCGCGTTGAGAAGCCCATGCCTGAAGAGGCACAGATTCGGGCTGACGATGGTTTTGTGACGGTGTTGAGGAGGAAGCGTCGTCAACGTACCACTAAGAACCGCTGCGGCACGGCTCCATCGGAGCCAAACGTCACAATAAGAGCCGCTAAGCCGAACACTCCGGTGTACATCTCCCGCCTACACTACACCACTACGGCGGAGGGCATCGTTGAGTACGTACGCCAAAAGCTCAAGTACGTAGCGAGAGTGCAGTTGTTGGAGTCGCGTCGCAATGTCAACTTTAAGGCGTTTGTGCTGCGAGTACCAACTTGTTATCTGCACCTCGTCTTGGAAGAGGACTTTTGGCCGCAAGGAGTGGTGTTCCGGCGCTTCCACGGACAAGTGCCACATGAACGCGCAGTGACATAGTGCAGTGAAGTGCTACTAACATAGTTGTTAAGGATTTATTTACTAACACAAATTGTATTAGCTATATATATGTTTGTTTGTAAGGTATTTATCTATGGGCCTAAGATGCCTGAAAATAAATGATTTATTATATTATTATATTATTACTCAGTCTCACTGGATAAAGCTGTATACCACTATCAATTTATATTGTCTCTTATTTCCAGGTCCCGATATTTCAACGCTGTTCCAAGTGCTATATTAGCGGAATGATTGGAGAATGCAGGTCATCCACCCGCATTCTCCGGTCATCCTACAGGCAGCGTAAATTTAGTTCCTCCCGGATAATACGATAACCCTTGGTATGCCTGGCTGTCAGCCTTTCACTACCTGTATAGATAAGGAACATCAAAGATCTACAAACGACAGCGAGGACCAGCGGATCAACATGCTTTCCTATGCATGGAGGTTACTGGGTATGTAATGGATCGTCACCAACCTATGGACTGATCTCGCCTCGGCCAGTGCTGCTCAATCTTCACAATCGATCCTTCCAGAGAAGATACGATAAATTATGTCTAGTCTTGCGATGTTAGACCGATGACCTCCGAACGACACCCGGAGCTGCGAATGAAAGTGAAACGTATGAATGGAAGGCTTGCATTGCAAAGTGTGGACGTGACGTAACGCGGGCTTGTTGAAGACGTTGATACGACTGGGGACGCATGATATACTCTGTTGGATGACTGAAAATACTTACACGCTGGAGTCTGTGTTAAATCTCAAAATACTGTCTTTGTCATTTGTCTTGTTGTTTGAATGTCGTTTAAATATTTCGACATATGCAACTACAGTTGCCTTACAATGACTATGTGTGGCGCGGACTGTACCTTATTTTTTTTCTTTTTGATAATCCGAAAGACTGGTATATTTAAATAAACGTGTTGAGGTTACACTGCTAAGGAAAACTGAATGTTTATTTTTTATTGAGAAGATGATCTGAATATGCAGCCATATTAGTCACTACTCTCAGTTTTGGGCTTTCATAATTTCAACATGTTAACCAATATATTTGTTGGATTTGGGATTAGCATTACAAACACCGTGCAGTGATGTGTCGAGACAGGGCACGTGCGGCGCGGGGCGGTGGCGCTGAGCACACTTAAATTGAAACGTGTCCAATGTGCACGTGTGTCGATATGTCCGGCGCTACCTGTGTCAACTAAATCTCCGTTCTATCCTTGTTTGGTAACTGGAGACCTGAGATATAACATAGCCAGTACATGGAACTTTAACATATAACTGACACATGAGGAATGCCTGAACCTTGGGGATTGCAGACGTGATTTAATGTTATGCATGTACACATAACATATTGATTTTGATAGTCGAAATCAATGGAAGACACTTTACAGATTAGCTGTATTCTTTGTTTTTTAAGTTACTATTTGACCTCTATCTTGTCTTGTCAGAGATGAGGTTGACTATAAAATAAGCCTTATAAGTCGCGACTTATATATCTAGGCTATATGAAATTGGGAACGCAGACCCAGATTTTCTGATTTCAACTTTAGTCAACAAAAATAGGACGATTTTATTGTATAACCTCAAAATACTAAGTATTAGCTTGCCAAAATCGTTTGGCGGCCAGAAATACATCCACAATGATTGTATAATTAGAATTACCGTGAACTGGCGCATAAAAGCGGAAAATCTATGAGGAAATCAAATACCTGGAGATAATAATTAATTCTAACGGGTGTGCCGTGGAATACGGACAACTAAACAAACAGCGGAACTAATGATTGTGACGTTTTAGCTTAAGCAATTCTACGGAACGGCACTATTTACCTGTATTATTCTTATAATATTTTATAAATAGTCTTTGAAAATTTGTTTGTTTTACAAAACATTAGGTACACAGTAAAATAAGTCGTCGAATTAAGAACGTCCTCCATTTTTTCAGTTAAAAGCAAAATACAGCATTTGCCAATCTTAATATTACCATAATTACGTATTGAACAATAACGTAATAACGTTTTTAAATGGTTATTTTTTGTAGTTTTTTAAATTTTACTGCCACATCCTCCACATTTCACGAATATTCCGACGCATAGCAACGCAAACGCATCGCCAGCACATTTAAAAATATTGTTTCTAACAATGAGGATACATACTAGAATGACGTAAAAGATGTTATCGCAAGCTAATGAATGCTTCCAAAGAACTAATATATATAATGTTATCAAAACTTTTTGCTTAGGGTGATAAAACAAGTAGGAAAAGCTGGCCACTTGACGTCACAAAATTATAGTATGGCCATTAATTTTATCTTAAAAATAAAAATCTATATTTTTAAATGGCATCTGCGCAATGTTTTGAGGAAAATGTGCCAGTGTTACGTGTTTTATTAACATTAAAAAAGTCTTTAATCTCCTTTCATTAAATTATTGCCATTTGGCACTTATGACGAAAATCGTTTTTCTATGACTCAGTAAGAATTTAGTTAATGACCTCGCTGATCAATAAATTAAAAGCCAAGTTAAGTCACAGAAACGGTAAAATTTTGATATTTATTTATAGTATTATATATGTATATATTGTATAAATTAATAATTAATATTTTGTTCTGTTTTACACCTACCACTGTTTGTCTCTGCATCACCCACAGGTTGACTAGTAGAAAATGCCTATGGCATTAAGTTCGCCTCTGTACTTTGTGCTTGAAGTGTTAAATAAATAAATAAAATTTGGGCGTTTTGAAAAATCTATCACTTTTAAGTCACGAATAATGAATGTGTGAATGAACTAGACAAAAACCGGAGAAGTGGTCAGACAGAAATGAAAACCTTCGCAGTGCATTTTCCCGAAAACATCCACCTCTGAACATTTAGGCCTCCTTTTACAACTGATATGCATAAAACCTTTTAATAAAGTTCTTACATGCATACCTAGTAATTATTTAAGCAGACATAATATTTAACAGTCATGATATTATACATAAGTGAGCCCTATTGCTTCATCTAATGCTAATCCGACCAAAACTCCAAGTCATGATAAGTTAGCAAAAGTGATCAGTGTTCGCGACTTTTTAAACTGGTTTTAACTCGTTCAGTCTTTTTTTATCAAGATAAGCGTCTGATTCATTTTGAACAGTTATATAGAGATAAACACTATGGGAATATGGGAAAATAAATTTGTTATTAATGCATCTATGAGTATGTTGTAATACTGAACTGCGTAGTATGTTATTATCAAAGGACTCATAAGTAGCAGAAACGAGTAAAACGCAATAAAGGAGACGCGAACGAGTGTCCAGAAGGTTTTTGCCATTAACGGTCACATGATTCTGTTGCTGCTACAAAGAAATTCCTAAGGGAAAAACTCAACAACACTGCCCTATCTGGGAATTGAAGCTAAAATCACACCCTCAGAAGTAGCACTTACGATCACTACGAGGCAGTCGCACTATGACATTACTTAAACGCAAAAACTACGGCAACGTTTTATAAAATACAACTGCAATCAACTTGTTTCAGATTAAACGGGCAATTTTTATTTTAATCACTTGACAACAGAAATAAACCGCGCCCATCGCTTCCGTCCTGAACCCGGGCTGTCCCTTCTATCCCGGGTAATACCAGCTCATTACAATTATCTTTAGTGAAGAGTTCAGTGACTCACTGATGCACAGTCTCTTTGTTAACGTCTTGACAACCGACGGCATTTACTGTGGGATTATTCTGGTATTTATGTACTTGCTAACGGTTAGTGTTCTTCGATTGTTGATCCTTATTATTCTCCTTCATACCAATTTATTTGGGGTCCTTCTTAATACTTCTGTATTACTTGTGATGTCACCTCCGTCCTAGCCACATCATCCTTCACATAGTTCATCCATCATTTCTTTAGTGCCTTCTACTCTTAGATTCCAAATTCATACTCAAAATTTCATTTCCCCGCTTCACGTGTCGATGTTTTTCGATTGTTATGAAACTTTATGTTATTTCTAACATGATAACAGCATAAGTACAGTTTTTTTAACGGTACTCTCTTGGCATAATAATTTCATATTGTTGAAGATTCTCATTATAGAGGCAAAGACCACCATACTTTATTTTTCTTATTGAAAAATCAACTAACAGATCATCATATCAATCCAGAACTTGACCTGTAGTTATAGAAAGTCCTCTTTTTTCTGCCACACTTTCTTATTTTTTTCTTAATAGAGTTCCGTACTTCAAAAGGAGAAAACGGAACCGTTATTGGATCATTATGTTGTCCGTCCGTCACTCTGTCTGTCAAGACTCTTTATTTTGGAAACACGTGGAGGTACCTACAGGAGGCTTGAAATATATAAAACCATATTATACCCATTTCCTTTTGTGCTGTGAAAAAATCAACCCTCTAACTCTACGCAGTCAAAACATATGGCCGTTTATGTCACAAGTGTGTATGGAACTCTCGGTGCGTGAGGCTACTTTACGCTAAGTCTATAGATCCGGATCTCATTGCCACTGTAAATGTTAAGTAAAACATGGTATCTCCCAAATTTTGATAATAATTGACGGCCTTGCCACAGTAACCTCGGTTTGTTACTTCTACTTTTTAGCGGATCTAAAATCAGGCTACTTCACAACGCACTTATTTTGTAATATCCATAGTTCGATATTACCTAAAACTAGTGTGGCCAAAGTTCATCTTGCCAGTTTCAAAAAGTAAGAGGTTGTTGACCCTGATTATAATTGACGGCAAGCAAGATGCAGCAGAAATAATTTGGCAAAGTCCTTACTAAAATGCTAATACCATATGTGCCTCATCTCATAACCCATAGCTTGTATAATCTATATATAGTGAAAACTGGAGTAGACCAAAAGGATCCCAAAATTCCAACACATACGTCAATAAGACTAATGACGTTTGCAAAGCCTTGAAATACATATAAAATCCGTGATTCAGTCGAAAGTAAGACGCAAGGAAATCCGCTATATGCGTTGCAAAACTAGTGGGGAAAAGAGTTAATAAAAATTCAAACTTGTTGAGACCACATGCGCACGCGTCACCGCGCCCGCTTCACCCGTCCGAACCATCGTCGCCTGCGCCATGACCCTGTTTCTACAAGATTTCGTTCGAGCATTGACGTAGTTTACTGACTACTATTAGTTCGCAATCTTGGGGTTTTTGATGAACCTTCTCTTCGTTTGCACGAGTTATTTGGAAAGCTTTAACTGAAGGAATGTTTTCAAGGCTGTAATCTATATATATAACAGATTATCTATTAGTTAATCTGTTAGTTTAATCTAATCTATTAGGGTTTTATTTTTAGTATGAAAGAACTCTGAAATTTAGGACTTGGTTTAAGCTAAGATCGTGCAAGGACAATTCTTATTATATATCTGTCTCAATAATTGACTTTACCAGTTAGTAAGGTGATGAATTATCACCATCACCATCACTAATGATGAACTACAAATTGTGGAAATAAATATGTTTCCACAATTCGTGAATCACATTCACACTTACTATTATAATAATATATGTATACATGATCTCTTTCATGTTTTACTAATTTAGTTTTGTAGTAGCGTAAATGTATTCTAACATCGCTACTGCATTGAGTCAAGAATCGTATACAAGATCATTTCTATTTACTGTTTTATTTTTAGCTTCCACCGCTCATTCAACTTGTACAACAGTTTCATCATTATTTGCGCCACATATTTTATAATCAGTGCACTTAGTAAACAGTCAGGACGTCGCGACGGATGTAAAAAGGTTTCATCATTATGTTCCAACGCGGCTTGGACTTTGTGGCGCGGCGAACTGCGGCCCATTCTGCAGACACCACGTCGTTTTCTCCACTTGTATTAAAATGACGTTGCTGTAGATACTTGTTTATAGAATGTCCAGTAAATCTTGGTCGGTTTTGTCGATAATACTAGCGAAATCAATCTTGATAGTCATTCAAATCTTTTATATTTATGTGTCTAGAAATACTGGTCGAGCGCGTTAAGTAATATGTATTATAAAGACGCAGGATTAATAATAGTTCGATGACACACGAGTGTGGTGTAGATGGTCGGGACAATTATGTATACTGTTATTTTAAGTAGGTATTATGTACAGGTCAAAGGAATAAGTTACACAAGAATATTAAAATATTACATATTACTAGTGTTTGTGCGACTTGCAATGAATTGATAATTTTGATCGATCGTTTGGATATAGTTCGCGTTAGGTATGAGATGAATGAGTAAGAGTAAAGGAAATGGGAAATGATGAGTAATAAAGGAGAGGAAACGCTATCAATTGATTTTGATAACGATACGATAAGAATTTATTTCAAAGATGAAATTAGTTACAAAGTTAAAACATTTATAAATTTTTGTGTAAGATGAGGAATAACATTGCCTGGTACGGAAATCGGCTTATAGAAGAAGACTTAAATTCGAATGAGAACAAGAATCAAAACAATAAGGTGGGTGGGCTAGTAACACGAGCCAAAGTTATCGTAAAAACATTAGCAGATAGCAAAACGTGTAATAGTCGATATCAGTGAAAGGCTGATGAAATTAATGATAGAGTTGCTAAAACAGTTGAAAAACAATAACACTTGACTGACTCTATTTGCGACGCAAAAAAACCTAGTTATTGATTCTTCGTATAACAGTAACTATATTCGTAAGATAATTAATTAACGTAATGCCCCGATCCCTGTAACATGGGACAAGAGCAAGAAGATGCTGATGATGTGTGAGAGAAGAAAACAAATTTTTAATATTCACTAAATTCTTTTATAGGATCTTTAAGTAAAATAAAAGCTAGCAGAGAGGCTTGTCAGAGCAAAAGCACCTGCCAGGGCTACTGCCTTCCGAGGTTGTGGGTTGTTCGAAAGAGAAAACACGGCCTAGGAACATAAAGGGCAAAAGAAGGAACATGAGTGTGTTTTAGTCAGTAAAAGTCTGATTTTTATTGTCCGTAAAACAAAAAATGCACCTATATTTTTAATGTCTAGATCAGTTTTTGATTGACATAAGTTTCTACAAACGGTTTAAGGTGAAAGCTCCAACCTACCCGCGAAATTCAAATTTTCTTACGTTTTTTGCAATTTTCAGGCCAGTGCTAGGTTGTATGTTGATTAAAATATTATTCGCGGCTGTAAGACGTATGTAATTATAGAATTATAATCATCAAAATCACCAATACAACCCTCCAAGTTCATAAAGGCGTAGGAACAAAAAAAAAATAGAAAAAGTCTTTCCTACAGCTTTATGAACTTGGAGGGTTGTATTGGTGATTTTGATGATTATAATTCTATAATTACATACGTCTTACAGCCGCGAATAATATTTTAATCAACATACAACCTAGCACTGGCCTGAAAATTGCAAAAAACGTAAGAAAATTTGAATTTCGCGGGTAGGTTGGAGCTTTCACCTTAAGTCTAGCTACTATTTCAACTGTAAGTTGGTTCTCAATTACATGTTAAACTCTACTGTCATGGAATAAGGCAACATCAAGGGGAATTTTTATAACCAAACTTACCACAAAGTTAACCCTGATAATGGGAATATTTCCAGTATCAGTACTGAACTTGTTGTACTGAATATGATCTAGTTCTTTAACCTTACACAAGTGCATTAGTTATCGCATTCCAATATTAGTCAGAACACCATCACTCAATCATATGGCGTAGTAAACGCTGATTAAAGTAACTTCAATACTATTTTTCTTACGACAAGGTTTAGTTTAGATTGGGAAGGGTTATCAGATAAGATAAAAGAGGTGTGTCGCGATGCGGAGGGCCAAACTGTTTGACATAGATAGCGGATGGAGAGTCAGTCGAATGAATCATAGTGCGACTATTTTATTAATACCGCTACTGTTTTGATAACTAAAAGATAAGGTGCTCTTGATATGTTTGAGGAAAATTCATTAAGAGAGTCCATAGGAGGCTTTTATCTAGCCGTGGATGTCTTGATAAGCAGTCTTATAAACGGGGTGTTACCCAGTAATGACTAGATTAATGAGGCCAGTCAGATATAGTCTGCTTCAGAGGTGGGAAAGACATTTTATATTATTTACATATAGGATATCACCAAACGACTTCTCCCTGTCTGGGAGGAGCAGAAGCAAGTGTTAGACTTGTACTAATAAAACTCATCTTCCTTCTTTTGCTCCCTGTGTTCTGGGGCCGCAGTATCTCTTTAAAACCAACACGCAGCCCCGAGTTGGGAAAGGCTAGGCATCTATGATGATGAAGTAGGTACTCAAAAGACCGTCTGAGCGGATCATAGAGGGTAGCTCACCGTCCGTCCGTCTATTGACGACAGGCCGTGTCGACGGCGCGTTAGTGTTTCACGCGCGCCTCAAAGAGATGTCAGCAAAGCAGAGGGGCCTGCCAGGGCCTCCGCCTGCCGGGGTTGCGGGTTGTTCGAAAGAGATACCGCGGCCCCGGAACGTAAAGGGCAATAGAAGGAACATGGGTGGGTTTTAGTCAGTAAAAGTCTGACACTCCCCCCCGCTCCACCCAGAGCGGGGGAAGTTATTTGATGATTTCCCACCCCAAAAAAAAATGCGGATCATAAAAGATGACATGGTTTGTAATGCATTGGAGGTTGTACACTTGTCGTATATCGACAATGCAAGCCAAAGTCCAAAAGGACAATATTCGACCTTACAGTAAATCGGTTATCATCCTTGGACTTTGTACTATCTGTCTTTCTACTGCTAGATTAGATACCTAAGCCCATATGCTGAGTAACTGTTAAGGAAAATCATTATCTTTTAATCTTTAATTGTACGCTATATGCCTTTGTTATCACAATAATCATAACACTCGCCGATATCCACGATCGATTTGCATGTACACTAGTTTGTAAATCGACTTTATTGCTGAAGTGATATTTATAAAGTACTGATTATAAAATCAAATTGATTTTTATGTGCAAAGTGAACCGTGTCCCTTAGTTTGTTATATTAATTTCTCGTTGTTTTGCACTGTTTTTAAGTTTTGCAGCTAAGAAATCTTGAATTTACGTTAATCTTAAGTATTTCACCTATATTACTATCCTAACTCCGCTGATTAGACTTGATCCATGAGACAGTTCATGAGCAACGGGTGTTTATCATGACCGAATCCTTCCTGTCTTTCAGATGTAACCATCAGAATCCTTACTAATATTATAAAAGCGAAAGTGAGTTTGTTTGTTTGTTACGTCTTCACGCCTAAATGGCTAAACCGATTTTGATGAATTTTGGTACAGAGATAGTTGGGAATCTGGAGACCGACATAAGTTATTTAAAAAAAAAACAGATATGAGGGAGAAAGAGGGAAGAAAAGGGAAAACTTAGCTTTGCTATTAAAATAAATAAGGCGCAAGGGCATAAACTACAGGTAGCTGCAAATCAGGAAAGGGGAACTGTGTTACCCCAAATTTAACATGAGCGAAGCCGCGGGCAAAAGCTAGTGAATAAATAAATGCCTAGTCGGTAATCATAAAACTGCTAAAAGCTGCGCACATGTCCCTACATGTTTGTGTCACTACTGCCGTATTTTCATTTTGTATCTATCGGGGTCATAAAACAAGATAATGCAAATCACGGTATGTTTGTAAACAGACGCCATTGTGTTGTTATTGTGTTCGTTGCGTTGTCTACATTTATCCTGTTTAGCACTAAGTTTCAAATCTTGACCCAATTTAACTTCCAGAGAAATGTATTTAGATTTCAGGGACAACCTGCATGTGTGGCCAATAAGACCGTGTTTTGATAAACTACCTAGAACAATATGCTACAGGCAATGATATTATATTAAAAATATCATTGGCTACAGGAATAATGTTTTGACCTCCGTTAAGTAAATTCTGGGTAAATATGTATTAGAGGAAAACGTGGATTTTACGAGAAAAATGTAAATGGAGCGACTGCCGATTTAGTACTGGGTATAAAGATATTTTATTTGTAAATATTTAGAAATGGAGTGATAAAAACCGGGAAAGTGCGAGTGGGATTCGCACAGTAAGGGTTCCTTACAAACTTGCGACATAAACGGCCATATCTTTTGTCTGCGTAGTCTTAGAGATATGATTTTTCCACAACTCTGAGGCACCACAGACTTGAGTATATGGTTTTAATTTCAACTCGATAACTTCACGCGTTCCCGAAATAAAAGGTCTTGACAGTCAGACAGACGGACGACAAAGTGATCCAATAAGGGTTCCATTTTTTTTCCTTTTGAGATACAGAACCCTAAAAACTAACAGGTAAATGTCACCAGTTTTTTTGTTTGAAGATGTATATTGAGTTTATTCACATCTATGCACATTATTAACTAACTACATAATATATAAACTAATAAATAAAATGTGGCGGTAAAAATAACAAATACGTTTGCAATTTCTTTAGTGATACGTTTTCCTTGTGCATTTGTTTAGATACAGTAATTTTCTATGTATGTAAGCAAGAAAACCCAATACTTTGTGGGCAATATCCGCGAACAAAAATATGTATGTACCTACTTGCATTATTTCCTAACTAGCGACTATTTGACAAAGGAGGTTGGAGGTTGGCATTCTGCTCTTAGCAATGCCCTGGAAAATCCAATCAGTTAACAGAATGTTTTTTAAAAAGACATTTTTGCAAAAAATACATATTTATTCTTTTATTTTACCCATTTTAGTTGTGGTATACCGTAATACCACAACTCTTACACAAATTCTATTCGAGTTTTTATTTCCCATTGCTACTGAAAGATGTTAGCATATCGTCCATATTAACATTAAGTATTTTAGAAGATAATTCATAATCTTATATAAACCATCCAAGCATTATAGATAAAATTAATATGGGACCCCTTAGGAAGTATACACATAATTACTAGGTTTTTTTTTTCAAAGAATTTCTCCTGAATCATAGGTGCGTTTACATTTAAACTTACATACATAAACCCGTAACAACTATCTGTAAGCCATACAAATATTTATTCAGTGCGGGGTCGAATCCGCGACACGCAGCGCAGCAGTCGATCGTTCAGCCACTGCGCTAACCGTGTCGTCAAAGTCGTTTTGTATCAAAGACTTTAGAATCCTTATAGCATGTATCGCTTTACACATTAAGTTAGAACCAGAAAGCTTACCATACCATATCCAAATAAACAGTATTTCTAATCACAACCATTATACTCTTTCCATATAATCTACATACTACGTGTTTATTCGTTCCACTAACTTTATTTATTAAATAGTAAAGCCTATTGATAACCCGAGTTCCAACAAACTGGTGCAGTACCTGTTACTACTAGGAAACTTATTAATCGAGCACTTTATTGATTAGAATCGATTCGATACCAGCTATCTCGATACACGATCCGATTCAATTTGTAGATCAAAACATTCGATTTAGGAAGTAAACAAAACAAAGAATTAGGTAACAAAATCAGTGAACTGAGTTTGATTTCAATGTCGGACGATAACCCAGTTCAGTTTAAACAAAATGAAAATAATTGACGAGAAAAACAAGCCACGCTTTTGTGTAAATGATTCAAGGGCCTGATTCAGAAAATAGTACTCCTCGTTACGGCCCGCCTTGTGAGGAGTTCTTGTCTCTGGAACCTTAACTACCGGTAGCTTGGACCCAGCTCCCGATACTGGCGGAAACCTTTTTTATATTTTTAAATGCTTTTCTATGTATTTTTTAAATAAATATTTAAATGTAAAACATAAGTACGTGAATAAAGTTAATAAGATAAGATAATTTATTATTTATAATTATTTAAGAAAGAAGTATAATATTTAAGCAGGTACTCACGTAAGCCCTACTCCCCTAGCTAGATTAAAAAAAAACCTGTGTTAGGAGCAGTCCGGTCCCATAAGGTATAATGATGTAAACGTTAGAGTGCTTCTGATATTGCTGTTACCATTTCGTTGAGTTGACAGTGTTTAAAATAAGTTTTTATTCAACGTTAAAATCATTTTAAGGTTAAAAGTATGTGTGTGTGTGTGCTTGTTAATTTTGCCTTATGAGTAAATGTGTACATTTCCTTAAAAACTTTCGAACTCTTTAGACACCATGGACACCTTAAAAATGTAGTAGCAATTTACATGGTTGTTTTTCTTAATTTCCATGCAATAAACCTTTCGTAAATATAATCTTCATTTTGTTGGCTTCCTTGAATCCGAGAGAAAAAGTTTCGAAACTTCTTGCAATCTTTTATAGGAAAACTCGAAAGGTTTATTCCGTAAGATTTTGTTAGGAGAAAGTTCTAAAATTACATCATCTATTAAAAGGGTTGTTTTCCTCTGAAAATAGGTTACATTTTTTTGTTATATCATGAAACAGTCCCCTCCACCTGCTGAACGAACTATTACAGCATACTTCAGTAACCGGCTCGTTGCGAACTTGAGACGACTCTGGTGCTTCTATCGGTCTAGCAACCTACATCTCTTTAAAAATCTTACGTAAGTTCTGTGGGAGTTTTAATGTCAATGGATTGTTATGATGATCGTGGGCGATAGAGGAGCTGTCACTGCCATATTGCATTACCTATGTTTTTCTTTTTCGGTTGAGTGTTCCATGTCAGGCAATTCTATAGATTTCTATGAAAACTTTTTCCGCAGTCACAAAATGTGTGTCAACTACAATTGGGCACAAATATTGATTTTAACAATAACTACTTCTCGTAATCCTAAACAATTTGATTATATTAAACGATAACTAGGTATACTGGTAGCCAGAAAGCTGAATCACTGGATTCCATGAACAAAAAAGTTCAGTCAGTTAAAGTGAAATGTTTTAGTTTTACGGAATTTCATGAAACATGCGTGATTAGCGATCGGAGTGAGGTTACAGTTCTATCACAGTTTGTTTTACCTCTAATAGTTGCAGTCCAACCTAAACCACACAAATATAAGGATCACTATGGTTTGAGACTTCTCAGTGATAACAACCTAACAACGACCTTATTGCTATACATTTAAAGATCACTGTGATTTTAACAGCGAGGTAAACCAAACGTGAAAGAACAGTACTGATCGGTGTGAGGTCAGGAGCCCTTGACCTGTTCCACGCGGGAAGCAATCGATGAAGGTCGAAGGTCGCATGCGCTTGTCTATGCCTTATCGCTACGGAGTCAATGACCAGATCAAGTTAAGTCGTAGCTGAATCGTTCAGTTGTTTGTAAGATTACTTTGTTTGATGGGAGATAATACAGACGTGTAAATATAGATATTTATCTGTTCATCTGGTGCCATTTTTTTTTGTGCCTATCTGCAATCAGTCTTGAACTATAAGCAGATTTGTTCTCCGTCGTTCATGTCGTATAAAAGGAGCTCCTCAGCAGGAGACACCTCTTCCTTCACCATCTGTCACCATGTTCCTGGATATCATGGCGCTTCAGTCGTTTAGTGTAGCTAATAGTTGCTAGCGCGGTGGCTAGGTCATTCGGATGATTTTCCAGTCGTGTTCTGTATTTGTGCCCTGTTAAAAATCATAAATCATAAATCATTTAATCATTTGTTAACACAGGTACAATAAATAGTTGTTATAAAAAATTACAAGCTCGCCATGTTATACCCGGAGGTGTACAAATATTTGTAGAGGTCATTGACATCAAAATTCATAATAATTAAATTAATGGAATTAAAAATAGAAATAATATAAAAATGTCAAAAAGAAAATCTATGAAAAATGTCAAAAGAAAAAATATAAAATAATGTCCAAAATAAATCAAAAAATAAAAATAGAATAAACGACAAAATAGTAAAATAATAATTAAAATAATACAAAAATGTCACGTGGAATGTCAAACGGAATAGAATTTTATAACATAAGTACTAGGTCAAAATGAATACCAAAGTCAAAAAACACATTCATTCATTTCATTACAATTTGTCTGAGAAAAATTCCGAAATGTTGTAATACGCTTTAGTCAACAGCAAAGATTTAAGCCTTTTCTTAAATAAGGATACATTTAAATCTTTAATTGATTTTGGTATCTGGTTGTAAATTAATGGCGCCATACAAAAAACACTTTTTTTCATTAATGCTGTGTTAGTTTTATCTCCTCTTTAACAGTCTTTATGCTCAGAGCCTCATGGATCTCCGTGTTGGTGACGAACCATGGCGTTTTTGAAATGGTTCTTAGGATGCCATTTTGGAGCCTTTGCATTATGTTTAAATTGGAGTCGCGAGAACTTCCCCACAGTTGTGCGCCATACATCCATACTGGCTTCAGGATCATCTTGTATATCAACAGTTTGTTGTCGATTGACAGTTTGCAGTTGCGTGCCATCCCCAGCATGTGCATTGCATTTCCAGCCAGTTAATGTTTCTGAACCGCATGTTCAGTTCGTCTCGTTTTGATTTGATGTGTTTTTTCCAGGTCAGCCTTTTGTCCAGGTGCATACCGAGGTATCGGGCAGAGTCACTCTGTGGCAGATAATTGCCGCCCATTTTTACCGGAGGACAGCTTCCCCTCCTCAGCGTAAACGTGAGCTGTACAGATTTAGTTGTGCTGGCTTTGATTCTCCATTTCTGGATCCATTCGTCGACCTTGTCAAGGCTATTCTGCAAGGCGGCGGATGCCGCGATCAGATCTTTGCTGCTTGCGAGAATAGCGGTGTCGTCAGCAAATGTAGTCGTAGTTACTCCGTTTGTTTCTGGGAGGTCAGCAGTGTAGATAGTATATAGGATGGGGCCAAGGACAGATCCCTGTGGAACTCTCGCCATTATGTCTTGGACATCGGATAGCTCTCCGTCCTCTCTTACCTGGAAAATTCTGTTTGTGAGGTATGACTCCATCAACAAAAAAAAACTATGCGGTAGAGACGTTTTTAGTTTATGGAGTAGGCCTTTATGCCACACTTTATCAAAAGCTGCCTGGATATCTAAAAATACAGCGGGTCAGTATTCTTTTTTTTCAAAGGACTGCCTTATCCTTTCACATACCCGATGCACTTGTTCCACCGTAGAGTGCTGCTGTCTGAAGCCAAACTGATGTTGAGGAATTACCAGGTTTTCATTGAGTATGGGTGATATTCTGCTCAGGAGGATCCTCTCAAACATCTTGGACAGCACAGGCAAGAGGCTTATAGGTCTACTATACGATGACGCGTCTTCTGGGGGCTTTCCAAGCTTATGTATCATTGTAACTATTGATACCTTCCAAAGACTGGGAAGATATTGTACTCGAAGCACCCCGTTGAAGAGTACAACTAGGAACACCAATGCTTTCCTGGGTAATTGCATGACGACTTATTTTGTGATAAGATCGAATCCGGGGCCTTTTTTGTTTTGCAGTCTATTTATGGTCCTTTTCAGTTCCCCGACTGTGACTCCACCAAGGAGTGGACAGTTGTAGGTCTTGCTGCAGAGTACATTCAACAATGTTTTCGAACTCCGCATTATTGCCTTCATTGGGTGTAAATGTGGCGGCTAGGTGATTTGCAAACATATTAGCTTTTTCTTTACTTGTCTTGGTCCAACCAGACTGAGTTCGAATGGGACATTTATATTGCTGTGGCCGGTTTAACGCTTTTGTAAACTTCCAGAGAGAGTATTCTGTCGGTTTTGTGGCAGTTAGATTTTCTAGTTTATTTTGCAGTGTAGCATTATTTAAGTTATCTATTGAGTATTTCAGGTCTCTAATGGCTTTATGAAGTGCGGTCTTATCGGTTTTATATCTAGTTTGGTGCCATATCCTACGTAATCTTCTCTTCTTCAGTATTTTGCGTTTTATCTCAAGAGGTACGTTCCCAACCGACTGGTAATTTGTTTCTTTTTTCAAAGGAGTATTAAACCAGCAGGCTTTTTGTATAAGGCTAGTAATGTATTGGGTCGCATCATCTATTTCGTCAGGTGTTTTCAAGGAGACTTTTATCTCAAGACTTTCTTCAATGTACTCACTGAAGCCTTCCCAGTCAGTGAGATTATTGCACAAGGTATCAGGCCTCTCGTAGCAAATTGTAGACGTACTAATAGTTAAGAGTACAGGAGTGTGGTCAGAACTACTGTCTAGGCAGGATTCCGCCTTCATATAGTTTGTAGATAATCCCTTTACCATGAAGAAGTCCAACAAATCTGGTTTTTTTATTAGGATCTGTGGGTTGTTGTTGGTTCTCCCGATGAGATACAGTTGAGGTTATTTTCATCATGGCTTAGTTTAAGTTGCCTGCCTCTTGTTGTTGTTAGCCTCGAGCCCCAGTATGTATTTTTGGCATTCCAGTCACCACCACCCACAAATCTTCCTCCTAATGTTGAGAAGTATTCTGTGAAGTTTGTGGCACTAATTGTATGTCTCGGTGGACAGTATATTGCTGACAGGTTAAGTTGTCCACAGCTCTTTCTACCGTAATGGTCGTAGCTTGAATATGATTTGTCCTAAATTCTTGGAGCACTTGGTGTTTGATGGAGTTTCTTACTACAATGGCTGTTCCTGCATGGCCCGTTCCATCAGGATGATATGTGGCGTAAGTATTACATCCTTTGATGTTGATTTTACTTTTAACTGTAGAGTGCGCCTCAGAGATCAGAACAACATCAAGTTGATTATTGTATATCAGGAGTTCTAGTTCTGCCTTATTTGGGGCAAGACCGTTGATGTTCCAAGTGCCCACTCTCAGGGCGGTCATTTGGATATTTTATCAACAAGGGTGGCTATGAGACTCATAAGAGTGCCCATCTGTTGTATGATCATGTCGAATTTTTCCGACTGTTTGATTAGTAGCTCTTCTATGTTGCTGCCTAGGCTGGTTGCAGGTGTTGGTTCGCTTTCTTTCTTCTTCAGTATATCTGAATACAATCGATGTGCTTGCGTTTCTTTAGGATGTAGTCGAGCATCTATGGGGACAGTTTTACTAGACACTTGTCGAGTTTTACCCTTAAACATTGGATTTCTTGCCATACGTCTTTCTAGAATCTCTTTATAGACTTCGCATCCTTTATAATTGGCTGGGTGGGCACACTGGGCACCTTGGCAAAGAGCGCATTGTGCTGGCGTGTTAATATCTTTTTTTGGGCAATCTGCGGTTTTATGTCCCTGGGCACATTTAACACATCGGTAAGGTCTCATGCAGTAATTTTTGGAATGACCATATTGTTGGCACCTTTGACATTGTGGCAAAGTGGTCTTCTTTTTTAGATCTTCGATAATTACCGACTGGTGGTAGATATATTTAATATCTTTCACTGCAGCATTATTGGCTCCTGGTTCGATGTTAACAAAAAAGGTAGAGGTTGGTTTTTTATCTGGTCCAAATTTTGAGTTTATAATTTCACCGTAGACTTTGTTTCCAGTGTTTTCGATTGATTGCATTATGTGGAGTTGTGTGGTGAAGGTTTTTTATGATTATTTTTCCGACCCAAATATCGACCAATAGAATTGCACCATTCGACGTCACGTGGTACAACCTACATGGTATTATACTGAAAATTTTTTGAAAATTTTCTCTGGTCGTTGTTATGCATAAAAAACAAAACATCCAGTCAAATTAACCACACGTCAAACTGACAGGTTGAATTCAATTGTGAAAATTGGAGATTTTGCATGAAAATGAGTCGATTTGGAGTTTGTGCAATTCTATTGGCCGACATTTGGAACGGAAAAATAATCCCCCGAATACCACACGAGCTTCAAAATTATCTGGCATTTCCCGATAGGTTCCCTGCAAACAAATAAAATCGTCAAGTTTTTCAGGAAAAATCACTCGCGCTTCGCGCTCGTGATTTTTTAACCTGAAAAGAAAAACTTGACTCCTTCATTTGTTTGCAACGAACCTATCGGAAAATACCCGATAATTTTGAAGCTCTTGTGGTATTATATGTGACTATTCTATAGCAGCGTTGGTTTTTCAAGTTAAAGGTATGTCCGATGAGTCCTTTGCTTCGAACTAGGGTAGTAATATTTTTATATATTGGTATGTCCACACAGGTTATTCTCAGTTGATTTCTGTTGACAATTTTAATTGTGAAGCTATCTGTATATGGTGCCAATTTAAGAAAAATATTGTCACATTTAATGGGTGTCAAAGTACCCTTATATGAGCGGCATGACACTTGTTCTCTCCGACATTTCCCTAGTTGTTCTAGAGTTCTAGACCATACCTGAACTTTCTAATTACAAGGATATTGGATTCAAAGTTCCAACCTCATTCAAGTTTTTAATGTTTTAACTTTATCTATTTTAAATACCTCCACAAGCCCCGTATTATTAAAAGCATTTATCAGAATGTTGTGAGTGCGTTACATTGACCTACCACCTTTTTTCTGCGGATGAGAAATCATCAAATAACTTCCCTCGCTCTGGGCGGAACAGGGAGCGAGTGTCAAACTTTTACTGGCTAAAACCCATCCATGTTTCTTCTTTTGACCTTTATGTTCCGGGGCCGCGGTATCTCTTTCGAACAACCTGCAACTCCGGCAGGTTGAGTGCTACCGTTATACGTGATTTGTAACCTGCAAGGAATTTTTTTTTCTTAGAGCTGCTTATATTGACGAATAAAATGTTTGGTTGACAGTTTCATGAAGAGTTTACACCTAGTATATTGGACACTGGGTCGCGTGGTGGATTACACCCCATTTCCCCAGTAGACCGATATCCCACCAGATGCCAACGTTATAGCAGACGCTCCGATTGATGCAAAAATAACCGAAACTGTTTCTAGAAGTTTTTGTTATATGACCATAATATGCAATATTACGAACCAAAACAATTCTGTTCGCAGGGCTACACAGGCTATTTATAAATTCGCAATAAATTCTGGTAGCTACTACAACGCAGTTGTATTCCTTCGCTGAAATCATTACATAAGTAAATGTTTGTTGTTGTTCAACTAGGTGCCAATCGTAGCTGGTATAAGAGTTAATGCTGTAAAGCATATATTATTGTGGTATCGATTACTGATTATAAATCTTGATGGATGGAGAGGGAAAGGAAGTCCAAAGAAAAGATGGTACGCCGTACGATCGTGTGAGGAATGATATGAAGGATAATGGAGTAAACGATAGCGTCACGACTGATAGGGGTGAATGGAATAGCAGGGCCACAGCCTGCCGGGGTTGCAGGGTATTCGAAAGATATACCGCGGCCCCGAAACACAAAGGGCAAAGAAGGAACATAGGTGAGTTTTGGTCAGTAAAGTTCTGAAACTTCCCCTCGCTCCGCCCAGAGCGGGCAAGTTATTTGATGATTTTTCTGGTAATTTCAATAAAAATTTTAGTTAAAATTTAATAGAAGCAGTGATTAGGAAACCCATACAAGCAGTGGAAGTCTTCATCATGATATTATGATGAAACATACAACCAAAAAGGATTAAGTACATGTTGACTATCTATGTAACAAGATTATACACTGCGTAATGTTTACTAGTCGGTTCTAAGCACCACTAAATACATAATCAAGTTAGCAAGATTCTAAGAAAGTCTAGAAGCAAAAGAATGACAAGAAATTTTATGAAATAGAATCTTTAGTCGCCATAATAGCTGTCGGGAAAAGTAAACAACTTCTCCTGTAGGTATTTATGTTCGTTCTAGAAGTATTATTGAAATGTAATACGAAACTTTTAGATTGTTGAGGGGAAAATGTTATATCGGTATGAAAGTAATATTATGGTTTCTTTGATTCTTTGTTGCTTGTTGATTACTTCTAGAAGATTTAAATAGGTATTTTGCTGTTTCGTTGCAAATGTTGTCGATTGGTATAAGAATACGTGGAGTCTAGGGAAATCAATCTCGCTTCGAGATCGCAAATTTCAGTCAATTAAAAAAAAACATGTTTAATTATTATAATTGTGAAAAAGCTTCGAAAAAGAAAGAGTATTGAGAATACTGTCTGATAAACGGCATTTTATATTAGTAGCTGAAAATGCCCTTCCTGATTGGCCAACAAAGGTTGGCACAAACGTGAGAAAAGAATTTAAAAGTGAACTGTAAAAAGTTATTAGGATATCTCTCGCTCACTCACTCCACACCATTAAATTTGTCCTGATCATCTGTCTCTAATTGTCGGTATATTTCGCTTTCGCTGTCCGAAAATCTTAGCCGTCAGCGCATCGCCTGCGCACCACAGTGGTCGTGTGTGACGTCGCTGACTACAGCCACCCAATCTCGAGCGAGATCTCGTCATATTATAGTTCGGGATTGGTCTCGAAAAAAACAGCTAAATATTGATATTTAGCGGTTTTTCGGCATCGGCATTGCATTTAAAGAAATTTAATAGATGAACGTAGTGAAAGAAATAAGACGACGATTGATACATAGATGACGGATGTATGGAGGAAGGAGTGAGAGAGGTTCATGGGACTCAAAAAGGAAAAATGGGAGCAGGATTATCATGATAATTGTAGACAACATTGTGAAAGCCTACATATTAAGGGGAATAGCTACTCATTTTGTGCTTACAGAAGCGATTTTGCAGGTCTGATGGAACTAAAATCATGTTTTGATGTGAAATAACATTATAACATATAATCTCGTTATCCCGAAGGTAAGGTAAGGTAAGTTGTACCTAATATGACCTATATTTCGCCAGATATGTTTTAAGTCTCGTGTAATAGAGCCTCTCAATGGGGTACAAATGCAAATCCTCTTACACAATCCTCCGTGGCTAAAAAACCCTATAACACTTTACCCGACCGGTAATCGAACATCATGCTCAGCGTTTCCTTCAAATTGTATGAGGAGTTGCCCAAAGAGTAGGTCGGGAGATGGGGTCTACAGTCGCATTTAGTTATAAATAAAATTCTCTCTTTTCCTGAGCAGAGCTTTGTGTTTTGATTTGATAACCTTTGACTGTGTTGTGCATGTCTACCACGCAAACAACTCATTATTTTGTTTTTTTTAATGCTCTAATATATTTGTTATTGTCATGCCCGCCGGGTTTTTCACAAGTTTATCAACAACTTATGAGAAATAATGCATAGTGAAAATATTATGATACATTTGTGCCCGTAACGCGGAATGCTGATAATAATAATGGCCTAGTAACAAAGTTGGATTATACACGCTTTAATTATTATGTATCTAATCTAAGCGGGAAAAATAGGTGGAATTACCGGTACGATTAATTTTATTTGCTGTTAAACCAACCAATTTTTAAGCCAAACATCCCGAATGGCATAAAATAACTAGTTTAACTACATAGAATTATGTTACACTGATTCTTTTTTCCAGGTGAACAATTTGGTCAAACAGGAAAAAAAAGTCATTTTCCTCCTTGAAATAAATTTTGAGATCCTTATTCAACTGTTTAATTAAAACAGAAAACGGGATTCTCTCTTTCTTTAGAATTTGAAAGAATAAATATGTAATTAATTAAATTCATCACACCGCGCACCGCCTGCAGCTGACGTTAACTGTCCACGGATAATGAGATTGTACGCTTACAAGATAGTAGGTACAAAATTATGTGATCCAAAAAAACTTGAACAAAAAGGGTAAAAGGTACATTTTAATTTTAGGGGCCTGACGTCGTCCCTAAAACTAGTTGTCATTTTTTGACCCTCTTGCATTTAATTACCATTCTTTTTTAATTCCAATACATTGCAAATGATACACCACAGACTACCTACAGTACTGTTTCTCCTCCTTTAAATCCAGCCAAAGGTTGTCTTGAAAAGATCGCTTTTAGCGATAAGACCGCCCATTGTGTCACCCTATTTATAAGTTGTTTAATGTTATTCTTGTTATTTGTATGGTGTACATAATAAAGAATATTCCATCTATCTATCTATCTATCCATTGCGCAATAAAACAGTTTCGTTATCCAGTAACAAATAAGAGAACGTGTAAAAATAAATATTAAAATTTACAAAACAGTAGCACGGTAGCCTTTCAGGACAAACATTGAAACCGCAAAACAACAAAATACAATAACATTAATAATACGAAACAATAATTGATAACAGTTAAGTATATACTTCCTATAACTATCCTTGTCATTTGTATTTATCCAGAATTCGCAAACTAAATAATTTCAATAAATATAGAAACAACGCCTCAAAAAAGGTTTGTAGTATTTGCGCGCCAATTTTTCGATGTTTGTTTGATGATAACCTCATTTTTTTCCGATTCTATCTCATTAATTTGTTGCGCATCATAAAGGTGCGTATCTGTGAGTATGTAGACAGTAAAATAGTGAGATAAGATAATTATGCAAACAGTAATACCACATGCTGGAGAATAGTGACAATTACAGAATACGTAGATTACTAAGATCGTACCAAAGACAAGGGTCAATGTTCGGGCGTGATTACATAATGCATGGTATAGCGTTCTTCAAAGAGGTTTATTATTGCACTCAAAACTTTTTATTGATAAATAGGTCAGCATCCAGTTGTCATGAGCGTGCTAATATGTATATGATACAATTATAATGCGACTGATTTATGTTCAAAGATGAAGATATACAAGGATTATAGGTTAGTATCTAATTAAAATGTAAAGGTTGTCTGAAATGGTGCAAGTACAACGAACGCTAAGTCAATGAACGACTGACACCGGTGAAGGTTTAATATCCTTTACTGAGTTTAAGATGTAGATACGAAAGAAGAAGAGTTCAATCGCATCTTGTGTTTAATTTGTCACGTATAAGCCTTCTGGGAATACGTTTAAGATATAAGTTAGTTAATGCTTCAATGAAACATGTAAAAGTAATTAGAAAAAAAAAACACCATAAAACTTAGTTTTGCGAGAAAGATATGGACCAAGGTTTAGCCTTACTTAGATCAAAAAGGTTTTTGGAAAAGTCGTTTGCGCGGCCTGAGCAAAGTTCATTTTGAATTTGGGATTTCTGTCCGTAATGATTTGTCGTAAAGGAACGTACAGCACAAAAACATTCTTAACTCTTTTGTCTAGTTGCTCACCTTTATTCCAATCAGTAAGTTCGAAAAAGGCCACATGCCTTGACAAATAATCGCTACACTGCATTCGCTATGAGTCAGTGTTACTTATCTACCAAAACAAACTGATAAATATCGGATTAATATATACAATCAATCTATTTAATTTAGGGTTTTTCAATACAACAATTTGTATTATCAGTGATAATACCAAAAATAACTTTGTAACTTTTATTCATCATGCTATTTTTAGTGGCAAAATAGAGGAAAATGTTGATGTAAAAAAAAAAGATGTTGATTTAGCTAATAGGTATGATTGTACCATAAAAATGTATACTAAAAGCTTTTTGTAAAAAATAAAACCGACTTCCAAAAGAAAGAACTAAAAAGTGGAAAATAACTTTATTTCCGGAAGTCGGTGGCAAAAAGTCAACGAAACCAACAAAAGTCACGGACTACCGGAAATAAAGTTATTTTCCACTTTTTAGTTTTTTTTTCGAAGTCGGTTTTATATTTTCCAATAAAGTTTTTCATTTCAGCATTTTTAGTTATGGTATTATGATATATCTCTTATTTTTTTATCAAGTATTTATTTTCCATTGTAACTAAAAGATTAGCAGATCATCCATATAGAAATAGAGAAAAAAAAATGTATTATAGACGATAACTCATAAACTACCTTAGCAATATAAAGAAAATAGAAATGGGATCACATGGGAAGCGACAGCTTTTTAATAAAAAAAAAAGAATCTTCAAAATCGGTTCACCCTTCACCCAGTCAAAAGATATGAGGTAACAAACAAAAAAAAACATAAAGTTGAATTGAGAATCTCCTCCTCTTTTTGAAGTTGGTTAAAAAGCAAATCCAACTTCTTGACATAGATAACATTACTCATAATACCTACAAAAAATCTATAGACAATAAATATACTACATATAACTAGAGCAACGGTAATCCTCAGCATCAAATACGTCATTTAATTAATTAACTCAACAATTCCGATGCTCTAATGATGTCTAAAACAGATAAGTGAACGCGTGCGACATCATTGTCCATATAACAGAGTAATTTGAAAACCAGTTTAAATTCCGTGACGACGATAGGGCGTCCATTCTTTTCCTACGTCATTAGAATAAATAACCTCATTAAATTCAGGACGAAAACCAATAACAAATATTAACAATATTGTTATTTATAGAGAAGATAGTGAAGGTTGGAAAAATAAGGACAACATGCGAAACTGTTTTGAAAAACAAAAGTTAGTGAATAAAGATTGACATCTACGTTGTAGAAGTGTAACAATAGCAGAAAGGAATGAGGACTTTCAATGTTAACTGCGGAGAACTGTGATTTGGAAACTGAATGATGCTGAAAAGATGCCCTAGTATAGTTGCGTAAAGTTATTGATTTGTCCTCCTTTCGAAACTCCATGAAATATTAGTAATTAAGGAACGCAGCATTGTAGAATATCAGACTGTTCAATGTTCACCTAAGGTTACTCAATTATCAGGAATATCTACACAATTACAATCTTTGAGATAAGATAACAAGTAGGTAGATAGTAGAGCTAATGTTGAATTCTAATTAAGTACATGCAATGATGCTAAGATAACTTTCTGACCGGAGTAAAGACCGACAATGCCCGTGAAATTTCAGTATCCGCAGTCGCAAACCCAATTACACAAAACAGTCGCAATCAACCGCGTTTCCTCCAACGAATAAAACCCAAGCTATCGGGAATTCCGAACTCGGCGGATAAAACGCTGGCACACAAACACCTTGCACTTGATAACCTAACTAATAAAGAATCATAATATCAGTCAAATCTCCCCTCGGGCACCCACATTTCAAACACAGCGGGGGGCGAAGGAGCTTTCAATATGCTGGCATTTTTCCGAACACGTTACGACCAGCCAGCTACTAGTTTGTACAGAGAAGAGATACGCACACAGAACTCACCCCTCGTCTAGACACGCCTGTATTAACACACACTACAACACTATTCGCACACTAAGAAATTTACTAGCAATTTTCGAAGAATCTCCGTCGATATCGGCCGACCGCCACACGCACACTGGCAAAATAGTGCGCATGCGTGTTAACCTCTATAAAAGGGGGCGGCGGCGTCACTAAGCCACATTCTGCACAGAGCATTCAGAGCGGCACCACGCAAGTTTGAGTGGCAAAGTTGTGAAATCATTGTGACATAAACTTCGATAAGTTCAACTGCAACAGTTTGTGAACTCTATTGGATTGCATAATACCTACGGATTTTCTGGATTTAAGTGAAGTGTTTTGTGACAATTCCTGACAAGGAATACACAGTGTTTAAAATTTGTGACGAGTTAAAATTGAAAAGCATCAAGCTGTCCAACATAATGTACAAAGATTCAGTTGTTCCCGTTAAAGCTGAAACGTTCAGTGGCATGGCTGCCAAAAGGTAATTATTATTATTGTGCAATATTATCCACTTTTGACTCTTTAAATTATTTTCCTGGTGAAATTAGAAATTGATGATTCTCGATAGTGGACAACAATTGGAACATTAGTAAATGTTCCAATTGTTTGCTTGAAGATCCAAATTAGTATCACTTAAGAAATAATTAAGACTCATTAAAATATTCAAGAAAAAGAGAACTTCGGCGGTAAAAGAACTCTAGTGGAATCCAGCTCAGTGTTATTAAAATTTTCAAAGTGTCTTACAATGTGTTCTTTTTCTCGCAGCCCAATAAGTCAATGCATCAAAACGGTGCTGCGACGAGCATGTGTGGAGAAACGACTAACTGTCGGCCTCCTGCCTGCTATCCAGTATCTGTCGAAAAACAGCAACCGGGCCCTCTTCTGTGTGACGGCCGAGGCGCCCCCAGGAGACAGCGCTACGCACATGCAAGAAGTGCTACTCCAAGCCTTCTGCGTGGAGAACGATATCTACGTCATTAAGGTAAATATCTTAACTGTTCCTACATACTACACTCTCTCTAAACTTGTTTTTGACCGCTCCGTAAAGGTTGTGCAACTTTGCATCAACATTTATTTGCACATTTTCCTCCTTCAATTACTGCAGTTACTATCCACAAAAACATCTTTGACGTAGTTTTAGAATAATGCAATAATAACTATTTGAAACTTCATTGTTGTCCCAGAATAAAGTTGTTGGTTTTACTTATCTGTAATGTCTGAAAAAGTTCTATTTCATTTACGAACATTGGTATTAACAATTTCTGTTTTTTGTCTACAGGTTGACTCTGAGACTAAGTTGCGGAAATTGCTCGGCTTCTGCGGATCTTCTATGGATTACAGCTGCGTCCTGGTGCACTACCCGTACACAGACCCCTTCAGCGACAGTCAAGAGTTTGACTTCTCAGCATTGACAGACTCGGAGAGAGATCTCATTGAGCACTGTGAGATGAACTGGGGATGTTCTCAGACCCCCGTTATTAAGCTGCCCGAGAAGTGAAAACGTAGAAACGTCATGTTCTTGGAAAAAAAAATTACACGACCATTATTAGGTTCGTTTGCCTTATCAGCCATGTTGGTTGCGGCTTCGGCGTTTAGCGCCATCTTTTGTCTAGTAGTTACAATTACGTCTGTTAGAGGATTTTGTATTGTATCTAAACATTTACCAAGTGAGCTTACTGTAGTAAATTCCAGTTGTTTCTGACTTGTGAAGTTTGAATTGTAACTTGTTGTTAATTTGTCTGTTGTAATGTATAGACTTGGGGCGATCCCGCCAAAAAATGTACAAAAGAAAAAGTTCTGATTGTAAATCGTCAATACTTAGTCATTTTCCGTGTTGGCTTATTATACGATTTGCATGAAGTTGGTGAAAAAAATGTCTACGTAAAATATTGAGACGTTCGTGAGGAGATATATTGTTGGATTTTATATTTTTTTAATGTGAATATGAGAAAAATGAAATTTGAATAGAATAAATATATTGTAATATGATGATAAAAACATTTTTTTTTATTTCCGATATGTCCCTGAACACACCTGAACACACTAGGAAGACATGACATACCAAATGATTCATTAAACAAAAGCAGGTGTAATTTACAAAGTATAAACAAACATGCAATGATACAAGTAATGCCATCTATTACGTAATAGATAAAACACAAACACAGTCAAGCATTTGACTGTTGATATCTAAGTTAACATTGAGGCTTCTTCGACCAGTCTTCGATGACAAAAGCCACGCCTCTTTCCCCAATCATAATAGATGGTGCATTAGTGTTTCCACGGTTCACAACAGGCATTATAGAAGAGTCTATAACTCTCAAACCAGATATACCATACACTCGCAACTTGGAGTCTACAACAGCTTTTTCATCCCATTTCGGACCCATTTTACAAGTACCTACAGGGTGGTAGGTGGTTGAAGTATAATATCTAGCCAAACACACGATGTATTCGTCAGTACCCCACGGATAGTCCCTACAAGCCTTTAGAGGTGTCTTCTCAAAGTATGCACCGAGCTCTCTAAATGCTTTTGTATTCTCCAAACTAAGAAGGAACCTTACTCCCTTAACTAAGGGTATAAGATCACTTGGATCTCCGAAGTAGTTGGCGAACAACAAAGGTTTGCCATGTGGGTTCTGAGGATTCAGCAGCAGTTTTCCTCTGCTTTTTGGCACCAAATTCATAGTTCTCGGAAGCAAAGCATCGTAGAACGCTTTGGGGAATATTGAAATCTCGTCGTAGATTTCTGGTTCACGAATGTATTCCTTCATGAAAGCATGGTCTACTTGGTATTGAATGTCAGGTGCAGGTAGATCAGGATCAGTCTTTATAAATGCAATAGAGTTGACTGGTCCGTTTGAAGCCATGGGTCCATGCTTGAGCTTCATTTGACTGTAGTCATAAACTTCTTGTAGAACTTCTTCGTTACTAATTCGAGTTGATGTCCTATTCGGCAGAGCCACTATGATACCGTTAAAAGTAACATGATCGTGTAAGTTCTCTCCAACAGCTAAATCTTTTTTGACGCGAATATTCAATTTATTCAGATGATCTTTAGGACCTACACCAGACAACATGAGTAGTTTCGGAGAGTTGATACTACCGCCGCTGACTATTACCTCTTTCTTGGCGTAAGCTGTATAAACTTGACCATGTCGAATGTATTTCACTCCATAAGCAACGTTTTGTTTATTTATGAGTATTTTGAATACTTCCGCTTTGCTTTTGACGGTTAAGTTTTTCCTTTTATGTCTGATTGGTTGTATGAATGCATTATTAGTGGAAACACGCTCCCCATCCTGCGCTACTGCCTGGGCTTGCATTGTGGTTAGTTGGTAGGCCCCATTATAATCCGCAATAGGCAGTCCTCTCTCATGGAACGCATTCGTCATCATGATGGATGGTCTATCAATGTAAGGGAACCTGGAAATAGACTGCTCTCCGTCAACGCCATGGTATTTGCGGTTTAGTCCTTCAATGTTCAAATTCTTTTCTGATTTCTTGAAGTATGGCAGCACCTTAGTTTAGAAAATTTAATTGTTTAGTAGAATTAGTTTATTTTATATTGTAATTGTGCTTATGTATCTTTTTATATGTGCATATTTCAATAGCAATAACTGTTTCAGTAATCTAATTGTATAAGAGCTTTCGAAACCCAATGTGCTATAGTGCAGGATGCGTTACAATTTGCTTTTATTTATCTCACATCAAAACCAAGTCAATCAACCAAGACGATCTTCTCGGCAAAGGGTTATAGTGCAAGAAGCAGGGTGCATTAGAATGAGTTTCCCTCACATCCTTAAAGCTCCAGCCATCGTTCCCCATGGCGGCCCATGTGTCGTAGTCCAGCTTGTTTCCTCGGATATATGCCATGGAGTTGATGGAGCTCGAGCCGCCCATCACTTTGCCTCTAAAAGTATTGTGCATGATTTTCTGTTATTATTAAAGTTACAAGAATTTTCGTTACGTGTATGAAAATCGGGCTTGGACCTGAAGAACAACCCCTTATTGGGCATTGCTAAAGAATTTTGGTGCCCCTACCAAATGTTACTCGGTAAGGATGTCAGACCCGTTTTGCATTCGCCAGCTCGCTGAACTAAGATCTATGCAGCTTAGTCGGAGAGGGGTCAGTTTTTGATCACAGCATTACATAAACAACAGAGTAAGTACGTTAATAAGGTATTTGTATTGTATTGTATAACGGGCTGGTGGCCGCAACTCCACGTCTGAGGCGCGTATTTTGCGTATGGCGTTAATAAGGTAACAGAGTATAAGAAAAAGACCATTTCAGACACTAATCTGCATAGTTCTCATGTAAGTTGACCAAGATTTTTTGTCTGGACCTTAAAAGAGACTCTGAGTTTGTTTCGGCTGTTTTTTCTTAGAGTAGTCGGGTACGAAACACCGGCCTCATCTAGTTTAAAAAAAAAACGTGTAAGAGTGTTTGTGAAAACCTACTTGCAAAATAAACATCATTTATCATTTACAGTAAATTGCGCACGTTCTCCATATGTACGTTATATGTACAGCAACACAAGACAAGTTGCTACAACAATGTTTTGCAACTTTTGACTAAAATTGGAACAAGTTTGAATTCGTTTTTCTAAATTCCATACAGTTACAAGACGTGATGCTGTAAAAATATAAATCGAAGGAAAAGAGTACATATTTAAAATTGTCCATCACATGACATCTACAAAGAAAAATAAAGTTAAAAATAAACATAGGTTATGAAATATTGCGAAAACTTGATATCTTCTCAGGCAGATATTGGGCTTTATCAGTCACATATTTTGAATGTAAATAAAAATCACGCATTCAGATAATGGGACGCCACTGTTGATACCCATTTATCGCACAAATATGCAAGTCAGACGGCGTTGACAATGAAAACATGGTCAGTAGACTACAAATAGAAGGTTAAGGGATTTATAAAACTATAACTGCAAATAGTCAAACTTTGGTAAATAGCATTTGGATTTCCAAATAGCTTCGTACCTTGATTTTTCAGCCCCACTCAATGTTAACAGAATTATGACCTTGCCACAGATTCACCACAGAAAGTAGGTACCTAATCAACCAACTTCTCCTTCATAGAATTCATGCCTGTATTTGTCTAGCCTAAAACTCTATATTTTACATAAGTAGATCCAATAGCACATAGCTCAATAAGCCTCATATTATCTGAAAGAAGATTAGACCGGCAGACCCACACTTAAGGTCTGATTAATAAAGCTCTTGTCATCATGACTTACAACGGAGATAAAAGAGCACTTAATGCCTGTAATTACTCGCACAGACATATCAAAACCAGCTACAATACTCTTTACTAGAAAAAATCTAGTGAAACTCCTATTACGGAACCATAGCAATATGCAGCTTGGTGCAACGCCATCTATGGACAACTAGTCACCATGCCAGACTGAAAGGAAACGTGTTTTAAAGCTTACAAGAAATTAACGAAATACAACTTAAACTTTGGATCTTAGGTGTAACTTAGGTTAGTTGGTGTGGTTGATAAAAGGTAGATGGCAGGTATACACGCCAATTTATAAAAGGAATACGAGTAGATAAATACAAGATGATGGTGCAATAAAAATGTCACTAATTACAATACGGTAAAACTACCGAAGTAGAAAGTTTAATTTTAACATGTTATCAATTCGTAAGTGTGTCGCAGTTGAATGACTAAGAAACTAACTTTAACGTTGAGATACTAAGAAAGAACGGTATTATCAGTTACTTCCGTTTAAAGTATTTTAATTAATTGATTATAACTAAACAAAACTAGACTTAGCTAAGCTGAAATAGCCATAAGACTCAGACTGCAAAATACTGTCAACGATAACATATAAGCTGCAATCACCAATTAGTTACAGTATGTACAACTGAAGGGAAATCAGACGTAGTAGAAGAGCATAGTAACATTTATGACTAGTATCAACCAGTATAATTATGATAAGATTAGTGAAACGTGTGCTACGTGGAATGTTTACCCTGATAATAGACAAGGACAGGCGCCGCTTGTCGAACTGACTGAGTTCGAACGACTATCTGATGCTTGTGGATAACGAAAAAATATTGCGTTAAAATGAGATTGGAATGGGCGATCCCAATCTATTGGTTATCGGTGCTTTATGACGCGGATCTGCTATTAAATCAGGTGGGAATGCATTTGGGAGATATGAAATATTTGATGACCCATCAGAAGAATTCATGGAAAGTTTTAAAGAGCAAAGATTGCAACTAAATGTGCAGTATTACATTAATTATAAAGACCTTATTATAAGGATCATCGTAACCATGTGTTATTCAATCTTTTGTATATTATGAAAGTAAATAGTATTAAGTCAAAATGACTGCCAGGAGAATCAACTGAATACAAGCCCGATTTCAAGTTTCTCCCAGTTACAGCAATGTCTCAAATCAGTGTTCGTTTGCTAAAGACATCTTTAAGGAGCTAATTTAATAACTTAAGAACTCTAAACACAGTATGGGAGATTGTTTTCTGACGATTATATAAAGAAGACTAGCTGTGCCCAGCGGTTTCACCCGCTGCTCACTTAGGGGTATGAAAAATAGATGTTGGCCGATTCTCAGACCTACCCGATATGTACACAAAATTTCGTTTAAATCGGTCCAGCCGTTTCGGAGGAGTATGGGAACGAAAACTGTGACACGAGAATTTTATATATTAGATACACCGTGTATGGGTGACCACGATGGACGACCAACATACCTAGTTTCCTTCGTGCTTCGGAAAGCACGTTAAGCTGTTAGTTCCGGCTGTCAATTGCAGATCTTTGACAGTCATCATTACAGGTAGTCAGTGGCCCGAAAGTAAACCAGTCTTACCAAATGGTACCGTATTAACTAGTACTAACTGGATTGTAGGTTGATAGGCAGTCGCTCAATGTAAAATACTGGTTTTCAGCTTAATCCGTTTTCGATTGGAAGCCGACCCCAGGGCTAGGCAGATGATGATGACAATGAGTGATTTCAACATTCAAGTTGATCTTAACCCGACAATTGTATGTGTTATGACCCGGCCTTAGTAAATAAGAAGAGATACTCGAAACGATGGTAAATATAACCGGAGACAGAAAATAACTAGTTAAAGGCAGGCGACAGGAGCCTTTTTTTGGGATGGGAAATCATCAAATAACTTCCCCACCCTGGGCCGAGCGGGGGGGCGTGTCAGACTTTTACTGACTAAAACCCACCCATGTTCCTTCTATTGCCCTTTATGTTCCGGGGCCGCGGTATCTCTTTCGAACAACCCGCAACCCCGGCAACGACAGGAGCCTAGACTTATTAATATTACAGACCAATTCTAAATGGCTTATTTACCTGGGCCACCCACAGCGTTGGTCCCGTCGTGCCAAACAGCTCTGTCCATCAGGTTCGGTGGTGTAAGCCCAGTCGATGTTGGAGCCGAGGAGAGCAGTTGACAGCGCAGGCACCAGCGTCACATCTGGCTGTTCCATTCCTGCTTCTAGCAGCAGCACCTGGATTTAGATGATGATGTATTGCGGATGCAAATTTTGGTTGATAGATGTCTTATCTTACCTGCCGGGGATGCGGGTTGTTCGTAAGAGATACCGCGGCCTCGGAAAAGGAAATTGGAAATGAAGGATGGATTTTAGTCATTAAAGTCTGATTTAATAATGGATGGTTAGATGTGTGACGTCAATCTAAATCCAACATGGCGGAACACCCAGATGTTTTATCTATAACCAACTAAAAAAACATTAAAAAAAAATGAAGATAGTTGAACCCACGTCCCGGATCCTAATGGAGCTGAAATTTTGCAGTGATTAGTTTGGATGATCATGAGTGCATCATTAGCTAATTGGTCCCCTCCCATATGGCGGACTAGATATTTTTAATACATTCTCATGATATCAGGGTAGTATCCAAAGGGTACAAATATGAAAAAGCGTTAAAGGTTCCGTGCCTTAAAAAGAAAAAACGGTACCCTTATAGGATCACTTTGTTGTCGGTCTGTCTGTCTGTTTGTCAAGATATTTTATCTCCGTGACGCGTGGAGTATCAAGTTGAAATTAAAACTGAAAACTGTGGTCCCTTAAAGCTGTGAAAAAATCAACCTTAGTCTACGCAGTCAAAAGATAATGCCATTTATGTCGCAAGTTTGTACGGAACCTTCGGTTCGAGAGTCCGACTCGCACATGCCCAATATGCCCCCCATGCTAATAAATGTAAGATGCCATAAAATCTTTTTTTTTTAAACACGTAACCTAATAACTTCACTTGCATATGTAAGTAACCCACTTTAGAACAAGGTTACTGATTGACATTTTGCATCGTGATTAGTTTGGTTGATGCCTAAGTTTTCACCAACGTTAGTCGACACCGATAACAAAAAGAAACAATAATGATGTTTTGTGCACATATTTTTCTTGTGTACGTTTTAGAAAAGCTGATGAACATAATCAAAAAGTAACTACTTACTAAATAAATTAAAGGTAACTTAATTAGCAGTTTTGGTTTGTTTGAGTTTCAATCACACTGTGGATTAATTGGAAAAATAATGACCTTGTAACTGGTTCATGAAATTAGTGGTATTACGAAGAGTAGTAATGCATACTTTATAGAGGAAACAAGCGATTATTAGCTAGTTGTTAAATAATAATAAATAAATGATCGATGCTACGTATATGATTGCTTGATTTTTATTTAAACGCAAGATTTTATTATGCTATTTTACGAAACGTATTATTGTTTATAATTTAAGGCACATTGTTCGAAGGCTATCGTTTCTCTTCTAATAACAAAAAAAAAAATACTATGTTAAATAATCAGAAAACTTATCAACATAGTAGCTGTCTGCTGTACCTAGCTGTTTCACGCGCTGCTCAGCTCCTGTCGCAGCGTGATATAATATAGTTAATTTATTTCGTAAAAGAATACCAATACAAAATTTCAAGTCAGTCCGGTCAAAATTAAATCCGACGAGAGTTTTGCAAAATTCAACCCCTAAAACAGGGTGGTAAAGTTTGTATGGGAGAACGCTAGCTCTGCATGAGGCATTCTTTCACAAAATTAATAGACAATATAAAATCACACTACTACACCAAGGTGCTGAGCAGCGGGTGAAACCTCTGGGCTAGAGATGCCACGAAAAGTGAATTGGCCGAATACCGAATACCGAATATTCGGCAACACTGTTGGCCGAAACGCCGAATATTCGGCGCGAAGTGCATGCTTGGTGGGGGCGCGTAAGCTGGAATAAGACAAGTCACAACCTGTTTTTCTCGTTGCGTTCGCGCTGAAAAATGCTGAAAAGATCGTTTTTATCCATCACAACTTACCACTGATTAATATTAACTACTAAAATGTTGTAATTTGGAAATAAATACATTATTTTGAGTAAAATAACGTGTCTTTTTTTACAAGATTTGCTATTCGGTATTCGGCCGAATAGTAGGTTCTATTGGGCCGAATACCGAATAGCAAAAAAGTGGCCGAATAGGCCGAATACCGAATAGTTGCCGAATATTCGTGGCATCTCTACTCTGGGCACATCTAGTACTGTATACAAGCCCACCTTCCACTTGCTGAAAGCTGACAGTCGATTCGCAACCACACATCCAGCTGCGCCAGCCCCCACTACAATAAAGTCATACTCCTCCTTCTCCACTATTCTCCGATCTTCTCCGCGGCATTGCTGCGCTCTCCGGTCGCGGGACTGGCCGTACAGTCGCACTAACAAGTTCAAGTAGACGAAGGCGAAGTGGGAGCAAGCTGACAGCTGCGTGTTGACAGGACACACTTCTGTCAGGTTCAGCGGCTGCCATAGCATTTTTGAGGCTAGAAGAAGAAGACATTAGGTACTACATTCAGGTAAAAAAACAATGTAATCTTTGTTCAGTTGTTATCAATAATATCAATTCTTTGATGTTTAAAATTTCTCTATTTCATACCATTCATGATCATTACGGTCAGATTAGCAGTCGTCACATGTATTCAGATGCAACTGGTTAGATTGGAAGCCCATCCCAACTTTAAAAAACATCCTAGGCTGAAGTTGATGATTTTCTCTGAATGTCAATTTATTTTATCATCACAATGCCATAATTATTACGTAAAGATTCTCTATCATATAATAATTATGTAATAATAATATATCGACTACCTAGTAAAATCTCATAGCTTACATAATGTATTATTTTTCGTACATAGACAACGCCATACTATAAGTTATATGTATATTTAGAGAGAGCACACACTGAAATAATTATAATGTGCATATTGATGTAAAATAGACGTAGTGATCTATTTCGAAGCAGTTGTCGTCGGCCCATTAGCTCAGTTGGTTAGAGCGTCGTGCTAATAACGCGAAGGTCGCGGGTTCGATCCCCTCATGGGCCACAAATATCTTTTTGCATTTTTATTTGGACACACTACTTTCTGGTATATCTTTTGAGTATTTTTAATAGTTTTTTCCACAATAAATTAGTTTAAACTAGCTACGAAATACAAAGATATTGTTTTGATGGTAGCTTTTAAACAATAAAGATGTTAAAATATTTTAGTTCATTTTATTTTCAATAACAACTCAGAATTGAATATTACTTTGAAAGCGCTATTGCGCGCACTGATGGTCGAAGACTTTTCAACCTTATCACTTAGGGCATAAGGGTGATAAGTAGTCGTCTGCCATTTGTAGTAGGTATTATCTCGGTAGTCATGGATCATCAAAATCCTACATTTCAGAACTTATTAAGGTCAGTTTTCAGCTAGCTGCAATTAAATAACAGTATATTCACATTAATAAATCAACATAACATAACGTGTTTAATCCCCTAATGATTAGACGCAGATGCAAAGAGAAACCTACATCTAATAAATAAATCATATTATAACAATACTAGCTTTTCACCTCCTGGTTTCACCCGCCTTCCAACGGTCATTTACCCTATTGCACAGCCCCAGTAGCTCACAGCGTTATAGACTATGACATAAAAAAGTAACGTGGCTTTCTATTGGGTTAACGATTTTTTTTAAATCGGTTCAGTAGATCCAGAGATTTCCTTTACAACCTCACAAACATTCTCCTTTATACTATCAGTATAGCAGCATAGATAAGTAAGATAAGTTACACCAAGAACGCGAGAGGATGAACAATTTTATTATAACTCTAAGACTAGGTACTTACCCGAATAATTAGCGATCTTATTACTTTATTAACGTAATTTTAGCCAAACACGACGTTGTTTTGTGGGAACTTCAACCAAACTGATCGATTCATTATTTTGCTGAAATAAATGATGTTCTATGTAATAGACGATATCGACCTTGCGTGTACTTTAATTAAACGCTACTCTTCATTAAGTATTCTTGGTTTGGCAGACAATCTACAGAAGTCTAATTCTTGGTGGAAAAAAATAGCTGAATGCGAGTTTATCTCACGCACAAAAAGGTTCCGTACCACCGTACAATACTAACCGAAACATAATTAATACTTGCGTAATTATTTAACGTGTCCCTGTTTGAGAACTCCTTTGATTTTTAACTTTACTTTATTGTTTTCTATAGCAAGTGTCTACTTATTATGATCTGTGAGTGACAGACAGCCCTCGAGGCTATAGTAATAGGGTCCCCTTATCATCCTTTGGGTTCGGAACCCTAAAACAATTTAAAATAAAGTGCCAATTTAAAACTCGTTTTATAATTACGTACGTCAATACAGGAATTGATAAAAATAAATAGCTAATGATAGAATTTTACCAAGTGTTAATGGTTCATAGGCGGCTTACCAACTCTGACAACAGATTAGGCACTAACCACACTTAGAAAACAAACATTTTGCAAAAAAAAAAACCTTCTTCACTTCCGGAAGTCGGTGACTTTTGGTGAATTTTTGCCACCGACTTCCGGAAGTAAAGTTATTTTACACTTTTAGTTTGTTTTTTTGGAAGTCAGTTTTATTTTAGCAAAAAAGTTTTTCATTTCAGCATTATTTGTCATGGTGTAATGATATATATCACATATTTTTATAGAGTATTAGACTTGGAAGATTATTTTTAAATTATAGACGACTACCTTTGCCCGCGGTATCGCTCGCGTTAAAGGAGATTGCGCAGCCTACTATGGCACTTGGTTGCGCAACTTTTGACACAGTATAGTAGTGAAAATTAGACACAAAAAAGGGGTAGTTTCATACTTTAAAACAAGGTTAAATTCAAAATGAAATATTGTGGGGTTTTTGAAAAAAAAAATGTTTAATACCTTTTGAGGTTATGTTACATCTCAAAACAATTCGTTTTGAAACGTTATTAACTGGCACATATTTTGCATTATTTTGGTACATATTAATTGAGTATTACTTACTATTTAAGATATTTGATTAAACACATTGATCTAGAAATCCTAAACAATATTCTCGGCTTAACCGGCAGCTAACACGGTAAACAGAAAACACCGATTTTGTTTGACATTTCACCGAATAGTGTTGTGACACAACAATAGACTACGGGGCATCATAACATTATCGATTATATCTTAATTGTTTTATTTTTGCCTAGAAATTGTATTTAATGGAAAAAAATAGTAACAGAATTAAAGAATGATAATAAGGACAACTCTTAATACTTTTTAGTTGCAAATGTTAATTATTTTGTTGTTCTATGATTTATGTTAGTGTTTAATCGATCGATTATAATTGAAAAAGGAGTCGCTTCACTATTAGGCAACAAATGACGTATTTATTTTATTAAATATGTACATACTAATTAAAATTAAAATAGAAACCCCACAAATGATTTCAATGAATTTAGGTAAAAAAACATTAAAAATAACATAATTAATTATACATTAACTCTAATGGCTTTACGCGTCAAAAAGTGAGACTATAAGTGCTCAATCTCCTTTGGGGTGACACAGTTCCCCTTTCCTGATTTGCAGGTACCTGCTACCTGTAGTTTTGCGCCTTATTTATAGTAATAGCAAAGCTAAGTTTTCCTTTTTCTTGCTTCTTTCTAGTTTTTTTTTAAATTAAGCCTTTGCCCGTCTCCAGGGTCCCAACTATCTCTGTACCAAAATTCATCAAAATCGCTTTAGCCATTTAAGCGTGAAGATGTAACAAACAAACAAACTCACTTTCGCTTTTATAATATTATAGTAAGGATAACTCATAAACCACCCAAACAATATAAAAATGAATGATACGGGACCATCTCGGAAGTATAGCCTTTCGGAAATCGGTCCATACTTAAAAACAACAACAACGAACATAAAACCTCCCGAAGTAGGTTTAAAATAACGAGAGTAGCTGTGCAGTTATAACATTTAAATGAGTTGCCTCAAAGATTTGCCAAATCACTTTTATGTCCATGTGGTCATAAAACTCTCTTATCGATGTTGTTGTTATAAATTGGGTCTATCACAGTCACGAGACGTGTTGCCCACAAGATAATTAAATAAAATAATTTAGATAACTACGCTCTTCTTTACGATGTTAGGTAATACTCGGTACAAACAATGATGTAGCAGATAGTTTAACTAATTCTCATCAGAGTGGGGTTACCAAGACGTTTTAAAACCGTGTGGTTTAATCTTATTCCAGTGTGGCCAGGGCCGGATTAACCATCTCGAGGCCCCTAGGCACAGGTCGTTCCTCCCCCCCTTTTTCATACCACAACAACGCAATTTGGAATTTTTTTTTGTTTACATTACCAAATAGAATGAAGGTACCATCGTCATCAACAACAGACTTCAGTGATCACATTGCAAAGGTATATTGTATTGCCTTCCTTCAAGTGAAAAGACTTTCGCCACAATCTACAGGACGAAGTATCGGAGTCATTTAAAAATGAAACAAAGAGTAGGAAAATCTTGCGTATTTTTATCACAATCCCCTTTTTTATTTTTTAATGGGGAGTGCTGGGCCCCTGGTCATAGTGGGCCCCTAGGCACTGGCCTAAAGTGCCTTATGGATAATACTGCACTGAGTGTGGCACAGAATTTGTGACTTAGTGCTAGAAATCTTGTTGCTCTGCTCATTTCCACACTAGACTGTCATCAATGCAATTTTACTTAAAGACGCCATGCCTGTTAATAGTTAGTGCAACTACACAATACTTTTGATATAATAATTGGCACCTAAACAGTATCAAAAGGCGGAAAATAAGTTTTCTTCGTTAAGTAGTTGACTTTATGTGATTCATCGATTCATTTGTCAACGACTTCTGAGAGTAAACTAATTTTCCGTTTTTTTAATGTTTTTGGGAAGTCGGTTTTTTTTGAAAAACTGTTTTTTATTTCATCCCGTTTATTTGTAGTAGTATGGTATCTCACACAATTTCTTATCGAGTACTGATTTTCCATTCCTATTAAAAGATACATGCATTTATTTACATTAGAAGAAAAATATGTTCTTAATGTAGAAGATAACTTATAAACTAACGGAGCAATTAAAAAAAAAACAGTCGAATGGAGAACGTCCTCCTTGAGAATTGTTCCACCAGAGGGCTATTGTTGGTATACCTCCTGAACATGTTGTCTTTTAATAAAATATCCCACATAATTCAAAATGTAACCGAATAACTTAAAACATTGATTTCCATTAGACCATTACAGGCACTTTGTCCCAGTCACAAAGCAAATAAACTTGTGAAAGTACCTACTGTAGTTGCCCATTTCAAAGGATAGATCTATGGAGTTGGAGAGTAATAGGCTAGTAACTCCGTAGATACACTTTTAAATCAAGATATTGGTATACAATTATAATAAATAAAACATACTAATTATACACACACGCATACATTACATATTATAGGTACTTATTTGTAGTAAGTTTACTTCCCGGTAATGAATTTTTTACCAAGGAGTGCGATTTATAAACTCTTTCCTCTTTAACCTATGGTACAAAAAAGTTAAACGTGTCGCCTTATAATTAATAGGTAATAAAAAAAAGACATTTGAAAAAGAACCAAAAAGATCCGCAGCCGGTAGGATTCGAACCTACGCTCCCAGAGGGAATCTGATTTCGAGTCAGACGCCTTAACCACTCGGCCACGACTGCTACATGAAGACTGCTCGAAAATTATAATCATTTTCTTAACCCTTTATTTACTGGGTGTTAGACAAATAAGTGTTGCCACATCTCAATAGTAATAGTTCCGAAATAGTGCAAGTTTAATTGGGCCTTATAAAAACAGTCATAAATACGTTATGACAAATCGTGCGTTGTAAATCTGTAAGTACATAATTTGCTTTATGACAAGTAACTATTAAATGATTATAAAACTTTGCAATTGGACATTGCCTTTGCTTAAAATGCCACCATGTACTTTTAAGGCAATTATTCTTAAATTATTTCATAAAATTAAAAAAAAAAAACAATGTTTAACCATATGCATTGTCCAAAGCAAAATCTTAAATGTTGCTCCATATTGTACATGTTAACAACATCGATAACACCCTTTAAAAAAAAAACTTTTTATTGTATGGATAATACATAAATACCAACTGACATAAAAATATATTGTTAAAAAAAACGCATTTAAATTATATCGATTTTGCATCATAAATAATATAGAGAATGTTACTTTATATTGCGAAGACGATTTGTGAGACAAAAAAACATGGCAAAGCTACTAAAAATACGATCGAAGATGTTAGTTAATACAAATAAACAAAATTCAAAAGAGGATTCCAGGGGACACCCGGGTTTGAACCGGGGACCTCTCGATCTGCAGTCGAATGCTCTACCACTGAGCTATATCCCCACTGACAACTAAGTTGAAATACTGGTACTTGTACTAAGCTAATCTTATCCTTTAAACTTGTAAGATTACATATTGTAAATTCGAATACTAATTTGCTTATAGGCTTATTTAGTGGGCGCTTTATGTGCAGTTCATTCAGTTGGTTGATGATGTAGCATGAATAATGTCACGCAATATTTTCATATGAATTGTTCTTATCTTGATATTTTGAATGTTGTTAAATTTTATTTATGGTCCTAAAATTGAAGGACACGATAAGCAGTTGGGGCTATAACACTCACATAATGAGCAAAACAAATACAATATCATTGCACTATTGGAATTTCAACTCTCAGGGCTAAGCCAACCGTTCAAAATAGAACTGCGATTTGTATTAAGTATGAATTCAGGTTTTACAGAAAACAGGCTTTGAGTTATTAAATAAAAATAATTTGCTTTTATGTATGGTTGGCAATTGGTTAGTTAATAATGCAACTGAATTTCACACAAGTTCCCCTCAACCGATTGACCCGAAATGTTGCACGTACTGTGACAATACTTTTTTAATGTTTATAAAAAGAGGAAAATGTATTAAATACTAACTGGCGCCCGCGGCTTCGCCCGCGTGATATCAGTAAAAAAGTATCATGTGTGTTATTCCAGGCTATAATCTACCTATGTGCCAAATTTCATCAAGATCCGTTCAGTAGTTTTTTCGTCAAAGATCATACAAACATCCATACTCACAAACTTTCACATGTATAATATTAGTGGGATCTACTAGAACAAAATACGACACCATGTATCCATCCATCATCACTATCACTACTGTAACCAATTAACCTAAAATAATAATTTATAATGTTATTTTGGTAAGTAATCCTACAATTTATCTGAAAATTGTGAATAGATAATCAATTTAGGGATTAAATAATGTCGAATTGTCATCCTTATTCAACAGAAAAGCCGTAAAAACATTCAATTTGATTGTATCTTGACGAAATTACATCGATTGGTATTAATTATTATTTGAGTAGGTACTAGTAGGCTGTTAATTAAAATAATAGGTACGCAGAATTAGAAAGAAGTATACATATTTGAAGCGAATTAAGTACTGTGTTATTTAATATGACTGTGACTGTGTTATTTTTATTTTTTGTGTGTAACCTATTGCTTGTGAACCTGTGTTCTTGGAATTAAATATACGCTATTACCGATATAGTGCTATGTTATTTATTCCTCGCCGGAATTGGACCCTTCATAGTGAAGTTTAAAATACACTGAAAATAGATTAAAATGTGCATAAAAAAAAACTGGTAATAACGGCACAAAAAGAAGGCCGCCCCCGGGTGGGCTCGAACCACCAACCTTTCGGTTAACAGCCGAACGCGCTAGCCAATTGCGCCACGGAGGCCGTGGTGGGAGGCGTGAAATAGTTGAGCACATTAGAAACACCAATAAACATAAAATGTTTATGAAGAGGGGTACCAAACACTGCGGTGCTTATATGTCGGGGAAACCTAAAGAATTTAATTACTCTGTGATCCCTGGTCGCCAGCGCTTTTATTGTTTTCATCAAAGTAAAAAAGAGGCACTAAAGGCAGCTACCTCCCGCATAGTTCGACGGAGCTATACAAGACGTACTGCCTTTCTTTTTCGCTCACAGAACCAAGGTAAAAATGGTGACAAAAACTTTTTTTTAACAAGGTACCTCACACAAATTCTTATCCAGTATTAATTTTTCATTGCTGCTAAGAAATATTAGCATATCGTCCATATACATTACAAGAAAAAATATGTTTAAGATAACTCATCAATTACCCTTGCAATAAAGATAAATCTAAAGGGAAATTATATTTTTTTGAAAATCGGCCCACAATTGACGGAGAAATCGCGTGACAAACATACAATAAAAAAAGTCCTTTTTCTGAAGTCGGTTAAAAACACTGTACTCAAGACAACCATAAAAGCATTTTATCAGCAAATAAGCAAAATTATAAGCAGTAAATAATTTTACAGACTAGGCATAGAACATAATTAAAGCAATAAAAATTTATAAAGCTTTTTTGTGAAGCATAATAAAGCAGATATAAGTAGATAGGTATTAGGCTGGAAAGAAAAGCTAGACAATACATAAAACATTAAAAAATACAAACGATTTGAGAACCTCCTGCTTTTTTTTTGAAGTGTTAAAAAATTATTGGTGATTCTTTGAATAATGTCACGAAAATAAATACTATGTATGTCGTAAATGTATGCCCTTGATTAACAGTTTTATTGTAATGGTTTAAAACATATAAATAGGATGTAATTGACGAAGTAAATAGGTACTAAACATGCTTGGGTTTTTACTTAAATGTTTTTGGATAAGTTTTAGATCCAGAATTGTTAATTTAAATCTTCTAAATGATTACTTACCTCCTTCCTTAACTACTCATGTTATTATCCTCGGCTGGAAAGCTTTAAGACATAAGAAAATGCAAGCGATGATAACAAAAACATAAAATTAAAAATATAAATCATATTAGTGTCCTTAAGTCAACATTATAAACAAGGAATCGCCCGCACCGAAACTGAGTACGGTCATTCTGACTGCCTACAACCGTGACTGAGTTATGGAACATGATATCAACTTCCAAGTATAAAAATAGTAGTAACGCTACTTTTATCAAAATTGAACTTTATGCTGCATAGCAATAAGACAACTTCTAAAATGTATTCACTGTCCAATTTTAATTTGAACATTTTAGTATCATCATAAGCAGCTGTTTGTCAACCGATATTTTGGCTAGCCCCTCAAGTCCCGTATGGTCTAGTGGCTAGGATACCTGGCTTTCACCCAGGAGGCTCGGGTTCGATTCCCGGTACGGGAAAGTACCTTTTTGCTCTTAGTGCGGTACAATATCTAAAATATTACAAAGTCCTACAAAGTCCTATCTTTTACATAACTGCTTCGTTGGTTTTTTTTTATAAGCATAATTCAATATTATTTAAAAGCGCTGCAAAAGAAATAAAAACAGACAAAAAGTTTTGTCAGAAGTGGGATTCGAACCCACGCCCTCAGAGAGGACCAGAACAACTCGGACTCACGATTAGTGAGCAAGGAAACCTTGAGTCTGGCGCCTTAGACCGCTCGGCCATCCTGACTGATGACGGTGTGGTCGAAATTATCAAACAAACTCTAAATGAAACAAAAAGAAATATTACGGTTACAAAATAGCATTGTTGACGACCGGAACAATACACAAACTAAATGAAAATGTATGGCGACTTAGTCTGAAACCATTATTCAATGACACTGTGTTATAGAATACCTACGCTCGGCGATTATCTTGTTAATTCGCACGGTAGCAATAAAAGTCGCGATTTATCTTATCTATTAATTTCATTAGAAATGTAAATTTAGCTAATAAAACTCGTAGTTACTGCCATCTAGCGGCGAATAGGATAACTGTTTCATTTTAAGTGCGATATGTGTCTTTAATAGTTCAGCTATTCGCCAATAGATGGCAAAGATTCTTTCAGTGGATAAAAATATAGAAACATTTAATTTTCTTGAAGATTGGAAGTGAAACTATGTAGTAGTCACCAAAATCTACTTGTTATCTAGGAAGTGAAACTAATACTTACCCTATTCTTTAATACGATTTGTGTGTTTAGTCTTACTCCAAACTTTCAGTGCACAGTAGTTGTGAAAAACCAACGTCCGAACTGGACAATAACATTATTACTTCGAGATGACGGTCAGTGGGTCATCTTAGGGATGCTATTTTGCTATTATGAACACAACACAGTTGACAATCTTGATTTCTGATTATTTTGATCTTTATTCACCAACAATCGCCAATTTTCACAGTTCATACGCTCATTTTTAAACATTCGTGATAATAAAATGGTGTTGCCACTATTATTGCATTGCAACTGTCATGTAATACAATAAATGGTGCATCCATGGATTACGAAAGTGCAACAAAAAAAAGTAATGTAATGAATTTCCCAATCAAAAGCTTTTAGGTAAGTTTCTACTCGTATTTCTTTTAGATCGTTAATTTAATAAGCGATAAAATGGTGAAAGACTGTAGTTATGTATTTAACTAATTGTAACAGGTGTATTAATCACTAGCTTTTCCCTGCGTTCCCGTAGTCACCTACCCTACCGCGCAGCCCCTGTAGTTTTCAGCGTGATAGAATCACAAACAACGTGACTTTCTATTGGTAAAAGAAGATCCAGAGATCACCCTCTACAACCTCACAGACTTAACTTCTTCATAATATCACCATTGACCGATCAATTACAAAACGTATTCTGTGATTTTGTTAATTAAGTACTGTTGATATTATGTTAACTGTTCATTTTTTAAATTTAATCAATATTGCAATTTGTTTTCTGGTGCATGGTCCGTCTGGCAACACTGGTGAGTGGTGTTTTAAAAATTTGAAAGAAGAATTGGTCATTGGTCACTTGGTCAAGCATGGCTGCATGGGTTCATAGATTAACAGCATGGGTTTGATCATTTGATTTGATAGCAAGCATCTATAGGACATCATCATGATCATTCATCCATTCCCCTGCTTCAAGCTTCAACTAGGTACCTACATCTGGTTAAAGGCCTTTTTGTTTGTGCCGATCTCCTTGCTCTTATGCCAGCCTCGTCTATTTTATTGGTGAACGCAAAAATATGGTGTTTTCTCAACACTGCCCACTATATGAAACCCCTTTAATTGCAGCCATTACCTACAGCAGCTTGTTTTTATCGTTGGGTTTACTTACCTAAATTTTTTCTTACAAGAATAATAATAAATAACACATGTTATTGTAAGTATACCAAATTTGAAATATTTATACAATACTTACTTGTTTAAAAAAGCGGAACCGAGCGAATGCGAAAGCGTTTTTTGAAGCGAAATTGTGAAAACTACTATATAGGTAGGTAGGTACCTATGGTGGCTACAGTACATAACCATTTTGAATAAAACCAATTAGTTTGGAGTCGTCGAGAATTTATTGAGTCTCCTTAAATTATACTAAATAATACACATAATACGCATTCCTTTTACAAAACATATTTCAGCACTTATGTCAATAACTCACATTTACCTACATTATGTACCATTGATGGTTGGATGAAATGATGATGAACTTCATCACCTGTCAGGCTTTAATTAAACTCAAGGTACCTACTTAAAACAAGCAGTGGGGCTTGCCAGAGCCACCGCCTGCTAGGGTTGCGGGTTGTTCGAAAGAGATACCGCGGCCCTTTACGTTCGTAAAGGGCAATAGAGGGACTATGGGTGGGTTTTATTTAGTCAATACAAGCCGGACACTCCGCCACCCGCTCCGCCCAGAGCGGGGGAAGTTATTTGATGATTTCCCATCCGCAAAAAAAGGTTCTTATAACTTTTTGTTTCACATTTTTTTTTATTAAACTTACAGCAAGTTTAATAAAAAAAAAATTTAACTAAGCTTTTAAATTTATTTTTATGTTCATACAATCACAAGCTTTATTAAATATGTTTGTTTTTTATCAAATCTTCTACACTTGTTTTATTTTACAAAATCTAACTACCTACTGCTAGGTATAACAGAACATGTTCTGAAGAACTGCTGCCTGAATCAATATCTGTATGTGGATTCCATACATACTAAAAACTTAAATAGTACATAATCATAAGAACTTCTGTCACAAATGCCTTGTTATTTAACTCCATTTTGACATTTACAGCCAAATGCTGGACATGGATAATGGTTGGTCTATCCAAATATGGAGTAATATTAAAATATGAACTTTTAAAATTAAAATAGTTACTACATATTATTACACTGTCAATTACCTAAAAGCAAATACAACTCGGCTTGGCACTGAAGTAGTTCATGTCATACAAAACTCATGCAACAGCCAGGCTTGCTTCTAAGATATAGTTAACATATCTAAGAACCAATTAGTAAAATAAATAAGATTTTTAAAGTATTTCCCATTATGTTACAATTTACATTGACGTTTTGAACGCTCCTGTCACATTACAATAAATTTTTGTTTTTACTTAAGACAACAACACAGTACATAGCATATAAAACAGTGGATTGTATAATTAATTCAAAATTATTGTTGTATATGTGACCAAAATTTAAGTACAATAATTGTGGCTTGGCATGCGTTACATGATTTTGCGTTCAAAATGATAATTACCATCAATAGCTTTAATCATCTCCTAAAATGAAAATCACAATACTGCAAAGTCAATAATGTTAATGTGAGTTCTTAGAACTCATAAATATATTTTTTTAATTATTAGTGAAAACAATGGAATGTTGCAGAAATTATTTTACAAACATTTGGTAATTGAACATGCATCTTTTCTATAAAGTAGTTACAAATATTATTATTGAATTTAATGAAATTTTTCAATACCCAATTAGCATTAGTTGGTATAAAAACAACCAATACACTATTATATGTATACCTAACTTGCAATAGTGTTTAAATAAAGATATATTTATTGTTTTTATTTAATATTTATAACTAGGCTAGTCTTACAAGATACCTATTAATATTTATTTAATTATTAATAATAAATCCACAAAGAGTACAGCCAAACCTAATAGTACACCCACATTTCACCAGGTATGTTCATTGATTTAGTTGTATTATTAACATTTATTTAGTCATTGTATTGCATGATATGACCAGTGTCTGGAACTCAATTTCAAAGCACATTCTATTATTTTGTTATTATTACTTAATTAGTCTGAAATCACCAACCCGTCTTGAGCAAGAGTGTTGGTCAATGCTCGTGCCATCTTTGTATGAAATCCCTTTGCCCAGCAGTGGGGCAGTTATAAGCTGGTCAGCAGAAATAAACTGCTTTTAGTTATTGATGACCTTACGTAAATATCATTACGCCTGTAATCTCTGAAGGGTTAGGCAGAGGGACGCTAATAGTACAATCTGTAATATGGAGCGAGCCTACATGCAGAGATAAAACATTTCATTTTATTCCTGATCCACAGGAAACTGTTTTTATTTTAATCATATTTATAAGCCTAGCAGGATAGGGTTAATTGGGCTGTGCTTGTATTTATAGACTTCAATATTTAGCAAATTGCGTGATATATTTTAAAAATTGTCTGGCTATCAGAAAACTGATGTTGTCAGTGGTCACTGGTAGCATTTACAAATAAAAATATTATTATAATCTATAAAACATTGCCAGTGCAACCACAAGCACTACTTACATTGAATACCTGACAGCAGTGGTCTGCAAACATCAGGTACAAGACTTTGGTCCTTCATACCAATATAAGATCCAATAGCAGTAGGTTACACCCTTCAATCCAGAACCTGACAGTCATCATCATCCACAACTCCTCCATTCAGAGCGTCGTTTAAAATCTGATTCCTACTTTTTCTCAATTCATTGTCAATGAAATTCCGTCTTCCTTCCCGTGCTCGCAGTTGTGCAACTTTATCGGCGGGTGGCCGGTCCACTATGCCCTTCGTAAAAGTGTATATTACCGTTGTGAAGTCGTACTCAATGAATGCTAAGTTCACTGTCGGTCCGGTCTCAACAGTACACAGATTTTCTTGTATTTTGTTGATGAAATCTACACTGATCTCGTCATATGTTGGAATAGGCACGTATATGTTAAGCTTCTCGTTCTTCTTCGGCCGTGCGACGATGTAAAGAGTATCTATATCTTTGTTGTAACAATACTCGGTGTCGTACATCAACTTATCGTCTACTAAGTGTATGTACAGATTGAATGCGAGTGATACTTTTAGGTCAGAATTACAACCTAAAGCTTTCATGTCGTTTTTAATTTTCATTTCGATATCCATTTTCAGGTTTAGTTTATTTTTGATGAAACAATTTTATAACCTCACACAGGCTTACATACAGGCTGCTTTGGAAACAAACTGTCATGTCAGATCATTGTCAGATTGTCAATTTGTCAATGTCAAGTAACGTTTTGTTTTATCTTGAATAAAACATTTTGTTATCATCTAATATTTCGTTAGTGATAGTGGCGCCACCCTCAACACTGGAGGATATCTACAAACTTATATAATACTAGCTTTCGCCCGCGGCTTCGCTCGCGTTAAATTCGGTATAACACACCAAGCAGACCTGCAGTTTTTGCTCTTGCGCCTGATTGATTTGTAATAGCAACGCTAAGTTTTCCCTTTTCTTCCCTCGTTCTCCCTCATATCCCACTTTTTTTTAATAAAAATTAGCCTATGTCCGTCTCCTAGTTCCCAACTATCTCTGTACCAAAATTCATCAAAATCGGTTTAGCCATTAAAGCGTGAAGAGGTAACAAACAAACAAACAAACTCACTTATATTATAATACTAGCTTTCGCCCGCGGCTTCGCTCGCGTTAAATTCGGTATAACACACCAAGCAGACCTGCAGTTTTTGCTCTTGCGCCTGATTGATTTGTAATAGCAACGCAAAGTTTTCCCTTTTCTTCCCTCGTTCTCCCTCATATCCCACTTTTTTTAAATAAAAATTAGCCTATGTCCGTCTCCTGGTTCCCAACTATCTCTGTACCAAAATTCATCAAAATCGGTTTAGCCATTAAAGCGTGAAGAGGTAACAAACAAACAAACAAACAAACTCACTTTCGCTTTTATAATATTAGTAAGGATTAGTAAGGATTATCAATCATCTTTTTAAGGTTCCTTTGCTGAATGGCAAAAACTGAACCCTTATAGATTCGACCTGTCTGTCTGTATATCACAGCCATTTTACTCCGCAATCATTAGTACCACAAAGTTGTAATTAGGATTTTATAAACTTCTATACAAAAATGGGATGGCCCTCCAAACTCATCTCTTCATCAAACATCTCCATCTCCTCCATTCTCATCATACTCAAAGTTGAAAAAAATATATCAACGTAGGTATTGTAACTGTGTGTCTATAAAGGTCTTAAAACGATATTTATCGAGGTTTCTACAACACTTTTTTTAAAATTAATGTTTTTTAATGTTTATAATTAATATATTTATTTGTTTCTAAGGTCGTAAAAAATGTGTCCCCTCCCCTCTTAATTCTAAACTAAGAGCATGAAAATTCTGCTTTGTAGTACGGTTTGGATAAGATTTGATATTTAGTTTCTGAGATATGGAACTGTTTCATCTTGATTACCTATACTGTTTGGTGCTACGAGAAGTTGTGTGTAAATAATGTACTAGTAAATAATGATGAGTAATTAATATTATAAAGTTGTAAGAATGGAGTAATTTATCTATATTATTTTAATGGTGATCAGTTAAAAATTCAGTGAGTTGTATTGAATGTACCTCGGACTGGTCTCACGCTTCATCCGCGCTTAAGCGCGTATTTATGAGTACCTATCTAAGATCCTTAGAAACCGGGCAATGCATGTGTGAATGAGGAATTGGATTGAAGGAATAAAATAACGAGGTATTGGTAATACTTTTATTTAGTTTCTAATACAGTTACAATTTCAGTGGTTATTTAACAGATAGCGCTTATACAATATCTATCAAATAAGCAAGATTGTTATTATTTGGGTGGGATAGAATACAAGTAATGTCTTTAATCTTCCCATGATTTAGAAAATGTAAAAAGGTAATTTTCTCCAAGCTTTTGAAGAAACTTAAAAAAGTAGTTATTTAAACTAATAAAATAAATAGTAATTAACAAAAAAAGTCTTAAAAACAATGGTTACAAAATGTTCAGTCATATTTACATTTATTAGTAGGTATATAGATAAAAAAAGTATTAAAACACTCTTACAATTAATAATTAATTACTACGTAAAAATATATTTCGTAGTGAGAACTCTTAAAGCATGTGGCCACAGACCTTAAAAGTAATAAAAAGTTAAGCCTAATTCATTAAAATTTAAAAAAAAATACTTAGGTGGAACCAAGTAAAGAGCCTCTCAAAATACTATTTACAAGATTTCACCGCACCAAATACCTAATCCGCGAAAATATTAATAAATATTTCATAAAAGATTATAAAATGTTGCTGACCCACTTAACTTGAACTTAGTTCGTCGAGTCATTTTATTGTCCTTTCACAAATTCACTACTTTGAACACAAGTCATTTAGCACCATGATTTCAGATCACTTGAGACTTATAGAATATCTTTGCTAGTTTTGATGCACTTTCCTCTAAAGCAAATTTCAGTTTCATGTGACACTTCTGTGGACATTGATGTGCTGACTACATTAGCTGGGTTCATAAATGAAGAAACAGACGAACTCTCTACTTTCACTACTGATATTTCCGTAACAGCAGCTGAATACTCTGTTTGGTTTTGTTCTGTACTATTTAACTTTTTGATGTCAGTAAAGGCAGTAATAGCCTCCGTGTTTTCATCGCTTATTGATGCGGCTGTTATTTCATCAGGAATGAAAGCACTCTCTGTCGTAACTATTTTAGGTTTAAGTGACTCTGTAGCACTTTGGATTTCGGCTTGAGTGGTATTTGCTTTGTTTTCGCTATCAACTTGTTTATTGTTGTCTTCTAAGTCTGACGACGTACCAAACAAGTAGTCCATTAAGCTGAATCCAGCATCGGGTCTGTTGACTGTCACAGGCTTACTAGTTGTCGTGGGTTCTGTTGTAGTAGTAAAAAATATGTCGTCAATAGTTGGGTCAGGCGAGCCTGTTCCTAAATCAAAATCTCCCGGACTTAAAGCTGTATCAGTTTGTGTTTCCTTTTCTACATAAACAGTTGTCTGCTTACTTTCTTCAGTAATAAGAGTTTCATCTGTTTCTGCAGTTTTGTTGGTCAGTTTGGGTATGTCTACAGCAGGTATCACGTCAATGTTAGCCTCTTCGTCACTTGAAAATAGGTCTTTGATAAAACTATAGCTTGGTTTGTAGGTTGTAACTTTAGGTTTCTCAATTCTTTCGGTTTTGTCGTGAACGTTTTTAGATTGCTTTACAGGTTGTCCAAGACGGTTGACGGTATGGGTGTAGTACTGCGATTCAGCGAACTCAATGGATTCGGTGGACGCAGGGCGCACTTTGACTTTTTTCCAAAATCCACGACGGCGGCCCTTACGATCTTGGTCATCCTGAAATGAGAAATAATACTAAGTTAGTCAAAATATTTCACGACTAGCATTTCTTGACAATGTTGCAATGATTTGATTTTTTTAATTAGATCTTAGTAAACTAACCTCGTTTATAAGAGAAGACTCTTCGGCCGTAGTTTGTTCAGTCGTGATTTCTTCTGTTGGCGTAGTCGATTTCTGAACGTAGCTGTCTCCAGAAGATATAATTCTCTCCGGCGGAATTTCACCAATCTCACCACCTTTGTGCTTCATGACATTCTTGGTGTATTCGTCCTGGTCTTGCTCTTCTAAACTCTTCATAACTTCTTCCAACATACTTTCGAAGGTGGACATGGTATCAGTCGAGTCGCTCCTCGTCACTTTGCTCTGTTCTACCAAAGCTTCTAAAGTTGGAGGGATTTCTGGAATTTTCTTATTAGCTCTGGTATTACTTGCTGGCGTCACAGTGAGTAGAATATCTTCAAACTCATTTCTCGCAGTAATGATGTCTAAGTCACTGTCATTATCTGATCTACGTTCAGTTGTTGCAATTTTCTGTTCATCTACTATGTCGTTAGGATTGTACGGTTTAAAAGAGTCACTTGATATTTTGGGTGACCATTGATCTGAGTCGGGCTCAGTATATTTCGGCCTGTTGATAGAAAAGTTAGAATCTTGATCTTCAATTTCTTCACTTTCTGGTTTTTTGTTGTATCTTTCAGACAATCTAGGCCTGTGACTGTATCTGGTATGGAGCTGGCTTCTAGTGGTCGAAGTCGGTGCTTCAGTTTGTACATCTGGCTTGTCTGTGGGTTTCTCAGTAGGTCTTCGTCCTCTGAATCTGTTCTTCACTTCATAAATTCGTTTAGTGCTGGATGACTCGGTCGATGTGGTCGTGTAGGAGTATGATGGTCTCCTACGTCGGAATTGTCCACGCTTAGTGACACTGTCAGTTGTTGGTGGTGATGCCGCAGAAGGTTCTGTGGTTGGTTCTGGTTTGTAGACAGGGTGTCTAATTTCTTGCACTTCAGGCCTAGCATGTACTTGTTTTGTCTTTAAGTCAGCTTCGATTTCATCTATCCTCATGGTTGTTCGTCTTCTGTCGAAGGCCGGTCTGTAAGTAACTGGTTGAGCAGGTCGCCTCCTTTCTTTGATTCTGGGTGATTCTGTTGAAGCTTGATGATATTGTCTGATGACTCCGGGGCGTACACGTACTCGGTTGTATGATGGTGTAGTTTGTACAACGTTTTCTTCTTCTTCGTTCTCCAGTTGTTCTTGGCTTAGCAGTGGTTCTTCTTTTTTAGCATCTTCGGTTTCAGGAGCTGTAGCGGCTTCTTCATCTTGCTTGACAGTAGCGTATTCATTGCTGATTGAAAAACTTACACTTTGTTCTGTAGCAGGACTCGAAGGAGTTTCAGTAGCGTATGAGCTAATTTCTGCATATTCTAGATTTGATATCGGAGTTGTTTGCTTGACATATATATCTTCCTCTTTCTCAGGACTCGTCTCTTCATAAGCAGATGATTCTACTGGTGCAATACTACTTCTAGACTGATAAAAGTAGTCTTGGCGGGTAGACGGTAAATTCGGGACGTAAGAGGTTTCTGCCGGCAAAGTACTTTGTGCAGTAAATGTTGGCAAAGCGGATTCTTCTTTTGACTCATTATTCGAGAAATGGTGGGTTATAGACGCTTTTTCGTTAGTGTAAGCATTTTCTGTATCGTTTTCAGTAATAGGTTCTTCAACTCTTTCCGAAGTTTCCTTAGGAGTAGGTTCAGTCATAGCCTCAATATCTACAGTACTCATACGCTCCATCAAAGTTACTGGATAGTTCTGGTGCAGTATATCTCGCTGGTAGGCAAGATCTTCTTCCTTGTTGTTGTGAGTCTTTACTCTTCTATCATAAATGTCTTCGTTCTCTGAGGGTTTATAATGAATGCGCCCTCTTATCCTTTGCCTTATAGGTTTAGTTGTGCTTTCGCTAGAGTCTAAAGGTTTTCTGCTTGGTTTATCAGTAGTAATTTTGTTAGGTTCATATCGAGGTCTGGATGGAAGAGGTTTTCTTTCTCTCAAAGGCCGCCTTGTAACCACAACTTTGGCTGTAGATTCGTAAGATTCAGATCGCGGTGTGGTGGTGTATCGAGGACGACCTCTGTTTCTTTGTGGGGATCTGCGAGTTGTAGTCGTCGTTGTTGTTGTAGATGAAGAAGTAGGATTAATTTCGGTGTCTAAGTTCGTTTGATAAGCATTGTACTCTTCACTGTATTTGGGCGGTGTATCAATTTCCGACACCGTCGGCAGATTGTTTGGATCAGTTGGATGATCCGGTGGAACGTCTTGATCTACAGTGGACTGAGTCTCAACGTTTTGATTATATTCTGTCTTGTATGTGTTTACTTGAGTATGGATGTCTGTGTTGTAGTTGTTGCTAGCTGGGGTATTAATTTCTGTATTATAATTGTTTCTCTCTGGAGCAACATCGGTATTGTAATTATTACGTATTGGGTCAGTGACATCTTGGTTATAATTATTTCTTACAGGTGTGGACACTTCTTGGTTATAATTGTTAGTTGGGTAATTTTTATCATTGTCAACAGGAGCACTTGACTGAGTCTGTTGTGAAGTTAACTCAGTTTTAGCAAAATAGTCAGTCGGATTAAAGACAGGGTATTTTAAATTTGGGTCAGAATCGTAATGTATTTCAGGAGTATAGCTTTGGAGGTAGCTCGGTGATGATTGCTGGTGATATTTTGGTTTTTGGGTAATTATTTGTTCTGGTTGTGGTTCAGTACTCAACGTGCTGGCTGGAGTTGGTGATGATGGTGGCGATGGCGTTGCGGACGGCGACGGTGATGGCGATGAGTGGCCCACTGCACCAGGGTTAGCGTAAGGTTGTTTTACGTCATCGAAATAGTTGTGGTAGTCTAACGGAGTGCTAAAGTGGAACGCTTGGTTGATTGAGTACGGGTTGTGCGTCTCGAGTAATTGACTCGGGTAAGTAGAAGGCGGTTTTGTCGTGGTCGTTGTGGTCGTAGTCGTCCGTAGTGTAGTTGTATGATCAGGTTTCCTCTGGAAGTTATTGTACTGGTTATTTAGCTCTGAAGACTTGAAATTGTACTCTTGTGAGTTGTATTGAGGACTAATGTTGCTAATGAAGTATGAACCTGTTTTAGGAGGGGTAATTTCGCTATCAGGCTGTTTAGGTGGTCTGATAGATGACACAGTCTGCGGCTCAAACGAGTAGTAATTCGACTGGTATTCAGGCACGGGGCTTGGTTTAGGTGCAGCAGTACTATAGTAGCTGAATGTTGGCTTTTGCGTAACAGGTTTTTCAGTTTTATACGACGGTTGGGTTACCGCGTAGTAGTTTTGGTTATATAACTGTTGAGGACCCTGTGGTTGAGATGAGTCTCGGATTTGAGAATTAATAACGACTGATCCAACATGAGGAGATGGAAAGGGGATTTTTGCAAATCCGTTTGGAGTGTTATAACTTAAAGGTGCTACAAAGAATGGTAACTGTTTCAATTTCTTGTCGCTATTCTCTATGTTCGATAAGTAAGGCAGCTCGAATTTCACAAAGTTTTCGGGGGGTGCTAATGTAGACGGACCGATGAAAACTTTAGGTGCGTTTAAAGGATTGACTGAATCCAATACAGCGATCGTATCGGCATTCTTCAAAGAAGATAGTACGTCTCCAACTTTAACTTGACTGTTTTTGCTAACTTCTTTAGTCATGAAAATGGCTAGCGGTGGTTGGTGCGGCTTCAACTTCTTCGGTTTCGGAGTCGTTGGAGGATGCGTCGGGAAAGGAGTCGGAATCGTCGAGTATTTTGGCACTTGGTCCAGATCTTTTAATTGTGTGTTGAACTCTGAAAAGTAGTTGTGTCCAGATGTAGGTTCAAGCGGTTTAGAACCTGGCCTCTGGTAGTCGCTAATAAATGTTTGTTTCAGGGGGTTGGGTCTTGAGTTTCCCTGAGAATACAATTCCTTATTTACCATCTGAGAAGTCGTCAATGGACTTCTGAAATTGAACTGTCCTCTATTTAGCGACTCTAACGGAACGTATAACAGCTGAACTTCTTCCCTTTCGTGTTTGGAGTTCGGTGACAAAGGTTCTGGTCTAACTGGCTTATCAACAGTATCGAACTTGATCTTCTGTAGTGATTGTGGTTTCTTCATACCATCAAAACCGAAGTCGCTGCTCACGTTTTCAGCTCGGTACCCATCAACCAGTTTTGGTTCTAATTTAGATTTCTGCGAGTGACTCAGGAAAGGTTTGGCTTGAGAAGGACCTGGTAAAGCCTGATTAAAGCTAACTGGGTTAAGTATCCCTTGTAGTCTGGGTTTTTGTGGCTGGATGCTATCGAAACCAAACGGAGGAGCTACGAATCCTTGACTTAGAGGAAAGTTAGGTTGTGATAGACCGAATCGAAAGCCTTGTCCAAATCCTTGGTCTGACAAATAATTCTGCGGCGCAGACGGCACGGATTGCAGGTACAGCTGTCTATTTGCGGGTGCGTTGTAATAATTCCTCGATGGGAAGGAATCTTGCCCAAATCCTGTTGGTCTTGTGAGTCCTGGGAAAGGTTCCGTCAGTATTCTAGGTTCTGCGACAGCTTGTCTCTTAATTGGTGGTAGTGGTTCAGGTTCTCTTTCGACGGGGGCAGACAGCGGCACCCAGTCGCTGATGTCGGACGTGTACGTGCTGATCTGACGAGACCATCGCGACTGATCTTTCTTCGCTGACGACGTCACGGCCAGGAGTGTCACAAGGTAGGCCAGGCGGTGCACGGTGCGGTGCGCCATCTGGAAAAAAAATATGTACTGTTAGTATTTGTACGGCCACATGTTTCAAAAGGATAGAATTTTAATAATTTGAAATACGTTCGTAATGATGAGGAATCCATATTTTATTTAGTTACTATTTTCTATGAACAACAATTTATTCTACTCAGACCACATATTATCAATTTCTATAATTGACTAAATAACATTCTTATTTTTTTCCGTTCTACGACTGAAAGACGGACAGTTATACTTAAGTCCATCCGAAGGCAATTTGTGCAGGTCAAAACGGTTATAGCGTCTGGGACTTTTTGTGCGAACAAAACATTACAGACTTCTTGATTAGTATTGTGTAATGTTATGAGAAAAACTCTCGACAAACAAACACTAAGCACTAGTCATTTGATGGTATCTTTTGACACAATTTACTTGAAGTGAGACCGCAATCTTGTTTAGACATAACCATGTTTTGAACATTCAAGTGGATTAAGTTTATGAATGGATTCTTTTGGTTACACGAAAATAGGTACTCATGTTTTGTCATACTTTTCGGACCCGATCTTTTATAAAACTTCCATTCTTTGTGTAACCTACTTAGGAAATGTCTTTTAAAAATACTTTTTTCGAGTTCACTTTTGCTATATAAAGAGATCGCCGAAGATTTTATAAAAAAGATCGCCCAACCTGTCTCGCTTTTCAAGAAAAGCCAGTGCAGGTGGCGTTGACGCTTAAAGTCTTTTAAGTACAGAATTGAGTAAACGAACTCAGTACATTGACTACACGTCTTTGGAAAACTATTTGTCAAACGTCCTCTGATAGACAGTTACAACAGCCACTTTACGCACAATTGCCACAGCGCATTAGAATTCAACCAAAACATCGTCCAGCGCGATTTACTAATGGCGTCCGACTAATAAAGAGCTAAGGTTAGTCTGTGGCTTGAATATTAGGTCATTTAGCTGGCCATAGGCACGTAAGGTTAGGCCACAAGCAGTACCTCCGTGCCCCATACAAGCAGTACGTGTGAATCTTCACGAGGTTTGCGTAATGTGATCTATGTTACATATGCCATGGCGTGCACTGTCTCGTAATAGTGATGCAACAATAGCCCTTACTTTTATCTGATCCGCATTTATAACTCATAATGATTTTTAAAATGATTTCGTGTTGCAGCATTTTACGCACGGTACGATGAATTTTAAAATTGCGAGTAGAACTATTCTTCTCTCTGACATTGTCATAACACTGACATTGTCTTCTAGGAACTGACTTAAAAAAATACGCAGTGCGTTAGAAGCACCTCGATAAGGCAAAGGCCAGACAGTGATGTTCAAAGCATATAATTGGACTAGAGAGCAAATATTTTTTTGAATTTTTAACAAGCAGAAATCCGAGTTATCGACTGACTATTGTGATTGCAAGATGTTGGACTTGAACATTAACAGTTTAGGACTTGCGTCAGTCTACAGTGTAATGTTACCTACATTCATTCATGCCAATCTAGGTGTTGGCATTAATAGTTTGCGGTAATTAAAAACTAAATGCAACACATCAGTGGGAAGCCTTGAAAGTTACCTTTGTGTAACGGCTATGATCACTGATAACGCCAATGTAGTAACGTGCGTTATACTTTATGTAATGTTATGTGTCAAGAAATGCCTAATTACAGCAGTTATGTTGCAGTTTTATATTATTTGATACAGAAATCCCATAAAATGTGTAATTATTTGTGCAATAATTATGCAAAATTTGATATTAACGTCCCCATTCCATTTTAATATTATTGATAATGGCGTGATTTATTTATTAAACTTGTAATTTTGTCAGTTCGACTGGACAATTCTTAGACTAAATGAAATGGAAGTAAAAGCTACAGGTTATCCATTTATAGTTTCCTACAGAAATCTAATTAAGAAGTTCTACACAAGGTTTTGAGTATTTCAATAGAACAAATTGCCTCGAAAGAGAAAACATTAGACATCAGATTGACAAGGAAGATATATTGCTTGAAGAGATTACTCGAATACTGAGAAAACGTCTATAAACCTATTTAATGATTTCTTGCATTACTCGCTTTGATAGAAATTAAACGAATTCGTAAAACATACGCAATAACGTACAACGCCTTAGTTTCTATATAATTTCACAACGCAATGTATCAAACTAATATCTTTAGTATAAAGTGAAAAACTCACTTGATTACTAGTATGGTGCAGGGCAAAAGTGGTAGCGAGTTGAAATTATGATCTCTTCACCTCAGAAAAAGAGTGGCTCTGAAATACTTACAGGGTATAAACAAACCTTTGATGAAGCTTTCAGCCATGCATTTTGTACATCATACTGAGTTACTCTAGTCAAAAAATATTGTTGGGAAAAGACTTTCAATATACTTCCTCGAAAACTGGCTGTTTGTGTATGTGAGTATTGTATAACGGGCTGGTGTCCGCAACTCCACGTCTGAGGCGCGTATTTTGCGTATGGGACGTGTATGTGAGTATAAAATAAATGTTTGTAAAAGCACCCACGACACAGGAAAACTTCCTAGTGTGAAACAATGTTTTTTTTTTAAATAAAAGAAAAACGGGCTCTCATGCACTACGATAAGGTTTAACATGCAATGTATTTCAGACGTGTGCTTTTTTCTCATTTATCGCAACATGGGCTTTAATTTTTTCTGTTTCATCACGGATAACAATAAACAACTGCTGAAATCCCTTTTTAAGGCCTTCATATTTATTTAAAAAAATAAAATTATGTTTGTTATTTTCCTTCAGTGTGACAAGATAAAGCACGGGGAAAAACCAAATTAAATCATAGTTTCATATTGATTAATGACAAAAGTACTTTTTGATCTGTTATTTAATATCTCCGAAGTGTATTGAAAAACGTCGTTTATTGACGTGAGTATTTGTCACTGCTGTTCTCGACTCTATAACGCTCTCGCCTGGCGGCTCCTGCGTTAAATCCTCCTCGGCTTCAAGGACAAAGTTTCCTCACTTGAACCAAAATGTAAAACTCAATGGAAAGCAATTGGATTATGCCTCATTATTAAACGGTCAAGTTTCTCCGCTAAGATTATGCTTATTTTAATGAATTAATAATGTGAAGGAAGCATAGCCACCTGCGCCTTGACTACTACGCAGAGACCTATCCTCGCCTGTGCTGCGACGCCACACCGCCGCCGCGCGCCGCTGACGCGACGTCGCCTCGACTTACCAGTGACTAGTGAGCGACGCGCCTTAGATTATGATAATCTGCTCGATACCGCTCGACTCATTCGCCCGCTACAAGCGTGTAACTTGCACCACGTCCCGCAGGTAATTGAACGTGTCGTATTGTAGCTAATGTACTTTCATCGTCTCGATGCTAATTGGTACCTGCATTATGTTATACGTGTGTACTAGAAAGTGCGTGCGTCCGTCTGTATGTCCGTTTTCCTAAAACAACAACGATTTTGACCAAGTACTCGTAGATAGTTAGTATGGTGAAAGTTTTTGGCACTTTTGTGAAGGGTTTGTGAATAGTTTGACCGTGAAATGATAGGTAATCAAACAGACAGATACAGTAGTGGTTTGGAATCATGCGTTTCAAATAGATCTATGAGAAATCAATTAAACGATGTAAGCATTATCACACGCACATCTCTTCATATCACGCAATGTGGAAGTTAACGAACAGATAAATCCATGTGAAATATTGGGTAGCTCTGACAAGTCACGTGATACTTGAGGCTCATCAAGTAAAATTACGCTTGTAATCCCTGATCAGTTAGCCAAAGGTGTACCTAAATAGTACATCCACATTTCGAAAGTAATAGGGGCGAACTCATTCCCATCAACTGGGTACAAATACAAACTCTGTGGCAGGTGGCTGTTGCTGTAAGATTCCTGTTGAAAATATCCCATAACACCTTGCCGGACCTGGAAATCGAACTAGCTGCTGCATAACACCATCGAGGTAGTAAAGTAGGTAATCCACACAATAAAGAATTATGCCCCAAGCAATACGGAAATGATAATAATTGGATCGTAATTCAAGCATCGATCGTTATAATAAATCTATGATGAAAAGGAAGCCCTCGATGAAAATGTCAATAGTATTTTATGAAGCAAGTGCATGCGATGCTTGACAGAATTATTAGCTGGTTACAGAGTTGCATATTGCATGATATGAACATATAATGTTTTGAAATTAAAGTACACATAGAGGGGCAGTAGCACGGATTAGTATTATATTATGCACTGGACATAATAAAGAAACATTTTACATAGGAAACTATAATCCAGGTCATCTCATCCAGGTCATCAGGTGTGTGAAAGATGATATGACTAGACAGGGAATGGCTTATGAGATGATGATAATAGAGAAGTATTGAAGCTGAAGACATGCTGCACCAACTCCATATAATTGGGACAGACCCCTGTTCAGACCCCTGTTCCGATTATATGGAGTCGGTGAAACATGATTACCACAAGGGTAAACTTGTTTACTTTATCAATAGTCAATTTGAGATACGATTCCACGATATTCACTGACCGGCCTAAATCAAATTAAATCCAATCCAAATCGTTTATTTGTGTTTTCCCTAATCCATCTTACCTCCTCTTCACCGACTTCTCTTGCACAAATTAGGAAACAATTTAGCTTAGCAGGTTGGCAGCATTGGCAGTTTGTGGCCAACAGCCAGCCCGCATCGATCACATGACAAACATTGTCACCAAGATCGGCCTACCATTAATATATTGGTTGTCAGTGAAAGTCGGCGGTTTCTCATAATCACCGTTTCACCGCAACATCGGAGAGGAAAAGCTAAGTTTTAAAGTATTACTTGCAAAACCAATATTATACGGTAAGTTAAATAATAGTAGTGCATTATTAGTTGCCGTAATAATACGAAGGAATATACTATGTCAAATAGTTAAACCAAGAGAGCTAGATAAACATGGTACGGACTGCGCGCATTATAATAATGTTTGGAAATCGTTCGTGTGTGCATATCACTAAAGACTTTTTTTTTATTTTATGCCATTAATGCACAAATATTTCCTCAAAACCTGAATATCTATGAGATTGTCTCCAAAGCTGGCGTCACATTTTTAGTGAAGCAAAATTCAACGCTTGCTCTAACTTTAGTCACAGATCTGCCAAACAAGCGTTTCAATTACAACTCTCTCGGTACTCTAGAGGTGCCCTTGTGAAGATAAAGAGGTGCGAGAAATTTTAGGCATTTTCAGTATCTACATTTCTAACATACCTACCGAATCCCTCAGCTACTTGTATGTTGACATTGTTGACTAAGTAGTACCTATCTAGTGCCTACACCTGCAAGGATTTCTCTTCAGGAAATACAGGCGAGTCATGACAGCCTGGCATTGGCTGACTATGGAGAGCCCACGTGCACCCCGCACGTATTGCAGCCACGTCGCACGGAATGCATTGACTTCCCATTTGTCAACAGTTCGTTCACTCGAGCCTAGCTGGCGTGCAATCGAAGTTGCGTTGTGCCATTATCTATGCGTTTTCTTGTGCGCCGCGAAGCATCCGTTCGGTACATATGAGGCCCGCGAGACGTGGACAGAGAAGTTTTGTTTCGTACATGGACGGTTTCCTATAGTATTCGAGGATTCCCTCAATACCACAAAGACAAATAGGTGTCTACATTTGTTTGACCAACTCAATATGAAAATTGTCGCTAGCACTTGTTCGCTTGAATGAGACACCAATATTTTAGTGAAAGATTGTCAAACTAGTTATAAACTCATTCTTACTGTACCTATTTATTTCCTAAAAATCGTGTCATTGATTGTACAAGAGACGGGAGCTGATGAATCACGCATAGATTTGTGCAAGTGTTACCGTCACGAGAGCCGCCAGTCACGACACTGATCACTGGTCGCTTCGCAAACAAACATGTTAGATTGCAGGGTGCTGTGGTATTCGCGATGAAGCCAGCGGTTATCGGCAATTATACTGGAGACTAATTGATTCAATAACTGGGTATCATTGGTACCTTTGTTGATAGATTCGAAGTCGTTTTGAAATAAAAATTAGTCCATTTGCATAATATTTAAACATAGAATAGGAATTAAGCATAGCATAATATTCAGTCTACAATGCTTCCCTTAGTTCCATTATGAGAGAAAATGGGCTGAGATGGTAAATGTCGCATGTGTGCGATTTTTTGGTTCTAAGACAAACCGGTTTCCGCACTATGTATTCCTTTACCATTTTACAGCAATCGTGATTAAATATATCACACAACGTAATGTGCCTAGCTGGGTGCGAACCTACAACAAGTAAATAGGGGCCGATACCACTGTGCCACCGCTTCTTATAACTAATAACAATTAATAAATATATATAAATTAATAAAACACGACCGCATAATATACTGGTCTACGAATGTGTACTTATTATGCGAGAGCTAATTATCTCGCATAATAAGTACACATTCGTAGACCAGTATATTATCCGGTCGTGTTTTATTAATTTACAAGTCAGTACTGATTATAATCTAAATTTTCTTCCTACAAAAAACAGAATAAACAAGCAATAACACACGTACAGTGCGAGCCACGTAAATGACATGCGCGGTTGCATATCTCGGGCATTTGGTTGCGTCGCGTGGAACGGAACGAGTATCGTCGTTTACCCACTTCTGTGCGTTCGGTTTTACGTAATTGAATACTAAGTCACCATTATATTTATTATTCAATGCCTTTTGCGTAAATTGTGTCGTTATGCCATTATTTGTGTACCTATGTGTGTTTAATTGCCATTGCAAGACAATTTACGTGCAAGTGTTGTGCTTATGATATTTTTATTATTGTCTGTGTCGACATCGATTATTGGTCGCAGCGAATTATGTTTGGTCTTCCTGATTTTGCAAATACTGTTGGTTGCAAAAATATTGAGTTAATTTTGGTTGATATTATAGCCCTGAGTGTAGTGCAACGTAATTGGGAATAAACACAGGAAATAAAGCAGCCTGCTTGCTTTAGTTTCTATAACAAGAACACCAATTATAATTGTGTCGCTCCCCTTCTCTTGCAGAATATTTCCCACCATAAATATGATAATTATTTGCAAGAAATTTTCCACGAATATTGCACTATCGGCCATCACGTCGGATTACTCCTCTGACCTATATTACGCCACCTGTGTTCAATTCACGGCTCACAATAGCAATCAATCCACTGTAGACGAACAGAACTCTCTTTGTTTGGCATAATTTGCCTCAGTGAAAGTGACTTGTTAGTTTTAGACTGTTGTTCTTTTTTTAGCCGGCACTGTAATTTTATTTGTCAGTGGAGAACGGTAGATGCATGGTTTAAATTACTTTATATAGACTTATGTAATGGTATTTATATAGCTATCTGCTATATGATTGTTAGTCTCATTGTTGTTGAAATTTTTAATCATGACCGATGAAAGTACTTACTTCAAATACAAAATAATGCAGTTTTCCTTGTATTGACACAGTTCAGTTAGTTAATATGGGTGTCTTACAAGGATACCAGCCGATAAAATAGAATCAAATATTTTTCTAAACAAAAACCCTGTTAAAATACATCAAACACACAGTAGCCAGCAAGAGACAACAAGATAGTTCGTGTTACGATGCAGACACTGGATCTCGTACTTCCTATAGACATGTTACTGGAGGCTATGGTAAACAAAGTACGCGACAAATGACGATCAATGAACGATTGTATGCCATTGAATGGTCAAGTGAATCATTGATGATTGAGGAACCCTGAACGAGAGGTAAAAAGAATGATACGATATAGTCCGTAAGACTTCCATAAGACCGTATTGCTTGAAATACTGGGTACATTTCTAATTAAAATGAAAAATATATTAAATGAAGCAGTCATATATTTACGAGTAGTTTGATTAGGAAGGTTATAGAAGTAGTCTATACTTTATCTCAAAGATCTATTCATGATTAATCATGATCATTGATAATTGTTACACTTTACGCCTTGATGCTCTTGCACACACCTCTGATATAATGATTACTTTAGCGGTATTTTGTAATCACAGCTGCTTCCATGTGCTTCATGATTATAAAATGACCTGGTCTACATCACTCATGCCCTGATACCGACGTTTAACGTAATTATGGAAATCAACCAGTCAAGATTTGGAACACGCAATGATGAACGAAAGATTTATAAAGAAAATTAAGCAAGTTAAATAAATGTTGAAATATCATTTTGAAGATTTCTAATCGGTTTAATTTCATGTCAATAAATCAAAACTTACGCCATTAACACACGTGTTAAATCTCATAAATTGAATCGATCATTAAGACGCAAGAGTACAAATATAGAGCGTGTTAGCCAATATTTCAGGACATTATTCGTTATTAAATAGTAAATACCCACGGCATCGTAGTATCGGTATCAACACAAATGTCATCTGGCCGAGTACATAAATCAAATGGAGAATGTTTCAAGTATCTGTTAAGTACAAGGACTTTGCTAATCGTTTGAATCTTAATCTGTAGACTGGTATCAATTACCTAGCATATAATCGGCTAAGTGGCTTAGCAAAAGACTACTGGGTCAAAATTAAGGTGGAACAGATGTGGTTCCTTATAAAGCTTTGAAATTTTTATAAACTTTTGACTACATCATTCCTAACAAGTAGCTGTGGCCTTTAAGGTTATGGCATACAGTTCTGTAAATGCAGTACCTATAATATTATTACCGCTATTGAAATCGTGGCTCTACAATCTAAATAGAAACTGGGGCACAGCAACAGGTCCAGTTGATAGCTCACGTTTGTGCCCCGCGTGAAACTTAGTAGCAGCAGGCTCGCAGGTACATTTGCATCGCGACAACCAGTACTAAAATTAAACTGACACTACTCATAACATTCCTGTCGTTGTATGTCGTTCTTGTTCACTTCCATGTGTATGCTGTGGTTTTGGTTCGAACTGCTCTGTAACTTTACTTTAATGTTGATCAGGTTATATCATAAATGGACAGTTAATTTTATTGATCTGCAAACCAGAATATGGAACCTCAACACAGGATATAAAAAAATTAAATTAAAAATTTAAAAACACCCCCGACCCAAAAAAAGTACGCAATTATTATGACAAAAGGTTAAAAATGCTAAACCCTATAAAAAGCAAAAAAAAAACTTTTAACACTACGTAAGTACCAACTAAAGCATGTCAGACTATCTACTCGGGACTTTGTGCCACCTTTATGTCGGAGGCATAACCGCTAATTTTGAACTGCAAATGGTTATCTTGGCCTGCTGTTGACCGTACGTATGAAATTTTTGATTAAATTTTGTCGTGTCGGGGGGACCGCTCTAATTTATTAGCCTAACGTTAGAAGCTCACATTAAGAAGTCCTCAATCCCATTGTCATTTTTCATACAAATTTTTTGAGTCGATTAAGATTGGGGGTTAAAATTATTGTTTATCATTTATTTAGATAGAGTATAAAGTTTTTTTTGAATTCGTTACTTACATTAACATCTTCGTTGTAATTTAAATATTATTTTGTTTACTTATCTTCTTCTTTCTTTACAAGTAAATCTTGTGAGTCATACTATTCGTCTGTTTTAATTTTTTGTCCAGTGTTGTTGTATCATTTGGTGTAGTTGTGTACATATTTAGTTTTAAAATACGAATTTTGTGATTGATCATTTGATTTAGGTAAGTATTTTTGAAGGTAAAAAGCGGTCCCCCAACATGACAAAATTTAATCAAAAATTTCATACGTACGGTCAACAGCAGGCCAAGATAACCATTTGCAGTTCAAAATTAGCGGTTATGCCTCCGACATAAAGGTGGCACAAAGTCCCGAGTAGATAGTCTGACATGCTTTAGTTGGTACTTACGTAGTGTTAAAAGTTTTTTTTTTGCTTTTTATAGGGTTTAGCATTTTTAATCTTTTGTCATAATAATTGCGTACTTTTTTTGGGTCGGGGGTGTTTTTCAATTTTTAATTTAATTTTTATTTTATGCTTTTTAAAGGAGCTCCTTAATTTTTCATTCTTACATTTAATTTCTTTTATGTTTCTTGCCATTTAAGGGTAATTTTGTGTTTTATTTTTAAATTTTGGTCATTCTAGATTTTCAGCAAAGATATAAATCGGTTTATCCGTTTCATTCCGGCATTCCAGGGTTTCATCCGCCACATCCCATTTCCAGCATCAGGTCCTCATCAATTAGAAATATGAAGAGAACTAGTCAAGACAAATTCAACGAGCCCAAACTCGATGGGTTTACTAAAAGGCAGTCCAGGTTTACATTTCCTACCTTCGAGCCCTATCACCAGACCAGCTCAGAGGTTCCAGATTTCCAGCACCAGGTCCTCGTCAATTAGAAACATAAAGAGAACTAGTTAAGACAAATTCAACGAGCTCAAACTCGATGGGTTTACTAAAAGGCAGTCCAGGGTTACGTCTCCTATCTTCGAGCCCTAACAGCAGACCAGCTCAGTGGTTCCAGAAGACATCAATGTTTCAAATGTCAGATCCTACATATGCTCGCAAGTAAACTGAGCGTGGAACATTCCTATCACACCTAACAAACGACCTGATGACCTTGAAGACCTGAACCGATTTCCACCAAACATAGCTAAGAACACTCTCGACTGATATACCTTTCAAACAAAAAAAAACGCATTCAAATCGGTTCATCCGTTTGGCAGCTACGATGCCACAGACAGACACATACACATTTACACACACACACAGACACGTCAAACTTATAACACCCCGTCGTTTTAGCGTCGGGGGTTAAAAATGAGACATATCACAAACATTTGAAAACTATTCTAGAGATAATTCAAACTTTCGAATGTCTAGTCTACGGACCATGAGAGATAACACATAATTTTATAAGTAGAACGGTTTCTTAGAGCAATTTTCCTACTCAGGTGCATAAGACGAAGCAATGAAATCACTTCAGATATGAGCACTACGGTCTATTTTTAAAGTAGGTACCGTCGTCTATTTCCATTGATGTAATAAGTGGTGAAAATCGAATAAAATTTTTAGATATTAGCTGGATAAGCCAGCAAAAGTAGAAATGCTTAATCTGAATGCTTATGATTCGATAAGTTTCTGTTTGGTAGCTCAAAGGATCACTAACACTAATAATAAACGATTATCGTGGTAGTAACTAAATAAGTAAATTTACAGCTTTTGCCTCTAACAAAAAACGTAAGTTAACGAGACGCATTTAGTTTAATTCTAACCAATTGCACGGTCACTGCACTTGCGGTTTTTCTGCTCACTGAACACATACGTCCATAATTGGATTATTAGTTAATTGCTTATACAATCGGTCAGTGTAATTGATGAACGGGTTTCAGGATTGTGTAATTTGTATCATCAATTTGTAGCTTACATAGTTGTTAAAGCGAATAGATGGAAATTGTGGCTATATAATAATAATAATAAGCCTTTTTATTCGGAAAAACAAATACAGTTACTACTAATACTATTACAATAAATTAAACAATTATTTTAAACAATTAAAACTTTTCGCATATTTGGTGCTTCTTTATTTTTTGTAAATCCGTTTGCCAGTTGGCAAAGGCCTCCTCCAACCTACTCCATTCCGACCTCTCTCGAGCTACTCTACTCCATGTTTTTCCAGCAACCTGTCTGATATCATCATCCCATATTTTTTGTTGTCTTCCTCTTTTTCTTTTACCTTCCCTTGGGTACCATTGTGTTATTATCTTGTTCCATTTGTCCTTTCCTCTGATCATGTGTCCCGCCCACTTCCATTGTAGCCTTTTTATTTTTAAAGTAACGTCCTGTATCTTGGTCTTTTTCCTCACGTTGATGTTCCTTACTCTATCTCTCCTCCTTATTCCCAGCATGCTCCTCTCCATTGCTCGTTGGCAAATGGCAATTTTGTTTATTATATTTTTTGTTATTGCCCATGTTTGGTTTCCATAGATTAGAATTGGTGGTATTTAACGTCTGCGACGTTAAATAATTTGCTCTTTATTGCTATGTCAAGGTTTTTGTCTTTCATTACTTCCCTTAGGCTCCAATATATTTTCCAACTATTTGATATCCTTCTATTGATTTCTTTAGTTACGTTGTCTTTAGGTGATATCAGCTGTCCTAGGTATATTTACTCTTCAACATAGGTAATCTGTGCCTCGCCTACTTTAATGCTGCTTTTATTGCCATTGGTCATTACTTTGATTTTTTCGGGATTTAATTTAAGTCCCTACTTTTCCGCTCTCAGATGCTAGTTCGTTTAACATTATATTAAGGTCTCCTGGCGTTTTTGCAAATAACACAATATCATCGGCAAACCTTATGTGTGTTATAGTACGGCCATCGATGTTTAAACCCAGATTTTTCCATTCAAAGCTCTAAAGATCGTTTCTAAAATGGCAATGGAAATTGTGACTATGTAATATTATATTTCCGCCGGCTTTAGCTGAAACTGCTTTAATATGAAGTTGGGTTAATCTTGGTAAGTTTAAAGGTAGACTGTCAAGCATTGAGAACCGGAGGGATCTGCTACATTAAATGAGATAATGGGAACCTAATTTGGAAATTCGACAAAGTATTTTTTTATGTTACTTTTCATCCTTTGATCAATGCTATGGTAACCTTACATACTCACCTAGATACACATTTCACAATCAAGGAAATCTTAAGAAAACACTCATACTTCTATACACTAAGTTCTATAACATTACTTGCCAATTATCCTACTTACTCTCCCAATTTTCACTTTGCTACAAAAATCATTAATCAGTCTAGTCAATTGATTTTGATTTCTACGTCTGATCAAAAAGCTATTGAATCCTAGACTCTACGATTCACAAGTTAAGATACAATTTAAGCAACAGTGTAGTTGTTTGAACTATCTCGTTGGTTTAGCGAAGCGTAGTGATTCTTCCGAGGAAGTAGAGCGTTGTACATATGTATGTGAACATCTTCTATTATTTGCTGTTTTCTTGTGTTTTGGCATCATAATGTTTATGTGCATACTTTCAACACTAATTTTGGGACATAAAGCTGTCGTCCAGTCAAACGACAAAAAATATTATAAAATAATATTTATTTGTATTTTTTTTATTAAGTCTGATCACGAAAGTATAATATTTTTCGAACGTAGGTAAATGGAAACTTGATGGATATGTTCTAAAACAAAGTAGATTATGTTTCAAGGGGTAAAACGGATTTCGAAGTGAAAGTTTCTAAGAAATGAGCTTATCGCGAAAACTGTTTCTTTAAGCTATATCTCAAACAGCAAAGCAAATAATAAGGATTCTTAAATAGGAAAATGACTTTATATAACAAATCGAAGAGAATTTGTCTCTGACTAAATCTAAATGAAAGTCTTGTATAACCAAGGAAGAAATTAGGACCACATCCATAAAACACGCAAATAAACGCAATGCGACCACTTTTAACGTCGCTTATGACAAATTTAAATTTAACGACGAGAAAAACGAATACAAGCGTAATTGCTATGACGATAAGGATCATAATGAATCTGTGATTACCTTAGTTTCCATAGACACGGGCCATACGTGGCATGCGGCAAGTTTCACAAAAAATAAGTGAAATGACAGGAAGAGTGGCCGGTCCAGTTGGAACTGGACGAAACTAGTTGCAACTGGTTTTGACTGGCCCGAACCGGTTTCTATATAAAGCGTAACTAATGCACCGACTCATGGTTTGTGAGTGTGCACATGCACTAAGTAGTTAACGTTTGGAAAAGTGTTAAAAAGGTAAATGTATAAACAAGATTTGAAGAACTGCAGGTTATCAGGGTACTATGATAAGTGAGCCCCAAAGAAGACATTGTCTATTCTGTTTCTGCGATTTGCTTGCCACGCACTTTTGTTCCTGTAGATATACTTAAACAAAGACAACCCTAGATTCTTTCATTCATCCCAAAATTCCCAGCGTTAATTTTTTTTTTTATTTGCATATTATATTGAAGAGATCTTTAAAATATGAACAAGTAGTGATAATCATAGTGATTGCGCATATCTTACCGCTGAGATGCGGCACACGGCAAGTTTTCTAGCGGAAACGAGAGTAGATAGCTTCGACTAAATACAAGAACACCGGTGTTACTTTACTTGGACGCCCACTTTCCTTGTCCGTTGCTTTCTCAGGAAACATACGATATTAAACGGGAGCTTACGCTTAATTTACTTTCGTATAAAGATGGCTTGGGCGGAATTTCTGTGAATGGTAGGTGTTTTCCATTCATAAATATTTGCCGGGATATCTTCAGAGTTAAATGGTTGCACAATGCACACTGGTGTCCCCGTCATTTAACTTAATGTTGTCCAACGTTAAACGTAGCTAGTTGAAATATTCGACTGTCAAGTCGTGTTGCTATGATTAAAAGCATTTCAAGAGTCTTCAAAAATAGGTTCGCCACCAGCACGTCACCACTAGGCACTTGGTACTTGGCTTAGTTGCTTGGCTCGTGGCACTGGCCAAGTAATCTTACATCGCGCAAGCAGTGCTATTCATCAGTTACGACACTGGATCCAGGACCAGCTCGTACCTGAAAGATGTTTGCATGTTGAGACTTTTCTGAACTAATTGATTTGAAGAGGGAACTGCTTAGTGTAAAGTTTCATACCTCAATAATCGGTTTTCACTAGTATCCCAGTTTGGAAAGTTAAGTAGATGCTAAGTAAATATTGCTGGCTTCCTTCTGTTCGCAGTGCTGGCTGACATTTAGCTAAATTGCATGGTTTCTGGTTGCATCGGGTTCCGCAGTGCTCCGTGCTGCTTCCTAGTGTTCGTAATCGTATCTAATATATTACCTTTATAGTTGTTTAGTAGTTTATAGTCTGAGTTTGAGTAAGTCGCGGACGTAATGTTCAGTCGTATACAATAGGTACCTACTGTGGGTATTCCAGTTATTTGTTTGAAGTCCGTACACGCCTTCCGCTTAAGGTTTCCTGTTTTGCACCTCGGTTATTATTGGAGTTATAACAATGTTTTTGACAATATTATGATGTAAGAAATTAGGAATAAGTACTGGTTTTTCTGCAAGCTATATCATTATTTTTCTGCCCTATGATCAAATAATTTGAAGTCATGTGTGATCTACAACTTCATCAGCCGAGCATCCATCGATTCTTTGTGTCTTCCTCAATTATCAGTCTTACTCTTTAATCACAACAAAGCGTCGTCTCATTATAATAGATCAAGTTCACACGTCAACGACCCGCGCTTCGAGCAAGGTCAAAAGGTGGTCATTTCTCTTGACGTAGTGATGTGCTTGCTGCCTGCATAAGATGCAGTTACGTAAGACTACAAGTAAACGGGTTCGTAACGTAATTGTTAGTAAGCAGTGCATCGAGCAAACGCATTATCATGAATTAAATTTTATAGAACCTGTTATTATCATACAGCAGTTGAGATGACTGAATTCAATTAAGAAGGCACTTTTCTATCTTAGAACGTGAATAAGACTGAAACATAACTTGCTCACTAAAGAAATCTTACTCATCCTAAAATTAAATGCAATATTTCGCACTATGTACCAACGTTGATCGATGTTGGTAAGTTTGTAAGTAGGCTTTTAATCTCAGCCCTAGTCTGGATGCAGCTGAATACTAATATTGCAATTAAATGCTATGTCACTAATTAAAGACCTCTCGTCATGGATTCTAATTAGACACAGACGGCCTCTTTGATTTGCAAGGGATAACAATCACCTGACACTGGCTGACACACTTTTAAATGTCAAAATCACCATAAAATTGCGACAATTATGTTGTGTTATTTTATTAATCCTCGCATCGTCACTCACGCACACAAATACACGTGACGAGTGCAGACAGGCGGATGTCAACACACACATACATCATGCGGCAGGCCGTTCGACGAGTTTCGGCGAAAGTGAAAACGGCCGAGGTTCGGACAACATAAATAAAAAGTGAATTTTATTCACTTATGTTTATCACCAACAACGTTGGTAAAATATTATGCGTTCTTTGAATGTTTATATGGCTGTTAGGTTGCGGAATAACTTGTTGGATTAGGTGTTTGACATTATTTTTTTTGCTTATGTAAGATTTTTTTTTTTGTGAATACCGCTGCGTTTTCTTTTATGTTTTCATATATGTGTCATGTAACGCGTAGTCAGAGTGAAATTAAAATTATCTCGTGTTCATGTTAATAGCGTGTTCATACTTTCTTACAGAATATTAAGATGTTTATCATATTATGGTAATAAAACTACGCAGGTTTACGCCGTGAAAAATTCTTGAATGTGAAATTTTTCAAGTAGTACTTGCATGAATTCCCAAAAGTCGACTATCCATATCGGGAGGGTCTCTTCACCATTAATCACCGGAGAAAGTTATTGAGAAAACAATCTCATGGACATTTTTCATACGGCTGTTGTCTTCTTATGAAATCTCGAAAAATATTTTGCACAGTCGAGTCTGACATAAGCCTTTCCTTGTAGACATGTAACAATTTCATATTAAATTTTATCTCTTAGTCTAGTGCATCTAGCACTAGACGTTCTTGAGATTAATTATAACGATTTAATAAATTGCGCAAACAATTTTGCAATACCTACACATATTCGTGTCACAAATCTACACTGTGTCAATAAAAAAATATGATTATTTTTGTTTTTATACATTCGTATCTCGGCTTATTTGCCGGATTTTAGGATAGGACGGGCCGGAGCCAAGTACTACCCCGTAAAAGTAGTAATAGGATGAGATGCTGATAGTGTATGTGTTGTGACTGGAAGTTGTGTGTGAGAGGTGGTGACTACAGATTCATTTTTATTTTGCAAAAATATCTGTTAATCCTGCATGTACCTATTCAAGATTGCAGCTTTCTGAAGGCTTTGGTATGTGTATGGTGGTAAGTCAAGTGTTTTCAAATACTGATGGTATTATTATTACTTTTAGTAAAACATCGTGAATTACTTTTCAGGATTTGCATAAAAAGTAAGGTCAATTGAAAGCTTGAAATGTTAAGCTTCTGCGTAACGCAATGGGAACATATTCGCAGATCCATCAATCAGCCGCCACAGTAAGACAAAACCAGTTAGGAAATCTAATTAGCAGCTGTAACACACAATGAAGCACAAAAACAATTGGTAGTTGGCACACAAACGGAGGCCTTGCAGTGAACAGTTACTTGCAAAGGTTAACAAGTGTACTAAGTAGAGCGATCAATAAATAATTGTACCGCCCTTTAGCACGAGTAACGCGATTTTATATTTGATAAGGCATAATCGTCAAGCCATACTTACCTTACGTATTTCATACTTGTAGCTTCAATAAAAATGATTTGTGGCAAGGGAAAAAATACAATTGTCAAGTGACAACATGCGTACAGATAAAATGAATCAAGGGTTTCGTAACCAACGGTTCGGTTTCTATTAATTAAACTATTTATAAATAATAGAAGGCAGATTTGATTTGTCGAAAAAATTTTGGGTGTGTGGCTCTTATAAATCACTTACGTAATGCAAATTCCTTGTAGATACGAAGCTCCAAAGCGCTTTAAACCAACAGTTGCAAAATACAAGTGAAAGTAAATAAATAAACAACTTAAATATCAAAAGGTCTTCATTTCAAGAACTTCATTCACAAAAGCACAACGAATCTATGTAAATCAGATAGAAAGTGACGTTTATTAATTTATCGGATTCCATAACAATAGCTGTGGCTTTAATATTTGCCACCATAGCAAGATGGATGTCAAAGAAAGTCGTCGATAATACTCCGTAGTTGCTGGGAAGCCACCGTGACTACAATATTGTTGACATGGTTTGCTTCGCCAACCACCATACCGTGAACAAGTAAATTGTGCGATTGGATAAATTAGATTATTATTTCGTAGACTTGTCGTTTTTAAATTAGTTTGGTAGATTTTTGAGTGAGTTTTTACTTTCTAGTAATAATTTGATTGCATTAAATTCGAGTTTCAGTAGTTTATTGTTACGTAATCGGGGAAAAGTTGATATTTAGGAATAATGTTAGTATTGTATTCGTTAGGTAACATGATAAACATTAAAATAATTAAACTAACTGCATATTGCACATTTAATTTTAATACTCATGTGTTTGTGGTCATGTTGATTACAATCAGTTTGATGATATAACGCAAAGATTCGCTCATTAATGTATGCGATACAGCGTTATAACATTTTTTAACACCCTTGCTCGTAAAGCTGATGTAATTCCACCGGTTTTAAATATGTAAAGAGGGTCATAAAAAACGCGTGTGTTATCAAAGCAAATAGTTAAGTTATAGTCTATACAAATTCCATAACAGTATTATTTGCCATTTCAAATTTGGAACTGATCGCCTCCGCACGACTGACCAGCTAGTGAGCAGCGCGCTGTTGCTATTCAAATTTCGAACTAATCGCCATTTTAAAGCAACCACGAAAGCAACAGTGTGCATTCACAGATTGAGTTTATTTAAAATAAAAAAAAAAAACAGTTTATTCGGTAATTTAAAAACTTGGCTGCATGCTCTAGTGAAGTCTAGTGTCTTTGCCAACATGTTCACGCAGCCACGGCAGAAAATAATCCTCGCGCCATTTTTCTCAAATTTTCTTTTCTTTGTACTTGTATTGTGAAATGTTTTTTTTCTGTTTCCTCGCAAAAGTGTTAAAAAACGTCGTACGATATACGTGCGTATTGGTTATAACATGCTCGGCTCGATTACGCCCTCGCCTTCGGCTCGGGCTGAAATTCCGCCTCGCATGTTATAACCATCATAACGCACTAATATCGTAATGTACTATTAAAATACGATGATTGATTAATGTATGGCTGTTTATGAGTCGTTATTTTGTTTTATTTTATATTTAGACGTGAGGAGCTCTTGGCTAAATAGTGGTCGCCGAACGGTAGATCTTTAGGTTAAGCCGCGCTTGCCTAGGTTGATCTGTGGATAGGTGACCAACCGCTAATTACCGAGTTTCCTCCGTGCCTTGGAAAACACGTTAAGCTATCGTTCCCGGCTGTCATTTGTAGATCTTTGACAGTCGTTACAGGTAGGTAATCAGTGTCCCGAAAGTCTGACAATCAGTCTTACCAAAGGGTTATCGTATTGCCCAGTACTAATTGGGTTGTGGAGTTCAGATAGGCAGCCGTGCCATGTAAAATACTGGAATTCAGCTGCATCCGGTAAGGCTGGCTGCCGACTAAAACATTGTTGGGAAAGGATAGGCAGATGATTTGTATTTAACCACTCTGCACGACAGGATTTTGACATAATGACACATCAGCTGAATCGGTGGGGTGACGCGAATTGTCATGAAATTCAGGATTTTTCATCAATTTACAGCATTCAATTTTGTTATTAAAAATAAATCACAGCGGCTGTTTCATACGATAAGTTTGAGGTTTATATTTCCAAAAACCTCATAAGGTCGATAAAACGGCGTCAATCTATTGCAAAATGTGTGTATAATACATATTACAACACCTTTCCAAAAATTAGGTACTTTAAAAACGCTGGAAATAATGTACATACACAAGATAACCATTTGATAATATAATCGGAAATCTAAAATAAAAACAGTGACATTCCATCTGCATTCTTATTTTTGCCATTTTACATATAAATTAATAAAAAAACACGATACAAATCTCACCAAAAAATACTAAAAAATGTGTTGCAATATGACATTTCTTAGTGCTGACCGTAAAACTAAGTTTCATCATTACGATTAAAAAGTTGCATTCAACCTAATCGATAATCGTAATAGAGTAAACTTTAAAAAAAAGTTTTGGGACCATTGAGGAATTTACCTATGGAGGTGGCATAAAATTCTACTATAGATTTATAGTTGTACAAATATCTATGATATCGATTATAAAAGAAAGACATTTTGTCACGTGCTTTTTTATTTTGCTATAGGTAATTATTTTGTTATGCGCCCAGATTTGAGGTACATTTGCTGTCAAACGGTTTCCCGGTAAAAGATTTTGGCTGTTTTCTTGAATGACGATAAATGAAAATGGCGGCCAATTTTGTAGGTCATGCTAATTCTGTAGGTAGCCAGTCAGGCAGCCCAGCCGGCACAACCATACCGTACCGCACCTAGAAAGCCATGCCTCCGCAGTAGTGCCTTGTAGACATACAGGGACTCCGTACACAAGTACACATCGTGGCTCTAAAATATTGACACTTAAAAGTATTGGTTGGATAAAAAAAATAGAAAGGTTTAAGGAGACCTTTGCGTAGCAGTAAGCGGTTCAGCCTATTAAAAATAGACCGGCCAAATGCGAGTCGGACTCACGCACCAAGGGTTCCGTACAAACTAAAGACATAAACGGTCATATCTTTTCTCTACGTAGACTTGGAGGGTTGTTTTTCTTCAAGCTACCACAGCTTCAAGGGACCACAGATTTGATATTTGGGTTCTGTTATTTATTATGAGGTTCGGAACCCTAAAAAGTATTTTTAAATAGTGTATGTCTCTTTTTTGGAATTTAAGGACTTCTTTAGGAATTTAAAGGAGGCCTTCTCATAAACTTCTCAAGAACTTCTTTAGGAATTTAAAGGAGGCCTCCTTTAAATTCCGCCATTTATATCGGTCTTGCGCCACTTGGATGGGAAATCATCAAATATCCACTCCTGTTAAACTTTTAACAAAAAGTCGTTGTCGTCTCGCGGCGCCCGACCCCTGTAGCGTCTCACGCGGTGGCTGGCTTGATTTGAGGTTCTCTCCTTCAAACATCACCATCTCCTCCGGGACAAAGCGGTGCTCCGCTCAAAAGAGCAGACTGCCTGTGTGCTCCAACGTGTCCTCCGAGCGATAGTCACATTGGTGACACCTGGGTGTTTCTTCCCGCCCGATGATGATGTGCAGGAAGGAACGTCCCGAAACTTTCGTGCTCGGTGAGGATCTGCGTCAGGTGGTAGGTGAGGATGCCGTGGCGCCTCACTTCCCCCGCTCTGGGCGGAGCGGGGGGGAGTGTCAGACCCGCAACCCCGGTAGGGTCCTGCCAGGATTACGGGTTGTTCGAAAGAGATACCGCAGCCCCGAGTAAAAGAAGGAACATTGATCGGTGGACATTAGTCAGTAAAAGCCTGACACTCCCCCCCGCTTCGCCTAGAGCGGGGGAAGTTATTTGATGATTTCCCACCCCAAAAAAAAACCCCGGTACACGACCGGGGTTTTTTTTCCATCTCAATTGTGGTCTCCCCCTAGGCCACTTTTACCCCAAGGCTTCCACTCCAAGAACACTTTGGCCTACGAGCCATGTTTTAGGAAAGAATGAAAACGCTTTCCAAATAACTAATCCAACCATACTACAAACAATTTTGTCGAACAAATATAATTTATCTTGGCTGATTTTTTTTTACTGTGCCTACCAAAATCATAATAAGAGCGTTCTATATTCAACCTTATTTATTTCTATTTGCAATTCACATTCAAATAGTAGGTACAAAACAAAACCAAATTATTAATAAAATAGCAAATAAACATTTTAATATAAATTCGAACAGCGAGCGCATTCCTTATTTGATTTTTTATCTGAAAATAAAATTGGCGCGAATTTAGCCATAGATCAGATTCTACTGTTTGTTGTTGAGTCGGTTTTAGTGGCGTAAAAAATATTATTATCAATATTTATAGTATTTTACACGTATTACAAAATTATTCTTATTTTCATCTATCAATTTCTGATATTCCTTAATTTAATTAATCGAGTTGATTGATTTACAAGAAAATAATCGATTGAAATAATCGCATTTACACATCACAAAATAAAAAAAAAAAGAAATGGACTTTCGAAAATGACGAAAGTGAATTTAGTAGTGGTTATGAATATTACGTGTTAATGGTCCTATTATTGCAAATTACGATAAGATCTGGGCATGTTCATGTTATTTATAATATTTGCAATGATATTTGCCTCATTTGTTATAGAATCTATTCGCGTCCGTGTGATATAATGTGGAATGAAAAATGTAAACAAGCACGATTGGCGCGAAACTTCGACTTTAGATTTCAAAATGTATCATTACCACTGCTAATTTAAGTTCAATTACGAATGATTTCTGCACGTAATAAAAGGACACGTTAATCAGGCCCAACAATGTGGAGCTTATATGTCCGAAAACCATTTTTTTTATGATTTTTAGCGTCGACCTACACTGCCATCAAAATGGCTATGATCGTAATTTACGCACATGGATTTTATAAAGGTTAATTAAGAAACTTGCTCAATAATTAAAGAACTTCTAACGACGTTTACATATGAGATTTTTATTCTACTATCTTAATGAATGCACACCCATATTATTTTTTAACCAGAAAATAAAATATTTACAAAAATAATGAGGAGGTCGTATGACTTAAATGTTCGACCCCTTTTGGGGCCAGTACCGAGCCAGCGGAGGTTTGAATGTCGAGCCCCCGAAGGGGTCCGTACCGAACTATACGGTTAAGTAATCGTAAAAATGTAAAACATAAATGGTTATGTATGTACTTATCGTGAAAATCCCGATTTCATATTATGGATTTATTATGGATACCAATAGTAATTTTATAATTTTAGCTTAATTAATTTGCAAAATAGCAGATGACAAGTTTACGCTAAATTAGTGGAAAGTATTCGCCATTGGCAATGAAAGTGAGGTCGATGACCCCTGGTCTGTCGCAGATTGTTGGTTTCTTTTCGCGGAACAAATAATCGAATAATATTATCATTAATCAGTATTTAAATAACTTGGGACACAAATAAAACTATGGAATTGTATTATTATGTGTCAAAGAATCTAATAATATAATTTACACGCTTGTAATACTAGAAGGGTTGGACAGAGGTGGACTTTAAAGTACACCAACATGTCGTCTAATTTATTCAAGTTCCATGTATCAGGGTGCGAGCCTATTGCCATCAACCGAACCGAAACGAACAAATCTAGACTCCACGGATGCTACTAAAAAAAATCTGATAGGAAACCCTAAAAGTGTCTGACCTAGCAGCCTTAACCCCAACGACGCAATAAAGACCCTATCTACTCTGCAAGTCTGCCCTGCCTTATATGGATTCTAAGCTTTTAGTTAATTCCTGTCTCAATAATTAAAAGTGACATAAACTAGGCGTAAACTATAGTTACGGTGAACTTGAAGAACATAATAAATATCATCGTTATGTCATACATAATTAGTTTCTACGTAATAAAGGTGATGCATGTCGAATGCAGACAATCTCAGTATCTAAGTAAAATGTCAAGACTAACTTATGTCATACTTAGGCGTTTCTTACAAACTTGTGTTATAATGTCGCAATCGTAATGAATTATGATGATGACCGATCGAGTATGCGTGAGATGTAGTTCAATATGCTGCCACATGAGACATTGATCTTGGTGCTTTGTTTGTGGCAGTGGTTAAGCGAGTGGCTGTTGCGCTGTGTGTCATGGATTCGATCCCATCATGGAGCAAATAATTGTATGAACTTCCCAGTCTGGGCGTATTACATGTTTGTAATTGCCTGACATATACAATCAATACCTACTGCAGGCTAATCGGGAATTTTTGATGCTAATCTGCTAAATAAAAGCAGAAAAAGTCGCGCAAAGTTCATAGCTGATTTTAGATTAATCAGCAAAAAGTTCAATCACCTTGAATTACATAAAAGTATTCTTTCTTTGTGTAAACAAAAACACAACCTTGACTCTAAAATGCTGTTTATATTTTCTCACGACACGCCGCGACCGAAACAATGCGGAATCACTCATTCTATGAACTTTGACAGCTCTTTCTTTATTCCCGCCATTTCAGTGCGAACTGATTGAATTACATTGCTGTTAATCTAATGGAAAACGATGAAAGTGACGCCTAATCTATTTACCTCCTAACTTTGCCCGCGGTTACGTCCGCGTCGAGGGTATAAATTATCCCACGATGTATTACAAGATTTCATAACAAATACAGACAGGTTTAGATTTACTGAAAAACTATGATGTTGGTGTTATAACTTTATAATTAGTAATTCTGTCTAAATTAATCTCATTCCAAAGGACAACACTAATTTCTTGTTAGAAAAATAAGTGCATAAACTTACCTAGTGAATTTATTCAATTTCGTATGTACATTTTGCACTAACACTAAACTGTGAATACTGTGATTTATAGGTTTAATTTTATTACGCATTTTATTCATTAGGTACAATAATAAAATTTTAAACATCAAAAAGAAATCAAATTCTACATTCGCATTTTCTTTGTCTGACACCATAATGTCATGCAAAGGCAAACATCTATTCAGCCTAGTTTCGCAAAAAGGTTGTGTACGTATTACAATCCTGGCTTCATAGTGAGAATATTCATGTGTCTGTATCAACATAAACGTGGTGTTTAAGGATAATACTGGTTAATTTATGTAAACTTTCTCCTGTCGGACAAAGTAGTTAGCAAACACCAGCTCCCTTTAATTCTTTCAGGTCGATGCTCCGGTCGGACATGAGACATGGCCGATAGGGCTGGTTCGAACATCAACTTCAAATCTATGGGGAATCAGAATAACTGTTGTTGCTCAGTTATTGCAAGACGTTTTAGAATGATCGAAGATAGATAAGAAAAGTTGTTTTTTTATTATTTAAAAGCCTAGTAATAACACTATCATACTAATGATATAAAGTTTGTATGTGTGTGTACCTATGTTTGTTACTCCTTCACGCTCAAACGGTCTAACGGATTTGGATCAAATTTGGTACACGGATACCTGGATTAACACCGAGCATAGGCTTCTTTTTATCCCGGTCTTCGCTGGCAAAGCCGGAGGACGCAGCTACTATATACGTCATTGTATCTACACATCAATATTTTTGATAGAGATATTGATCTCAACAGAGACAACCCTACTACTGACCGCCGACTGACCGGTGAAAGCTTTTGACCGAGCGTCCACTATCTATGGCAAATATTTTTAAATACTATTATTGAATTATGATAGTGAAAGTTGTTTGGACGCTCATAGGCTTACTTAGTTGAGTAATAAGGTCTATTTGGTAATCTGAACCGATGATACTCGATATATTTCATTTCTTGTTAGTTTGTTTGCAGTTCCTGCTTCGCAGTCCTTCATTGCGTTGTTCGTTCTGAATGGAAGGTTACGTGGAATACTAAAATACCGTGTAAGTATTGCAACCTCGTTTCAGGTGCATAATATTATGTACACCGGCAGATACTGGCCATTTACCTCAAAAAAAAAAATGATGCCATAAAATATTTATTTTTAATTTTTCTTGTTATTTTTGTTTTATAGCATCCGTCGTGAGTTTTTCATGGAAATCAGTCAGTATTCACGGATGACATTAGTGTAACCTTATTGTATTGATAATTTCATCTAAATACATACGTTGTCCTTACAACTGAGAAACAGAACACGTTATTTCATGTATGACTCCAGCGATGTCGAACAATCAATTAAAATAATAGCTTATATTGCATTGTGTTACTATCAAAGCTCATTTAATCTGTGAATATTTATAACATGTCATGTTAAATCTGTATTTTTGTGAGATTAAGTTATTTATTATTATTTATATATTATTATAACATATCGAGAAATAATCGTTAATGTACCTACATAGTTTTTCGGTTTATTACAAACTTCCGATGGCACGTAAATATTTCATTTTATTTAATGATTTGTCGTGTATTACCTATGTATTATGACCTTTTTTGTTGCGCCCTAGCTTTTGGAATGTTTTTGGACGTTTTCGTGTAAGTTTCTGGATTTTCTAGTTAATTTTTAACAAACTTTATTTGACAAAGGCTTAGGCTACCTACAGAAAGCACACAAATTAAGTATATTATTTAGTATTTTCAGAAGGAAATGCTTTTCATAATAATTTATGTGAAGATAGGTACAATCCTTAATATTGAGTGACAAGATGCATTTTGTAAAATGTACAATTTACCATATTTTCATTGCAACCTCTTTACAATGTTTATTCCGATTTTAACACGACACTGGCCATTTGTTGGCAAAAACTCTGGGATGCCTTTAAACATTTTTCCCTTTTTTTTTCTTTTTGAATTATATAGTTATACAATAGTTTTCGATGAATACAAGCCAGTAACGTAAATAATTGAGTGTAGCCTTTTTGTAGTAGGTACTTGACTTTCTTGGTAAAAAAAACATATAATACTAGCTGTACCGCATGCGTTGCAATGCAATTTTTTTACGTAGGTACTGCTATCTTCTTGAGTGTTTAACTACCCTACTTTTTTCATAAGACATAAACCAACACAACAACAAAAAAGAATTTGCGAATTTGGTCCAGCAGTTCACGCGTTATGCCGTGAGGAAGGGATATGACAAATAACTGAATATTTTATGTGTAACTGTAGTACTATTAGAGCAATGTGTCATGGTAACATAGCTAAGTCAGAATTATTAGATGACTCACAAGGCTTTAAGCTATAATTTGTCGCATTCGCATTATTTGATTAAGTTGTCTTTAACATCTGGTAAATGAGTAACCAACACAGAATTTTATCGAAAGAGACAAAATATGAAATATTGGGGTGTCCATGTCCCCCTGAAGGGCAGCTGCTTAAAAAAAGGTCTATTACTAAAGTTAAGCCGTCTATCCTTCCGTCACTCACTTTTGCCTTTCTAGGGTTCCGTACCTCAAAAGAAAAAAAACGAAACCCTTATTGGATCACTTTCGTGTCCGTCTGTCTGTCCGTCCAGACCCCTTTATCTCAGGAACGCATAAATCATATACTCAAGTCAGTGGTCCCTTTGAGTTGTGGAAAAACGCAGTCAAATTATATGGCCGTTTATGTTGCAAGTTTGTATGGAACCTTCGGTGTGCAAGTCCGACTCGCACTTGCCCGGTTTTTTAAGGGTTCCAAACCTTAAAAGGAAAAGAACGGTACCCTTATAGAATCACTTTTTCCAGCTCTATATAATATGTCCATTTATGTCGGAAGTTTGTTCGGAACCCTCGGTGCGGGACACGTTTTTAGGGTTCCGTAGTCAACTAGGAACCCTTATAGTTTCGCCATGTCTGTCTGTCCGTCCGTCCGTCCGTCCGTACTCGCTTAATCTCTGTGACCGTTAGCACTAGAAAGCTGAAATTTGGTACCAATATGTATATCAATCACGCCGACAAAGTGGTAAAATAAAAATTGAAAAAAAATGTTTTATTAGGGTAGCCACCCTATATGTAAAGTGGAAAGTGTTTTTTTTTTAAATTTCAACCCTAACGTGTGATATATTGTTGGAAAGGTATTTAAAAATGAATAGGGGTTTACTAAAATAATTTTTTAATAATGTCTATAATTTCGGAATTAATCGCTCCAAAAGTAAAAAACAATGTGTCCCCCCCCCTCTAACTTTTGAACCATAAGTTTAGAAAATATGAAAAAAATCTGAAAAGTAGAACTTTATAAGGACTAGAAAGTCCTTTTGAACTTGATTGACACAACAGTTTTTGTACAAAAAAGACAAAAAGTTGTACAAAATAATTTCCTCCTCCACCTTTAAACTCATAAGTGGGAACACTTATTGTGACGGACGGGAAACTACGGAACCCTATACTGAGCGTGGCCCGACACGCTCTTGGCCGGTTTTTTTTTTAAATAATCACGCGATCAATATTTGTTTAAACGAATCATTAAATCTGAGACAAACATACAGCAATAGAAATATTTGTAATTTTCTAGCAATGTTTGAAGCACAATCCATAGAACAAAGCAACAGAAATCATGATTTATTATAAAGAGTGTAAAATTAAACACAGTTTCCCCCATTAGAAATCTAGGATGGCTTAGCATCCGGCATGCGTATTTTCACTGCATGAATAGTACATTACTCTTTGGACAAGCGTTGGGGAGATGAGTTTTAGTACTCAAGCATCGTTGTATGTTGGCGATCTATCGTTTTTTGAAAACTAGGTTACTCAACTCTCAACTCACTTTTACATGTTCTATTTAATTTAACTTCACACATCCACAACCTTACACAATTGTGCCATTTGTATTCAACCACATTATATAAAGTTAGTCACTTAGTTTAAAGTCTATGGACGCTATAGTATCTAAATAGTATTACTTATAACGAAGTTAGAAAAGCCGACATTAAGTGAAACCTTTTGGCTCACGATGCGACAATTAACCATTTGCCAAGCAATTACTTATACGACGGAAACATTACTGTATGGTAACAAGAGTTGCAATAGCAAATGTAGGTATGACAAAATGGCGGAGTTAAATGTAAAATTATGTCAAGACTTTCATTGAAATTTTGTGGCTTAAGTAAGTATCTCATGACTTGCTCTTGCAGTACTATTATTTATTCTGTGTTCATACGTACACTACACGTACAAAAGCATCAGACAATCGAGTTGACGATCAATGAAGCTAGCCGTGCTCCTAATATGGGATCCTATGTCAAATCAATAACTCTATAATACGTATATCGATGAAGATTTTACCGACACAATTATACGATTTATTATACATAGTTTCACCATTTCGTATTAGAGAATAAAATTATTTATGATCATGTTTCCTATTGCAAATTTATTGACATTAAGTACCTACTTTTTAGATAAAAGGCGTGAGAGTCATTACAGGAGAAAATCGTAGTTAAACTATTATTTTAATAACTTTGGCATAGGTACTCAATCATTTTGTAATCTGCCAGACTTTTTATTTTTGCGGATGGGAAATCATCAAATAACTTCCCCCCGCTTCAGTGTCAGTTTTTTACTGATTAAAACACACCAATGTTCCTTCTTTGGCCCTTAATTTTCCGGGGCCGCGGTATCTCTTTAGAACAAACCACAAATACGGCAGGCGGTGGCCCTGGCAGGCCCCTCTACAATCAGCCAGACTTTGTGGCAAAATTGAACGATTCTTTTTTAGGGTTCCGTAGTCAACTAGGAACCCTTATAGTTTCGCCATGTCTGTCTGTCCGTCCGTCCGTCCGTCCTCGCTTAATCTCTGTGACCGTTAGCACTAGATAGCTGAAATTTGGTACCAATATGTATATCAATCACGCCGACAAAGTGGTAAAATAAAAATTGGAAAAAAATGATTTATTAGGGTAGCCACCCTATATGTAAAGTGGGAAGTGATTTTTTTTTTAATTTCAACCCTAACGTGTGATATATTGTTGGAAAGGTATTTAAAAATGAATAGGGGTTTACTAAAATCATTTTTTGATAATGTCAATAATTTCGGAAATAATCGCTCCAAAAGTAAAAAACAATGTGTCCCCCCCCCTCTAACTTTTGAACCATAAGTTTAGAAAATATGAAAAAAATCTGAAAAGTAGAACTTTATAAGGACTTTCTATGAAAATTATTTTGAACTTGATTGACACAACAGTTTTTGTACAAAAAAGACAAAAAGTTGTATTTTGTACAACTTTTTGTCTTTTTTGTACAAAAACTGTTGGAGTGCCTGCCGCGGAGCGTGCAACATTGCACGCTCCTCCACCTTTAAACTCATAAGTGGGAACACTTATTGTGACGGACGGGAAACTACGGAACCCTACACTGAGCGTGGCCCGACACGCTCTTGGCCGGTTTTTTTAAATTACGATTATCTGTAACTCTGATCCCCAAGATACAGACTCTAGAGTCAAAGTCAAAGGTTTTTATTTGTTAAACATAGGTGTAAAAGGTGTAAATATAAAGTAGGTATCTCCATGTTTTGCCGTAAGCGGCGTACAAATATTTAACAAAATTAAAATTCAATTACAAAAGGGTTAGCAGCAACCTGCCTTAAAAAATTACAAATTAAATTTAATTTTTTTTTATTCTGTAGGTAATAGATTATTTAATATTGTTAAGAAACATCAACATTAATTTTATTAGTATCTACAGATTAACTACATCATAGTGCACATATTTTTTACCTGTCTAATCCACTGAGCTTGTATCGTCATCCAGATACTCTTTAATACTGTAGTATGCCTTTTCAGTTAATTATTTGAAAAAGAACTTTTTATACTCATTGAACTCTTTTTTTTCTCTTATGGGCTTAGGTATTTTGTTGTATATTCTGGGTGTCATACCCAGAAAACTTTTTAGACGTGCTCTAGTTTGCTGATCACCGTTCAACCAGACTTGTTTAATGTACTCGATTATTCTGTAAAACACATTTTTTATGGTATATAAACTATGCAAGGACGGGTAGGTACATTTTGACGAAATGTTCTTAAAGTGCGGTTCACCTTGTTCATGAGGCACTCAGATTGAAGTGTGGAACAAATTTCGTCTTAGAATCAGAAAACGGATTTAAAGCCACACTGGTAACGTGAATCCATGTTTGGAATTGATGGGTTTACGTCACAAATACCTAAGTAAGGTTATAGTCTGCACTTAATGTCCTATTTAGAGTTTAATGGGAGTAATATAGCAATAGGTTTACATATAAGGTTGTAGCTATGCCCAGGAGTTATGTTTAGGCTAGAGATAGAATGTTTGTGTCAATACTTTTCAAAAATTAAGAAAACATCGTCAAGTTTTATTTTTGATGATCCTTTACTTTTACTAGCCATAAGAAATCGGTTTCTTGGGCCTCGGATTAACTGCCATCAAAAATATATCACTGAGACATTGTACCTGATCTCAGATAATATTGCAGAAGGAAGATATGAGGATGTTGATAATTTTCAATAGTTGAGGTTTGTTAGTTAAGTTTATGTTACACTCTTTCATATACTCACCGTAAGCCTCAAGACTTTAAAGTAATCTAAGCCTTAAGCTTTGTTCTTTGCTTCAACTCAAACACTATCATAAATCTGGATGATTATTTACCTGTAACCAAAAGAGAAATTTTGATTAATTTTGGCGCATTTTAAATATAATTGAGGTTTTTATTGAAATGTAGATGTTACTACGAATGAATAACGTCTTAAATTTTTATTAAGAATCGGACTAAATGGCTAAGATGTCTCTTAAATAACGTTTAAATGTATTTCAATCATGATAGAGAATATAACTTCGTACCAGATAACATGCAATTCAAAGCTATCAGAAATCTTTAAAGTTTTAATTTTATGGAGTTCTATTAATTCATTTCAGTAAGATTAAAAAATCGATGAAGATAAATAAATAAATATCTTGGGACAAACTCACACACGGCTATCTGATCCCAAGCTAAGCAGAGCTTGTGTTATGGTAACCAGACAACTGATATACATACTTATATAATTTATAAATACATACATATTATAGATAAATCACACCCAGACACAGAACAAACAATCATGCTCATCACACAAAGTTTGTCCTGGGTGGTGATCGAACCCACGACCTCCGGCTCAGCAGTCAGGGCCACTAACCACTAGACCAACAGGCCCGTCAGATAATAGTACTTATTTACGGAACATTACAATACAAGGTTTTCACATATAATTTCGCTTGCAAGTGCTTCGACCTACACGAACTGGCTCCGTCGCTGTTGCCAAGTAACTCCTTAAGTTAACTCCTTAAGTTAGTACATTATACGACTGTACGCATGGTGTTGCAAACAATGCTTGACATAAACTCTTCACTTGAACATAGTGGTTAACCGTGACACATGCGTCTACTTGCGATAATATTAGTGTGTGTTTGTTTAAATCAAGACTGCACTATTTGAAATGTCAAGTAGGTGTTGACAAAAAAGCACGAACTATTGGGCCACCTATAAAAGATGGCGTAAAAAACGCGAATCCGTGAAGCCGTAGATTTTAGGAAATCACATTACAAGTATTTGAAATTCTCACTTTTTCTCTGCTATATTTTGCATGTCTTATATATTTAACTTATCATCTTAAATCAATCTGTCTATTGATAAAAACCTAATTAAAATCCGTTGCTTATAAGAGATCTGAGCACACAGACGGCGTGAAGCGACTTTGTTTTGTAATAATGTACACGACTTGAAAACGAGGTGATGTAGACAACGTGAGAATATCCGATAAACATGGGCATCGGTTGCCTGCAGTAAAGCTGCTGAAGAAAGAAATGGGCGTAACTTTGGGTTGATTGTGGGCTCCCAGTAGAACTTACCGCCTGTAACACAACGTAGGCCTGTAATTTTACGATATAAATATAACCAAACAACCCCAAATACATTAGGAAATAAACTATTAACAATTGTTAGAAATAAGAACTAACATTTGATATCAAATGAAAACTTAACTTGAGGAAAATTTTGAGTATGAATGTGGATGACTGTTAGAAGTAGAGGTAGACCAAAGAAGGGACAGGGGACAGGATGGACTGTGTGACGGCTGATTCGTAAGAAAGGACGTGAGTGCTGAGATGACGAGTAATATGGCAGAAAAAAAAATGCTGCCTGACCCTAAATAAATTGGGATAAGGGCAGCAAGATTGGGATGAAAACAGCTTTGATCGCAGTGTGTTATTCTATTAGAGCCTCAAGTCACTGGCTACCAGGAGCTCCTAGGACCGGGTTCTTTCGTGGGCGAAGGAGAAATAATCGACTGTATCAGCTTACATCTTTTACCCAAGATTAGTTGAAGAGCCAAGGTCTCAATCTTAATTAAAGTTGAATATACAAATAAATTAGCCGTCACAAAACTATCAGGGACTGTCAGAATTAAAATACAATAGTTGTGATTGCGCTAGCATTATGTTAACAAAGTGCACGGCGTGGGTGCTCGTCCTTACCCAACACTCAACAGTGTAACCTCACCTCAAGTTGCGCTGTGGGCAGACGATAAGATGGATGGCGAGGCAGTAATAACGTTGTAAATACTATAAATTATAACCCACTGCCTACTGGTTCGGCCTAGGCATATGAAGCATCGTAAGCCTAACAAAGAGATTGATTAACTTAACATAACATCACGGTCACGCCAGTAATCCCCACAGGGTTAGGCAGAGGTGGACCTGAAAGTACATCCACATTTTGCAGAACTAACAAACAATCCTAACAAAAATCTAGATTAGGTAGCAGCCTAGTCTGACAAATTCCGAATGAGAAAACCCGATTTTGCTTTGTCCGACGCGGGGTTGGAACCCAGTATATCATGCTTAGCAGTAGCTCCTGCCACCACTAGATCAACGTGGCTGTCAAAGAGATTTGATCCATTCATATGTATAATATGGTAGGTACAAGCAAAAGTCGGTCTCACGTATCGAGGGTTAGGTAAAAACTTGAATAAACAGCCATCTCTTTTGACTGCGTTGACTTAGAGGGTTGAATTTTTCACAGGACCAGGTGAACAGAGACTTAAGCATATGATTTCAATTCGATACCTCCACGCAATCCCGAGATAAAGGGTTTTGACACACAGACAGACTGACAGACGAACAACAAAGTGATCCTATAAAGGTTCCAGTATTTCCTTTTCAGGTACGGAACCCTAAAAACTATACCTTTATCAACTGATCAAGTACCGTACCACGTTACTTGATCAGTTGATAAATGTATAGTTGTTTTCTAGCAGACAGGGACATCTTGAAAGAGTCATGGTTTATCGCCGTGGTGAAGAAATCATCGCCTCTATAGTAGCTAAGGTATATTAGCTTTTACCAGGAACTACGCTATTATTACGGAGTTCTTCAATCAGTACCGATATAGAGCCAAAACTTATGTGCAAAATTATTTTTTATTAAATCTTAAGTTATATCTTAAGTACAGGATATGTTAGACCACACCTGTTCCGTTGTTCATATACTGGCAAATAATTATACATCGCACGTTGTATGCTGCTCTAGTACATATGGTACAGTCACAAGCAATATCATATATTATACACTAATCAAAGTTTAAAAGCGATTTCTTCTTACTGCATTTTTGTTTTTTTTTGCTGATGGGAAATCTTCATATTACTTCCCCCGCTCTGGGTGGAGCGGGGGTGTGTCAGACTTATACTGACTAAAACCCACCCATGTTCCTTCCAGGCGGTGGCCCTGGCAGCCCCCTCTGCTTTGCTGACATCTTTTTGAGCGCGCGTAGAACAGTAACGCGCCGTCCACACAGCCCGTCGTCAATAGACGGACGGACGGGACGGTGAGCTACCCATTGCTTACCGTCCACAGGCCCGCATCTACGGTGGCCGGAAGTAGTCTTGCGGCGCCCGACGCCCGGGGCGTTTCCCGCGGCGGGTGGGTTGGTTTGAGGTTCTCATCCTCAAATGCCTGGCCACCTCCTTCGCTAGCATGACTGCTTCGCAGAAGGACGTGACCGCTTCCCAATCTCTCTAGCTCCGGACTAGACATGCGAAATGTAGCTCACTGAAAAGAAAAGAGAGATACAGCTCTTTTGATCAGAAGAGCTATATCGCTCTTTTAGCTCTTTAGCTCACCGAATAACTCTTTTAACTCTTCAGCTCAATTGATTTACTTGCGAGCTACAGATCAAATTGAGCCGAATTACTTTACGCAAGTCAAACGATACAACTAGCTCAGTGGCTCTTTATAATCTTTAAAGTTCTGTAGTTCATTTATCTCAGTTGCGAGCTATAGATAAAATTATTGATTGAGTTGTTTTGTTTTTATTACAAAAAAATAAATTATGAAAGCCAATGATTTTCCTTCATACTTGAACAGGCTAAAGACTGTCAATCTAGATGAATAATATTTGAAAAGCTAACTAATTGACAGTATAATGTAATGAATGGACGTTATCATTTAGATTAGCGTATTTAAAAATCATCATATTTTACAATGATGTATTGAGCCGAAGAGTTGGTCAGTGAGCGACATGCGAAATCGTTCACCTGTTCGTCGGGGAAGTTCGGACATTGTCGGGCCGCTGCGCGCTGGCGGTACCACTCGTAACTCGCAAAGCCACAGAGTATAGAGTCAATGAGCCGTTGAGCTAAAAGAACTAGTGAGCTATTCCGTGAACGACTGAGCGACTCAGAGCTAGATTGTAACTAAAGAGCTAGTTCAATTTTATCTCTCATTCGCGAGCTACCCATGTCTACTCCGGACCATGGACTGAACCAGGGCCGGACGCGAGAGATCGCCGCCGCCGATATTAACGTTTTACGATATCGCAAACATAGTATTTTGGAAGCCTCACTATTACGAAATACTCGTAAATCTCATTTAAAAGTAGTAACCGGTTATTTCACGAGAAAATCGCTTTTGAAATTTGGTGAGTGGGTACATGATATTGCTCGTTACTGTACGTTGTGTTTGGTGAGAGGGCTGTAGTATTTGTATAGTCCTTGTAGTTAATCTACCTTTGAGTTTTGCAGTTCAAAAACAACCTTATCGTCACCATGGTAAACATCAAGATCATGTTTTGTTTTCTTTATTTATTTAAATGTAGTATCATGTTAACAGACTTTTTACTGATTGTCTTAGCACAATTTTATTGCTAGGAACAAACAGATCCCTGTTATTTTAACAGTAAGAGTAAAAGTTGTAGTTAAAAGCACTTTCTTCTGTAAACTCTATGCTAACTGCCTCTATAGTCTATATGCCAAGTCTCGTATCTAAACTAACTACGGTCTCTGAGTATTGAAAAGTGGGAAATAGTACTTTTAAGAGTGTGTACAAAATCCGGTTGAAGAACCGTAGGCAGATCGACAGCCAGATGTGTGGATTATATTCAGAAGGTCGCGGATCGCGCCAGGGAAGATGGCATGGAAGGGAGGAAGTCCATGCAAAGCTACTAATATGAAGGATTTAATCCAAGGAAAAAGTTAGACACACCACGAGTACGGAGGTTCTGGATTTTCCTCAATATAGGTAATCGCCAGGTGATCCATCAAAAGACACGCAGTTAATGATAATTACCTTCTATTTTCCATGCCTCATTTTTCATGTCTTATGTTCTATGTCTCATGTTCCATGTCTTATGTCCTATGTCTCATGTTCCATGCCTCACGTTCCGTGTCTCATATTCCATGTTCTAATGTCTTATAATTCGTAGTGTTTACTAACGCAAACACGTGATTTAATTTACAAGTTACGGGTAAATACACGAGGATATAATTATGATAACATTTGCTAATATGTGGATACACGCCTTATCCGTTATACAATACTGACCACAAAAGAGTTACACATAATTATCGAAATCGACCGGATTCTGTTAACATAACGTTATAATGATCAAAGAAATTATTCACTTGTCAGCGGATATTGCTCAATGAGCTCTAATTAACCAAATGATTAGACCTCTCAGGAAGTTTAATTAGTCTGTAAACAAAGTTTCAGTCATAATGGTTATAAGGGTAACTACGCACGTGAAAATGTGTTATTAGGTTATTAACACCTACACATAACTACAATAATACTGTAGTGTTTTTAAGGTTCTGTACCCAAAGGGTAAAACGGGAGCCTATTACTATGATTCCACTGTCTGTCCGCCTGTCCGTCTGTCACCAGGCATATGAATTCACACGAATCATTAAGGTTTCATGAACTGTGATAGTTAGACAGTTAAAATTTTCACTGAAATGTATTTCTGTTGCCGCTATAACATATTTAAAGGGTTCCGAAACAAAAGCATGATGTTTTGCCGTTTTTATAGAATACGTACAGAACCCATTATGCGCGAGTCCGACTCACACTTGACCGGTTTTTTTTAGGTATTTCCCCATATTTTGGCAAAATTTAATTAAGGGTTATCGCGTACTCAAATGACAATACTACGTCCACTTTATAGGTAAATTGATAATTACTTTACATTTTATCTCATGTTGGTACATGAGTAGGTTTTAATCAGGAAACATTACAAGCTTTATTTTATGTAATAATTTCCTGCGGTATTTTATTTCAATGCATACAATTTAATACGCATGTAGGTGTAATCATTTTAAAATCCTTTTCCTAATCTTAATCGCAATGGTACATGGCCCAGTTTTGGCGACAAAAAATAAAGTAATGTTGTAGTGGTTAACCTTCAAAGACACGGTTGAATAGATTTATCGCAGGATCGACGCAAAACTTTAGGCATCCGTTTTTATTTCAGACATCCTTTTGAACGTGTTATAATTTACAATGCTTTTTGGGGAAACATTAAATAACTTCTCCCGCTCTGGACGGGGTGGAAGGCAGTGTCAGAATTTTACTGACTAAAACCTATCCATGTTCCTTCTTTTGCTCTTTGTGTTTCGGAGCAGCGGTATCTCATTCGAACAACTCGCAACCGAAGCACGTTTTTGGAGTTTACTCCTTAAGAATCGATTTTCATATATAAGGCGCCCGGTATGAGAAAAATGTGAGGTGTAAAATCTACTGACGAATGACCTCGTTACGTTTTTGGTGCAACTTTGGTGCAACCGCACCTATGGTGTTTCTCGTACAGTTGAATATTGCTAGATGGCGCTTTATGAAATTTGTCGTCCGTCAGTGATATTTTTATTTATTTTTTTGGAGTTTACTCCTTAAGAATCGATTTTCATATATAAGGCGCGCGGTATGAGAAAAATGTGAGGTGTAAAATCTACTGATGAATGACCTCGTTACGTTTTTGGTGCACGCGCACCAAAAACGTAATATTATGAATATTACTAGATGGCGCTTTATGAAATTTGTCGTCCGTCAGTGATATTTTTTTTTTCTTAAGGAGTAAACTTCAGTCATGCGTCGGAGCTGACACACACACTTTTTTTTCAAGTTTGTCTATCATCAGATGAGACTGGTTCAGCGTCTAATATGACAAAAAGCACTTGAAGATTAGTATTTCACATGGAGCTCTGTACGGACAGTATACGCCTCCACAGTAATACACCTAAAGTAAATATTATTAAAATATTTGTTGTATTTTTTTAAACGAGCAACGTTTAAAAAAATGCAACAAATATTTTACTATCATATCATACTAGGAATTACTCCTGTATCGTGGGTGCGTTTACAAACATTTTAACTCACATACACAAACAGCCAGACCCGAAACAACTATCTGGAGGCCATACAAATATTTATTCCGTGCGGGGATCAAACCCGCGACACACAGTGCAACAGTCGATCGCTCGACCACTGCGCAAACCGTGTTGTCGTATTATACACTTTCTATCCATAGTTTTTGGATTTATTTTCGTTGGATCCCAGTTTTTGATCCCATTTTTTAGGTATTAACGATGGGTCCCATTTGATATTACCATTGAATCCCATTTTATGACAACATGTGTACATTTCAGAAGAAAAGTGATTTACTTTTATTAAATATTTCAAAAACACCGTGTGTGTATTTTGGATTTTTTAGGATTGTTGCCACTGGGGAATAAATGAGACAAATGATGTACTCCAAATACTACTAGACTGGCATAAGTTAAAAATGATCAGGTTTATTTGTGATATTTATAAATAAATAAATATTAACGCCTTCAAAACAAGCGCCTCTTAGCTCAAAAAAAATACTGCCGACATAATTTTTCCATATTTTTTTTTATATAATGTGGCCGTTTCTGGCACACAGGTCACAGTTTTAACCTAACCTTTTTTTTGTAAATAAGTAATTATCCTAATCTAAATAGTTCAGTTCCGGGTAAACAACTAAAAACAATCTCTTTTTTCTATAAATGCAAGTCGTTTGTGGCGTAGGAGGTCACAGTTTTAACCTAACCAAACCTAGTTCCCGGTTCCTATAATTTGTTTGGGTAATGAAATTTTGTCCAAATCTTTTCGGAAAAACGGCAGGCACCCGTTATTCTAACATAACCTATCCACATACCCAAATTTCATCCAAATCAGTCTAGAAGTTTGAGCGTGTTGGAATAAAAAACATACATACAAAATTTTGTTGTTGGATGTACCCGCATTCAGATGTTTTTAAACATCTGGGATCCAACGGAAATAGTTTTTGGGATTCAGTGGCAATAAAACGTATTTTTCAAATTTGGGATTCAACGGAAATATATAATAATGTTTTGTGGGATCCAACGCCAAAAATATTAAAGTGGGATCAAAAACTGGGATCCAACGAAAATAAGCGAGTTTTTGGTGGTCAAAAACTTCGTCGGTCGTCGGTGGCGGCGGAGATATCTCTTTGGCTAAGTACATGTTTTGGGCCACTGGGGGCAGGATATGAGCGTGAATATACTTAGAGACACAGTTGTACACATTCACCCTCCTGAAGTTTCATTGAGGTAACTCCACTTAACGAGGTTAGTATTGTCTGATTGTTTATTTTCAAAAGAGTTTAAACACGTAAGTCTACTGATTGAATCCTATTGCCACATCAAATAAATCTCTCACTAATCTGTATTTGCGGAGGCCATTCGTTCGGTTGTTAAAGCGAGCAGTGCTAACAATGGCGAAGTCCTTCACGGTGTCGGCGTAGTTTCAAAGGTTGTATTCAAAGCATCAGTCTTTATTATCCGCGCTATCTACCGAGGAAGTACCTACGAGAGCTTTTAATAGATCAATTGTCTGAGATGTAGGGTGTAGTTGTTTTTATTGTTTAAGGTGCATATGATCTTTGGAAAGAAGGTTTTATTATGAAATTACTAAAGTTAGTTACCTCAGGATCTATACTTGAAACGCCCCGGGTGTCGGGCGCTGCGAGACGACTCCCGGCCACCGTAGATGCGGGCCTGTGGACGGTGAGCAATGGGTAGCTCACCGTCCGTCCGTCTATTGACGACAGGCCGTGTCGAGTGTCGACGGCGCGTTAGTGTTCCACGTGCGCCTCAAAGAGATGTCTGGGCCTGCCAGGGCCACCGCCTGTCTGATATTATATTTGTTTCGTTTGTCTGATATTTTCGTTTATTTCCGTTGGATCCCAGTTTTTGATCCCACTTTAATATTTTTGGCGTTGGATCCCACAAAACATTATTATATATTTCCGTTGAATCCCAAATTTGAAAAATACTAAAAAAATACGTTTTATTGCCATTGAATCCCAAAAACTATTTCCGTTGGATCCCAGATGTTTAAAAACATCTGAATGCGGGTACATCCAACAACAAAATCACAATAATATTTTAAGGCGAAACTTTGTATGTATGTTTGTTATTCCAACACACGCTCAAACTTATAGACTGATTTGGATGAAATTTGGGTATGTGGATAGGTTATGTTAGAATAACGCGTGCCTGCCGTTTTTCCGAAAAGATTTTGACAAAATTTCATTACCCAAACAAATTATAGGAACCGGGAACTAGGTTAGGTTAGGTTAAAACTGTGACCTCCTACGCACGAGCCGAGCGAGCGGAGCGAGCGGTGCCGCGGCAGCGGCCGGCGAGTGCCACAAACGACCTGCATTTATAGAAAAAAGAGATTGTTTTTAGTTGGTTACCCGGAACTGAACTATTATGATTAGGATAATTATTTATTTACAAAAAAAGGTTAGGTTAAAACTGTGACCTGTGTGCCAGAAACGGCCACATTATATAAAAAAAAATATGGAAAAATCATGACGGCAGTATTTTTTTTTTTGAGCTAAGAGGCGCTTGTTTATTCCCCAGTGGCAACAATCCTAAAAAATCCAAAATACACACACGGTGTTTTTGAAATATTTAATAAAAGTAAATCACTTTTCTTCTGAAATGTACACATGTTGTCATAAAATGGGATTCAATGGTAATATCAAATGGGACCCATCGTTAATACCTATAAAATGGGATCAAAAACTGGGATCCAACGAAAATAAATCGATATTTTGTATTAGTTCTGCAGATTTCTATTTTCTAGATCTTAATGAGTTCAGAACGATTTAGATTCTAACAAAGCAACAAGTTAATGACAGCGAAAAGTGAAATAATATTTATGTTTTGGGATATATATAGGCTATCGGTTATATTTCAGTTCAAGAATGATGTCGTTCATTCCACGGAGTTACTTAGAATCTCGTCCACACCCTGTATCTTAAAGTACGAACCAAGCCAGCAGGGGGAACAAGGGAAAATTACAGAGTGTACCTGATTGTTGAAGCCTTGCGCTTGTATGAGTCAACATCGAGTAATTGTTTCGTGTGGAGGTGGATAGTATGGTAGAATGGCCTTGCTAATAGTCCCTCAGTGATATGTAGTACTAAAGTAATGTGTGGCATGATATCTGAATGTAATTGCGTTGGTCCATAGAAATCAACTGCGCTGATTGTAAAGCTTAACGAAATTTACAGACGTGGCTCCAAGCCATCCGCCGTTTTACTAAAGCTCTCTCATAGATCATCCTACTTCATCACCAGTGTCATCAGTGTGATCTTGTCTTAATTTGTTTTAGTAATCTTGACTTCTTAAAGCTTAGGTTTCCAATTTCCCGTGAATAACCTTCAGTATTTGCAAATGGCAGTATGAATCCTTTGTTACAGAAACCGTGCATAGAACTGAACTGAACTGAAGAATGTATTTTTCACAGTACCTAAACCCGTTGCATTTTAAGAAAAATTGTCTGTTGCACCAACCCTAAATCGTAGATTATTTAACCGAAGATATTATATTTTTTCGAAGCTGTTAATTGTATTATGAAACCTCTACCTAGGTTGAATGATGAAGCATTTTGGAAAAGTAGTTTTTACACTCCACTATTTCGCCAGCAAAAAGCTAGTAGTAACGCGTACATGCCGCGTAATTGATGCGTATATAAGCGTGCGCGTGGGCTTAATAGAATGTATTACCAACAATTGTATTGTTGATTGAACTTTAGAATGAGAAGCAACTGATTACTGGCCGGAGCTGCAAGGTCTTTACTAACTCGTATCGGTTAAGCGGTGGGTTCCAATCGGCATCTTAACATTCATTGAGTGATGCCGACTGAAGTCTAATTAGTCATTACAAACTATGGTGTTACTTAAAGTCATTGTAATATATACTACTGTACAAACGCGAAAGCATGCGAAAGTTTCAGCATTTTACCTATGCAATATGTATGGCTGTTTGTTATTCTTTCACGCCAAAACTACTGAACGAATGTTTATGAAACTTAAAACTAACTTATATGTTATCTATAAAAAGATGTTATATGTGCGCAGGTAACGTAAAAGGACGTTTCAATTACCTTATTAAATAACACTTATGTTTTAGTCCATTAATTTCACAATTAGAACTTATGAACACGTCTAGTTCCGTTTAACTCCCGGTGGAATATGTTATAATTGTGGCAATCAGTGCGCGCGCTGAACCGTATGGAAGACAGTGTTGCCACATGTAGGAAAACAACGATCGACAGTTTATGCACTGGCAATATCCTTCGGCGAGGGAAGTCGAGTTAATCCAGTGTTCGTAAATTTAATTTTAATTCGATTACAGAGATTATAATTAGGTTGTAGATTGATTTGTATTGTTCGTCGATAGAGCTAAATTATTTTTAGAAGGTGGAAGCCAAAGTTTTTTTAGCACTCTAGGTACGCCTACAAGTAAAATTGACATCAGACTGTACCATATTTTAGTAACTGGATAAAAGCTACGTAACAGCCCCTTAGTCTGGCAATGTTTTTTTTATGTAATTCAGTTAACTTTTTACGAGCTAACTAAGCTAACTATAATTAACTAATTAATGCCAATGATAGGTTTGTTCAATTGTTTACTAACACCACAAACACTGTATTTTCTCATTAGATACATTGAGACGAGAAGCTTTTGCAGGTAGGCTAGTAGTCAACTTCTGGTTACATTTCAACACTTCTTTTTCTATCTTGCCAACAACAGCATAAAGTGAATTACTCAACAAATAAGACATTTTAAACACAAAGAAAACAATAAACAACTGTTACATCTAAGTTTGCGTAATCCAATAATTAGTATGACGGCACAAAACAAAAGATAACGTAAACGCATCGGTTAACGTTACGCGAGAAGAAAGTCGTCGACCGCGTTACCTCGACGGGTTTTCGGCGAAAGTTGAAAAAGAAAAATAAACGAAATGCGGAATTTCGGTGTAATAGTGAGTAACGAATTGTCGTCGCTTGGGAACTATTGTTCTTGGGCTGTTTTCGTTCGCGAACAATATTAAGATTTCGTTCAAATTCACGGCATTTTTCAATATTAAGTTTGAGTCTGTATTTCATTAATTAATTTTATTTGTGTACCTACTTTTTAAACTGTTGGCAGAATTAGTTTTAATATTATTTTCCTTTTCAAAGCTACTTGATTGCTTCCCTCCCCGCGCTTAGTCAGTTCAAACATTCTTAATAGCTGCATACACTTTCCTATTTATTCTTATCAAACATCAGTAGAACCAATTTTCTAAATTGCCTCATAACTATTTTATTACTGTCTAGACTACTTTTACTATTTTCTTAGTATATAAATCTAATCAAATTATTCAATTTATTTTTATCAAAACTGTGAACTGTCGCTTTCTTTTGCCACTGCCTTTTGGAAACAATTTAGTTTAATCGATGCGTCGGGCAGCAGAGATTTTCTAAAACTGCAATCGACTATATACTGAAGTTCACGCATGTTTTAAAACAGCTTTTAAATTTGGGGCCAAACCTTAGTAATTCCTAGCTTTTAACAAGGCGTTTGAGTAACCACACCAAACAGTAATTTTCACAACGCAGATCGTCATCAAAACCGTTTTTCCTACTGTTAATTTCCTCCAGCTAAGATCCCAGTATGGAGCTACAGTAAGTCATAAATTTTAATGGCAGAACAGTTCTGCTCACTACGTACTGGTCGGACAAATTAAAGACATCGATTTGAAAAAAACAAGTCAAACTATGTTCCCGGATTCAGTAAACGGTTCCCCGCAGATAGCGAGGCAGATGAAATAGTTATGTGATTAAGTGAAATTGTTCCGATCGGCGTATCTACGCGGAAGCGCGGCGGTCGTCGTCCCCGCGGCATTCTCACGCCGTGCCCACACACACACGGCACACGGCACGGTAACACTAGCGGAACACTCACTAGTTTATTGGCGTGAACCTACGCAGGTAGGATAATGCAGGCAGACCCAGAAGAAGATGGTAGAATGATCTGGACTTATTTTGAAGGTATTGGAAAAATGGAAACGACCCGGGAGGGACTGTCTTATGTAGTTTTCAAGAAAAAAAATGCTGGTTGAATGAAAAAAAACCTGGGAGAAATGACTTTTAATTAAGATTTTTTAGAAATTCTAATGTGGAAATACATGCATGATGATTTCATAATTTTGAAAAAGTTATTTGTTAAAACTCAAACGAGTTGATAACGTCCTCCTTTTGGAAGTCAGTTAAAATGGGAGTAAGTTTTTTGTCAGCCCACGCTGTTAGATTTTAGGCCTGGCAAGGGTAAATTGACACTATCAATTATGACAATATCATTATAATATCATATCAATATCATAATATCAATTTCACTCGAGCCGTCGAGTGAAATGAAGATGTCAACAAACGTTAGTCGAATACAAACCTTTCAGTTCACTAGTCAGACCCCATCAGCTGCCAAAAGCAATCAGCATTTCTCTTTCGCCTCAAACTATTAAAAAGTTATTACCTACAATTAACCATCATAATACAACAGTTGCAAATCCATTTCCCTCCAATCCTATTCAAATCAGATATTAATTCTAAACTAGCAACGAATGCAAATCGTGTGTGCAATGAGAACCGTCGGCGTCGGCCCACTGCGCTAGATGTTCGACGCGCGAGTCGCACGCGACGGCGCATGCGCGAGCCGATGTATTTACATTTTTACACCATAACTGGTTAATGAGCTTAGAAAGGACTCGTTTATTGGGAAATTGTAGTTATTTATAAACTGGGCCAGAGGGCTGATGTTATGACTGTTATAGCAACTTCTTCGGTAATAAGAATAAATAATCAGTGTAGAACCTCCAGCGCCTATTGGCAGCTGCAACATAGCCGGTGCTCTGTGGGTCCAGAGACAAAGTTAAACTATCTCTTGTGCTTATTTACAGCTGCGTTCACTTAGATTTTGTTTTATTTTTTCATATCGCCCTTTTTAACATCTAACCAACCATTTGGTTGACTACGTTTTAATTAGAGCGTTTCCAATGACAACAATATCCAATCTCTGTACAGTCCGTAGGCGTTTTTTAATTGAAACCCAAACAACAATACACAACTTTATATAACTTTTTAATCATAGCAGATCAGAGATGGAATCAACCTTAACGAGTGATCAAACTCCCATTAAATCAAGCCTAATTAGCTACAATAGCCGCATCGTTTCCGGGTTTCTCTAGTTTAGCATATTGGGCGACCTAATCTTTGGGTGACAACTTTCTGAAAGTGAGAAAGTGATGGGCGTTAACGACAGGTTAGTATGGTGACACCTGCCCACATTGTTGTGAAGTTCAACATTCTTGGGTTACGTCAGGTTCAGTAAAAGTGTCGGAGTTGCCCTTATAAGGTAACCGGAGATCAATGAGACATGTTTATGTCGGCTACTTGATGCTTGTTGACGAAAGCATGGTCAGCGATATAAACTCTGTACTTACAGTGCTAGAATAACATTCGATGGAAGTCTAAGTGAAACCGGAAACAAAACCACGGTCAGTGTGACTTTACCGACCGACACACGTCAACCATCTCGTCCTTTATCATCATAATTATGTATCTTGAATTCTTAGACCTGCCTTGTTGGTTTCCAGAGATCGATTCCTAGGTCGGGAAAAGTGCCATCTTCTTTCAGGAATTTCTCCGGCAATAGACGAATCCCATTTGCATAAACATAACTGGCCAAATATGGTTGCTCAATTGTGTACACCTTTATCCCATCGAGAATTAGAAGAGATGTTTCTTGAGATGTCTAATCGTAACATTCTGGTCGTTCGATTCTGGAATCTGAGTGCGAAAGTGAAGCTTGCGCCCGCCGCGGCCGCGTCTTTATTAATAGGAAATGCCGATGCATTGGAGATTAGGAGCAGCGGTACTCTTCCGCAATGAAAGCTATGGTTATAATTGTGAGAGTTTTCAGTGAATTGAAGCTTCGCAATTAGTGATAGACTTAGAACCGTCAACATGTTACGGGAATAACAAGAGAAAAATTCTTGGCTGGGTTAAGCATTCTAGCCTAGAATTTTTTGTGGCAATAAACATATTATAGTTTTCCATACTTATTTTTTAAGTATGTAGTTGCTAAACACATTTTTAATAAGGTTTTCATTCAAAGAGAGTCAGACACTTGATTGTAGGCACGAAAGTTTCGCAGTATTGGTGATTGTTAACAGTGACAGTATACCTTTAGCGGAAATCTTGTAGTGTCTCAAGAGAAAAGCAAAGATCTCCATCATGTCCAAGACTCTCATCTTACAAGCAAACTTTCTATTTAATAACTACTAATAAGAAATCGTTATTTGCCATCGTCGTCGTAACAATGAGCGAAATCGACTCTTTTATTTAATTTAACGAATCTAAAGAAATCCATTAACTCTCCGACAATTTAATATGTATAATGTTATGCGATAAAATATTTATTTTACAAGATTTGAAAATACTTATATATCTACTTTATACGCACAAAATGTTTTGAGAAAGTATTTAACATTTTGAAATTTGATATTTTGTCGAATTAGAAAATAGAAAGTCTACTAAATTAGCTAGCTAGGGTTGTATTAGCTATGAAATAGTTAGTGGCAGAAATTAGCTATTACTCTCATACTGTGCTAATTATAAACGTTTTTTCTTTTGTGTCACCCTCAATAGTAAATGTTGATTCAAGTGAGGAAACTTTGTCATTGCAGCCGAGGCGGAAAACCGAGAACAGCAGTGATAAATTCGGTCAGTGGGTCATCTTAGGGGTTTTCACGTGAATTAAGCGACATTTTTCAATACACTTCGGAGAAATTATATTTAATTCATTACAAAAAGTACTTTAGGACTTTCTCATACTGAAGGAGAAACAAAAACATGACATCGCTTAACAGTCTAATAATTATATGCAAAATGTTTTCTACATGATCATGTTTATTTGTGATATTTTGTTGATGAACCCAATTATTATTTTTTTTATTAATATAATGGCCTTAAAAATAAAAGCCCTTGTTGCAAGAAATGAGAAAAAATCACGCGCGTGAAATAGTAGTGCACAATAAGAGCCAGTTTTCGGGGAAGTGTATTGAAAAATATGTTTTCTATTAAAATTTAATTTAGCTATTTTATTTTGTATTTCTGTTGTGGCAACTAGCTTTGTCACTAGTAAGTACGAAGTGGTCAAGAAAAAAACAATGTATTTTATGTATCTTTGATTTACCTACTGAGACTCAAACGCCTGCGGTTGTGGCTCATGCCCAACGTGCGTTCTGTCGTACATTGCATAGCCAGCTTTACGCCCTTGAACTGAGAGAGAAAGTAACCTGTCGTCGGTTGATGAATGTGTCTACTTTCGGACATATAACATTTTACTTATACCCCTGACGTGTTGTTCTTAAAGAAAAAACAGTAATGAAGGAGGTAATTTCGAAAACTCGATTCGAATTCAAAAAATCTTGTACTGATAGAAATGTACAGATTCCGACTTTTTGGAGCGAACCTCATCTCTCGTTGTACGATGATTCCTAATGGGAGAAAATAACCGAGTGGAGGGAATATCTTATGGGATAGGGATGATACGGGTGTATGTAATCCGCATTTTCACCAAAAACAGTGAATGTCTGTGATTGAGTCGGTTGCAAGGTGTGGGTTGTGCAGATGTTTTTAATTAAAGCGTTGCACTCTACTTAAGATGACAGACTTGTAAATTAGTTTGATTTAAGCGGTTTCTATAGACTTCGCTACAATTTTTGTACGCGACCAAATTGTTGAAAGTTTTCAGTAGTTTATAGAATTCAAATTCATTTTTTGTTTGTCATTCTTAAGAATATTCTTAAGAATTTTACAAATACGCCCACTGTAATATAACCGCACCCGCGATAATACATTAATTAATTAGACATCTTTTTAAATCTTTTCCATTATTTAACGTTAAAATTAATAACAAAACAAAATTGTTTAAACTTACCTTATTAAAACAACGTCACTTCAATTCCAATTAAAACCTCCTTTATAGTTCGTACACTTGAATAATCCCAAAAAAAATATAAAAAAAAACTATTCAAAATCCGAACCGGTTCGTTGACTGAATCACATTTTTCTAAATACAAAAATGGTTCAACATGACACTCCGTTAGCTTGACGACTTTATAGAATAAGGAAGGTTTAAGTTAAGTGTAAGTAGCGTGTTATCACCCCGACCGGCGCTCGCACACTGACTCCAAGTCGCCGTAACTTGAGTGCAACTTAACTATCACTCGCCATAGCCAGGGCCGTATTCGTTAACTTATCATTAATGCGTGAATCAGAGCTTTGAGTTGTTCTTCACAAAATTAGTTTCTTGACTTACTAGCTCGTAAGTCAAGAAACTAATTTTCTCTTGGTACGCGCAGAATTTTTTGACGCAGGTTTTTTCTGGCTGCACGGTTTGCGCAGTGGCTGAGCGATCGACTGCTGCGCTGCGTGTCGCGGGTTCGATGCCCGCACGGAACAAATATTTGTATGGCCTACAGGTAGTTATTTCGGGTCTGGCTGTTTGTGTATGTGAGTTTAAATGTTTTAAACGCACACACGATACAGAAGATATTCCTAGTGAGGGGCAACGATTTTTAAAAAAAGAAATGAAAGAAATTAGTTTATTGTTTCATGTGTGTAATTAATCGCGCTCTACACTTCTGACTAACTTTTACCAGTGGTGAACCGAGCCAAACTTTTCCCTATTGGTAAAATGTTTATGATCTTGAGTGATAACTGGTGTCCTCATAAAGGGCTGGGCCGGCTTGTGAAAGTTTTATAGAAATAATATTTGATGTTTTGTCAATAGAATGTTGAGATTACATAAAACGTTTGTTATGGTAGCAGTTTCCGGAACTATTCTCAGGACCCACTTATATAATGGTAAGCATGACATTTTCAAACCATACGAGGTTTGACAAAAGGTACGTCATACACGTCAGGACAATTTTATTTTACCGGCAATGAATAAGTCGCTGTATCGCAAAATGTGCATATTTATTTCAGTTTTAAATCAACTACTGATGGACAAAGATCTTCCTCAATCTACCTCAAATACTTCTACTTTAGCGTTTTCAAAGCCGCGCTTGGTATGAAGGCATCCCTTTGTGACGCCTGTGGTCCATCTTTCCCGATGCATTCTGGCTACATGACTCGCAGGTATTTAGATGCCTGCAGTAAGCAAACAACTGAAGTGGTTAGCCACTTCAGTTGTTTACTTACTGCCAACATTAATTAAGACCTGTTTCTCAAATCATTTTAAGCCACAGTCATATTAGAAGAAAAAAATTTGGCTGTGGCCACACAGACAGTGTGGAACAAATTTTTTTTTTTTTCGGGTGGGTAATCATCCAATGACGTCCCCCGCTCTGGGCGGAGCGGGGGGGCATGTCAGACTTGTACTGACTAAAACCCACCCATGTTCCTTCTATTGCCCTTTACGTTCCGGGGCCGCGGTATCTCTTTCGAACAACCCGCAACAACAAATTTTTAGTTAAAGCTAAAAAAACTGTTACTAAAATGCAAATGCATCAATTCGGTATAACTTGTCAACCACTGCTGCAGTCCATCCCTGTGTCCCCGCGCCTACAAGTTACATGATATATTTTTTATGTCTAATTTATTTGATGTCGGTTAAGTTTTTGTGTTTCCTGTACAAGGGACCGCTAACGCCTGCCTGCCGGGTGCTGGCTTCTCAATCTACTCTCAGGTAGCTGACACGTTTGTTTTAAGATATGGACGCAATCAATTTATATGTTTAATTAGGCTTGAGCTGATATGTTTTAGTACACGTCGTTGCCTCGATAGAAAAGAATGACATGAATCAGATGCTTGCCGTACGCCAAGGACGTTAAATGGATGGATTATGAATTCTACTACCATGTGGAAGTGCATATAACATTTATATAAAAAACCGGTCAAGTGCGGTCGGATTCGCGCACGATGGGTACCATTACCTCAAAACATGTTTGTTACATATGAGAGCTCCCTTAAATATTTATTTTATTCTGTTTTTTAGATTCTATATTTTGTTATACAGGCAACAGAAATACATAGGTACCTGTGAAAATCTCGACTGTCTATGACGGTTCATGAGATACAGCCTGATGACAGACGGACGGACAGCGGAGTCTTAGTAATAGGGTTCCGTTTCACCCTTTAGGTACGGAACCCTAAAAATACCAATAAATAAACTAGGACAAGGAAGGCGAACGTTTACGGATCAACGTACCGTAGCTTAGTACGTAATGTAGCGTGGCGTTATTTTGCCTAAGTGATTATTGGAAAATCAATAGCCTCTGGAGTCATCTGCCAAACGGGCTCGCACTCGCGTTTGTATTTGTTATTTTGAAATAAAATGCAAATCGTCCGGTGGCGTGCCCACAATATTGTGGGGCGTGCCATTGTTTCGCCATCCCTGAACTGGGAGATGCTCCGTGCCCAAAGAGTACGCATGGGACTCGTTATTATACAGGTTCCACCGTTTGCAGATTTTTAGTATTGTAAATACCTACATTCTCGGCAAATAAATGAATATTCTATCCATTTATGGCTGTTTATTTTGAACCGCGATACTTATACTTAGAAATTTGGAAGACAAGTAAAAAAATATAACAATTATATCATAATTTTTTTTTAATCCTTACTAATCTCTAATATATAAAATTTCCGTGTCACAGTGTTAGTTACCGTACTCCTCCGAAACGGCTCGACCGATTCTTATGAAAGGCGAATGGCAGGGTTGTATGGGAGTTTAGTACCCCTAATAAAATATCGTGTTTTGGATATATTTTTGTTTCAATTGGTAGTCAATACGATAGGCAAGCCCTTTTGAAATTCTTAGATTTTTAGGAATTGGGACCTAAAAGTTATAACCAGTATAACGCGGGGAATAATATTAAGTAGGCTGTGGTTTGTAAGCTGCTGTTGTTACGCTGTGCCATGCCACGTGACACACCCCTCCTCCGCCGCACGCGGGCTGCAAAGCGCCCGCGCCGGCCGCGGACGCAGAGAGAGGAGAACTCAGAGAACCCCCGATCGCCAACGAGGTCAGACGGAAGAAGTGTCTCCGCGACTCTCGGGTTGTGCGCGAAAGCCCTATATTGTTAATCTCGTCTCAGTATGTTGTGCTGATAGACTGTACTATTGTATTTGATGAGTGCTTCTATGAATAAATGATTTTAAAGGTATAAACGCCTTTTAAACCAGTTTTATTTTTGAGGTTATGTCCTAAAAAATATTATTATGTGTAAGCACATAAACATTGTTTTGGTGAAAAACGATGTTCTAGGTAGCTGGTGCTATCTTTGTAATGTTTTACTTATCATTAAGTTAGCAAATTGACATGAGAATTGTTCCTATTCAGTAGAGTGCTTTAGGAGACCTACGTCCACCAGTGGTCTGCAATAGTTTGATGATGATGAATGATGAAGTGCTGATGCAGTTTTGAGTGTGGGTAAATAAAACAACTTTGTTTTTGCAGGAACTTACATTAATTTTATTGTTGTTATAATTACCTAATTGATTCTTAATATTATTTTATCTAAGAAAGGGGCAGGTCGGGTCATACCTTCATGGCAAGCGTTACTAAGGTACCAAATAATGCTCATAACATGTGAGCAGCATCCCATCCAGTTACAAAAATCATTAAATTCAGTTGCGTTTAATAAATCACTCATTATGGTGGCATTATTTGTAGTGGCACTATATGGTCCGCGTACATCTATAATATATCCATCAGAGGCATAGAGGACAAATGACTTTAATAAATTCCTATATTTATGAAGGGAATATGTATCCTTTTGGAATAAGTAATTACTACTTTTTTGTATATATATTTATATTGCATCAGCTATTGTGATTGCAGGTTTTTGATCAGCTGGTGCATTAGGCTCACAAAAATGTGATCGGCAATGTATGAATTTTTTGCTGCCACTTGCTCCCTTCTTAAATGAGAAAAACCAAGAAATCCTGGAACATAATCAGTTAGCAAAATATTTATTGCTACAGACATTAATGTCTCTAGGGTCCTTATCGGAACTTGAAATAGATATGACAATCTGTCCTCTGAATCCCCAGTCCTTAATTTACACAATAAGGCTGTTAATGCAAAACTATCCCGATGCATATTCCTAAGCCTCGGTGTAACATCCAATATTTGTTGATGTTGTTTATTTATGCCTATAAAGTACTGTACTTGGTTATCGGGGTAGTTTTGAATATTCTCATAAGAGATGTTACTTAACCCTTCCATTAAAATAAAAATGATCTCCTCTGTGTGTGGAAGTAAAGCTATTAAGGCTATACTCAGCAGTATACAGGTTTTCATAATTAGCGTCCTGTCTATGTAAGGAGCAAATACGAGCTCCTCTTGGTACAAAATATTGATACTTAACCAATACAGCTTGCCTGGTTTCTTTAGGCACAATATTTGGCTCTGGTTCCAAGCACTCTTTGGAAAATGCAGTGTCTTGGTGTTTCAGCTGCTCTTCTTATATTGGGCAATACAATATGTTGGGGTCTTTCTTCTGGTTCATATATCTGGAACATAGAAGCTCAAATCTCAAGCTTGGCCCCAGCAAACTCCACAAACTTCATTCATGGATGACATCTGTAAATAAATAACATTGATGAAATACAAATTAAACACTAAGTTTGATAAGATATAAATTGCGCCCATCATGACCAAGCTACAGAATAGTTTATAACATCCAATGATTGGTTTTCACCTTACAGAAAACCTTTACCAAAAATATGTATGTTGTGTTAATATGAGAAAAAGGGCTATGTGACAATGGAAAAACCAGTATCCTTTTGTTGATAGTAGAGCCAACATCATGACTGTCCCAGATTTAACAACATAAAATAGTAATTGCCATTTGCATGACACATTTTTATAAGCTAATTACTATAAATATAATTATGTGTTGTTGCGATTCCACTCTTGATCTGATTTTGGGGTGGATAGACTGACCACATACAGCACACATCAAATCATAATGATCACCCTCCAGATGATCAGGCACAATGGGTTGAATATTTTTATTTGGTGAAACAACTCTAGTTCTTCTAACTCTTGGACAACACGGTACACAAGTTTCATCTTCAGAATGAAGCTAAAATAAAAAATATTAATAAAGAATAGCTTGCATTTAAAAATGCATGGTATTAGTGGAAAATAATTTACATTGTTTTAACACATACATACATCAAATCAAGATATATGTGTAAATGATATATACCTCTCGTGGTTGGATCCATGTAGCAACTGTGTTAGCCATTATTTGTTCTTTTCATTTGCATCTTTAATCAAAATCCTGCGTCAACTGATTCATAGTATGGATTGTCCGCATACAACACAAACACTTAGATGGCATATTATGCTTCTCCTCGGCATATTATCAGAAGAATGTGAATGAGTGAGTCAGCAGGTGTTATCTGAAAATAATTAAGTGATTTTGAGTGAACAACATTGCTTTATATGACACTACAACATTGCTTTATATGACTATGACACTATGACAGTCATACTAACAGAGTAATAACTATTATAACAGGCAAGTAAACAATACATGTAAACGATCACTCAAGTGTTTATACAGGATATAGGACACATTATATAGGACAAAATGTAAATATTTATACAACCACAAGTGTTTATTTTTTCAAATAATGTTTAGATTTGTTTTAGTATACACATTTTATTTTAAACGGTTTTATTTAGTATCATATCGCGTAGATTAAATGGTAAGGACTACTTTTTAACACGTAAAAGTTATCACTTAACGTAACTGACACACGCGTACGCAAAATGTTATTTGGAAACTACTTACATCTCTAGGATATACCCACAGCCGATTAGTATTGACGATATCTTCACTCTCATCGGATACAGCGTCCTTTCGCGAAAGTACTATCAACAGATAGAGTACGGAGCACCAGTAGCTCAACTCAACGTAAAAATGGCCAGATAATTTGCTATATCTCTCGTTTGTAGTTTGTAGCTCAGATATACAGTTACAAACTACAAACCATAACAACACAGCATTGACAGCACAAGAAAAGATTTTCATTTTTTTTTGGGATTTTTCTATCCTGTCAAAAAAATTGCAAATACAAAAAAACTTTGATGGCGAAAATAATTCCTATAGTTAAATAGTTAATAATTAAGATTGTATGCAATAATTATTCATTGTTAGGTATAATGTGTAATAGGTTAATTTTATTTACGCTTATTTCAATTTTTAAATAATCATTTATCATTTTAAACCTCGTGATATTTTACAAATGGCAACTTCTAAAAACATAACCACATTTAGTTGCGTTCAGTTTAAGATTATATTACATTAAATACTTAAATCTTTTAATTGATATAATTCATTAATGCGGTGTTCTAAAAATACTAACGTTACATGAAAATGAATGGTTTAGTTGCCTTAATAAGTGGTACAAATTCTATCACATAACAACAAAAAAAGTATGCGGTACGAATCCTGCCGTTCGCCTTTGGGTACATATTGGGTAGGTCTGAGAATCGGCTAACATCTATTTTTCATACCCCTAAACCTCAGCGGGTGAAACCGCTGGGCACAGCTAGTAATATTAAAAACAACGAAAGTGAGTTTGTTTGTATGTTACGTCTTCACGCCTTAATGGCTGAACCGATTGTGATGAATTTTGGTACAGAGATAGTTGAGACCCTGGAGACGGACATAGGTTATATATATATATATATTATTTTCAGGAAAGGGGACCTATGTTACCCTAAATTTAACGCAAGCGAAGCCGCAGGCAATATAAAATAAATTCATTTTTATAGACATTTCTTTTTCCGATTTAACAAAATATAATATAAATTAAATAAAGTAAAGGAAACTACATAAAACCTGAAATTTTTCGCGGATCCGACTCACAGTTGCCTGTTTTTTTCCCAAGTAGTCCTTTATTTCTACTAAAGGATAGAGTTACAGTAACTAAAAATATGGCTACATTCACCGCAATATTTTTAGTCACTGTAACTGAAATTACGAAAATAAATAGATACAAATGAAAGATATCAGAAAAGTCGGAAATAAAAATTCTTGCATCTTCTTAACATTTTATTTATTTTGACAAAATATCCTAATAATAGATTCAACACGACACGATTAATTAAAATATTTCAATATTTTAAGACTCCAAAAGAAAGTTTTCTATCTTCTTATTAATTATTTGATAAATGTGCTGACAAAATTTTTACAACAAATATTTTTGTGATAAAAAGTAAAAGTGTGAAAATGTCATAACTTTCTTATCTAGTCAAATTGAGTTACCTGACGTAAAATGACGTTGTGTGGCGGCATCGTTAGCGGCACTTGCGTACGCGCAGACTGTCGATGCGACGACGTTCAGAGAAAGAAAACCCACTTTACAGGACATTACAACATCGTGCTAGTGATACTCCTGAAAACTTTTTGTATTATATTTGTAACCATTAGCTTCCGCCCGCGACTTCGTCCGCGTGGCATAGTTACTTTGGGCTAACACTAACTTTAACCCGCGTGATGATCGAAAAAACAAATCTTTCTCTCGCCTTTTCTTTTTCCTCTTTCTCCCCCTTTTCTCACTATTTTTTAGCCTATGTCCTTCTCCAGGGTCCCAACTATCTCTGTATCAAAATTCATCAAAATCGGTTTGGCCATTTAGGCGTGAAGACGTAACAAACAAACAATCTCACTTTCGCTTTTATAATATTAGTAAGGATTAATTCCGCTTCAGCTGCAATGACAAAGAAAAAAAAAGTCTGCCCTATAGTATCAAAATTTAATATTTCCGAAATGGGTATCAAATGTTACTAGACTAGAATTTGTACGTGATACCACAACGTTCGAAAAAAAAACTTAAAAAGAACTTTACGGCCCATTGTAGTTCATGCGAACGAAAAGTTAGTTTCTCAATAAATAAATAAATAATAAATATCTTGGGACAACTCACACACGGCTATCTGATCCCAAGCTAAGCAGAGCTTGTGTTATGGTAACCAGACAACTGATATACATACTTAAATAATTTATAAATACATACATATTATAGATAAATCACACCCAGACACAGAACAAACAATCATGCTCATCACACAAAGTTTGTCCTGGGTGGGAATCGAACCCACGACGTCCGGCTCAGCAGTCAGGGCCACTAACCACTAGACCAACAGGCCCGTCAATCATTTTCATTCTTTTGATTGAGTTAATGTGTTAGCTAGAAAAAAGCTAGTGATACTTCTGTACATTCCTATATTACAGAGAGCCAGTGAAAATGTGACGCAACGCACTTAGCTCCTTCGAGAGCATGGTTTTCTTAACATTTTAGTACTGGTATGGCGAATACAGCCGCACAAACAGATCCGTGAAAGTTCTCTATTCACTTTGTCGGCGATACCACTATTTTAGACAAAGCGAACCTTAACGAGTTCAAACTGAACTAGTTTAAGGGACAGGTTGTTCGAAATACCGCGGCCTCGGAACACTTGGAACATAAAGGGCAAAAGAAGAAGCATGGATGAGTTTTAGTCAGTATGGCCCAAAGCGGGGAAAGTTATTGTATGATTTCCCATCCGCAAAAAAAAGCAGGGACAGGTGCTTGATTGTTTAATTTTTTAACGCGCTTTTATTAGCTCCACCTGTAACTATGTAATAAAACTTGTAAGTTAAATTTGACCCACGCTACGTTCCGGTTTCCGATTGAGCTGAAATTTTGCATACACGTTTAGTTTTTACGACAATGCGTTAGTTGAATGACGTCATTTTCAATCCAATGTGTCGGACTACCCAAGATGGAGGTCTAGAGATTTATAGGGTTCAATACTTCACAAGGAAAAAATTACTTTGTATTGTCCGCCTGTCTGTCCGTCAAGACCATGATCTCGGGAACGCGTGGAAGAATAAAGTTGAAAACAAAAATACTGAGATCTGCGGTCCCTTAGAGCTGTGAAAACATCAAAACACTCGGGTGTCACCAACTCACCATTGTGACGATCGCCCGGATCTAGAGTTCATCGGGCTAAGGTGAGAAACATCGTCAACGTTCCACGGTATGAGGGTGGCTGAAAAAGTCATATCGCAAGCTCACCTCAGGGTATTGGGCGCAACCACAGTGGCGGCGTAGCATGGGTTGGCACCCGGGGCGACTTTCTATTGAGCACCCTAAAAATAATACGGCAAATACTAAACGCGATTGCGTGACTTTAATTTGCTAAAATATTCTATGATATCAAAATTAACGTTTCGGTCCTTTCAATGGACAATATGGAAAGACTGGTAGGTCGCGTTTGGGTCATTGTAGATCTTAGGTAAGATTTTATTTACTAAACATTTGAGAAACTTCTTTTACAAGAAGTCACTGAAGCCACACAAATGCTAGTAATTGCAAACCGCCTCGTCGGGCACCTTGTGGGGACGGGGCCGGATCTTGCGGATCACCAGTATGGTTTCCCCAAGGGGCGCTCGACGGTGGACGCCATCGTGCGCGTGATCAGAGCCCTCACGACGGGGGCTGCAGTGTCCAGGGGTGGGGTTGTAGTGGCGGTGTCTCTTGACATCGCCAACGCATTCAACACCATGCCTTGGAGCTGCATCAGGGAGGCACTTCGATACCACCGGGTGCCGACCTACCTTCTTCGTGTGGATGGGGCATATCTGACGGACAGGGCCGTCATCTACCCCGGTCACTCTGGAGAGCAGAACCGGCCAGAGATGTCGTAGATGACACAGTTGTTCTGGCTCAGGGGGGGTCGCACCAGGCGGCGGCCGACATCATGACACGCGGGGTTGCGATAGTCGCAGAGAGGATCCGGCTGCTGGGTCTCGAGGTGGCATTGCACAAATCCGAGGCCATGGTCTTTCATGGCCGCGGAAACACGCCACCGTCGGGATCCCAGCTGACGGTAGGAGGCGTTCGCATCGGCGTCGGGTCGACGATGAAGTACCTGGGAATCGTCCTCGACAGCCGGTGGAATTTCGTCGAGCATTTCCGACGTTTGGCTCCCAAACTCAAACGGACGGGGGCTGCTTTCAAGCGGCTTCTGCCCAATCTGAGGGGGCCAAACGCCTCCTGCCGTAGGCTCTATGCCGGAGTCGTGCGGTCCATGGCCCTTTACGGGGCCCCGGTATGGGGTAAAGTGAAAAAGTGGTAGCCATACGGCTGATCCGGGGCTACCGCACGACCTCCGGCGAGGCAGCGAGCCTCCTTGCCAGATTGCCACCGTGGGATCTGGAGGCGACAGTGCTCGCTCACCTGTTTGAGTGGCGCGCGGAGGCACTACACCGGGGGGAAACTCCGCTACGGCGGCAAATTGCCGCTCAGCGGACAGACCTCCGGTGCGATCTCATGGTGGCATGGAGAGAGCGACTGTCGCAACCCCGTGCAGGGCACGCCACAATAGTGGCGATAAGTACCCTCTTTGAGGAGTGGCTGTAGAGGCGTCATGGCGTCCTCACCTACCGCCTGACGCAGGTCCTCACCGGACACGGAAGTTTCGGGAGGTTCCTGCACATAATCGGGCGGGAGGAAACGCCCGGGTGTCACCATGGTCACGATCGCCCGGAGGACACGGTGGAGCACACAGTGGCGGTCTGCCCAGCGCGGGGCGGAGCACCACCGTGCCCTCGTGGAGGCGATCGGCGGCGGCGATCTCTCGCGTCTGGCCCTTGTTCAGTCTATGGTCCGGAGCGAGAGGGAATGGGAAGCGGTCACCTCCTTCTGCGAAGCAGTAATGCTAGTGAAGGAGGAGGCCGGGCGTTTGAGGGAGAGAACCTCAAACCAACCCAGCCGCCGCGAGAGACGCCCCGGGCGCCGGGCGCCGCGAGACGACTCCCGGTCACCGTAGATGCGGGCCTGTGGACGGTGAGCAATGGGTAGCTCACCGTCCGTCCGTCGATTGACGACAGGATGCGGGCCTGTGGACGGTGAGCAATGGGTAGCTCACCGTCCGTCCGTCGATTGACGACAGGCCGTGTCGACGTTCGTGTTTCACGCGCGCCTCAAAGAGATCTCAGCAGAGCAGAGGGGCTTGCCAGAGCCTCCGCCTGCCGGGGTTGCGGGTTGTTCGAAAGAGATACCGCGGCCCCGGAACGTAAAGGGCAATAGAATGAACATGGGTGGGTCTTAGTCAGTAAAAGTCTGACACGCCCCCCCGCTCCGCCCAGAGCGGGTGAAGTCATTAGATGATTTCCTATCCGAAAAAAATAGCCACACAAATGCTTAAAAAGAAAGATGGTAACACTCGATGATAGTATGCACTTCAGTACTATCGAAAATAATTCCGAAATATTGAACTCATTTTGAATGTATTTGGACACTACCCGTTTACTTTTTGCATATAGATAGCATGTTCTATTCCTAGGTCATATTTTGACAATAGATTAACTAATTCTGAAAAAACCCTCTATTGTCTGATGAAAATGATTTTGGCGTGCCAGGAAGGGAAAAACATCTAAAAGGCGACTCAAAAGCGCACTCCACTTTTTTTTCTTGGTCTCTTAACATTTTGATGTTCATGGTCGATAGATTTTTTAAGCCTCAATCCATTTCAAGATTTTCCTTTTTTCAAAACAGGAGAGGAGACCTTCAGAGCTTTGTGTTCAGACACTTAAGGATTTAGTTTCCACCATGAATTAAATCCTTTGACGAAACTCTGTTTTACTAAAACTGCAGAATATTTTTTTTAAATCAAAACCGGCTTCCAACAAAAAACTAAAAAGTCGAAAATAACTTTACTTCCGGGTGGCAAAAAAGTCAACGAAACCAACAAAAGTTGCTTACGTTATTTTTAACTCTTTTTTTGAATGTCTCAAAAAGTTTTTTTCTTGGTCAGATTCTTCTTGTTGCTAATCTCTACCTTCTTTCATCTTGTGTATCAAGATTGTCAGGCTATCTTCCCGGCGTCCCCCCATGCAATGCATTTTGGCTCCTGGTTTGTACACAATCTGTTTCAATGTCACTTTCAACACCTTGCTGTGGTGTGTTTGATACCAGAGAACCAGAAGGTGCTACGAACTTCAAAATTGATCCAGATAACATCATAAAAACAATAACACTGGCTGACTGACCATTTGTCAACTGTGATTGCTTTGATCGACACATCAACAACCGCCCGCGCCGACCTTGTCGTGCAGATGCGCCAGTGGCTATTAACGCTGCGCGTTACTAAACTGCGCGACTGGCTTGGCATTCCGTTGTCACCCCTTTTTTTTGGTTGGGAAATCACCAAATAACTTCCACCGCTCTGGGCGGAGCGAGGGGGAGTGTCAGACGATTACTGACTGAAACCCACACATATTCCTTCTATTGCCCTTTACGTTCCGGGGCCGCGGTATCTCTTTCGAACAACCCGCAACCCCGGAAGGTTGTCACCCCTTGATGCTTGGCACCCGGGGCGGACCGCCCCCGCCGCCCCCCCCTTACGCCGCCACTGCGCAACCATTGTGACGATCGCCCGGAGAACACGGTGGAGCACACAGTGGTGGTCTGCCCAGCTTGGGCGGAGCACCGCCGTGCCTGCGTGGAGGCGATCGGCGGCGGCGATCTCTCGCGTCCGGCCCTGGTTTAGTCCATGGTCCGGGGCGAGAGGGAATGGGAAGCGGTCACCTCCTTCTGTGAAGCAGTCATGCTAGCGAAGGAGGTGGCCGGGCGTTTGAGGGAGAGAACCTCAAACCAACCCAGCCACCGCGGGAGACGCCCCGGGCGCCGGGCGCCGCGAGACGACTCCCGGCCACCGTAGATGCGGGCCTGTGGACGGTGAGCAATGGGTAGCTCACCATCCGTCCGTCTATTGACGACAAAGAGATGTCAGCAAAGCAGAGGGGCTTGCCAGGGCCTCCGCCTGCCGGGGTTGCGGGTTGTTCGAAAGAGATACCGCGGCCCCGGAACGTAAAGGGCAATAGAAGGAACATGGGTGGGTTTTAGTCAGTAAAATTCTGATACGCCCCCCCGTTCCGCCCAGAGTGGGGGAAGTTATTTGATGATTTCCCACCCAAAAAAGAGGGTATTGGGCGCAACCCTACTATATTTAGCTTTGCCCTATTATTGGTCCACAGTGGGGGGGAGGGGGGTTGACCTACAAACGAAGTGTTGTTTAGTTTTACTAAGCCTATGCAGCAAGGAATCATATTAATAAAAATTATCTTCACCAAATTTTTCAACTTTCTCGTTAATAACGCAGGATATACTTAATATGAGCTATTCAACATACTTTCTTAGGTCAATAGTTTACGCAACGTCTCCGGGGCCAGTAGATTGTTGAATTCTTTTAGCGATAAAAATGTTGAATACAATATACAATACTTTTTCTTTGCGTAGCCAAGTATACTCAAAGATAATCCCCAGCGAAAACTATAGTTTGGATAAATAATTGCCATTTCATTTATAACAAAATGTTTCCAATTTGTTTTAATCATATTCTTATACCTATGTTCCCCTTTGAAATATATGTCATGTCTTTTTATTCACAACTGTCTTTCAATCGCCGAGTCTACTTACCAACGTTGCCGGAAGTCCGAAACTTCTTTTACCACTTGGCCATTTTCTTGCAGAATTTATGGATTAATTTTGTTATTGGCATACCTGAGAGGACGACTGTAGAGGTCACTATCACACGACACGACACGGCATTGACCGCCAGTCGCAAGTTTGAGAGGAAAGTTGAGTTCATTTGCATCGAGACGTGCATCTGATTAGCAATGAGCAAGATATACGTTAAATTAATCGATTAGCGTTAGGCGATCTAATTGCTTTCATTTAGTTTTATATAACAACTAGCTTTTGCCTGCGGCTTCGCTCGCGTTACATTCGGTGTAACACAGTTCCGTTTGCGCCTTATTGATTTGTAATAGCAACGCTAAGTTTTCCCTTTTCTTCCATCTTTCTCCCTCACATCCCACTTTTATCCTATGCTCGTCTCCTGGTTCCCAACTATCTCTGTACCAAAATTCATCAAAATCGGTTTAGCCATTAAAGCGTGAAGAGGTAACAAACAAACAAACTCACTTTCGCTTTTATAAGGATTAATGATCTTCTTTGTGCATTCATCATTCTCCAGTCCCACTTTTATTTTTTGGATAAAAAAATTCTTTCAGAATTAATCTTTCTTTGCGTATTCGATGTTGTTTCAGCTATGTGTGTTGTGGATATCATCATAGTCTAGCCTTTTCCCAACTATTTTGGGCTCGGCTTCCAGTCTATTGCTGCATTTACACGATATACATGGGACACCGATATTTATCAGGCGTCCACAACTGGGTAAATAAAATACCCCGGGTTGTCAGATTTTCGGGACTGATGCAAAAATAAACTTCATATAGATCGGTAAAATTTCGCCAACAGAGCCATCAGTGACAAACTATCTGCGATAGTAGGTATACATTCATACTCCCTGCTCTCAAGCGTGACGACTCAATCAGACCCTGCCCTCGGAAGAGAAATGTAATATTATTATGTGTGTTGCAAGATTATTGACTATGTTCTCTGACTCGCCGGTCCGTTGGGCGGCTGTCGGCCACTGACGAGTAAACACATGGGCTCTCCACTTTCTTCGACACGCCTTCGTTACGTAAGCCAGCGCGGCCGAGTGACGTCAGCAGCCAAGATGCTTCAATGAAAGAATGGAGACAACATTCTGTATCGATGAGATTTTCAATATATCTGTTATCGTAGTCGTGTCCGGTTTGAGGCAGCATTCATTTATTTATTAGGAAGACTAGGCATATCGATTACGCATAACGAATACGATCCACATCTAGGCGTGAACCTGAACAGCAAGAGCCCATGTGGAAAATTGGTTGTGAATGGAGGACTCATTAGTATAATAGCACTGTTATGCAAATCATACTCTCTGCGCAAAGCTGAGAGTTGAAAATGTAACAGTACGCCCTAATAAGGCATGAATTTAGGTATCATCTAATTTAAGTGAAAATAAACACTATAGTTTTTCTACTTTTGGTTAAAATGAGTGCTCTGTTCTTTGTAACACTAACAGAACATATAGCTCCAGTGGAAAGGCCTTTGGGAAGGGTTGTAACAAAATGGCCGGAAGATGTCACAGTTCATCACAGTGATGTATTTACCTTTTTGAGACAACCATGAAGTGTCTGCGGTGTTCATTCTTGACAGGGTATAAACCTTTGCTGCGCATATAGCATGACTGCGCTGTGTATAGTGTGTTTGCTTCGTATATCATGTATTTGTGATGATGCTGACCCACCAAAACTGAAAGCGCACAAAGTCGCAGAAATAGGTAGGTAGGTGTTATGTAGTGACTGTCTATTTATGAATTATGATAATGTCAAATTCATTGTTATCAGAAATTGTATTGTAATCTTTGATGTGTGGGTCATCCGGACCGTTTTTATGGCAAAGCTTGGCGGCTACTCTCGGCGGAGATTAACCATCGACACAAGAGATAGTGCTCAAGTGAGAATGGTCGTCAGTTTAAGCGGGGACTTCCCATTGGCGGTACAGATATTACATTATCCAACTGTGTAGTCATACATAGCTGCCCTATACCTACCCTCAATTGTATCAACTCTCAATCCTGCACGACAGGAACAACAGGTTTACTTGGTTTTCGAGACACTGGGACATCATGCAGACACCTTCAAAACTCTCGGCGGCTATTAAGACATTATTGATGGATAGCTCATTTATCAAGGAAGGTTATATGTTGTATCATGCTTCGACGCTAAGGAGCTGAGCAGCAAATAAAAAAGCTTGGCACAGCTAGTTTGAAATAAAGGACTTTTATTTTTTGGAATGGCAACCTAACCCAGATTTTGCCTATTTTTAACAAACTTATATCATAATTATCTCATTATATTACAAGTACCGATGCCAATGGCTAATTTCTTCTCCAATTCCATCGTAAAATCCTCTCTCTTCGACTCCGAAGGTAAGTACTTAGTATCACGAGTTTCAATGGCATCTACTTTCTTGCCGGCAGGCATGAAAGCCTCGGTCACACCTGCTATAATAACGAGTGACGCAACATTGATACACTTGTAACTACTATGTAACGTTATTAACTAACTACTGCGCTGGTAGGAGGCGCAGTAGTTACCAACTGTTTCTACTTGGATTACCTTGTAGATTCGATGCAGATGGATAGAGGGATTTGATGAGTTAACACCAATATTCTTATCAATTTATTCTTCTTAATTCCGAAGAATTTTGAAAAAAATTGTGGTTTCGTACCTCAATAGGAAAATACGGAAACCGTATTAGGTCACTTTGTTGTCCGTCTGTCTGTCTGTCAAGACCCTTTATCTCGGGAACGCGTGAAGGTATCGAGTTGAAAAAAAATCGTCGCCCCACACTAGGAATTTCTCCTGTATCGTGGGTGCGTTTACAAACATTTAAACTCACATACACAAACAGCCAGACCCGGAACAACTACCTGTAGGTCATACAAATATTTGTTCCGAGCGGAGATCGAACCCGCGACACGCAGCGCAGCAGCAGTCGATCGCTCAACCGCTGCGCCAACCGTGTCGTCGTCTGTGAAAGAATGGGTTTTGTTGCAATTTTTTTATGGTAATAAACCACCTCAGTATTTGAAGTCTGCTTTCCTCAGCAAACATTACTTAAAATAACGTTTAACGAGGTGACTGCCTTTAGGAAATCACTATATCTCATGCAATTTCACTGGAGCACCACGAAATCAATTAACGAAAAATCGAGTTTAGGTACCTTTCACACAGATAATATGACTCCATAACAGTTATATAAATAATTAATTTGACGTACAGGTGTTAGTACATACCTACTAATTTAACTTTGGTAGGTATAGTTGAGTGGAAAGTACGAAAGTGTATCTAAAGACTTGTGAGCCGATCCCAAAACCCGCCTCACTCCCCTCCCTGATTGGGTCCTCTCCCCTTCTATGACAAGGAAGGTAAAGTTTGAAACCGGTCAAGTGAGAGTGGTACAGACGTTTGACTAATTACTTTCTGTAAATAACTTTAAGTGTTTGCAGTGCTGTTGGTAAACAATACTAAGTACTGCTTTCTGTCTAGGCTTATCTAAGTAGGTAAATATTAAAAAACTTGTTGTCAAGCTAAACAAACTGGCAGATGAAGATGTCCATAAAACGAGGATTGTATACAATCTTGCGACATAAACAGCCATATTTTTTGACTGCGTAGACTCAGAGGGTTGATTTTTTCACAGCTCCAAAATACCACAAACTTAAAAACGGAATTCAAAAATGGAATAGAATAGAATACTATTTATCATAAACAATTACTGAAAAAAGAGTCACAAGGGCGCGGGCGGTCCTATCGCTAAAAGCGATCTTTTCAAAACAACCTTTGAATGAATTACAGAAAGACGGAGAGACAATACTGCAGGCAGTCCGTGATGTACCTACTACATACACATAAAGCAAACACAAATCCATACAAATCATGTAACAAAAGCAGAGAAACCATGTCTAGTGATGTTTAAGGAGAGAGGAAGTGATTTTCGACCATATTTTTCAAAACTTTGGTAAAGTTTGGGCGCTGCTTATTGACACAGGCAATTTATGCCATACCTGCACTACTACCGACGACTGCAATTCAGAAATTTCTGATGAAAAAACCCAATAACTCTTAGACCGACCTGGAAAACGACCACTTGGCCGATGAAGCTCTATGAAGGAAATGTACAGGTAATCTGACTTCCGCTACATACAAACAAAACTAGTCCGGTATTAGGATGCAGTGCGCACTGCTCGTAATTGTTGCGGCGGGTACTCGTCATGTCGTAACGTATTACGTGAGGTTCACACTGGGTCTGGCGCCATAACATGGTGGACGGTGGACGAATTCTGATCACTCGCTGACGAACGTCAATTAAACACACGCTTAGTACCAGAAATGGAAAAGACTGATAGTCTAGTGGTCGCAAGTGCTTCTATTAGCACGACGGCCTGGATTCTATTCTCAGTTCGGCTTAAGTGATAGCGGGATTTCCACCTGGTGTAGGCTACGTCGCTGACGATAATGTCTTACTCGTGTGATTCACCGCTCGCCTTCTTTGACTCGTCTCAAAATTAATTTGTTGTCACATTTTTTTCATGATTTTTAGTGTTACTTGCCTCTCTTTACTTTTATATATTGTCTATGTATGTATTTATGTGTTATTGTATTTTTTCCTTAAATTTTCTGTTACATTGCACCTACTATGTTTTTGTCTATGCACCACCCTAAGGTTGACTAGTAGAAAATGCCCACGGATTAAGTCCGCCTTTGTACAGTGTTTTACATGTGCATGAAGTTAAAATAAATAAGTAATAAATAGGCTCGCCCCCTTTTACATAGGATAGGATTTGAACTTAATTGACTAAATGTGGTTGTACTATTAAGCACAGCTCTGCGTCTCACTTAGTGGGATAACTTTGCGTTCGTAATAATCGTAATGATTCGACATCGCTGCTCAGAAAAGCGAGAGATAGTCGCAACAGCATCCTGAGAACTGTAGCGGAGAGTAATAGATCTCCAATTATAAAATTTCTTGTGTAAAGAATTCTCCCTCTGGCTGGATGACAAAGGATTTTCAGTATCCAGCTTTTTTTTAGCACATCTTCTTTTTAGATACTCGAGTGCTTACAAAACAAACCCATCGGTAACCTGAACCAACAGGCAACACCGGCAGTAGATACTGACAGCAGCCACGTTGCTTAACTAATCAGGTAGCCTAGCTAATCATGACCACTGCACCTGCACATCTGTCAACAATACACTGTCAGTCAGCGGCTTGGTAAGCTGTTTTAATTGTTAGACTTGTCTTAACCAACTACTTACCTACTTGCTTACTTATATTTCGAAACTCAAAATCACGTATTGGGCCAGTCAATATCTATTTAAGATTTCAGTACATCAGGCAGCACCCTTTGATAAACTGAACAATCCTTATCCTTACTTCCTAACTAATATTATAAAAACGAAAGTGAGTTTGTTTGTTTGTTTGTTACGTCTTCACGCCTACATGGCTAAACCAATTTTGATGAATTTTGGTACAGAGATAGTTGGGACCCTGGAGACGAACTTGGCTATTTTTTTAAAAAAAGATTCAGATATAAGGGAGAAAGAGGGAAGAAAAGGGAAAACTTAGCATTGCTATTACAATAAATAAGGCGCTAGGGCCAAAACTACAAGTAGCAGGTACACACGACAACACATCAACCTATACAAATCCAGTATAAGCGGAGCTCTAATCGTACGGGAAATCTCCGGTGTACGTTACGTAGTTAAGAGATCTGCATAAACTGGTTTTGAATAGGTTGATGTGTCTCCGTGTGTACCTGCAAATCAGCAAAAGGGGAACTGTGTTACCCCGAATTAAACGCGAGCGAAGCCGCGGGCAAAAGCTAGCTTACAATATTTTGGTACTGTTATTTATGGCCGGTAGGACAAAAAACATAAAGTAACCTGATAAGGGAAGTATCTGTTAAATAAATAAAGAATTTAATTTAATTAAATAAAGATTTATTTTAAACACTACTAGCAGAATTTTGGTACATAATACTTCCATTAATTTTAAAATTAAAGAATACCGTCTCATTTGCTGCCATCTGTTGACATTAAAGTTAAGCTAATAAATTGATGTCAGCGCCCTCTGTTATTTTTGTTATGAAGCACTAAGAAACCAAGCTAAATCATAAAAAGTTCTGCTATTCGGCCATAGATGGCCTGAACTTAAGCATTTGTTCAACAAAACATTAAATTATTTAGAATTAACTTTAATTAATTAGGGATCTAACAACAATTCTTTTTTATTCGTCATAATTAGCGCTGACATTAAAATTCACTCTCATAAACAGAAAATAAATGAATAAAACTGAAGATTTAATGCGTAAAGTTTTGTTGAACAAATGCTTAAGTTCACGCCATCTATGGTCGAATAGTGAAACCTTGTTTGTAAAAGTACGTTTCCTTTGTGTCGTCTTAGTACGCCATCTATGGCTGAATAGCAGAACTTTTTATGATTTAGCAAACTTGTTTTCTAAGTGCTTCATAATAAAAATAACAGAGGGCGCTGCCATAAATTTATTAGTTTAATTTTAATGTCAACAGATGGCAGCAAGTTAGACGGTATTCTTTTATTTTAAAATTTATGGAAGTATTATGATTGTACCAAAATTCTGCTAGTAGGTAGTGCTTTAGAAATTACCATTTGGTAGTGACAGGTGTGTACCGATATTTGAAATGTTTTGAGAGTGCTGCAGTTCTTTGTAAGGCTAGTTGCTGGGGAAGTTCTACCACTCCAGATATGAAAATACCTAGGCTATGAAACAATTTAATGTCTCTACTACGGGGGTAACTCATATGCTACTAATACTGTTGTATAGCTGATAAGTACCCTTGGGCAGTAACTACTTAAGATGGAACGTGGCGTCGGGTTGGCATCCAAAGCGTAAAAAAACTTCTAATGACATCCTATAGGTAGGTAATAATTAAGCTATGCTTACGTATCGCACTTACTGATACTGTGCAAGTGACATTGATCTAACGGTGCGTGTGATTATGATCTGAGCATTGCACGGAGATGACGTAGGTACCTCAAAGCGTTTGAAGTGCAGTTTAATTACTAGCCCCTCATACAATATTTAGATTTTAAGCATTGCGCAAACGTACTTGCACATAAATTCGATTATTTATAAAACGTTTGCCTTTTACACGGTTTCATCATCATCATTTTCCTGCCTTTGTCCCATTCTATTTGGGAACGGCGCAACACGCTATCTTCCTCCACTCTTCCCTATCGCCAGATCCCCAGACGTCACGGCATCATTCACTCCTTTCTCTTTCATATCATTCCTTACACACTCCATCCATCTTTTCTTTGGTTTTCCGCCCATCAACATTCAGATCCAACACTCTTTTAGTCACATGTGCTTCGTCCCATCTCATACCATGGTACCTCATAGCGTTTGAAGTGTAGTTTAGTTACTAACCCCTCATACAATATTTATAATATCTTAAGCATTGAGCAAACGTTGTTGCACACACAAATTCGATTACTTATTTATAAAATGTTTGCCTTCTGCACGGTTTATGAAATAAAAAATTGAGTTAAATTATATCGGCCTATGGTAATTTAGGGACAGTTACATGAGTTATCTACGTGTCCAAACTAAACGCATGTAAGTAACTTAAGTGGTGCGATTGGCTGTTGGTAATTAATATAACCAATCACGGCACTTGTCTTGGTTTTAATTTGTTTCCAGTAGTCGAAATTTTTTGTTCAAATGGCTTGGCGGTAATGCCAGAGGGATTTTGCTTTTGTTTCAAGGATTGTGTCTGTACAATAAAATAAACATTATATACTTGTATTTATTTATTCACCAACACCTTGCTATCGCCGCGTCTCCCGTACTTCCCGAGCCGTGTCCGTGTTTCTTGCAGCAGTAGATACCTACTCGTCACTTCCCTGTTGGCTGTGACGTCATAATGGCGGAGTCGTGTCCGGCCGGCGTCCCGGCGGACCGCGCCCTCCGCGGGAGTGCGCCGCGCTAGGGCTGCCACGACTACAACACTGTGAGCAGTACACAATATATACACACATTAACAACTTAGCTAGAAGGTAGATTCTATATAACTTACCAAAAAATACCAATACTTACCTAGTTTTCTTTCCTGTGAAGTGCCGCGAAAAGAAAATTCTGGGTGCCGTAACTTAAGTATGTATACTTAAGGTATTTGTTATACCTAAATTATTTTTGTCGATGGCAATTGTAGAACAAACTAAACCGCACTGGTAAGAAAATGCCACATTTAATTCTTTTCATTTTCTTAAATCTTATAATTTTGTGCTCTGATGGGTGTGTGCGTAAGAGCATCAGCACTCAGAACAATGCGATCAAGAACACAAACCACCGATATCGGCTGTCTTGTTAGTTATTTAGATAGTCCATCATAAATAATTTCCATATAATTTTACACTGTAGAGCAAACGAATCTTTCCAATTCGTTACATTATGTAATACTTCAAGAAGTTATCAAGCCAAATAAATAATATCCCGAAGCGCGCACCCTAAAGGTGATAGCGTAATGAATGCCCCTGAGATTAGGACGTTTCATTTGCGTCTCGGCGGGCGTACAGCGTACACTGTCGTTCAACTTATAGCTACACGGAAATTTCATTAGCCGGTCTGTCGTTCCGGTGATCTGACTTGTTATGTCTCTGATATTAATATTATCATATTAGTAAAGTATGAACCTATGGGGCTCTGCTTTAACCTATGGGGCTCTGCTTTATTTTAAATACAAGATGCTTCAACGACTTCACCAGTATATGTATATCATAATTTTCAAAAGCATTAAATTCGATTCCCATTCGTCACACAAAAAACTGACTTACAAAAAAACAAAAGTCACCGACGCGCGACGTTCGGGAGTAAACTTATTTTCAGTCCTTTTAGTGTCTTTTTGGAAGTCGGTTATGATTAATTGTCCTGTTGGGTATGTGACAGACTTGTAAAGATCCACTTCCCACTTTAGTTGAGCACTTTTTTTTAAGAAACGTCTGTAATCTAAGTTTTGAAGTTGTGGCGTAGTTTGATGTTGCGGGTTCAGTGTGTGCCAAAATAGCCATTAAGTGAAGCTCTGACACAGCACACGTCGTAGTAGTAGACCTCGTAGGAAATGGCAAGACGAGCTGGAGAAAGCCAACAACGATCAGTGGTTAATATAGGTGCTGGATCGAAAGAACTGGGAGTCAAAAGGAGAAACTTTTGCCCAGCAGTGAAATGAAGCAGGCTAACAGTAATAGTTTTGTCCTGTACGAGTCTAGTTTATTTATTGATAATTATCAAAGTTTCATGTCAGGTAATCTAAACCAATATTATAAAGAGGTAAGATTTTGTTGTTTGTTATTAGTATCGAATAGGCTTCAAAACTCTTTAAACCGTTTTCTCACTAATAGGAAGCTGCATATTTATCAGGACGTAACATAGGGTTAACATAGGCATCACGCTACTACCCTTGGCAGCGGTGCAGAAACTAAAGACGCGTCTGAAACCGCGCAGGATAGTTAGTAAAAAGTTAAAACGTAAAACAAATATTATCATGAAAAAAATTGGATACACACAAATAATCATTAATCATGCATTCAAAGAACAAAAACAAAAATTTAAAATAAAAAATGTAAAATGAAATAGTCACAAAAATATCAAAAATTAAAAAAATAACCTATAAGTAATTAAATCTATTACCTAAACTAAACCATACTTATAAGTCTTATAATACCTGGTCGGTTAACCAGCCTTTATAAATCGCCTTTAAATTAATACTTTTTCTTTTTCAGATCCTCGGGCACATACAGCCTCGAACTAGTAGTGTCCGCGTCGAGACACGTGACGTCACACAATTATCACTGCACTGTCACCGGCCGTTTTGTTTAAGCGTCTCCCTGTACCTAATGTTTGTCTGCCGCCCTGTAAAGCGACCAACGGTAACCTGCGCCGGTTATCTTCTACATCTAGTAGCTGTTCCACGTCTGTCTGTCTGGAATTAAAAAATCAACAACACAACAATTTACTTTACTTTTTTTTGTTTATTACTTTATATACTCGTTGATTATTCTTTAATTAGTCATCATATCCATCATTCTTTTGTTCTAATCCCAATTTATGTTGGCGCGGCACACCATTTCTTCGTCTTCCATACTATCTATTACTTGTCACTTCAACAATCATATCATCTTGTTCTCTAGCCACATCATATTTCACACAATACATACATCGTTTCTTTGTTCTTCCTCTACTAAAGCACATTCATCATTCTGAATACTAAAATCACATCATATCACATTCCAAGACAATCGAAAACAACACAACTTTTCAGTCAGTGACGCTATTTTCGGACTTCGTCTTCTATACAAGTTCTACTGACGACCCACGTTACTGCCTGAATATTATTCGAAAGTGATTCTGCGTAAACATAGTGAAAAAATATTAACAGAAATAATAATCAGAAACACATAAAATGCAACTAGTTTTAAATGTTTTATGAAAACTCTCGCTGTCAAAATCGTTATATCCGTTGAGGCTTGGCAAATTTGACATAATTTTAAATCGCGGCACGATTTAAAATTATGAATTATCCTAAAGAAACAAACATGATTCATGGATTGTGTGAGGAATGCTTTGAAAGAGAAAGGAGTAAATGATGCCGTGACGTCTTACAGAGGAGAATTGAAGGAGAAAACGTGTTGTTATCATAAAACTGGGTAACGAGAATTTGACTCTGGTAAGGATGGGTTAGGTTGGAGTTAAATATCTGTACGAATACTGAGGAAATCAAGCAAACAGAGCCACAAACCAAAGCTAGTTCATTTTTATCATTGGATACGTAATGGTGTAATTGTGAGAATTGGAGTTTCCCTTCTTTCACTACAGTAATTTATTTCGTTTATTTGTAGTAAGAGCAGTCACTTCTACTGACAATAAAGGCAATGCCCATGTTTGTGAGTTCGTCGTGACGACATGACAACGTGAGTTTGTCGTTCTCATTTTCAGGTTCGAGCCTCGGTACTGAAACTTTAGAAAAATGTTCAGAAGGAGATATTTTAATACAAAATTCTTGAATATTTAATATTTATTACACTAACAAAACATCAAGCAACATTTAAAAATTATAGTATACTAGCTGTGCCCAGCGGTTTCACCCGCTGCTCACTTAGGGGTATGAAAAATAGATGTTGGCCGATTCTCAGACCTACTCGATATGCACACAAAATTTCGTTGAAATCGGTCCAGCCGTTTTGGAGGAGTATGGGAACGAAAATTGTGACACGAGAATTTTATATACACTTCTCATCAAAAAAATCGAAACACCTCGCAGTTTATGATTTGATAAGGATTATCAGAAAAATGTGTATATTTAGGAATAAATGTAAAATGTCATTTAATAGTAAGTAGTATGAGGTTTTTAAATCCTAATGTTAATGTTCTAAATTCAAATTAAGTCTTCATAGGTTTCGTATTTTGTATAATGAGTAATTTTTACCCTGTATGGAATATGAAGGAAATGGGTAAAACAACACGCGTAAATGAAAAAAAAATGTAAGAAACGTTTATTTAATAACTTGTATTCCCTCCGCGAGCTCTTATTACTGCTTCCATACGGTTCTTCATCGATCGGATGAGAGTCACGATCACATGTTGTGGTATATTATCCCATTCCTCTTGGATTGCATTTTGCAGCTGGCTAAGTGTTTCTGGGGCTGGATCTCTTGCTCGAATTCGTCTCTTTAATTCATCCCATAGATGTTCAATGGGATTCATGTCCGGGCTTCTTGCTGGCCATACCATAATGGAGATACCGACTTCGGTAAGATAATCTCGTACGACGCCCGCGGTGTGAGCTCTAGCATTGTCGTGCATGAATATGAAGTCGTTGCCAATAATATGTGCATAGGGCATCACATGAGGTTCAAGACACTGTTCGATGTATCGATGAGAGTTTAGTGCAGGCAGCCGTGGCCCAGACACAAAGGCAAGTTCTGTCTAACCGTCGGCGCTGATTCCTCCCCAAACCGTCCACGAACCGCCACCATAGCTGACCTTTTCTTCAATGCAGCATTGTGTAAAACGTTCTCCATCTCTTCTGTAGACCTTGTTCCTTCCGTCGTTACCATACAGCATAATTTTACACTCATCAGAAAACAGTACTTTACTCCACTGAAGGTATGACCAAGTTAGGTGCTCGCGTGCAAAGTTAAGGCGCGCTCTTCGATGGTCTGCAGTTAATTTCGGCCCATTCGCTGGCTTATGCGGTGCCAATCCGCGTTCCTTCAACCTTCTTCTTATTATAGAGTCACTTACAGCTACTCTTCGTACAACGCGAAGCTGCTGCTGCAGTTGAAAAGCGTTAAGGCGTCGATTTCGTAAAGAAGTTGTTACAATAAATCGATCATCTCGCTCAGAAGTGACCCGATTCCTGCCAGATCCTGAACGGCGCGTGAACGAACCAGTCTCCCGATAGCGTTTGTAGACTCTATGAACAGATGATAAGCTTAGATGCAATCTTGCAGCCACAACACGCTGACTAAGTCCAGAATCCAGCAATGCCACCACTTGGGCGGCTTCTGCGGGCGAAGTATCCATATGTTTTAGAAAAAAAAGTTTTTTCAGACGTCCCAAAGTCACAGTAAATGAAATAAGAAACAAAAAGTTTAAAGACAAGCGCTAATTTTTAGTTTTTAAACGAGAAACGTACTCCAACCCTAAATACACATTTGTCTTAAAACAGTGATTAATTTCATTTATAGGATAAACAAATGAAATTCTAATTTCGAATTTTGATTTTTTTCTTCTTACTGTAATGACTAAACTGCCAGCTACACAATAATGTTTTTTTTTTCATGGAATTAATTCTCTTTTGTAAAAAATTAGGACAAAAACAATAAAAACGAAAGTGTTTCGAATTTTTTGATGAGAAGTGTATTAGATTATCATCAATTGTGCACAAATCCCGACTTCGTGCCACTAGACCTGCGAGTATTTATATCTGAACAAAATAATAATCTGATTATCGTTAAGGTGAAAGCTCCAACCTACCCGCGAAATTCAAATCTTCTTACGTTTTTTGCAATTTTCAGGCCAGTGCTAGGTTGTATGTTGATTAAAATATTATTCGCGGCTGTAAGACGTATGTAATTATAGAATTATAATCATCAAAATCACCAATACAACCCTCCAAGTTCATAAAGCTGTAGGAAAGACTTTTCTGTTTTTTTTTTGTTCCTACGCCTTTATGAACTTGGAGGGTTGTATTGGTGATTTTGATGATTATAATTCTATAATTACATACGTCTTACAGCCGCGAATAATATTTTAATCAACATACAACCTAGCACTGGCCTGAAAATTGCAAAAAACGTAAGAAAATTTGAATTTCGCGGGTAGGTTGGAGCTTTCACCTTAAGCGACTGCCTAACCAAAGCACATTGATGCTATCTATTCTGCAAATATAGAATTGATTCTAGTGAAACAAACTGAATAATACGAAGTAAAAATATTTGTACTTTGTGGTTTAAATTCTTTTCTAAAAGATACCTACAAAGCAATAATTAATCGCTTGTCACACTAAGATATTTTTAACATATCACGAAAAGTACTTTAACTATTGTTTAAGATCCGGATTGATTTTAAACGTCTTGCCACGCTACTTTATAATTGAAGTAGATCATCTAAACTAGATTATATAAAAATCCCCTCTGTTTTTGGTTGGGGTTTCAAAATTTACTTACGTACATGACTTTGTATTTTAAAATGTTAAGCTTGGACCAGCATCGTGCTACTCTATAAATAACGAATGCTTTTAAATTCTCAACAAAACGCCCTACAAAACTTGTCCTTGGAATCACGTAAAAGCTTCGTCATGTGTATTTAATATTTATTGAAAACATGGAGACGTGATAGACGACGGAGCCATTGTGGCTTTTAGCACCATAGCATCACGCCGCCGCGTGCTAACTACACACACAAATAAAAAGGTGTTTGCTCTAGAACCGGAGCACTGCACCACTTAACAGGGGCACAGATAGTAGCCACTACTGGCTACATAGCAACCATTACGTACTATCTTCATATGGTCAGGAAATCGAAGGTAGTCAGTGACCCGAAAGACTGACAACCAGTCTTACCAAGAGTAATACGATACACCTGTAAACTGTATTATCGAGGTCAGATAGTCAGTTGTTCTACGAAAAATACAGTCAACTTATAATGAAGTACACATCCAGCTAGATTTGCTTATACTGGAAGCAGTTCCCAACATTTGTAACCGACTTCAAAAAAAGGAGGAGGTTATCAATTCGACTGTAAGATTTTTTTATGTTTGTTACCTCATAACTATTGACTGGGTGAACTGATTTAAATGTTTATTTTTTTATTAGAAAGCTGTCGCTTCCTATGTGGTCCCATTTCAATTTTATTTATATTGCTGAGGTATTTTATTAAGTTATCGTCTAAAAGCTTAGCCGATCATCCATATAGACATAGAGAAAAAACATATACATATTTATTCTCTTTATAATACTCGATAAAAAAAAATATAAGAGGTAAGTATATCATAACACCATAATTAAACATGCTGAAATAAAAAACTGTTTTGTAAAAAAAGTTATAAAAGTAGTAGTAGGCTAGATAAATTGTTAGAAAACGGAGGAAATAACGAAGCAAGTGAGAACCCGCTCGGATAAATATTTGAAAGTGCACATTTATATGGTTGCACAGTTTTAATTTTGCTATATATTGCAAAAAGAGGTCGGTATTAGGAAACAGTAAAATATGAAGAGCAATGGTGGCTCAGTTACAACGGCCTAATGTCGAGAGTTGCAGGTCGTTGGTTCAAACACAGGCCGCACCGTTACTACCTACCTATGCAGATTATTCATCAACACTGTCACTGTCAGAACAGTGAGAGACCATCGAGAGAAAACTGGATTTTTGGTTCTAGGACATTCTAGAACCAACAATTCGAAGACATGATTCAACTATCAACCCGCACTGAACCCGCGTGGTAGAGGATAGCCACCCTCCTCTCACTAAGAGGAGCCCTGTGTCCATGGGAACATACACACATGCTTCGTTAAGGGTATTTTTACACTCTTAAAAAGAAAAAAAGTAAGCAAATTAAATTAGTCCTGTACGAGGTCAAAAAGGCCCCTATCCCATGGCATAGTGGTATGGTTATGTCAAACAACATGACAGTTTTGGCTATGATGAACTTGGCTAATTTAAAATTACGATACTTCCAACGTAGCTAGGAACATTTTAACTTTAATATCTTACGTTGTTTAATAAAACAATATTTTTTGCGAGTTTTAAGTCGGAGGGAAGCAAGGAAAAAGTGGCGCATTCCCCCACAGCGCACGCAATTTGCCCGTAGATAGCTTACGATAGCTTATTAGCAATAAACAAAAAGTGGGGGCCAACACGACGGGTCGCGTCCGGCTGGGCGCAATTCATACGAGGTAGCGGGGAACAGCAAACTAATAACTAGACTAATACTAGTGACGGTGCAGCACACTGTGGCGGTCTGCCCCGCTTGGGTGGAACACCGCTGTGTCCTGATAGTGCCATCGGCGGCAGCGACCTCTCCGGCCCTGGTTGTCCATGGCCATTCTTTTGCGAAGTATTTATGCAAGCGACGGAGGCGGCTGAACGTTTGAGGGAGAGCCTAGCCGCCCCGGGCGACGGTCCGGTCATCGGGTGCCGCGAGACGACTCCTAGTAACCGTAGATATCTACGGGTTTATGGACAACCAGCACCGCCCGGTGCTGCATCCTTACAGCCAGAATCTATTTGAAATAAATATATTAGTATGCTTACTATTATATTAGGCAGGTTTGCGAGGTTGTCGACATGTGGGATGTGGATTCAGCCATCATTGTGCCGATTGTCGTTACAGCCCATGGCTTATTTGCCAATACCCTCGACCAACACCTGAGGAAGCTCTCGTTAGGTACATGGTTTTATCCATGGCTTGATACAGAAAGTAGTTCTCCTGGACACGGCTCGTATCGTTAGGAGGTTCCTCTCTCTGGAGCCCTGTCTGTCGTTAGATTGGACCCTGTTCCCGATACCGGTGGGCTGCTATTTTTTGTATTTCTCAATGTTTCTGTTTTTTCTATGTTTTTATTAAGAAATATTTATAAATGTAATTTATATGTTTACAAATGAACAAAAGAATAATTTATTTTATGAATATCATCCCTCATACTAGTCGGTCGTAAGAACATTGAATTAGGGTTGGAATTCATTAACGAAGATGTATGATCAGTATTGTGGTTGTGTTTGTTTTTGGTTGGGTTTGGTCAATGAAATATTTATTGATTAATTCTATTTGGTTGTAAGAATTTTGTAAGGTTGGAAAAAGGTCCTGCATCCTTACAGCCAGAATCTATTTGAAATAAATATAGTTCTATACAGTCAACCTGTATTTCGTACTATACTTACATTTGATATTTTTTCCACACAAATAACTTGAAGTCGCCTCCTCCTTAAGTTTGGACCATCGTCAATAAATCACTAAGGTTAAAACATCATTAATATTAAATCACGCGCTCTGATATATAAGGCGAGGGGCGGCCGCGGTGTGGCGCTAATCTTTGGTTCAACTGGTGACTTACTGCGCTGTGCGTCCACCACACACGGTGTTGACTGCGCAAGGAACTACATCAGATGAACCTGATCGATGCACATATTTTGCCCATGTATAAAATAACTTAATAAATGAATTACAGAGTTTCATATGACGACAGCTTGAAAACCTTTTGTGTCTCATCGCTCTAAAAACTTTTTGCAAAAAAGTAACGTTTTTTTAATGGAAGTCTATTAAAAAGAAAAACTAAAAAGTGAAAAATAAGTTTACTTCCGGAAATCGTTTTCTTTCGTTTGTTTCATTGACTTTTTAAAAGTCGGTTTATAATATTTCTAAGCATTAAGTGATACTTCTAATAATTTAGTGTTTTGCTGATAGGTATACAATTTAAGGAAAAAAAATATAGATGATACTAAAAACCCATCTTGCTATATGATATCGTTTTCTCCAAAAGCTGATTTGTGGAAGTCAGATAGGCAGATTCAGCTCCATGCGGTTAGACAGAAAGCTGACGCCAATATAGTTCTATAAAGTTTAGCCAGATGATGACTAAGAACGTCTTGAAACTGTATCAGTACAACACCTAGTCTATATAAGAAGCTGCACAGAGGGCATGTGTGCGCTCGGGCCAGGGGGGAGGGAGCGCGGGCTGGAAGGGGGGTGAGGCCGGGGGTGTGTAATATTCCGCGTGACGTGTGAACAGCCGGCCGTGCGCTGCTCATTTGTGGAGATACAGCGTGTTGCCGACAACAGACCTTCGAATACATTGTACGGCTGACTGCTGCGATGGTGTCGTGGTCGCAAGTACGACTGCGGAGCACTGGGCAATAGGTTCGATTCCCGGGTCGGTCAAAAAGTGGTCTTGGGTTTTTACATTAGGTATTTCTCAGTAAAATCCCGGAGTTTGAAGGTTGGTGCTATGATACCCGCGTGCCTCGGAAAGCAAGTTAAGCCTTTGGTCCTGCGCTGTCTCTCCAGTCATGCCGGATCGCCGTCTCTTCGGACTACGAGAGTAAAGGGAACCGAGAGTGCACCTTGAACTGCACAGAAACTTGTGCACTAAAATATCTCTGGTTAATGTCCGCTGAGATTGGTCACCGTGACCAAAAACGGTCAGTTAAAAGGTTTATAAATGGTTGCAGCAATCAAGAAAGTACAGGTAGCGCCCGACATCGGTCCACCAAATAACGGTAATATGGTAATATGATCGATAATTTCAAGAATGCAGACCGATGCCAAGTTCAATTACCAGCATTCTCTGATCTAGATGTACCAAGCGAGGTGATAATTAATCGGTGACATGAAATTCCGCGAATAAAACATTACTTTAATAAAATTTCCACTGAAAGCGATCACAACACTCTGTAGCCGGCGCGTAGTTCACATAGAATTTTGACATTTACTCGCTAATTGAGGTATCAGCTCGCGGCTACCGTGCATGCGCGCGCGCCGCTTCCGGCCCAAGCCGCACAGGGCTGCTACGCATGGGTGCTGTCCGTAAGAATACATCAACATTATAAATCATCACCCCTGTAATCTTCGAAAGTTTAGGCACATAAAGGTACCTTATTGAACAGCCATATATAAGTCCCAGTTAACGGAGTGTGAGCCATCAATTGAGAACTAATCAAGTTTGAAATTTCTACTGGTAAAAGTCAATAACACTATGCTCCGCCAATCAACCTAATGTCCAATAGTTGCGCTTGCAATCAGTAGCACTACGAGGTGGACAATGCACCAAGTAGACAGTAAAGCATGGAAGATCGCAAGAAGCAGAACTCCTTGTGAAGGAACTCTTCCGGAGGGGTACGTTTTGTGAAAACAATAGGTACGTTGATACGTCTACGTTGTTGTGTTTTATTTCAAAGGGTATGCGGTACCAGTTAAAATAAAGCACATAAGCAGAAGAAAGATGGGCCAATGCAAGCTGAGATGATAATGATGACACGATACAGATGTGTATAACCGGCGGTGGTCACTGACCAGCAGCATTTTTAATTTTATACGGATTCAGTCTCTTGTCCAGGTTAAGTTTGAACGCTAGTATCGCACCAAGTAACAATTTGTGCCGTAATTGCTTTTTAAACTATTTTTATGCTTATTTGATGTGTCATGAATTCATGATTCGTAGGACCCAGACTTACTGAAGTAAAGATGGCCACCATTTTGAAAACGGATTAGTCGTTTGATTAGGATAATTTATTTGATTCAATAATTGGGTGCAGAACTGAATGAGTCAGGTTTCACAAAATCAGTTGTATATTTTTTCTGCATTCGTTTGTGTAGATTGCTGAGTAAATTGGCGTACCTATAGCATGACTACTGTCGAAAAAAGAGATGCAGGACGTGCTGTATCGCTCTATTGCTTTCTCCAATAATGTTCTTAGTTTAATCCCATGTTCTAGCAACCCTAACCGCGCGCGAGTTTTCATCGACTGTCCGAGGCGTGGGAGGTCATTCATACAGTAGCCCCTATCACCATAACATAGAGTCCATATCTCGAGAACAATAGAATGAAGTCTATTTCTTTTTGTTTTATGTTGGTACTTACAAATAGTTTTCGGGTGTTCGTTTATGAGTGCGGTTCTCACGTTTATGGCGTATGTCCTGGGAGGCTGCCATCAAGAGATTAATGTTTACATTTGTTGTTAATGAAAATATTGATTTTAATGTTGAGTCTTATAAAGAAAACGTTAAATGCGACGATCCTAATTTTCGAAAATCATAATATAATCGAGCTTTTTTCTTCACTTATCCCGTCATCATCCTGGTCTTATCGCATGTTATTTGGAGTCATTATTTTAGCATCCATTGTGGGGTCAGCTTGAAGGTATCATTTTCCAGAACTGATGATTCCCTTTCAAATTGTGTTTAGCACACTCAGGTTACCTGTGCTTGCACATTAGTGCGTTTCGTCTGTTTGAACTTACATACCTACATTCATACTAAAAATCCACGTCGTTTTTTTTTAAATATAATCCTACTATTCTATTCCTACTAATATTATAAATGCGAATGTTTGTGAGAATGGATCGATGGATGGATGGATGTGTCGATGTTTGTTACTCTTTCACGTCAAAACGGCAGAACGGATCTTGGTGAAATTTGGCACAGAGGTTGATTTTAGTATGGAATAACACATAGGATACTTTTTTCCGATACCTATCATGTAGCTACTTAGTTTTAAATACTATTAACAAAAGTGTTGCCAACTCACAAGATGGTGTAGGTACTTTAAGGTAGAGCGACATGCTTTTGTTGTTACGCTCCCACCTAAATAATAAGATTGTTTCCTACTATTTAAATATATTAAAGAAAATATATTTTTTTAAACTGATGTGGTCACTAACATTATTAATACCTATCATTTATGCGCCGGAATATAGGAAACTCGAAATAAAAAACAAAGTTGGTAAATATCCCGTTTCAAATGATATGAAAGAAAATATTTACTCTCAGATGTTTAGTTAAAACATACTTTACATGTAGACACCCTAAGTTGGACTGCCCACGGCCTATTCAACTATTTATGTTTCAGAGTCAATAGTATTATGTTAGCAGGACATGTTGGCGACATGTTTCATTAACATCCGTCACTGTGCGACGAGGGCCTCATTCTGTCGCCAGCGACTAATCCAGCACGCTGACAAACTGCGGACCCGGTTATGTCAAGAACAATTAAAGTGATTAATACTACATTAATCAATAATTTTGAGATGTTCAACGTTAAAGGAAGATTAAGAATCTTTTATTTGTTTTGTTGATTCGTGATCGACCGATTGTCTGCTGTAATAAAGTAATAAGTAAAAGGCTTAAAATGTTTCTATTTCTTAGCGTGTCAATGGCAAAAAAGCTCAGGAGCTCCACTCACTGATGGCATCAAGTGCGCAAGTGCGCGGGTGACAAGGCATGCGGTGCAATGCTCATTGGCTTCATTAAATATAAAAAAAACCGGCCAAGAGCGTGTCGGGCCACGCTCAGTGTAGGGTTCCGTAGTTTTCCGTCCGTCACAATAAGTGTTCCCACTTATGAGTTTAAAGGTGGAGGAGCGTGCAATGTTGCACGCTCCGCGGCAGGCGCTCCAACAGTTTTTGTACAAAAAAGACAAAAAGTTGTACAAAATACAACTTTTTGTCTTTTTTGTACAAAAACTGTTGTGTCAATCAAGTTCAAAATAATTTTCATAGAAAGTCCTTATAAAGTTCTACTTTTCAGATTTTTTTCATATTTTCTAAACTTATGGTTCAAAAGTTAGAGGGGGGGGGGACACATTGTTTTTTACTTTTGGAGCGATTATTTCCGAAATTATTGACATTATCAAAAAATGATTTTGGTAAACCCCTATTCATTTTTAAATACCTTTCCAGCAATATATCACACGTTAGGGTTGAAATTTAAAAAAAAAACACTTCCCACTTTACATATAGGGTGGCTACCCTAATAAAACATTTTTTTCCAATTTTTATTTTACCACTTTGTCGGCGTGATTGATATACATATTGGTACCAAATTTCAGCTTTCTAGTGCTAACGGTCACAGAGATTAAGCGAGGACGGACGGACGGACGGACGGACAGACAGACATGGCGAAACTATAAGGGTTCCTAGTTGACTACGGAACCCTAAAAATCGGCCAAGAGCGTGTCAGGCCACGCTCAGTGGTAGGGTTCCGTAGTTTCCCGTCCGGCACAATAAGTGTTCTTTACCACGGTAGGTCATGAAAGCACGGAAAATCTTAACATCGACTTTTAAAAAATGACGTCATTACGCAACGCCATCTATCGAACCATTTATGAACTGGTTTTTACCTTAAAATTTTGATGGTGTTGAAAAAATGAATTTTAGTTTTGTTCTAAATTGCCTTAGCATGTTCTTGATAGAAGTTTTATGTAGTTATAAGATACCGCCAATGCCAAGGAGAGACCAACCGAACAATTCGGTAATACCCGATCCAATGTAATAAGTACCTACAGCGCCATCTCTCGGGGAATTGGGTTACTAATTAATTCAAAGACAAGATGATTGACAGTTGACAGCGTCACACAAAACTTTATTTTTTCACTGTTTTATTAAATAAATTAATATAAATAACCACATTAATATAAATCAGATGCAAAACGAAAAATTCTCTATAAATATTTATTTCTGTTCAAAAAAAAAATGTAAAGTTGTAACGAAAAATTGATAAACCATGGCTTCGCACGTGATCTTGGCAAAACTGTGGACTGTGTATCTCACGTCCACAAAAGGCATTAATGAAGAGTGAAGTTACATCTGCAGTTGAAGAAGAGCAACACAACAGAAGACGCGTGCTCAGTTCCCGTCCAGGACGTGCCAGTGACTTGGCGTCTGCTGCAACTGTGTATCTCACGCCCACAAAAGGCATTAATGAAGAGTGAAGTTACATCTGCAGTTGAAGAAGAGCAACACAACAGAAGACGCGTGCTCAGTTCCCGTCCAGGACGTGCCAGTGACTTGGCGTCTGCTGCAACAACGCCGCCTGTGCTGTGTGTGCTGTGTATTTTTAAAACTGTTTTTATTTTTTATACTTAATATTAAAGTTTTAGTATTTAAGTTTATTTTTTAAGGCATAATGAGTAGCAATAGCAGCGATGTGGTAGGTAATAGTGCTAGTCAACCTTCGACATCGCTGATTACCCTGGAGAGATGCCCGCTCTGTACCCAAGCACGATTTTTCAAAGGTAAGCGGGGTCTGAGTGTGCATATTGGTAAAGTACATAGAGTAAATACACTCACCTCAGACCCTGTCTCAAATCCTCCACCCCCTTCATCAGCCACATCCACTTTCGACCCGTTCTGGAAAACCCTTTGCAAATTCAAAAACTCTGTTCCTGTTTTAAAGCGAATACCCCGCGGCGCTAGGCCTATAGTCGCACAAAACCTAGCTGGTTGCGTAAGCCTTGTAGTCCGGGAAAACTCGCAAAGTGCTTGGGAACAGTTGCTAACCTTCCCTTACCGTATTCTACACGTTCAAAAAAAATTGGCAAACAAAAAAACTTTAACGGCTCAAGTTAAAGATAATTGTAACATTTCGGCTCAAAATTTTGATACAAAAATACCGACTCAAGGATATACCTCTTCAAGAGGTATAACCCATCTAGTGGAATCTAAGTTGGGGGAAGGTGACATTAGCGGCGCAGCCAGGATTCTCTTCAGTAGTGATGTGGTGGCACCGTGCTCTCCAGAAACTCTGACAGCTCTGGAGACAAAACACCCTGCCCCAGCGGATGCCCTTTCTTTTCCCGACCCTCCTGATTCGGATCTTCACACCCTCACCATTACAGGTCGAGAGGTGGTCACAGCCGTTTGCTCCTTCCGGAGTGGGTCCGCCGGCGGCCTGGATGGGCTTAGCCCTCAGCACCTAAAGGACCTTATCTGCTCAGGCGCTGGAGAAGCTGGTGAGTTGCTCCTGAGGGAGCTTACGGCTCTGATTAACCTCATGCTCTCCGGAAAGGTGAACGAGGCCGTCATCGACGTTCTGTATGGTGCAAATTTATGCGCCCTACATAAAAGAGATGGCGGCATACGCCCCATTGCTGTGGGCACTACTTATCGCCGTATGGCAGCCAAGATTTGCTGTAAATTTTATGGTGAGGTTGTTTCGGAAAAATTTCAGCCCCTGCAGCTAGGTTACGGATCCAAAGGGGGCTGTGAGGCTGCCGTACATGCTTTATCGACCTACCTAAATTCTGGTAAAGGTGAGGTCATCCTGAAGGTTGATATAAAGAATGCCTTCAATTCAGTTAATAGGGATACCTTGTTAACAGCAATTAAACAAGAATTACCCCAAATTTACAGTTTTCTTTGGCAATGTTACAGACACCCATCTAAATTATTATATCGGGACAACCTCTTGAAATCTGCTGTTGGCTGTCAACAAGGTGACCCACTTGGGCCAGTGATTTTTAGTTTAGCTATCCACCCAATCATTAGACAGCTAAATTCCAAATTTAACGTTTGGTACCTCGATGATGGAACCTTGGGCGGCGATGTGGATACAGTTTTAAGAGACCTAATTTTTTTAAAAAAAGAACTTCATTCTATTGGCCTTGATCTCAATCTTTCCAAATGTGAGTTATATTTAGCGGACAGCACCGACAAAGAACTGACTTTATCAAAATTCAACACAATAGCCCCAGATATCAAAATTATTGATAAAAGTTCTCTTCGTCTCCTTGGGTCTCCTATCTTCGAGAATTCCTTTCTAGATTTTATTGATGAAAAAATCCAAAAATTTAATGATGCCTCAGAAAGATTGCTCCAAATTAACATGCATTCGGCTATTACTATAATTCGTTACTGCTGTTTTGGCCCTAAATTAACATATTTCCTACGTGCTTCCCCTTTATGGAAGCACACTCATCTTTTGGACAAAATGGATCAAATTATCAGACATACTTTATCTTTGATTTTAAATGTGGCTCTGGACGACCGAGCTTGGGCTCAAGCCACTCTTCCCATTCGTTTGGGAGGACTCGGCGTCCGCAAAATTTCTAGTATTAGTCTACCAGCTTTCTTATCCTCGGTCCACGGTACTGAAAAATTAATCAGGAATATCCTGGCTTCCACACTGATTGATTTTGATGTGCCGTGCTTCTCCGAGGCTAAGGATGCTTGGAAAATCGCTTGCCCGAGCACTGAACAACCCGACAAACCATTTTCTCAGAGACAGTGGGACGAGCCGCTCTGCAGAGTAGTTCAGAATAATCTACTGAACACGTCTGCTACTACTGCTGAGCGTGCGCGCCTTTTGGCTGTGAGCAAGTGGGAGTCGGGTCTTTGGCTTAACGCACTACCGTCGTCGAGCATAGGCACTTTATTCGATGACACTACTTTCCGCCTCGCTGCTACCTTACGTTTAGGTGCTCCTTGTTGTTCTCCTCATCGCTGTCATTGTGGTGAAGTAGTCAACAGCCTTGGACACCACGGTCTATCATGCAGCCGAAGTGCGGGCCGTTTTGCGCGGCACGCGAATATTAATGACATCATCCGTCGAGCTCTTGTCACCGTCGGCGTTCCAGCTGTTTTAGAACCCAATGGCTTGGCACGCGACGATGGCAAAAGACCGGACGGTATGTCTTTGTTTCCGTGGAAGTTGGGTAGGCCTTTAGTGTGGGACGCAACGTGCGTCGATACTCTTGCGCCATCCCATCTTCCTAGCTCTTCGTGCTGCGCTGGCGCTGCTGCTGCGGCTGCAGAGAACCTCAAGCGGCGTAAATATAGTAACCTTATTGGTAACTATATTTTCGAGCCGTTTGGGGTTGAAACTCTGGGACCGTGGGGTCCTTGTGCTCACAGCCTGTTTAAGGAAATATCAAAACGTTTGGTTGACACTTCCCGTGACCCAAGGGCTGGCTTTTACTTTGGCCAGAGGCTTAGCGTTGCCATACAACGTGGCAACGCGGCCAGTCTCTTGGGGACGTTGCCAACTGATAGCGTTGAGGACGAATTTTTTGACGCTATTTTTTAATTTATTTGTAAGTTACTTAGTATGTTTAATATAGGGTTGTCTATATAAAATAAAGACAAGAAGTGCAAGAAGTTTTCGCTGGTAATTTTGGATTGCGAGAACCGATTTCAATAATTCTTTTTTTGTTTGAAAAAAGATACGTTCTGGATAATAAAATATGTAAACGAAGTTAAAAAAAATGCTTGCATATACGATTATACTACAAACTTAGTCCAGAAATTATTTTGTACAACTTTTAGTCTTTTTTGTACAAAAACTGTTGTGTCAATCAAGTTCAAAATGATTTTCTTAGAAAGTCCGTATAAAGTTCTACTTTTCAGATTTTTTTCATATTTTCTAAACGTATGGTTCAAAAGTTAGAGGGGGGGGGGACACACATTGTTTTTTTACTTTTGGAGCGATTATTTCCGAAATTATTGACATTATCAAAAAATGATTTTAGTAAACCCCTATTCATTTTTAAATACCTTTCCAACAATATATCACACGTTAGGGTTGACATTAAAAAAAACACTTCCCACTTTATATATAGGGTGGCTACCCTAATAAAACATTTTTTTCCAATTTTTATTTTACCACTTTGTCGGCGTGATTGATATACATATTGGTACCAAATTTCAGCTTTCTAGTGCTAACGGTCACAGAGATTAAGCGAGGACGGACGGACGGACGGACGGACGGACAGACAGACATGGCGAAACTATAAGGGTTCCTAGTTGACTACGGAACCCTAAAAAGACTTCCTTACTGTTAGTTTCTGATTTGAAAAGTAAACTAGTCAAACTCTACTGATGGAGACGCGCTAGGGTTAAAATTTTTGGACGTTGAAAATAATATAATTCGCGATTGTAAGGTTGATGCTACACGGGCGTTGCATCGTCACAGCGCGGAGTGATTTCGAACAATCAACGTCACGCAAACGCTGCAACGTATGGCACTCATTTGTTTTATGCAACGCCCGTGTGGCATCAGCCTAACACGTATGCAACAATTTCATTAAAAAGTTTAATGAATGGGATTTAAAATGAATTTGGAGGGTTGTATTCATTTGAATGATTATAACTCTGTTAAGCCATATTTGTTACGGTCGCAAATTATATTTTAATAAACTTACAACCTGACACTGACACACATATTGTAAAAACTTGCCAAAAGCGGAAAAAGAAATCGGAGTCCCACACACAGGGTTTTGTGGCAATCCTTACTTCCTCTAATATTATAAAAGCGAAAATGAGTTTGTTTGTTTGTTACGTCTTCACGCCTAAATGGCTAAACCGATTTTGATGAATTTTGGTACAGAGATAGTTGGGACCCTAGAGACGGACATAGGCTTTTTTTAAATAAAAGATTGAGATATGACGGAGAAAGAGGGAAGAAAAGGGAAAACTTAGCATTGCTATTACAATAAATTTACGGCCAAAGCTAGTAAATAATAAAAAGCAATAATATTATGCTCATTCCAATTAAATGGAAATTTGCGACATGTAGGTATGGAAAGCCACAGATCACTTTTGTGTAGCGGTTCATAGAAGACAACTAGGAACTCTCCAAATTACAGATGTGTGGCGAAAACAGTCTCGGAATGAAATGGCTGTGACATACCGACAAACAAACGGACAAAGCAAAATTATCTTACGTTAATTAATTTCAGTTTCGCGGCTTCCCTGGCGCTTCCACCTTAAGATGCGGTCCTTCAATGTAATGTAAACATTCGTTAAGTTTGGCAAGTCTTCAACATAAATTACTTAAATTAGAAATCTGCAATAAGTATTCAGTGGGTGACGCGAATTCTTTCCGCATATTATGTGCCAAAATTGACTCGATAACATCACTCACATCACTCTTACCTGTAATGAAATCAGTCCACTCAGCGAGTCACGCTGTCCTCGGGCACCACTCATCGTCCTGAAGTGGAAGGCAACATGTTCCAAATAACTTGTCACACAGCAGTAGGTACTGTTTACTTCCAGTCCACTCAGAATTACTGTCAAGTACGGAGGGCCGGTGAGATCCACTGAGTGATCGTCGCGTATGGCCCTCAGGTGGATAGATTGTCGCTATGGTTGCGACTGGCTGGAGGGCTGTGTTCGGTGGTAGAAACGTCATGGGGGAAGGTCGTGAACGCACCCGCTATGGAAAAAATACCTAGTAAATCTGTCGAATGTCTTAAGTCTCACTGTAGGACTTAACGTATGTGGGTATCCAAAGAACAAAAAAAAACCGATTATCAATGAGTGAAATACGGTTGCCTGCTACGTTCAAAATTCAGTCATACTCATACTCACCTCTCTTCTCTTTTGTCAATGTTTTTCCTCGAAAACTAGCTCTTATCGCACTAGGATTAGGTTCATCATCCAATGTATTTCATACGCCTGGATATTTTTTACACCTGTAAATCCTGTCTCGATTTTAATGTCAAAATTCCCGACTTGTTTCTTTATGATTGAATTCGCAGATTATACCAGACACATCATAAATTCGCGCCAAAATACACGTAGGTAAACAACAATAAGCGATAAGGCTTCTTTAAAGAGTTTTTAGCACACCACCTCGAATTTTGAGCTGTATTTTCAAGTTAAAATGCTTCTTTTTCTTGAGAAGCTGGTGCTGGCAGCAGATCTAACTATTAAAAGTCAATGGCTAATCTGTCATTAAGCAGGCCCTCACTGAACAGATTAAAAAAATAAACATATCTGAATAATAGCATAGCGGTAAAGTACGTGTTTCCTTGCCGTATGTCGTCACTTGTATTGGAGGATGAATTAATTTGCGTCGTCTCCGCGGCCATCTTGTCCTGACATCGCTCGTCCCGGCTGGCACGCGCCGGCTATGCCGAGCATTCCTCTTGAGACGCTACCGTATTGACGTTTCTTTGATTAAATTGTGTCTACGTACAAGATATTATGTACTGTTTTTAGAGGAACAAGACAAGTATCTAAAGCATTTGATTTTGCTTCCAGTGCTGCTACGTTCCTGAATTAATCAAATCTTCACGTCTGTAATCGTCAAAGGGTAAGGCAGAGGTGTACGGTGTACCTAACATTACCTACCTACACTAATAAATATTCGCTAGTTATGTACCAGTTCCGTGTATTGGGATGTGAGATTATTGTCATCAATCTAAGACAACTTTATACAAATATCGCTGTCATTGTGGTGAAGTAGTCAACAGCCTTGGACACCACGGCCTATCATGCAGCCGAAGTGCGGGCCGTTTTGCGCGGCACGCGAATATTAACGACATCATCCGTCGAGCTCTTGTCACCGTCGGCGTTCCAGCTGTTTTAGAACCCAATGGCTTGGCACGCGACGATGGCAAAAGACCGGACGGTATGTCTTTGTTTCCGTGGAAGTTGGGTAGGCCTTTAGTGTGGGACGCAACGTGCGTCGATACTCTTGCGCCATCCCATCTTCCTAGCTCTTCGTGCTGCGCTGGCGCTGCTGCTGCGGCTGCAGAGAACCTCAAGCGGCGTAAATATAGTAACCTTATTGGTAACTATATTTTTTGAGCCGTTTGGGGTTGAAACTCTGGGACCATGGGGTCCTTGTGCTCACAACCTTTTTCAGGAAATATCAAAACGTTTGGTTGACACTTCCCGTGACCCAAGGGCTGGCTTTTACTTTCGCCAGAGGCTTAGCGTTGCCATACAACGTGGCAACGCGGCCAGTCTCTTGGGGACATTGCCAACTGACAGCGTTGAGGACGAATTATTTGACGCTATTTTTTAATTAATTTATTTATAAGTTAGGTAGTATGTTTAATAATTTTAGTTTAATTTAGTTTATTTATCTGTTATTGAATACATTTTAGACCAATTGGTATCTACTGATAACTTCAAGTTGGTGGTATTTCTGAAACCGACCAAACCAACGCGGTAAACCCATTTACATTACAATTAACAATGTAAATAATGTTTAATGCAGATCTGGATCACGGCCTCCCAAATATACAATATCTAACTAAATTGAGACAAACATCACACGATCAGTTATTAAGCAATACCCCGCCCTAATGAAAATCAACTAAAAATTCATAATGTAGTGTATACACGGGCGGTAACTAGCGGCGCACGTCCGCGAGCCGACGGCACGCGCCGCCTGCAGCGTTAATCTTCTAATATCTATTTATTATTGTAGCGCATGTTTGCAAGGTCATTATCGCAGCGGGGTGCCCGCACCGTGTGCACCCGCCCTTATTGTTTGTTTAAACTGTGAAGGTGGAACTTGCAAGTCATAAATAAAAGCAATAATGTAAGTTTAGTGAGAATCAAAGCGGAGATCGATGAAACCTACTGAAATAAATTAATAGTTTGCTGAACTGATTAAGTAGAAGAGAACATTTATCTTAAAGATCAATTTAGGGTTTTTTAAATAAGCTGGTTAAGCTTTTCTCAAAGTGGATAATTGTTTTCCGTTCATTTCTTTCCGGTTCTTCTCATGAAACGACCAACGACCATGGGCACAATAACGTCGTGCACGTAAGTAGGCCTATGTGAAATAAAACTTTAATAATTCACGTCCAGTTTCTCTTACAGGCCTGCAAATTTAAGGTCATAAAGTCCTCTCTAGAAACTGATAACTGATTCTGAGGTATTTTGATGCGCTGACTACGAATATGATGTCGCTTAGTTTCTTTCTATCACCTCCTGATTTTTCAGAAAAAATACAAATAGAAAACCCAAAAAATACGCATTTACTCAGAAAAAATTGCAAAATTTCTTCTTTCTAACTTTGAAAACTATAAAATTATGAAGATTATTTTTCCGACCCAAATATCGACCAATAGAATTGCACCATTCGACGTCACGTGGTACAACCTACATGGTATTATACTGAAAATTTTTTGAAAATTTTCTCTGGTCGTTGTTATGCATAAAAAACAAAACATCCAGTCAAATTAACCACACGTCAAACTGACAGGTTGAATTCAATTGTGAAAATTGGAGATTTTGCATGAAAATTAGTCGATTTGGAGTTTGTGCAATTCTATTGGCCGACATTTGGGACGGAAAAATAATCCCCCGAATACCACACGAGCTTCAAAATTATATGGCATTTCCCGATAGGTTCCCTGCAAACAAATAAAATCGTCAAGTTTTTCAGGAAAAATCACTCGCGCTTCGCGCTCGTGATTTTTTAACCTGAAAAGAAAAACTTGACTCCTTCATTTGTTTGCAACGAACCTATCGGAAAATACCCGATAATTTTGAAGCTCTTGTGGTATTATATGTGACAAAACATGGTAAAGATGGTGAAAATTCATTTCTTTCTAGTCAATAGTAATTATTTTTAAAGTAAAGTTAGGTTTGTCGTTCAATACGGTCTTTCTTTTCGTCACAATAATGTACCGAACATTGCTGTACTTTCATTAGTTATGTACAAGATTGTACGGAACCGAGTGCGCGAGTCCTACTCGCGATTGGCTGGTTTTTTTCCAGCGACAAGTTTAGTAATCCAGAGTGTTCCTAGTTGTTTCAAGAAAATCTGGTCAGCCATTTTAAGATAATCACCTCTTTTTGAATGAAATATATTAGTAACTAGCTTCGACCCGCGGTTTATTCGCGTAAACCGGGAAAAAAGGTTAGTTTATGTGTTAATCCAGGTATTAAAGCTATCTACATGCCACATTACATCCAAATTCGTTATGCCGTTTGAGCGTGAAGGAGATAATTTAATTTACAATATTAGTGTGATTTGAGATCCTGCCAGACAATGATATTTCTTAAGTATGATTTAAATCTTGACCAGATGCGCAGGCATTACCTGGATCATGCAGGATACTAACCCGCCAGAAGAACTCCTCAACGGTGTACGGCATCTACATTGTGTTTGGGCTCAAATGATGCGTTTTGCCAAGCACACGCTAATACCATCTGGGTGGTTAGAGTAATCTACAGCTTACTGTAAATGTAAATATATTTGAATATCGAACACTTACCTATTACAAAATTAAATTACTGAAGTACCTACTGCTTCTGTTTTTGCAATCCTGCTATAGCCGAATTGTTATGGGGACTATTAAACAGCTTGTTTGATAGAGTGGATGGTAGCGTGTCTATCAGTAGATTCATTTAAAAAGAATGAAACGTAAAATATAAAAATCCCGCGACAAAAAAAAATTCTGAACAAAAACCTCCAAAAGAAGAATATAAAACCGGCCAAGAGCGTGTCGGGCCACGCTCAGTGTAGGGTTCCGCAGTTTTTTTTTTGTTTGAAAAAAGATACGTTCAGGATAATAAAATATGTAAACGAAGTTAAAAAAAATGCTTGCTACGATTATACTACAAAAATTATTTTGTACAACTTTTTGTCTTTTTTGTACAAAAACTGTTGTCTCAATCAAGTTCAAAATGATTTTCATAGAAAGTCCTTATAAAGTTCTACTTTTCAGATTTTTTTCATATTTTCTAAACTTGTGGTTCAAAAGTTAGAGGGGGGGACACATTGTTTTTTACTTTTGGAGCGATTATTTCCGAAATTATTGACATTATCAAAAAATGATTTTAGTAAACCCCTATTCATTTTTAAATACCTTTCCAACAATATATCACACGTTAGGGTTGAAATTAAAAAAAAAAAACACTTCCCACTTTACATATAGGGTGGCTACCCTAATAAAACATTTTTTTCCAATTTTTATTTTACCACTTTGTCGGCGTGATTGATATACATATTGGTACCAAATTTCAGCTTTCTAGTGCTAACGGTCACAGAGATTAAGCGAGGACGGACGGACGGACGGACAGACAGACATGGCGAAACTATAAGGGTTCCTAGTTGACTACGGAACCCTAAAAATGACGCTAAAGAAGTACCTATAGTATTTTTAATCTAGGCGTCGTTGCGTCAGGAGTCTAAGTAGACTGCTTAGTACAAACAGATCAGATTCGCACAGATAAAAAAACAAAGCCATTCACGGAGCAACGACACACGTGTCGTTGCTCCGTAAATGGATTTGGTTACAATAAATACTCTTATTACCGACCACTTCAATAAGTGAAACCCAAATATGACCAGAAACCAACCAGGGATGTCCTTTCAAAATTGTTGTGTGTATATTTAAGCATTATATATTTACACAAATACTTATTAATATTTACTTATATGTGTTAGTTTATAATAGGTTACACTACACTTTCTCACACACTATCATCAACATTTCGTTCTCATATCCCCTTTCGCACGACTGCTTGCAGAAATTTCATAAGAAATAAGCAGTACCTTTGTGGTCAAATTTTATATGTTTTCTTCCTGTCTTGTCTTGTCATAAATTGTAAGGTAAAATTTATAAATAACATAAGTGAAAATGTCCTTAGTTATTACAAAATGAAGTAATGTGTAATGGTCGATCAATCGCCCGCGGCCACCGGCGGCGACGCAACGGGGCAGCCCCATACATACATGTATCTATCTATGAAGTAATGACTGTAGCTGTGCCTGTCAATACCAACCCGCCATTATCTTGTTAACTGCCAATCAAACTCAAACATTGTGCCCTGTGTTTGTATTCGCACGCCTTGTCTTTACATAACAACGCGCTAATAAGATGAATGACACGTAGAGGTGGTGTGCACCAAAATGCTGGGTTTACAATGACTAGCACAAAGAATAGTGCATATTTTTCAGTAAGTATTTAGTTTAGACTGGAAATCACTATCAGTAAGAACCTAGAGACCTGCGTGTTGTAACCGACTTCTGCAAACACGAGGAGTTTTTCAATTCGACTGTTTTTTTTAATGTTTGTTATTATCATTTTTTTATGACTATGAAAGGGTTTATCTACTCCTGAGGTAGTCTGAAATCAATTGGACGTTCTCACGTCGGACATCCAGGAAGAGGCTCCCTGGTGCATGCTGTTGGCCAATGACATTGTGTTGAAGGTGAAAGGAGTAAATGATGCCGTGACGTCTGATAGGGGAGAATGGAAGAAGAAAACGTGTTGCGCCGACCCCAAATAGAATGGGACAGCGGCAGGAAAATGATGATGCTTGGTTAGTGTTTGAGTTATCTTCTATAATACATATTTTTTTATTAGATATTTGTCTATGTGGATGAGCTGCTAATAACTTTGAGTAAGTAGGTAACAATGGAAAATGAATACTCACTAAGAATTTCTGTGAGACACCATAACTAAAGTTATTTTCTACTTTTTAGTTTTTTTTTTTTAATTATTTATTTAATACTTCAATAACAAAGTACAGAGGCGATTTAATGCCATAGGTATTTTATACCCATGGCATTACCTTTGGGTAATGCAGAGACGAACCTGTAATTCAGATATTTTTTTATAGTAATAATTTATTACAAACCGCCTATTTACTGTCCCTAGGCGAATTTACATTATATTAATTCGGAAGCAAATACTAAGTATTCAAATTTCTAACAACTTACTAAGCAAAAAGGTAATATTAAAATTTCCATTTGAATGGTGCAGCAATTTCGGAGATGAGTGTTGACAGGTAGACAGTCAAGCACTTCAATATTAAACTACAAAGGCACACTTATGTAAGTATTGCGTTTGATATGATGCAGCGCTGAACAGAACGACTGTCAAATAAAATTACGTCAGCAATGCGCACTGATTAAACGTTCTCATGAGAACCTCTAATATATAACACTAAACAGGAGTCGGCAGAAGTTTAGGTAGATTGTGCGAACCTAGTTTTATCGCGAGTATTATTGTTGTTTTACGTTATTGTAGACGGATATATATTGTTGTGTATCACGATATCTTATAATGTAGATTAATATATATAAACATTCTTTTATAGTGGGATAATTACCGAACTTCATGCGGACAACACAGCGGGCATGAGCTAGTGGCTCATTACAATAAAACTTTTTCTGGAATCGATGACTCAGATTTTCTCCGACTGTGTGTAGCGACCTGGAAAGCTGTCGTTTATCTAATTCAAGTTCTAAAGGACATCAAGACCATCAATAAAGATGCTGTGTTACACTCCGTAAATATTTTGTTTGTTGTATTACTGCTGCACCCTTTCTTGCGTTACGTCAATGCCTATACGAACGCACCTATGAATTAAAACTAGCTGCTCCCTGCCGTTAAAATGACATCCTGTTATTTGAAACGAATGCTTATGTTTATATAAATAAGGGCCACTGTAACATTTTCGCGACGGCTTTTGTAAGTATGCAGGAGGTCAAATCGTAGCAACCCCCAGCCAATAAACATCAATCAACGGACTATTAAATGCACCTTTGCCGTATGATATTGTGGTATATTCCGCTTTGATCTACTTTCGTATACATATCTGAGAGAAAAGACACTTAATGTTTCCCATTCATGCGGTTCTGCCAAATACTTACATGATTTTTTTAAGCTATTGCATAGCTTCTATCGCGGGCCTTGAGCGCGGGGACCGAATCCAGAAATTCCGTAACGAAAAAAAACCTGACGCTCCCCACTCCGACGGCACGGAGGTGTGGCTTGAAGGCCGTGCATTGTCTAACGTCGTTTACACAATACGGTCAGTTATTTCAATCCCGATTCTAATGTTCTAATAGCGTGTTTGGTAGAGAATCGGATTGTCAATCGACATTACGCTGGATCAAACCCAAGGTCTTGTTTTTCTTTTTGCAACTTCTTTTCATTGGAAGTACTTTTTAAATATTTTATTTAGATTGTTTTTATTTATTGCATAAGTTGATAAAAATGCTATGCAATAGCTTTACCGCGGCAGTCCCCGAGTGCCACATGTATTTTTTTTCTTTCTTGGATTTCAGTTTCTTTGAATTCTCATTTACCCTAAGTTCCCCTAGGAACCTAAGAAATTCGAAGGCACAAGACAGGAATGCTGGCACAGTATTTTTGAAATTGGCAGTTTCCTCTTGCATATTTGAATAATGGGGGCTTGGTGGCTCGTTATTTGCTAAAGCAGGATTTTTGAATTCTTAACTGAAATAAAAAAAAAAACAACAGAACAATTTACTTACAAGCATAGTACAGCGTAGTTATGTGTAGTAAAAGCAAAAAGTTAATCATGATGTACCAAAGATTTCATATCCACAGCTAGAAACAGGCTAATGTCGGAGGAAAATGCAAATAAAAAGAAACATGAAGAGTATCAATTTGTATAAAGGCACAAACCAATGGTCGCTTGGGGAACGCAGCAGTACATGAAATGTGCGCGAGCGGCGCGGCGCGCGGCGCATGCCTCACCTGCGACGCGGACGTAGCGCGGGGACCGAGGCACGCGCCCGCCACGCGACTGACGGTACTGATTTAATAACATCCCTTGTTCCACAAACGCATTCTTTGGGCGTTTGAGCATAGTTGTCGGGGTTCATCAATAATGACGTAATCAAAATTGGATGACAGGAAGATAAAGTATTATAAGTTCTGCAAGTTGAAATGAAGGTTTTCATTTTTCGGGTACCGAAACTAGCAAATCCAAACCAAACAGAATAACTTCCACTACTACTAATACCATCACGTCTGCTATCTTCGTATGCAGTGGTGTACTTAATAGTAGAACCACTTTTTGCAGGGTATGTTTCTTTAAATTACACCTAGAACAAAGCTAGATTCCGTGGCTGCTACAGTAAAAATCCTGATGGAAAAACTCAATAACATTTTGGCCGACGTGGGAATCGAACCCGGAATCGGACCTCATGCTCAGCAATTGCGCTTGCGACCACTAGACAGTCTGGCGTAATTACGGAATGTTATATTTTATAAAGTAGTCCTCTTTTTTGTGGAAAGGAAATCTTCTAATAACTTCCCCCGCTCTGGGCAGAGCGGGGGGGGGGGGAGTGTCAAACTTTTGCTAACTAAATCCCACCCATTTCCCTTCTTTTGCCCTTTATGTTCCGGGGCGAAATCTCTTTCGAACCACCCGCGACCCCGGATGAAGCAGTCCTGATGTGACAGAATTGTGTAAACTTTGGTATCGAAAAGACGTTAAACCAGTGAACATTTGACCACAACAGCCAGCTCATCCGGTCCATACATCATTCCGGCTAAATCCTCACACCATTACGAGATCATAAAAAGCTCGGCTTGCGAAATACGAAATTTTTTCTCCGCCATTTCCGTATAAAGCCGTTTTATAAATCAGGCGTTAATACAGTTTGAAATATGTTTGTTTCGAGGCTAGTTAGCGGCAGTTTGTATTCCGGGTGGTGTTTACTGCGCGGATCAGGAGGCTTACTGCGCAGCGTTAGGAAAAATTGTGCGCCGATCTCTGCTATCTGCTCAGTGTAGGAGTTTTGGTTTTTCATTGGTTACGAGTTTGTGAACTGTTATGGTATTTTGTACAGCTTTGTGATTGCTTATGTATCGGTTAAAGTGTGAAGGAAATTTAAATATTTTTTTATCGTAGATGACATAAGCATGTTGGGGCATGTTAAACCTTTTACATGATATAAATATTGGTATTTGAGCTTTAGCTTGAGCTTCAAGCTGCAACCCGTTAGACGGGAATCTGACCCCGGTTTGGGAAAAGGCTAGGCAGATGATGATGAACAACAGTTCGCTAGCTAAGCGTTGTGATTCTGGTAATATGCCCGTTGGTTATACATAACATAACATCACGCTTGTAATACTTCAAGGGTTAGTCAGAGGTGTACCTAACAGTATATCCACATTTCGTCGGTTATATTTAAGTCCTATGGAATAGGGGCCAGCCTATTACCATTATCCGAGCTAAAATCCAAACTCCCTGGTTCTTACAGAGAAATTCCTAATGAAGAATCTCAATAACACTTTGTAAGGTGCTATATAATAAATAACTTCCGCTGCCCTGGAACATAAAGGGCAACAGAAGGAACATTAGTCGGTTTTAGTCAGTACAAGTCCGAAACTCCTCACCCTTATTTAATGATTTCCCAACCACCACAACAAACATGTAATAACCATTGAAGAGTAGGTACGTTTTATTATGGTACTAGCTTTTGCCCGCGGTTTCGCACGCGTTCAATTCGGGGTAACACAGTTCCCCTTTCCTGATTTACAGGTACCTGCTACCTGTAGTTTTTGCCCTAGCGCCTTATTTATTGTAATAGCAAAGCTAAGTTTTTCCTTTTCTTCCCTCTTTCTCCCTCATATCTAAATACTTTTTTTTTAAAAATAGCCTTATGTCCGTCTCCAGGGTCCCAACCATTTCTGTACCAAAATTTATCAAAATCGGTTTAGCCATTAAGGCGTGAAGACGTAACAAACCAATAAACAAACTCGCTTTTATAATATTAGTAAGGATTTGTCCAGAATAAATTAGAAACACAATCGTATTTTCTTTCGTAATTCTTACACCAGTTTCAAGCTAACCATTGTTGAACGAACACACCAAACCGACAAATCTTTAGTGATGTAAGTATCAAATATCGAGCTTAGCTCAGCGTTGAGCAAACGGCTCGCAAATAACAGCAAGTAACTCACAGTGGGTATCTCAGTTACAAATAACAATATATTAGTTCCCGGGGGAGCGCGAACAGGGCTTAGCTCTTACGCCGGCACCGACTAGGGTTGTGCGTAAGTGTACAATTTATCGATGTCGACATTTAAAAAGAAACTTAAAAAACAAAGAACGAAGTTACAGTAAAGATACACGATAAAAAGAAAAGCAGAAATGTACCCTTCATTTTTAACTGAATGAACTGGCCTGGCATTTGTGCCTGAATTGAGAAGCTAAATGAGTGAACTAAAGTGTCTCAGTTCGTTTTTTACGAAAAATATTAGACTTGTTAAAATTATTATATTACGCGGTGACTACTTTGATTTCAGACAAGCTTTTCTTTGGATGCCTTTTTTTGTAGGAAAACAATTAACGCAAATATAAAGTATTATGGGCGAAGGTCCCGATTGGCAATCTAAATAGAGTCTGATGTCCAATATGGCGACGAGTTTCACAACTTCAGTAACGTCTATCAGTTCCTGTAAAGCGCGACTCATTGTAAATGGGACTGTGCTTCGATATTTATCCCAAATGTTTTAGCTGCTGAAAATAACAACCTGGATTTGAGGTGTAATGACTGATCAGGAAGTTTATGAACAGGCTCCAGACCCGGGTTGGTTGTAGCAAGGAAAAACGAGATTCATAGATGGGTAGATTCATCTAGAGTGTACTTATAAGTGTTAGTCTAACTAAAGTATTACAGGTAAATGGCGGTAGTTCTTCTATCGTCCTAAAACTACGTTAGTATTAAGAGTTTTTTTCCTGAAATGTACTACGATATAGCAGGTGCAACACTACTGGGTACCTAAACTTTATGCCGGCAGCGATTTAAGCGGGCGGCGGAAGAAGTATTCATTTCGAAATGAATTATTCCCTCGTCTGCCCACCTGCACTTACTACGTACTTACGTATCAACGTTTTAAATTCATCCTCTATGAAATTATACTCCAGTTGCTTTTATTTGCTGAAGGTTTATTTTTCTTTTTACTTTAAAAAAAACGTTGCTCACAGGAATTTCTCCAGTTTCGTGGTGCGTTTAAAAATATTTGAACTCACATCCACAAACAGCCAGACCCGAAACAACTATTTGTAGGCCATACTTATATTTGTTCCGTGCGGTAATCAAATCCGCGACACGCAGTGCAGCAGTCGATCGCTCAGCCACTGCGCCAACCGTGTCGACAATTTAAATTATTGTTATCGGTAGGCATGTGCTTTGTAGGAATGACGACAATATCCTATGGAAAGTTTTGGATATGAATATAGATAGGGAATACCAAAAAATAAGGGCTGTATTCTATGGAGGACGTGGATAGAAAGGAGGTAACTGCTTAGATGACGACCAATAAAGAAGCTTGCAGGCATGAAATAAAGGGGCCATTGTCAAGTTTACTGCATGCTTTCAAAATGCACACGACAACATAACTGACAAGACACTTGCATTTAAAGCTTCTGACGTGGAGGCATGTAGGATTTGTTTGGCGACAGACATCAAGCTGAACAGTCTACAAGACACGCACCTGGAGTGTTGTTTAAAGTCTATTGGTGGCTTTGATAAGTCATATGAAGGCCTGCCAAATTATGTCTGCTATGAATGCGCACCAATTTTGATCAAATGTGATAAACTTATAGCAAAAAGCAAAGCAGCTCAGACTACTCTACTGTATATATTAACAAGAACGGGCAGATAAACAAACAACTAATAGAAGAACAGACTAAATCCAACCCAAACTTGCAATCTTCACTAGACTGCTATTTATCACAAACATATTATCACATCCAACATGATGAAGAAAGTAACACCTCAATCTTCATCCAAAGGGAATCAGATCCCAACAACAAAATAAAACTAGAATTAAAAAAAAAACCGGCCAAGAGCGTGTCGGGCCACGCTCAGTGTAGGGTTCCGTAGTTTCCCGTCCGTCACAATAAGTGTTCCCACTTATGAGTTTAAAGGTGGAGGAGCGTGCAATGTTGCACGTTCCGCGGTAGGCGCTCCAACAGTTTTTGTACAAAAAAGACAAAAAGTTGTACAAAATACAACTTTTTGTCTTTTTTGTACAAAAACTGTTGTGTCAATCAAGTTCAAAATGATTTTCCTAGAAAGTCCTTATAAAGTTCTATTTTTCAGATTTTTTTCATATTTTCTAAACTTATGGTTCAAAAGTTAGAGGGGGGGGGACACATTGTTTTTTACTTTTGGAGCGATTATTTCCGAAATTATTGACATTATCAAAAAATGATTTTAGTAAACCCCTATTCATTTTTAAATACCTTTCCAACAATATATCACACGTTAGGGTTGAAATTAAAAAAAAAGTCACTTCCCACTTTACATATAGGGTGGCTACCCTAATAAAACATTATTTTCCAATTTTTATTTTACCACTTTGTCGGCGTGATTGATATACATATTGGTACCAAATTTCAGCTTTCTAGTGCTAACGGTCACAGAGATTAAGCGAGGACGGACGGACGGACAGACAGACATGGCGAAACTATAAGGGTTCCTAGTTGACTACGGAACCCTAAAAAGAAATTATGGATGAGCTCTCACATCAACCAAATCACTGGAAGGAATGGCCGGGCAGCAGTCAATAAAAAAAGTAATCTACCATCATCTAAACTAGTTATAAAGTGACCATGGACTGAAACAGGTTCGGCCGCTGTAGGTCTTCACCGCCTAGAGCTCTAGCTCGCACTCACCGGTCCGCGCGGGGCAGACCTCCACGGTGTCCTCTAGGCTTCCTCGCGCCCGGTTATATACAGGAAAAACATGTGTAAACTTAAAGTTCAAATTCGTATGACACTTACTTTATTAAACAAACTAAAGTGTAAGTATAGTTATGCCTTAACAGTCTTAAATAATAATATTATGATTAAGAAGAGTGTCCATGGACTTTCTTGAACATCCTGCTCCATAGAGATCTACCTTTCACAAGTTATTATGCCTTGTGACTGGGACTGTAGCTTCATCTTTTTGTTGTGACTTTCAAAAGTACCTGTAACGGTCTAATCGAAATAGGTACTTTGAGTTTGAGTTTGCGAGGAGTCTTCCTCTTATTTAGGACTATAAATAAATAGGACTTAAGGCGCATGAGTGAAATCAAATCAAAACAAATCATTTATGTATTTGCAACGAATGTGGGTTACATTAAAATACAAATGGAGAAATAAGAGTGAGCCATGCACATTCTGCCTGAAAATAGGCATGCAAATATTTTAAATTATAGGTATCTATTAAAAAGTTACAAATTAAGTATCACAGTTATTAAAATTTAAATTAAAAAATTACAAATTATACTTAAATTAATTAATATATAATAATTACAAATTATCCTTGTGTAAGTGATGATATAATGTTTAATTATAAAATGAGTCTGAAATTAGTTTCATATGCCTGCCTGATGGTTAAAGACGGACAAGTGTATGTTGTGACGCAATTTATGGGACGTCAATTTCAAGAAGTTAGCATATTTTAGTAATACTAATAACTAAATGATTTATTGTCCACTATACCAGCTTATTCTTGAGATTTTTGGGAATTATCCCACGAGAAAAATAAGGAGTATAGTAGGTACCTATACGTTTTTGGTGCGCACGCACCAAAAACGTAACGAGACGTACAGTTGAGTATAACTAGATGGCGCTTTATGAAATTTGTCGTCCGTCAGTGATATTTTTAATTATTTATTTTTTATTTTATTTTATTTTGTACTTAAGGAGTAAACTCCAGTCATGCGTCGGAGCTGACACACACACTTTTTTTAAGAGTAAATTATAGTACGAACATTGCCATTGAACAATGAATATTTTTTATCCAAATATACAAGAGGCAACAAATTTATTTTGGTGCCCCTCCAGAACAAATGACATGCATTACTGATGACTGTTCTTGGGCAAACCGGGACATCTGCCGCTGTACGTATGGTGTAGGGAGCACGGTATAGTGTCTCAGTACCGGAGTGTTGCTGGCAAGTGCCGAGCCCGCCGAGTTAAAAACCGTGTAACTTTATTACAATGGAAAAGAAATGGGGAGCGAGCAGTGCACTGTCGTGCGTGAGAAATGGGTGACGTTGTAATATTTTGTTACGTTCATAAAAAAGTGACACAACTTGCGAAACAAGCACATCCTCCGCTATTTTTTTCTGATTAATTTCGTTGAGCGATCCAAGACAGCTAAATTGTTTCTCTGGGATTTCGTTTACCTTCATTGTGTCTGCGTTTTTCTGGTGGTCAACACTGCTGATTCTAGCTTTCAGGTGTTGCAGTGGTTTGGGAATAGTGTGGCAAGCTTGTCCGAAAGAATAAAAAATACGTGTGGCATTCGAGGACCGCCGCGGTAAAGCTATTGCATAGCATTTTTTATCAACTTATGAAATAATTAAATAAATAAAAAAAAATGTGCAATAAATAAATAAAAAATCTAAAAATAATATTTAAAAAGTACTTCCAATGAAAAGAAGTCGCAAAAAGAAAAATCAACTGACCTTGGGTTTGATCCAGAGTAATGTCGTTTAACTATCCGATTCTCTACCAAACACGCTAATAGAACATTGGAAACGTGGTGTACCTTCGGGATTATGCGTGTTGTTATGTTATGATTAACAAAAGTTTCCTAACAGCTTCTGTACACACGACGACATATCAACCTATACAAAACCAGTTTATGCGGATCTCTCATTGTACTTGAAATCTATGGTATACGATCCGTTGTTGAGAGAGCAGCATAAACTGGTTTTGTATAGGTTAATGTGTCGTCGTGTGTACACAAAATATCTTAAGAATAGGCATTAGCCTAGGCTCACACAGCCGCCAATTTGTGTTTAAGGCGGGCCTTTCCGAAAAAACGTCGTTTTCTTTTGTGTTTTATTCGTTGAAATAAGGTATAAAAATTTTGAAAAAAACATATTACATAGTTCACTCTACGACCTATATATTTCTGCCGTCCGATACACGATTACTTGCACTTTATTGCATCCAATTAAATCGCAAAGACAAGGCTAAATCGTGATCTAAATATCATTTCATTCGATTTATATTAGGTTTTGAAAAATAAAACTTATACCATAATAAAGGTCGTAAAAAATGTGATGAAAACCTCCCACCATAATGTGAAATATGAAAATATCCCTACTCCCAATTTCAAATTTCGAGTATTTTCATCTATTCATGCGCTCGCGCGGGCTATTTAGTCCCGAGCGGAACGCGTTGGAGGTCGGACGTGTGCCAATTTTTGCGAACGCGGTACCCCGCTCAGTTCTGTTACGAAAAAAGAATACCTACCTGTTTATAGTTGATTTTTCTAAGTTAGTTGATAGAATGTTGTATGATGTTGCCGTGTCTACGCAAAATAGATTTACAAACCTGAAATTTGCATCTAATAAATATATTTGAATTTATTCCTTAGATAAATGTAATCAAAGAAGTCAAAAATGCAAAAAACTATAATGGTTTATTTTCTTGCGGAATAGATTTACCATCGGCATCAATTGTGAAAAATAGTCGAATTTGAACCTTATGTTAGAGTAAATTAAGCCCACACACGCGGAAATGTTAAAATGGTTTACTGTTTTCAAATAACGTCAATGAGTTCAGTCCGCTCTGTGCCGCTGCGTTAGTGTTACTTAGTCTTAGCCTAGGTACTGATATGTTCAACTTGAAGTCCGAATTAGCTCCTAAATAAAAACGTGGTAGTCGTTAATATTCAAAAGTGCAATAATAAATTAGTCATTCATTTAGAAATAAAATAAGTATCATTCATTACGCATGGGTACCTACCAACAGCTCCACATCACAACAAATAGAAATTTGATGGTGTAGGTATGCAACGTTTGTGTAGTCTAATCCGCACACAACACTCGTGCCACAGTGTAGAAATGTGACAGTATACATGTACATTTTCTACACTCGAGATTACTTACTATTATTGCATGTTTATGTATGGGTTGTGCCAAAAATAAAAGTTTTTTTAATTTCATTTGTTACTTTTTACTTTTATTTGTAACTACACACATCAAAAAAGTCAGGAACACATACAAACTTCAATTTAAAAATGTGTTTTCGTATTAAATCCATAGTATTTCTTATTTATATTATTTTTAATGCTTTTTTAAATTAAACAACCATTGTTTTTTTCAATCCTTACTTATATTATAAAAGCGAAAGTGAGTTTGTTTGTTACGTCTTCACGCCTACATGGCTAAACCGATTTTGATGAATTTTGTTACAGAGATAGTTCGGACCCCGGAGACGGACATAGACAAAAAAGTTTGAAATGAGGGGAAAAATGGGAAAATTAGCTTTGCTATTACAATAAATAAGGCGCTAGGGCAAAAACTACAAGTAGCAGGTACCTGCAAATCAGGAAAGAGGAACTGTGTTACCCCGAATTCGAAGCCGCGGGCAAAAGCTAGTTAACTATAGTTTTTACGAGTGAGTACTGTAAGTACGTAGTACAAAGTAAGGTCCCTAATCAACTAAACAAACTTAAATTAAATGGTTGTACAAAAATTGCATACTTAAATTAATACAAAATGTGGCCTCCTCTGTTATTGAGAACTTGCTGGCACCGATTATTCATAGAATCGATGAAACTGTTAATGTCATCCTGCGGCAATTGCACCTAATGAAATTTTAGTAAGTCTATCAGTTGTTGGGTAGTTCTCACTCCATCCAAGTTCTTTAAAACACGTCTCTGGAGCATGCATGCTCGATGGGGTAGAGGTCTGGCGATTGTGCAGGCCAAGGCAATACCAGGATGTTTTCCCTTGCCAAGTATTCCCGTGTGTACAAACCTGTATGCGAACATGCATTCTCATGCATCAACGTGATATTGAAACCAAGCGTTTGTGCGAATGGATGGACATAAGGCCTTAGAACATCCTCAACGTAATTTACAGCGTTCTTGTTACCATTTACAAAAACGAGCTCAGTTGGTCTATTCTTCATAATACCCGACCATACCATAACTGTTGAGCCTTTCACTTTTTCAGGACGACGATACACTCTTACCCTTCTAATATCAGACTTGAACCCAAATTGAGACTCATCGCAAAATTAAATTTTATCCTATTGTTCCCGGGTTCATGTAATGTGTTCCTTACACCATTCATTTCGACGAGCGCGATTCCCGTGACGTAACGGTGGGCACCTAATAGGCGTGACGAAAGATTTTAAAATCCTCTTCCATAATGTGGGTACACTTTTACTATTTACAAAAAAGCCTTTATTTCGGTAATAAACTTAAGTTTAACAAAGTTTGAAGCCATTTTTCTCATAATTTTTCAATAGTGCCCGAAAACAGCTCGCATGTGTCATGGCGTCGGCATGACGTCACAGTTAAATAAAAATGACATTGTTTCTATAACAACGTCCCATAAATCACATAACCGTGACGTCATACGCTGTGATCGGTGTTTCAGTCAAAATGGCCGATTGCAGTATTTTAATGTTTTATTTTATTGAAAATCTTAATAATCTGTTATTTTTAAATAAAACTAAACCTGTGTTTACTTTTTTTTTTTAATATGACTTCTCCCCTGTCATCACTGAATCAGCGATTTTTTTATACTGTCGTCATGCCTATTGGCCGTCATACTCATGCAGTCGATTTCGCACAGTTTGGCAGCTAACAACAACACCATTTGAATTTTGTAGCCTTAAAGACGGGCGACTTACATTGGCTGGCAAGACGCAGTCAGATGTATTGTATGTATCGATCTCCCGTGTTAGTGTAACGCTGATGAACATGGCAAATAACGCTTCTCTTGACACCGAAATACCGAGAAACCTGAGATTGACTTCTTCCCGCTTGCGACATACCTACAGCTGTTTGCATTTCATCTGCATTCAAATGACGTCGCTCCATGACGTAAAAAAATGACTTAAATCCAAATTTGTTTAAAACTTTTTTCAAATTATTGTTTAATTCATAAAATTGATACAGAATACTAAATTTTAATAAGCAAAGAAAAGGCTTTTGAATTTGTGAAAAAAAAAAAGATAGGTACTCGAATTTTTTTTACAATCAGCCAGTATGTCCTCTAGATCAAAAAAGTTTACATAGGTATAAGCTACTTGGTAAGAAATGGTATAATAATTTGAAATAGTATGTGTTGCTTAGACTTTTTTAATGTGAGTATTTACTTTTATTTTTAACTTTTTACTTTCATTTGTTACTTTTTACTTTTGTTTGTAACTTTTTTACTTTTATAAGCATAACAATTAGATTACAAAACAACAAAAAAACTTTTTTTTATTTATTAACAACCCACGCTTTATATTATGTTTTACACAAAATCGCGCTTGTAGTTTTGAATCAGTCCCGAATTCATGATCTGAGTGGCAGCCCGGTTATCTATAACCTTAAAAATACTTTCCAGAAAAATAAAATTCTACATGCCAACTCAAGTTGAGTTACTGCATTACTTTACTCTGTGACGAAACTTGGTAGCTACGCAAGGTCACGAACTCAAAACCGATGCGCTTAGCGCGCGCGTTTCCCGCGCATCGTAGTTCCTTACGTATCGGTGCTCCTTGCGGGGGCTGGGGTAAGCCATACATACCTACGATGCTCGGGTTAACCCCGCCTTAACCAACATTCTCAACAAGTGCACATTATAGTATGGACTTCAGAACCAGAATCAGAATGGTTTATTTGTAAACATAGGTCAAGTTACAAAGTGTGAGATGTTACAGACAGGTAGGTAGATCCTCTATGTTTTGCCCGGAGGCGTAAAAATAAATTTAACTAGCTTCTGCCCACGGCTTCACTCGCGTTAAATTCGGGGTAACACAGTTCCCCTTGCGCCTTATTGATTTGTAATAGCAACGCTAAGTTTTCCCTTTCCTTCCCTCTTTCTCCCTCACATCCCACTTTTTTAAAAAAAAATAGCCTATGTCCGTCTCCTTGTTCCCAACTATCTCTGTATTAAAATTCATCAAAATCAGTTTAGCCATTAAAGCGTGAAGAGGTAACAAACAATCAAACAAACAAACTCACTTTCGCTTTTATAATATTAGTAAGGATTAACATGTAATGTTTTTTTATTTAACACATTTGATTTTTAAACTTTAGGTAGTTATATTATATTCGTTTTGATAGAACGTATAATTAAACATACGAGAACATCAGTTTTGAATTTAGATTTTGACAATTGATGATTGGGTATGTTACTGTGCAACGAACAGAATCTTATTAACAATTCGGATATTCACAGCAAAAGCCGGCTTCTGTTTTGGTCATGTTTTTTTTTTAAAAATGCCTATGAATAGTCTAGTAGGTATCACATTATGCGGTACTTAAATTCTGCTTTCGGTCCAATTTTGCGAAAAATAATATTGTGCGCACATAATTTTGGCTGAAAGTGTATCATAAGCTATCCGGCGAGTTAAGGCGGGTGCGTATTAACTTATAATAAACTACACGCGGTTTCGGCGTTACCCCACACGATTGTCTGTATTTGCCCTAACGACTGCCGCTTATCCCGCGAAATACCACTTTATTGTATTTAAATAAGGTTGAATTTTATAAGATACTGTGAGGAGAACACTGTGGTTAGGCAGAAGTTAATTGTGCATTCGAATTTCGACCGTATAGGGTACAGTTGCGTTAACATTTTCAATGGCAATGATTTGGAAATTGTTGCTTTTTCGGTGGACTTTTTACAGATACCATAGGCATATCAGATATTAAGCCGAGGGTATATTTTTATTAAAACTCATCGCTTAGCGCCCGCCGCCCGCCACCACGTCCCCAGTAATGGTGTTTTGGTTGCTTTATTGTTTGTTTGCATAAGTTTGTTATTTTGTTTTGTTACAGATTTCACGCTCTAATCTGTTCGGAATCAGACCGAAGGATAATATAAGGAGTTTTTTTATGACAATGTTTTTGCAATTTTGTTTGCACATTCAAAAACTGTAATTTCACTGCAATTGTACTTATAAAATATACCTAGGTACATGCGAATAATCGATATGTAATGGGCACTTCACAGACCGATCTAGGCTAGCTCTGCTTTGGGTACCTTAAAGATTGACCAGTTTGGCCGTTATTATTTAGCTACGAGCTATTAAGGCTACTCATCAGACTCATCATAATCCAGCCACAGCTCGACTTCAACCATTGGTAGGATCTCTTGATAATACGGTATTACACCCATTTTTAAAAAGTATCTCATTTTGATCCTAGGGTCCTAGTAAACCACCAAAAAAAACAAAAAAAAAAAAATTCAATCGATAAGTGCCATAAAACTGCATTTCAATTTTACAATTTTTATTTTCGCGCGTAAAATCACAAAAACGCTTGACGCCATGTTACTCTGTGGTCATGGCGTCAGTTGGTCATGTAAACAAATGCGCTGTTATTAGTCTTTCTGTTTAGTTGTATATTTCACTATAATTTAAAAATGAGTTATTACCCTTACCATTGGTGTGCTGTTCCTGAATGTAAAAACACTAGTGTATTATTTCAATAAAAAATAAAATGTAGTTTTATAATACAAAAATAACAGACGTTGCTAAGTTAACAGCTGTCACTTTCTGTTTCATGACCGTATGACGTAATAATCATGGCGGACACTGTTTCGCTTAGTAAAGCAACAGACTAAAAAATGTGAAAACTTTGAAATCAATTTTAAAATTTATTTAGTTATTTTATTAACTAAATCTAACATTTTCCGACTGCTTATTGCCTAAGCTATCTGAATTGTATATTTTTAGAATTTCTTTCATATAGAGTAAAATACCCTATTGTGTCAGTTTCCCACGTTCTCGTGCCAAACTCATTTAGGATTTACCCCGGCCAATCTCGCCGGATAACCACCAGCATCTCTTATCCCGGTCCAAATGGTTGGCTTCAAATGAAGACGGACAAACTGCAATATAATTAAATCACACATCACTTATTGGGCAACAAGTTTAGCCACTAGCGAGCCCAGATCAAAGGGCATCAAACGACTACATGCTGAACGCACCCCATCCCTTTCTCTCGTATAGCTGCGTCTCGCTCTGGTGCTGTAATTGCATTAGTTTTAAGTAAAGACACATTACTGTTAATCCGGCGGGGCAGCGGTAAGTGACGCTAAGTGAAAGCCCAAGTGTTTACTTAATCCGTCACGATTAGCTCGCTGCGTTTGTTTGCAGGATTCCTGTGTTAATTAATGCAACTACTATTCTTCTCGATGCAGAAAAATGTTTACTTCTGAATATGGTAGAAGAAAGTTGACTTTGAAAACTAATTACGTCGGGGATATTTTGGAGGAAGCATCGCAATGTTTTATAGAACTTGATGGTACTCATTTGAATTTTATATTTTTATTGACGTGGCCGATTATACATTACTTCATTTGAACTACGCTTTTTCACATTTACAATTTTGCTAGCATTACTTTTTGCCTCTCCAATTAAGTAGGTACAGGTATTCAGCTCAATCTATTCATATTGGAAGCTGCTAGGCAAAAAGTGAAGATTTTAATCAAACCATTCATTAATGTAGGACGGCCATTTTTATTGTATCATAGTGCTCTACATCGCATCGCATACTCTCAACAACGCTTGAAAATGAAGCTCGCATCGCGTCAAAGCGGACTATCACAGAGTCTCTTGTCACAATATTCCTCTTTGACAGAGCAGTTGAGTACTGCTCGCCAAACGGTATTTTAATGTACGGTGCACCCGGTGCTACGTGAGCGTGACCCGGTATGGGAATTGAGGGACAGAGGGGAAATGAGAAACTCGTACTAAAGAAATTTTTTTTCGGTTTTTATTAGCTTCATCTGTAACTATGTAGAAAAATAATTTTGACCCACTTTTCGGTTTTTCATTGAGCTGAAATCTTTCATCAGTTTGGATGACAAGTTGGACTCGCTTACTAAGGGTTCCGTACAAGCTTGTAGGTGTACCTAACTACTGAAATTACCGAACATTGCTCTAATAGAAAAATAAACTGTATTGAAGGACAAACTTTGCTTTTGGAAAACTGTTGTCCCATACATCGACATAGGCCGCGCTTAGTTTACCAACTGTAGGTAATTAAGTTTTAGTCGCCTTTTTTTGTGATGCATCTAAAAATTTCCTGTTTTCGGATTTATTCCCCATTACTAGTGCTCTATTCTATGATATTGCTTCTAGCCAGATCATGACTCTAGGTCAACGAGTAGTACCAATTTTGATTCCTTATGCGAATGATTGGGAAATGGGTGAATATCCCACGCGCTAATTTTACGTGTCCACGTTGAGAATCATGGTGTAAAATGATGGGATGTTTCTTAATTTTTTTTCTAGTGAACTACTTAACTTATTCCACTTAGGGCCACAATTTTTTTTTTAAATAGGCTTACCTATGGAGGATAGGAAAAATAAATAACTTTAAAATTCAAGTTTGGTGGCTTGTCCTAGCTCCATTTTTTGATATAAATGTATTTACACCAAAGTAACAATTAAAAGTAAAGTAAAAAACAATTTATTTCATTGGTAAATGCATATGACACACTATCTAAAAACATCTAAATCATATTATAAAATTGATGTTAAAAGCACAGGATACTCGATTCAAGTTTGTCCTAGCAAAAATCATAATTTTGGTAGCACTTTTTCAATTTACATTATCATGAAGATTCGTGCGTGTGCGATCAATCGCTTATTATGTTCTGTTTTTCTCAGTCGTGTGCGGGAAGTGGTGCGTAACAGGTGTGTGCTTAGTGCTGTAATTGCTCGCCAAAAAAAAAGTATCTTTCTTGGGTCGAACAGGGGACAAGAATTTGTCAATTTTGGTGGATCGATTAGCTGGTGATTTTTAAGTATTTTAATAGTAAGCTACGTATTGTAGGTAGTGATTTGGGTAACTTATTTATCAGTGATATTTATTCTTTTGTATCTTAATAACTATATTTTTTAAGAATTTTTTTATGCCTGGTTTCAATTTTGGTGGTTCAATTTTGGTGGATTTGGTGGCGATTTTCACCACCAAAATTGAAAATAAGCCACCAAATTTGAAGTATGTACTGTTTATATATTATTTGTACATATAAAGACAGTTTTTCACTGCACATTGTTCATTTATATGTATACGTTACTATTCTATTTGTTTCTGTTTGTTCTATTTATTAAAGTGCACATGCCATGCTATTTTTCTGCACTACTCTAAGGTCGACTGGCAATGGCTACTGAGACTGCACACCTCTCGGTTATGGAAGGTCTTCACGTTAAATAGGCCTCGACCTCCGCACTTCCGAAGGATATACAGCCTCATTACCGATGATCTTAGGTGATGCATCCGGTTTGCGTTCAGCAGTGTACGAACTCTCCTATCCAGGGCATCAAGTTCAGTCTGAGTCCATTTAAGTATGCCGAAAGAGTACATTAAAACCGTATTATAATTAGTATTATTATCTTTTATTTATTTGTATACATATTTTTTTATATTTTTACATATTTCTTATCAAAAACATATAAAAATAGTAGCCCACCGGTATCGGGAACAGTGTCTAATCTACCGGCAATCAAGACTCCAGAGAAAGGAACCTCCTAACAATACATTACGTACCCTGTCCAGGAGTACCGCTTTCTGTATCAAGCCCTTGATCCAGCTGCCTAACGAGAGCCTTCTCAGGTGTTGCTCTTGGCAATTAAGCCATTGGCTGTAACGACTATCGGCACAATGATCGCTGAGTCCACGTCCCACATGTCGACAACCTCGCGAGCCAAGTCAATATACTTGATTTGTTTATCTTTTTCGGCTTCCACAAGGTTCTCGTCATGTGGGACCGTTACGTCAACAATCATTGCGCGCCGCTCTGATCGATCCACAGGTCTATTGTATGTCTGTTACCGGTCTGTTATGTATCAGGTTTATTTGCTACAATAGTCCTGTCAGTGATGATGGATCGATCCGAGTACAATTATCTACTACAGTTATAAATACTTATTTAAGTATTAATTATTTTTATATTACATGTTTTTTTTTGTAATAAAGACGACACAAGCTTCACGTTTAAGAACTATAATATTCTTTCTTGGATTTAATGACTGATATCATGCTGTGTGATTTTTGTTGATGGATTCTCTTAAGATTCTGCCTTGTGGTTTAATATTGTTATTTAATCATGTTTTCATACATATTATTATATATATTTATTCGTAGACATATTATTTCTGGTTGTTCTCTTCTAGCTAATGGCGAGTACTTGCATAGGCACAACCAAGTAGCCAGGATTATTCATCAGCAACTGGCCTTGAAATATAATCTTGTGGAATCTGAGGTACTGTACTACAAGTATGTGCCCGACCCAGTTCTCGAGAAAAACCATGTCACGCTGTACTGGGATCGGTCTATCATTACTGACAGGACTATTGTCGCCAAAAGCCTGACATCGTGGTGATAAGATGTAATCATCCCGCATGACGAGAACCTCGTAAAAGCTGAGAAAGAAAAACAACTAAAATATCTCGACTTGGCACACGAGGCTGTCGACCTGGGAATGTAAACTCGGCTATCATTGTGCCGATTGTCGTAACGGGCAATGGCTTGATTGCCAAGAGCCTCGACGAACATCTGTCGAAGGTCTCCTTAGGCGGTTGGATCAAGGGCCTGATTCAGAAGGCAGTTCTCCTCGTTGTACCGTATTGTGAGGAGGTTCCTGTCTCTGGAACTCTAACCACCGGTAGCTACGACCCTGTCCCCGATGCCGGTGGGGTACTATTTTTTGTATTTTTAAATGTTTTTTTTTTATTTTCTATGTTTTTATTAAGAAATATTTAAAAAATTATATAAAATGTATGTAACTGAATAAACGAAATATTATTATAACAAGACTTTTAAGAGTTTTATTAACTGATGGAGTTTTTTGGTCATTGAGCTTTATTAGAGAGATTTAAGTTTGTGACAAAAACTGATTTTTAATGTATTGTTTTAAGCACTTTCAATTTTGGTGGACCAATATCAATTTTGGTGGTCAACTTTAAATTTTGGTGGACAAGTTTCAATTTTGGTGGCTACACTAGTCTTTGAACTCAAATATCTCGAAAAGTTACCAGGATATTTTCTGACCTCATGAAGATTCCTGAAGCTTGAACTTTCTATTTTTGTCCTAGGTCAATAGTTTTCACGAAAAGTAAAGTAAAATTTTGCCACCAAAATTGACAAAAAATATGCACTTGTTGATATTCACCCAAATACGTCATAAACAGCCATACCCTTTGATTGCACAGACTTTAAGGGTTGATTTTTTCACAGCTTCAAAGGACCGCAGACCTCAGTTAGGTATTTGTTTTCAACTTGACAGACAGACAACAAAGAGATTCTATAAGGGTTGTGCTTTTTCCTTTTGAGGTAGAAAACCCTAAAAATTTAATAATAACAATTTGACCAACCTGGGAATCGAACATAACACTGGTACATAGTAGTAGTCATGATTTGGTTTTATTTTGACAATTAGTTCCCTCAACTTTTGTACCAGGTTGCCAGCCGTACATAAAGTGGCACAATGCAATACGTTGCAATTAGGTGCGCGCGTGACGTCAGAACGAGCGAGTTCCAGTGAAGCAGCGTGTCAATGGGAACTATGAGGTAAACGCTTCCGAGGCTGAGTTCCGAGCACATAGAAGTACCTACCTATTTTTAGGGTTCCGTAACTCAAAAGGAGTACACGGAACACTTAAAAACCGAAATACAGCTCTGCCTCTCTTAAGACCCTTTATCTCGGGAACGCGTGAAGGTGTCGAAATGAAATTATAACTTTACTAGCTTTTGCCCGCGGCTTCGCTCACTTTAAATTCGGGGTAACACAGTTCCCTTTTCTTGATTTGCAGGTGCCCGCTACCTGTAGTTTTTACCCATGCGCCTTATTTACTGTAATAGACAAGCTAAATTTTCCTTTCTTTAAAAAAAAAAAAGCCAATATCCGTATCCAGAGTCCCAACTATCACTGTACCAAAATTCATCAAAATCGGTTTGGCCATTTAGGCGTGAAGACGTAACAAACAAACAAACAATCTGGCTTTTGCTTTTATATTAGTAAGGATACTTAAGTCTGAGGTCCTTTGGAGCTGTGAAAACATAGGTACACCCTCTGAGTCTACGCAGTCTAAAGATATGGCCGTTTATGTCGCAAGTTTGTACGGACCCTCGGTGCGAGAGTCTGACTCGCACTTGGCCGGTTTTTTTTGTTTATAAAAATAATAATTTATTTGTACACAAAGAAAGAAAACTTACCTACATTGGCAAACAGTGAATAAATATTGTACAGTGAAGACATGTTAAAAAGGCATTTATATAAATAAAAAACATAGTTTGGGGATCTTACTTATGTTATTTCAGAACGAAACCGCGATGGTTGCCGGGGTTGCGGTTTGTTCGAAAGAGATACCGCGGCCCCGGGCCGTAAAGGGCGATAGAAGGAACATGGGTGGGTTTTAGTCAGTACAAGTCTGACACTCTCCCGAAGTTATTCGATGATTTCACACCAGAAAAAAAACCGCGATGGTTAATGTTCCCAAATACATATACCACAGAGAGTTCGCCCTCTCAGTTATATTCCAGGCTCATCAGATACAGATCAAATTTTCCCAAAAATCCATGAATGTTTTCGTATAAAGTTAAATTAATTTGATAGAAAACCAACAGCTTTTTAAATAAACTTAATTTGACTTGAAAACGTCCATCTACTTCAATTAAAAATTCAACAATATCTGACAAGCCTGGTTACGTAACCCCTTTGCTGACACAATTGTATTCACTAAAGCCACATGTATGTACAGTTAGTAAGAATATAGAAATCATGAAACTGGTTTAGATATGTATCAAGATAAAAATGAGATAGTTAAAGATAATACGAGCTTAGAGATACGAGATTACCTAAAGGAAGGAAAATGTCCTGTGGTTTCTTTTATCGTGTCGATATAATATCAATGAAAAATCCAAAACAGTATATTTTGATAGTGGGGAAAGTTTTTCATGGTGTGGAGTTGGGTTTAGAGATTCTTTATTTAGTCTAAAATAACATAAGTACATTGTACACTTATTGAATAAATACGTACTTAATCAAAATAATAGTAGTCCAGTAGCTAGTTTTTTTTTTATAAAGTGTTGTAGGTAGGATGTTAATGATCAATGTTCTGAGCGATTATTAACATTACTGTTGAAATAACAATATGCTTTTAATACGTACTCGATATAATGACAAATACCTAATGGAAACGTGTGTTTGCAAAAAAATTGTTTTCACAAAGTTCACGTTATAGAGCGGAGCACTTCAGTGACAAATGACGTTTGAAGTTACGTGAACTTAACAACGACGATGACGTTTGATTATGATTTCAGTACACTTATGAAACAAATAATAGAGCAAAATTTATGAATTTATGACACAAATACCTAAATGTTAATTTGTTGACAAAACAAATTATTTCATAAATAACTAGCTTATGCCCGCGGCTTCGTTCGCGTTAAATTCAGAGTAACACAGTTACCCTTTTCTGCTACCTGTAGTTTTTGCCCAAGCGGATTATTTATTGTACCTAATAGCAAAGCTAAGTTTTACCTATTCTTCCCTTTTCCTCCCTCATTTCTCACTATCTATCAATAACTATCTCTGTACAAATATTCATCAAAATCGGTTTAGCCATTTAGGCGTGAAAACGTAACAAACAAACTCGCTTTCGCTTTTATAATATTAGTTAGGATAATGTTCATTTATGATATTCTGTACAAAAACACAATGTAAATTTTTCATTTGGTATCTATTAAAAATTCAATTACAAGCGCCTATTTACCGCAAACAAATATCTATCTACGCCTAGGAGTTGTTATTTGTTATCTATGGCAAAATCTTAAGATGAAAAAGAAGAATCCTCGAGTGTCCACCACACACATCTATATTGCATGTTGAACCTAATCGTATATGCCATAGGGCTCTATCGCCCTATCGCATCTACGATTTCAAGTTTCCGAGGAAGTGTATTGAAAAAATAAGTATACCTATGTTCCAAGAACACGATCATAAACGTTGTTTCAAAATATGAGTCGTGGAAAATGCAAAGAATTTTTCCGTAGAGCAAGCCGCTTTCATGTTTCCGGCATAATTTGATGAAATTCTTTTACTTTCCTCTGTACAAGGAATTTCATCAAACTTTATATAGAAAGAGAGTAGGTATATGACTGTACCTATGTGTGTGTGTGTATGTTATTACTAGAAGTAGTAAGATACTGAATGATGGGTATAACCGCTGATCAGTGTATCTACTACTAGATATTTTATTGAAAAATTGATAAACGAATTTTTTTTTTCACCCGCCATCTCGAACTTCGACGGCACGGTTGGCGCAGTGGCTAAACGATCGTCTACTGTGTTTCGTGTCGCGGGTTCGATTCCCGCACGGAACAAATATTTGTATGACCTGCAGATAGTTGTTTCGGGTCTGGCTGTTTGTGTATGTGAGTTTCAATGTTTGTAAACGCACCCACGATACAGGAGAAATTTCTAGTGTGGGGCAACATTAAAAAAAAAGAACCCTCGGTGACTCAATCCGTCTTTTAACATCCATTGTATCACCACTACATCATCCATCCACATTAAAGTGTCCATCACTTTAGCCCGCCCAATCCTATGTCCCCTAGCAGCCTTATTACCAACGTCCACTATGCCCGCTTTAGAACGCAGCATGGTGTTACAAACTCTTGTCTTTTGACACCCAGAATGTTGCGTTGCATTGCCAAGGCGGGACTTCTGTGACTTGGTGAGCGACCATGTCTGACGCCGTCGGCTAGGACGGGCAGGACGCTCATGTCGATGACCTTGAGCTTCAGGGTTTCGATTCGGCGATCGATTTCCGATTCTTGCTTGCTTTCGAAAGATACTGGCCCAAGAAGATGTGCTCATCGACATATTGCATTTCCTGCTCATCTACCTCGACCCTACGCTTAATAGGTACTGTTGGTAATGAGCTGGGTTTAAGACCAATTCATCGGCCAGCTTTAGGGTGGGAACCCTAAAGCTGGCCGTGCGTTGTTCTTGAAGCATGGTATGTAGTTCCAAGGCATGAACTTATTCCAAATATGTAGACAGTGAAGAAGTTCAGAACTTAAACCCGATACCAGAAGAACGAACTCCAAAAGCTATCCACCGAACCTACGCTTGAAATCACGGAAGCATGAATTCAGAAATCAAAATATAACCACAAATATCGTACTGAAATAAAATAAATGCTTCGGCGAATCTACAACAAAAAAGTGAGCATAAAAAACAGTCCGTATCCATTTCGTCAAGTGTCCATTCCCCCGCATTCCTTATTCAACAACGTCCGAAAATTAAAGGCGCTTTTACAAGAAATCGCACTCAGACTGCGACGTTTTCGAACGCAACCCAGCTGAAATATTTCCAACGGATCTCATTCGAGTACTCTTATTTACCTCCGACAACACAAGTATAGCGACTTATATCACGAACACACTGCCTGTATTTGTTTTTTCCATTACAAAAGAACGGAACGCCCTGCGCTCGCTCTAGCAATAATATTTCAATATCGCGACGTGGGTGCCAGCCCTAGACGCTTTCAAAGTGATTTCTCTGCGCTCCGATTGGTTGCTGCGTGGAGGCAAGAAATGCGTTCGATATCCAAAATCCGTGAGAGACAGAGACAGAACTGCGACCCTGTCGTACTGAACGCTGCAGCAGAAACGAGACAAAAGCAGTTATGTCAGTATATGAATATTGTATGAATGGGAAAGGTCCGTATCAATAATACGTGCACGAATGAAATAATAGATTATTCGTTTGTTCAAATCGAACGTAAACAAAATGTAAGCATCCATTACTGATGCACGCGTGCAAAACGAGCGAGACACTCAGATGTTAAGCGGGCGTTAGACAAGGACGAGTATATTTCTTCGCGTCGAGCTTTCCGTGGAGCAGGGTCGGCAACAATGTGAGCACTATCTGTTTTTGTACCAGTCGTCAGTCGGTTTCCACATTAAACGATCATTTTAAGGGCGAACCAATCAAACTGCAAATTTATACAAATTGATACTAAACGGGTTATATTAATTTTATAACAAAAATTAAGTGTGTAAATAAGTTTGAACGGAGTCGTAATTAAAACTAATTGGGTTTAATATAGCGCTAATTATTTTGTATTAAGGCGGGTTTTCGCTGGAATTTCGTCCTTTTTGACGTTTTGAGTGAGTGTCGTTGGATTTTTTTGTGTCGCTAGAAAGTGGACTTGTGATCTGGTTCTGAAGCATGCCCGTGACTGGGCCGAGGCAGCTGGCCGGTAGTTCGCGAGTGTAGTGCCCGCAGCAGCCATTGGTTTGTGCGGCTGTGTCGAGGACGATGTCGACATAGGGGGCGGCCAGGGTTGGCCCCTAGAGGCCATGCTCAATAACCTCACCGCGACAGCTTTGGGAGGTAAGTTAACATTATTTTCCCGCTTCTGATATGGCTCTAATTATAGATCAACTCTTTAACAATAATTTTCTTCTGATAGTGACAATCCAACAGAGTACGTCTTTACTTGACTTACCCTGGCGGTTGAGAGCATTCATGGTCACTCAAACACCCGCGCCGCTATGGGTGTCGGTCGTCGGATCATTTAGCTCCCTTCAAAATGGTTGACTTGATTGGTGCTGATCCATACGTCATGTTCGTGAACGGGCCCTATCAGTTATGACTGGTCATCTCTCAATTGCCACGGCTTATTGTTTTTTATTTTTAATTGCTTTTTTTGTCTCTATTATGGACACTTTTAACGTGCATGTGTTGCTACATCGTTCACACATAATTTACCATATCAACATAAATGCTGTAACCAAGGATTTTAAAGAGTGTCCATGAAGTTTCTTGCCAATTCTTCTCCATTAAGTTCTACGCTTTGGAATGGGCAACTACAGTACTTTACTACAGACTCTAGCTTCATTTTATTGTTGTTATTGTTTCGACAGTACAAAGGTGTCTGTGACAAGCCTACTTGAAATAAAAGCTTTTGATTTTGACCTTATAACAAGAGTAACTCACACTCATTTCGACGGTGATGTAAAATCAGCGGTGAAATGATTGTGACACACAACGATACATGCACGAACGTACCAGAATTTCCACATAAATACCTACCGAATTATCTACTTACCTCGTCTGTGTAAAACGAGACAAACCTCGGTTCACATCTTTATAGCTTCGTCACAAAAATACCATCGTTTAAAACCAGCAGTATATCCTGTAATGATTAAGTCTTACTCTTTATCAATTAACCAGCCACCCGACAAGCGGTAAAGCGTACTTATTTGGATATCACACACGGACATGCGGCCATAAATCATTTTTGTCATATACCCTGAAACACTCCTATTAATAGTTATGCATCTTCCTCACTTATGATTAAAAACCTTTTAACATCGCCATCCCTTGTCGAGCACGCGTAGTGATCATTGCTGGTGCCTTACAGTAGAACAGTACCTAATGGACTGGTATTATTACGCATCTTCTTTTCTATTCTACAAAGGTCGGCACGACAATCGTCTTGCGTCATTGTTGCAGACCCAGGCAAAGTTGGCGGGATGAGTTTGACACCTTCAAGCAGGAAATGAATTACTGTATGAATGTTCGGAATCGGATCAGTAGTTCCGAAGATACTTACTAACTTACAAACAAATGTATTTTAGAATACACTACCTTTTCGCCGAGCGGTTTCCACGTTCCCGTAGTCACTTACCCTACTGGTACCTAACCTCCTTAAGTCGCAGCGTGATACCTTTTGACACTCGCAAATAACGTGGTTTTTTATTGGTAAGTAATAGTACATTTTGACTCAAGTGTGGAAACTTTGTCATTGCAGCCGAGGCAAATTTAACACACGAGCTGCCAGGCAAGGGTTGTTATATGTAGAGCCGAGAACAGCAGTGACAAATTCTCACGTGAATTAAATGACATTTTTTAACACACTTATAGGAGAAAACAGAACAAAAGGTAGGTACCTACTACTCTATGTTCTGTTTCTATATTATTAGGTAGATACTTTAAGAAATTATAATTTAATTTGATTTTTCCCCGCGCTTTTTCTTCTAATAAGGAAGGAAGGCATGACGCTAAACAGCCTTATATTAAAAATAAGAAATTCAATTATTTTTTGTTGTTTATTGATAGATATCTGTGATGATACAGAAAAAAATAAGCCCTTGTTGCGATAAATGAGAAAAAAGCACGCGTGTGAAATACATTTGCTAATTGTAGTGAAATAAGAGCCAGTTCTAATAAACAACAGTTGAAATCCGCATAGTCGGCGCTAATTGCGTTTTTGTTTACAGCAAAGAAGCGCTTCTTTTTAAGACCTTATCTAATATTTAATGAAAATGAAATTTTATGAACAGAATTATATTAATAAAAATAATTTGCTTATTTCATGAAAATTTTAATTTAGTTTATCAACAGAATATCATAAATTAACATGATTTAATTATTTGCTCATAGCAACAACATTTATTTGAGTACCTAAGTACCACGTAAAGTAAAGTAAAACTAATTTTGCATATATTGTAGGTACATAAAATAAGCTGTACCTAACAATAATGAGCTGAGTGAGTGAGAGTTGAGTGAGCCTTGTACAATCTATCTTATACCTATTAGGCATGCAAACATCACCTCAATTTAGGTGGTAAGCCGCCAAGCTTTTGAAAATATAAAGACTCCTTCTTTTATTCCAATTTATTAGAGGAACGCAGCATGTCTTCATCTTCCATACTTCAACTCTATATGCGTTCAGTCATCATCTCACGGGTCATTTGTAGATATATCATCCTTCAGACAGTCCATCTATCGTTTCCTTGGCCTCCTCCAGCCTCCTACTCTTATGTAGGCCTGGCAATTCACATTTAAACATTTCAATTCACTTCATTGACAGTTCAAAAACAAAAGTGAACTGCACACAATGCAAACTTGGTTGCATGACTCCAGTCCCGTCCTCCCTTTGAAAAAGCCAAAAGTACAATAAAACAGTTTGCACATAATATCCCGGGGCTGCCGTCGAACCGTTCTGTTTTACGGGATTCAATTCCATTAAGTCGTGTTTATGAGCCGGCTGTAATCCCGGTGAGCCGGGACTGAGGCGCTAAGACTCAGGGCGCCTCGACTTTTGCCCCTGACTAGGGGTTGATGTACTTAATTCAAATGTTGATCTTTAAAGAAAGTAGTGTACTGTTACCAGTAACTGTCGGAATATGTAGACGTGAACAGTGTCAGATCAATGTATACTCAACAACCTGTCGTAATAAAATATTGCGCTTCGAGTAAAATACTGGTATTCTGCTGCATCCATTTAGGCTGGTTGCCGAACCGGATGAGACTAGGCAAATGCAGATAGTATGTAATTATGTATACTAAAATCCAAATGGTGACTACTGAAACAACCTGGCACACCGCCTGCCGGGTTGCGGGTTGTTCGAAAGAGATACCGAGGCCCCGGAACGTAGGTAAAGGGCAATAGAAGGAACATGGGTGAGTTTTAGTCAATACAAGTCAGACACTCCCCCCCGCTCCACCCAGAGTGGGGGAAGTTATTTGATTATTACCAACCCAAAAAAAAACAAAAAAGCCGTCCAACAGAGAAACAAACGTCACATGACGTTACGATATTTTGTGCCTTCATTTTGAGTTGTCAGTAAAAATGTTGGGTTGTTGTTCGTATAGTGTGACAGTAATGGTTTATCCGTTTGGGAGCTACAATCCACAGACAGGTACATAGACACACCTGTAATAAATATAACATTACAAACCTATCAGTGCCTACGTATTTCATGAAACTATAGTTTCCTTTATTTATTTCTTTCCCCATTTTTAAATATTTCATAAAATGATATAAAAAAAACCAAGTAAAAATAGTCCGCCGGTATCGGGTGCAAGCTACCGGTGGTTAGGGCTCCAGACTCAGAAACCTCCTTACAATGCGGGCCGTATAGAGGAGTACTGCCTTATGAATCAGGCCATTGATCCAACCGCCTACCACCGTCGTCGAGGCTCTTGGGTGATAGCCATTGGCCACTACGAATATTGGTACAATGATAGACGAGGTCACATTTCACATGTCGACAACCTCGTGTGCTAAATCGAGATATTTTATTTGTTTCTCTTTCTCAGCTTTCACGAGGTTCTCGGCAATTAGGATGGTAACATCGATTATCATTATGCGGCGCGTTGATCCCACTATGTTAGGCTTATTGGCGACAATAGTCCTGGATGTGATGATAGACTGATCACAGTACAGCGGACATGGTCTTTCTTGAGAACTGGGTCGAACATATACTTGTAGGTAGTATGGTACCTCAGATTCCACAAATTTATATTTCAAGGCAAGTTGCTTGTAAATCATCCTAGCTGCTTTGTTATTCGCGTGCAAGTACTCGCCGTTAGCCAGTCGAGAATATCCCGAAATAATATGTCTAATGGACTCACCCAGCAGTAGTTGAATTTTTCAAAATCACGCCTTAGAAAATTTGAGACGTCTAACACTTGTAGTTTCAGAGGTTTTGTGATGTGTAAGTCAGTGATTTTCTCTTTTATATAAATAGTTTCCGGTAGTTATTCGTCAATATAACTTATTCCATAATCGCACAGACCTTCAGTTTTCTCAAAAAGATCGGCGAGTTGTAGCTAGAACACGGACGCCAGATAATATACATCGGGAAAAACTACAATATAAAAATAAAATAGGGACCAGCCACGATTTTCAGTTGGCGGATGAAATAAGGTTGCATTGAAAACCGATTAAATTACCCATTTCCATTAAGAACTCAGGTATAGTTTCAAATTAAGCCTCAATAGTAAAGAGTTTTCTCCATGCCTTGGAAAGCATGATAAGTCGATGGTCCTGGCTGTCATTTGTAGATCTATGACAGTCGTTTGATATCGTATTACACAGTACTAACTAGAACTTGTGAACACTTAGAGATAAGGTGAAATTACGTTTTGTTGAGCGGGTCGACGACAAAATCATAAATTAATGTCGGAGTACCTACAGGGACAACGTGGGGTCAAACAAAGCAGTAAAATTTCTATTGATAAACATATTTTGTAAATTCATCGACCCTTATGCCAACAGACCTCGTTAATTATTTATCCACCGGTCTGGCTGACATACCAATGTCAATGTCAGATGTCTGAAAAATATTGTCAATTATTAGTCCTATCCTTGTGTATTTTTTTTTTTTAACTGACTTCCAAAAGGATGCGATGTTTCACCAATTGTTAACCAATTTGGATAATTCTTTTTTGTTTGGAAGAGTAATATTTCGCGATGGTGAAATTTGGCGAAGTGTAACAAACAAGAAGTACGAAGGCAGCGAAGGATTCTAAAAAAGAATCTTGGTCGTGGCGAGGGATTCAAAGTCACGAGTTGCAAATAATTTTGCTCTCGTGTACCACGTGTAACTTTTCAATTCAACAGCGAGAACACATATTACTCCGATCTCATCACGCAACGTTCTATACACGAAGTGCTCAACAACCGTGAACCGTGAACCGTGATGTTAGTGATGCAACATATGAAGTTGTTTACCAGCCTAATATTTTTAAACTTGGAACTTAAATAAATATGAATTTGTTGTGAGAGCAAATTATTTTATTCAACAATCATGTTTAGTTACGATATTTTGCTGATAAAAATAATTTAAATATCCCATTAAATATGTGGGCCTTAAAACAATGTTAGGTAAGTACCTAGCATTGTTTTAAGGCCCAAAGAATAAATAAGATAAGCAAGAAGTCTTGCTTATCTAAAAAACCGCCGACTATAAAGATTTGATCAGTTGTTTACCAGTTTAATTAATTTAACAAAGAAGTTGCAAGTCACGAAAACCGTACAAATATTATTATTCCGAAAAGAAGCTCATATGTTTGCAAGTTATTGCCGAAGAACGGGCGATGTCAGCCAGTATGTACCATTAGTCAATCTACATCTTCGAGTAGCTCAAGCTCAAGTTCTTCTACTTCCAATTCAAGCTCTTCACTATCGAATGGAGATGGTCATCGTGTGGTACACGATACTGTGCAAGTTTAAGTGATTGAAATTTTTAATGAAAACGATAATGTTTGTAATATAACCAATACTTACATCAATATATCGTTAAGTCACGAATCATCATCATCAGTGTTAGTGATTTCAAACTCGATTATTGAATGGTCTATAAGAACTTGTACTTCTTTATCAGGCACAGCGTCAACATCAGGTGTTTTTTCTCCAGACGACAATGAAAGGATCATTGTCGTCTGGACTAAGAGCCTAGAATACCTATACTGATACTTCTGGTTATCAATATCCTAATACTAGCTGGCGCCCAAAAAATCAAAGAGAAATATTTAGATCACTAAAATGAGAAACGACTAGAATGGAGAAAGAAGAAGATAAAAATAAAAAATGTTATGACTTGCAAGCAATTCTAATTACAAGTCAAAATTGAACATGTGCAATTTTACAGTTTGTAAACTTGCTATGGATTATTTGGAGTGAAATTGATGCGTTACGAGCTGTAAATGAGATAGGGTCTTAGGTTCTTTTGTAACTAAAAAAATAATTTTGAATCTGTTAATGATGTCAACTTAGAAATAGTTTTTTATTCCACTAATGATGTGGTCAACAAAAAAAACTTCAATTAATGTTTTAAAAGTACCTACATGTGTGCCTTCAGTAACTTTAAGGTCAAAAGCATAACTCATATAATCAATGATAAATAACCGGGCAAACTCATAGTGAAAATGACAATGTTCGCTTGCTTATCGAATAATAAGTTTAAAAAAACCTGAAATCATCACCAATTTATGTGCTTGAAAATACATGACTCCTATAAAAACAACTGGGAAAAAGGAAATCCCATATAATGTCAAAGGTACAAATGTATCTTGTACAAATGTATCTTTAAGAAAGCAACAACTAGTGACTGCTGCTGATTTTGATAATTCTTTTATAATCGCTTAATCACTCATAACGCTCGAAGGAATCCCAAATGATTTTTTTTATTCTATAATACTTTTATTTCTTCTAATGTAAATGAACGATATGCTTAGGTATATCTCATAATATCAATGAAAAATGAATACTCGAATAAAATTTGTGTGAGATTCCATCATCCGAAATAATAAAAAAAAATACGTGTGGCACTCGGGTACTGCCGCGGTAAAGCTATTGCATAGCGTTTTTTATCAACTTATGCTATACATAAAAACAATCTAAATAAAATATTTAAAAAGTACTTCCAATGAAAAGAAGTCGCAAAAAGAAAAACAAGACCTTGGGTTTGATCCAGCGTAATGTCGATTGACTATCCGATTCTCTACCAAACACGCTATTAGAACATTAGAATCGGGATTGAAATAACTGACCGTATTGTGTGAACGACGTTAGACAATGCACGGCCTTCAAGCCACACCTCCGTGCCCGTCGGAATGGGGAGCGTCAGGTTTTTTTTCGTTACGGAATTTCTGGATTCGGTCCCCGCGCTCCAGGCCCGCGATATAAGCTATGCAATAGCTTAAAATATTTGCCAAAAAAAACCAACTTCCAAAAAAAAACACTAAAAAGGCGGAAAATAAATTTACATCCGGAAGTCGGTGGCAAAAATCAAATTCAAATTTTTTTACGAAATTGTTTTTATTGACAGTTTTTTTTATTGAAAACTTTATATTTTTCTATTTAAATAACCGTAAAAGACTGGTCACTAACGAAAAAACAGCAGAATAAAATTAGTACATGTCAACGGCTAATAGAACAAAGTTTCGTGAATATTAAGCATAGAGACCGAGTGGAAACCAAGTTGATCAGGAGAGCAACAAGGTCAAAGGATGTGATCAGACAGACACTCGGACTCAAGTGGCGATGGGCGGGCCACATTCAGAGGAACCAGAAAGATGGGCCCATATTATAACAAACTGGACACCTAGAAAAAAAAGGAAAAGAGGCAGACCATTTAAAAGATGGAATGACGACATAGTCAAAGTATCTGGTAAACTCTGGGCCAGAACAGCTAGACTACGTGATGGATGGAAGCATCTGGAGGAGGCTTTTACCGCCGCAGGCGGTCCTTACATTGAACATGAGAGAAAATACAAGAGAAGATACCAACACACAACACTAACAAACTAATATAGTAGGTAATAAGTTTATCAATTTAATTTTATATTTTACACTAGCTTTTGCCCGCGGCTTCGCTCGCGTTAAATTCGGGGTAATACAGTTCCCCTTGCGCCTTATTGATTTGTAATAGCAACGGTAAGTTTTCCCTTTTCTTCCCTCTTTCTCTCTCATTTCTCCATTTTATAAACAAAAAATAGCCTATGTCCGTCTCCGTGGTTAAACTATCTCTGTACCAAAATTCATCATTATCGGTTTAGCCATTCGTTCGTCAAGAGGTATCAAACAAACTCACTTTCGCTTTTATAATATTATTAAGGATTAAAAACACATTAACCTTTTTACTGTTTTTAACCGACGAAAAAAAGGAGGTTCTCAATTCGACCTGTATTTTTTTTTATGTATGGCCACGCATAACTTTTTTTGCTTTTTACTGAGACGTCTGATTTGAAAAACTCTTTTTTATTAAGTTCGTACCTCTTAATAGTTTGTAAGGGATAATAAAAGCTTTTTTATTTATAACCGTAAAAGACTATACCGGTTTAGAAATTAGGAACTTATTGAGTTTTGAATTATCTTAAGCTTAAATAGTGATTTAATTAGGTTCCAAACTGTTTGACTACATTTTTCATAATTTCGCTAATACAATAACTCGTCTTAAAAATTATTTTATTTTGTTTTATTTTCTAACGCAAACATTTTTTTAAATACAGTATTTATGTATTTTTTTTCAAGTTTTCATATGAATGTATGCGTACAAAATGGCACTTTCATATATTTTTTTTATGAAATGGTAAAATATCAAACACATTTAAATCATTATATAAGCAAAAGTGAGTTTGTTTGTGTATATGTATGTTTGTTTGTTTGTTTCGTTTGATAAATTTTGGTATTAAAAAAATATTATTCCTGAGAAAATAATACAACCTTATTTATCGTAAATCTTAAAATAGCTCTCCTGCATAATTTGCTTATTTATGATGGTGACAGTATTGGAATAAAGGTGCGATATTGAGATATTCAATCGATATCAAACTTTAAAATTAATATACCGACTTCCAAAGAAACGGTAAGTATTTGTGTAAGAAACCATCATACCACAACTAAAAAGGCTTAAAACGAAAACTAAACTTATTAATACATTTTTAGAAGTCTATTTATTAAAATAGACTTCTAAAAATAAGTTTAGTTCTGGACTGTCAGTGAATTTTAATTGATTCATCATTTTTTTTGCCACCAACTTCCGGAAGTAATAAGTTACCGAATATTCATTTACGTTAAGATTAGAAGAAAAAATATTTATTATTACCTGGCATCCGCGGCTTCGCCCGCGTTATGATCGAAATAAAAAAAGTGTGTGTGTCAGCTCCGACGCACGACTGGAGTTTACTCATTAAGTACAAAAAAAAATACGTGTGGCACTCGGGGACTGCCGCGGTAAAGCTATTGCATAGCATTTTTTATCAACTTATGCAATAAATAAAAACAATCTAAATAAAATATTTAAAAAGTACTTCCAATGAAAAGAAGTCGCAAAAAGAAACATTTTTTTATCAACTTAGACAATAAATAAAAAACTAAATATAATATTTAAAAAGTACTTCCAATGAAAATAAATATCTTGGGACAACTCACACACGGCTATCTGATCCCAAGCTAAGCAGAGCTTGTGTTATGGTAACCAGACAACTGATATACATACTTATATAATTTATAAATACATACATATTATAGATAAATCACACCCAGACACAGAACAAACAATCATGCTCATCACACAAAGTTTGTCCTGGGTGGGAATCGAACCCACGACCTCCAGCTCAGCAGTCAGGGCCACTAACCACTAGACCAACAGGCCCGTCGCAAAAAAAAAGAAGTTTCAAAAAATGAAAAGAAGTCGCAAAAAGAATAACAAGACCTTGGGGTTGATCCAGCGTAATGTCGATTGACCATCCGATTCTCTACCAAACACGCTATTAGAACATTAGAATCGGGATTGAAATAACTGACCGTATTGTGTAAACGACGTTAGACAAGCCACACCTCCGTGCCCGTCGGAGTAGGGGGCGTCATGTTTTTCTTCGTTACGGAATTTCTGGATTCGGTCCCCGCGCTCAAGGCCCGCGATAGAAGCTTGGCTTGTCTTGGTGTGGCTTGGTGCACATGCACCAAAAACGTAACGAGGTTCATCATTCAATCATTCATCAGTAGATTTTACACCTCACATTTTTCTCATACCGGGCGCATTATATATGAAAATCGATTCTTAAGGAGTAAACTCCAAAAAAGTATCCTATGTGTTATTCCAGATTATAATCTACCTCTGTGCCAAATTTCATCAAGCTCCGTTCAGCCGTTTTGACGTGAAACAGTAACAGACATCCATACATCCATCCTCACAAACATTTGCATTTATACTTAATATTAGTAAGTAGGGTCGAAGATAAAGTTTGGGAGGTTTTCACTTTCGATAGGGGAATATAAAAAGGATTTTATAAATCGACCCACAATTGATGGAGAATTCGCATACAAACAAACATACAAAAACACATTGTCGAATTAAGAAACTTTTACTTTGATATTAAGTTGTAGCGACACAAATATGAAGAGGCAAAAACTACTACAGCACCATCTATGCAGCCACTGAAGAATTATCGGCAAGATTCCTACATCGCGAAGTTAGCATATATACGAGCACCCGACAAACAACTGTCGGGCAGTGGCCCACCAGACACGTATTTAACGTAATTCAATAACAATATTTTTACGTAGGTACATTTAAATCAAATGGATTTGTATAAAAAAACACATTACGGCAGTTTTGATGACAAAAAAACCATATCAGAAAAACATCTATCTTGTTCAAACCAATTTTAGTTGACATTTTTAAGCTATTGCATAGCTTCTATCGCGGGCCTTGAGCGCGGGGACCGAATCCAGAAATTCCGTAACGAAAAAAAACCTGACGCTCCCCACTCCGACGGGCACGGATGTGTGGCTTGAAGGCCGTGCATTGTCTAACGTCGTTTACACAATACGGTCAGTTATTTCAATCCCGATTCTAATGTTAATGCTTGTGTTTTGTGTTTAATGTTACTTAAAATGAGTCTGTGTTACTTGAAATAAATAAATGAATAATAATTGGAGGTACTTTTTAAATATTTTATTTAGATTGTTTTTATTTATTGCATAAGTTGATAAAAAATGCTATGCAATAGCTTTACCGCGGCAGTCACCGAGTTTTTCGTTACGGAATTTGTAAAACAAACTACACACCTAATAAAAATAAAACTGAAAAGAGAAAAACAAGTACTGTAATCCGGAACTATGAAGAACAGTCGGGACCCATTAAAATCTAGAACAGCTCACACTCCAGTAATTTTATTTTTGACTTTTTAGTTATGAGTATCTATTATGTATTCATTATATGAGATTATTATTTTTGGATCCACCCTTTATAGCAGAACTTTTTATGTCATAATTTTATTTTGCATAACAACGTATAGCATAAACTTCACTTCGCAGAAAATTGATTGACAGACACTCATTTATCATACATTCAAAACTCATAATTTTGTAAGTCAGAACTCAGAATCATCCCTAGACATAAATTTCATATCCATAATACTAGAAAAGTACGAACATAACATCGCAAAAAGTTCACACTCAGAATCGTCTTTTGGCATATATTTCATATCGATAATCATTAAACGGCAGAATTGTCATATCGCAGAAAGTTTATAGTTAGAATCACCTTTATCATTATTTGTTGTCATTTATTTTAATTATTTATTTCTTTAAAATATTGTCATTTATTTTAGTTATTATTTAATTGAATTTGAAATAATGTCATTTATAAGTCTTTAAACTGACATGGTTACTAATATTATAATTAACGGGATATTTACCATGTTTGTTATTTATATCGAGTTTCCGATATTTCGGCGATGTTGCAAACGCCATGATATCGGAAACTCGATATAAATAACAAACATGGTAAATATCCCGTTTCAAGTGTTAATTATAATAATGTCATTTAATTTAATAAGTAATTATCCTAATCTTAATAGTTCAGTTCCAGGTAACCTACTAAAAACAATCTCTTTTTTTCTATTAATGCAAGTCGTTTCTGCCACTCGCCCGCCGCTGCCGCGGCACCGCTCGGTTCGCTCGCTCGGCTTGTGCGTAGGAGGTCACAGTTTTAACCTAACCTAACCTAGCGATTTCAACCATCTACATAGTATGCCAAGTGAAATTATACCAAATAATCATCGCTCTAAATGAACATTATGCTAAACGATATTATGCGAAATTTGAACTCTGCCAATCGTAATTATACTAAATGTAATTCTGCCATCTTAAAAGTATGCCATTGTAAATTCGAAGTTTTAAACATTATGCCAAACGATAATTATATCAAATATTTTTTATACCTTTAAAATGTTTGCTTAAGGAAAATTATGCTAAATGTATTATGCCAAATAAATTCATCAAGATTCTGCTAGATAGAGGGAACCCATTATTTTTATCTATACATTTATTTTGCTCTGCCTGTCTGTGTGTTTTGACGGGCCTGTTGGTCTAGTGGTTAGTGGCCCTGACTGCTGAGCCGGAGGTCGTGGGTTCGATTCCCACCCAGGACAAACTTTGTGTGATGAGCATGATTGTTTGTTCTGTGTCTGGGTGTGAATTATCTATAATATGTATGTATTTATAAATTATATAAGTATGTCTAACAGTTGTCTGGTTACCATAACACAAGCTCTGCTTAGCTTGGGATCAGATAGCCGTGTGTGAGTTGTCCCAAGATATTTATTATTTATTTATTATTTATTATTATATTTTTTAAACCTTTAAAATGTTTGCTTAAGGAAAATTATGCTAAATGTATTATGCCAAATAAATTCATCAAGATTCTGCTAGATAGAGGGAACCCATTATTTTTATCTATACATTTATTTTGCTCTGCCTGGGTAGCCGGAAAGTACTGATAGCACGGGCATAAGCCAAGTGATTATCAGTTGGGTTTAGAGTTAAAGAGGTAGTAATAGGTACAATACTGTTTTGTGCTGTAGCTTGAAAGAGAGATGAGGGTCTGTTTAAGTGGATATGTTGGTTCGGGATTTTTGATTTTCGGTTTTTCTGTTTCACATTGTAGGAATTTCCTCACCAGTCTACACGTGTTTAGTATCACTGCCTTCTGAAGCAGGTGGTAGGTGTTTGAGGGCAGGTTCAGGGAAGTTAAGGACTGGTGAAGTTGTTTTGGTATTACTCTTGTAGTGGAGAACACTATAGGAACTATTGTAACTTTTTGAAGATGCCAGAGGCGGGTAATTTCTTCTTTTAATTCGGTATACTTAGATATTTTTTCTGCAATAGTAGTTTGTAAGTTGTGTATATTTGGTACAGCTATGTCTATGAGGTATCCAGTTTTGTTTGTTTTATTTATTAATGTGATGTCTGGTCTATTGAAGGGATGGTTCGGTCAGTAAATATCCCTCGGTCAAAATATAATTTTGTTGAAGCGTTTTCCAGCACAGTTTCGGGGATGTTTTGTAGTAGGGAACTATGGACTCTATGAATTTGTATTAGTGTGCTAGTTTCAGATGTATGAAGTTAGCGACTTGGTCGTGTCTATGTTTATAGTCTGTCGGGGCTATTGATTTACACGCGCCTGTAATGTGCTGGATGGTTTCTGGTGAACTATTGCATTTTCGGCAATATCAGTGCTTAGGTTTTTTACAATTTACTTCCTATGATTTTTAAGTCTCAATGACTAGGTCCTGAATTACAAGCATGAAGCCTTCAGTCTCCGGGAAGAGCTCGCTTCGTTCAAGCCATGCGTTCGACGCGACCTTGTCGACATTATTTTGACTTAAATCTTGGTAATGCCTTCCGTGCACAGATTTCTGGCTCCAATCTAGTAGTTTGGTTTTGTTATCGCTTACTTATTCGTTTTTCTGTTCGGATTTATCTTTTAAATTTAGAGGTCTAGATTGATGGTCGCTGTTTGTAATAATTTTGTATAGTGTAGAAGTTCCAGCTTTAGAAAAAAATATTGTCTTAGTGATGCGATTTGCTTGTTGTGTAAGTTTAAAATGTCGATGAACCCTCTGCCTTCTTCTTTCCTTGGTAATGTTAACCTTTGCACACAGGATCTTGGATGATGCTTGCGGAATTTGGTCATTACCATGACCAAAAAACCTTACCTTTTTAAGTCTAACCTTCTCTATTTAAGTCTGTTTTGGTCCAGTTTATGATGCCGAAAGAATAGGTATATAAATGATACATGCGCCGCCCGGACACCGCTGCGGCCGGCCGCATCGATATGTCCCTGCATTTTTAAACTGTAATATCTTCGGAAATATTCACTTAAATTATATGCCGTTAAGGGCCATATTGATCTATATTAAATAGACAATGTATTTAAGGTAATTAATTGGATAAAAATTAATGCTGTATTGTTTAAAATACATATGTACATACGTGATGGCCTAAATTTTAATTATTAATTATTTATAAATAAATAGTAACTCGAATCGAAAAGTGATGAAAGAAAACTATTAATGATTTTTAAATACCTATTCGACGATACCCCACTTGACATATTTTGTTGGTTTTAATTTTTTTCATTTTCACAATATGGTGTCTCATGGTCGCCATTTTGTTCTTTTATTAATTTCATATCTTTAGTGACACTCGCAGGTCTAAGAGGAATCGATTGATGTGTGCATCATAAAAATCGGCCCAGGCGTTTAGTCTGTATAGTGCTTCAAAGGAACAAACATACATACATACATAGACTGATGAACACATAACCTTTCCACACATTACCCTCTTTTGCGGTGCGCAGTCGGGTAAAAATATGTAGGCGTTCATAACAAGCGCCACTTCGCTCTAAAAAAATACTGCCGGCTCTATAGGGATTTGAGCAGTTGTTATTCTACTCGTTTATTCATTTTCTTACATATTTTTCAGCCTATGTCCGACTCCTGGTTCCCAACTATCTCTGTACCAAAATTCATCAAAATCGGTTAAGCCATTAAAGCGTGAAGAGGTAACAAACAAACAAACTCACTTTCGCTTTTATAATATTAGTAAGGACTAGCTTCCGCCCGCGACTTCGTCCGCGTGGCATAGTTACTTTGGGCTAACGCTTACTTTAACCCGCGTGATGACCCGAAAAAATGTATCTTTCTCTCCCCTTTTCTTCCCTCATTCTCCCCCTTTCCTCACTTTAAAAAAAACTTGCCTATTTCCGTCACCGTCACCAACTATCTCTGTACATCAAAATCAAATGTACATCAAAATCAATGCATCAAAATCGGTTCGGTCATTTAGGCGTGAAGCCGTAACAAACACGACACGGTTGGCGTAGTGGCTGAGCGATCGACTGCTGCGCTGTGTGTCGCGGGTTCGATTCCCGCACGGTACAAATATTTGTATGACCTACAGATAGTTGTTCCGGGTCTGGCTGTTTGTGTATGTGAGATTGAATGTTTGTAAACCCACCCACGATACAGGAGAAATTCCTAGTGTGGGGCAACGTTTTAAAAAAAAAAAGAAAGAAAGAACAAACAAACTCACTGTCGCTTTTATAATATTAGTAAGGATTTATGAAAATAACCGAAGGTAACTGAATGCCTATTCAGTTACCTAACGAAATAAGCTACGTTAGAGGTCCTAACTGTAGCTACCTTACACTTAAAAATAGTGCCTACTTAAATAATAAAACTGATCCTAAATACACTACAGCTACATCTAAATAAAGCTACAGCTAAATAAATTAAAAAATAATAATTTGAATTTATATTTAACCTGAAAATAATTTAAGTACTAAATTATATATATATATATATATATATATACATATTGTTTTGTTTTAATATATCTAATTATGCCTATTATCTATAAGAACCTATTAATTACCAAATAAAGTAGGTACTAAAACTAAATAATTCTAATAGAATTATACCCAGAAATATGTAGCTAAGTACAACTTGTAACAAAAAAAGAAATTAAAATAAAGCTAAAACGCCTGTCCAATACTGGGTCCACCCTTTATAGCAGAACTTTTTATGTCATAATTTTATTTTGCATAACAACGGATAGCATAAACTTCATTTCGCAGAAAATTGTTTGGCAGACACTCATTTATCATACATTCAAAACTCATAATTTTGTAAGTCAGAATCATCTCTAGACATAAATTTCATATCCATAATATTCAAAAAGCAGAAACATCATTTCGCAGAAAGTTCACAGTCAGAATCGTCTTTTGACATATATTTCATATCGTTATCATTAAACGGCAGAATTGTCATATCGCAGAAAGTTTATAGTTAGAATCATCTTTATCATTATTTGTTGTCATTTATTTTAATTATTTATTTCTTTAAAATAATATCATTTATTTTAACTATTATTTAATTGAATTTGTAATAATGTCATTTAATTCCATAAGTAATTATTATTCTAATGTAAATAGTTCCGGGTAAACTACAAAAAACAATCTCATTTTCTATCAATGCAAGTCGTTACTGGCACTCGCCGGCCGCTGCCGCGGCACCGCTCGCTCCGCTCGCTCGGCTCGTGCGTAGGGGGTCACAGTTTTAACCTAACCTAACCTACGCATTTTTTTTTTACAAATTAACCTAATCTTAATAGTTGAGTCCCGGGTACTAAAAACAATGTCTTTTTTTTCTATACAATTCCAAAAATATCTTATTTTTGCCTTAATATGTTTTTGTATACAATTGTAACTCACTGTATCGGTTCACACCAAAATTTTGGAAACTCAAAATAAATAACAAACATGGTAAATATCCCGTTTTAACCGTTAATAATAATGTTAGTGACCATGTCAGTTTAAAGACTTATTAGGCATATAAGTCTTTAAACTTAAAGTTATTCTTAATTAAATTCTGCCATCTGCATAGTATGAAAAGTGAAATTATACCAAATACTCGTCGCTCTAAATGAACATTATGCTAACCGATATTATGCGAAATTTGAACTCTGCCAATCGTAATTATACTAAATGTAATTCTGCCATCTTAAAACTATGCAATTGTAAATTCGGAGTTTTAAACATTATGCCAAACGATAATTATATCAAATAATTTTTATGCCTTTAAAATGTTCGTTTAAAGAAAAATATGCTAAGCGTGTTATGCCAAATAAATTTCGGAGCATCAAGATTCTGCCAGATAGAGGGAACCCGTCCAATACTATCTACCTATGTATACCTACCTACTTCACTTAAAAATAAAAACCTATAAATACTTTAATTAATAATACCTACAACTATAATTAAGAATATAACTATTATAACGCTATGGCGCTCATTAGGGGAGGGCTATGTCCAGCAGTGGACTAATATAGCCTGATGATGATGATGATGATGATAACTATAGGTAATTAGTATAATTAACTACGCTTTTACCAATATAGTATAAAAAAAACTGAACATAAATTAGCCGAAACTCGGTTTCTAAAAATCTATGCGTACCTACTACTACTTCACCTAAAAAGAAATAAAATGTAATCTATGAATAATTTGTAATTTGAACGAATATTTAAACACTACCAAAATAACTAATACCTATTTTAAAAAAAAACAACAAAAGAAATTATTTAAAGTCTAAAAGTCGGGCTGAAAGCATTTTCTGTCAATAAGGTCGAACACTCTGAACATCTATTCGCATCAACAGCCAAATATTACACAAAAATAATCCTTTTAGCATGATTCAGTATGCACGCGCGATGGCTTATAAGCGTATTTCATGCATAACTTTGGTGTTTGTATACCGATTTATATGATTCTTTTTTTATTGAATACGTAATAATGTTAACTGTTTTTAATTAGAGATGAGTGGGAGTGTTATTAACGTAAGAGTAGACAAATATAATCAGAAAGATCCGAACTGCTAAGTTATCGGGAGTTACACGTGTTATTGTGAGTCAACCATAAAAGATAGACCTATGCTGTCGTAGGATATTTTTTATATAATTTTAAGGAGAACATTTCCGTCATACATGATTTCTGTATAGCTTTAACCAACTTCTCCCGATTACCCAACATTTTCCTTCACTGCTCTGCTCCTATTGATCGTAGCGTGATGAAAAGTATTCTATAACCTGCCCAGGAGTATGAAGAATAATTGTACCAAGTTTCGTTAAAATCCGTCGAGTAGTTTTTGTTTCTATAACGAACATACAGACATCCAGACAGACAGACAGACAGACAGACAGACAGACAAAAAATTTACTGATTGCATATTTGGCATCAGTATCGATCACTAATCACCCCCTGATAGTTATTTTGGAAAAATATTTCATGTACAGAATTGACCTCTCTACAGATTTATTATAAGTATAGATAGAAGATAGAAGATTAATTAATAAACAGTGGCATTGAAGTATTTGAAACTCATAGGATATGCTTAAAGAACGTCATCGTTACGTACATATATGTGTTATTAGTTTATTTCGAGATAATTTATATAATAAATAATAATAATCATTTAGTTCGCAATAAAATACTCGTAAAAATTGGTGCATGTCTGCGTCAGCAGTCTTTTTACCCGACTGCGCACCGCAAAGGAGGGTAATGTGTTCATCAGTCTATGTATTTCACTAATATTGTTTTCTTACTTAGCGAAATCTTACTGTAAAGTGACACAACGGCTCTGTGAAGTCTGCGCTGTACTTACAGAATGATGTCATTTTCATTCAGTCCACCTAATAAATAATATGGAAGAAACACTTCCACGAAAGCCAAAATAAACGAACAGTAAATGACAAATGCCACTCAACCACTGTAAAGGCAGATCAACAACGTTTCAAGCCACGGCAATGTTTAAAACTGCAAACGCATTATTAGCGAGAATGAACTTTTATTAAAACGCCTCTATTCACGCATGTGTTTTGTCAAATGACATTGTCCGCAGGAACAGGAATTAATTGACTTGCAAAATAATATCAACATATTATATTCGATTTTTTTATTGTGATTTCAAGATTCCGTTACGTTTTTACCGACTTTAAAAAAAGGAGGAGGTTCTTTAAATAATCTTTCGTTTGTATAGATATAGATCTGTCTGTCTGCCTAGTGAGGCGATAAAAGACTGTCTTCTAGACATTTTATTTTTATGTATGTTCATCGATTACTGAAAGATGCCTGAACCGATTCGCAAAATTCTTGTGTGATAGGTTATACTTGCTAGGTGGTCCCATATAAATTGTATTTATATTGCTTAAGGAGTTTATGAGTTATCGTGTATAATTTTTCTCTACGTCTATATGGATAATCTGCTAATCTTTTAGTAAAAATGGAAAATTAATACTCGATAAAAATAATAAATGCGCTAAATCATTATACCATAACTAAAAATGCTGTAATAAAAAACTGTTTTTGTAAAAATAAAACCGACTTAAAAAAAAATTACTAAAAAGTGGAAAGGAAAAAAGTCAACCAAACCAACGCAAGTCACCGACTTAAGAAAGTAAAGCTTTTTCCACTTTTTAGGGTTCCGTAGTCAACTAGGAACCCTTATAGTTTCGCCATGTCTGTCTGTCCGTCCGTCCGTCCGTCCTCGCTTAATCTCTGTGACCGTTAGCACTAGAAAGCTGAAATTTGGTACCAATATGTATATCAATTACGCCGACAAAGTGGTAAAATAAAAATTGGAAAAAATGTGCTTTATTAGGGTAGCCACCCTATATGTAAAGTGGGAATTGTTTTTTTTTTTTAATTTCAACCCTAACGTGTTATATATTGTTGGAAAGGTATTTAAAAATGAATAGGGGTTTACTAAAATAATTTTTTGATAATGTCTATAATTTCGGAAATAATCGCTCCAAAAGTAAAAAACAATGTGTCCCCCCCCCTCTAACTTTTGAACCATAAGTTTAGAAAATATGAAAAAAATCTGAAAAGTAGAACTTTATAAGGACTTTCTACGAAAATCATTTTGAACTTGATTGACACAACAGTTTTTGTACAAAAAAGACAAAAAGTTGTACAAAATAATTTCCTCCTCCACCTTTAAACTCATAAGTGGGAACACTTATTGTGACGGACGGGAAACTACGGAACCCTACACTGAGCGTGGCCCGACACGCTCTTGGCCGGTTTTTTAGTATTTGAATGCGGTTAATAAGTGATGTACTCTCAGTAAAAGCAATAAGTAACAGAGCGCGTCAGATAATCTTAAATATCATAAAAATCACTGATGTTTTGGAATAAAGTTAAATTTAATTGATAGGAGACAAATAGTTAATTAAATAAATAAGAGTTCAAACGTCCATAGATTTCTAGGAAAATTTCAACATTATATTATGACGAGCCTGGTGCTCGACATATAGTATATAGTTGAAATTTTCCTATACTTAGTTTTAAATTGTCATTATTTCTTTAAGATGATTCATAAAAGTTAATAGACACGCGTCATGGCTCGTATTGCCTATGTATAATAATATCCTAAACCCCATCTTGTAAAGCGTCGCGGTCTGCCATTGCGACTATAAACGATACCATTTCATTTCCCATTACAACTTCAGACGCAAGTTTTATGCTTGAAAATTCGCAATTTCTTGGCAAATAGAAAATGCCGAGTATCGCAAAGTCTTTGGGAGCAGCCGACGACCAAACTTTGCCAATTTCACGCATTAACACTTTGTTCTTCGGCTAAATTGGATTTATTAAACTGGGTAGTTTCATTTTTGTATGTTTGGCGGATTTTAAGTAGTTTGCTGAAGAGAAAGGATTCCAATTTTATTTATTCAATTTTAGGGTTCCGTACCTCAAAAGGAAATAAACGGAACCCTTAAAGGATTACTTTGTTTTGCGTCTCTCTGTCTGTCTTTCTGTCAAAACTCTTTATCTCGGGAACTTAAAGGTATCGAGTTGAAATTAAAACCATGTACTCAAGTTCCTAAAAATCAACCCTCTATGTGTACGCAATCAAAAGAAAAGGCCGTTTATGTCGCAAGTTTGTACGCAACCCACGGTGTGCGAGGTCGACTCGTCCTTGGCTGAGTTCTTAAAATTAACATTTAGTTACTATTTCTCTTACTTTAGCATTTAATTATAACAGTATTCATGGACATTATTTTTCAATTAATTATATTTCAATGCGATAAAAGTGGACATTTTATAGCAAGCATATTAGTAACTGATGACTGCAGTTATTTAAAATCAGATATTTAAATCAATGATATTCATAACATGTGATGTAGTATTATGATTATGACACTTTTAATTTGCATTCAATTTTAATTATCATTTATCAATTTAATACCATAAAAATAATTATATTATGAACAAACACTAAATAACATAATTTCTAAACTAAATTATATGTCAAAACTAATTAAATAACCCGCCCCTGACCATTCCCGGCGCAAAAGTGCCCATAACACTTGCCGCATTCCCGCGTTGGATGGCAATGGACAACCTTTGCGCCAGAAACCGGCTGGAGCGGGAGTCACCACTGACAATGTTTAGCCTGTGCCCTAAGTCCTGAACAAAGTCCTTAGCGTCTTTACCCCAACTGCCCATGGTCTCCACTGCCATGGGCACAAAATGGTACAGCGGTTCCAAAGGAGCGTACTTCAACCAACCAATTTTAATAGTAAAATGTAAATGGGCCACATTAATGATAATGTTAAGGTCACTACTTGTACACCTACTTTTTTGCAGATAAATTATTTTAATACATTACGAAAAAAAATGTATCAACTTCTGCCTATCTTTTCCGTACTATGTCGGGGACGGCTTCCAGCCTGATGGAGCTGAATAACAGTGTGACTGTCTATTTGACCTCTACAATCCAGTTAGTACTGGGTAATACGATATCCCTTGGTTGTTACATTTTCGGGCTACTGACCAATTACGACTGCCAAATGATATCCGGAACCACAACGGTTTAACGTGCTTTCCGAGGCACGGAGGAAACGGCATAAAATTAAATAAAGCAAATTTCATAGATATCAAACGCATGTTTCTGTGGTTTACTTAAGGTAACGCAATCCGCCTCTTAAAAAAAGTAATTTAAATTATATTACACGGTATACTATTTTCGCTGTAGCAAGGTGCGGGTGACATTAGATGAAAAGATATGTTTAGTGCTTAGTAAACATGTTTTTTGGTAGTCCTATACGGTATTGACATTCAGGGTAAAGCTTTACAAGGTTTTCAGTCAAGCTCAGAAATCGAAGTAACGTTCCAGATTGAAGAGGAATGGTACATTTTACTAATGTCACCCGCACCATGCATCTGCGAAAGCAGTATAGTGTATATGGATTTAATTTTTGATTAATTTGAGTATCATGGAGCAGTTTTTATGCTTTTGACATTATTATACATATAAGCTGTCTGTCCTTTAAGTGTTGAATGGATAAGATATAGGTACCATACTGGGCTATTCCTAAATTACCGTACTAGGCCTAATACTTTCTTTTCAATGCACTTCCTCGAAAACTGACTCTTATTGCACTACGATTAGGTGCAACATGCAATGCATTTCACACATTTTTAAGGCCATCATATGAATTTAAAAAATCTGTATTTTTATCAACAGAACATCACAAATAAACATGATCATTTATAAAATATGTAATTTGCTTCTAACAACAAATTGATATTTATTTGAGTTCTAAATTCAAAAAATATTTGTTTGTCTAATTTTTAATATAAGCTGTTTAGCGATGTCATGCCTTTGTTTTTCCTTCAGTATGAGAAGAAGCGGGGAAAAATCAAAATCCTTACTAATATTATGAAAGCGAAAGTGAGTTTGTTTGTTTGTTACGTCCTCACGCCTAAATGGCTAAACCGATTTTGATGAATTTTGGTACAGCAGGGTCCCCCTGGACATAGGCTATTTTTTTTTTAAAAAGATTGAGATTTGAGGGAGAAAGAGGGAAGAAAAGGGAAAACTTAGCATTGCTATTACAGTAAATAAGGCGCCAGGGCAAAAACTACAGGTAGCAGGAAAGGAGAACTATGTTACCCCGAATTTAACGCGAGCGAAGCCGCGGGCAAAAGCTAGTAAATCATAGTTTCAAATTGATTAATAACGGAGGTACTTTTTATTGTGTTATTTAATTTCTACGAAGTGTATTGAAAAAGTCGTTTCATTCTCGTGAGGATTTGTCATTCCTGTTCTCGGCTCTAAAACGCTTTCGCCTGGCGGCTCGTGTGTTAATCCGCATCGGCTGTAATGACAAAGTTTCCTCACTTGAATCAAAATTACTATTTCAATACACTTCTTCGAAAACTGGCTCTATTTGCACTACGATTAGGTTCAACATGGGAATGCATCTAAAGTAGCTAGTCTTCCATGTTTGAGAGTACGCTATATTGGAATTTTGAGTGACGCCATACACTCAACCATGCATTGCAAACAACACGTTTGCTTTCAGATCAATTCTAAGACCTACAAATGGGTCAAATTTAACTTCTCAAATATAATAATATAATAATATTATAAAGAGGTAAAATTTGTAAGTTTGTAAATTGGTATGTAGGGGGTAATCTCTGGAACTCATAATCCAATTCAAAATTTTTTTTAACTGGCAGAAAGCTACATTATTCCTGAGTGCTATAGGCTATAAATTGTTTCTATAACATGTATATTAACCGAGCTATCACGACTTTTGTCTAGCAAGTCGGAAAAAATACCTCATAAAACAGAATTATTTGCGCGCGCTGCCTAAACAGTTGCTTAAAATGAAAAACAATGTATGGCTACCTGGTGCGTCTTAATTATTTCTACAAAAAAGTCCGCGATACTATATCACTATCTTTTACATTTTATCTTTTATACTTCTTTTATTGCAGTAAAAAATATTTTTTTCGGCATACTTACGTTTGGTTGGTTATTTGAGCAACAAAATATTAATTCTTATGACAATAAATTATTTTAGTATCACAAGTACATCATACAGATAAGATTTGCCATTTACAGTATATCAATTGGTCATACAGTTTCGGAGATAATATAAAATTACTAAAACGCAAAATGCCCCTAGCATAACTTTCATTGTGCAGACGTTTGCGTTCTGCAATTACGTCATTTTTCTGAATCGCGGTGTTAAGACTTTCCCTGGATTGATGACCGTCTCGAATTATTATACCCACGTTGTCGTTAGTTGGAGTTCTTACTATTACATGTCAGTTACTTATTGTTTCGTTCGTATGGTTGTTGTTGTTGATAGATACCTCATAATCGTTGTACGTTTGTTTTGTATGTTCGTAGTTTCGTACTTCGTTCTATCGTAATAATCGATACGAGTTATTCGATATTACGATTGTTTTGTTTTTGTAAAGGCGGATGGTGTTGGAGTCGCTCTCCCTCTGTTCATAATTGTTTTCAAGTCTGTGCGTAGCTTATTGAGAGCATGCCTAAAAGGAAATCTCATCACAGCGCCTCGCTAGCCAAACTGTGAGGACGTCGCGGGCCTGTGGCAATTACCTATATGTTGGTCTATCAAGAGTGGAATCATCCGAAAAGCAGATTATTCTGTTACCGGAAAATAAAACAACCTCAAACATTGTATACTTATAGAGAAGCTTTAAATTAAATAGATACCTAACTTAAATAAATAAAATAAGTTAAAGGCGACTAAGGGTTTTTTTTTTCGGGTTGGAAATATCCAATGACTTCCCATGGGGGGCATGTCAGACTTGTACTGACTAAAACCCACCCATGTTCCTTCTATTGCCCTTTTTGTTCCGGGGCCGCGGTATCTCTTTCGAACAACCCGCAACCCCGGAAGGCGACTAAGGGTTAAGTTACCTTGAGCAGAAAAGAGAACTTCGGTAATCTTTGAAGTTACTGATCTGATTCCAAAAAATATTTTACTAATAAAATTAAATACAGTAATATCAATCGAGTGTAATCTCATGTTTAAACAAGAAATTTTCCGCGGACGAAGTCGCGGGCAGAAGCTAGTTTATAATAAAATATTGTTGTGCATATTTAAGAAAAATATCATTATGGTTCATAACAACACACCCACTTACTTAAGGCTTTCGAATTTATTATCTATACTTACTGGTAGCCCTATTTCATAGTCAAATGTCAATTTGATTGGCATAAATGTATTTCGTTATAATTTGAAAGAGATTTATTGTCAGAACTTTTTTTGCAAGCAGAGAGTGATACCTACCTAGATTTTTTTTTAATAATTCGAAAATTATATTGAAGTGTCCTAGTTAACCACGCATTGTCGTCCAAAGTAAACATGCGAGCAAAATTCAGCTTTGTCGGACACCGCGAAGTGCGTCAAGTTTAACATCTAAGATTCTTTACAGAGTTAATTAAATAAGCTACCTAGGTTACAAGTAAAGCTAATAAAGGCGTCTTAAAAAAGACTTTTAGTGAATTTCGAAGTTTGAAATATCTACCGTATACATAAAGTTTGAAAGTACGTCTTACGTGAGTCTGAAGGTATGCTTTTTCGAATTACTTAATTGAGTAGGTAAGTTCATTACCGCGATATACGGAACTTCGAAAATTGGCTATGAAAAATTACTAAGGGGAATGTTCATCATTGAGATTTAAAGAGAGAAAATCTCTCTTTAAATCTCAATGATGAACATTCCCCTTAGTAATTTGTGTGGACGTTTTGAACCAAATACCTAATTAAAATATTTGTAAAACCAGACTGTCACTTTTCTAATTCTCTCAAAATCTTCGGGAAAATCACCCATAAATGAAGTTAAAGTTGCTATGTCGCAGTTTATGGGCATAATCACTGTCGCTAGTAGATGTTTTTGCAAATCCTTCCTTTTGAATATGCTTAAAAATATTCTGTGACAAGTGAAAAAAGCCACATTTGTATTGTGTACCTAGAAATACACTTTTTTTCGGACGGGAAATTATCATATTATTATAACTTATTCCCTCGCTTTGGGTGGTGCGGGGAGTGTCAGACTTTTATAGACTAAAACCCATCTATATTCCGGCTTTTGTGCCCTTTGTGTTCCGAGGCCACGATGCCTCTTTATAACAACCCGCAACCCCGGCAGGCAGTGGCCCTGGCAGACCCAGGCTGCTTTGCTGACATCTCTCTCAACACTTAATTAATTAATTTATCTATAAAACTCTTGTTTTTGCTTTTACTCTGGACGCTCTTAATGTGCTCGTTTTTCTACATCGTTCTCACATGTATTTATAATCACAACATGAATGATGTATCCATGATTTTGTCAAAATATTATGATTTAAAAGAGTGTCCATGGAGTTTCTTGCCCATTCTTCTCCATAGAGATCTACGCTTTGGAATGGACAACTACAGTACTTTCACAAGTTATTATGTCTTGTGACTGGGGCTGTAGCAGCATATTTTTTTTTGTTTTCATGACATTCAAAAGTGCCTGTAATGGTCTAATTGAAATAAATGATTTGATTTGATTGATTTGATTTGACTGATGGACGGACGGTGAGCTACCCATTGCTAACCGTCCACAGTCCTGCGTCTACGCTGGCCGAGAGGAGTCTCACGGCGCCCGACGTCTGGAGCGTCTCCCGTACCTTCTGAAACGACACTGACACAAGCTCATATTGTTGCTAATTCAAAATCTGTCGGTGATAATGAATCGTGGGCTAAGGTCACTATTTAAGCTATTCCTTGTGTAGCTTACAACGATTTCTAAAAATAACTTGTGTGATCGTTGATTCTTCTTAGAAAGTACGCTACAGGTACACTAGTGTCAGGTTTTTTTTTTAAACAGTTCTGTTCAACCGTTCCATGTATTGAATACAATTGATAAAATAATTTTGGGCATTTGGAACGTGCTATCTTGTGCTTGTACTAAACACAAGAATGACGTAATTTTCGTCTATGAAATGTTCTATCAAGAATTGGTCACATTCGATTTTAGTTTACTGATCGGAAATAAAGAAGTTACCTATGTGTGGTTTTTATGGTAGTCAGTTTCATAACATTACCAAACGCATTTTTTGAGGGCATATAGAGAGCCAATGTTGTAGATATTTAATGTTGGGGTTTCTGGAACTGGCTGGATAATTACAGAATACTCAAAAAAAAAACTCAAAGCATTTATTTCAATTAGACCATTACAGGCACTTTTGAATGTCATAAAAACAAGAACAAAAAAATGATGCTGCTACAATCCCGGTCACAAGGCATAATAACTTGTGAAAGTACTGTAGTTGCCCATTCCAAAGCGTTGATCTCTATGGAGAAGAATGGGCAAGAAACTCCATGGACACTCTTTTAAATTATAATATTTTTACAAAATCGTATTTACATCATTCGTGTTGAGATTATACAAATATGTGAGAACGATGTAGAAAGACGTGCACAGTAAGAGCGTCCAGAGTAAATAAAAAGCAAAATTCAATTTAAAATCTAAATAAGTTAAAAAAATTACCGTGGTAGTTAAAAAAATGACCAGTCCCAACTGACAGCGCCCGTTCACGAACATGACGTATGGATCAGCCCCATTCAGCTCGACCATTTTGAAGGGAGCTAAATGACCCGACACACCCGCCACTATCAGCGAGACATTTAAGTGAGCATGACACTATTAACCACCAGGGCCTCGTCAAGTCAATGATAATACATAGCACTCACATATGGGCTTAATAATTATACAATACTAGAGAATTGATTCTATACATTGCAAAGATAGTCTTACAATCTTCTGCAGCTTCCACTATAGCTTCGGGTACTTATCAATGAGTTTACCCCTATGCTTGAGGAGCAGGACCAGCATTGAGCCAAGCATTTTTATCATCAATATAATCCCCCAACTTATAATATGCTTGCCTACATAGTGTGCGTTTAATACAAGATTTAAATTTCGTTTCATTCAGTTGAAGAATGTGGGGAGGTATTTTATTGTAGCATTTCAAACAGTACCCCATGAAAGATGAGTCTACTTTAGCTAACCTGAAACCCGGCTGAACCAATTGGTCCCTGTTTCTAGTATTATACTTGTGTCTATCACAATACAGAAAGATAAACACATAAATAGATTTATAATGGCCAAACACGGCGTATATTTTTTATACAGGTCTATTTGATTACTTGATGGCGCCATATTGAGTATTGTGAAACGAAATATTTAGCGGACGATTTAGACAGTTTTAAAATAATAGTTTTTATTTCATTTTTTTTTCTTTCTCGTGATTTTTCATTAGTCGGGTTTTTATTAACTTATTTTTAAGCTATTGCATAGCTTCTATCGCGGGCCTTGAGCGCGGGGACCGAATCCAGAAATTCCGTAACGAAGAAAAACATGACGCCCCCTACTCCGACGGGCACGGAGGTGTGGCTTGTCTAACGTCGTTTACACAATACGGTCAGTTATTTCAATTCCGATTCTAATGTTCTAATAGCGTGTTTGGTAGAGAATCGGATAGTCAATCGACATTACGCTGGATCAAACCCAAGGTCTTGTTTTTCTTTTTGCGACTTCTTTTCATTGGAAGTACTTTTTAAATATTATATTTAGCTTTTTATTTTTAAGCTATTGCATAGCTTCTATCGCGGGCCTTGAGCGCGGGGCATTATAAAAGCGAAAGTGAGTGAGTTTGTTTGTCACGTCTTTACGCCTAAATGGCTAAACCGATTTTACCAATATATAAGACGCAAGGGCAAAAACTACAGGTAGCAGGTACCTGCAAATCAGGAAAGGGGAATTGTGTTACCTCGAATTTAACGCGAGCGAATCCACGGGTAAAAGCTAGTAAATAATAGACTTGCCAATTAAAATAATCCGTTTGAACTGTTATCTATATCTATCTAGACTTATAATAAATCTGTAGAGAGGTCAATTCTGTACATTGGCAAAAACTACAAGTGGCAGGTACCTGCAAATCAGGAAAGGGGAACTGTCTCATCCCGAATTTAACGCGGGCGAAGCCGCGGGCGAAAGCTAGTTAGGTAATAATATCAGTGACCGTGTCGGTCGGTGTCGTGTCAGGATCTGATGAACGCTTCACAAAACGCTTAACTAGTCGCCAAGTTTTGGGCTGACTTTATTTAGATTGTCATCGACTTGCTAAGAAGGCTTGTTGTGGTGAACGCGAATCAGCACGCCATGACTAGCAGGACCCAGTTTCTACCATGAATGGTGATACGCAGGGAACACTGCGCGCCTCCATTTTGAGTCTTACTAATAGAGTGACGTGTTAACTACAATCTTGTGTGTACAGGTCACAAAGAGTCGTGTGCCGAGGACAGCAAACCCCACGAGATCAAGCCTAGTCTCGACCGGTCACACCATGCGCTCGGGCCGCGGCTGCACATCGCTCACAATATACGCACCGAACACTTACAAGGTAAACATATACGTTACCTAAGTGTTATAAATAGGTAGGAAGTAGTAGACTTACAGTCATCATCATCTTCCTGCCCTTGTCCCATTTTATTTGGGGTCGCCGCAACACGTTTTCTTCTTCCATTCTCTCCTGTCGACGTCACGGCATAATTTACTCCTTTTTCTTTCATATCATTCCTTACACCCATCACTCTTTTAGTCACTTGCGTTTCGTCTCTCCTCATTACATGTCCATGCTAAGACAAACGACTTCCTTTCATTTGTTTTTGTAACAGGCGCAACTTTACATTAGTGAAAGTTTAAAATTCAAGTTCTGTTCCTACATTTTGGGGTTCACGGTTCACATTAGTCTATGATTGCATAGACACACAAGTTAAACGCATTTGACACTTGTGACTGCCCAATGTTAGACTAAAATGGTTTTAAAAAAACCGGACGAGACCATCTAAACGACGAGGAACACTTCTATATCCACTGTGGAGTTTATTTTATTACCTTATGATGCCTATAAAAAATATTTACTTTAGGACGCTTTGTAGTTTTCGATAACTGCAGAACTTACATTCTAGTATTCCCCTACAGTTGCATTGCAGTTCATATATGTAAATACTATCAAATAGATCCTGTTACACATTAATGGCTATTTTGTTCCTCAGGTGGCATCCACCAACAGCACAGTGGAGGGCACATGGCCACCGTGCCAGTCAGCATGTCGTCATCAGCCTCCGACAGCGACAAGCCTGCCAAGCAGAAGAGACATCGGACGAGGTAAAGCAACAAATCGATTATTTTTTTATATGCAGGTAGACATAATTTCAAATAAACAGAACCTGTGACTCGACGCAACTAAGTTAACCCATAAAGTGACTGAAAAACCTCTACGCAATAATAAAAATGAAAGACTCTTACGAGTCTTTCATTTTTTTTAAAATCGTCAGTGTTGGGTCTGTTACCAAAGGACATGGCCGGATCCTGCCCTGATAATGCACAGTAACGATTAATATATGAAAATTCCTTTTGAAATAAATAAATAAAATATCCCATTAATTACATTTCCCTAAAATAGGCGAGAAAAAAGCAAAAAAATATATGTTTGTTCATTGATTGTGTGGTTTTATATTCTGACATTGCATTGATTGACATTTACAGTGTCGCCTTGCGTTGATTTTATCACGTATTATCGTACTTTGTTACTATTGAAACTAGACCACAAACTATTGTTTACGCTTCTAATATTAATATTCTGCTGTACTTATTGGACTTGCTACTTTAAGTTACGTTTTCCAAATATGTGGGTATCCAGAGAAAAAAAAAACACATTTATTAAACTTTCTGTAACATTTCTATTAATTTAAAAGGCAAAGCTAAAAATTTAAATCATCCTTACAGGATCGGAGGATAAATCTGCAATCATGATCTTATTCCTGATAGATGCGAGCCAATCGACAATTAGTTTAAAGTACTACAGGAAAATGAACCTGGAATTCCGGAACCAATTTACACTACTTTACTATTATATCATTAACATTACACTACTATTCATTTCACTCTTGTAGTGAGCTTTGATCGCAGCGACGACTCCAGAGGAGTTTCTATAAAATTGACGCAGCAGCAGCGCTAAGCTCGACGCTGATTTCTTGTAGAATAGCACGATAACTGTTTATATGATATCGGCCTTCCTTGTGGAATTAGTTTCTTTTTATGAATAGCCTAGTCTTTTTACTAAATGGTGTCTGAATAGTCTTCCTCGTTTTGTTACGCCTATAAAACTCTGAATGTTTCAGCATTGCTATTCAAATTGTCAAGGCGCTATTTTTGTTTTCTATTTATAGTGTCTGTCGCCTATTCTCTGATCATAAATCATAAACTATTGTAAAGCCCTGCATGTAAGCTTTAAAATGACGTACCTACTGTACATCATCATTTTTTTGTAACGGCACAGCTCTATACCCATTCCGGCCGTGTCATTTCATTTTATATGTTGCATAAATAATTCTTCTTTTATTTATGTTAAGGTTTACGCCGGCACAACTGAACGAGTTAGAGAGATGTTTCTCTAAGACGCATTACCCTGACATCTTCATGCGCGAGGAAATCGCCATGAGGATCGGCCTCACCGAGAGTAGAGTGCAGGTCAGTGATCCCTAATGTACCTACGGCTGTTTGAATTAGAAAATAAGATTTTATTTTATTTGGCGTATGGAGAAGATCACAGGTGTTATCTTTACAATTTAATCACCATATAATTCATTTAGTGGTAGACAGTATATTCTCGAACACACGACGAAAAATAAGGGTTTTCTATTGAACATAAATTATAACAGCTTATCACATTGATGACTGCCAACAGGTGATTTTAAATGGCAAATAAATCAAATCGCTCACACCATTATGCGTTAACCAACATCCGCTGAAAACACAATATAAAAAGAATTGGTCCCAAGCGTTCACCTTGTGAGACGCCTTCTTCGCACGTCCAGTCCAAAAGTTGCACTACACTGATACATTTCACGGCACCTTCTACCTGATTCAACCTTGGCGTTACACGAATAAAAATTAAGTTATGCTCTTTTAAAAGCTATGTGAATGGGTGGTCGATGCTGTGAAACCTTTTTGTAAAAACTTCATAGTCGATTGAATCTCTGACTTAATTTTTATTTAGAAATGCCTGCCAGCTATGCAGTAGCCTTGTTATTCAGACTTTAAATAATTATGAAGTGATAATGATACCTCTGGCTGGTCCTTTTTTAAACGACAAAAGGAGGAGGTTATTTGATATGAAATACGTTTGAGTCGTTCAACTAAAGTAATGCATTTTATTTTGCATGTCTCCCAATAAGACGTCATTCATTAGGTAGTTAGTAGTAATTGAGAAACTCCGTCATCGTCTACTTAGCCCTTTCCCAGTTACGTTGGGGTCAGAATCACTGCTCTAACTAAATATGCTGTTTTACACTAAGTCGGTATTAATAAACTAAGAATGTTTTGTTAACAATTTACACAAAATTTCACCAACAATAGATTGAGTATTGTAAAGACTAACATTAGAAACGAAGTACAGGTAATCAGCCACTGTCACTTTGTTTAAGCACTTAGTTTCAAGTTAAACTATACTTTACATTAGACATTAGTCTTAATTTGTGTCGTGTGTTCACTAATATTTGTATTTCGTTAACACTGGTGACACACAGTCTGTTGGGACCTCGAGCTAGCTTTTGTTGAACTTTCGTTACAGTTGTAGCAGTATTATATATGCCTGCACTTTGTTTAGTCGAGTTTTTTTTTAACATAAGTTTTTGATTTTAAAATTTGTTTGGATTATATTTTGAAACTGAAATATAGAATAAATATCCCACTATAACTTTCTAAGTGGCAGTCACATCCGCGAGCCCAATCAGATGTCCCATATGTTTTGTGCGGAACGTTGAGCTTAACTTCCTAAAACGTGTAATAAATAGTGACTTCTAGTTTATAAAAGCGAAAAAGAAAACTATGTACTGAATATGTAGGTAGGTACGAGTACCGTGACTTTATTTTAGCTTTTGTTGTTCGACAGTTTTCCCATCCGTGTGTTCAACAAGAAGCCAGTTGTAATCCGTGAAAATTGCCTGTTTATCGTCACAGTTATTAAGTTTAGTGTTACGTTATTCAGTGTAACTGTTATCGACTATGTGTCGGCTGCTACTGAATGGAGCTGCGTTCATTGATCGGGTCCTCTCATAAATATTGATGACGGTCTACATTTGATGGCCTAGTTGATTTCGATCGACTTGAAATTGATTTAAGAAGTTGTGGTTTTACAAGTATTTTGTAAAGATAGGCAACAAAATATGTAGGACTGATTTCTTTTTCCCATTATTGGAGTGTGAGCCGTTCTGGACTTTAATAGGTCCAGACTGTTCTTCATAGTTCCAGATTACAGTACTTGTTTTTCTCTTTTCAGTTTTATTTTTACGCAGTCGGGATATTTTATTTTTTTAAATTAATTATTTTATTTTTGACTTTTTAGTTATCGTTATTATTATTTATACACGCGCCGCGCGCCGCCCCGCGGCCGGCCGCATCGATATGTCCCTGCATTTTAAATCTGTAATATCTTCGGAAATATTCATTTAACTTAGATGATGAAAAGGGCCATATTGTTTTTTGACGATAGTCTGGCAGTTTGAGTACTATAAGCGACCTACACAAATGTCCTTTTTTTGGTATTGTTCGTCGTGTCGTTGAGCTCCTTGGGTTATGAGTTGAGCTACACGATAACTGACTAATGCTTGCACTGACTGGACAGGTCCACTCAATCTGTGTGGTGCTTTCTTAAAAAGACCATTTCAGACACTATCTGCATAGTCCTCATGTAAGTTGACCAAAATTATTTTGTCTGGACCTTAAAAGAGACTATGACCTCTGAGTTTGTTTCGGCTGTTTCTTCTCAGAGTAGTCGGGTACGAAACACCGGCCTCATCTAGTTTAAAAAAAAATGACGTGTAAAAGTGTTTGTGAAAACCTACTTGCAAAATAAACATCATTTATCATTTATATTAAATGGAAAATGTATTTATGGTACTTAATTGGATAAAAAATAATGCTGTATTGTTTAAAGTACATATGTACGTACGTGATGGCCTAAGTTTTTATTGTTAACTAGCTTCCGCCCGCGACTTCGTCCGCGTGGCATAGTTACTTTGGGCTAACGCTAACTTTAACCCTCATGATGATCGAAAAAATGTATCTTTCTCTCCCCTTTTCTTCCCTCTTCCTCTCACATTTGTCACTTAAAAAAAAAATTGCCTATGTCCGTCTCCAGGGTACGAACTATCTCTGTACCATAATTCATCAAAATCGGTTCGGTCATTTAGGCGTGAAGCCGTAACAAACAAACAAACTCACTGTCGCTTTTTTAATATTAGTAAGGATTAATGAAAATAATTGAAAGGCATTCAGTTATAGATATAATTTAAGTACTTACGTACTAAATTATATCTATTTATGCCTAAGTATAATTATTATTATCTATAAAAATTTATTAATTACCAAATTATGTAGGTAGGTACTATAACTAAATAATTCTAATAGAACTATACCCAGAAATATGTAGGTAAGTACAACTTGAAACAAAAAAAGAAATGAGAATAAAGCTAAAACGCCTGTCCAATACTACCTACCTATACCTACTTCACTTAAAAATAAAAACCTATAACTACTATAATTAATAATACCTATAACTATAATTAATAAAAGTACCTACGCTTTTAACAACATAATATAAAAGAACTGATCATAAATTAGCCAAAACTCGGTATCTAAAAACCTATGCGTACCCACTTACTACTACTTCACCTAAAAAGAAATAAAATGTAAACTATTAATAATTTGTAATTTGAACGAATATTAAAAAAAAAACTATTACCTATTTTATAAAATAACAACAAAAGAAATCTAAAAATAAACTATTTAAAGACTAAAAGTCCCGCTGATAAGCATTGTCTGTCAATAAGGTCGAAAACTCTGAACGTCTATTCGTATCAATAGCCAAATATTACGGTAGCCGCGTCGAGCGCACACAAAAATAATCCTTATGGCATGATTCAGTATTCACGCGCGATGGCTTATTAGCGTATTTCATGTATAACTTTGGTGTTTCTTTACCGATTTATATGATTCTTTTTTTATTGAATAGGTAATAATGTTAATTGTTTTTAATAAGAGATGAGTGAGAGTGTTATAAACGTAAGAGTAGACAAATATAATAAGAAAGCTCCGAACTGCTTGGCTATCGGGAGTTACACGTGTTATTGTGAGTCAACCATTAAAGATAGACATATGCTGTTGTAGGATAATTTTTAAATAATTTTAAGGAGAACATTTCCGTCATACATGATTTCTGTGTAGCTTTAACCATTAAGGCTACACACGCGACGGAAGCTTAAAAAATGGAGTAACTTCTCCCGTTTTCCCAACATTTCCCTTTACTGCTCTGCTCCTATTGATCGTAGCGTGATGAAAAGTATACTATAACCTGCCCAGGAGTATGAAGAATAATTGTACCAAGTTTCGTTAAAATCCGTCGAATAGTTTTTGTTTCTATAACGAACATACAGACATACAGACAGACAGACAGACAGACAGACAGACAGACAGACAAAAATTTTACTGATTGCATTTTTGGCATCAGTATCGATCACTAATCACCCCCTGATAGTTATTTTGGAAATATATTTCATGTACAGAATTGACCTCTCTACAGATTTATTATAAGTATAGATTATAAATTATTTATACCTAAATAAATAGTCACTCGAATCGAAGAGTGATGAAAGAAAACTATTAATGCTTTTTAAATACCTATTCGGCGATACCCCACTTGACATATTTTGTAGGTTTTCATTTTCACAATATGGCGCCTCATGGTCGCCATTTTGATTTTTTATTAATTCCATGTCTTTAGTGACACTCGCAGGACTAAGAGAAATCGATTGACGTATGAATCATAAAAATCAGCCCAGGCGTTTCGTTTAGTAGTTATAGTGCTTCAAAGGAACAAACATACCTACATACATACATACAACCATACATACATGTAACATAAACTGATGAACAGTGTGTTCATCAGTTTGCGGCGCGCAGTCGGGTAAAAAGGATACTGCTGAATTTCATACTGAATTTTATGAAGGAAAACCAGTAACAGTTTGCTCGACCTGGCAATCGAACTCATGACCTGGAGCTGCGCTGCCAAGCCATTAATTAAATGTAGACATTTTGTGGCTCACGTTATGAGCGAATTACAGATACGATTAAATTGTGGAAACTGTAATGCAAAGATTTAGATTGACAAGTACTTGATCAACGCTATCATAGCTATGGTTGGAATGGGCAACTACAGAACTTTCATATATGTTACATAGTTATTATGCCTTGTGACTGGGACTGTAGCTTCATTTTGTTACTTGACATTCAAAAGTGCCTATAATGGTCTAAACTCTAATTAAAATAAATGCTTTGAGTTTTGAGTTTGAGTTTGTTGTTTGTTTTGTAACAAACAAAAAACTCAAACTCAAAAATTCGGACACTCGATTCAGCTAGAAAGACCAAAAATGTAGGCGGTAAATACGTCGTTGTTCATTCAACAGCATTTTATGTGCAGCGGCCATTTCGCCACTTGACGTTGGATCGGAAAAATACCGAGAATTGGTAATTCATCTAGGTAACACATTTGGCCTGTGAAACGCATTTCAACAAAAATATCGTGATGTATGAATATAACCGTCGTACAAAACAAACATCACTAACCTTTACACCTCGGAGTTTAAAAAAGTAGCGTCGACAAAAAAGTCGATGCTTTGCTACGCACAATAAATAAATAATAAAACGCGTACGAAGAATGTCGCAGTGTGGCGTGAAGTGGTCCCGGAGAACCTCACAAAACGAACACAAATGTGTTTGTCCGTCCGTCGCTGCGTCCGTGTGGCCACCGCTCGTCGGGCGATGCCAGGCAACCGGCTACTGTGCAATGTGCATGAACTTCTATTGTTTCGAGCTCTTTGTCTATTCACACATGCGTTTTGTTAAAGAATGCTCGATCAAGACAAAATTTTAGTTTGATTTATTTTGTTTGTGTCTATCATATTTCTGTTTAATTTCTAAATTTCTACGCGACCCGTAGCTGGTTAGCACATTGCGCCGTTTTCTACTGGCTGTAATCTGTAGATATTTGGAACCCGTTACAGCGGTTACAGGTAGTCAGTGGCCCGAAAGTATGGCAAACAGTCTTATCAGGGATCACTGGAGGTCACATAGGCAAGCGATCATGTAAAGTACTAAACTGTACGGTACCAAGCTTTTTAGAAAAAAAAGCCGCACACCTACGGATCTGTACAAACTTGCGACATAAACGGCCATATCTTTTAGCGTAGATTTTTATATATATCAAAGGGGCCACAGAATTGAGTCTTTGTTATTTTCAACTCGATACCGCCACGCGTACCCGAAATAAAGGGCCTTGACAAACAGACGGACAACAAAGTGATCCAATAAGGGTTCCGTTTATTCCTTTTGAGGTAGGGAACCCTAAAAATACCGTCAAAATTTTTGATTGGCAAATAAAAAGTGGGATTGACAAACCCACTTTTTCTTCAACTACACGGACATCAAATAGTCATATTAATCTTAGAATCGAATAACTATTTGTTGACAGCTCACTGTACAAGCCGGACATGGAGAAATATACAGTGGATACACATGAACTATTTACAATGCCCGCCGGTCAATTGCAAACAAGAGCTGTTCCCGGACTATTTGCTCGACTTCGGTCGGCCGCTCTCGGCACTGTATTATATAAATATGCAGCAAAACGACCGAATAAACAAAACTTCTATATATGGAAACATACAAGGTTCAGTCTGTTACAAAGACTTTACCTACAATCTATTGTACAAGTTATGAAAATAGTAGTAATAAAATAATATTCAGATCTCAAGGGATCAACTATGTAAGTTGAATATTTCTGTATTATACGTAAAATCTTAAGGAATAAATTCCCTAAATAATTGTGAACTTTAGAAGGAGAACACGTTGAACACGATAGTATTCCAAATTCTGATTTCAAAATAAACTTAAGTTTGGTCAAAGGAAGGCACAATGCTGCAGTAAAAGCAGGATGATGCTGATACCTTACGTTTAAGTGCCGCCTTTTAAAATGTACAACCTGGTTGTTGTGTCTAAAATCATAAATCTGCTTTTCATATGGTAAATCGCGTTTCAAGTGTTAATTATAGTGTTAGTAACCAAGTCAGTTTTAAGACTTATATGCTTTTTATAGTTTGCCAATTTGTTTGAAACCGCCGTTGCTGTTAGGAAGACAGGCAAACAGACAGCTAAATTATATAAAGATGATACACGCACCTCGCTACCCAGCGAGGTGAATATTATGATACTAAACAAAAAAATACGTGTTGCACTCGGGGACTGCCGTGGTAAAGCTATTGCATCGCATTTTTATTAACTTGGGCAATAAATAAAATATCAACTTAAGCATATAAATAAAAAATAATCTAAATATAATAATTATTTAAAAAGTACATTCAATGAAAAGAAGTCGCAAAAAACAAGACCTTGAGTTTGATCCAGCGTAATGTCGATTGACTATCCGATTCTCTACCAAACACGCTAATAGGACATTGGAATCGTGATTGAAATAACTGACCGTATTCGTAATGAAAGTGTTAGGTTTTTTCGTTACGAAATTTCTGGATTCGGTCGCGATAAAAGCTATGCAATAGCTTAATAAACAAACAATATATCCATTCTCCGATTTGGCCCATCCGGTACTATCGGTGACGTATAATAGGTCTCAGTATCTGTTGTGCAGGTTAGATAGGCAGTCGCTTCATGTAGCATACTGGTAGGTATTCAGTTGCATTTGCTTATTTTACCACATGATCATTTATCTAAAGTGATGATGATGACTACCAGTATTGTTCTAAAACTTTGTTGGTCAACCATTTTATAAATTCCACACCGTTTTATTAATTAGGGATTTATGCTATCAATACCAAGTACAAACAAAGCGAGTAATTATTCTGGACGATCCAGCTCTCTGCTTGCAGACGCAGAAGTGTATCGCTATCGTACACTATTAACTTTATGATATGAGAACAAAGAGAGGTCGGAAATCCTCCGGCCGGACATTTTAGCACAGCCATAAAAATATTATACCGCAGACGTAGTAGGTCAACCATGCTAGACTAATTCAATTTCAGGACAATGGTGAACATTTTGTTCACTGTCTAATATGCTATATGTCAGATTTTTGTTAGTTTCAATGGAGATATTGAGTTGAAATTAAAACCATATACACAAGTCTGTGGTCCCTTGTAGCTGTGAAAAAATCAACCCTCTAAGTCTACGGAGTCAAAAGATATGGCTGTTTATGTCGCAATTTTGTACGGAACCCTCGATGCGTGAGTTCGACTCGCACTTGGCCGGTTTTTTTTTCTTTTAGAGGTGCGGAACCCTAAAAAAACTCTTTATGACAGACAAACGGTAGACAACAAAAATATCGGGTACCGATAGTCAGTACACCTAGGAACTAACGTGTATAACGTTACATTTTACATTTACGTAAATATATTGAAACAATCAGAAGTACCTGCTACGGGCTTCTCAATATCTTTCAATATATTCACGTTTCGTATGGTCACTCTACACGTTTGATGTGCCGTCGGTCTGTATTTCGATCGCTCTTATTGGCCGCCAATTGTTCGTGATTCTTACATTCGCACGTTTGTTTACATAGGACACGCCAAAGCCAAAACATCTTGGGCCAACAAGTTTTTCAATACCTACTCTTGAAGGTTAGATTTCACGAAGCCCGACCAAATTTTAAACGCGATAGCTAAATGAATAGAGCTTATTCTGCAATAACAAGGCGGTCCCTAGGCGCTTAGAATTAATTCGCACAGAGAAAATTGTCCTACGTGCGCATCTGCGAAATAATTTTATATGTAGTGGTAACAAACTAGACGTATACCTAATCCAATTTCACACAGAGTTAATAAATAAACCTAATTCATAAGATCACAGCATTTAAAATCGACTTATCTTTTAAAAATACACAATGCACATTGCTTTAACATCGAATCAAATAAAAATAAATAAAAAATGTCTCCGTCCTGACTATGCTGCATTCTGTTTACAAAATCCCTTCATTATTAAAAAGATGCATAGCCAATACATAAATAAATACATAACGTAAATACTGTGACAATAAACTAGGTACCGACATCGATAAAAATAAATGGCACGCGTGCCGCTCATTCGATATTCTCGACGATTAGACAGTTAAATGGTCGCCGGGTACGTTACATGGGAAATCTTTTTCTATCATTAATTATTCCGGACCTTTTTTCTGTTAAACTTTTTTAGTTTATGCATCCGATTTTGCGTTAATTGTATAATGGATACATGTAACAGATAGACACGCAAAACCATTTCATGCTATGAATATATTTAGGTATGCAATCGCAGTTAAATACGTTTTATTTTAGTGAAGGCTTCGTGGCGTTCTAGTCACTTGAATAATTGAGATGCTAGCTTCGCAACTCTTTTGAATAATTTTCTACGAATTCATGCATGCCTTTAGAACATTAAATCGAAATCAACATTAATATTGTATATATTTTTAATGAGCTAAACAACAAGATGATATTCTGGCTATGTGCACATTTTACCCCTTACAAAATATAATTATATTGGGCAAGTGTGGCCGCCCCTGCAACATTAGTAGGCATTAGCATGCCGACCGCGGCGCGCTATATTAAGATTTATTAACCCAATAACTTAGGGTCCAAGTCCCGGAGCTTAGCCCACCAGGACGTGTAATGTTTGATTATTTCCACATTTTTTTGTTGTAAAATATCATTTTGTGTTTTAAAATATTACCTTTGCACCTATTTTTCTGTTCAATTCAGTGTACTATAAAAAAAAGTATTTACGTCGAAGCACCCACCAGTTTTGAATTTCAATATAAGAAAAAACAGTGTTTATTTGAGAGTTAAATTACTTCTTTGAAATACTTCAGTGTACCAGTTCCAGTACTTTTAATTACTTCAGTGTGTATTTCAAAGAAGTAATTTGAATAAGTTATAATAGGTACCTACGTAAAGTTTTCATGTTAGTGTCGCTTAATGTGATCAACTTAACATTGCTTCCATCCCGTTATTTCCACACTATTATCAAAACAGCTTTATGATATTATGAATCACAATAAATGAAGGGGAGTTATTTAACCACAATGTAATCATAATAAAATATTTCACACCTGGAACAAGTATCGATCGACAGGTGGCGCAGTTATCGACATATCGATAATAATTATGACTAGATTAAGTTAATATCTAATTTACATTTTATTGTCTGATTGGTGACTCCTCGGTAAGACTGGATGTCAGGTTCTTCGGGCAGTAGACACGGTCAAAGACTTGCAAATGACAGCTGGGACCCATGCCTTAGTGTGCTTTCTGAAGAACCGAGGAAACACTAAAGGATAAGGATGGTAACCTATCTACGGAACAACCTCGTTAAGGGTTACTTAACCTTGCAAATCGATCCACGCGGCTGTTATGATTTAGCCACGACCACTCAACAAACAATCGCAACTTTCCACGTTAATATTTTACTCTGGTGAGGGATCACAATGGATTCAAAACTTGTCAACATAATACTCACAACGCATTAAAAAAAATTGCATCACACAAACACTTATCACAATAAAAGATAATGTTGCCAGACAAAAAAATAGACCCCGAAATCCGGTCTACCCCATATTATAGGGATTTGGCTGTGATTTAGCATTATTTGGGGCCATTTGCAATAAAATTGTATTGAGGATCAACGGGTGAGTTAATTTTGCTGGCAACACTGGGGTCTGTTAAGTAAGGGTCAGTGTAGTCGGTTCATTCCCAGGTGGGTTGAGAAGTAATAAGAAATGAGCGATCATTTGTTTCTTTGACCAGTAATGGTTTCTTTAGAAGGGGCTGTCTGTAAGTTATTGTCAAAACCAAGAAAATAATAAAGATAAACGTTAGCCAGTTTTCCATAGTTTTCAACCGTCGCGCGTCGGTCGGTCGGCATTCATTTGTCGTCTTTTCTTAAATGCATTTTCACTGATTTATCCGTTACTTTCCACCTCATCATCTCCCTGGCCTAGTCCCATTCTTGGGGTCAGCGCAACACATTTTCTTTGATTGTGATTATACCCTGTTAGACGTCACGCCATCATTAACTCCTTTCATATCATTTCTTACACAATCCATACATCTTTTATTTGGCCCTCTCCATCTCCATCCATTTACATTCATGTCTATCACTTTTTAGTCACATGCGTTTCATACCTCCTCGTTACAAGTCCATACCAAGACAAGCGACACTCTTTTAATTTTCACTAACTTTTTAAGCCACCTACATCAACAATAATTATTTTTCTTTTCTATACTTTTTTATTTAAAGATTTCTGAAACAAATATAATGAATGCACTATTAACACATTAATTCGTTAAACAAGTCTGGTTAAAAGCATCTTCGCACTATGGTCGACACCTAATTATTCGTTCCCCTGTTTCTGTGTACCCTGGCGTAATCCCTGGCAGGATATTGACTTTTAAATCTGTAGTATCACGCCAGGGGTCGCCAGCTGCTCTATTATTAATACGGATTACTGCGCTCAATTAAATACGTGTGGAGGTTTATGCACCGCTAATATTAAGTTTTGAATGCAGATTATATGTATTTTGTGTGTCGAAATTATTATGTGTGAGGGCTATTTTCGGTTGTTTATCCAATTATGTCTTGTACCTGAACTGTAGCTTCATCTTTTTGTTTTTGAGAATTCAAAAGATATTTAGAAGAGGTTAGTATTAGATTTAAAAAACATGATAAGTTACTTGGTTAGAAAAACATTTTAATTCGTACGCCTAGAGAATGCGCCTACACCATTAGTGTTGAAGCTAGTTCCATGTTCCCGCGCCGTCGCCGTCGGGCGCCATCGCCACCACCGCGCTCCCGCGTTTCACAGAACACAACAACTAAATTAAACCTCCCAAAGGAATTCTCAGCGCTATGATTCCCTGGTTTTCTGCAGCTGTCTTTGTTTGCTTTAGGGTAGAGTAGGTTACTCAGTAAATAATAATAATAAAAAAAAATTGGTTGTTTGTAAAGTAGGTTTACGATCGAGATGTTTACGTGATAACGTCTTATTGGTGATATAAGTTATCACCAGTAGTGACATCTAAAATGAAATTAAGTACTAATTTAAAGTTTTTTTTTCGAGCCAAGTAACAGATGGCGCTACCATCTTTATGAAATGTCGCTTGTGAGGTTTTGGTGTGACACAAGTTTCTGAACATGTCACCCGACTAAAACGATTTTAAAGACGTTATCACGTCAAAAAACATTTTTACTCTAGAACATTTTATCATTGTACCTACCCTCTGCTCGACCGTCTTTGCTTCGGTAAAGCGACAAATTCACTGCTGGCAACATCAGTACAATTTTGAGTTTAGTGTGAAGTTAACGAAGTGTCACGATTAAAAAAAGCGTATAAAAGTGCCTTAACGAAGCCAAAAAAACTTGATAGACCGGCTAAGCAGTAACTCGAGTGAGTTGAACTGCGAGTGGGCCTACCTAAAAAAAGCCAAAAGAACTTGTTGTCTCTGTTATTGCGATATTTTTTTTGTTCCACCATACCTGGAACCCTTCTAGTTACGGAGATAAAGGGGAGAAGAAGGGGGGCAAAGTTCCATCTTTTCCAGTTTTTTTTTTATAAAATCTAAGTTATTAACCTCCCGGACCCCTATAGTTACTATTCAATGTAACTCATTAAAATGTTTTGAGTGTGTAACAATGAGTTCTAAAGAAAATGGGATTTTTCACCTCAAAAAATGAAGTTATTCTGATGGAGAATTTTGTGACTTTTATAGCTCATATTTCAGAAACGTCATGCACGAGAAAATTTTCTTTCATTCAATAGGTACTTGTTAACACTATATTAACTACCTATGTTGAGTACCTACTTATAAAATGAAATAACTAAATTATAACCCCTTTTTAGATATTCATATATACTGTTTCTCTTAAGAGACATGTAAAAACATATACTTATAATAGTTGATAATAACTGTCAAATGACCAAGAAGTTATCTTTTAAAATGAAACATCAAATTTTTCTCTGCTCCAAAATTGCGAAAGTTTACACAAACGTCGTTGTGGGCGGCTACTTATGAAGGGCTAACATTAATATAAGCGCGGCGCGTCGTAATGAAACGCTGCTGAGCGACTCCATTCAATTTACGCACAGCTTGAAAAGCCGACGGATTACCAGCCGTCGACTTCCACGTCACAACGAATTATTAACTTTTCATAAATGTAAACGAAATGCGCTCAACTTTGCTCAACTTATAATTATTTGTTAAGATCTGAAGCGGAAGAGTTGTCTCGTGGTTATGAAAATAAACGGGTGAGTGAAGTATATTAATTTGGTTGACCATTTAAATGTCTTCAAGTTAATTCTTCTCAGTTAGTTATCTTTTAATAGACTTTATTAAGAATTTCCTCAATAATACGATAAAAGGAAAGTTACTAATTTATTGCAAGAAATACGTATGTAATGATTAAGGCATGAAAGGCATTCAAGCCACAGTCACTTGGTACATTAACTTGAGGTCACAAACCAAACCTCAAACGATCGACACTTCGTGCGGTTTTTCAGAGCCGTCAATATTTCAGGCAGGCAGCTGTTGAACGTGGTTTACCAACATTTACTGATCACTTAGTATTTACTATATTATCATCTTTATTTTCAATTCTATTATTTCTAACACTAAGCTGAATGCAAAAAAGAAGAGAACTATACATAATCGCTATAATTTTACTTCTCTCAGAGTTTCCACGAGTAACCTACCTTGTAATAGATTAAGTGTGATGGATTTGCTTGCCAGATTACTCACTTAGTTTCCTCGATTTACCAAACACTACGGTGATTGTGTGAAAACAATATTTTTACGATATAAAATGATAAGTCTCGCTTATCAACCTCAAATACAAATTGCTTGTCTTTCTTTGTTAGACGTCGTTGGTGTTGGATTCATTTAAACAATAGCTGGATGTTGGAACTCTTGGTAGTTTTACATCAATCCGAATCAAACATAGCTGGGAAATGGCCAGGCCAATATTCTTGATACTTTGTGAAATACGCACACACCTGAATAATACCCACAGGCCACATACAGCCAAATATTTTTATAACTCGCAAATGTTGTAACCACTTAAGAACGAAAATCTTATTATTACTAGAGTTGTCGTCTATTTGGAAAGCATAAAAAAAAGTATTTGTATATGATGTAGGTACATAGGTTACGCAGTTGTAAGTACTTACTAGCATAGCGCGCGGCCGCGGGTGGGGCTATCACCCAGGGTTGACCCTCATCACGATATTGTATCGATGATTGCAGTCAATGTTTTACTTTATTCCTATTATTTGCAATTGTGCATGCGCAAATATAATTTTGTAATAGCAATATTGACAAGCGTTGATTAAAGAGAAACAATTATATTTTTCATGTCCTCTGCTAACTTGCATTGAACATCTAACCTTTGTCGATTAATATTATCTCAGCCCCCGGTGTTCCATTGCTGGCATATTTTCATTGACTCCACTTCTCGTGATACTAGTCGCGGTCTTATCACTTCATTAAGTGTTTAGCCTAGCTCGCTATCTTAGATTTTGAAGGGCAGCTGCTATAGAAGAAGCTGCTATTCTGGTGAATGACTTTAAATATTTTAACTATGTGAAAGCCAAAAAAAATTGCTAGTTTTGTTTATTATATTACAGCTATAGCTTCAATCATTATCAACTCTCTTCAGACCTTTCCCACTTATAGTTCCTCACTTTTCTACTAGTCGTCATCTCATCAGTCACTCTCCTTCTAGCTATGTCCCTTTCACACAGTCTGTCTATCGTTTCTTTGGTCTTCCCCTACTCTTGTAGCCACATTCATACTTAAAACTATCCTTATGAAATTTTGCTCACCACATGCCTATACTACGAAACTTATTGTCACACAAATTGGAAATAGTTGTGTAAAAAGTCCTTTGTATCGACATAAGCACACCGTCACTAGCGGGGCGTGTACGCGTGCGCGCGTATGTATCGAGCGGCGGCTATATACTCCGCTTCGTACCTACTCCACGCTCAAGACTGCTGGCGACCGTACGTTCGTTGCTATTGTTTGTCCATTAAAACAATGACTAGTTTACGGTATATGATAACTTCATTTGATATGAATGCAATTATTCTCTTCCACAACACACTAAATTAAGGGCTGGTTTCGCCAGGAGATAATATATCAAATTGAAGTTATAGAAACACAGTTCGTAAAGATTCACAACTCTTAGATTTCAAAAACATGCTGCTTTAATTATTATACGACAGTGCTTCTAATGTAGTTTGATTATATGGTTAACCTAGTCATTGGATTTAGGACTACATCCTTGCAAGTTTTTTCAAGTTTTAAACAGTTAACGATTAACGCCAGCACTCATATTTACTTCAAATGGATATGGATCATTGAAGTAGTCCTTCAGCTTGTATACCGAGTGTTGCTTCTGGTGGCAACGACTCTGCTACCGTGACGTTCATGTTTGCTCTTCACGTTAGAACTGGCACGCTGGCGCAATTGATAGGCGCCATGGCTCGCGTGCTACATTCATTATAGCCTTGACGAGTGACTCACCGTCTAAAAATATAGGTATACAGCGTGTTTCAGGAAAGTATGGTATTATTCCGAGGTTGTGTTACAAACCATGTCCTATTGAACTTTCTTCGTGCGACAAAGATTTGTAATTTCGAAGAAATAATCTGCTGCCCTGTATTTTAGGGTCAAGTAAGTGACGGGCCTGTTGGTCTAGTGGTTAGTGGCCCTGACTGCTGAGCCGGAGGTCGTGGGTTCGATTCCCACCCAGGACAAACTTTGTGTGATGAGCATGATTGTTTGTTCTGTGTCTGGGTGTGATTTATCTATAATATGATGTATTTATAAAATTATATAAGTATGTATATCAGTTGTCTGGTTACCATAACACAAGCTCTGCTTAGCTTGGGATCAGATAGCCGTGTGTGAGTTGTCCCAAGATATTTATTATTATTATTATTATATTATATTAATAAAGCTTAAGTAGTTTGAGATGGTTTTTACGATGTTCGTTCTATCGAGAAAGTTGTTTAGTTTGATGTTCTGTATCACACCCTAGAAATTAAACACACTTTTCTTATATGCTGAATATTAGAAGGGTATTGCGTGTTTGAATATGAACACATGTTGATACTGTCTTTTTACACTCCGACCAAAAAAGAGGGCCGCTATGTGTGTGTCTGTCTGTGGCACGGTTTTTCTCTAACGGCTGAATCGATTTAGTTTTCATATTATTGTTAAGTATATTAGAATGTATGTTTTTCGCATCGCCTGACTGAGCGTAGAATTAGTTATGAGGTAGGTAACACAAAAGAGTTGCTGCACTTCGATACTCACCAATTGAACCAATTATCAAAGTAGCATGATTTCGGCTCAAAAATACCTTCTGCTTTTAGTAAAGGCTGTATACTCACAGCATTCGTGACTTCAGCCTACTCGCTTATGTTAGCCAAAACTTTTTCCTGTGGCCAAAACTGCGTATTTCCGCTACTTTAACACCGATTGTAAAAAAACTCAATTCCACTTTATTTTCTTAAATTTTTCTTCTAGCGTAAAATGGACGATCAATTTACGTCTGGAAGTCGAATGGCAAAAATTTATGAACCAAACAAAAGTCAGTCAGACTTCCGGAAGTAAAATTATTTACCGTCTTTTTAGTAATTTTGAGAAGATAGTCGTTTCTTTTTGTTTGACGTTTTGCATGACCATTCTTTTGTTACAAGGGCGTCTAAAATGGCCGCTATAACAAAATCATAATAGGATAGTAGATAATATGAATTACGGTATCATTTTTAAGATGGTCATTTACTACATCTACAGTTAATATTCTAAATTGTCACATTGTGGCCTTTTTAAGAATGGTAACGCAATTCATATTTTTAACCTATTTTGATTCTGCTTAAGCGACCGTTTTAAACCTTCTATGAGTCCTCTATGATGGTTCTTACCACGCATCTTCAAATGCCCACCTTTTCCAATAAATAATACCATTATATCAAGCCTGTAATCCCGGTAGGAGTAGTAAGGAGGTAGTGGTGCAGGTGTACCTAATAGTACACCCACATTTCGCCGGTTATCTTTAAGTCCCATGTACCTAATAGGGGGAACTGGGCACAAGGCGATATTCCGTGGCTGCTTCTGAGAATTTCTAGATGGAATCGAACCCAGAATCTAATGTTCGGCAGTCGCGATTGCGACCGCAAGACTAACGAGGCATTCAACCAGTTCTTGTTATTACGCATACCTCCCGTAAAACGTCAAATTTCTATATTGCCAAACAACTATCAATTTACAAAAGACTACTTGGTCTAGGCATTATTCATGTAGTTATTTGAGATTGTTTCCCTCGCCTTTGGATATTTTTTTCACACGTTCTAACAGCAAAGTGCTGATGACTAAACCGAGCCAACATCTACTAATGTTTGCCTAACAAACAACATTGGTTTGAATGCTCAGATTTTTAGCGCCAGCTACCAAACATGTTCTTGGCACAGGCAATACTTATGCAAAGTTGCAGATTCACCCTAGAATATTTTGCCTTTCACAGAAAACACCTTATTGTTTGTTCCTAACAAGAATAGCGGTCTGTTGGACTGTTACTTTGAAAGTTATGATTTAATCACTGTTAAAAACTGTAGCTATTTTGCGAAATGTCTGTTAAAAAACCTACTTGTGTCGACACATGTCCAGTTTTGTTCCAGCGAGAAAGCAATCCCCTAGTATGAAAACAGACTCCATACTATGATTTTTAATGTAACACTAACTACACTTAGTCTGTGAACTCCGGCACATTTTCCGAAAAAAAAACCAGTCAATATATTTATTTATTTATTTAAACTTCATGTACAATAGTGGTACATAGGCGGACTTAATGCCATAAGGCATTCTGTACCAGTCAAACTTTGGGTAAAATACGACAACATTGTGATAGGGGGTACAATACATAAAATATTTGATATATGAAAACATATATATATTCAATCATTTAAAATCATTTAAATATATATTCTTCTTTGGAGTAAGATCAAATGGTAAAACCGGCCAAGAGCGTGTCGGGCCACGCTCAGTGTAGGGTTCCGTAGTTTCCCGTCCGTCACAATAAGTGTTCCCACTTATGAGTTTAAAGGTGGAGGAGGAAATTATTTTGTACAACTTTTTGTCTTTTTTGTACAAAAACTGTTGTGTCAATCAAGTTCAAAATGATTTTCATAGAAAGTCCTTATAAAGTTCTACTTTCCAGATTTTTTTCATATTTTCTAAACTTATGGTTCAAAAGTTAGAGGGGGTGGACACATTGTTTTTTACTTTTGGAGCGATTATTTCCGAAATTATTGACATTATCAAAAAATGATTTTAGTAAACCCCTATTCATTTTTAAATACCTTTCCAACAATATATCACACATTAGGGTTGAAATTAAAAAAAAAATCACTTCCCACTTTACATATAGGGTGGCTACCCTAATAAAACATTTTTTTCCAATTTTTATTTTACCACTTTGTCGGCGTGATTGATATACATATTGGTACCAAATTTCAGCTTTCTAGTGCTAACGGTCACAGAGATTAAGCGAGGACGGACGGACGGACGGACGGACAGACAGACATGGCGAAACTATAAGGGTTCCTAGTTGACTACGGAACCCTAAAAACGGAACCCGTTCGTTTGAATAACAGAAAGCCTTTAAGCTCTGGTAAATTTTTTACTACAACGATGAAAATTTATAAAATTACGAGACACTTAATTTTATTCGATCTAGGGCTGAAACGTAGGGCACGCTACAAATAGTGGCGGTAAGTCCCCTCTTTGAGGAGTGACTGGAGAGGCGCCATGGCTTCCTCACCTACCGCACGACGCAGGTCCTCACCGGACACGGAAGTTTCGGGAGGTTTAATCGGGCGGAAGGAAACGCCCGGGTGTCACCAATGTGACAATCGCCCGGAGGACACGGTGGAGCACACAGTGGTGGTCTGCCCAGCTTGGGCGGAGCACCACCGTCCCTCGTAGATCGGAGGCGGCGATCTCTCGCGTCCGGCCCTGGCAGGGTCCATGGTCCGGAGCGAGAGGGAATGGGAAGCGGTCACCTCCTTCTGGGAAACAGTCATGCTAGCGATAGAGGTGACCGGGTGTTTGAGGGAGAGAACCTCAAACCAACCCAGCCGCCGTGAGACGACTCTCGGCCACCGTAGATGCGGGCCTGTGGACAGTGAGCAATGGGTAGCTCACCATCCGTCCGTCTATTGATGACAGGCCGTGTCGACGGCGCGTTAGTGTTCCACGCGTGCCTCAAAGGGATGTCAATAAGCAAAGGGGCCTGCCAGGGCCACCGCCTGCCGGAACGTAAAGGGCAATAGAAGGAACATGGCTCTGGGTGGAGCGCTCCCGCTCCACCCAGAGCGGGGGAAGTTATTTGATGATTTCCCATCCGCAAAAAAAGGGCTGAAGCGTGCCTCTGATTATTGGCTCCGTCCAGGTCGTCCTGCGTGACAATGCCTTCTACGAGGCATATATAAATTGTAAATTACTATAATATGCATTCTTTTAAGCGGGAACTTTGATGGTGTGGTGTTGCCATCAAAGTTTCCGCTTGCTGCTGAACCTTGTATCATTTGCTCCTAAAGCTGCAAGGCTCGTCCGTTGGTCGCTCTCGGGCGCTAGACACGACTTACAAATACGGCCCGCTAACTGCGCTCTCACGACCAGCCGCGCACGCTTGGGAAACTATACGGTACGCCCAATTAGAAGCAACACCCGTTTTATGAATATCATTGTATTGCACTAACATTCACACATACAGGGCCGAGGAAAATGTTTCGTTATTTTGACTCATGATTAGGAAATACGAAGTAAAAAGTACGTAGGTATTTCAGTCATGGCGACATTTATTTGTAAGTGCATTTTGCAATATTGCTGGTTTTGTTGAGAAATCGAAGGTCAATTATTTGACTTCACGAAATACGCAGTTATAAAGTCGTGAGGGATAGATATTGATATTACCTATCGATCGTCGGTCACAACTTGGGTCACCATCCTATGACGAACGACTAATGTCAGTAATGTCTTGAGAATCATATTCTGGTGTCTGAAACTCATGTTCATTGTCACTCTTGAATAATATTTCTTCAACTAGTAAAGCAAGTCTTGAAACTTCATTTCCACCAAAGTTACATTCATTACATTTGTTGTAGCGCGAAGTCGAAAACAAACAAAACGGCGGAAAACCTGAATGTTTGCGAAGCGAGTATCCCGACCGCTGACACCATAAATAATAGAGTCCTGGCGGTGACAGTTGCCAAATGAGTATGTTTCTCTCTTTTCATCGCTTGCTCTCTCGCTTGCACGCAATAACTAAGGAAGCGGTGCTACTTGAGCGAAGCGAGTGAGATTATGGCGCCCGAAATCCGCTATTTTTCCGATTGAAGTTGAAATTTTGCACGCATGTTAGAAGAGCCAAGTGACGTTATTCTAAATTCATTAACGACGTAGGTAATTCATTTTTTGTATTTAAGTTTTTAGGTTTCTGTACATACCCAAACATGCTTTTTTGACGTAAAAACGCTTATAGGATTACTTTGTTGTCCGTCCGTCTGACTGTCTGTCAGGATCCTTTATCTCGGGGACGCGTAAAGGTATCGAGTTGAAATTAAAACCATATACTCAAGTCAAAAGAAAAAATCGATTCTCTACTCCACTGGCGCAAGTTGGTAGGGAACCTTAGGTGCGGTTTCACCCGTTGATCAGCTTCTTAGTGTCGTAACGTGATGTTATATGGCCTACGCAAAATTCAAGTCAAGTCAGCCAAGCAATAGTTTTCTCTCATACAAACTTTGTACCCCCTTAGCGGTTGAATTTTGTAAAATCCTGTCTTAGTGAGCACCAAGTTCCTAAAATGCAAAATTTGAGACTCCTAGCACTTGTAGTTTTTGAGATTACTGATGATGAGTGAATCAGTGATTTTCTCTTTTGTATACATATATAGACAGTACGGAATCCTTCGTGCGCGAGTCCGACTTGCACTTGGTCATTTTTTTGTTCCTTGTATGCCATATCTCACGCTCCTGTGGGTGCTATGCGCTTAAAAGGGGTACGTTTTTCTTCATGTACATGATAGCCCCTATCACTACGTCATTGGTTCTATTTAATTCACTGTTTTTGTATCTCCACTAATGAAGATTATACGATAATAGTTTATGTATAAAACAGAACGCAAATCGCTCGCGCTTATCAATAAGCAACCGACTTCATTTAAATTTTTAATGTGCTTGACGTTTCCACGTGGTGAGGGTTCTTTGGTTTCGAAGTGACGTTGTGCAATTTTGTAGTGTTATGCCACCTACTTACTTCCATAATACATGTCGTTGCTTGTCCATCATGTTTTTATTATCCAATGAAAACTCAGAGTTTTCTGATAAAAAAAAACTTTTTTGCAAAAAATAAAACCGACTTCCAAAAAAAAAACTAAAAAGTGGAAAATAACTTTATTTCCGGAAGTCGGTGGCAAAAAAGTCAACGAAACCAACAAAAGCCACCGACTTCCGGAAATAAAGTTATTTTCCACTTTTTAGTTTTTTTTTGGAAGTCGGTTTTATTTTTTGCAAAAAAGTTTTTTATTTCAGCATTTTTAGTTATAGTATTATAAGAAGTCGGTTAAAAAAACTTCCCTCGATTTCGCCAAGATTCCATCATCAGATCCCGACTTGGTGACTATGGGAGCAATTTGGAAAGTATAGGCTTTAATTTTTTTTTTGTTGATTTTTCAATAACCGCTTGTCCGATTTCGATAAAATTTTCATGGGACCATTTGGGAAGTATAACCTTTCCAACAAAAAAAGAATTTTTGAAATCGGTTGGCAAGCGACGGAGTTAAGCGCGAACAAACCTAAAAAAAAAAAAAAAAAAAACATACAAACATCCGAATTGAGAACCTCCTCCTTTTTTAGAAGTCGGTTAAAAATCGGTCGTTGTGATTGTCAAAAAACCTTTGATACGCACATTATCAATTTTCAATCCAAAGCACCCAATTTAAGATAGCTAGCGAATCCAGAACTAACGTATGCTAAGGGCTGAGGGGGCAGAAGGCCAGAGTTGATCAAGGTTCGTTTAGCTGTAGCGATACAACTACAACACCCAGAAATTAATCTTCCTGTAACGATGGATGCCTAAACTAAAGAGAAATATCTCTTTTAGATTAATGATGGCAAAGCAATTGTTATCAACGCCAGAAGTCAAACGAAAGGAAACAATGATAAACAACATGGGCTTATCCCAGTATTATCGGAATCAATAACTTGCGAGCCGCTGACAAATGACGCGCGATTTAAGACAAGCCCTACGTGGACGCGGCCATTTTAGGGGTTTTCGAGTGATAAATGATAATCGACGAAGGGTGATGTAAGTTATGGGAGATCTTACAGGGTTTGATGGTACAGTTCGTGCGATTCGTCCTTGCAACGGTCAGTGTCAATGTGACAGAGTACAGAGATCTAAATGCTCGTTATTTCAGGATGCAATAACTAGTTCATTATAAAATTCAGTTAGCTAGTTTGAATATTAGTCAGATGGTCTACCAAACAAATAAGTCTATTTAAAATTAGTCACACATAAACTGAGAAAAATAACTGTAACCAAAAAATATGACTATATTAATAGCTGATGCTTATTTACCCACATCCTTGTGAGGATCAGCGTCTGGAAGACCAAAGTAAACATGGATGCATTCAATAGTACGGGGGTCATGGAGGTATTTAAAGCATGGTTATAACATGAATATTTGCAACTTTGGCCCTCAATATCTCCGTGATTACAAAGAAAAATATCGCAACGAGAGAGAGAACTGGTGTATTTTGGCTGCATAGTATTTCCCCTATTATAACAAAAAACATTGTTCTTTCCTCCGCAGGTGTGGTTCCAGAACCGTCGTGCGAAGTGGAAGAAGCGCAAGAAGAGTACAAACGTGTTCCGTTCTCCCGGATCGTTGCTGCCGTCGCACGGTCTGCCACCTTTCGGCACCGGCGATGTGTGCGGCCCCGGCGTGTTCGCCGACAGACCCTGGTCTATGCCAGCCGGTGAGTTAATTAGAGAAAACATTCTAACTTCTATCATTCTTCTCGAGAATGTTACCTAAGATTTTAAGCTGGGCTGTAACAATTCATAAGGAACCACTGTAGAAAAACTTGACGTTTAAAAACTTTTGCAAAAGGTCAAGCATACGTGACCTTAAGTAATAAACCTGCAAGGTATTACTATTTGTGATCTCAATCAAAGAAAACTGTTTAATAGTCCTCATGACCGTTCGGTTTTAGCAGAATTGCAAAGACTGCATTGCATTACTTAAATAATTTAAGTGTTTAATATTCAAATACTAGCTGCGCCCCGCGGTTTCACTCGCGTGGGATATATAAGAACTGAAGCCTATGTGTTATTCTGATATGTAATCTATATGATTGTGAAGTTTCATCAAAATCTGTTAAGTAGTTTTTGCGTGTAAAAGCAACAACCATACTTACAGACATCCTAGATACCTAGCTTCGATTAGCATGTACAGACGCCTGCACATCAAGCTACTACAATCTGTCAGATTTCTTTTATAGATTTTCGACTTTATTTCTCAAGTATAAGGTTCAAGGTTCATTGGGAAAAATTGACAGTTTCGGGTAGCTTGACCTGCAGGCGTCTGTACTAATTCAAACCGTAACATCATATGAGCAAACACAAGGAAGATGCCGAACACCGTTTTTTTTTGGTGTGGGAAATCATCTAATAAGAGCGGGGGAGAGTGTCAGACTTGTACTGACTAAAACCCACCCATGTTACTTCCATTGCCCTTTACGTTCCGGAACCGCGGTATCTCTTTCGAACAACCCACAATCCCGGCATGAGGAGGGCCTGACAGGCTCCTCTGCTTTGCTGACATCTCTTTAAGGCGCGCGTGAAACACTAACGCGCCGTCGACACGGCCTGTCGTCAATAGACGGCCGGACGCTACCCATTGCTCACCGTCCACAGGCCTGCATCTACGGTGGCCGGGAGTCGTCTCACGGCGCCCGGCGCCTTTGTATTATAATTGACAAGTGACAGGATGTTTATTTTGTAATATATTTATCAACTAGTAAAGAGGTGATGATCTTCAAATGGCTGAGCAGATTTTGCTGAAACGTAGCTAAGAGTAGTCTTCAAACAATAAAAACTGGACCGCACTACTCCGGCTGCCGAACACCGTTGAGGAGTTGTTCTGGCGGGTTGGGCATCCTGCATGATAATGGTGATGCCAACGTATCCGGTTAAAGTTATCATACCTTTGTATTATAATTGACAAGTGACAGGGTGTTTATTTTGTAATATATTTATCAACTAGTAAAGAGGTGATGATCTTCAAATGGCTGAGCAGATTTTGTCGAAACGTAGCTAAGAATAGTCTTCAAACAATAAAAACTAGATCAAAATCGGTTCACCCGTTCAGGAGCTACGATAGCGATACACAGATAGATACTCACTTCAAACTTATAACACCCCTCTTTTGGATCGGTGGTTAAAAATAACAAAAATACATATTTTTCAACTTTCATACCTGCAGGTCTAGGTCAGCTATCGCAAGGTGGCGTGTCAATGGGCGGCTTCGGTGCGGGAGGACTGCCCCAGCTCGCCGCAGAACTCAACCCCTCGCTGCCCATCAGCTCCGTCGCTTCAGGACAGCCTTACCAGGGACATTATCCACTCAACTCACTCGGTTAGTAAAATCAAGCTGCACAAAGTCTCTAGACTAAATATAAATGTCTCAAACTTTCACAGACATCATTTGCGCGTTAAGGGCAGTTGGCAATTTAGATAACTTATGTTTAAGCAAACATTAATGGCAATGAGATGTTACAAATCCATCGTCTAGCTAGAACATTGTTTTCAAACTTATGGTCCACGGCTCATCACAAGAGCTAGAAATAAAAGACAAACGTAGGGAAAATGTAAATGTCTTAATTGACATACCCGTTGTGGTGTGCATTTAAATTTTTTTTAGTTTGCATCGCGCCCCGCCTAGTTTAGTTTTGAACCTAATAGTATTTGTTGAAAACAGAGTATTCAAAGTGATCCGACCCCTGATCAATAACATGCACAAAACTAGCCATAGTGGTAGTTTTGTGTAAACCATAGCACCCCCATGTCATACAGGCGAATCGATCTCTTACCAGTCCTAGAAAAACGCTGGTAAAAAGATATTCTCAGCCTTGGAAGTATGGCTGAGATATCTTTTTACCAGCGTTTGACTTTTTTACTTGAGATAGATTACACGATCCGGCGGTTTGTCGCTAGTTTGCTTTCATGTTTCTCTGCATCAGCATTTCAAAATGAAGCTAAAGTAAAAGTAGGTGAACACTGTTGTGTCACTTACGATATAGAATAAGACAGCTTGGCATCCCGAGGATCCTGAAACCTGGAGTTCGGAAGATTTGTAGACAAGAAACAACTACAGTCAAAATCCTAAACCTTCTTGTCTTCTATTCAAGAATGCAATTGGTGCTTAAGTGATATTGCTTGATTGAAAGTTGTGAAAAGCTATAATGGTAGCATAGATGTAGGTAAAGCATATTTTTGCGTCGAATTAGCAGTTATATGAAAGGAAATGTTTCTTTGAACCGAGTACCTAGCTTGTTTTTAAACAAATGTATGCCCTTTTGCAGGAGACACGATGATGTCGTACTGCAACAACATCAGCCAGCAGCAGCAGGGCGCGCTGGAGGGCTCGCCCACGCCTCCGCACATGGCGCACTGCGGCAATAACAACTCGCCCACCGCCTCCGGTGAGTACTCTCACTCATTCAAGCTCCGGGTTGCTGCTGACCACGATTTGCAAGATCTCCAAGTTCAGTATTCGCGCTTGCGCCCGTGATACCGACGAGGCAATTGTTTACATCGATTTGACGAATCATCATCATTCTCCTGATTCCAATTGATTCGAGGTCAGTGCAATATGTCTCTTTCCAAACTTCTCTTTAACCGGTGTATTGAATGTCATGCAGGTAACGGCGGCGAGCCAGCGGAGGAGGAGATGTGGCGCGGGCACAGCATCGCGGCGCTGCGGCGGCGCGCGTCCGAGCTGTCGGCCGCCATCCCGCCCTACCTGCAGCTCAACTACGACGCGCACAGCCCCGTCTACTGACCGCCTCACCCCGTTTTCTGACCGCACAATCCCTTCTGATTGCAAAGTTGGTGTAGCCGGTGACCTCTTAAAGCAATATTGTTTTAATGTTACTTCAGTGTGGCAAAGAGATGAGGCCAGATGCTTTGTATAACGAGAAATAGATGTATTTCCGACACTGAAGTGACATAAAAGCAATAATGCTAAAGGTATTCTATTCCCTATTCTATTGACCGGAATCCGACAGCAAATTTCATCTGTTTGCCAGGCCACGTTAAATAACACAGGTCAATCCCTTCACAGTTTTTTACCTCTAACATAAACCAAAATCAGAGGTTTATAGGGTAGACTGGGTACGGTTGTGCCAGGGTACGGTTGTGACAATCGTAATATTTGCGAAACTATAAGGAATAGCGGGGAACATGTTAGGGATGAAGGGAGCAGTATGCGGATCGGAACGTGTTGCACTGCGTTGCGTCAGCCAACGCGCGACGTTCACGTTAGTGGAGACCCTCTTTGCTTTTTGACAGTAAAAAGTAAGTATTTTTATTCGATGTTTTTTGGTGATTGTTGCTAAACGTGTACAGATACAGTAATAAGTATTTTTTTCATTATTAGTTAAGCATTGGCGATTAAATAGGAGTGTTTATTTTGTACGTACATTATTTTGTATTGCTATAATGATTGTTTTTTTGCGAAAAAGTACTTTGGGTACGGTTGTGACATTTTTTATGGGTACGGTTGTGACAAAATTAAAAAGTTTATTTTGGCTTGTAGATGCCAACGAAACGCTTGAGAAAGACGGAAAGAGGTCGATGAGAAATGTTAAAATATGAAGATACTTATAAAGAAGTAAAACGAGGAATATCAATACGGTCCTGGCCTTAATGATGAAACATCACCAGCACTTTCACCATCCATACTGTGCGTATCTTCAATTCCAAATCAGCCAACTACATCTTCAGTCATACCGTTTGTTTTTTCCCCTGAAACTATTCGGCCTTATAGACTCCCGAAAGAAAGGTGAAACGTTCTAAAACCAAAAACAACCATCTAAACAGACACTCCTGAAAAAGAGGCAGTAAGGCAGTATATGCAGAAAAAGAAAAACGATTGAGGGCTAAACATGTGAAGAAAAAACTAAATGAACCAAAAACAAAAATAAAAGAAAAAACAAACGGTAGACATCACCACCGTCTTCGGATCAAGAAGAGTATTTTGTCTGGTGTATTCACATATTCCAATAATATATGCGCCCATCCATATGCCTGGCGAGAAATGGATACAATGCCAAGGATAATGTGGATTCTGGTCCCACTTGGGGTGCACAGATGGTAGTCGTCATTATATTTGTCACAATTGTGATGACTCTGACTAGATCTTTAAGATCTTTCACGTGCAATAAAAGTGATTGATGACCATTTCGGTGTATTTTTGAACCTGTCACTACCGACCCCGAGCACTGTCACAACCGTCCCTGGGTTGTGGTCGGTTGTGACATTTTTTCTTTTTTTTCTAACTTGCTTTTATGGATTAACCATAACACTTAGAAATATAATTTAAGTATTTATACGTAGGCGAATGTACTCTTCACAATAAAATACATCTTTTATGCATCTAATTGTAACACTAACAATTGTTATTGGCCCTTAAATGAAAATTGTCACAACCGTACCCAGTCTACCCTACTTTTATAGGACAGTAGTGTGCTGCATCTCAAAACAATTCTACTCAAATCTGAATACTCAACATCGTTTAGTAGTCTATGCCAACTTATATTTTGATGTCCGAACTTTTTGAATCTGAAGACGTGCTGTGATGGCAGAATCAATTGCTAACGTGGCTAATGAGACATATTATGTATCTTTTGAACCTAACATATAAGAGGTTTATGAAATACTCACATTCAAAGTATACGAAGGATTAATAATGCCAAATGTGCGATTAGATTTGGTCACAAAAATAGTATACTCTGCTTTCCAAAGCAGGTCATGGCGTGTCGGGGATTTAGGTGGGTACCTACAACAAAAAATCATTTAGCCTTGTATGATAAAGATGCAACTACTTCCGATCTTGATTAAAACAAAGATTATCTAAACTTCAGGTATACGTATCTACACATTATGCAACGCTAGGGCGACAATGATTACGACTTTTCATTACTTGATGATACTTACGATAAAATTGTGAGCTGTATTCGAGAAAATACATGTATACGCATTCGTACAATAATAAATTATAGTTTAATATTAAGCTATTTATTGTTTAAGTAATGAGTATAAAGTATTAAATAGTGTTAAATAGCAGGTAATATTAATGTATTTACGCAAGTTTGTCGTAATTGAGGTTATAGAGTTTAGGTACGGATTTCCATCATTCCAAATTCATATGTAGGATAGTCTACCGTTATAGAAAATAGAGAACATATTTTTGTTTATTCGGGCTTCGTCGTAAATCGTTTATCGATCTTGTGAAATAATGTAATCAGTATTAACTGCATTTCTAAATATAAACTTAAGATTAAGACTGAGCCCGAAATGTAATAGATGAATAATAATTTACACATACCTAGTGCAGCCAAAATACAATATTTTATGCAATAGGGAATGTGATAGTAATTTTAAATGTGACCCAATTTATAAAACTCTTTGCGAAGAATATTAAAATAAGTCGATTGAACAGTGTTTTTCCCCAAAAGTTTTATTCTAGACTACTGATAAATAGTTATACGACAAAAGAGGGTAATTTAGAACAGTGTTTTACATTATACGAAAAATTCTGAGTAGACATGAGACTCGGTGTACTTCGGAATTCAAGAAATATAATCCAGACCTTATACTGTATACGGCATTTCGATCCAAAGTATGTTTTATGTGTGTAAATGTATAGCTAGGTACATTCAATATAGATAAACAAAATTGGAAACTCACGGCCACTATATTTTGAACATTTCTGTATAATTTGAAAGTGGTTGATAGTTCCTATTGTGTTTTTGGCTCCGGAAGTAGATCAATTTGTTATTTTATGTACGTATTTTTTTTTTAATTATGTGTAATCCGAGATGTTATTTCCGTCCGTTTTTTTGTGTGTAAGTAATAATGCTTTGGTTCACATTAACATTATTCGGAGCCGCCGTCATTTTTATTAAGAATCTCTTAATTTAAGTATAATATCTGTATAATAGCTACTTTATTTACAGATGCCAAAGGGAATCTAACTAATTAACCAATTTTGGAGTAACCAAAATTTTGCTTCAAAAACGTCCTTATTGGTTTTGAACTTTTGTGGTCATAGTACATCTTTTCATAATTAATGTCCGGTTTTATAAATTATGTTTTTTTTTATAAGTAAAGGACTGAGTGGTTACTAACGTTTAGAAAAAATAATATTTTAATTGAATACAATAACTCGCTCGCTCCGTGTATGTATAGCCTACATTTTAGAATTACAGTACTAGTTTATAAGTATTATTATATATACATACAATAAAATAGACAATGTTCACTGAAGTGTTTTATTAAAAAAAAAAACTTATGTTAATAAATGAATAGTGATGATGCACTTGAGCACTATTTATTATTCAAAATTATATTATTCATTTATTAAAACTTCATGCACATGTTTAAAAAAGCACTAAGTATACAAAGGCGGAATTAATGCCTTAGGCACTTTCTACCAGGCTACCTTGAATGAGATACCAGAATAACTAATGAAGAATTTTAAAAAGCTTGTTCTAATAAAATCATGCATTAAGTGAAGTTACTGCATTTTCATCTCCTGTATCAAGTGATTTCTCTGGAATGGGATATTAAAGAGAACCTACATGGTGGATGTACCTACAACTAAAACAAATGTGAGGAATGTTACGATGATATCACTCTTATCAAATCAAATCACTTATTTCAATTAGACCATTACAGGCACTTTTGAATTAAAAAAAAAAACAAAATATTAAAGCTACAGACTCGGTCACACACAATACATAATAACTTGTGAAAGTACTGTAGTTGCCCATTCCAAAGCGTTGATCTCTATGGAGAAGAATGGGCAAGAAACTCCATGGACACTCTTTTAAACTAGAATATTATTACAAAATCGTATTTACATTATTCGTGTTGAGATTATACAAAATATATATGTGAGAGCGATGTAGAAAGACGTGCACAGTAAGAGCGTCTAGCATCCTCTCTCATTAATTTGATTAAATATATTAGGTAAGTCTTTAATTAATGGGTAAAAATAATTATTCTTTTTAGTAACCATAACCTTTCTGTTCTGTGTTTTTAGAATAACATCAATTATAGAACAAACAATAGAAGAACATTGGTTTCAGTGAGTACCAGCCAAGTTTAGGTGGGGCTAAAAAAAACTATTTTAATGCAACGTTTGCGTTGTATTAAAATAGTTTTTTTTTAAATGCATTACGTGCTTTGGCAGGTAATGCATTTTTAAAATACTGCAAAAGTGGTAGTCACCCGAAATTGCCACAAAAACACAACTATGTAGTGCCAAACCAAAAAAAAAATTGTAGTCGTTTAAATTCATTGGTAGATGGCGCTGTAACCGTGCTGATGCCGTTGCTGCCAAATTATTGACAAAACAATATCAACCCAAACGCTCTTGAAACAAATTATGTTATGATAGCATTGTTATTCACATTTTCGTACTACTAGTGTTAATTGTATTACTATAACAAAATGTCGATAAAATCGGAGAAATCATTGCTGGAAGAGTGTTCAGAGATTATAGAGAAAAGCTACTCAATGAGAAGTGCGTCGAATGAAAGTTTATCATGGTTCGTACTGGTTTGATTATTATTGAAAGGATTTATTTAACTTGCAATGTGTTACCTAGTTTTTGTAGTTACATAACGACTTCACAAAATAGGAGGAGGTTCTTTCTCAATTGGACTGTTTTTGTACTGAATCTCTTTTGTTTGTTAACTGTTTTCTCCATCAAATTTCATTATATTTTGTAATCAATTTTATCTCTATTGCACGGGTGGTTTATGAATTGATACATATTTTTCTTCTACTGTATGTGAATGAGAGGATAGCGGTACTAAAATCTTTTAGGAGCAATGGATAATTAATAAATTATTCGATAAGAATTTGTGTAAGATATCGTCATACCGCAACTAAAAAGGCTAAATTAAAGAACTTTTATGCAAAAGAAAACTGATTTCGGCTTCCGGATGTAAAGCGCTTTTTTGCGGATGGGAAATCATCAAATAACTTCCCGAAAGTGTGAGACTTGTACTGACTAAAACCCACCCATGTTCCTTCTTTTGCTCTTTACGTTCCGGGGCCGCGGTATCTCTTTCGAACAACCCGCAACCCAGGACTATAGCGCGCGTTGATGGATCCAGGGTTGGGTTCGCACACATGATCTTATCAAAATTCATACAAGCTATTTGTTTGAAAAGTTCTATAAATCGTCTCGTTAACACCATATACTTTTGCAAAAGTCAAAAGTCAAAAGTCAAAAGTCATTTATTCAAATTAGGCTGATAATCAGCACTTTTTGAACGTCACATTACAAGAGACAGTCCCACAAAAATGCCCTGCCCTTCGCCACTTCCTAGTGTTTTAGCTGGGAAGAAGAAGTGGCGGAACAAACTCCCCAGCAACACATCTGTCTGTCAGGTTAGAAGAACCAGATTTTATACAATTTATATTATGACAAAAAATTATAAAAAAATAAGAAATTATTCATTCATTGTCACTTGTCAGCTAGCAAACACCAATTATATGTAAAAACAAAAAAATACCCAAGTCTAAATAATAAATTCACCAGTCTAAAGGGTGTGCCCGCTTACACGTGCAGTGAAGAAGTCACAGGTGATAAACTAGGACCATAGTGCAAAAGAATAAGCTAAGCATAAAAAGATAAATATAAATAATTATATTCAGTCAATGCTCGAGGTCACTAGTTAACCACATGCCAATAAGTAAAAACACACAAAATGAAACAAGTATATAAACAAAAAAAAGTAAAATATAAAATTACATGACGAAGACATGTAACGTATCAATAAGCTAATTTGGCGAAAAAACATGAAGGAGAAAAAAAAAATAAAAATAATCGTCTTGAGTTCAACACAGTGACCAACTATGCTTATCACCAAGCAACACAAGTTCATTACTTTGCCATCAGCGATGATGAAGACGAGAGTCTGGCTCGTGTGCTGATGAACAAGATGACACCAGCGGTGCTTAGCAAACTAAGGCGGTGTTTCAAAAAGAACAAGGAGAGAAACAAAGCGCAGGATATTGACAGGTGAAAGCCGTTTATATATTTATATTATTCGAAGAAGAATTTACTATACTAGCTCATTGTTTGACGAAAGCAATTATAACCATTACTTGTTGTTGGCGAATTTATCAACAGCACCCCGATTATACCTTCTTTCACCAATTCATGTTTTTTTAATGTTTGTTACCTCATAACTCTGGTCTGGGTTAACCGATTTTGATGATTCTTTTTTTACTTTATGTACAATATTAATGCCGCATGTGGCGGATTGAATGCCCCAAAGCCTTCTCTACCACTGTAGAGAACGCACTGTAGTGAATCTTTGGGATAAATAGGACAACTTTGTGATAGGGTGCAAAAAATAATGCTTAATGACTGTAAGAAGCCCCTTAAAAGTCGAAAGGCATTTGTGCACTTGTTTCCCAGTCATTGCAATTTTTACCTCAACTGGGAACCTTATAGTTACGGAGATATTAGAGATCAAAGTTCCAACTTTCAACGCAAGTTAGGATCAATCAAGATGAGATTTCTCGACTACTATTGTCTCACCGCGACTAAGGCCAAATACCCGAGAACTCGATGACTGATAAAAGTATATGAATATATATTCAAGACGCGTGGAGGAGGTGATGCGCGCGGCGGCGGCTGAGGAGGGCATCGAGTTCGCACAGACTGCACCGCCGCCACAAGACACGCTGTGGCTCGACGAAACTGGATTCGTCACATCACTGGATACTATATTTGGTAAATTGTAGCTGTTCACAAAGTTGGACATTGCGTTTTAGCTCCTATCCAAATGTAAGTTTTGGCATTTCATAATATCCTACTAAACAAGACTTTACTGACTTCTGATTAATTTTGTACAACTGGCTTTAAGATGGCGCAAGTTTTAATTTGGGATCTCCAACAAAAGATATTAATAAATCGTGACACATAAATTAATTCCGACAAAAAGTATATGTACCTACGTTACATATAGTATTAGTAGTAGTAATACAGTGAACAACTTCGCTAACGGTGTTAATTATGTTCAAAAGTGTGACGACTTTAGGTAGGCTATTTAATGAATAAATATGTTGCTTCAGGTCACCACAAATATACGACGCATGCACATAAGCTGTTTCAATTACTGGACAGCTTCAGCACTGGCAAGGTATGGTGGAGACAGCTTATAAGTAAGCTGGTTGCCGTCGGAGCCAAGAAGACGAGTACCAGAGCAGAGGTGTGGACACCACTGATCGAACACGACGCCAAGAGATTAGAACACTGTAAGGTAAGATACTTTGATAAAATACACTAGCTGTGCCACGTGGTATCCGGCTGGTAGTTTCAGAGATCAGCTCATTAAAAAAAACTGTGTTCCTTACATAAAGCAATGCCTACTTGACCTAGATAAGTATTTTTTCGCAATTGTATCTCACAGTAAAGGGCACGTCACAATAGTAACGATAAGTCCTCTCTTTGAGGCGTGACTAGAGAGGCGCCACAGCGTCCTCACCTACCGCCAGATGCAGGTACTTCGATAAATGTTGAAGATTACAAACTAGGAATCTCGAAAAGATATACAAAGCTAAGATAAATACCACAAGTTAAAAAAAATACAACTTCAAAGTAACAAAGAATCGTCTTGATATCCAGCACAGTAACATGTAGAATGCTAAAACAAAATAAAATATAATCTACCAAGACGATGATTAGAATATGTCAGATCTAAAAATTTGGTATTGCTTAAACCTCCAAAATTTCTCTCTGTATTATTTATGTTACTCCAGACTACTCTATGTAACAGAGGGAGACACTGGTGAAGTTAGTCTGCGTGGAGCGTGAGCATTCGTTCTGTTACGTGGCGGTGTCCCGCGGGGGGCGCGTCGGAGTCTACAGCGGGGACATGCGGCTACTGTACTCTTATGAGGTATCGTTGTATAGTGACCCTCACTAATATCACTACATAGTATAAAACAAAGTCGCTGTCGCTGTCTGTCTGTTGCTATGTTGTATGTTTGCTTAAATCTTTAAAACTACGCAACGGATGTTGATGCGGTTTTTTTAATAGGTAGAGTGATTCCAGAGGAAGGTTTATATGTATAATACTTCACGATGACTCTTAGGAGGTGAGCAGCGGGTGAAACTGCTGGGCGGGTCGCTAGTAAATAATAAAACTTTTTATAAGATTTTTTATTTATTATTTTTGATTTTTCTTTTTTTCAGTTTGCAAACATAAGGCGTAAAAAGGCACACTGACTTAAAAAAACTTTCAAATCCATAAAGTATGTAATTCATTAAACTGTAACTATAAGTTCTATGTTACAGATGTTTTACCATCGATCAGGGCTCCATGGCCGCGTCAAGAATCGTTGGATAACCGACGTAATATATCTACCGGTGAGGATTTTTTAACCGACTTCAAAAAAGGAGGAGGTTCTCAATTCGACTGTATTTTTTTGTGTTTGTTACCTCATAACTCTGGTCTGGGTGAACCGATTTTGATGGTTCTTTTTTTATTCGAAAACTGGTGGTTGTCGTTTGATCCCATAAAAAAATATCAAGATCCGGCCAGTAGTTTTTGAGTTATCTTTAATAATGCGTATTAGATTGACTTCGTGTACGTTGATGATATCATTTTAGAGGTTGTCGAAGACAAATGAACAAAAAACGCTATGCACTATGATTTGGAAGGTCATCGCAGATTTTGAGGTGATTGTATTTTAATTTGGTGATAGATCTTCAGTGATATACAACGGAACTCTTCAATTATTGACAGCAAATCTGCCGTGATTGCTGCAATCACATTTGTATAAGTATGGGTTTCGCCAGGGCAGGCAGGCGAGTGGGAGCAGGGTACCCGTACCCCCTCCCCACCCCTCACCTAGTCATTAAGAAACATAATCATCAGATCAAGTATCAGCTGTATCCCCTAGGCGATGATGCATATGATTTCTGAATTGGTTTTAAACTAAAGCATAATTTAGATAGTATTTAATACTGCGTGATGTGGAACTAAAGCTTGTATTTAAGACGGGACCTACGCCCTAAAAAGCTAAAAATAACCGTTTTTGCGTATTATATCATAATACTAAACTAAAAATGCTGAAATAAAATTTTTTTTGCAAAAAATAAAACCGACTTCCAAAAAAAAAACTAAAAAGTGGCAAAAAAGTCAACGAAACCAACAAAAGCCACCGACTTCCGGAAATAAAGTTATTTTCCACTTTTTAGTTTTTTTTTGGAAGTCGGTTTTATTTTTTGCAAAAAAGTTTTTTCTATTTACTAACAGAAATAATAAACAAATAGGATCACCATATCTATCAGTTACCCGTTACAGATGAGAGTCTGCTTCTGCCATGCATTTAGAGTAGAGCAGCTATATTGGATAATAATATCTAAAACAATGAGATGTATTTTTAACCGATTTATATTTTAAAATAAAAGTAACTTTCTTTTGTTTTCACAGTATTTTTGTTTTATTGTCAATAAACGCAGTTTTCTTTTGTTTATCCAGGATGCGCAATTCCTGGTGATGTCGGCGTCGGATCGCAGTTTGACGATGTACGACGCGGCAACGTTGTCACACACGCCTCTCTACTGTATCACGGGACTGCCCAATATACCTACTGTAAGAAGCTCACCTCGCACTAGTTGCAACCATGACGTGATTCTGATTGTTACATGAAACATTTAAAATTAAATTAACTTGCATTGTGCTTTAATTTCTTTAGGCCCAATCTTGAAAGCTGTTTTAAAACAACTTCCTCTCCTTTAGGAGTTGAAATTTTACATATTGGTTCAATTTCAATAATGTATGTACAGCCGATGATAGGCATTACCTGACCCACTAAAAATTAGACGAATTTGAACCTTCTGCAGTCAGGAGTGTGTTTTTCGTACAAACTTATCGAATATAATTATTATTTGTTCAAGGTAGGCAATATAATCGAATTAGAAAACAGAGTTATGCAAAATTGATCTTTAACATGTGACATTAAGGTGAGTAAGCTTATGAATTCTGTTTTGTCCCCTGCAGCATCGTGTGCAAATAAATTATTTTGTATTTTAAATAATTACACAATTGAGAAATGATAGTAAATATATTTATAAATAAAGATTGGTAATAGATCTTATGTATCGCATGCGTAGATGGGTAGTTCTTAAGTCCACAGGCTGTCTGATGGGCACAGGGTTAGATCTAGTCAAGTGATCTTTTTTTGTTTACAAGTCTTGTCTTTGTTTTGTAGTGTTTGGCGTACTCAGTGTCTTCACACATGTGTGAAACCTCGCAGCTTGCCTTCGGCTCAGAGAGGGGCGACGTAACAATTGTCCGCTTCCTCCAGCCAAAGGTGCAACTATTTCACACGAAAACGCCCGATGCCATCAATTATTACTTTTGGATGGTAAGCCACACTCTTTTGCTTGATAATAATTACTCAATCATTTACATCATTTGACTCCTTAGTTTGCCAGTGACTTTGTGGTTTGATAAAGGGACAACCACCAAAATCGCGAATGAAAAAGAAAAAACCAATGATGAAATGACATCTTTGTTCTATACAAAAAGGGAAGATTAATGCTTTAAATTCTAACTACACTACTGGAAAAAAAATTAAGGGATCAAAACCCGGGAATTACAAAATTTTAAAGTTCTAATCCAAAAACTAAACACTTGAGACTGCAATTGCCTTTTTTTGGATTCCCGTATGACAATTTCTCTCGAAGTTACGGCCTGTTATAGTATATGTGTAGCAGTAAGAGCAGCACCGACAAGTAAGTAGGACGTTTCATAAAAGAAAGTTCGGTTGCAGGAGTTGCCGTCACCCCCGCACTCGTCGTACTGCAGCATCACCCGCTGGCGGCGGGTGCACGCGCGCTCCGTGAAGCGCGTGGCGTTCAGCCGCGGCGGCGTCATCCTCGTCACGTGCTCACATGACGCCGCCGTCAGCATGCGCATCAGGCACGTGCCCGGCAAGATGGATGACTACGTCTTTAAAGTTAACAGAGTAAATATATTATGTTTGAGATACTTTAATTTTATAAATTATTAACTATCGCAGGTGGGAGAAAGGTTTTACAAGAATTACAACGAAAGGCTGAAAACTAAAAATGAACTCGCCGTGATACTTCTAACTCTACTGGCATATTAACTAATAGCGACAACCTAACCATACAACTGATCAATCTAATAATGAGATGACGCAAAGCAGGATTAGAACAATCTCGAACTGCCAAGTGATGATAGAAAAGGTGACGCAAAATAGCTTGACCTAAAAACCCAACCATGTTCCTTCTTTTGCGTTTATGTTCTGGGGCCGCGGTATCTCTTTTGAACAACCCACAACCCCGGCAGGCAGTGGCCCTGGCTGGCCCCTCTGCTTTGTTGACATGCCTATGAAGCGCGCGTGGAACACGAACGCGCCTTCGACACGTCACTTGACGGGCGGACGGTGAGCTACCCATTGGTCGACGTCCACAGATCCGCAAAATGAGTTCAAACAAGAATCAACACTCTATAGCGAACCGATAAGCTCGCTCAATTGACGAATATATGACTGATAAAAATATTGACAGTGATCTTAGTGCTTAGCAATAATATGTTGTGATACTTAATTTTTGATTATTTAATTTAATTTGACTTTATTACTAATTATTTGGTTTTTATTTTATAATTTAATAATAATTGAAAATGAATTGATAGTTATAATTTATAATTTTTTATTGATGAATCTATTTTTTATATGTATTACTATGTTGCTGTGCCTTTACAGGGTCCATAATTGTACCTTAGTTTTAAGACTTATTTAACACCTTTCCACATTATGGTATGCAAATAAATATGAATATGACAACGGTTGATATTTTCTTTTCCACAGACATGTTGATTGATTTTAGAAATGGATTCCAATAGGATGCCTATGGAACTCTTCGCTGGTAAGAAATCTTTGGTGTGCGACTCTGGCCGGTTATTCGAAATTCAATATTACACTTTTACAGTCATAACACATTTGATTTCAGGGAGTGACTTGTTTCCACATAGTGTCGGCGCTGCACTTGGTGGCGACGGGCGGGTGCGACGGCGCCGTGCGGCTGTGGCAGCCGTGCGCGCGCGCACCCTTCGCCACGCTCGTCGCTCCCACCTCACCCGCTATACTTGACCTCGCCATTGTAGCTGCACATGAGCTCATCATAGCATTTTGTAATAATTGTGTAAGTACAATTTCACATTGTGTTTCAGTTGGCACATTTTTCTTATGCTGTCACTTTTTACTCTTTTCGTACTTTCTACTTTTTTATTTGTGTAAGTATACCGATTTTCACGTGATTACTGGTCCGATTGAAATGATTATTTTTGGAGCTCGTACTCCCTGCATCCCATATCAATCATTAACTTTGCATCTACTTTATTTGACTGCGGTTCTTTGAGTTATCCTTATATAATAACTATACAGTGTGAGTCTTTATAATGTGCACATATTGAAATAAGAGAATCTATGCTTAATTTTATCGACGAAAAAAATATTAAAAAAAAATCTAAATATTTTTTTTACATTTTACATATAAAAAAAAAGAAAAATATTAAAAAAAAAAAATTATAAAGATTTTTTTTTATATTTTTTCAGTCGATAAAATTAAGCATAGATTCCCTCATTTCAATAAGTGCACATTATAAAGACTCACACTGTATATAAAATAAAGTCCTCTGCAGCGTCTGTCGGATTTTCATACGGTTTTTTTTTACCAATGGACAAAGTAATTCAATAGATAGCTAATACACATTATAATGTTTAAAAATTGTTACATATACCTACTGCGGTAATAAGAAAGCTATTTAGAGGGTTACGATATTAATCCGTATCAAATGAAATACTTTAGTTATTTTAATTAAGCATTTCATGCATAGGTAATTATAATTGCCCTTTACATTTAATAACTAAAAACTATTAAATATTAAGGGTTAAACTCCCGGAACAAAAACAACCTTTGCCGCGGTAATGACACAACTTTGAAATTCTTACTAAATATTATAAAAGCGAAAGTGAGTTTGTTTGTTTGTTACGTCTTCACGCCTAAATAGCCAAACCGATTGTGATGAATTTTGGTACAGAGATAATTGGGACCCTGGGGACGGACATAGGCTATTTGTTTAAAAAAAGTGAGATGAGGGGGAGAAAGGGGAAAAAAGACAATTTATTTTCGATCATCAAGCGGATTAAAGTTAGCGTTAGCTCAAAGTAACTATGCCACGCGGACGAAGCCACGGGCGAAAGCTAGTCAATTATAATTGATGTTCAGTTCACATCTTAAGTTCTGATCAACAGTCGGTGCACATTTGGGACTTGTACGAGGAGTGCCTGTTGCAGACCATCAAGATCAAATTTCCGTTCCTGGGTGTGCTCGGCAAAAAGGTCGAATTCGGCCCCTATTGCATACATCCTGGTAAGAAAATTATTTCTTTTTCAGTATTGGAATAAAAGTTTTTATGATGGAAACAAAGGGGTGGGGCCGCCAGATACATTGATCTGAAAGGTTCAGATGGAACAATTATCACTTCAGGCTTAAAACTATAGCAAAAAGTGTCGATACAACTTTTGGTCTTAAGCAAAAAGTGTCGTTACAACTTTTTGTCTTAACCAAACAGTGTCGTTCCAACTTTTGGTCTTAATTTTTTCTGTCTAGCCCCCTTTCGCAACGCGCGATAAAGGACTTCGTTAAAATAGTAAACTAGATGAATTTTAATCTAACATTTTATCTTCAGGTCCAGTTCGCAAAGAGGTAGAGGAGGAAGAATCGATATTAGACGAGCCGATGATCATGTCCCGGCGCGCGTCCAGCGTCTACCAGGGCTCTACTGGCGGACTGATGCTGCAGCTCGACGATCAAAACGATTGGGACAAGAAAGGACTCGAAGATGAGCCGTCAGTATTGCAATTTGTTTTTAATTTAGTATGTATACACTGTCACCGGTCTGTTCGAGGGCAATCTTTTTAATATTTTTTTTCGCAATACGTAATGAACGACAGTAGTATGTTTTTAGCACGCTTTGTAGCCTAAAAGGCTTGATATATTTTAACATGTCTTTTTTTCGTCTCAACGGTTAGTTAGATATAGGGTAAAACAAACGTATAGTACTTTACAAATAAACCTGTATCCAGAAGAATGAGACACTAGGGCCGCGAAATGAGCTTTTTTTATTTTCTGTCTATAGACATTGTCTCACCCTTTCTAGAATAGAAAACGACAGTCCTTTCATCCGTTATTGTATTGTAGCTAGACTGTATCTTCATCTTTATGTTTTGACAATTCGAAAATAATAATAATAAAATAATAAATCAATTTATTTCAGGCATCGAAGGCCCATACATACTATGCACCAATAATCTTAAATTTATAAACTAATACATATTTTATAAAATTAAAAAAAAAACTATTGCACACGAGGTGACGGCTTCGTGTTTAGCTGCAAGTTCAGTATCCTTCCACGAAAACGTCGATACACGACACCCTTCGGCCAAAACTCTTCTTTGAGGAAGGTGTCCAATTGACTAGTCGGCACCCGCACCACAAATGACTTAAAATTAATGTCATGGCGCGACTCCAACTGCACGACTCTCAAAGTCCAGTTTGTCTTCACACGTACATACTCCACGATGTCCTCAGTCACCGTGGTGTGAAGCAATCTCGACACGTACAGCTGCGTCGTGGGAAATGCTGGACGCAGCAGCGTGTTGGATCCTGCCAGCGCGGTACCGCACTGGTTCTGACAAGGAGGCTTCTTCTTTTTCTTCTTTTCCACCTTAATAAAACCATCCTCTTCGCTGGAACCCCTTAACAGACCTCGTTGTTTTAAGTCTGCGTTATGAGGCTTTAAGCACTCCTGCTTACCCCTTTTCACTTTGCCTGCTTGCTGTGTTGTTTGCGACACAGCAGATTTGTTTGCGGCAACAATAGCGGAGTAGGTACGTTTCGGGGTCAAAGTACCTACACGCGACACCACTTCAACCGGCGGCGTCGAAACAGCGTCGTAAGCGGCGGAACAAGATGCAACGCATTCTTATCAGCAGGAGACGCACTGCAACTCGCCGACTCAAAACTGCTGATGGATGCATTTTGTGCTCCGAACCGAACATTCAAGCTAGAGGTGATAGGCGCCCTACTTAAAATGCCTATGACCGGCCTATTTTGCTTTGAAATTGAGTTCCTTTTAATTCAAGTTTGATTGTCAGTGAGTACAGACGCTACAATCGCTGCGAGCTGTTGCTGTCATGCTGCGACTTCGTGTGCACGCTGCGACTATCGGCGTCGGGGGCCGCCGTGGTGCCGCCGCCCGCGGACACACTGTGCGCGCGCCGCCCCTCCGCCTGGGACCTGCCCGATTATCCGGCTACTAGTAGTATGTTCTTTTTCGAAGGATTCATATTATTTACCAGTACATATGTTCTCTTAAGGTGTCACTGCATTATCCTGACAGGTGGCCGGTTTGCGCAGTAATGATGTTTATTATTAATCTTCGATAATCATAATCTAAATCCAAATTTCATCAGCTATGTTTAAGTCCCACAGGTCCAGACTCCGTGGATGCTATTGAGAAAATCCTGATAAAAATAATGACTATACTTTTACAATGGTATGTTACAGCGGCATCCACCACGCCGCGTCCGCGACCGTCGCCAGCGCCGACCCCGCAGCTGCTGTCGCCCTCCAGTGCCGAGTTTCCGCTCACGGACCTCGATACACTGCTGGAGAACGCTGGTTGGTTAACGATTTTTTATGTAACAAATGTAACTCAAACCATTTATATGAATAAGGCCATTAAAATGCACTTTTGAATGTTAAACAAGACCAGAAAATCCAAATAAGCCCTAATTTGTTGAGGTTGGGAATTAAAGTTAAACATCTTTATGACAGTTAATTTTGTAAGTTAAAAGTATCCTAAGCTTTGACACTTGAATCGACCATTTCTTGAAAGACACAAGAAACTGTAAGAACAAACAATATCAAAGTGGGCTGCGAATAGTAGCTTATCCGGAAGGTGAAACTGAATCGCAGTAGTCAAAAACAAAAATGCAGTTTTTTTTAAGAAGCTTTCTTAAGTTTGTCAGATTTTATTTTCCAACACGCCGTTAAATATTTCATATTGCATATCCTTGGAGCGGTTCAAATCATGCCTATCAAATACTTAGAACACAACTAACTAGAATAACTAGTTTCGACGACAAAGTGTATCAAGAACTTTAATTCCTAACTTCGATACAATACCTACTGATATTAGCATAATTGTTTATTAATGTTCGACATGATCATTCCAACGCAGGACTTCAAGGTATTTTGGAAAAGGACTTTGTGTTGATGCAAGGATTGAAGAACGACTTGAACAGAAAGCTAGCTGAAATGGAAGCAAACAAACAAGTGGTAAAACAATAGTGACATTATAGTAGTTAGTGCGTATTGGCCAAGTATCAGTAATAACTTTAGCCATCTACACACAAGCCATGCATAACCAGTTACCGCCATCTAGCGGTCATATGGACATCTAGTATCGTAGGATTTTTTAATAGCGCCATCTATGAATGAATCGCTAAAGTTGACCTAAAGCAACTTTGTGTTACTATTGCTCTATAGATGGCACTGTTAATTTTATAAAACCACTAGCTTTTGCCCGCGGCTTCGCTCGCGATAACATCGGGGTAGCACAGTTCCCCTTTCCTGAATTACAGGTACCTGCTACCTGTAGTTTTTGCCCTTGCGCCTTATTTATTGTAATAGCAATACTAAGTTATTCCTTTTGTTCCCTCTTTCTCCCTCATCTCATTCTTTTTTTAAAAAAAAGACCAATGCGTCTCCAGGTTCGCAACTATCTCTGTGCCAAAATTCATCAAAATCGGTTTAGCCATTTAGGCGTAAAGACTTAACAAACAAACTCACTTTCGCTTTTATAATATTAGTAAGGTACTGAAACGTGATCACAAAAATTGGTGAAATAATAATGATTATTTTTCCGACCCAAATCGTCAAGTTTTTCAGGAAAAATCACTCGCGCTTCGCGCTCGTGATTTTTTAACCTGAAAAGAAAAACTTGACTCCTTCATTTGTTTGCAACGAACCTATCGGAAAATACCCGATAATTTTGAAGCTCTTGTGGTATTATATGTGATTATTTTTCCGACCCAAATATCGACCAATAGAATTGCACCATTCGACGTCACGTGGTACAACCTACATGGTATTATACTGAAAATTTTTTGAAAATTTTCTCTGGTCGTTGTTATGCATAAAAAACAAAACATCCAGTCAAATTAACTACAGGTCAAACTGACAGGTTGAATTCAATTGTGAAAATTGGAGATTTTGCATGAAAATGAGTCGATTTGGAGTTTGTGCAATTCTATTGGCCGACATTTGGGACGGAAAAATAATCCCCCGAATACCACACGAGCTTCAAAATTATCTGGCATTTCCCGATAGGTTCCCTGCAAACAAATAAAATCGTCAAGTTTTTCAGGAAAAATCACTCGCGCTTCGCGCTCGTGATTTTTTAACCTGAAAAGAAAAACTTGACTCCTTCATTTGTTTGCAACGAACCTATCGGAAAATACCCGATAATTTTGAAGCTCTTGTGGTATTATATGTGATTATTTTTCCGACCCAAATATCGACCAATAGAATTGCACCATTCGACGTCACGTGGTACAACCTACATGGTATTATACTGAAAATTTTTTGAAAATTTTCTCTGGTCGTTGTTATGCATAAAAAACAAAACATCCAGTCAAATTAACTACACGTCAAACTGACAGGTTGAATTCAATTGTGAAAATTGGAGATTTTGCATGAAAATGAGTCGATTTGGAGTTTGTGCAATTCTATTGGCCGACATTTGGGACGGAAAAATAATCCCCCGAATACCACACGAGCTTCAAAATTATCTGGCATTTCCCGATAGGTTCCCTGCAAACAAATAAAATCGTCAAGTTTTTCAGGAAAAATCACTCGCGCTTCGCGCTCGTGATTTTTTAACCTGAAAAGAAAAACTTGACTCCTTCATTTGTTTGCAACGAACCTATCGGAAAATACCCGATAATTTTGAAGCTCTTGTGGTATTATATGTGATAATACGCTAGATATTTTCTTTGGGCACCAAGCGGGTGAAGCTACACACAGAATCTAGTAAAAGATAAAGTTGAAAACTAAAACCACAACAATAACGCAAACCAAAAAATATGGGCAAGACAACAATGATTTTTTACGTCCGCATAAACGAAGTTTTTATAAACGAACATCATTATTAACCAAATAACAATCTTTTCATGATACAGATACGTACGTGTCAGCTTATGGGAATAAAATTTGTATGCAACTTGCTAAAAGCGGGTAAAAGAATTTTCATACCATGATACCCAAACCTCGATGCATGGATTAGACTCCCATCACTATCGGTTATTTCTAAAACCCCTAATGTGCTTACAGATGACCAACGCCGTGTGTGCAGGAGCGCCATACTTAGCACTGAAGACATACGACCCTATCCAAATGGAGCCCGTCGACGAAATGATAGACGAGTACAAACGGGTCATGAGGTTCGATTTATTATATTTAAAAAACCGGCCAAGAGCGTGTCGGGCCACGCTCAGTGTAGGGTTCCGTAGTTTCCCGTCCGTCACAATAAGTGTTCCCACTTATTTATGAGTTTAAAGGTGGAGGAGGAAATTATTTTGTACAACTTTTTGTCTTTTTTGTACAAAAACTGTTGTGTCAATCAAGTTCAAAATGATTTTCCTAGAAAGTCCTTATAAAGTTCTACTTTTCAGATTTTTTTCATATTTTCTAAACTTATGGTTCAAAAGTTAGAGGGGGGGGACACATTGTTTTTTACTTTTGGAGCGATTATTTCCGAAATTATAGACATTATCAAAAATGATTTTAGTAAACCCCTATTCATTTTTAAATACCTTTCCAACAATATATCACACGTTAGGGTTGATATTAAAAAAAAAATCACTTCCCACTTTACATATAGGGTGGCTACCCTAATAAAACATTTTTTTCGAATTTTTATTTTACCACTTTGTCGGCGTGATTGATATACATATTGGTACCAAATTTCAGCTTTCTAGTGCTAACGGTCACAGAGATTAAGCGAGGACGGACGGACGGACGGACAGACAGACATGGCGAAACTATAAGGGTTCCTAGTTGACTACGGAACCCTAAAAACGTGCACAAACTCAATGCATTTATATCAGTTAGACCATTTATTTTACGGATGGGAAATCATCAAATAACTTCCCCCGCAGCGGGGGGGGGGGGACTTTTACTGACTAAAACCCACCCATGTTCCTTCTTTTGCCCTTTATGTTTCGGGCCCGCGGTATGACTTTCGAAAAACCCGCAACCCCGGCAAGTGGTGGCAGGCCCCTCTGCTTTGCTGACATCTCTTTGAGGGACGCGTGGGACACTAATGTCAACACAACGTCGGTTTGTCGTTACTAGACGGACGGACAGTGAGCTACCCTTTGCTCACCGTCCACAGACCCGTATCTACCGTGGCCGGGACTCGTCTCGCGGCACCCGACGCCCGGAGCGTCTCCCACGGCGGCTGGGTTGGTTTCAGGTTCTTTCCCTCAACGCCGAGGCCACTTCGCTAGCATAACTGCTTCGCAGAAGGAAGTGACCGCTTCCCATTCCCTCTCGCTCCGGACCATGGACTGAACCAGGGCCGGACTCGAGAGATCGCCGCCGCCGATCGCCTCTACGAGGGTACAGCGAGTGCTCCCCGCCCCGCGCTGGGCAGACCGCAACTGTGTGCTCTACCGTGTCCTCCAGGTGATCGTCACAATGGTGCCAATCTGGCGTTTCTTCCCGCCAGATTACCTATGTGCAGGAACCATCCAAAAGATTCGTGTCCGGTGAGGACCTGCATCAGCCGGTAGGTGAGGATGCAGTGGCGCCTCTCCAGCCTCTCCTCAAAGAGGGGACTTCTAATGTGGCGTGCCCTTAATTAGACCATTACAGGCACAGTATGAACCCACCCACAGACCAACCGAGGCAAGCGCGGTTTATCCTAAAGATCGACCCGAGCGGTCGTCTTATAAGGTTTATTGTATTGAATATATTTTTGCTATCCCTAAATCTTATTTAATTATTAACTCGATCGAGTAACATACAAGCCCATGTAGTTTGTTTTACCATTAAAAACTTTTCAAACCAGACATTCTACTCACTCGGACGTAAACAAGCCACACTGTATTTTTTTTCTTTTTAAAGACTGACTTCTTCTATGTGAAGCTGAACAGCTATTTAATATTATAAAAATCTGCCAACGATATGCCGCAAACTGTGTATGGCTTGATTTCAGACTATTCCCGGCATCCAGCATTACTGGCACACCCACTGGCAGCGAGAAATCGACGCCGAGGAACAGCAAGAGCAACCGACCATGAAATGCCATGATTATTTCTGTTACAAAAATATGTACAGTTACATTATTAAATATTCCAATTATAGTTGCATATCATACAACTTTAAATATTACTAGCGTGGTAGTTTGATGCTGAAGCTTTATTATTGTAAAGTTTAATTAATATCCACATAGTAGTTTTGCGTGAAAGAGTAACAAACATCCATACATCCATCCATACATCCGTACTTACAAGCTTTCACGTTTATAATAGGTATTAGTAGGATTAACTAAATATTTATAAAATTTTAATAACTAAATTAGGTGTAAGGGTTTGACGACACGGTTGGCGCAGTGGCTGAGCAATCGACTGCTGCGCTGCGTGTTGCGAGTTCGATCCGGACTCACAGAACAAATATTTGTATGACCTACAGGCAGTTTTTTCAGGTCTGACTGTTTGTGTATATGAGTTTAAATGTTTATAAACGCATCCACGATACAGGAGAAATCCCTTGTGTTCCATTTTTATTATGTTGGTAACTTTGTTTTATCGTCAATGTCGATTTGATTGACATAAATGTATGTTGTTGTAAAAAAATGTTTTGTTTTGTGTCAGACATTTCGTGTACGTAGGTATTTTTAGGGTTCCGTACCTCGATAGGAAAAATAACAAAAAAAGCTGCGAAAAATTCAAACTATTATAGTAATGTTCAACAAAAGATACGGGTTTATGCAAAAAAATATGTTTGTTGTGCTACGTTACTTGAATGAATCTTCAGTTTTCATAGATAGCAGCTGATTCGTAACAACAAAATATTTTTGACGTGATAACGTCTTTAAAATCGTTTTAGTCGGGTGACATGTTCAGAAACTTGTGTCACACCAAAACCTCACGAGCGCGATCGATCGATCGATCTATCACCAAAAAGACGTTATCACGTAAACATCTCGATAGTAAACCTACTTTACAAACAACCAATTTTTTTTAGAATATAATAAATTGCCTTACCCACCGAAGTTCACAAACATCTCCAGCAAACACGCTGAGTGGCGTCAGGCGATAACAGTACCCAACCTTTTTATAATGACACGATAATTATCACATTTTTTTATCGGACTCGTGTTTTATTGAGATCAAAAGCAGTGCCGTTGCATTTGTGTAGTTTTACCGCTAATGTTTTCATCTGAGTAATAATTTCTCACGTTAAAAGTAAAAGATAATATGTAGCAAAAAAACTCTTTTTAGGTTTAGAACTACTACAGGTTTCTAAACTACTACCGTGGTTTCACCCGCGTAGACCTACTTTTATACAAAGTAGTGTCTTAATCCAGGCTTTCTACATTCAAATTTTCATGCAAATCCGTAAGCTGTTAGAGCCTGAAAAAGCAACAAACATACAGACACACACAATAAAACCTTTTGGCTTTATTTTATTAGTGTGATTGTTCAATTCCTATAGTCGGTGCTATGTTTAGGGTTTCTTACCTCAAAAAGCAAAAAGCGGGTTCCTTTTTGCTTTATAAAATCACTTTGTTTGTCCGTCTGTCCAGCTGTGCCGAATACTGATGTCTGCAATCTCTTGAAGTTGTAAAAAAATCAATCCTCTAAGTCACGCTATCAAAACATACCAATGGCCAAGTTGAAATTTATCTCCTGCCAAATTTCATAATAATGTGATCAGCCGTTTAGTCGTGAAAACCGTAAAAAATATACAACAAACACACAAAGAAATAAACATAAAATGTGAAAGTAAAGAAACCCTCTTTCACATTTTATAATATTTATTGGGTGAATCTAAGTTATCCTTGCAAATATTTGACGTCTATTTTAACATCTTGTAAAAGATTGTGTTACCTACAATCTGAAAGTTTGAGGTACGGCATAAAACTGGTTTACTTACAGTGAAACCCTACCTTCATTTTAGTTTTTACTTAGAGTACGGCAAGACCACGAGAGTCATGATTTTACTTTTTGTTCCGTGAAAATAAAACCTTATTTTAAATTCATTTCCCTTCCTACATACTTAAGAATATTCAAAATTCTATAGACTTTCTGTCCAGTCGATCCGTAGCATTTTAACTAATCACCTAGCGATATGAAACATGTTGCCGCTCAGCTAGTCCCAAAAAGACCTGAATTTTATCCTAAAACTCAATTTCATAAGAGTCACTGAGGACATGCCAAGTATTGGATCAATAACTAACATTTTGCATATTATCGATGTTTTCCCGGTACTTCCTTGACATATTAATTAACTAAAATATTGATTCCTAAGGAGCTCGATTTTACAAAACAATTATTTTTATTCCTGACAGAGTTCCATCATTCGAATAAATTAATGATTGTCTTCGGTATTATGTGAAGTTAGCTACAACATTTTAACGTGAAAACCTCGAACTTGATCGCTTGTTATGTGCGTGTTTTGGCAAACATTACCGCCTCATTAAACTGTATTTCATTATCACCTTATCGCATAATAATGCTATCACTAAATTTGACGTAATCTTAAGCATTTTAATTAAGGAACAGTGATTTGGCTACATTTTGTCGGTATTGTCTTGACGAGCGAACCTATACAACGGCACGGAACCGAAATTAATCAACCCTCAAAATAATAGAATAATCCCCGCGTAAAATGTTCGTGCCAACAAAATTTGGAAAGCTTAACAGCGAATTGTCGAAGAGACTGTTCGAAGCTCGCGCAGTGACATTTATTGTCAAGAAGCAGTTCTCCCAGAAAGATGTGAATGTGGAGGAGTTCTTCAAGTTCTACAGTGAGAACAGCTACCATGACGACAGATACAAGCCGCTGTCGGAGCGCGATTATGACAGGTTCCTGAGTACAAGAGCACTGCGGAGAGAACCCGCGCTAACAAGACAAATCAGTAAGTATCTACAGTAATATTAGTACAAAAATGCCCGCCTGGATTTAGTGCCAAATTTCATCCAAATCTGTTCAGGAGTTTTTGCGAGAAATATTGATTAACGTGTGTGTGTGAGTAACCCATGTGTGGCATAAAAACATTGATGCCACACTTGGGTTTCTGACTTGGCTTAGATGTTTTCATTCACATGAAAGCTGGTCAAATTAAGAACAAAATATATTATAAAAATCATTTGCCTTAACTGACTGACGCACAGCGTAAACTACTGATCGGATCGGGCGCTCAGATATACATTACTTATGAGTAGACATCTGCTAAGAAATAAATTGGAAAATTCAACCTAAAACCTGGTCCTACGTCACCGCACTGTTGTGGGTCGGCTAGTATTTTATGTTCCGCTGTTTATGTTCATTCATAAAAATAAGCAAAGTTAATCCGGTCCACGATAATGCTGAACCATCGGAATATACAAATTATTGTCAATAAGTAATAGATTAATATTATCAGGTGTTTATTTGGGGATTATCAACACACACAAGGCCAACTATACCAAACTATTGTGCAGTTTCTAATCCAATAAACACTGATTCGATGGATACCTATGACTTTAGGCGATAAAATACTCATTTCAATTTTGGGCTACTTTCTTCTGATATCACTATCACTACATATCCGCGACCGTGATTTATTGAGCTTTAGTTCAAACTATATTTTGAGATTCTCAATTCGAATGATTGATTTAGTCTCGCAAGTCGGGGGCAAAAAATCTATGAATCAAATAAAAGTCACCGACTTCCAGAATTATTGTCGTCTTTTTATTGGTTTTTTAGATGTCGGTTTTTTTGGCAAAAATATTTTAATTAAAGGACACTAGGTAGGTACCTAACTACACGAGCGAAACCCCAGGTTAAAGCTAATTTTTTAACAAAATTTTCGTCAACAATGATAAGTGATTCCGGCGGCGATTTGTCGATAATGGATATCGCTAGGTAACATTTACACGCCCAGTCGGTATAATTACTTAAATTACTCATTCGAATTTAATCTAGATTATTCGATAACGCGTCTCCTTTACTTTCTTTATTGAAAATTGGGTAGTCTAGTTTTGGATGAGTGATGTGTGATTTTTAACCGACTTTAATAAACCGGCTAGGACCGAGTCAAACTCGCGCACCGAGGGTGCCCTACAAGCTTGCGACATAAACAGCCATATTTTTTGACTGCGTGGACTTAGATGGTTGATTTTCGCAGCACAACTGGAACACAGATGTATATGGTTTTAATTTCTACACGATACCTTCACACGTTCCCGAGATAAATAGTCTTGACAGACAGACAGACGGACAACAAAGGTATCCAATAAGGGTTTTGTTTTTTTTTCACATATAATACCACAAGAGCTTCAAAATTATCGGGTATTTTCAGATAGGTTCGTTGCAAACAAATGAAGGAGTCAAGTTTTTCTTTTCAGGTTAAAAAATCACGAGCGCGAAGCGCGAGTGATTTTTCCTGAAAAACTTGACGATTTTATTTGTTTGCAGGGAACCTATCGGGAAATGCCAGATAATTTTGAAGCTCGTGTGGTATTCGGGGGATTATTTTTCCGTCCCAAATGTCGGCCAATAGAATTGCATTGATTGCATTGATGTTTTGTTTTTTATGCATAACAACGACCAGAGAAAATTTTCAAAAAAATTTCAGTATAATACCATGTAGGTTGTACCACGTGACGTCGAATGGTGCAATTCTATTGGTCGATATTTGGGTCGGAAAAAAAATCTATAATATATATTTATAGAAAAAAACAGAATCCTTAATATATTCACTGTTCTGAATCCCCCGCCCGTGTCTTGCTTAACAAGCCAGCCCGTTGCCCCTTATTACTAAAGCTCAGTTATTTGTCTGTCCGTATGTCACAGGGCTGAATCTTTTGAACTGAATGCTAGACTTTTAGCATTCGCAAGCGAAGGATTCTGTACCACCTGTACATAACCCATCGTGTCGTGCGAATCCAACTCGCACTTCAGCAGTTTTTGAAGCAATTTAATATCTATTTTGTATTTCAATCAACAACCGTGAAAATGGTCACTAACCCCACTGTGTTTGCACGTCAACACTCTTGTATATTTTTAAAAGAAATCATTTAATTCTGTAAATATTTATATTATTCAATTAGCTGTACTTATTCATTATTATTAACATACACAAGTCTTTGACTTGTATCGAACGATGTTAAATGTTTATTGATTAACATGATACTATTACACTCATTACTTGTTAAAACATTATGAAATATACAAATTTGTCCACTGCGGAATCAAAATAAAACCTTGTTAAAAGATAACAAATGTTCTGTGATAAACAAAACCATAGTGTTTCCTATTTCCTACCGTGTAGTTTCAATGTCACGCGTATTTACCCGAGTACGGCAAAGCCATGTTTATAAAAAAAATGTTCCTCCGTTAGAACGCAAAACGCCTGAGCCAATTTTGACGAATGAGGTGTCAACGATATGCTAGATTACGGTACTGGTGACAGGTAAAAAATGATTGCTTCTTTAAGGATACCTACTTTTACCACTGCCAGGGCTGCAGGCTGTTCGAAAGAGATACCGCGGCCCCGGAACGCATCAGGCAAAAATAGGAACTTGAATGGGCTTTGGTCAGTAAAAGTCTGACACTCCCTTCCACTTCGCACAGAGCGAGAGAGCGATATTTGAAGATTATCCATCTAAAAAAAATCCAGTCAAATGCTAGTGGGTGCTTCTTCGTGCAGGCCATAGATACCATGAGAAAAGGCGAAATAAAGATGGTTCCTGTGTTTGGAATTGCACTAAAAGAAAAAAATGTAAAGCTAAATTAATTATTGCCAATAATAATACCATTACACGGGATGACAAACATGACTGCGAGCCGGATTTTGCTTCAAACGAATTAGAAATACAATTTAACAAGTGCTGTGAACAAATCAAGTCTGATTATACTATTTCAATTCCAAGAGCTTATCGGGAAACTGTTGCGGGACTCGTGGATAGTGGCATTGATTTCATTAAAAAAATACCTACATTGGAAAATATTAAGCATAAGCTCCATCGTAAAAGAAATAAATCACTTGGTGTACAAAAAATATGTTTTAATTCTATCAAAGAAATAATTGTGCCCGAAAGATATCAACATTTTTTATTAGCTGATTACAGTAATGGACCCAGTAGAATTATAATTTTCGCTAATCGAGATTGTAAAAAAATATTAACTAATCCAAATTTAACAATTTTATGTGATGGGACGTTCAAATTTTGTTTAAAACCATTTAATCAATTATATAGTTTACATGTAGATTTAGGTAGTAATGACACATACAATAATATTATACCAATTATTTATGCCTTACTGCCGAACAAAAACAAAAATACGTACATAACTATGTTTAAATTAATAAAAAGTCAAATTCCCCAATTTTCACCCCAATTATTTATACTTGACTTTGAACAAGCAGCTATGTCTGCTATTAAACATGTTTTCCCTAAGACTAAAATCAATGGCTGCTATTTTCATTTTGCGCAAAGCTTGTGGCGAAAAGCCGATGAGTTAAATATCACAAAATCAAAATTAGCCAGAAAACATGTTAAACGATGCACTGTTATGGCTCATTTGCCTAGAGAGGCTATAGACAATGCTTGGCTATATATAATGGCACAATGTCCTACAAACAAAAATGTCGTGCTATTTAACGATTACTTTGTGCAAACGTGGTTGAATGATAAGTCATTCTTTGCAGACAAATGGTGTAGTAATCATTTGCATCGAACAACAAATATGATTGAAAATTGGCATTCGATTTTAAATAAAAAAATTTCAAGTAAACCAAAAAACATTGCGCATTTTTTAACAATACTTGAAAAGGAAAACAATTACTATGAAGTTTTATATACCAACGGAACTAGTATTAGAAAAAAACTTCCAGAAACCCAAGAAATAGACCAACATATATCGCAGACGATTGAGGAATTTATTAGAGGGGACATTAATATTGATTTATGCATAGAGCGCCTTGTTTTATGATTTTATTTTAAAATTGGAAATTACTTAAACTGTGATTTTTTTTTATTAATTATAAGATTTTAATAATTACTGTTGTACAAAACCGATCTGTGATTTTAAATATTTTTATTAAAAAATCAATGTTGTATCCTGTTATGCTCATAATTTTTGAATTGAGACTTAAATTATATTAAGCTAAGGTAGTTCTATTAAAATTATACTGAACTGATCTGTGATTTTTAGGATTAACCAATTTTATTTGTATTGTGTTATATGAATGTTTATCGTGTATATGTCAATTTGTGATTGCAGTACTGTTTTTAAAAAATTATATACCTTATTTTAAAACTTAGATTAATAAGAAAAAATATTTACATGTTATATAAAACATTTTATTGTAAGCTAAGCTTTGTCTATACAACTACATTTTGTTGATTTTTGAAATATATACATTGATTGATGATGTTTTGTTTTCCTCTCAAAGTCCCAACACAATTTACCTTTTGACAAATTTATTTTGATACACTTGTGTTCGTAACTATACCAAACTGCCTTAAATTTTTATTGTCGGCCCACTTAACCACAGCAAATTAAATAATAAAATCACGTCCGCAAGATCAAAGCGCGTTCGGCCCAGTTGGCCACAAAAATAGTAGGCATAATTAATTATGTACAACTGGTCCACGTGGCCCAGTTTATTGCCGCCATTGTGTATGATATACACAATGGCAATACGCTGCCGGGGCACAGCTAGTCTATTATAATAATATTAGTTGTGAACGTAAACGGTCCAACTCTTAAGAGTTTTATTAATTTTTAACACCCTTGCTCGTAAAGCTGATGTAATTCCACCGGTTTTAAATATGTAAAGAGGGTCATAAAAAACGCGTGTGTTATCAAAGCAAATAGTTAAGTTATAGTCTATACAAATTCCATAACAGTATTATTTGCCATTTCAAATTTGGAACTGATCGCCGCCGCACGACTGACCAGCTAGTGAGCAGCGCGCTGTTGCTATTCAAATTTCGAACTAATCGCCATTTTAAAGCAACCACGAAAGCAACAGTGTGCATTCACAGATTGAGTTTATATAAAATTAAAAAAAAAATCAGTTTATTCGGTAATTTAAAAACTTGGCTGCATGCTCTAGTGAAGTCTAGTGTCTTTGCCAACATGTTCACGCAGCCACGGCAGAACCAGAAAATAATCCTCGCGCCATTTTTCTCAAATTTTCTTTTCTTTGTACTTGTACTGTGAAATGTTTTTTTTTCTGTTTCCTCGCAAAAGTGTTAAAAAACGTCGTACGATATACGTGCGTATTGGTTATAACATGCTCGGCTCGATTACGCCCTCGCCTTCGGCTCGGGCTGAAATTCCGCCTCGCATGTTATAACCATCATAACGCACTAATATCGTAATGTACTATTACACACATTTATCTATTTCAAGTTCTCAAACCTACCGCCTCGCGTAATTTGTATGGATAATAAATAACATATTTCTTCTTCCTAGTAGAACACCTACATTTCGCCTGTTACGTTTGTACAAAAATTGTGTAATAGACACAAACCAAGACTCCATGGCTGGCTATTGAGAAAATCATGATAGAAAAACCTAATAACATTTTGGCCAACCCGGTAACCTCTAGCACTGGCAACTAAACCAAAGACGGTGGAACCAATGGCACGCGTGCTCTCAAGGGCACGCAACAAACTGTTATGGGCACATTACCGATCACAGCGGTGTTTGCATTTTATTAGTAGGTATTATCACCCTAATATAAGTTATTTGTCGTCTAATCTGCAAGAGCAGGTTTTTGGAATTCAAACTTTAGTAGCATTCATTGATGACACTTGAGGAGCTCTTGGGGAAATTATTTGATGATTTCCCATCAGCATTCATGTTCAGCAATTCAGCTTTATTATTTTCTCTATATTCACTGAGCCAAAATTATTTGACGGCACGTCTGTAGCGTTATTAAATATTTATTTAATAAAAAAATGGCACGTGGATCAATAAAGGTACGCCACCCCTGTTATGTACTAGACCTACATACAAGGCTGGTACAAAACTAAACCAACGCCTTTAAAAAATTCTTACTTTCGTTCCAGCGTCTCTCGCATACAAGGTGGGCAAGGAAATGATATCGCTGGCGGAGGGCATGCCCAACGAGCAGGTGTTCCCCTTCACCCGCCTGGCCATGGACACGCGCTACTCCAGCCTCGTGCTGGAGGGCAAGGAGCTTGCGGCCGCGCTACAGTATGTGCCGTCACAGGGGTAAGTATTTAATTATTTATTTTACACCAGCTTCTGCCCAAGACTGGTCTCGGAAATAGACTCAGTGATCAACTGGGCGGCAATAAACTGGGCCACGTGGACCAGTTGTACATAATTAATTATGCCTACTATTTTTGTGGCCAACTGGGCCGAACGCGCTTTGATCTTGCGGACGTGATTTTATTATTTAATTTGCTGTGGTTAAGTGGGCCGACAATAAAAATTTAAGGCAGTTTGGTATAGTTACGAACACAAGTGTATCAAAATAAATTTGTCAAAAGGTAAATTGTGTTGGGACTTTGAGAGGAAAACAAAACATCATCAATCAATGTATATATTTCAAAAATCAACAAAATGTAGTTGTATAGACAAAGCTTAGCTTACAATAAAATGTTTTATATAACATGTAAATATTTTTTCTTATTAATCTAAGTTTTAAAATAAGGTAAGTATATAATTTTTTAAAAACAGTACTGCAATCACAAATTGACATATACACGATAAACATTCATATAACACAATACAAATAAAATTGGTTAATCCTAAAAATCACAGATCAGTTCAGTATAATTTTAATAGAACTACCTTAGCTTAATATAATTTAAGTCTCAATTCAAAAATTATGAGCATAACAGGATACAACATTGATTTTTTAATAAAAATATTTAAAATCACAGATCGGTTTTGTACAACAGTAATTATTAAAATCTTATAATTAATAAAAAAAAATCACAGTTTAAGTAATTTCCAATTTTAAAATAAAATCATAAAACAAGGCGCTCTATGCATAAATCAATATTAATGTCCCCTCTAATAAATTCCTCAATCGTCTGCGATATATGTTGGTCTATTTCTTGGGTTTCTGGAAGTTTTTTTCTAATACTAGTTCCGTTGGTATATAAAACTTCATAGTAATTGTTTTCCTTTTCAAGTATTGTTAAAAAATGCGCAATGTTTTTTGGTTTACTTGAAATTTTTTTATTTAAAATCGAATGCCAATTTTCAATCATATTTGTTGTTCGATGCAAATGATTACTACACCATTTGTCTGCAAAGAATGACTTATCATTCAACCACGTTTGCACAAAGTAATCGTTAAATAGCACGACATTTTTGTTTGTAGGACATTGTGCCATTATATATAGCCAAGCATTGTCTATAGCCTCTCTAGGCAAATGAGCCATAACAGTGCATCGTTTAACATGTTTTCTGGCTAATTTTGATTTTGTGATATTTAACTCATCGGCTTTTCGCCACAAGCTTTGCGCAAAATGAAAATAGCAGCCATTGATTTTAGTCTTAGGGAAAACATGTTTAATAGCAGACATAGCTGCTTGTTCAAAGTCAAGTATAAATAATTGGGGTGAAAATTGGGGAATTTGACTTTTTATTAATTTAAACATAGTTATGTACGTATTTTTGTTTTTGTTCGGCAGTAAGGCATAAATAATTGGTATAATATTATTGTATGTGTCATTACTACCTAAATCTACATGTAAACTATATAATTGATTAAATGGTTTTAAACAAAATTTGAACGTCCCATCACATAAAATTGTTAAATTTGGATTAGTTAATATTTTTTTACAATCTCGATTAGCGAAAATTATAATTCTACTGGGTCCATTACTGTAATCAGCTAATAAAAAATGTTGATATCTTTCGGGCACAATTATTTCTTTGATAGAATTAAAACATATTTTTTGTACACCAAGTGATTTATTTCTTTTACGATGGAGCTTATGCTTAATATTTTCCAATGTAGGTATTTTTTTAATGAAATCAATGCCACTATCCACGAGTCCCGCAACAGTTTCCCGATAAGCTCTTGGAATTGAAATAGTATAATCAGACTTGATTTGTTCACAGCACTTGTTAAATTGTATTTCTAATTCGTTTGAAGCAAAATCCGGCTCGCAGTCATGTTTGTCATCCCGTGTAATGGTATTATTATTGGCAATAATTAATTTAGCTTTACATTTTTTTCTTTTAGTGCAATTCCAAACACAGGAACCATCTTTATTTCGCCTTTTCTCATGGTATCTATGGCCTGCACGAAGAAGCACTCGTTTGCCTCGTTGCGATGTTACTATTTGCCACTGGATACAATTTTGTGAATTTGATGGCCCTGGTTCACCTGTAAATATTTTCATGGCATCTATATATATATGCATCAGCGGCGGCAGCCTAATTACACATTACGCTACTAATATGAACCCATTTCTAATAAAAGCCTTTGAGTTTTGCTGGATGATTAAAATAATTCTAGTAATTTGAAATCTAAATTGCTAGTAATCTTAAAATATGTGCATACTATAGCGCATACTATGTGCAACAAAACTTTTATATTAAAAGTAATGTTAAGCAAAGCAGAAGTATATTCTTCATCAAAAAGGTCGTATTGTAGAGTATTGCACAAATCAAAAATATGTTATCGCAATTATTGTATAAATCTAGTTATCCAAAAAAAAGAAACAGTAAATTTAGAGTAATCAATTAAGCGCTATAAGTTAAGCATATATTTTTAAGGTTTAAGAACAACTTTATTTCTCATAAAGAATACATAAATTCACTTACTGAGAAACAATTTAGAAACTAAAATTAACAATTGGAGTGCACAGAGGTACTTATATTAGCACGAACAAAAATATAAAAATAAAAACGAAAATGTGGGTAAACCGATAACAAACTCAAACGTAAGTTTTTAACCAAGCATAACACATAAGCACAAATAATGTAAAATATACTTGGATAGTAAAACTGTGAAATTACTAAAATTATAACCGTAAAACATTCTTAGTAATTCTTAAAAATGTAATGACAGTGTAATAACGACGCCACAAAATGGCGGCCGCCAATAAGAGCAGATATAGCTTCTTATTGAAATTTCTTTAACGTAATGAATGAAGTTTGTGATATTTTTTTATGCTAAGAATATGTAATTATATAAATCTTACCTCCACTATGTTCCATTATTTACACTCTCCACGTTGAATAGCATCAATGATATATAAAATTATCAAAAACACATTCACGCCACAGGAACATGAACCAGACTGCCGGCAAAGGGCAGCGCAGGCGCGCGCGTCCCATGATACAATAGTAGAAAGAGACAAATATATCGGGACCTTGTTGCCGTCTTACTTCTTTCATTGTAATCTGAGAGTCTTGTAGTAGCTTTGTTTATTTTCAAAGAAAGCGCACTCTACTTTCGTAACGGCTGTAGATACTGTATTTAAGTAAAAACAAAATGGTACCTACAAGGTAAATATTTATTCTATTTGAAATTACTGAAACAATCTGTATCTGACTGTACTGTATACTTTCGGCCCACTTAACCACAGCAAATTAAATAATAAAATCACGTCCGCAAGATCAAAGCGCGTTCGGCCCAGTTGGCCACAAAAATAGTAGGCATAATTAATTATGTACAACTGGTCCACGTGGCCCAGTTTATTGCCGCCCAGTTGATCACTGAGTCCGGAAATAGTGTTGCCTTACTTCAAAACATTTTTTTTAAATCGGATGAGTTGTATCCTACATTACCTCCAACATCGAAACCATAGTTCAAAAAATAAGTGAATGAAGTTATCTTAGACAAAATTCATAACACTCATCTAGCAGAACTCCAGATGCACAAGAATCATCTTCGGTTCGTAAGCGAAAATATCGAACTCAGGTTTAACATCTGACATAACGTTGAGTGTGGGAGCTATACTCTATATACCGTCATTCTCACTATTCTTCTATGATCTTCATCCGTAATGAAGACAGGCTAATGTGTTGGTGATACGCCGACCACAACTGTCAAAGATCTACAAATGACAGCGGGTGTCACGGCTTAACTTGTTTACCGAGGCACGGAGGGAACTGAGTTTGTAACGAAGATCACTCATCCGCGGACACACCTTGGCAAGCACTGTTTAACTTCGATATCGAACCTACCAACCGTTATTACTTAGCCACGAGCCTATCTACCTAATGACCTTTGCCCCTTTACTGAAATATCCTGTGATTGTTCCAGCCTCCCAGCCCTATTATCCGAGCTCCGCGCGTTTCAGTCCGAGGTGCACCGGCCGCCGGAGCTACCGCGCGACATTCTCGTCACCAATGGCGGTCAGCATGGCATCTATCAGTGCGTGGAGCTACTGGTGGAACCCGGCGACCCCGTCATCACCAGCGAGTTCGCCTACACCGGCATACATAGCACTGTGAGGCTTAGTTTCCTCACTTGAACTTATACAAAAACGCTCCACACTGGCATTTCGTACTTCTTTATTAGTCGTTAATTCATTTGTCACCTTGTGTCACGCAATATTATATTTCAGACTATCTATTCATTGTTTTTTTGGTCTTCCGCTACTCCGACAAGCATCAACATACTTAAAACTTTCACTATGACGAGCGTCATTTATTAATTTCTGATGACTTTGTTTGATAAATGATGTTTATTTTTTCAAATAGGTTTTTATACTTTCACACGTCGTTTTTTTTTAAAAACCTAATTAAGCCGGTGTTTCGTACCCGACTACTCTGAGAAGAAACAGCCGAAACAAACTCAGAGGTAATAGTCTCTGGTCCAGACTAAAATCTTGGTCAACTTACATGAGGACTATGCAGATTAGTGTCTGAAATGGTCTTTTTAAGAAAGCACCACACAGATTGAGTGGACCTGTCCAGTCAGTGCAAGCATTTGTCAGTTATCGTGTAGCTCGACTCATAACTCAGAAAGCTCAACGACACGACGAACAATGCCAAAGAATGGACATTTGTGTAGGTCGCTTTTAGTTAGTTTCTTCTATGATTACAAAGCTCATTTTGTTCATCTGCCGAACATACATGCGCCTTGGGTTCGATACCTGGGTTTTACTTTTAGGAAATTATCACAGTAGTTTTGATTCTTACCTAGTATTGCTGTTAGGCTTGCCTCTTTTGTTTGTTTTGAACTGGCTTTGAACATCATTGTTAATTTCAAGACAAACTATTTCACGTTCTCTTCCAGCTCAAACCTTACCAACCAGAAATCATAGGTATCCCAGAAGACGAAGATGGTATGCTACCCGAGACCTTGGACGCTGTTTTAGGAGAGCGGTTGCGGCGAGGTCTCAAAATGCCCAAGATGATGTACATCATACCGACTGGCAGCAACCCCACGGGCACAGTCCTGCCCGAAGACAGACGGCGACAGATCTACGAGCTGGCCTGCAGATACGACTTCCTCATCGTAGAAGATGATCCGTACATGTTCTTGAATTATACAGACGTGAGTCTCCATTTTCTGCATAGATGTCAATGAATGTGGGCCTCACCGTGCTTAGGTCGAAAGAAAGTATCTGCACTGTATCGTGAAGTCTCACGTTCGGCACGAAAGATATCTACGATGTGCAGTATAAGTGAGCAAAACAATATCAATCAAATCTTATTGTAAATAGAATCGTGATCAGTTTGGCGCATGTTTCTAATCTTGAATTTTACTTCTAGTGAGCTAAGGTTAACATTTATCTGGATTCCGATCCTAAAATGCCACGTGTTTTATCCAGACTTCACTAATTACGGCGATTTATCAGGAAATTAAAAAAAACCCAGTGCAAAAGAAAATGAGTAAAATCCCTGGAGTACGGACTTTTACTCAAATATCCGGCTTTTGTCAGGGCTTTTGAATTGTAGGTTTACTTTTAGCTTACTTCATAATACGATTAAAATACCTACTCTTACGTCACTCATCGTTCATGTTCCCACAGCGCCATATTCCATCGTTCCTGTCCCTCGACACGCACGGGCGTGTGCTGCGCCTGGACTCCGTGTCCAAGGTGGTGAGCGCAGGGCTGCGCGGCGCCTGGCTCACGGCGCCCAAGCCGCTGCTGGAGCGCCTCGAGTTGCACACACAGGCTGAGCTGTTGCATTCCTGTACTCTAGCACAGGTGAGGAGAAGTGGCTTATCAATTCATGCCTCATGGAAAGACATCTGTTGTCTTTGTCTGTTAGATTGCCATAACATCGGTCGGAGAATTTTCGACGGAGCATGAGGAACTACACAACATGTTCGTCAACTTCAGATATAAATTGTCTTAAATCTTTATCAATATTTACTTATGTACTTTATTACTTGGTGTGCGTGCCACTGTTATCGCTATGAACCCAGTTATTAGGCAGGTCCTACAAAGTAATTAATCATAAACACTTGGACTATGTTATGATTCATATGATAGCGTTTTGTAAAACGACCGCGAGTCAAAGTAAGAGGGAAATACATATACATGCACGCACAGATCTGGATTTTCTTGCGTTCTTTTTTACATTCCCGTCATTAAAAATTAAAAATTGCAACTCACAACGAGAGAGTGTTTTCGATGCTTCCCACAATACCAAATGACGCGTTTACTTGTCAGAATAAGATAGAGATATTCGTAAACTTTGATCCGTGCGTGCCAATCTAATTTTACCCTAATATTCCTCCCTAGGGCAAGGCTCACAGATTCACTAGCATTTAGTACGAATAAAATTATTATTTTAACAGTAAAGCTTATCTCCTTACGCTCGCTTCTTGGCCCACTGCTCGGCTCCTAAGTGGCGTAGTGTGATGTTATACATAAAATATAGCCTATGTTCCTTCCTAAAAAGTTTAGATTTCTATTGACCAAAAATGTGTACTTGGCTAGTTTTTTTGTTCGCGAGTACCTACTAAATAGGGCCTATTCAGTATAAATATAAAAACTGGTCAAGTGCGAGTGGGACTCGCGTTTCGTGTGCGAGTCCAACGACGAGACGGACGGACAGCGCAGTCTTAGTAAGAGGGTCCCTTTTTACCCTTTAGAATACGGAACCCTAAAAACAAAAATAAACTTCATAATATTAAAAAAATAATAGGTATCTATATAAATAGTACTTACAGAAATATGTAGATGTGTATTGTCATGTTACTTACTTCCCAGAAGTTACCTGTTCGGATCTTCATTAAATTTGAAATACGAGTGTTTCAAATGGTAACTCTTTCAGGCGATCCTCCTGCAACTGGTTCAGTGTCGGTCGTCGCTGGCCTCGCACCTGACCGGAGCTCGCGACTTCTACCAGCGCCGTCGCAACGCGCTGCACGCGGCCCTCAAGCCTGTGGAGCATCTGGCGCCGTTTTCCATGCCCCACGCTGGACTGTTTTTCTGGCTGCGGGTGAACGGCGTAGACGATGTGCACAATATGGTAAGATGAAGAACTTCTACTTAAATTACGTCGTCTGACTGTCCTTCCTGGGACACTTTCCACGCTTAAACCCAATTTGATCGACTAATAGAAACTTTAGACATTAAAAAAAAATGTACTCACCTACGAACGAAGTCTAAGCGTCTTGAGTGCCGCGGGACGACTCCCGGCCACCGTAGACGCGGGTCTATGGATGGTTGCAACTTGCACTGGGTAGCTCACCGTCTATCCATCTTGTGACGAAAGGCTGTGTTAACGACGCGTTTGTGATTATTGTGATCCACGGGCGCCTCAAACAGATGCCAGGAAGAGTGCCCGCCAGTTCATTAAATTGTGACAATAACAAACGCCCTGGTTGCAGGCGGATTCAAAATAACACACAGATAAAATAAAACTAACCATAAACTATGAACATTCGACAGATTTTACTTTTTATAAGCTTGTTTGTTATTATGTACATTATGTTATTATGAAGCATTTATAACATTATTTTCAGGTATTCCAAACAGCATTTCAACGTGGTCTCATGTTAGTACCGGGACAAGCATTCCTTTACGATAGTAACGCCCCCTGTCCTTTTTTACGACTAACTTTTAGCAAAATCCGTCTCCAAGATATGGATATTGCGGTACAAACTCTAGCAGAAATAATCCGCGACGAACAACAACAAACGTTGAAGAAACCAAAAAGACTCGCTACAGAAGGATAGATGGCGCTGTTTGAAGTAAGTTATATAAAAACCAAGTTTTCAAAGTGTTATGTAACAGTAATTTGTAATGTGATAATAAGATAAGTTGTGCGAAATAATAGATTAACGACTACGAAAACGAATTAGTCGAGTAGGTAAAAATAACGTATCTTAGCAGTATTTTTATATTGTTTTAATAATCCGCTAGATGGCATGTATGTAGCTGTTGCATTACTTGGTACTGTTTTTAAAATTACAATGTTAAATTAAAGTCTTAATATCTTAAAAACTATCATTTGTTGTTATGATTATAAAACAACCTTTTTGTTGTTGTTGTTGTAAATTTAAGTTGCAGCTATTCGACGCTAGATGTCGTGCTGTAACATTGTAACTCAAAAGTTGACTGACATCTTTGATTAGGTTTAATTTTCTTTTTTCATTTCAGTTAACTTATGTAACTATTTAGTAAACAAATATATTTTAGTGCCGTTAGTACGTTTGCTAGTGAGTAGCCATATTAACTAATCTTCGTGTACTTCTATTCATACCTATTTATTTTCGTGTTGTAATTTATATGATTACCTAATTTTAATATATTTCGTCATTATGAAATAAATTTAATTTATTGTAAAATGAAAATGTTTGATTCGTTTTCTACACGCTCCCAAAAATAGGGTTCTTCTGGCACTACTCTTGATTATCGTAGGTAGTGCTTTCTGAGTGAGTGATGAAAATGATGATATTAGAGAGCATTTTCTTTACAACAGAAGAATAGTTTCTATATCGACTGTAGGTATATATGACCTGACTGAGTGACAAACATGTGCTTGCCTACTGAAAAGTTTGTATCGGTAATACTTATAATGTAGATTTACAAGATGTAGATTTCTAACATAAGTCTCACGTAACTAGGGTCTAGATTAAAATTTCTAAAGAGTTGTCTTCAAACAACACGAGTTGTCAGAGGTGTGGCCGAAGATAATTTGACTTAAGTAAAGAGAATCATCTACACAAAGAGGAATATCAACAATAACTAGCTAATAATAGGTACCTGCTCGATAAAATTAACATATTATTATATATATTCAAATTAGACATGACAAATTAATCAGAACAGTATCTAAACGATTACCAGACTCGTGGGTAAACAGCAACACATGCACAAACCGAGGGCCAACGAAGTAATCAAGCAAGAAAGCAATTCTTGTGCCGAGTGCACATCCCTAATGGGTAATGTTCGACGTTTGATTCGCGCGATCCGTTCCACAGAGCAGCTACAACAAACAGAGGCTGTAAAGGAAATAAAGCGCGAATCGGATTCGGATTTCGGAATCGCTTGATACATCCTTGAATATGACCACGTACTTACACCTTCGTGGTCATATTCAAGGATGTATCAAACTGAATAAATACAATTAGTCGAATACGTACACAAAAGGTTTTGGAAGCACTAAAAAATATTCATTTTTGAGGTTTCGTACCTCAAAAGGAAAAACGGAACCCTTATAAGATCACCTTGTTGTCCGTCTGTGTGTTTGTCAAGACCATTTATATCGGGAATGCGTGGAGGTAATTAATTGAAATTAAAATCATATTCTTATAGAAACTAAAAAAATCAACTCTCTAAGTCTACGCAGTCAAAGTCTATGGCCGTTTATGTTGCAACTTTGTACGGAACCCTCGATGCGATAGTCCGACTTGCACTTGGCCGGTTTTTTTTAATCATTTATATCAATTTACGCTCAATAGCAAAATACCACAGATTGATATCCTCTCAAATACTAAACAAAAACGATATGGTTTGCATAAGATTATCGAATCATATAAAAACCATTGAAAAAATTAAAATAGAAGATTATTTTTTCATACTTTTACATTATTTTTACTTTTGTGTAGCAGACACCTACTCACAAATTTTACTATAATATGAGCCCCGGAGTTAAATGGCTGTGACTAATTGATAGACAAACCAACGAACAGCACGAATCTATGGGTTCAATAAATTATAGCCATTTGGATGCCGAACCCTAAAAATCAGCGGTACATTTGGGTTGAGTAGGTATGTACCTATCTACATTTTGTATGGGAAGTTCTTTGTTTTGATGGTCTAAACGGGTACCAAGTAATGATTGGTACTATCACGTCTTACAGCAAGAACCTAGTAGTGTACGAGGATGAGGATACATTTAGTGCAGTACTCATCTGTACCTGCACCACTGCTCTGTGCATTCTTCCTCATTATTAGCGCAAAGAGTTGTTTTATTCCGACGGCACGACGAGTTAGCGCACAATTTCCCATTTACGTAGCCTCATCATCGTTTGCTTCACAACATTGAACCCTAACACTCTATCCCAAAGTTTGTTTTCTTTCAACAAACATTGATGGGAAAATCATTCCTGCAGTCTAAAGTACTATGTATTTTAACACTGCCAAATAAGGTCGAAATTTGTGTGAAAGGTCAGTAAAGGTTCTTTAAACGTCCGATTGCTCTGAATTAAGGAAATAAGCAGTTTTAATTGCTGGACGATTATTTGAGAATGATTTCGTGTTTGTCGTGTCGCGAAATAAGTCGTCAGTCTGTACCAGTAAGGGTTCCAATTTGTTTCGACAACTGTTGGCTTATTTTGTGACGATTTAATTTGTTTGAAGATATTATTTTAAATCGAATCCTTCATTTGAATCTAAACTAACAGATGAAAATGAAATGAAGTGAATGAAGCAATCAGTGATATCTACAAATTATATGGGAATGTTTGCATCATCATCTGCCCAGACTTTTCCAAACTATGTTTGCGCCGGCTTCCAGTCTAACCTGGTGCAGCTTATCAAACCACTGCAACCCAGTTACTGGTTAAGTATTACGATACCTTTTTGTGAGACTGGTTGTCAGACTTGCGGCCCACTGATTACCACGTCGACTGCTAAAGATCTGCATATGATTGGTGGGACCAACGTTTCAAGCCATGGAGGAGACTTGGTCTGTAATGGATATTCATCAATCTTCTTCGAGATAAATCGAAATTGCTGGACTGGCCTAAGACATGCGAGCAAAACCCATAGATATCTGTCTTGTTTTAGCGGCCAAATACAACGACAAATCACAAAAAGTTTAAAAAGATCTTTTACTCCGAAATATGTCCACCAAGGAGGTATATAGAAAGTTTAAAAAAAAAACAAATGAATACTGTGGATTATTTTTCCGACCCAAATATCGACCAATAGAATTGCACCATTCGACGTCACGTGGTACAACCTACATGGTATTATACTGATTACTTTTCCGACCCAAATATCGACCAATAGAATTGCACCATTCGACGTCACGTGGTACAACCTACATGGTATTATACTGAAATTTTTTTGAAAATTTTCTCTGGTCGTTGTTATGCATAAAAAACAAAACATCCAGTCAAATTAACCACACGTCAAACTGACAGGTTGAATTCAATTGTGAAAATTGGAGATTTTGCATGAAAATGAGTCGATTTGGAGTTTGTGCAATTCTATTGGCCGACATTTGGGACGGAAAAATAATCCCCCGAATACCACACGAGCTTCAAAATTATCTGGCATTTCCCGATAGGTTCGTTGCAAACAAATGAAGGAGTCAAGTTTTTCAGGTTAAAAAATCACGAGCGCGTAGCGCGAGTGATTTTTCCTGAAAAACTTGACGATTCTGCTCTTGTGGTATTAAAAGTGAAAATTATTGATGTTCGTTGATAGTAGGTAGGTATGTACATTTCAAATAAAACGTTCTGCCAAGGTACTACTTAGTTTTAATTTCTGCGCATTATCCTTACTAATACATATTATAAAAGCGAAAGTGAGTTTGTTTGTTTGTTACGTCTTCACGCCTAAATGGCTTAACCGATTTTGATGAATTTTGGTACAGAGATAGTTGGGATAGTTGGTTTTTTTTAAAAAAGGGTTGAGATATGAGTAAGAAAGAGGGAAGAAAAGGGACAAATTAGCATTGCTATTACAATAAATTAGGCGCTAGGGCAAAAACTACAGGTAGCAGGTACCTGCAAAACAGGAAAGGGGAACTATGTCACCCCGAATTTAACGCGAGCGAAGCCGCGGGCAAAAGCTAGTTGCTAAATAAACCTTGGCGGCGACCGTGCTTAGATAGGTACGTATTAACACGTTCGTCGATCAATGCCATGTAATGTACACTTCATACTAATCGAATAGTGTAGCCGCTACTTGTTTAATATCAACGTCATACAACGTTTAAATATTATAGAAATTTTTGTTCACACAACAGTGCATATCCTTGCGATATTAATCCAAGATTTGTTCCTACAAACAAATAGATCAACATCATTCACAACACACGCCGAAAGCATTATTATGACACAACAAAATATAAATCTTAACACCCGACACACGTTCACAAAGAATCATGTAATAATACACTCTCGAGATTTGCGCAAAACACTGCAGAATACGCGCAAAAAACATTTTGTGTCAAAACTAACGCCTCCATACAATAGCATAGAAAAACCAGAATATAAGTGCGCTTTTCGAAACAAAATTCTAAAGACTCAAACTTGAAAATGCTCCACCACCAAACGCAAATATAAGTTTGTAGTTTTATGGCGGTTTGCGCAAATGGATTATTGTTTTTTGCAGATTAGGAATACTTTCCAAAATATATCTGCTGTTTGGGATATCTTATCCGTTTGTGATAAGGTTGGTATTACCATGAAATTGTTTGCTGAGAGTTGGCTTTGTATTGCGTGAAGTGTTATACAACATGTCGAGCAGATCATGCGCGTGTATGAAATACAAGGAAACGGATATATTTCACAAAGAGGTTTTGATCAAACCGCATTATTAGCCGTAACAATGCATTCAGAGATGAAAGAAATGGTGCTCAGTTTTTAATATTGTTTGGTCTTTGAAGTGGAACCTTTCTGGAAGGTTTTTAGCTTTGATTGGTTTGGCTGCTAGAACATATTTTATTTTTCTAATGAAGATTCTGAAAACCAGCTGCTACATATCATTGGCATGCATAGCAACTGTAACCTATGTGCGCATTGACTGCTGCGCTGCTTATCGCGGGTTCAATCCCTGCACGGAACAAATATTTGTATGACATACAGGTAGATGTTCCAGGTAAACACACATATTTGAATATGTGAGTTTAAATGTTTGGAATCGCACCCACAATTCAGGAGAAATTCCTAGTTCCTAGGGGCAAAGTTAATATCCTAATTTTGCCTTTCGTTGGAATCAGTTTGCTTGATCAGTATTCAACAAGTAACAAACATAGCATTATCGTCGTGTGCTTAGCCTTTTCCGAAATATGTTGAGGTCGGTTTTACACGCTAGCTGATTTCAGTCAAATACCTGTGTTTTGTAAAAAGCTAATGCCTATCTAACCACGGTATCTAACAACGGTAACATGGAGTTAAGGAATACGATAGTCCTTGGTAAGACTGGTTGTCAGGCTGAAGACTCATTACCAGACTCAATCGATCACAACCCAGCGCATTGCAATTTGTAGTCATTTCCCGTGACAATTGAGTTCGTAATACATTTTAGTTAAAAGATAATTTCTGGTCGGTAAATAGCTGCAGCAACTGATTGTGGAAGGGAACTGGAGCCGAAGACGCCTGGAAATGGAAAATATAACGCTATTAACGATACTCATTCATTGTAACGATGTGTGGTATAAGATGTGGGGGCATGGCGAGTTGGAAGTACTCTTCTGTTAATACTTTATGGCACATCAGGAATATACCTAACTCTAGACTAGATTATAAGACTATATATCCTTACTAATATTATAAATGCAAAAGTGAGTTTGTTTGTTTGTTTGTTGTCTATGGCCAAACCGATTTTGATGAATTTTGGTACAGAGATAGTTGGGACCCTGGAGACGGACATAGGACATAATTAAAAACAAAAATTATATAAGGTGGAGAAAGAGGGCAGAAAAGGGGAAAGAAAGATTTTTTTTGATCATCACGCGGCTTAAAATAACTATACCACGCAGAGGAAGTCGCGGGCGGAAGCTAGTTCTGTATAAGTCATTGGGGACATTTATATCAAATTCAGTCGCTTTGCACGAAATCATCTAGCTAGATGGATGGCATCATAGCTTTATAATTTTCCACACAAATTCAAACCTAAACACTATAATACTGCCATATCAGTAGTAGTAATTGTCTCTCAAGTCTCAAGTGACTTGCACCGCAACCCAATTGCATAGGAGTGAATGCATTTTCTTTACAATTTCCGTGTAAATTAGCGTTATGTTACTTATGTTTAATGTTCTATTACGGAACGGTTTCAAAGGGTATCTAACTTGATAAACTAGTAGTAATACATAAAATCACAGTCACAGGATTTTAGGTAATCAGATCGAAAATTTATCATTCTCCTGCCATTATCCTAATTTATTCGGGGTTGGCGCAGTATGAGTTTTCCCATAATCGCCTGGTACTAGTCATCTCAGAATTGAACTCATTTGAAATAGTTATTTTCACCTCAGTAGCTCAAACATGCAGGTTTTGCTGCGTGAAAACACTGCGAAAGACAAACTAACTTTTTAATTTTTAATGAAGAGAACCGCGCATTGACATTTCACGTTCGGAAACGCGTAATAGAAAGAAATTTTGTAAAATAGATGATCAGGAAAAGAGAAAAATAGATTAAATTGAAATAACGTCACGTTTTGTGAAAGAGCGCTTTGCTAACTCTTTAAACACAGCAAAACCTATATATTTCAGTTGCTGAGGTGAACACTACGTTACAACTGTCGACAGTAATTTGGCAACTACCCCCAGCATTTTAAAAATCAATGTCATAGTTTCATAGATCACCTCAAAATCTCTCACAGTGTTAAAGTAGATCCGAAAACCACATATCCGCGCCCTCCCGCTGTTAGTATCGGCAGTAAACCGTTAAATATGTTCAATGAATGAATAAATATGCTCGTGAGTGAACGATTATGATCCGTGAATGAGCGGATTATATCAGAGATGCATTGTTACTGTTGTAGTTATTATTATGAGAATGTTCACGGAATTATTCAGTGCTAATGGTCCCAATGTTATTATTAGGTGTAAATAATCGTAAGGCAATTCTATTGCACAGGGTGATAATATGTGAAATTAAAACTGTGGAAATAACATTTTCATCAAATAGTTTTGTCTAATTCCGGCGTTAAAAGCTGTACATAGGTACGTAATTTAAATAAAACTTGGTCAATGTTAAGGACAAAAAAATAACGCATAATCCAAAATCGACGGTGTATAAATCGTAAATATGGTAAGTACAACATACTGATAAAATTTAATTATACTTAGACTGGCTATCATGCGTGGTTTCACCCGCGTCTTTAATGGCTGCCCCGCTCCCGAAGGTAGCCTATGTTACTTCCTGATATTGTAGGTTTCTATTAGTGTTTTTTTTTATTATCAGGCCAGTCTTTTTGGAGCCTATGCAATACTTACAAAACAAACGAATAAAAATTTTCTCTTTATAAAATTGGTATAGATAATGACCAATGTACATAAATCAACCAATGAAACTTTGATGTTGTTATGTACAGACATGGGTATAAATTAAGCACCATGTATGTACCTTTTACTTAAACTGGCTCAAGTGACAATAGGGCGCACTATGAGTACGTATCGCAGCGTGTAATTGCCGAAACGCTGCGGTTCGTCGCCCTATGTGAAGGGGCTTAAGGATTAGCTAACATTAATAACACCTTTTTGTGCATGAAGGTTTTCTATTTTGTTTGAAACGTCAAGATTATTTTGCAGCTGAACTAAGTCTTAATAATAAAGCGTTGTTAGATGTTCTGTGCCAAATTAACGCACATGGTTTCATGCCAACTATATAAAAAAAAATCCCTGAAGACATGTCTGACGAATCTTTCAATTTTCGATTGAGCTGAAACATAATTGGTTAGCTGGGTCGCGTAATTCCAATCTTACATTTATTAAAAAAAAAATAGGTATCAGATCTCTTTGCGTAGGTACACAAAATGTCTGGCACAAAATAAAACGTAAGTATTCAAATTATAACAACAAACATTTATGACAATCCAATTTACCTTGACAATGAAATATTTTTTCCAGTATAGTTTTCAGTTGTTTCCAGAATATTAAAAATTAATATACTTATACCATCATCTGCCTAGCCTTTTCCCAACTATGTTGGGGTCGGCTTCCAGTCTAACCGGATGCAGCTGAATATCATTATTTTACATGGAGCGACTGCCTATCTGACCTCCACAACCCAGTTAATACTGGGTAATACGATACCCCTTGGTAAGACTGGTTGTCAGACTTTCGGAACACTGACTACCTGTAACGACTGTCAAAGATCTACAAATGACAGCCGGGACCAACGGCTTAACGTGCTCTCCGAGGCACGGAGGAAACTCGGTATGTAACGGGTGGTCACCCATCCACAGACCAACCTAGGCAAGCGCGGCTTAACCTAAAGATCGACCCGAGCGGCTACTATTTATTTAGCCACGAGCTTCTCCTAAATAATAATTAATATACTTATACCAATGCTAAATAATATATATTTTTTAAAGTTGCCTCACACTAAGTGTTTCTGCTGAAGGTGTCATGGGGGTATCGTAGGTGTGTTTACAGTCATTAAAACTCACGTACAAATCATAACCTGCGACACGTAGCACAGCAGCCAAATAACTATCACTTGATTAGTAGATGAGCATCTACTAATGAAGTGAAAGTAAGGGGAATGCCCACTCTCCATGGTGTCCTAGGCCCAAGGTGGACATCAAATATTACAATAAAAGTTGATTGTTTTAAAATCTTAACTGTATTAGATATCTAAAAAATATATTCAAATTGACGCCACTATTTTAGAAATATTAAAAACAAGTAACATTTTGGGGTTTCTTTCCATATAATAATGTCTTTGAGTGTGAGATAATAAGAAAACTTCTCTTTGTCAATACTTGGTAATTAAATTATAATAGGAGGGATGATCCTAATATATTTTTATCAAATTATAGTTAAGAGAAAAGATAGCAGTTCTCATTAAGTAATTCACTTGGTAGGTTGCTATTTTGTTCACAAATCAAAACATCCACATTTGGCAGAAGCAACAAGCAAACTGTCAGTGTCAGAATCAAATTCAGTTCAGTGTTGTCACTACCACGAAAAAAAAACATTAAATCGATTATTTTTTTCTAAACCGATTATTGATTTATTATCCTCATTTTTTTTAGAGGGTACAAACTGTTTATTTTATATTTCCTTAAGTTGGTTTTATTAAAGCAAGTAAAAATTACAATACCCGTATAGTCTCGTGGGTAAGATATTGGGGTTATAGTATTTTTTCATGAATCAATTGGAATCGGTTCATTAGTCGTAATACTCAAAATATAATTTTGCTGCTGGCAATATTTGCTAGCGCTAAATAGGAAAATACAGCTTATTTTATCAGTAAACTTACTTTTTTAAAAGAATTGTTGTGGATTGTAGTGGCGCATAAATAGAAGAAATTAAAAACATATTTTATTATGCTAAAATTTATGCATAAATTATTTTTTCTCTAGTCTGTTGTCCACTGTGGGCCTCGAATGGGCATTCTCCTTTAATACCCAATGAAAGATTTAATTTGATAGATCAATATTGGGAAATATGGAATAGTAAGTAAAATCTCGGTTATTATTCCGAAAAAACTAGAAAGAACGCACTTAATCAAAATAAAAGTAATCATGATTAGCAGAGCGCAAACAAAATCAGGAACCCTCGGCATTGGAAATTGAAGCCTTGCCATCGAACCTTGGGTTCTGTCGTAGAATCCTGTCGCATCACTGGCAGCAGCAGCACTTGTAGGAAATGAACTTTATTAGTGTTGGTCCACGCTCTGTCAGGCGAGGTCAACAGAGAATATGGAAAGGCTTCCACATGCTCTGTTAACTCGTATCGTTTATACCTAAACGATACGAGGTTAAGCTCCGGGGTTGCGGGTTGTTCGAAAGAGATACCTACCGCGGCAACGGAACATAAAGGACAGAAGGAGGAACATGGGTGACTTTTAGTCAGTTAAAGTAGAGACTTTTGAGGTTGAAGTTCCAAAATAAAAAAAATCCTATTAATATTATAAATGCGAATGAAATTTGGCACAGAGGTAGATTATAGCCTGGAATAACTAAATACTTTTTTTCGATCATCACGCGGGCTAACCCGCGGGCGCTAGCTAGTAAAAAATAAAGTTAAGGAGTGTCAGTACTCCTCCCCGCTCCGCCCAAAGCGGGGAAGTTATTTGATGATTTTGCATGCGTTAATTGAAACTCTTTTACCACATGCATCTGATAAGTCATGAAACATGTAACGAATGATACTACCGCTGTCGTTTCATCAATTATTTCGTAGAAAACACAATGTTCTATTCAAACAGGAAGATAAAGAGATACTTTGATATGCAGAAACGAAAAGGCTAGACTTATCATTAATGACTTGTGCAGAATCACAAGAAAGTTAGTGAAGCTTTTCCGGGCTTAGAATTTCGAATGTCCGGGAGTTAAGGAGAAAGCGCCAGTGTTGCTCGCGAACAAAATATGATTCGCGTCCGTAACGCGTAGACATGTGTTTAAAGAATCATAGGTAATAATGTTAATCATCAATACAACTTAGGATGTTCTAAAAGTAAAACTCTTCGCCAAGGCTGACTCAATTTAGATTGTCATCGTGGCCCAAGTCGAGATATTTTTAGAGTTCTACAAAGGGTAAAACGCGACCCTATTTCTAAGTCTCCGCTGTCCGTCCGTCTATCACCAGGCTGTATCTCATGGACCGTTATAATTAGGCAGTTCAAATTTCATTAAAAAAATAGCTGTGCGCAGTGCAAATGTGCTGAGTTTCCCCATCACTCAGCTCCCAACTTTTGTAGCATGATATTATGCAGCCGATAGATGTGTATACAGACCAAAATGTTAGAAAGAATATCACTGTAAATTTCATGCAATCCTAGTAGTTTTACCTCAACGCAGTTAGTTTTCCCAATAACATGCATCCAAAAAAAAAAAATGACCTGCAGATAGTTGTTTCGGGTCTGGCTGTTTGTGTATGTGAGTTTATATGTTTGTAAACGCACCCACGATACAGGAGAAATTCCTAGTGTAGGGCAAAGCTTAAAAAAAAGAAAAAACCAGGGCGCCACCACTCAAATGCATACAATAAAATTCATTCAACTCGGTCCACCCGTTTAGGAGGAGAACAATGACATACATACGTACAGCTTAATTATTTAAAAAATATGTTACGGAACCCTTTGTGCACGAGTCCGACTCGCACTTTGCGGGTTTTATATAATTGTTTAAAGAAATATTAAAAAAAAAGAAGATTATAAGAATAAAGAATATAGGTACATACCTATATAAAACATTTTTTTTTCCCAGTGCTGAAACACAGCCTGAGAGAGAGAAAACTGGTGGTGGCTTGATAAATATAACTACGCAAGCAATCATCAAACGACACTTTACACTGAAAATGAGTAATTAAGTGAAGCGAACCAATTTAAAAGAAATCACGGATTTCCCCGAAAAAGAAAATTGCATATTTTTATAACTAAATTATTTGGGAGTCCGATAAATAAGAGGGAACTTAGTAATTGCTCTTTAAACGGTTCTCAACAAAACAAATTATAAAGAACGAAGAAGAGTTTTTGAAGAAATTGTATTTTATTTTACAGTGAAATAAAGTAATGACGAGGTCATAGCTGGCAGGTTAAAGGTTAATCAGATTTGTCGAGACGATCAGCAAATTGTCTAATCCTTACTAATATTATAAAAGCAAAAGTGAATTTGTTTGTTACGTCTTCACGCCTAAATGGCTAAACCGATTTTGATGAATTTTGGTGCAGAGATAGTTGGGAGACGGACATAGGCTATTTTTTTTAAAAAGTGTGAAAAATGAGGGAGAAAAAGGGAAAACTTAGCATTGCTATTACAATAAATAAGGCGCTAGGGCAAAAACTACAGGCGGCAGGTACTTGCAAATCAGGAAAGGGGAACTGTGTTACTCCAAATTTAACGCGAGCGAAGCCGCAGGCAAAAGCATAAAAGTATTGTATAAGAACACAAAAAATAGGCAAAATAGGCCAGTGTTCCTAACTGTAAAATGCATTTTAGGGCAATGCTTGTAGTTATTCCTACGATGATCCCGTAAAATGCCGTGGGTCAGTTAATAACCAAGTGTCGATGTAAACGGCCTTCAATTGAATTCGGTCGCGTAATAACAGAGAAATGATCGCTTGATACGTCCGCGTCTCCCGAGAAATACTTTAATGTTTAAACTGTAGTGATGTACTCATCACTACACGGATCACGGTTTATCGATCTATTTTTATTTGCGTCGGCAGTTAAGTTTCCTCTCTACGTAATCAATCTATGATGACTTTTGCGTTACTAGTTGTAAGGACATTGTTGTAAATGACGTCTGTAATAAACCAAAAGGTAAGACAGATTACCACTTATAGGTAGGTAAACTCATTTTGATATTTCACTAAGACTGTGTTGTGTGTTAAAGACACAGACAGGACTTTTATTCTTTTGCATGGCATTCTTCAAATAACAATAGCATCCATTGACACTATCCAGTGGTTGATTGATTTCCTGTGAGTCGCACCTCACGTGATAGCGTCGTATGAACAACAAACATACCTACAATCGTATTTAAAATATCCCATGTATCAGTAAATAGAGAATAGAAGTTTGTAGGAAAGTTCGTCATTCTCGCGTATAGGAAATCTAACCCGACTCGTATTTTTTAGGGGTTACTGTCGGCTGGGTAGAAGTATTAGCCCACGTCCTTCTAGTAAATTAATCTTTCTTGTAAGCGTCTAAAGCATCGTGCTATCACTTCCTAAACTAACCTTGTTCTCGTATTCATCTTTAGGAATATATTGCATGATAATTCTTCAGTCACTAAGTATGCTATCACATGATCTACCTAATCCCAGTTTAGCAAGACAGTTTGTTATGCACATCCAATATCTAGCTATCGACAGCTATTATGTGCTGCGATCGTCCCAACACTAAAAGGGCGGGGGCGAGAGCGCGAAATTGGAGGAAAACTTTCGTAAGGGGAAATGAAATGGGATTGATAAAAATTGGAACCAAGCCGCCTGTACAGGGACGTACTCGGTTTATGAAAGTAATTGTTTATGTGTTGTTGCTGGTATTATTTAACACATTAGCTTTCTATTGGCTTTAATGAAAACAGTATAGATATTTAATTTTATTTTTTTTCTATGATAGGCCATAAATTCTATGAGATTGAGATGACAATCCAAAGACGGATGATTGTGTGCATAAACGCGGATTATTGTGTGCACAAACGCGAATAGGTAGGATAAGCAATAAGTGACGGTGGCGTTGAAAAGGCATGCTGTGCGGACTCCAAATAATAATTAGGATAAGTACAAATGAAATATGAACATATAGAAAATTCAGACTAGTTGAGTTGTTGCCAACTTGTTCCATTTTATTGTTTTCTTTCTTTCTCTGTATCTTTGCCACGAAATAACCAATGTTTTTCTCGTTATTAACAATTTCAATAAACCAAACACGGCCCTGGTTTTTCCGAGGGCTCGAAATTCACTTAGCTTCGTTTGTCGAAGCTTTTCGCCTCTTGAAACTTTTCAATAGCCCGGAATCGAATTCAGGCACCTCCCTGTTTCCCGCCCGCCCCTCCCGCCCCCTCTGTGCTCTGACTCTTTGAACACCTGGCAGTGGAGTCCATGTATGTACACAAAATATCTAAAATTGAGCGCCTGTAAATATGCGTCGAGTTGGTTATTCAATTTTCCGAACTAAATGATTTTGTAAGAAAAAATATATTGTAGTGTTTCATTTCAGCGTGATGTCGGCTTAGAAACTTTTTTACTGTATATTTCATTGTCTAACTAAAACCAACTAATTCACTAAATATAAACCACTAGCTTTTGCCCGCGGCTTCGCTCGCGTTAAATTCGGTAGCGCCTTATGGATTTGTAATAGCAACGCTAAGTTTTCCCGTTTCTTCCCTCTTTCTCCCTCACATCCCACTTTTTTCAAAAAAATATTAGCCTATGTCCGTCTCCTGGTTCCCAACTATCTCTGTACCAAAATTCATCAAAATCGGTTTAGCCATTAAAGCGTGAAGAGGTAACAAACAAACAAACAAACAAACAAACAAACTCACTTTCGCTTTTATAATATTAGTAAGGATTATTAGAGCATTAGAGACTTAAAAAGCTTATCTACTTTTAAAATTAATTAGATTAAAACAGCATCACCTTTCCTCTCAATCGTGAATATTTATAATATTTTATTTACATATCAGTTTATATATTTTAGTGTTATGTATTCATACAGGTATATATTATTATACTTATAAATGTACTTATATTTAGGTTAAGACATTCATATTTTAGAAGCTATTCTCTTCCTGTTGTCACTAACTGTCTTCGTTTTGTTTCTTCATATTTCCTCTCGCAGGCCTGCTGGTAGAAATTTCTTTATTATATTTATTTCTAAAGAAATTTCAGAGAGTACTAAGATACTCTCTGTTTTTTATGATGTTTCCTTGTGTTTTCTCCGGCGTGTACATAAGTTATTAAATAAATAAACTGACTTCATGAACGTATGGTGTCGAAGTACTCCTTCACACCGCTGTCATCTGGAAACGTGCCCAGAAGACTAGCAGCCTTGCCCCGCTATTTCTTTAGCCAAAGAAAGAAACATCCGTCTGGTCACGTGAAATGTCAACCAGTGGGCGAGAAATTTTCTTGAAAAGAAGACGCGCACTTGGGACCCATGACTCAAGCGTTTCAATCCCAAACGGATCAAAACTGTAAATACCAATTAACTTAACAGTAGGTACTTACGTCGTTTGAGGCTCTCAGCAGCCGCAACGGGTCAGAGCCCATTCGTCCCCTAAAATTCGTCCCCCAGCATAAAAGTTGTGGATTCGGCCCCTATATAGGTGCCCATTGGTCTCCTGGTAGGGGACCAATTAATATTTTAATAAAAATATTATTTTTAAGGTACCCATTCGTCCCCTCTAATATATATACAATATAAGTTAAAGATTCGGCACCTATTCAGGTGCCGATTGGTCCCCTGAGATAAAATTAGCTATGTTTTACATAAGAAACGGTTAACATAGTACACTTGTGAACAGTTTATTAACGGAATTAATTTAATAAATAAAATCATCATCTGCCTAGCCTTTTCCCAACTATGTTGGGGTCAGCTTCCAGTCTAACCGGATGCAGCTGAATATCAGTATTTTACATGGAGCGGCTGCCTATCTGACCTCCACAACCCAGTTAGTACTGGGTAATGCACACTGACTACCTGAAACGACTGTCAAAGATCTACAAATGACAGCCGGGACCAACGGCTTAACGTGCTTTCCGAGGCACGGAGGAAACTCGGTATGTAACGGGTGGTCACCCATCCACAGACCAACCTAGGCAAGCGCGGATTAACCTAAAGATCGACCCGAGCGGCTGCTATTATTTAGCCACGAGCTCCTCCTTTAATAAATAAAATATCTAAAATAAATTATATATAACCTGTCGATAAGCTTACGATGTAATATTTGTCTCTCTACGAATGGCTTGTCAAAAAAACGGGTTACAAAATAGACAAGGTGTTTTGTTTCTATGTTATGGCTTCCCGGTGACATACTGGTTCTTGAAAGTGACTGCGAATACGAGACTGTTCAATGTGTCTTTAGTCTTTTATTAAATGAAGTTCGCCTAAGGAAATAAACAATACTGTTAATATTATAATAATAATATTTTTAACATAATTGAATCGAATTATCTCATTTGAATCCTGGAATATGATTAGTATTATTATTGATGGTAATTCACTTTATGGTGTTATATTGGTATTGATATTTGGTTATTTGTTTTTACACTGGATGTAAATTAATCTAAAATTCAGTTATTACTAGGATGGGATTAGATTTGATTTTATCATATATTTTGCTAAATATTTTCAAATGTCCAAGAAACCAAAAGTTGAGTAATTATTTTGAAGACTGACTTAATGCCTAGAGCCTAGAGGCATTTTATTAAACTTAATCTTATTTGAAATAAAAATGATATCTACCGAATTACTATGTTTTTTATTTTACCCTTTTCTGCGCGACTGTACCAGGACTACCAAGTTGCAGTATACACATATACATGTACTAATATTAGAAGAATGAATAAAAATAAATATTCTTCAGGGGACGAATGGGCCCCTCAAAAGTTCCAGGGGACGAGTGGGCACAGGGTGCGAATCTTAGGGGACGAATGGGCTCTGACCCGCCGCAACAGCAGCGCCAACGTATTCCCCCATGCTAGCAACATGGGATGGCGCAAAGGTGTCGACACAGGTTGCGTCCCACACCAAACGCCAGCCCGCTTTACAAGGCATCAGCGTCATGCCACATGAGTAGATAAACGGAACAGAGACAAAGCTTCATACAACCGCGCGAATCGGTTGCACTACTACAAGCATAATTGAATCGAATTATCTCATTTGAATCCTGGAATATGATTAGTATTATTATTGATGGTAATTCACTTTATGGTGTTATATTGGTATTGATATTTGGTTATTTGTTTTTACACTGGATGTAAATTAATCTAAAATTCAGTTATTACTAGGATGGGATTAGATTTGATTTTATCATATATTTTGCTAAATATTTTCAAATGTCCAAGAAACCAAAAGTTGAGTAATTATTTTGAAGACTGACTTAATGCCTAGAGCCTAGAGGCATTTTATTAAACTTAATCTTATTTGAAATAAAAATGATATCTACCGAATTACTATGTTTTTTATTTTACCCTTTTCTGCGCGACTGTACCAGGACTACCAAGTTGCAGTATACACATATACATGTACTAATATTAGAAGAATGAATAAAAATAAATATTCTTCAGGGGACGAATGGGCCCCTCAAAAGTTCCAGGGGACGAGTGGGCACAGGGTGCGAATCTTAGGGGACGAATGGGCTCTGACCCGCCGCAACAGCAGCGCCAACGTATTCCCCCATGCTAGCAACATGGGATGGCGCAAAGGTGTCGACACAGGTTGCGTCCCACACCAAACGCCAGCCCGCTTTACAAGGCATCAGCGTCATGCCACATGAGTAGATAAACGGAACAGAGACAAAGCTTCATACAACCGCGCGAATCGGTTGCACTACTACAAGCACGCGGAGCATGTGTGCGTGACCACTGGCCGCCTGTCGCGTACGCGGCGAGACTGGAAAAAACCGGTTTACGAAGGCACAGCCAGTTGACAATCTCAGGGTTCGTGCGACGCACGTTTTTGTTTTGTTATTTGCAAGTTTGAATATTTTAATATAAAACGTGGTATTTTATTAATAATTATGGTTGTTTATTGTACTGTGTGTATGAATAATACTTTAAAAAAAATATCATACTTTAACTATCCCAAGGAGTACAATAGGTAGGTAATTAAATATTTGATTATTACTTTTTCAAGTAAATACCTTTATTGTATTGCATGATCCTTTTTTTAATAAGAAGAGGATACTATACGGTGTGTTATTACCTTTTTATTATTATTACAAGCTTTTACTAATTATTTGTAGGTATGTGGGTGGGTAAATTATAAAAAGAAAATTATTAGAGTAAGTAATTTCTAAAGTATTATATTTTTTATTTGTCTTAACCTATTGTGACAACCCTACCAAAATAGGTAACAATTTTGGACGTTCTTAGGAAGCTTTGTCTCTGTTCCGTTTATCTACTCATGTGGTCATGCCGTCTGGTCTCTTACCGTCGTCGCACACCAAGCCGTTAGGTTCTCAAACCGCTGGCACACCGACGTTGGCAAAAGTTCGACGAATAATGTCGTCGATAATGGCGTGCCGTGAAATGTGACCTCCGCTTCTGTAACAAGTGAGGCCACGGTGCCCGAGGTTGTCGACAGCATCACATCAGTGATCATCGATTATCTAAGTTAAAATCCTAACAAAGTATGCACAATACTTATTAACTAGTCGCACTGCACCTACAATTTATTATGTGTGTGCATGTGTAAGATTACTGCACCAAATATGTCCGTACAGAATGACAAACTTTTTTCAAACGACTGTCCCATGCAAAAATATTATCACAAGCATCAATAAACGCATGAACACAATGTGCTACTTCAAACGCATAATCCTTGTAATGGTCATTTCACGAGCTACGTTTTTGCTCCACTCGTCTCATTGTGCATCACACTTACACACAGAAATTCGAGCTGCTTGAAATCCTAGACAAAACCGATCTGTGTTCATTGTATTTGTATCGTCTCAGCCGCACAGTGGTCACTCCTCAATATCTCTGGAAAAAAAGGTTCTTCGAAATTTTGCGGCATTATTAGTAGTATTACGTTTTTGTTGGCTGTATAAAAGGATTTCGTTCACGTTATTAGATCGGCTTCTGTTCAAAGGTTTGTTTGGAGGCGTTCGCGGTAAGCTTTTCATTTTCGAGTGCGTTATGGATTAGCTTGTTTGCTTTATTGAATGTTTGAATGTATACCAATTGGTATTTGTTTTTGTTCTTTTATGATAGTTGAATAAGTAAATACCAATTTCTTGCTTACAAACAGCTTTAACTTCTGAGGAGGTCGTGCCTTAATAATATCAGCAGCTCGGATCAATCTTTAGGTGAGGCCGCGCTTGCCTAGGTTGGATGGATGATCACCTATTACTAAAGAGTTTCCGCTGTGCTTCAAAAAGCACGTTAAGGCGTTAGCCCCGCTGCCATTTGTAGACCTTTCCCAGTTGTTAAACGTAGTCAATGGCTCCAAAGTCTGACAACCAGTCTAACTAGGGGGTTTTGTTTTACCAAGTAATAGCTGGGTTGTGGAGGTCAGATAGGCAGCCCCTCAATGTAATAAAATACTGGTATTCAGCTGCACCCGGTTAGACTGGAAGCCGTCCACAATGTAGTTGAGAAACAGTTATAATTTAATCATCCTCTGTGAAAAACGAGCGTGAATCTGGTTTATATAATGTTTTAGCCACGATCCTTATTCAAAATTAGTTCATTTGAAGTATTCGAAAGGTAAAAATACAGCCAGCATTTTTTACCTTATCCTTTTATCCTTTTATCCTTTTTTATCCTTAAAAAAACTGTAATGCAAAACATGTACATTTTGTATTCAAATATGGAAAAAAAAGTTTTTTAAAGTACATATATTTACCTGTGGCAAGATTTATCGTGTAATGACTAGTTAGACATCCGTTTCCATTGACACAATAACCGATTGTGCCACAAAATATATCGATGCTAGATCTTAAACAGATCGTGTTTCAAAAAGTTGGCCGACCGGTGTGTAACGCAGTTTTTTTTTATTTTATTTCATCACTGGAACCACTAAGTGGGAACAGTCAGTCACCAATGCTACTAACACTAAAATACTTACAAAAATTATAAACCGTACTCTGAAGTTAAGTATATTTGAACTGACTTCAAAAAAGGAGGAGGTTCTATGTTCGATAGTAATTTTTTCAAAGTATTTTCACCGATTACTACGTCAACTGTAAACCGTTTTTTATTTTAAATTCTTTATATAATCGTAAGGGTATAATCACAATGCGGTCCCTTATGAATTTTATCTATATTGTTTAAATAATTCATGAGCTTTCTTCTATAATACATAGTTTTTCTTCTAATGTAAATGGACGATATGGTAATATCTTTTAGTAGAAATGAAAAATGAATACTCGATAAGAATTTGTATAAGCTACTTTAATACCACAACTCAACGCTGAAATAAAAAATATTTTTTACCAAAAATAAAAGAATTCCAAATAAACACTGAAAAGACGGAAAATAAATTAACTTCTAGAAGTCGGTTTCAAAAAAATCTATGAATCAAACAAGTCACCCACTTCAGGAAGTTAATTTATTTTCCCTTTTTTTATATATTTTTTAATAGAAAAACTTACTAATCATCAAAGTAAACAGAAATAAACCCATTGCATAAATTATAGTTTTTAATATTTCTAATCACAGAAATATTAAAACCAGGAATTAGCGATTTGATCCTGATTTACAATATTGTTCACGTGCAAAGCTCCATTTTAATTTAGTTTAAAAAAGCACAATTTAGAATTCTAAAACGTTTCGGAATATCGGTATATTTTCTATTTTCAGGTATAATTCAAAATTAATTATAATGTTAGTGTTGTTATTTGATGAAGATCTACACTATTGATGCAAAAATATTTGTCCAAAAACACACAATTCTAACAACATTTCTCCCAAAATGGAGGTAAGCATACAAAAAGAACGTCCTGAACACAGCCTCCTCTCTGTACCCGTGTTCTATTGAACGAAGTAATAATACCCGACCCAAAGTATCTAGTTAAAAATAATTTGTTTTTGCATTCGTCTCCTTTCATAAACGAAAATTTGCACCAATTAAAAATAGAAAAATACGATTTATTTCTCTCTAGCACCATATTGGGTGAACGCCTCAAACAAATGTCACTTTTAGCATGCAGAGCAAACTTAAAATTATATAAATTCACGCAATAACAGACCTTACCACATTGCAATAAAACTTTTATGTTTGCACAGCCAAATCTGCAACAAGTATTTTTTTACACTATTTTCTGTTTTATTATATTACGAGGTTTATTCGTCTCTAACGAGTCAGCGGGGAGCCTGTGCGAGCGAGAGGTCCAATGCAGAGAGCGAGATAGCGACACGTAATATGATTTGTTTTGTTGCATTGTGGTTTCGGCCCGTACACGTTTGTCAAAGTTTTTTTCGTTCTTCTTTTGATTTGAACCACTGTGCATTGGCAACTGCTTTCATTTATTTGTAGTTTGCAAAAAGGTGGCTAAGTTTAAAACACTTTAGAGTTTGCGTATAGTGATTGAAATGTGAAATGCGATTTAGTTTAGGACTTAGGATACAATAAATTACAGTCTGAAAATGAGAAAGTAATAATATGTACTTATTTTTAGTCAGTTTCATAATTACCTACATTATAAAGAATAAATCACAATATTATGTTCACCAATCAGTAATTTATTTGAGAGTCTTAATTCCAGAAGATGTCATTCATTCTCTTTTGACATATCTTTAGTCGGTCAAACAAAATAATTCGTAAAAACAGTTGAAAGCCGCTGACGTCATTACACAGGGTAAATGCCACAATTGTTATCCCTACACATTTAAGAGTATTATTTGGGAAGTGATTAGAGCTAATAGCTGTTATGTTGTTTTGTTGTGTTATTTGTTATTTTGAAGATCGTTTTTTTAAACCGGTAAAATTAGTGGAAAATAAAAGTGAACTTTCATGAATGGTTTCCATCAACATCTTTAACAAAACTGCGGTGCGCATGTGTTCGTTATTCCTATCCTTCTAAACTTGCTTGGCTTTATCGATCTAGGTTTTGTGTAATACTGTGACCAACAACGTCTTTTCAGTCAAGCGGTGTTAAATAAATGTATCACATTTCATCGTCTCATTATATTATATTGTGAAACATATAAGACAGTACTAAATGACGTTGCACAATTTTATAGTTTTCTTCAGCCTCAGCAGTCAGAAAAAGAAACGGCAGCTGTCGCATTCTCGCAAAAAAACTAACAATATCTTCTAAATAGGCTCTTATTAGGTCGTTATCACACGATCTGATTGTTAAGAGTAGAGCAATTTGCCGCGAACAAACGTTTAGGGCTCGGGTCGTGCGTTAATCGTTGAGATAACATCTCCACCATTCGTCTTTGTGCGCGTGTAATGCAATAACGAACATATCATCGTGGGGCTGTTCAGACAACTTCGGGTAATGTTTGATACCTATGTAATGGGATTTTGAAGTGAGCTTGCCCAACTTGGATTAAGAGGGAGTTAATAGAGAAGACTATGCTGCCAGTCTTCTTGAACCTGCTTGCTGACTGTTGCTATTAAATAGCTTATAACCAGTAAAATATAAAGTTACTAACTTCCTTCGTCGTCGTATTTACTTTGGGCTAACGCTAACAAAAACCGCGTGATGATCTAAAAAAAAATCTTTCCCTCCCTTTTTCTTACTTTTTTTAGCCTATGACGGACATAGGGTTCAGGGTCCCTACTATCTCTGTAACAAAATTCACCCAAATCGGTTTGGCAGTTTGGGTGTGAAGACGTAACAAACAAACTCACTTTCGCTTTTATAATATTAGTAAGGAAGGATTTCAATCGTTTTAAAGAAATTGACAATGCAAGAAGCCATAGAAAATAAAGTTTATTATTTATTCGATTTTCAGTGTTCCATTCCTCATACAGTTTTTCAACGACAAAGTTAAGTTTTTCTTTAAACCTTTAATTTAATTACTGCACTTTTTCAGTTTCTTACAAGTATTTGTGCGCATTTGGTTGGTATTTTTTATTCAAAGTGAGTGTATTTAAAGAGAATATAGTTTAAGTATGTAAACTTCCAAATAACTATTTAATTTTAACTAGAGAAATGATAATTGCATAACTTTTCAACTATGTAGGTATGTGGAGACTTCTGTTAAGTGTCTCTCTATAGGATAAGGCTGATTTTCTGCCCTTGGCCTCTTTTAAACCCCCAACTAAACTTAGATTAACATCTCTTAAACAAACTTATTGGCTCACTGCTTGAGCTCACGCAGTTTTCATTACAAATACCCTCTGATCTCATAACTGACACGATGCAGGGTGTGCCTTCAGTTCATTTAAATTTAAAATCTAATTCCCCTTCAAAGTTTCATATTATAGAGTTGATTTGAACAGTTTGCTAGCCCCGGGGTATGATCCCGGTAACAGCGTCAAAGCTGGCCCCGCCCTGGCCGGGATCGAACCCGGGAACGCTCACCACCCGCTGGCGACATCCCGGGTCTGACATTGTTACTTTAAAGTTATTAAAGTTTTGTATAATATGGTTCTGTATGTAAGTTCAACTACAATAAATAACTAACAGATCTCTCAATCAAAATGCTTAACGTGCTATAAATCTTTAGACTCAATAAAATTTCGCGTAGTTTAGCTATTTCCTGTCTAGGCAATATAACTAACATACGAGTACTCTGCAAACAAAGGCCACACAAGTCAGTCGGTATTTGTGTTTCTGAAGTCGAGCACTCAATCTGTCTAAAAACGTTGTCAGAAAGCGTTCCTAAAATTCTGATTCACATTCATATCCCGGAACCCTAATAATATGGAAACACACAAAAGAATACAACATGTAGATTGTCACGCGGTGCCCCGCAGCGAAAACGACACGTTTGTTCGTAATAACATGTTCAATGTTCAGCGTTCGACTCTGTACAACATGTCGCCACGCTAGGTTGCCCCACCGTCGCGCGCCGCACCGCCCAGTCCGCTGTAACAGCAGCTATCTCGGTACCGATACAAGAAAAGGAAACACTTACATTACGCAATAATATAACAAAGAGCATACATTTGTTACATCTTTTTTAGTATTTGTATAAGTTTATATCAAGGTAAGGCTTACAACCGAGAAGTATCTATGTTTTCCATGATATTCCGGGCTGAAATGATAATGATGAAGTTTTTAATAGTAAGTATATGCCTTTTTGTCGGAAGGGAAATCACTATGTGATTCTCCCGCTCTAGGGAGAGGGACCGAGGGACCTTTATGTTATAGGGTCGAGGTATCTCTTCCAAACAACCCGCAACACCGGCAGGCAGGGGCCCTGGTCAATCTAACATCTGTTCAAGCGCGCGTGGAACACAAACGCGTCGTCGACACGGCCTGACATCTTATTAGACGGACGGACGGTGAGCTACCCATTGCTCACCGTTCACGGACCCGCGTCTACGTTGGCCGGCAGTCGTTTCGCGGTTCCCAGCGCCCGAAGCGTCTCCCGCGGTGGTTGGATTGGTTTAAGATCCATAGTGAATGATCTAATGGATAATCTTCTTTGTTACCATAATCGAACTATAAGGCTTAAAAGCAATACCTAGCCTACTGTATGACTAAAAAGCACACCAATAAAACTGTTTTTTTTTAAACCGATCCCCACTCTTACATACACAAATGGCCAAATGATCCGGAACAAAAATAATTGTTTCGTGCGGGGACCTGCGACTACTGCGCCAATCGTGCCATCAGTGTACTTCGACTTTGATGTAATGAGTATTTGTTAAACACTGCTTTAGCATTACGGCAATCTCTGAATGATTTTCCTTTCTCAATGCAACAACTGAAAAATAAAATCATAATAATTTATTTCACATGGGCACTTATAAAACCTCGAGAAAAGGTGTATGGTGTGGTTTAGTCGTTTCCTATGGAGAAGAACCGGTAAGAAATTCCATGGTTACTCTATTCAAATCAGTTGGTTTTACTATGTTGTTGTTACAGCGTTATACTGAAGTATCAGCACGAGCGGACAGCGTAGGCCCGACAATTAGTAATTGCTTAATTTATAAAACGTAAAATCAGATAAGAAACCCTAAAGAGTATTCATGCATAACAGATGCATCAATTTTAATAAGAGACAGCTCAATAAGTGTCAAAAATATAAAATTGGAAGATGTTGTTTTTTTAACAAGTTTCTAAGGTAGGGAGTTAACAACCTACATCATGCATCATGAGTATTATGACATATTACGTATGATAGATTTGTTTATTTACTTGAATATAATCTAATAATATATTTACTGATGTTGCACTTACATCGCTCAAATGCTCAAATGTTATTGTTTTCGCGGCGGGGTGATCGCACCCGTTGTTGGCTCGTACGCACGATCATTCGATTACTTCGGTGAAAAAACACAGGACCTGCGTATATGGACAGTGGTGGGCAAGGAGACTACTTTTTAATGTATTTAGATACACGTGAAAAAATGTTTCAAGTTAAATATACTATTAAATCTACTTGTGCCTATTGCGTTTAAGAAGTAGTGAGTTGACCTATATTAATTATAGTCAAGCGGTGTTTTTAATCTGAACCAATAAATGTGCTTTTTGTGTAAATTATGTGTTCGTAAGGAAAAAAATGGCCTGATTCCGCAAAAGCCATAGAATAGTTTTTTTTTATACTCTTCTTGTAATATACCTAACCGATATAAAGCCAGTCATATCAATTGTCAAGAAGTTCAGTCGATGTCATTTTTATGGTAGTTTACAAAGCAGAGATGTTTGCCAAGGATGTCTTTAAACAATCACTCATCTCCACAGTTTTTTGTAGCCAACGTTAAGTGATGTAAAACGGCAAAAATTGCTCGCCAAATCACTGGCGTTTTTTAATAATTGTTTTATGCTCTAACAAATGAGTTTGAAATTGGATCGGGCTCGGAGCGCTTACAAAAATGGATGCTTAATACGATTAGAGTGAGCGAGACACCGATATTGCTTGCGAAAGGGATGGGAGATGCCTGTAGTGTTTGAGAGGTTTTTGTTCTCTTTGATAACATTTTGTTATTTAGATGCATTATTCGGTTTTGTTAGTTGTTACGATTCAATTTAGTATTCATTTTAAGGGCCCCGAATCATTTTGTGACAAATTGCCGCATTACTTTGTTATTCGGTATTTTCTTTATTTAAATATCTATCTTATTAGAATTTAAAATTAGATTCAAGCGACAATTTATTTTTGTTAAATAATCGTTGAGTGCTATTATTTATTAAATGTTTTTTTTTAAGCTTGAGTGAGACAAAAATTGTACGTTGCCCACGCAAGCAAAACCTTTTAAAATGGAAATACATAAATGACTCTGCCCTGGAGTATAATTGTGGTGCTGTCCTGAAAACAATGAGAAGACGCTTAGTATCGCATCCTGCTTATCCACGTTACGAGTTGGTCTTTTCACTCGCAAAATTTTGTGTCTCATTTTAGATAGCCTTCGACATGCACATTATTTATGATTTGATATATTTTTTTTACTCCAGAACACTGCCTACATAAAACGCCAAGAAAATGTACTACACAAATAAAATACAACAGTTTCGTTTAAAGCAACAAATACAAATACTTAGATAATGAAATAAAAGTGATTTCTTAGAAACAAATTGTGAAGGTGCTAAATAACGCTATTGCCTCCTTACTGCCGAGTCTCAAGGCGTTGGTAATTACCGCCCGCTGGACGCCAGAGTGCTCCGAGAGGTAGACCAATGAGGGGGCACAGGGAGGGCGCGCGGTACGGGCGGGGAGGCCCACGAAGATTATATTGTTCCAACTTAATAGGCTTTTTATTGTTTTATATTGTACTGGAACAACACGGTGGGCTACTGGTTGGGCAATAACTGTATTTGGTATATTTAGATATTATGGTTCTTAAAACTTTTGTATTGCGATATAAAGCTAGTTAAAGCCCTTTCAACATTTATACGCTTAGAACCTCAAAAAAAAATCAATAATAAGGTAGGTAATTCATGCGAGTTACGGTATTTAATAATTAATGAATTAGGGTAATTACTTTAAGTATTTTTTTATATTTACAAAGTAACGTAGGTACTAAGTCATTGATTTTTCTCTATTCTTCTTCTCAATTACGTGTCAATAATTATTTTGACCTATTTGGCCATAATTGACCTTCGCCCTAAGTTGATTCAGAGATTTCCAGGTGGTAGGTGTTCCGCTGGGATTAATAAGTGTGAGTGTGAAGCGCACCATGTAAGGTCTGGTCCTTTGGATTGCGGGTAGCGCCACAGCTGTGTAGGTGAGCTGGAAACTTGAAAATACGTGGTGATAGAAGGTATATTGAAAAGTTACCGAAAGATATTCGATGAAGTGTTAGTAAACCAACTGCCAACAGTCGATAGGTGTACCGAAGCTGCCAGGGCTGATAATGAGGATGGATGTCACAATTCGTTTTGAATAATTAATATAATCCTCAATAAAGGTAATGCCGAGTTGAAAGCAAGCCTTAAGCTCCTTAACTCTGCAATTGTCTACAAATTAGTCTGTGCTTTTATAAGATTAGAGCGAGATGTTCGTTCTTCGTTATAAACAAGATTATTTCACGTTTCGCTCGCTCTGTTTACACTCAATTTATCTCCGTGAAATCATTTTGATTGAACGCGAACTGCTTAATGAAGGAGCCTTTTAATCATGTTTAAATTACATCAGTCCAATTTTAATTAAAGACTTTATTTACTCCATTTTATGCTCATTCTTTTTAAAAATAATTGTATTTGAGATTCATTTAATATTTTTTTAAACTTGTGTTTACAAATTAAATAAACACAATTTTCAAACTATTCATTTTCATCTAAAGTAAGGCGCCAAGTAGTCTAGTGTTGGTTTGCACGTGTATCAAATTCTTCGACAACAATAATAATATGTTAATCCCGCATACCAAAACGCTTGCTTCATTCATAATCCTTTCCACAATTCAAATAATGCAGCCACAAGTATTCAAAACTGTTTTCAAACATTATCCAAGTAACACACCATAGTTACATTTACTATTGAAACGAGATTAGCACGTTGGTCCAAGTAAGATTCTTGAATGAATGACCATTCCGCGGATTTCGTTACTATTATGTCTTTTCTCCATACATTATATTCCTCGAAATGTTGATCGACTGCTCACTTGTTATTGATAGAAGTAAGGGTGGTGAATTTAAGAAAGTAAAGTTGAGACTAAACTTTTTTTACAGCATCAGAAATCATAATTGTCTTAAAAATAGTGACTAAGTGGTCATAACGAAAAGCAACAAAAAACAGCTACAAAATTATCTAGTCATAGAATTTTATACAACCAATGCTAAGCTGAATAAAATTTTCGTAATGATAAACCGTTAGCCAGGCACCTCTTTGACAGACTTCTATGAGAGATGCTACAAATTCTAGAATTTTTCCAATGGTCATAATTATTTTTAATTAAAAATCATAATAAAAACTGCCGAATTAAAATAACATCTGTAAATTACGTATGGCAAGCAACTCACACGGAATAATATTTGTGACATTTATTATTAAAACTAGCTTCCGCCCGCGACTTCGTCCGCGTGGCATAGTTACTTTGTTTCTGATATTCAATTTCCTGCCTACCCTCTTAGTCTATTGGCGTGATTATTGCAAGTGATGCTGAGTCAAATAAAAAAAGTCCCATTAAAATCGGCCCAGTAGTTTCCGAGATTCAATTTTCTGCCTACCCCCTTAGTCTATTGGCGTGATTATTTCTATCCTTCTTTACCTTCCAAGTAATGTTGAGTCAAATAAAAAAAAGTCCCATTAAAATCGGTTTAGTAGATTCTGAGATTCAATTTCCTGCCTGCCCCCCTAAGTTCATCGGCGTGATTATTTATATCCCAGTTTACTCTCCAGGTGATACTGAGTCAAATAAAAAAAGTCCCGTCAAAATCGGTCCAGTAGATTCTGAGATTAGCCCGGACAAACAGACAGACAGACAGACAGACAGACAGACAGACAGACAGACAGACAAAATTTTTAAAAATTGTTGTTTTGGCTTCTATTACGGTAATTAAGACCCCCTGTAACAATTTTTCATAAAAATCTTCAATGTACAGAAATCGATCTTTTACAGTCTTATTATATGTATAGATAAAAAGTGTAACTACTGTAGGAACATTAAAAGCATCCAAATACGAGTAACAGCGAAATTGTCGACGAGCTAGTCTTTTTGTAGGCAGCATAATTGATGGCCACTGGCATGGCATGCCGCGCCGCGCGCCGTGTGCCGACAACTGGGCGCTTCACCCTGAGTGCTGTTTGATTCGATTGTGTAACCATGATTGTTTTATTACCTTTAATTTACTATCGATTTATTCGTTTTGTTAAGTTGGTTCTAGAAATTACTTTGCTCTGTGGTTGATTTCTTAGTTTTGAGAATTTTAAGTGATAGAATGATTTTTTCCTGAAAATGAGTTTGATCAAATCCGAAACATTATCTTTTCTTTTATGTTGGGAAAAAAGTTAAGCGCCTTTTCGGGACAGCCATAAGAAAGAAACCATAATATCTAAGTTCTTTCCAATTGCCAATTCGATATCTAATCGCGGACAACGGCCGTTTAAGAAAACACAACAAATGCTAGCAACTCATCAGCACCCAAACTAGCAATTTTAACGTCACTATTACGCACAAAGTAGCCAAATGATAATAATTTGTACAACAAAACTACGAGTTTGTACGTAAATATATCGATGGCGATTCTAAAAGCACTCTAAATACCATTCGAAACTTTTTTCACCCGAAACAACCCAAAAATTAACATCAGTAATAAGCCCGTATTAAGATGTGACCAGTTTTTTAAGACCCGTCACCCTTCCAAATCGCTTAAATTTTAAAAGGATGGTGAAATATACCGAGGGTTCATATTAAGTTGGGCATCAATTTTTCAATTCTATTTTTGAGTGGGCAGGTATTAATTTGAGTGAGTGTTATTACGATCCGCGGTGATGGATTGGATGAGTAAGCGAATATTGCTTTTGGAACATTTTAAGCTAATGTTTGGAATAAATATCAGGTTTTACTGACTTGGATGGTGGTGCTTACTAGCTTCTTTGATGATTTTTCGGCTCACATTTCTTTCATCTGCCAGTCTCGTTAGTGCAGTGATCGCAAAGCGCGACAGCTGAGCATGGCGCCCTGGGTTCGGTTCCTGAACCGTGCAAAGTTGTTATTGGGTTTTATAATCAGGAATTTACAAGGGACTTAAAACGTGATTACGAGAGTGGGTATTATAAAGTACCTCTGCTTATCTCTTCGAGAATTAGGCACAGGTGGTGTTGTGATTTGTTAGTTTAATTGTTTATGATATGTTTGTTGATAGTCAATATGACTTTGGACCTTAATGACCTTATGTCTAATTTTAGGTATGTGTCATTTGAATTACCAATTAATGGTAATCGAGTAATATGCTTATTAATCGAATGAATCTTGCGAATCGAGTTTCTTAAAATTATTTTCCAGTACCTACTTATTAGTTCCATGACTTTTGGCCAGTTGACAAGTCTGGTCACTGGGTCACCAACTGACAAATGACAGGTAATTAGAAGACATCTGTAACCTGAGATCAAGTGCCTTCCAACAAACCAAACATTATATACTGACCAGATTTAAATGATTTGTAATATTTTGTCTGACCAAATATGCTGAGCCATCACGGTCAGCCAAATAAAGGCCATCACAAGCGAGAGTGTTCGTATCTTAAATCTCAAAGATTACGCGCAATTTTTTTATCACTTTCGCAAAATGCAAAAAGTTTGAAGAGGCAGCACGAGCTCAAGCTTTGTCAAAAGTTATCTATTTTTGTTGTTATCTGTGGACGGTAAAGACCGAATAAATAGTAGATTATTAACCAAGGGGATAAAGCAGTGTCTTCTGTCGCGGGTGACGATTTAAATCACGAGTGTAACGAAGGACCCGAAGTTTACTCCCGAGCGTAGCGAGGGTGATAAAAACTTAAATCACGAGCGAAGCGAGGGATTTAAGACGTGTCCTGAGTGTAGCGAGGGATTTAAATTCACCCAAGACTAAGACAGCTTTATCACCGAGGAAAATACTCTACTTTTCGTACCATTTGCGAAAAAATTAACACAATAATAATATGAGAAAATTATATAACATCGTAACGTATTTTTAGAACATTAACTTATTTATAAAAATAAATTAAAATCAACTTAATGTTTATGTATTTGAAGAAAACATAAACGCGGCAAATTCCTTGACTAAAATTTTTTTGTCGGATAAGTAAAGGTATCAAGTTCATACGGCCTCGTCAGTTTTCGTAATTTTATTTAATAATCATAACTGCATAATAAATGCGTATTCCTTTTTCAAAAATATGTATAATGCTTTATATACAAACTCAATGGTGTAAACACAGATGTACTTAGTTCAGTATAAATTTCGCTAAGCATTCCAAATTTAAATCACATTCTCCCCCTAGAGGATGAATGAAATTCAGTACAACATTCTTTCCCTGTTTTTAACAGATTAAAAATGACTATTGTTATGTTCGCTTTTTGTGGCATAGAATGTCACTTTTTTGAGCAAGTGGTACGAAAATGTACATAAGTACTTATTCGCCGCTGCTAGTCCAATAAAGATTGTAGTGCTGATAAACAATGTGACTGGTTGACCGAGGAAATACTTTAAGCTAAGGTATGGTAGGTACGTACTCATGAAAATGAAAAACTGTTACCGTTAGAAAAAGGCAGACTGACAGAGGTAATGAATAAGAACTCATGCTTTAAAAACCTAAATAGCAATAATAGTACTCAAGAGTTCATAACGACTAATCAAGGTATTCAATACCAGTTCATGATGACCTCTCATTGCACGGAAATTATATAGAAAGCGAGGTTATAAATGGATGTATGCCGCGTGTACCTACATTAGCGTAAAAGTACTAATATTGCTGTTTTGATGTAAGAGAAGGCATTAAGCATTCAGGTATTAAGTAGGTACGTTGATGTATAAACAGCGTTAGTCTCAAAGGTGACTGCTGAGGTACTGGGTTTGATTCTCAGGTTAGTCAAGTTTTATTGGGTTTTTTTTGGAACGAAGTTCCTTATCGCGCGTTGCGAAAGGGGGCTAGACGGAAAAAAATAAGACCAAAAGTTGTAACGACACTTTTTGCTATAGTTGTAAGCCATGCGGCGTGAGGTGTGCGTGTTTCTCTGTCTGTCTCCCTCTCTCATAGAAAGTAAGCCAGTTATTTTCGTTTCGTCTTTCTATTTCGCATTGAACAGTGTGGTGTCGCGACGATTAATTTTGTTGAGTGTATACAGGTTTTTTGTACATAATAAATAAAAACTTCGTTCCATCCGGGTGTCCCTTGACACCTCTCAAGTTTTTAAATATATCTTTGTACCGTTGCTAGGTTAAGGCTTCCCCCATTCTTTGCCGAATCTCTCGGTGTTAAGCCTCCTCTGGCCAATGCGACATGAACAAGTCCAAATCGTCACGCCTTTTTGGTCCTTCTTCAGTAACGACAGTATTTTGAGGCACTATTGGGGCTTACCATCATGAATTTCTAGGTACCACCCACGGAGTCTAGATCAGTTCCGGTTTATAATAAACTAGCTTTTGGCCGCGGCTTCGCTCGCGTTAAATTCGGGGTAACACAGTTCCCCTTGCGCCCTATTGATTTGTAATAGCAACGCTAAGTTTTCCCTTTTCTTCCCTCTTTCTCCCTCACATCCCACGTTTTTTTTAAAAATTAGCTCTGTACCAAAATTCATCAAAATCGGTTTAGCCAATAAAGCGTGAAGAGGTAACAAACAAACAAACTCACTTTCGCTTTTATAATATTAGTAAGGAAGTAAGGATAAATAAACTTTTATTTGCAGACCTTAGTCCATAGTGTTAGTAATATATGAAATAGACTTACCCTAATGTTAGTATCACACATAATCAACAAAAACAATACAAATAATGACAGATAATAACATTAATACGACACAAAGTAGAAATGGACATAAAACCACCTGCACGATACAGGTGGACTCAAAGCATCTACTTTGAGTCGACCTGTGTGTGCAGTCTCATCCATCGACCAAGCATAGGGCAGTCCCACCGGTCACTCAATGCCCTCAACATGCTGTGGGAGCTGTTATCAGTTCTGCGCCGGAGAGAAGCGCATCGCTTGCGAATGATGGCATAAAAATCATCTATCCGCGCATCGGCAAACATACCTGAAGCGCTACAAAAACGCGGCAGCCCCACAAGCATTCCGAAGGCATTATTATATTGGACACGCAGAGCATTGTATGCTTTCTGCGTATACTTGACCCACAGGCTGCAGGTGTAAAAAGTCTGACAATAGGTTCTAAAGAGCGTCATTTTACCTCACAAGAACACCGTGCAAACCTGCGAGCCAGCATATTGCTTCGAACAGACAACGCTCTGCGCTCCCTCTCTATGTCCAAGTCATCACACAAGTCCTTGGTGACCCAGTGACCCAGGTATTTAAATTTTGATACTCGCTTTAAGGGTATGTTTGCTAGAGAGACACACGGCACATATAAGTCTCTTCTGGTGCCAACATTAAACACAACTAACTCACTCTTAGCGACGTTATACCTAAGCCCATGAGCCACCGCGTAGTCCTCACAGACCTTCAGCAACCGTCTTAACGCACTGATTGATGGACTCAGCAACACCATATCGTCTGCATAGTGATGTTGTTCATAGCAACCCCATCAACATGACAGCCAACCCCTGTATTGCTGAGCTCAACAATCAGCTGATTTACATATAGGTTGAAAAGGCGACGGGAGGTGATTCCCCCCTGCCTCACCCCGTATTCCAATTCATCGGACAGGGTCCCTGCCCACCTCACATTGTTTACTTGGTTTTCATACCAGAACTTTAGCAGAAAAGTAATCTCGGGTCCCACCTTTATCTCATTTCCTAACTTATCCCACAGTTGGTCATAAGACACAAGATCAGATGCCCTGGACAAATCTAAGAAGCACGCATACACCGGCGTTTTCCTGTCTGTATAGTACCAGACAGTCCGCTTTAGACACATAATGGCACTTTCTGTCGATAACCCGGGCCTCAAACCAAACTGCCATACTGCTGGTTTATGCTAATGGGCCCGGCTCCTTCATTTTTACATCATCATTTTCCTGCCCTTGACCCATTCGGGTCTGTGCAACACGTTTTCTTCTTCCATTCTCCCCTGATAGCCGTCACGGCAACATTTACTCCTTTCTCCTTCATATCGTTCCTTCCACAATCCATCCATATTTTCTTGGGCCTGCCTCTCCAATTCATATATCAACATGGACCTTAAACATTACTTAACAACGCGTATTTAAAAAAAAAAACGTTGCCCCACACTAGGAATTTCTCCTGTATCCTGGGTGCGTTTACAAACATTTAAATTCACATACACAAACAGCCGTGTGGATGTGCTATAAGATAACTGCCTATCCCTACGGGGATTACAGGAGTGAAATTATGTTACGTAACGAAGAAGGTACACACGTACATGACTGTTCGCCGTACAGTATGCAAGTGTTGGTGTAAATGGAACGGTAAAGTGAGTTATGTGAGTTGATAGTGTCCACCCGAGCAGCTGAGCACTATTGCAGTGGTCAGTTAGTTACTTGTTCCGCGTCTTGTGATTGCACGCCGAGGTAGCGCAGAGTAATGTGCGCTGCAGAGGCTACTAGAAACAGAACCCTCTAGAGACATTATCGTTACATATAAAATAATTGTGCTAAGGGGGCACATAGGATAACGCTGGTTTTCAGTGGTTTTAGAATTGCGTTTCTGTATGTTAATTCTAACTAATTGTTACTAAACCGCCGTAGTTACATTTATTTAAGTTTACAAAGACTAACCTATATAGGAACTTAAACTGTGAAAACTTCCACGCTTTTTCAAATCAAATCAAATCAAAAGTATTTATTTGCTAGAATATGGTACATAAGGTGTTACAGTAAATTGATTTCAGCATATCTTGCCATAATATGACGTGCAAATATATGTATTTACAGTCGGTATGTCAATTTAATCAGTCTATATTGCAAATTACATCTGGTATTGACTTATCTTCTAAATAGTCCTTAACGGTATAATATCTCTTTATTAGTAACATATTGGAAAGCATTTTTTTAAAAATTCTCAGAGTTATTTGGTAAATGGTTGTAAATGATAATTGACATACAGTATACATTTTTCTTAAATAGTTGCAATTTTATTGGTGGCAGGCGAAGTCTGTCTTTGTGGCGTGTTCGGCTATTAGGCCTGTCAATATTAGGTTCAAATAAACTGTAGTTTTTCTTAACAAAAATACATATTTCGAAAATATATAAACACTAGCTTTTGCCCGCGGCTTCGCTCGCGTTAAATTCGGGGTAACACAGTTCCCCTTTCCTGATTTGCAAGTACCTGCTTCCTGTAGTTTTTGCCCTTGCAACTTATTTATTGTAATAGCAATGCTATGTTTTTCCTTTTCTTCCTTCTCTCTCCCTCATTTCTCACTTAAAGATTAAGAAAATTAAATTTTAATCTACCCCCTAAATATCCACGTAACCCTATTAAACTACTACGACCACCATTCCGTAAGACTGTTTCAGGTTCCAATTCTCCTATTCCAAGACTTTGTCGACTTCTTAACAATCATGACGACCAGATCGATATTTGTTGCACTTCACTCGGGCAATTCAAGAACCAAGTCCACCTAAATATTGTTTAGATATATTATCTAGCACACCGTCGTAAACATTGTAAAATATATATTGTTAAGTGTTATTTCTGTACCTTTTCTTGTCTTTACTCAAATTTTATTTTTGCTATCTGTGTTTGCCGCATCATATAATACACTTAGTCGAATTCTTTGTGACTGTATTGTTTTTAATTATCAGTGTAACAATTATAGGTAAACCAATAAATAAATAAATAAAGAAAAATATAGCCTCTGTCCGTCTCCAGGGTCCCAACTAACTCTGTACCAAATTCATCAAAATCGGTCTTGCCATTTAGGCGTGAAGACGTAACAAACTCACTTTCGCTTTTATACTGTTTTTTTGTGTTTCCATCAATTTTATCAATTATAGCTTTTACCCGCGACTTCGTCCGCATTCGTTTTTTTTGTTTTCTCCCGGCTGTAAGTCCCCCTGCAACAATGTCCCACTATCGTGTTCCGGTCCTCAACTTCACATCAAAATTTGTTCAAAAGCAACCTAAGCACATAATGGATAGCTCCGAATGTTCACTACGACGACGTATGATTTGAAGGTTTGCGTTATACTGAATTATTTTCCCTCGTTGAATAGTAAACAAACTAAGTGTAGGTGTTATAATTTCGGTGATGAACTGATTACCTATCCGTTTCTTTGTCTAAAATGAGTATTAACTTATCACTATGATTGATTACTGGGCTTAAAGTTCGTATAAATGTCTATCTAATTACCTCCTCAAGTTTAAAGCGTAGCTGTATGTGGTACTAAATTAATTCTGTGGTGTAGGTAATTAGATTTTATCTGTATGTAATGTAACAGTCAGTTGAATAAAAAATCGTATACAAATCAGATCAATAGTTTTGGCGTAATGTGATTCTAGACAGAGTTTTAATGTTGTAGATAGGTAGCTATGAATAGGTTCCTGTGGTAATGAAATATTTTCCCGAAGTAAAAATTAGTCTGAATTTTGGTACCTTCCTACCCTATAAGTTAAGTAGTGTGATCGCTAAGTTTCGATCCAAGTAAAACTGTTAAATAAAGACAGTTGCATCAAAATTTTATCATAAATTCCCTAAATTATGGCGCCTACCTACCCTCTAAGTTAGAAAAGTGATCAAATACTAACGTGAAGTCTTAGTAACACTCAGTTTAAAAAAAAAAAACATCAAAATCATTTCAGTAGCTATGGCGTCATGCGCTTCTTGACACGATCACGCTAGATTTCCGCGGGAATGAGGTATTTTCCAGCCGTAAAAAGTAGCCTGTGTCCGTGCTTAGGATCCTATCTTTAAATCAACCAAGTCTTATAAAAATCCGTTCAGACGTTAAGGCGTGAATGAGGTAAACTTTTAAAACAAACGATTAAAAATCACTAACTTAATTAGTTTTCTGCCTACTGCCTACGCCTTAAGTACGATAGCATGAATATTAATAGCTCATATCCTTTTCTAGATTACTATCTATCACCTAACTAAATTTCATCAAAATCCGTTCAGCCGTTTAGGCATGATAGAGCAAAACTCCCAGCAAAAACCATAAAAAAATCACTAACTCAATTCAGTTTTCTGCCTACTTCCTACCCCCTAAGTACGATGACGTGATCATTTTAATCTTATATCCGTTTTTAGGTAACCATCTATTACCTTACTAAATTTCATCAAAATCCGTTCAGCCGTTTAGACGTGAAAGAGCAAAAGTCCCAACAAAAACGACTAAAAATCACTAACTCAATTTAATTATCTGCCTACTGCCTACCCCCTAAGAACGATGGCGTGATTATTTATAGCCTATGACCATTTCTAGGTTATCATCTATCACCATACCAAATTTCATCAAAATCCGTTCAGCCGTTTAGGCGTGAAAGAGTAACAGACAGACAGACAGACAGACAGAGTTACTTTCGCATTTATAATATTAGTATGGATGGCAAAGGTATAACTTTAAGTTTTTGAAATAATGGCTTACAGCTGTCTAAAAAGTGAGCTCCACAAATAGCTCGAATACATTTTTTTTGGGCTTTAAAAGCTTTGTCAAAATCTACTGAGTTACCCCATATTATAATACCGTATCTAAGTATGGATGATACATAACCATGGTAAGCCAGTTTTGCACTATCCGTTTGCCTGATTCTTTTCAAGACATATATAATTAAGGATCTATTTTTGTAACAATTTTATCTATATGTGCTTTCCAGTTGCAATTTTTGTCTATCGTTATACCTAAAAATACACAATTGTCGACAGAATGAATATCGAGTTTATTTATGTTTGAATTGAATGTCTGAAATTGTATAATATTTGTTTTAGTCATATTTACTTTCAAATTATTTTTTTCGAGCCAATTAATAGCATTGTCAAACGCCTGGATGATTTTATTTTCTAAATTTTTGTCGGTGTCACTTTTAAGCATTATTGTTGTGTCATCCGCAAATAGTATGCAATCTTTACCTATCGCCTCTAGAATATCGTTGATATAAATTAGAAAAAGTGGTGGGGATAAGATTCCTCCCTGTGGGGTGCCATAATTATTTTGTTTATATTCCGACCTATAGGTATTTCTTTCATTTTTATAGGTTTTTGTTACTTCAACGCATTGTACTCTTTCTGATAGGTAACTTTTGATCCAATCGTTGGCTTTACCCCGTATTCCATAATGTTCAAGCTTTGAGAGTAGTGTTTTATGGCAAACAAAGTCAAAGGCTTTTGTCATGTCGAGGAACACGCAACTTATCTTAGATTTTTTATTCAGACTTTCAGTTATGTATTTTACTAGCGTGAAACATGCTAAAGCGGTAGAACTGCCCTTCCTAAAACCAAATTGTTCTTTTTTTAGAATCTTACATGCTGTTAAAAAGTTCTCTATTTTCACACACATGACTTTCTCAAATATTTTAGCTAGAATTGGAATTAAAGTTATTGGGCGATAGTTGCTCATGTCAGTTTTTACACCTTTCTTATAAACAGGTAGGACAATTGACCTTTTTAGGCGTGTTGGGAATACTCCCTCTGTTAAAGACAAGTTTATAACGTATGTTAAGGGAGACACTGGTTTTTGCTTTCTATTTATTTTCAAATCATCTCTAATGCCCATTTCAGCAGTGGATCCCGTATACAGTAAGGCAACTAGCTCGCACGGTCCATAATTGTGTAGATCAGGTCTCTGATTTGTCTTTTAGATATTTCCCACCTCCAAAAATCATTGGATTGTCTGTCTGCATTCAAACCTTCGATGAATTACTTATTGAATGATCTTTTACCACCTTATTCCACCAAATCTGTTTTTTTTGGGTGGTAATTCATCAAATAACTTCCCCCGCTCTCGGCGAAACGGGGGGGGGGGGGGGGGGGTCAGACTTGTGCTGACTAAAACCCACCCATATTCCTTCTTTTGCCCTTTACGTTCCGGGGCCGCGGTATCTCTTTCGAACAACCCGCAACCCCGGCAGGATCTGTGGTATCTTCTGCCTCTATTCCTACAGCTGCTCTACGCGTGTGTCCAGGCGACCACGTAGCGCGTAACAGCGCGGTAACTCGATTGCTCGCTGAGATGAGCCGCTGTGTCTTGTGTCGGTGTGGCGAACACCTGATTGGACCATTGTATACTACGGCTAAAGCATTCCATGACGCCGAGGCGGTGAGAGGTTATTTGAATTGAAATGTTCGGAAATGTTAAATTGAATTGCCATAGTGATTTCAGTGCATCATAATTAATTGTATCTAACTATTTTTGATTGTTGATACGAGAAATAAGTTAGAAGTTATAACAATACTACCAATCGGTGAGCAGGAATGAGAATGTGTCAAGAGAAATTGTGGACGTCTTTAAAAATCGTCAAGACTGATGATATGACAACCAATAGAAATGAGGAGGAAAAATACGAGCATCCCCGAACCCAAATGAATTGTAATAAAGGCAAAGAAGTAATAAACAATACTGCCATTAGAAGGTAGGCTCCTAACCCATATATTGTACCAACAATACGTTAAAGTGATGACCTAACAAAACATCCACAACCAATACACACGATTGGGTAGCCGAGTACTCTGCTATGTGTACTTTCTTGCGAGTATTGGTTTAACAATACAACATATTTGTTGCAAATCACTTTATCTAAAGAAAACTTAAAACTACTACTACCATAGGCTAAGTCATATTGTTACTAACGCACTGAACCACATTGTAGTCTGAAAATAAATAAACGATAATAAAAAAAAAATCGGCCAAGAGCGTGTCAGGCCACGCTCAGTGTAGGGTTCCGTAGTTTCCCGTCCGTCACAATAAGTCGCTGGACGTCGCTGTACCCCCGTCGGGGGGCACGCGAGGCGGTACCGGGGTACTTTACCCCATGCCCGCGGTAGCTCACCGGCCCCGCAATCAACACAGTGCGGGGCGTATTTGGGTCGGTCACCTGGACCTAAAGAGTGCGGTGCGAGCTGCTCCTCTATCACAATAAGTGTTCTTTACCACGGTAGGTCATGAAAGCACGGAAAATCTTAACATCGACTTTTAAAAAAATGACGTCATTACGCAACGCCATCTATCGAACCATTTATGAACTGGTTTTTACCTTAACATTTTGATGGTGTTAAAAAAATGAATTTTAGTTTTGTTCTAAATTGCCTTAGCATGTTCTTGATAGAAGTTTTATGTAGTTATAAGATACCGGCAATGAAAAGGAGTGACCAACCGAACAATTCGGTAATACCCGATCCAATGTAATAAGTACCTACAGCGCCATCTCTCGGGGAATTGGGTTACTAATTAATTCAAAGACAAGAAGTGCAAGAAGTTTTCGGTGGTAATTTTGGATTGCGTGAACCGATTTCAATAATTCTTTTTTTGTTTGAAAAAAGATACGTTCAGGATAATAAAATATGTAAACAAAGTTAAAAAAAATGCTTGCATATACGATTATACTACAAACTTAGTCCAGAAATTATTTTGTACAACTTTTTGTCTTTTTTGTACAAAAACTGTTGTGTCAATCAAGTTCAAAATAATTTTCCTAGAAAGTCCTTATAAAGTTCTACTTTTCAGATTTTTTTCATATTTTCTAAACTTATGGTTCAAAAGTTAGAGGGGGGGGGACACATTGTTTTTTACTTTTGGAGCGATTATTTCCGAAATTATTGACATTATCAAAAAATGATTTTAGTAAACCCCTATTCATTTTTAAATACCTTTCCAACAATATATCACACGTTAGGGTTGAAATTAAAAAAAAAATCACTTCCCACTTTACATATAGGGTGGCTACCCTAATAAAACATTTTTTTCCAATTTTTATTTTACCACTTTGTCGGCGTGATCGATATACATATTGGTACCAAATTTCAGCTTTCTAGTGCTAACGGTCACAGAGATTAAGCGAGGACGGACGGACGGACGGACGGACAGACAGACATGGCGAAACTATAAGGGTTCCTAGTTGACTACGGAACCCTAAAAACATGAAATATTGCACTTAGTAAAGTTATGCGCGATGGTACGGTGTACTCGTATGACAATCAACTGTTTTAAATGGCAAGCGATGTGGATACAGTAGGTACCAAAATAATTACGACTAGGGACCTCTTGTACAGATCGCCGTTCATTCCATCCGTTTTATAAAAGCGGTGAGTGTTGGTACAATTAGATTAAAAGCCACACTACTAATTTAGACAGACATATGACATGTGACAGTAGGAAATTGAATGGATTCTAAAAATTACCTTGTAGAAAAAAATAATTTTAAAAATCGGACGTCTCAGTAAAAAGTTATGCGTGGTCAAACATAAAATATAAACATGTCGAATTGAAAACCTCCTCCTTCTTTTCGTCGGTTAAAATTGAAATTGTATAAATTCTTACCTTTTTTTTTTTCGGGTGGAACATCATCCAATGACTTCGCGGGGGGGCATGTCAGACTTGTACTGACTAAAACCCACCCATGTTCCTTCTATTGCCCTTTACGTTCCGAGGCCGCGGTATCTCTTTCGAACAACCCGCAACCCCGGCAGGCGGAGGCTCTGGCAAGCCCCTCTGCTTTGCTGACTCTCTTTGAGGCGCGCGTGAAACACGAACGCGCCGTCGACACGGCCTGTCGTCAATAGACGGACGGACGGTGAGCTACCCATTGCTCAGCCGTCCACAGGCCTGCATCTACGGTGGCCGGGAGTCGTCTCGCGGCGCCCGGCGCCCTGGGCGTCTCCCGCGGCGGCTGGGTTGGCCTGATGTTCTCTCCCTCAAACGCCCGGCCTCCTCCTTTGCTAGCATTACTGCTTCGCAGAAGGAGGTGACCGCTTCCCATTCTTTCTCGCTCCGGACCATAGCCTGAACTAGGGCCGGACGCGAGAGATCGCCGCCGCCGATCGCCTCCACGAGGGCACGGCGGTGCTCCGCCCAAGCTGGGCATATCGCCACTGTGTGCTCCACCGTGTCCTCCGGGCGATCGTCACAATGGTGACACCCGGGCGTTTCCTCCGCCTGATGATGTGCAGGAACCTCCCGAAACTTCCGTGTCCGGTGAGGACCTGCGTCAGGCGGTAGGTGAGGACGCCATGACGCCTCTCCAGCTACTCCTCAAAGAGGGGACTTACCGCCACTATTGTGGCGTGCCCTGCACGGGGTTGCGACAGTCGCTCTCTCCATGCCACCATGAGATCGCACCGGAGGTCTGCCCGCCGAGCGGCAACTTGCCGCGGCAGCGGGTTTTCCCCCCGGTGTAGTGCCTCCGCGCGCCACTCAAACAGGCGCGCGAGGACTATCGCCTCCAGATCCCACGGTGGCAGTCCGGCAAGGTGGCTTGCTGCCTCGCCGGAGATCGTGCGGTAGCCCCGGATCAGCCTTATGGCTACCACGTTTTGGGGCGCGTTCAGGTAGTGGGCGGCGCGCCGCCCTAAAGAACGCGCCCATACCGGGGCCCCGTAAAGGGCCATGGATCGCACGACTCCGGCATAGAGCCTACGGCAGGAGGCGTTTGGCCCCCTCAGATTGGGCCGGAGCCGCTTGAAAGCAGCCCCCGTCCGCTCGAGTTTGGGAGCCAAACGTCGGAAGTGTTCGACGAAGTTCCACCGGCTGTCGAGGACGATTCCCAGGTACTTCATCGTCGACCCGACGCCGATGCAAACCCCTCCTACCGTCAACTTGGATCCCAACGGTGGCGTGTTTCCGCGGCCATGAAAAACCATGGCCTCGGATTTGTGCAAGGCCACCTCGAGACCCAGTAGCCGGATCCTCTCCGCGACTATCGCAACCCCGCGTGTCATATTGTCGGCCGCCGCCTGGTGCGACCCCCTGAGCCAGGACGAGCGTGTCGTCAGCGTAGCAAACTACGCTGACGCCGCTGGGGAGGTCGGCGCGCAGCACCCAGTCGTAACCGATGTCCCACAAGAGCGGCCCCAAGACCGATCCCTGTGGGACACCGCACGACATCTCTCGCCGGTTCCACTCTCCAGAGCGACCGGGGTATATGACGGCCCTGTCCGTCAGATATGCCCCGACCACACGACGAAGATAGGTCGGCATCCGGTGGTATTGGAGTGCCTCCCTGATGCAGCTCCAAGGCATGGTGTTAAACGCGTTGGCGATGTCGAGAGACACCGCCACGACAACCCCACCCCTGGACACTGCAGCCCCCGTCGTGAGGGCTCTCACGCGCACGATGGCGTCCACCGTCGAGCGCCCCTTGCGGAAACCATACTGGTGATCTGTGATAAATTCTAACCTGACAGACAGATGTGTTGCTGGGGAGTTTGGTCCGCCACTTCTTCTTCCCAGTTAAAATACAAGGAAGTGAACTGCACAATTTGAATAAATGATTTTTCGTAAACTAACAATAAGCCCAGCAAAATATTATACATATTATATGAAGTTTAAACGGAAGTCCGATAAACGATAGCTAGGGTTAAGTTACAATAGTAACAAAATCCAATAATACGTGATAAAATCAACGCTAGACTGCAATATCCATGTCAATAAATGCAATGCCGGATTGTAAAACCACACCAACAATAAACACACATCTATATATATACTTATAATAAATCTGTAGAGAGGTCAATTCTGTACATGAAATATATTTCCAAAATAACTATCAGGGGGTGATTAGTGATCGATACTGATGCCAAAAATGCAATCAGTAAAATTTTTGTCTGTCTGTCTGTCTGTTTGTATGTCTGTATGTTCGTTATAGAAACAAAAACTACTCGACGGATTTTAACGAAACTTGGTACAATTATTCATCATACTCCTGGGCAGGTTATAGTATACTTTTCATCACGCTACGATCAATAGGAGCAGAGCAGTGAAGGGAAATGTTGGGAAAACGGGAGAAGTTCCTCCATTTTTTAAGCTTCCGTCGCGTGTGTAGCCTTAATGGTTAAAGCTCCACAGAAATCATGTATGACGGAAATGTTCTCCTTAAAATTATATAAAAAATATCCTACGACAGCATATGTCTATCTTTAATGGTTGACTCACAATAACACGTGTAACTCCCGATAGCTAAGCAGTTCGGTGCTTTCTGATTATATTTGTCTACTCTTACGTTTATACCACTCTCACTCATCTCTTATTAAAAACAGTTAACATTATTAACTATTTAATAAAAAAAGAATTATATAAATCTGTAAAGAAACACCAAAGTTATACATGAAATACGCTAATAAGCCATCGCGCTTGAATACTGAATCATGCCATAAGGATTATTTTTGTGTGCGCTCGACGCGGTTACCGTAATATTTGGCTGTTGATGCGAATAGACGTTCAGAGTTTTCGACCTTATTGACAGACAATGCTTATCAGCGCGACTTTTAGTCCTTAAATAATTTATATTTAGATTTCTTTTGTTGTTATTTTATAAAATAGGTACATAATTAGTTATTTTGTTTTTTTTTAAATTCGTTTAAATTACAAATTATTAAAAGTTTACATTTTATTTCTTTTTAGGTGAAGTATGTAGTAGTAGGTACGCATAGGTTTTTAGATAGGTACCGAGTTTTGGCTAATTTATGTTCAGTTTTTTTTTTATACTTAGGCATAATTAGATATAATTTAGTACGTAAGTACTTAAATTATTTTTGCGTTATTAGACTTAGTTTAGGTACTTACCTACTTACCTATATATAGGTATATAAGAAATTTATTTTGGATTTAAGAATTTATTTAGGATCAGTTTTATTATTTAAGTGGGCACTTGGATTTTTGAAGTGTAAGGTAGCTATAGTTAGGATCTCTAACGTAACTTATTTTGTTAGGTATCTAATTAATTGCATTTCAATTATTTTCATTAATCCTTACTAATATTATAAAAGCGACAGTGAGTTTGTTTGTTACGGCTTCACGCCTAAATGACCGAACCGATTTTGATGAATTATGGTACAGAGATAGTTGGTACCTACCCTGGAGACGGACATTATAGGCAATTTTTTTTAAAGTGACAAACGTGGGAGGAAGAGATAAGAAAAGGGAAGAGAAAGATACATTTTTTCGATCATCACGCGGATTAAAGATAGCGTTAGCCCAAGTAACTCTGCCACGCGGACGAAGTCGCGGGCGGAAGCTAGTAGATAATATATATATATATATATATATATTTGCATTATCTCTCGCCAATTTAAGAGAAATGTAGTTAATGCGATTTATTTTAATATATTAATAATTACTGTGCCTTATCAGGGCAGAATCCGGCCATGTCCTTTGTAATAGCCACTAATAATCTTATCGCATAATTCTTTAGTTCCATCACAAATTGGTTACAGTAAAAACACAAACTCTTACAACACCCTTTAAAAGGTGAAACGAGTGCAATACAGAGGTTATTATAAAACATTTCAACGTAACTGGTGAACCCTTTGAACAGTGTAAGTGGTAATTAGGTGCGGGTAATGAGATCGGCTACAATCACGTCTGAAACAAGGCACGAGCAATCAAATGGATTTATTCGGAGGACAGCGAATAGATAAAGGATAATTTACGAGATCAAAGCGTGACAAACACAGGTGTTGTACGGCGACCATGAGTAGGAGAAGGATGGGAATATCTAGACTTCGGGATGAGTAGAAAAATGTGAAAAATATACGGATTAAGATAGCTGCCTTTTACAAATAGAATTAAAGATAGATGTAGGAATTTCAAGTTGCTTCTGTTTAATTACTTATTGCTACATATTTACACCTAAAATAAAATCTCTCGTTGCTTTCTAAAGCATTGGATATTTGCTTTCTGTTTTTGCTTATTAAATACGTTGAAAATTCCTAGATATTTCCAAGTATCTGTTAAGTTCCATGATTTTTATCCGGACTGTCTTTGCAACATCGACCGTGTGGCCCCGTCACCGCCCGCTGCGTCCACCATTAATAGATCAGGAGCAGCTCGCTATATTAATTAACTCAAGGGTACCTCTGTGGCCGTGTCCACTGTCCCTTCGGACAACTGGACTGGTGACTCCCCCTACTGGGGACTTGCAGCTTGCGGTATTGTTGATCGAAACATTTTTTTTTGATTTATTCAAATTCGTAAGCTTTCGATTTATATTTCCAGTCAATGTTTTTGATCAGGTCGTATCTACTTCGTTTGTAGTGACTGTCAAAGATCTATACTTCCTATCGTTTTTGGTAGGTACATACAATCGTTTATTTAATGGTCCGCAATTTTATTGTATTCTAGGAATTAGTTCAATTAAAATAAGCTAGTAGATAACCTAACGCTTTGTGACTATATACAAACAATTCAAGTGTTCACTTCTAAACAATTACTTCATTGAGGTTGGCGCCTTCGTTCAAAATTTGGGTCAACAGAATGCCAAACTAGAGTCAGGCTTGAAATAATATACACTATTATCATGCAATTAGAGTTTTTCATTTGTATCAACAGTAATATCAAAGTAAACTCAATTTTAAATAGTGCTCCTGGGACCTTCACCAATGAACAATTCTGTTGAAGGAGTTAGCCACTGAAGAATTCTCGAAGAAGAACCGCAAATATCTAAGAATAATAAAGAAGTGTTGAAACTGTTACATAGTTGAAATATATTTCTAATCTAATATATAAAATTCTCGTGTCACAGTTTTCGTTCCCATACTCCTCCGAAACGGCTGGACCGATTTAAACGAAATTTTGTGTACATATCGGGTAGGTCTGAGAATCGGCTAACATCTATTTTTCATTCCCCTAAGTGAGCAGCGGGTGAAACCGCTGGGCACAACTAGTAACATATAGGTACTCTTAGGCATATTTTAAATAAGTCCCACACATCCACGCTAGCCCTTTAATTCAGAATTATCCGGGACCGCAGCGGGTCACAGTGGGATGCGAAGGGAGGTAGGCTCGGGGAGGAGGAGAAAGGGGGGTGTTCAAAACCAATCAATGTTGGTTAATTGGCGCTTTAATGCTGGCTCATTCAACAATTACAGAGGTCGCTGTCAGCAGCCAGGTGGCGTAGGGATGTGGCTTTGTCGACAAACACACGATGAAATATTCATGACTAGCTGCAACCCGTGCTTTCATTCGCGTAGAACAGATCAAAAAGAAACTTATCACTATGTAATTCAGGGTATACGCTATCTGCATACCAAATTTCAACCAAATCGGTAAGACGTTTGATCGTAAAGGAGTAACAAACGTACATACAACCCTACGCCTTTATAATACTTATTAGTGTGATAAATAAGATTTAAACTAAAATTTTAATTATGAATTTTATAACCATAAATTTGTGGGTTCTAAGTTCGATCCAAAGGTAAAGTGTTATTCCTTTTTCTCCTCGGAAATTTCTGAGTAGCTGAACAGAAATTGTTGTTTATGGCCAGTTGATGGAAACAAATTCACTACTTGTTGGCTACGTGGAATTTTGCAAATGATCAAAATTCAAAAGCGTTTTCCTGGTCCGGCAAAGCGTTATTAGGATTTCCATGAGGAATTTCTCAGTAACATCCATTAAGTCTAGATTTGTGCTCGGTTGTTGGCAACAGGGTCGCTCCATTACAAAGGACTTAAACATAACTAGCGAAATGTCCGCGTACCTACTTTTAGAGCACAGCTCCATTTACCTAACCCTTTGGGAATTAAAAGCTAGATGTTATCCTTAATAATATTATAAAAGCGAAAGTGAGTTTGTTTGTTTGTTTGTTACGTCTTCACGCTTAAATGGCTAAACCGATTTTGATAAATTTTGGTACAGAGATAGTTGGGACCCTGGAGACGGATATAGGCTATTATTTTAAAAAAAGAGTGAGACCTGAGGGAGAAAGAGGGAAGAAAAGGGAAAACTTAGCTTTGCTATTACAATAAATAAGGCGCAAGGGTAAAAACTACAGGTAGCGGGTAGGTACCTGCAAATCAGGAAAGGGGAACTATGTTAACCCGTATTTAACGCGAGCGAAGCCGCGGGCAAAAGCAAGTTTTATATAAATACCAATTTTTCTGAGCCCAAACCAGAAACTGTTCACGTTCGAACCTAAACCAAAACTCTTCCACACCAACCCTAACTCTATGATCTAATTACTCACATCGACATAACCCATCACTGTCAACAAATTGTTATATGGTCGTACTAGATTATCGTGTCCCGTACCCCCCCCCCCCTTCCACTCCCAGTTGGTGTACCCCTCCCGCCACCCCCTCCCACACTTATCCCAATCAATCTCCTCGTAAACTCGCTTAATTTAAGCATCAATCCAGCATTAGCAGTCGTTATTATATTTGGTCTCGTTATCGAGCTTTAAACGAGTAAGTTCATGTCTGTTGCCTCGGAGAGTTTTAATTGCTTTTCGATTGGCGTTGGAAAAGTTTCGTGTTTTCTTTTTTACGCCATAAATTCGTGGCTTTGTTTTTTTTTTAGCTTTATTTAAAGGTGGGTACGGAACTATTAAAGTTTTTTAACAGTATCTAGTGCAATAAGCAAATGTGCTGATGCTAGAAGTAAACGGATTGTCCCATTTAAAATATCCATTGTTGTCATAATCAGTTGTTTCTTATTTCATATTAGCTGTCCTGCGCATTCATCCGCGTCTTTGGTTACTTCCCCAGTCCTGTGGGTAGTAACGTGATGTTATAGCCTATGATTACTGTGTAGTAATACCTAATGTAGCTTTGTAATGGTAAAATAATTTTTCAAATCAGTTGAACAGTTTTTGAGTTAAATCGCAACAAACTAACAAATTTTACTTTTTTTATAATACACTAGCTAGTGCCCGCGGCTTCACCCGAGTGATATCGAAAAAAAAAGTATCCTATGTGTTATTCCAGACCATTATCTACCTGTGTGCCAAATTTCATAAAGATCCATTCAGCACGTGTTGACGTGAAAGAGTAACAAACATCCATACATCCTCACAAACATTCGCATTTATAATATTAAAGTAAGAAGTTTAGACTTCTCTATTAGCGGTCATCTCATGCCCGCACTTTGTTTTATTCTAAACTCATTTTGGTCCTTAACACAAAAGCAGCAATTCCTCCTACTTATAACAAGTTATTAACAAATTCGCAAGTCAAGTCGCAATCCAAGATGTCTGGAAAAATCTCATATCGTGGACCTCATTTAAAGGGTGAGTTTTCGAAGATAAGGTTTTATAAACTGACTTTTCCTTCCCACCCGTGATTTTTCGTTTAGCAAATTAAGTAGTAAGTACTTAAAAAACCTACCTGATGGCACTTTTCATTTATGTATGTAAACACGATTACCAGTTAACATGCAACTAACTAGTGGTGGTTTTGCACGGTAATACAATTTCAATCTAGATCTAGATCAATTCATTAAACAAATTGATTGGTACCGGGAACTTGATCAGGACAATCCATTAGGCAATATTGCCAGCATAAAAATTGAAACTCTACGACATAATGATAAGTTGCAGTGTGGCAATTTTATGAATGATTTTAAAGCAGAAAAACACGACCGTGCAATTAAAAGTCATTCAATAGCAGCAGTGGCGTGCATTCAATCAAGTGAAGAGTTTGTACTAATTGTGAACGCAATAAATATTCAGCTCCAATCACTATAATGTATAAGCGCACTGTGGGCAACATGCATAGTCACGTTAGAAAAAATACTGTTTGATACAAGGTTTCTGTACACAACCGAAGTAACTACGCAATCATTACTGGAAAACGAGTTTTTCTTTTTATATAAGTAAAGTTGTATTACTAAAAACGGGTATTAAAAAAAAACTTGGAACTTTGACTCCCAATTTTTGTAACTAGCCTTCTAGTTCCCAGATGTAGTCTAGAACAAAAAATACTCTCTAATTGCCTTTCACTTCGTTAACGGTACTTTTTACACGCATGCCTATTACGTGGTTTTCTTCTCGGTACGAAAAAGAAAATACTGTGTGACGTTTAAAATATGTTTGGCCTATTACGATGTCTGACCGAGGTACAAAAACCTGATGATGGCCCCTAATTTGGGAGTATTTTTTTTAGTAAGCTTAATTAAACAATAGTGATACACAAATTAAACAATGTATTTAGTATTGGTATAAATAAATAAAAAAAAACGACTGCGTAAGAAATAACTTTTAATAAAAACTAAAAAGAAAAATAATCGTCAAATGGTCTGTAAAAATCGGGATTCAATTTTTAGGAAGATTTGAGCCGTATTTTTTTTTAAAATATATATGTTTTTTTTTAATACTTAGTTTATTTTTAATTTTATTTTTTTTAGTTACGATTATAATAAGATGTGTGAATCTCGCAAGTTTTTTGTTAGGTACATTACAAAAAATAAATGGGTACTCCATAAGTGTCTGTGTGAGATATCATCACACCACAACTAAAAAGAATGAAAAATAAAAAACTGACTTCTTTCAAATTTAACGTCACCTATCTAAGAAAACTTAGGTTATCAAGAGGAATGTAACTATATCTTATTTTATAGAAATCCTTTTTATGAGGTAAGTAGGTACCTAATCTATATCTATATATATAAAAGAAAGTCGTGTTAGTTACTCCACTTATAACTCAAGAACGGCTGAACCGATTTAGCTGAAAATTGGTGAGGAGGTAGCTTAGAGCCAGGAGACGGATATAGGGTAGGTAGGGTAGGTAGGGTAGGTAGGGTAGGTAGGGTAGGTAGGGTAGGTAGGGTAGGTAGGGTAGGTAGGGTAGGTAGGGTAGGTAGGGTAGGTAGGGTAGGTAGGGTAGGTAGGGTAGGTAGGGTAGGTAGGGTAGGTAGGGTAGGTAGGGTAGGTAGGGTAGGTAGGGTAGGTAGGGTAGGTAGGGTAGGTAGGGTAGGTAGGGTAGGTAGGGTAGGTAGGGTAGGTAGGGTAGGTAGGGTAGGTAGGGTAGGTAGGGTAGGTAGGGTAGGTAGGGTAGGTAGGGTAGGTAGGGTAGGTAGGGTAGGTAGGGTAGGTAGGGTAGGTAGGGTAGGTAGGGTAGGTAGGGTAGGTAGGGTAGGTAGGGTAGGTAGGGTAGGTAGGGTAGGTAGGGTAGGTAGGGTAGGTAGGGTAGGTAAAAAATTGCATTGCAACGCATTGCGGGCACAGCTAGTAATACATATAATAAGACTGTAAAAGATCGATTTCTGTACATTGAAGATTTTTATGAAAAATTGTTACAGGGGGTCTTAATTACCGTAATAGAAGCCAAAACAACAATTTTTAAAATAATTGTCTGTCTGTCTGTCTGTCTGTCTGTCTGTCTGTCTGTCTGTTTGTCCGGGCTAATCTCAGAATCTACTGGACCGATTTTGACGGGACTTTTTTTATTTGACTCAGTATCACCTGGAGAGTAAACTGGGATATAAATAATCACGCCGATGAACTTAGGGGGCAGGCAGGAAATTGAATCTCAGAATCTACTAAACCGATTTTAATGGGACTTTTTTTTATTTGACTCAACATTACTTGGAAGGTAAAGAAGGATAGAAATAATCACGCCAATAGACTAAGGGGGTAGGCAGAAAATTGAATCTCGGAAACTACTGGGCCGATTTTAATGGGACTTTTTTTATTTGACTCAGCATCACTTGCAATAATCACGCCAATAGACTAAGAGGGTAGGCAGGAAATTGAATATCAGAAACAAAGTAACTATGCCACGCGGACGAAGTCGCGGGCGGAAGCTAGTCTATACATATAATAAGACTGTAAATCTATATCTATACATATAATAAGACTGTAAAAGATCGATTTCTGTACATTGAAGATTTTATGAAAAATTGTTACAGGGGGTCTTAATTACCGTAATAGAAGCCAAAACAACAATTTTTAAAATTTTTGTCTGTCTGTCTGTCTGTGTCTGTCTGTCTGTCTGTCTGTTTGTCCGGGCTAATCTCAGAATTTACTGGACCGATTTTGACGGGACTTTTTTTATTTGACTCAGTATCACCTGGAGAGTAAACTGGGATATAAATAATCACGCCGATGAACTTAGGGGGCAGGCAGGAAATTGAATCTCAGAATCTACTAAACCGATTTTAATGGGACTTTTTTTTATTTGACTCAACATTACTTGGAAGGTAAAGAAGGATAGAAATAATCACGCCAATAGACTAAGGGGGTAGGCAGAAAATTGAATCTCGGAAACTACTGGGCCGATTTTAATGGGACTTTTTTTATTTGACTCAGCATCACTTGCAATAATCACGCCAATAGACTAAGAGGGTAGGCAGGAAATTGAATATCAGAAACAAAGTAACTATGCCACGCGGACGAAGTCGCGGGCGGAAGCTAGTAAAGAATATTACATGTAAGTATACAAGATACGCGTGGTAAACATATTTCTTCCTTGGCAGTCGGTTAAAAAGCTCAGATAGTAATGAGTCGATTTATTTATGTTTTAAAACAACAAAGTAATTTGATTTTAAGTACCCAACAAGCATATCTTATATGAGTAAATGTTTCAATGCGCACAGAAACAATATTGAATAAATTATAATTTTGCTAAGTTTAATCACTAAGTTAAAATGTTTATATTCTTAATATTCGGCTTTCAATTTAGATTGTTTCAGATACTTCATCATTAACTCTCTATATGCATCTGAATGGAAAACAAATGAATTGTCTCCTAACTGCTGTGCTGCTGACTGTTTCTGTATAGACTTTATGTCAAAATGACACATTTACTTTAAAGGTTAAAGTCATTTAATTATTATTATGTCAAAATGACACATTTACTTTAAAGGTTAAAGTCATTTAATTATTATTATGTCAAAATGACACATTTACTTTAAAGGTTAAAGTCATTTAATTATTGAGAAATCGGCTATAAATCTACAAATTGTTGTAAAAAAAATGTTGAATTAAATAGTACCTACTAAAACTACATAAAAAAAACATTGCCCCACACTAGGAATTTCTTCTGTATCGTGGATGCATTTACAAACATTTTAACTCACATTATAAACAGCCAAACCCGGAACGACTATCTGTAGGCTATACAAAATATTTGTATTGTGGACCAAACCCGCGACACGCTTATAAAAATGCATGTCACGGGATCGATCCCCGCGACAGACTAACTCAGACCTGCCTTTATATTTTAAACTAGCTTCCGCCCGCGACTTCGTCCGCGTGGCATAGTTACTTTGTTTCTGATATTCAATTTCCTGCCTACCCTCTTAGTCTATTGGCGTGATTATTGCAAGTGATGCTGAGTCAAATAAAAAAAGTCCCATTAAAATCGGCCCAGTAGTTTCCGAGATTCAATTTTCTGCCTACCCCCTTAGTCTATTGGCGTGATTATTTCTATCCTTCTTTACCTTCCAAGTAATGTTGAGTCAAATAAAAAAAAGTCCCATTAAAATCGGTTTAGTAGATTCTGAGATTCAATTTCCTGCCTGCCCCCTAAGTTCATCGGCGTGATTATTTATATCCCAGTTTACTCTCCAGGTGATACTGAGTCAAATAAAAAAAGTCCCGTCAAAATCGGTCCAGTAGATTCTGAGATTAGCCCGGACAAACAGACAGACAGACAGACAGACAGACAGACAGACAGACAGACAGACAGACAGACAGACAAAATTTTTAAAAATTGTTGTTTTGGCTTCTATTACGGTAATTAAGACCCCCTGTAACAATTTTTCATAAAAATCTTCAATGTACAGAAATCGATCTTTTACAGTCTTATTATATGTATAGATGGTTTATATTAAAAATTAAACCTATTATGTACAAATTTTTATAATGACTATTTTTTTAACAAAATATAACATAATGGAGTTATCTCCATCAAAAAGCCGGTAGCTTGTTATTCCTAAAGTTAACCCTGTAACTGCCGCTAGCGAACAATCACTGAAGCGCCGGACAAAAGAAACGCATCGACAATACAAGACGCGCCAAGAAAAAAACAAAATCCAACACACGATTGGTCGATCGACGTGTGACGTCACTGCGCGCCCCGCCCCCTAACAACCGTCGCTACACCTGAGATGAGAGCGAGCGAGATCTTTGTAAGTGTGAAGAAGACAAAATTATATTGACGGTTCTCTTACTCATGCTTTAACGGCTCATGTGCCCGCATCACCGCAATTTATTTTCAGTCTTAACGCCTTATGATAAGGTTATGTTTTCTAGGCTACCTTGTAGTTACAAGTCTTACTGTATTCGTTGCTCTGGTCAGTTGGAAAAGCTGTTATTGTTTGGTTACGGGTTAACCGATTTGGTTAAATTTGTGTGTTAACAGGCAGATGTCCGGCGCTGCTCTCGCTCCCTCACCCCGCGCGCCGCTGAGACAGGTAGCGTCTGATTGGCCCCGTATTGATTAGTGTGATTAATTAGAATTGAGTTCATTAGCATTTGCGTAATTGGAAGTTTGGACTCACTACTATACCGAGCGCTTTGTTAGTTTTTTGCTGCTTTGTTTGATCACAGCTAATGTATGTACAAAAACGTGAATGTTGAGTAGTAATTTAGCTTAATTTGATTAGGGAAAGTTAAGTGTTTTAGATACCTTTTAATATTGAGCTAGTAATGTTTAGTATAAATTTCATTCGTCTAGCAGTATAAAGACAAGTTTAAAGTTTTCTAAAGTTTTCAGATATCATATGAAATAACAAAAATCTGTAGATTTAAAATTGGATTAGGTTCTCTGATCTAATCACCGTCTGACTTCTTCATAAACATGCAGAGAAGCAACAAGCAGGTAAGTACCCAGCAGCGCGTCGAGAACCCTCAAAGAAATCGCTAACAAACTCCCGGCAACACTAACACCTAGCACAATCGACCCAATCAAACAGAAAAAAAACTATTCAACCATCACCAACTCTCAATACCGTTCAAAGAAACTCCGAGGGGAAAATGCTAATACGCCGCTTCTTGCTTCTTACCAAACAAAATCACTTCGCGACCCCAAATTTCGCACTTTCAATGGGCAATTTCGCTCGCCCCCCTTCCAATAGGCCCCGCCTCTTTCTTCCCCGCCGACTCTAGTAGTAGTTTCGGAGCGCCAGTGACGTACGCGTAACGCTGCGAGATGGACGCGCCCGACGACCGATACTACGGCAACCAGACGCCGGACCGCTCCGACACGAACAGTCCGCGCTCACAAATGAGTAGTCCGAATTCCAACTCCTCAATTAACGTGACGGATCAGTCTTTATCACTTTCCCAACACCAACAGAACTTAGAGACACTTAACAGAATGGGAATGTTTTTTCACGCGCAACAAATGCATCTAAACCAGAGTTTCGATGCGGTAAAATCTAGGTTAGGCTTAACACAAGTGCCTACAAGTGTTAACCCAGGCCCGAGGCATACGATAGACGCTATATTAGGACTGAATGGCCAGAGGCAAGTTACTAGAGTGCAGAGTGAGTTTGAGCAAAGAAGAGAAGAGAGGGAGTGTGAGGCTGTACCGGTGTCACCAGGAGCAGTGGAAAGTGCTGGTAGGTGGTCTCTTCATTACAATACGACCTAGTTGAGCTAAGTTCTGCACCTCGGTAGAATGTCACGCCATCAACACCAGGTGCATACTTAAGTCAATACTCAACCAGGCCGTATTCGATAGTTTAGTTATAGATAGTTGATTGATGTTACTACCAAAATATTGAAATGGATAAGTATTGTATATAATTAATTCTGAAATGTTTTTTCCTTATTAGGAAAAAACATAAGTATGTGCATTTTTGGTATTTACCAGAAATATACTTACATTAAAAACGTACTAAAAATAACAAAGAAAAAATAGATAAATTTTTAAACACATCATAAAGACCTTGTTATGTATTTGAACGTACAATGCAATGCACATTGCGAATAGGCGTTGCATTATAAGCGCCGCCCGGCACTCGTGCGAAATAGCCCGCCCGCCGACCAGGACCGTGCGCCGCCGCCGACGGGTTAATCATTGTCCACTTTGGTTATGAACATCTTACATGAAAAATTATGTGGGTACTTTGTAGTTTAATAGCTGATTTTATATTTTTTTTTAAATAACTTCGCATAAATTAATAACAATGTTCGTACACAAACTCAAACAAAACAATATTATATTTTGATTGCGTAACAAATAAACACAATATTGTAGCTTTATAATAAAATTATAATTGGAATAGAATTAAAGATAAACTAAATTCAGAGTTCATATTTAATTTTAAGACTTTTTTACCTTTAAAGTCTGAATGATTTTTGAAGATCATTAAACTTTATTGTACGGAAAGTGGACGCTCTCCGGTTCGTTGGACCGATGTGCTTCTCAAGTGACTGGTAGCTGGTAATGGCATGTGAATGGCTGTCTTGTAGAGTTGTTGTATGAGTTGATATACGTAGTTGTAATATTGAACTACATCATCATTCTCCTGCCTTTATTCTAATTTATTTGGGCTTGGCGCGACATGTCTTGCCCTTCCATACTTCTCTATTAATAGCTATCATTTATTAACAAAAGGTTCACAGCTTACAATACATAAAACAATTAAATTAAACATTACGCCAATTACGAAGTATACAGAGAGAACATTAAGATTGCCATTTTGATTGACCTTGCTCTTCCACCCGCCGTTTCTCTGGTCTTCCCCGACTCTTATAACCAGTTACTTGATAATAAAACACATACTTATTTTGTGTTTATATTTGACTTAGTCATGATAAGTTCTACCCATTGAGGATTTAAATCAAAGCCTGAGGTTTACTCCTATTTCTGGCGACGATCCTAGATCCTGAAATTCTCATGGGCGTCGTGGTTGACCACAGCTTGCTTAACTAGCACACTACATATTGTATGCCCGGGCACACATGTCCCGGTAAATAAAGCGAACAGCCTACATTGGGAACATGGCGCAAGCAAACATCATGGCCAACCTCGTTTACTTTTAAAACTTTAATGATCAAATTGTAGATCCCCACGAATGTGGGTTTTGTTTGTAATCGTGTTAGTTTCGCATAAAAATTGTTTTTTGATGATTATTTTTCCGACCCAAATATCGACCAATAGAATTGCACCATTCGACGTCACGTGGTACAACCTACATGGTATTATACTGAAAATTTTTTGAAAATTTTCTCTGGTCGTTGCTATGCATAAAAAACAAAACATGATCCAGTCAAATTAACCACACGTCAAACTGACAGGTTGAATTCAATTGTGAAAATTGGAGATTTTGCATGAAAGTGAGTCGATTTGGAGTTTGTGCAATTCTATTGGCCGACATGATTGAAGCTCTTGTGGTATTATAAGTGATTATATTAAAGTAGTGGCTAGTAATCAACTAGTTAAGTTAAATACGTAGTTTAAATCATTATAGCGAGTTGTGCAGTTGAATAAAATGTTCTTGGGCCAAAGTACGGCCAAAGTAATATAACACTAATAATTCATAAATTATAAATCCACTGATAAATTAAGCAACTACAAATAATCAATAAACTAATATTTTAATAAATATTGAAATTACTGAATTTAAAATCTTGTTAAAATACAAAAAAAAAAAAAACATTTAAAAGTACACACCACCACAGTAATACCTACACATACAAATCAGCAGAATTATAATAAAAATAAAGATATATACAAGAAAACACATTTCTATAAATAATTTTATTGTAAAAACTAGCAACTATATTATAAAACAGAGCTTCCTCTCCTCTAACCCTTTTGCTGTGCCCTACAGGGTCCATAATGATCTCATTATTATAAACTACCACCTAAGTACACATTATGGTAAAGCAATAAAGATATTGAGTATTGAGTATTGAGTATTGAGTACGCTAGCCTATTTAATCCAATGAATAGAAAACATTCGGTTATTAGATTGCAGATTTGTATGAACAATCTAGTTAGGCATCTAATACCACTTTAATTTGCAAAGAGTAGAGTGGAAAGAGAGTTCTTAGAATACTTATTCACAATTTTCACAGTATTTTTCGCAAGTCGGTAATTATCTTATATGGAACCTACATAGGTACTACCGGTATAAAAAGTTGAAAAGTATTGTATGTACTATTTCATATCATGGTCAGAACTGAACTGTGAAGGTTTTAAGCAAATCTTCAAGAGCTGGCTGGTTTGAAATGACGTTCGAAAACTCAGGTTATACAAATAGAGAATTAGTAAATAAAGAATAGAATAGCTTTGGACTGGCGTGCCATGTAGGTATTGGTAAAAATAAAAATGTATTCTTAAAAGTGTTTTACGCTTTTTTAATAACGAATCGCACATATTATACTACCAAGTCACTACTGTACTACCTACATGAAGTAAATGTTATCGTTATCCGTTTAGTCATCAATTCGTGAAAAACTTTTAGACGGTCAGACATAATTACAAGACAATCACTATGAAACTATGATTTAACTAGCTGGCGCCCGTGACTTCGACCGCGTGATGATCGTAAAAAGAATCCTTTGTGTTATTCCACACTATATTCTACTTCTAGTAGGTACTTCTGTGCCAAATTTCATCAAGGCCGTTCAGCCGTTTTGACGTTATAGATTGACTAACATCCATAGGTACATCCAATCTCATAAACATTCGCACTTATAATTTTAATAGTAGGATTTTGCTTTTGTCCCTGCGTTTTGCCTGCTCAGGCTGAAAGAGAAGTAAAATTGTGAAGCCACTGAACAGCCCAAAAATAGGAAATTAAAAATAAGAAATTCAAATATTTTTGAATTTTGAACTCAAATAAATGACAATTTCTAAGCAAATTATTTTGTAATAATCAGGTTTATTTATAGTATTCTGTTGATAAACAAAATGTAAATTTTCATTATAAATAAAGAACTTAAAAACATGCGCGGCCTACTCGCTGTAAAAAATCACCTCCGACTTTAGGGATCTGAACAGTTGTTTATTGTTATCTGTGACGAAAATAGAAAAAAAAACAAAGTGAATAAAACAAATATCACGCATCTGAAATACATTGCAATTTAGCCATAGTGCAATAAAAGCCAGTTTTCGAGGAAGTGTTTTGAAAAATAACTAAAACTTAGATTAAATTTAGAGTATTACTTAAAATCTAAAAGGAATTTAGAGAAACAGCATCATCTATTAATCTGAGATGGATTAAGAATTGAGTGTGGCATCCCAAAACCGTTTCTAATTTAATTTCAAACACTTAACGTTGCAAATGTTTGTCTTAATAGCTAAGTAAGTTAGTGATTGCAAAATAATCGGACTTTTAATTACAAATCGAATGGCTACTGTTTAATGTTGCAATTGAAACATAATTTAATGGACCGCACCGAGATTCGCACCAGTGATTAACTTATGTGAAGTTAGTTGAACATTTTAGACATTAGGGTTCTGTAGTAAGTATATCATAGAAACGCTTGCGGTATTTTTGGTTAGATTGCTTTTACTTAACTTTAAAAGATTGATGTCATGGAATAAAATATATTTCATTGTAAGAAATTACTTTACTTACAACTTTAACATAATATCCCCAAAATAGATTGTTTCAGTTAATATTCTCTTAAAGCAAAAGCGTCCTACACATATTTGTTGAAAAAAGAGTCGAGACGAGGATATTCCGAACTGTTTCAATCACAAATCAAAGATTCCATCTCCGCAGTTTCACAAGTCGATCCCCAAACGGCAATCAAAGATGGAAACAAAAAATGTAATAGTCACAATCACATTAATAACGGCTCTCAATGCAACACGGGTTTCACAAGCGGACGAGAGAGCAGTCCACGGGTTATCGTACAGATCGACTAATGCGCTGATCGTCAGTTTACAAACACGCGTGTCTCAGTGATCGCGCGGCGGAGTGGCATAGCGTTGACATGCCGCATCCGGTGCATTAGTGAAAGATTACTGGTTCATTAGAACATTAATGAAATTAGGGTTACGCAATGTTGCTTTTTAGGCGTCGATTTGCCCTTCGGATGTTTTTTAGTCTGCTCTGTCTCACTCCTGGCCTCCCTCGACTCTTTCTACATGTGGCGAAACTATCTAGTTCATCCTACCATCTCCTTCGTGGCTTGTCGCGACCTCAACTGACAATCTCTACTATTTGGCACCTGTTCTGTGCTATTTGAACCACAGCTTGTCCAGCATGCGACTGACACCTTACTCAGTCCCATTTCATTAAGATTAGATCCACATCAGCTGTATACGTCAACTAATAGCAGTGCTATGAAATGGAAACGCCAGCAGTCCTGTTCAATATCAAAGGCACATTCCGATTTCGCAAATACTACTAAGTACTAGATATAGATCAAATGCATTATGGTATACTACCTAGTCCACTAGCCTCGCAGTCACAAGCGAGGCTGGCGAGTTCAGAGTCTTGGGTTCGATACCCAGGTAGGGTTAAAAGGGTTATTGGGTTTTTAAGCTATTGCATATCTTCTATCGCGGGCCTTGAGCGCGGGGACCGAATCCAGAAATTCCGTAACGAAGAAAAGATTACGCTCTCCACTCCGACGACGGGCACGGAGGTGTGGTTTGTCTAACGTCGTTTACACAATACGGTCAGTTATTTCAATTCCGATTCTAATGTTCTAATAGCGTGTTTGGTAGAGAATCGGATAGTCAATCGACATTACGCTGGATCAAACCCAAGGTCTTGTTTTTCTTTTTGCGACTTCTTTTCATTGGAAGTACTTTTTAAATATTATATTTAGTTTTTTATTTATTGTCTAAGTTGATAAAAAAAATGTTTTATTTTTGCGACTTCTTTTCATTGGAAGTACTTTTTAAATATTTTATTTAGATTGTTTTTATTTATTGCATAAGTTGATAAAAAATGCTATGCAATAGCTTTACCGCGGCAGTCCCCGAGTGCCACACGTATTTTTTTTTCATTATGAATTTTCTCAGTGACATTCTGGAGTTTGGAAGTTGGTGGTATGATACCTCCGTGCCTCGGAAAGCACCCCGGTCGATAAGGGAGAGTGAGAGGACAGAGAGTGCACCTGTGCTTTGTACATACTTGTTCACGATGATAATATCTTCCTTTTTACTCGGTATTGATGATGATTGCGTTGCGGTAAAATATGCGACTACCACGCAAATAAATCCGCAGAAAAAATTTAGTCATAAATAAAATTAATAATTGCAAATATATCTTCAATTAGCAGGTGCAAAGTTAATCCTACAAATGTAAATGTTATAATCAAGTTATGTAACTTGGCCTGAGATTGTATTTACATCAATAAAACTAGTTCCAATACTGAGACGTTATCTCAATCAGATCTGTGCTCCTAATGGATCGCATATATACCTACGTGCGTCAGGCAAGGATGTTCTCATTTAGGAGATGCTCTCTCCGAACCGATGGGACTTCTTGAGATTTATCATTTAATTTCACACTTTTCTATTTCGCTTACACCACCTTAGATTTTACAACACCCAATAAAAGTTTCGGCATCAAAATATTGGTATTTATCACCGGGTTTATCTGACCTCCTGGGTTCCAGCAGGCAGCAGGCCCTGGTAGACCCCTGCCATCCTCTCGAGCAACTTCTAGTTCTCTCACTAAAATATATGACCCGTTCGATAATGTCCAAGGTATAAAATCTGCCTTTGTACAATGTGTTTTTACAAATGCATGAAGTTTTAAGAAAAAAAAAATAAGATCATATTGTCTGCGGCAAAATTATTGGCCAGTTAGCATAGTGGTAGTGTGGTTTAATGAAAGATGCGTAGAATGTAGTGTGCGTTACAATTATTAGGTACTTACTGAAACCCCAGCGACTGTTGCTACGGGTTTTCTTTTATTTAACTTGTCTTGTTAATTAAATTGTTTATATTGGTCACGTCTTGCTGTTGAATTTCAACCCATTTCCCATTAATTAATTGAGATTAATTTTTCACATACGCTTGGTTCTGGCGACAATACATTTGAATGACAGATGTGACTTGGTCCTGCAGCCAGGTTTCCATACGAGATAATTCTTCAAAACCATGGTGACGAAAATTTATGTATGCGTTCAATATTGACAGTTAAATATAATTTAAAAAATATGTGATTTTGTGGGTTAAATAATAAATAATATTCAGGTGCTTTCGGTTAGACTAGAAGCTAAAAAAAAGAGCCCAATAGCTTCCGCAGAATAGTCTACCCTGATGTCAATGACAATCCTATTAAATCGTGACCGATTTTCCTCTCTATTTTAAACAGGGTAAAATATTAATGCAGGTAATTTCAGAATAACAACACGCCATATAAGCGCCCTTCTCGCGCCTGCGCCTGCGTCGGTAGCTACTCACTAATGCACCTTGTACCGTGAGTTGTGACGTTCAAGATCGTATCTGGGTATTAAACACTTTGTACGAGAAACGGTTTGCTTTTATTTTACACGCCTTTTTATTTTAAAAATAATAAAACTAGAGAAGAGTTTGTTTGTTTGTTTGAACGTGCTTATTTCTAGAACTGTTCTACCAGTAGTATTTAAAAATATGTTTTTGAAAGACGAAAACCTTTTTTTTTGCGGATGAGAAGTCATCAAATACACTTAGGAGCTAAGCAACAATAAAAGTACCAGGCCAAGTGCGAGTCGGACGCATGCACTGAGGGTTCCGAACAAACTTGCGATATAAACGGACATCAATTTTGACTGTGTATACTTGGAAGATTATTTTTTTTCACATCTCCAAGGGACCACAGATTTGACTATATGGTTTTAATTTCACTCAATAATTTCCACACGTTTCCTAGATAAAGGATCTTGACAGCCAGACAGGCGGACAAAAAAGTGGTCCAAAAAGGGTTCAATTTCTTCCTTTTGTGGTACGGAACCCCAAAAATCACAAAAGATTACTAAGTGAGAAAGAAGTAATAGAACGGGCGGGTGAAACAGCGAGGCATAGCTAGTACAGTAAGTTATTATGCTGTCTTTACATTGTAGACCAAGTTTGTAGGCCGTTTTGTTCAAGCAAGTGAAAAGGAATGTAAAATTGAACGAAACATTGTATTTAATTTCTTGATTGATCGAGTGATATTTTAAATGAATGAGGGTTTTAAATGTCGTGCCTCTTTTGTTAATCCAGTTAGTAAAGTGCCTGTCGCATTGGTTATAACAAAATCCGATATGATATTGTAAATTAATTTATTGCAATTGCAATATAGTGGTTAACTCTGCGTAGAAACAAAACAAATGCCTTCAAAGTTATTGCTTTCTTTATAAATAAAGCAAATTAGTATTTGACATTTTAATCTTCGGTTCTTCCTACAAACGTCTATCTCAAACGAGAACATGGTCCTCACATACATCTTACTCATGGACAGATGGACTCTAAAAGATACTGTGAAGACTGAGTTTGTTCAAGCTATTTCTTCTCAGACTAGTGGGATTGGATAAACATGTCTCATATTGCTTTTGTTTTTTTTTGTAATGAATGATATTTAGTCCATTTTTACGGTTCCTTAAGTCAAAAAGAAAAAAAACGGGATCTTATAGGATCACGTTGTTGTCCATCTGTCTGTCAAGACTCTTTACCTCGGGAACTCGTGCAGGTTTGGAATTGTTATTTTAACCATATAAGTACAAGTCTGTGTTCCTTTAGAGCCAAAAAACTCAACTCTCTAAGTCTACGCAGTCAAAACATATAGCCGTTTATGTTGTAGGTTTGTACAGAACCCTGCCTCGGTCCGCGAGTCCGTAAGAATCATGAATTGCTCGCCCCCATGTACCTTATTATACAAGGGACTTTAACAATTCCAATTTCCTTAATCCAATTCCTGTAGGGTTAAATAGATGAACCTCTTCCTAACTCTACAGGAATTAGAGGCGTGATGTTATGTCATCGTTTTGTGCTGACTAACCTCCCTATATATAAGACTACTTATAATACTATTTTTACCACGAGTAGGTACAGTAGTTATGCCTTTGTCCGCGTTTATTAAATTCGTTTAAATGTTGACTAACGTATACTGCTGCCTGCAATATTACCATAGCGGGAACAGTGAATATTTTGAATATATGATACCAACCATGGCATCCTTGCTGCGTTAAGATAAGACATGCATTTAACAAATTTGAACAAAAATCCAATCCTTACTTCCTTACTTTAATATCTATACTAATATTATAAAGAGGAAAACTTTGTTTGTTTGTTTGTAATGAATAGGCTCAAAAACTACTGGACCGATTTTTAAAATTCTTTCATCATTCGACAGCTACATTATCCACGAGTAACATAGGCTAAGTTTTATTTTGGAAAAAATAGGGTTCCGTAAGATATCTGGATTTTTCGGACACAAGGTGTAAAAAATAGTTACTTATTTTGCGTACGCTGCCTAATCTATAAAAGATAGAACCATAAAATGTTCTAATTAATTGTAGATCTTATAAATATCTACAAAAAATACCGCAACACACTATACCTATCTATGTCGAGTGAGACACAACAACCATTTTTTATTTAAAAATCTTAAATTTTTTTGGACTACTTTTAAACGCTTTTTTATTTTATCAAAGTAAATTATTTCATCACTAAGTACAGTTTGTGTAGATAATATTTGGTCTTTGAATGATTAAAATTTGACGTTTGGTTTTGAAGTTATGGCGATATTAAAATATTACGATTTCTGCTGCACGGCCCGTTGCTAAGTGGGCGTCATCACGTCATAAAGAGGAAAGATATGTTTGTTTGTTTGTAATCACCGATTTTAATAATTCTTTCACCAATCTAAAGCTACATTATCTGCGAGTAACATAGGCTATATAAAATTACGCTACAATAAATAGGACCGGAGCCTATATCAAAATGTTGGAAAAACGGGAAAAATTGATTACTTTTGTAAGCTTACATTGCGTGCGTGTGTATTTTAGTGTATTTGTTAAATACACAAAAAAATTGAGCTATGAAATGATTGCTCTTAAAAAGTTCTAAAAAACTTTGCGGTAGTATATATCTATATTTTAAGGTTGAGTCACTATAACCTTTCTTATGGGAATAACATTTGTTTTAAAATAATGCACCAATAAACCGCGCCAGAGAAACAAGTGTTGAACGTTTGACTTCACAAAAATCTCGAATTTCGGCGAATCGACAAAGCGAATCAAGTGCTGAACTTTCTCAACGTTTGGCGTCACAGAATTCCTTAACTTTATATCAAACCGCGAATGGGAAACAAGCGCTGAACGTTCGCAACGTTTGGCCGCACAGAATTCCCGAACTTTAGCAAACCGCGAACGGGAAACTAGCACTAAACGTTCGCAACGTTTGGCCGCACAGAATTCTCGAACGTTGGCGAACCGAGAACGGGAAATAAGCGCTGAACGTTCCCACGATTAGCTCAACAAAATGCAAGATCAACAATGAATAGAACTCGCAGGCAACACAACTTTTTGAATTATGCTTTTGCTTATAACCTAGACCCAGTACTTACTCACCTATACATATAATAGAAATCGTGGGTTAAAGTTAGCGTTAGCCCAAAGTAACTATTCTACGCGTACGAAGTCGCGGGCGGAAGCTAGTTAGATATAAAAGCGAAAGTGAGTTTGTTTTTTTGTTACGTGTTACGTTTAATGGCTAAACCGATTTTGATGAATTTTACAGAGATAGTTGAGACCCTGGAGACGGACATAGGTTTTTTTTCTAAAAAAATCGATAAATAAGGGAGAAAGAGGGAAGAAAAGGGAAAACTTATCTTTCCTATTACAATAAATAAGGCACAAGGGCACAAACCACAGGTAGCAGGTACCTGCAAATCAACTGTGTTACCCCGAATTTAATGCGAGCGGAGCCGCGGGCAAAAGCTAGTTACCTATAGTATAAAGATAGATAGCATTGGCAAATAATACAAATTAACAACAAAACCAATCCACAACTCACATGCCATCGCCCAAATTCACTCAGAATAATTCAACAAAACTAGCGTCGCACAAAGCCGTACGTACGCCTTTGCACCAACATGTAAGGTCAAACAATAATTCAATAGAAAAATGTTTTGATACTAATAAAATCCGTTGCTCGAAATAAAAGTTAACGAGGTCACGAATACTTGGCTGCTATAATTTGTGTGAAATTATTAATTAGCTAATCGAGTTAGTGCGTTATCGGCACCATCAGCGCTGGCGTGTGCTGGCGTGCACGGCCATTCGACCACCACAGCGCTGTTATGAGGGCCTGAGACTTACGATGAGGGACTTATTTTTTTCTCTAACCGAAGAAACGACAAAATGACGACATGATTGGCGCAGTGGTTGAATTATCGACTACTGCGCTGCTTGTCGCGGGTTCGATTCCCGCATGGAACAAATATTCGTATGGCCTACAGATAGTTGTTCCGGGTCTGCCTGTTTGTGTAGGTATGTGAGTTTAATTTTTGTAACTTGCAATTTGGATGCGTACCCACGATACAGGAGAAATTGCAAGTGTGGGGCAACGTTTAAAAAAAAACGGCTTGATTTTCTAGAGAACTCATTGTCTTAGCGGTAATATTGTAACTTGTAAAACGTTGGTCGCTAATAGCAATAGCATCGACTAGTACGGTGAATAGGATGGCTTATACCAACTTGAGATAAAAAGACTTGAGGCCGATATGGGTGAAACTAGTAAATGCAACACCTCTTGCTGATACGCGGGGACAAATGAGCACTCAGAGACATTTTCGCGCAAATGTGAGAATTAGGATAGTGTTAATGTATTAGTTTAATTAATCAAGATAGCTCAAACCGTGTATTAACACATAGGCTTTAGGCTTTTATTTTACTTCTACGCGGATATAATAACGGGACGCTGCTAAATAAATAGTGTAACGTTGCATTGTGGTTGTACCCACCGCCGATTTATTGCAAACCAGTTCTAATTAAAATCCAAATAGAATGCACATTGCTGCAGATACATCGATATAAACGCTAGCTATGCCTAGGAGCTATTAATAGTGATCGAATGATCGTTTAGCGTTGCGGTCAGCACCGCAGGGGGACATAATCGAATATTGGCTCGTAATAGCGATTGCAAATCGATTGTGAGCCGCACAATCGAGTCCCCGTAATCGAGCGGTCGTGATGAAGCTTTCATTGGTCCCTAACTAAGCTCGTTTCGTTATATCTGTGTGAGATTATATATTGGATTGTATTCATTTATATGCTTTGATATTGTCAGACACACATTTGCAATTGAATCGTAGCATACCTAATATCGACAACAAGTTTGTTGGTTCGATTATTCAAATGATTTAACTGTTATGTTAGGTATAGTTACTGAAAAACTGGCCAAGTGCGAGTTGGACTCGCACACGAGTGCTTCCGTACCATTCAATACTATACCAAACGAAACAAAAAACATTTTAGTATGGGAACCCTCTAAACTATTTGTTCTATTCTGTTTTTTAGTTTGTAATAGCGGCACCAGAAATAGATCATCGGTGAAAATTTCAACTCACAACTATCACGATTCATGACCATTCAAATGAATACTTGACAAGAATTTAAGTGACATCTGAAAAACTTAATAAAAATAAAAACAAAATTTATTTTTTTCCAATAATTCGTTGTTACAGACAAAATTCATACATAAACCATTTAAATGAAAGTAACTTCTTGAAAATTGCTAATTACAGATATTCCAAACGTAACATATACCTGCTTACATGCATAATTAACACAACACTAACAATTTATAACTTCAATTAATCTTAAAAGCATCAATTAAAGTCAGACAATCAAATTACGATTAACATTTCACTCAAGATTGTCAGGAGTTGTGTCAAACCGGCACGAAGGCGAAGCAAAAACAAAATCAACTTAATCAATATCAATTAACGGACAAGATGAGAAAATGTCGGAGCAAGTGAATGGTAATTATGTAACAAGTTCCGTAGGAATTAAAGAAATATGTATACATTATGAAGTGGATGGATGGATCCACTTTATACTATAGGTACTAGTTGTCTTGCGCGGTTTCAGCCGCGTCTTTAGTTGCTTACCCGCTCCCGTGAGTATAGCCTATACGTGAATGTGTATAGCCTATGTTACCTCCTCATAATGTAGCTGCCTGTAAGTGAAAAAATGATTACGATCAGTCCAGTAGTTTTGGAGCCTATTTGATAGGTACATACAAACAAACAAAGAATTGTAAATTTGGATTCAAGTGAGGAAACTTTGTGATTGCAGCCGAGGCGGAATTAACGCACGAGCCGCCAGGCGATATAAAGCGTTATAAAGCCGAGAACAGCAGTGACAAATTCTCACGTGAATTAAACGACGTTTTTCAATACGTTTCGAAAAAAAATACGTATCCTATGTGTTATTCCAGACTATTATCAACCTCTGTACCAAATTTCATCAAGATCCGTTCAGCCGTTTTAACGTGAAAGAGTAACAAACATCCATACATCCATCCTCACAAACATTTGTCATTTGTATACTGAAGGAGAAACAAAGACATGACATCACTAAACAGCCTAATATTAAAAATAAGAAATTCAAATATTTTGGAATTTAGAACTCAAATAAATGTGAAATTGTTGTTTTAAGCAAATTGTTTTCTGTATGATCATATTTATTTGTGAAATTCTGTTGATAAACCCATTTTTTTTTTTTAATAAACATGAAGGACTTAAAAATAGGCGCCTCTGCCTACTATAGGAATTTGAGCAGTTGTTTATTGTTATCCGTGATGAAATAGAACAAAATGAAAGCCCTTTTCTAAATGCATGAGAAAAAATCAAGTGTGTGAAATACATTGCATTTTGATCCTACTATTAGTGTAAAAAGGGCCAGTTATCGAGGAAGTGTACTGAAAAAAACTTTCCTCTTTATACATTCTTTTAGATCTTTTTGTTGTTTTCGTAGTTAATGTAAAAGTCCATTTTAGTGAGCCTACGTCGAAAAGGAACCGCCTTGCAAAATTTGAGACTCTTAAGAATTGCAATTTCTTAGATTCCGTGATGAGTCAGTAGTGATTCTCTGTATAAATAATATAGATGGACTTTTAATTACAAAATAATCAGATCAGAAGATGTTCTAAAAATGCATGTTTTCCTTAAATTTCATAAGCCAAAAAGTGATTTAATTATGTAGATAGTTGTTTATGTAAATTCCAAACCCTTGTCAAATCATTAAGGCTTTTTTAAAGATGTTTCAGGAATATTTTAACGAAAGTATTGGTTTAATATTCTTATAAGCATACATATTCGAAAAATATAATAAAATTAACTAAATGAATTTGATTTCTTTTCCAATCTTTAAGCCTTCCATAAGTAATTCAATAATGAATCCATTTTGAAAAAATCATTAATACCGCGAAGAGCTTTATACGAACACGGCAAATCTGACACATGATTAGGGTTACCACATTAAAAAATAACAACGAGACAAGCCATTATAGACGATAATGCTCGCGAGTGTTGCCAGATTATCGATAATTATTACAAAAAGGAAAAAAAAATACGGTTCCAGATCGTATCATGATAAGTGTAAAATGTCTTAATGCGTTGCCCACAATATTTTTATTTGTTTTGTACGCCGCTTGTAATCTGCTTCAGTAATCTAAATGTGACAAAACGCTCTCTTTCGTTAGATGTTAAACCCGACAAGAGTGAGAGAGATAGAATAATGTTGTGACTTTTGATCGCTCAATCTAGTGCGACGTGCGGGGTGTTTTGTATATCTTGTACACTCTTGATTTCTTTAATCGTTTTTACAACTGACAGATGACATATCGATTTTTTATGGTGCTATCTTCTTTATGGACCGGGACCAAGATGTACGGTAGTCCGTGTTGAACAAATAAAGCCTTTGAAAGTGTTACTAATTAGTTAAATATTTTGAAAGTAACGTAACATTTATTGACATGAAATTTAATGTTCCTATATGCATCAAACACCCCCCAGTAGGCCACTCGATCACTTACCGCGGACAAAATAATGGGAGTGATAAATGCAGAGTTTCCGCAAACAATTACCCTCTAGTTTCCCTCGCTGGAACATGATTTTCACCACGTTATATGCTGTATGAATATTTTAGCAAGTTTCGAATCCGATAAGAAATTACTTTGGTGGAAGTGGTGCTACATCATCATGCTTATTTCTAAATGGTGGGTCGACACGATGTTTGATTGAGTACTTTACCTGATGATGTTTTTTTTAATGGTTATCTATGGAAGTAATATATATTTGTATGTAAGATTTAGAATGCGCTTTAGACTCAATCTCTAAATAACTCATCAACCCATTATTTCAGAAAAGAAATGACGTGTGAGATAACTAGTTATGGAGAAGTATCGAAGAAGAAAATACGCCGACCCTCATTAAATTAGACTAAGGGCAGGGGAATTAAATATCAACATCAAACCATATTTTACTTTCATTCTTTTCAAAATAATCAATATTTCGGCAAGATAAAATATAAAAAAGAATTCTAAACGATCATGTTTTCAAGCCAGAAATAATTGGCGTGTAAGGAAGGCCTCGGTTTGCTGATCATGTGATACGCGATGATGTACGATTCTAGTTGCGTTCAGATTTATTGTCGGCCGAGGATTGCTTTTAGCCCCTTGTGCGATAATATCACTTACAGGTTTGTTGTAGGATTTCTAATGTTTGTTTAGTATTTGATTTATTTATTGTTCTGACTAACTTCGCAAAGCATATTTTGGCATAGGGAGATTCTTATTAGGTGCCTGATTTATTTGAAGAGCTAGGAATAATATATAATATTATATAGCTTTGTCCAGATTTTAGAAGCTATGAGCGAACAGGTGGCCATACATAAATATATAGCCTGTCAAACTCATAACCCTATTTTGGCTTTGCCGTAGTCTGGTAAAAATATGATTTTTTGAATCATCGATCGTATATTCCATGTCAATATTTCATCATTCTTTCGACCTTATCCCAATATCTTCTCCGTGTTTCTATACTAATCGTCTTCACGTGATAAAAACAGTCAATTCCCACTGTACAGCTATTATTTCGCCCAGCTAGTCAGCATTCGACGCACTGTGCGTGGTATATTTGAATATAATTGCATTATCGGCAAGACACGGCTTGGCATTAGCATACAGGCTTAAATTGTTTTGCTTGATTTATGTTACTTTTCCCTTTGTATTGTTGCGTAATTGCGGTGCCGACTGTACGTTGTACTGTGGGTGATAATCATCTGGAGCTCTGTTTGTTTAGATAACACGATAAATAATAATATTCAGTGAATTTTAAATACGAAATTTTTATGCCATTGGTTTGGAGTAAATGTCAAGCCCATATTTGGAGCACAATCCCGAATTACCTAAAACAAGGGCTATGGGCTACTATGGAACTCCCCTTTCTTCCACAAACATCTCAGTTCCTAACCCCGCCTCATCACTAACCCCGTCCTCCACACATTCCAGGTGAGGGTTCCTGCAACAGCAATGACGGCTACAGCCAGCGCACCCCCACGGATGACAAGTCTCCCCCCGGCAGCGACGACGAGTCCGCCCGGCCGGGCTCCGCCGCCGACAACAAGAAGAAGCACCGCCGGAACAGAACCACCTTCACCACGTACCAGCTGCACGAGCTGGAGAGGGCCTTCGAGAAGAGCCACTACCCCGATGTATACTCCAGGGAAGAGCTCGCGATGAAAGTCAACCTGCCTGAAGTTAGGGTGCAGGTTAGTTAATAAATAAACTTTACTACGATTTTGTGATCTTTTTCAGTAACTGGTTTATGGAGGTCATGTAGGTGGAAAGCGACCCCAACATTTATGATATATCTAAAAATTCACATCCGCTTTAAAAAATGAACCTAATGTCAAATCCTCCAACCATTTGATAGTAATACCAAGACACATATAATCTCATTAACACTGTACTCGAGAATTCTTCACAGTTTCAAAAGATATTAGGATCTAAGCTTATCATTCAGTTTTCCAAGTTCACTAAACTAAGCTAAATGAAATTTTCGCTTATATTAAGTGAAATAAGTTCACTTTGCAAACATTGAGTGAAGGGCCCTACGGGGAAGGGTAAAGGGGCAATAATGAACCCAAGGGGCTTATGCCACTCAATCCCCTTTGGCTTTGCAGGCCGAACATATGTCAAGCGTATTGATGCCTCACCAAATAACATGGCCCTCCCCGCATCAACTACACGAACAAAAACTAATGCGTTACAGAAAACTCTCCCAATTTAGGAGATCTTATTAAACTGGTTGTTTCTTAATTGCTTTCTTATGCCTTTACAAAATGTTTATGCTCAAGGCATTGTGTTCCTTATAAGGTTGGAATAAAGTCTCCACATACGCATCGATAAGTTTGTTGAACGATTTGCCAAATAATGTGGCTGTGAACTAATCTGACACTTGGTTTTCAATATAGGATAAGCTGATTTTAATAGTGTGTAATAAAAATGTCTTGCGCTTTGTAAACTACAATAACTTCTGCGTGTTCATTTGTTGGGCCGACCAACCGAATGTAATTATGTAATACGGTCGACAAGATTGCTGTGTCAACCTTTTAATTCTTGGCATAACGACTGCGTATTATAACATTGTTGCATTCAGCTGCCTGTCAGTTGTGTTAAAAAAAAGTTTGGGCAGTTGGCATTAGTACAGGTATGATGAATATATCTACAAATTTCTGATCTGATCTGTTTACTTCCTTGCCGCAATTTAGCATTAGAATTGTTATCTGAGAAGCCACCTCTTTTCTAGCTATAATATTTCGTATTCTTTTTTGGTCGTCGTCACAATATCTCCTTTAATGAACAAATATTGAAGGTACGAATCTCTGTCAGACATTTCAGGATTCTAAAATCAAAGGTGAGCTAGTTTGGCGTATTCGCGTAATCGCGTAGTGTCGGCAGAGCACGTCTGCTTCGGAAGCCGCCGGTAATTCGCTTAAACTAGCTCCCAGACACCGACACCCCACTATGTGATGTAGGCGCTTCATGCAACACTCTTACATACTCTTTTATATGTAACTAGACCGTTCAATACATACTAGTATCATTGATTTATTCATTTTTTGTTGCCGGGAGTTAAAATCATTTTTTTCCAAGGTTCATCATTTGAGGAAGAGTCTCTACGATTTCCTAATGGATAAAGCTTTGACCGAATGGTGGGCAAGGGTGGAAACAAAGAGACCTGGACTGTCTAAAAGCAGGTTTTATTAACGGTTTTGTCAAATTGTAGGAATCACACGCACATAACCGAGAGTTATACATTATACGCAGGCTTATACGGAACCCTCGGTCTGACTCGCACTTGGCAGGTTTTTTTAATTATGTGACATGTATTTGTAAATTGATGGTTACCCAAAATATAGTCTAAAGTCTCTTCTCAGCTTCTTATTATACGATTAAATACATATAAACACAGCAACACTTAAATAAAACATAATAGTACGTACGTTACTTTTATAGTCTGTATGAAATTCGTGAGAGGTAACAATAAGAATTGACATACCTTGTGAAATCCCTATTTTTTTTTTTTTTGGTAATAGCTTGGATTGATGGAAAACTCCGGTTTACCAAGAAATTTGCCACTAAATACACTGCCAAACAAATGTACAATACTAATCTTTGTGTTTATCATCCCCATCTAACGGTGTGCTAGCGTAGAATGATCTGAACGAAAGGGTTACTAATTGAACCCTAACGTCACGCTGGGCCCGTCCGTAATTACTGTGTATTTGACAAACACTCTGTGAGGATAATTATTCTGAATGTGTTGTGTCCCCAACTTACAGCTGAAAAAAGAAGCCATATTTTGTGAGGCAAAACAGTTTTGTGCACGGTAGCTTTTACTATTACAGATGATCCTGAAATTTGTGAAAAATCTAATATCGTCTTACTTTGGAACCATAATGTCTTCATTATGGTTCACGATGAATCCAAGAATCAAACATTTTTCATTTAATATTGGTTCTTACACACTTAGTTTCTGATTTGATCAGAGAAGTACCCCAACTCTACTTCTGATAATTACTTCAAAGAAATAAAAAAAAAACCGGCCAAGTGCTAGTTGGACTCCCGAGGGTTCCGTACAAACATGCGAGATAAACAGCCATATCTTCTGAATGCGCAGACTTAGCTTTTTTACAGTTGATTTTTCACAGCTCGAAGGAACTACAGACTTTAGTATAGGATTTTAATTTCAACTCGATACTTCTACGCGTTCCTGAAATAAAGGTTCTTGGCTGACAGACAGACAGACGAACGGACAACAAAGTGATCCAATAAGGGTTCCGGTTTTCCTTTTGATGTACGGAACCCTAAAACACAGGTTGCATTTGACTAGATTTTTAAGCTTACTGGCGGACTTTTAAAGAGAAAGGACAATGCCGTTTCAGGTTGATCAATAGTTTAAAAGTGAACATATCCATGTCAAGCTATTACAGGTAACATGTAATTATTAAAATAAACACAATGAGTCCTATTTAACCCTTATAATTTCCGTTACGTCACTAGTAGGTACACGCTGTGACAAAAGTGCAGAAACCATTAAAGTAACTCCTAACAATTGCGACCTTATCATAATCTTATCAGATCTTCTATACAAATTGATTCAAAGCTTTATAAAGTCAGTCACACATAAAACACTTTTATTTTGTCACGCACCAATTAATTTCGACCTCTTGATACGAACAATTCATTTTAATTCAGGGTTCTGTTTTCACTGGCCATTTTCAATTGACCTATCGAAGTATCTAACAAACATACGCAGGACCCTCTTACAGTTGAAGTGGTTAAGAATGAGGGTTCTCTTGTTACTGGATGGGCAACAATAGAGGAGTGCATTAAGCGTCAAATAGACAACAATGAGAAAGCGATGGTAATCGAATTCGCTGCGTTGATCGTGGTGGGGTGACTACAATTTGGTGAATTAAAATCCTTACTAATATTATATCTTTATCCTTACTAATATTATAAAAGCAAAAGTGAGTTTGTTTGTTACGTCTTCACGCCCAAATGGCTAAACCGATTTTGATGAATTTTGGTACAGAGATAGTTGGGACCCTTGAGACGGACATAGACTATTTTTTTTAAAGAATGAAAAATGAGGGAGAAAGACGGAAAAGAAGGGAAAACTTAGCATTGCGGCGCTAGGGCAAAAACTACAGGTAGCAGGTACCTGCAAATCAGGAAAGGGGAACTGTGTTATCCCGAATTTAACGCGGGCGAAGCCGCGGGCGAAAGCTAGTGTTGTAATAATTGAATATACAGTGTTCAATGATTGCGAAAAATATAAAGTACCTATCACAATTTTACAGCAATTTTCTTTTGTGTTTCGTACAATAAACTTGAAATAAAACACATGTTTATTTTGCACAGTACTAAAACACAAAAATTTACAAATACAGCAGAAGTGTACAGTTCAAAACATTCACAGTGTCATCATTTATAGGATAGGTATTTCGTGCCCATTCTTTTTTTCTCTGTATTCGCGGTGCATTTCCCAATGTGCAGTCATGAGGTGCTCACCCCAAACGTCTCAATAGCTTGTCACTTATCGCCGTCACGCTCCACTTGCGACAAAATGTGCTAATAAACGTTTTTGTGCCTAACGCCCCGGTTGTGAATTCGTGATACCCTTTGCGTATCACCACACTCGATTTAGCACTTTGTGTAGGAAGTTTTAGAGTGCTTTTCTCATTGGTCATGTAATTTTTTGTATGAAGGGTTTCGGAAAATGAGTTTTAAAATGTTTGTTTAGTGTGTAATATTGTTTTGTGCGAATTTGTAAGTGTCTTTTATGTAAAATAGTTCCCACTTACTTACATTAAGCTTTTTGCCTTGCATTTTTATGGTTATTAACGTCCCCTTTGTAATGACAATTTATTCATTATATTGTATTGTTCCGTGAACATGGTATAAATACACATTTCTGAAACTGAAATGAAAAAGCTGTTAAATATAACTGACTTACAAAGAAACGATTAATGTTTAGTGATATTTTGAAAATCGATTTTAATTTTTTAATGAAAAATTAATTGGGGAAAATGTTCTAATGCTTGAATATGGGGAATCGGAAACACAAGCTAGCAACACTAGGACGCGCCTCAAAGCAGCCGATTAGCAGTTGTGTGATGACTTGCCGCCATTACCGCTACAGTTGAAAAAACTTTGAGCAAGTCAATTATTCCATCATTTTGGATTGGACCATTTGCAAAAATCAATTGTTTTAAGGCTGTTTTATTTTATCTATTTAATTAGAGGAATTTTTATTTTTATGTTATAATCTCGAATCAGAAAAAAAAGAAAACGTTAATCAAGTGCGTTATTGAATTATTATATTCATCAACGGCAAGTAACACCTACAAAACGGTAACTCTTTGTAAAAAGTTAATATGTATACTGTCCCACTACTGGGCAATCACATCCCCCATTTTTTTTCTTTTGTGAACCATATCGGCCAGAAAATATGCAACTCACTCCTATCCATAGCAAAAATCACTTTAACTGAAAGAAAATTACGTCGGTAATAGATTGAGCTGTTAATTGCGGGCAGCTGTTTAGAAAACCCATAATTTTCCAGCTACGAAGTAATAATGACCGTTTCGTTTACCACAAGAAAGGGTTCATGGATAGCCATTAGTAGTTTTTGTTTCGTCACGTCGGTCGTTAGCGCTGTCTGAGTCTAGCTTCCGACACTCGGTATAATTACTGTTGTTGATTCACTAAGTGATTCCTGACGTGATACCGGCGCGGCACTTACTACGCGTAAATTCATTACGGTTTCTCCAATTTGTGCGTCAAGTGCAGTTGAAGTATGTAGTCTAGATTCAAGTCCCGAATGCTCGATAAATTGGAATTTATGAATTTAAATAGGTCCATTGCTAGTGTATTTTTGTAGAAGCAACATATTTTTTTATCTTCTATAAATAAATCGACATTATTTATTATTTTATTACCTTCACAAATTGGTTAAATAAATGCAATTTTCACGGTCGTAATCGTGCAGCAATAATCCCGTGACCGATCCCTTGAAAACTGCGAGACGCGGGATTATGGTCACCCTACATGTCTCGTGTATACGAATGCAGCTGTGGCGATGCTAGTCTAAAACACATGCCTGTATTATTCACTTAATGAATACACTATCTTCGCCCCGCGGTTTCATCCGTGTATACGAGTTTAAAGCCTATGTATCAATCTAGGGTATATAAGCTTTCTACATATTTCAACCAAATCTGCTTAGCCGTTTAAGCGTGAAAGAGTAGGTAACAAAAATATACACACACAAAATGTCCACAGCTCACACAGTTTGTACGATTTTGATTAGTCTCAGTAATACTACGAGTTTCTTCCCAAAAAGCGAAGTAAACGCGTTCATATAAGCTCCACAGTAATGAGTTAACAGTGTAGAGTGGTATTGGATTAGCACGGAGCGTCGCGCCGTCGCCGATCGAGTTAGTGCGCAATTAATAACTATTATAACTTAATCCCACACGTTCCAAACACGTTAAGCTGAGAGCGCGGTTGTGACTAGAACTGACTAGAATCAAATAACTGTAAGAAATGCCATACTCGTCCGAAACCGCTTTTATGAAAGGGGAATGCCCATTCGAGGCCCACAGTGGACAACAGACTAGAGAAAAAATAATTAAGTAATGCATAAATTTTAGCATATTAAAATATGTTTTTACTTTCTTCCATTTATGCGCCACTACAATCCACATCAATTCTTTTAAAAAAGTAAGTTTACTGATAAAATAAACTGTATTTTCCTATTTAACGCTAGCAAATATTGCCAGCAGCAAAAACATATTTTGAGTATTACGACTAATGAATCGATTCGAATTGATTTATGAAAAAATACTATAACCCCAATATCATACCCACGAGACTTTACGGGTATTGTAATTACTTGCTTAATAAAACCAACATAAGGAAATATAAAAAAAACAGTTTGTACCCTCAAAAAAAAGAATGAGGATAATAAATCAATAATCGGTTTAGAAAAAAATAATCGATTTAATGTTTTTTTTTCGTGGTAGTGACAACACTGAACGGAATTTGATTCTGACACTGACAGTTTGCTTGTTGCTTCTGTCAAATGTGGATGTTTTGATTTGTGAACAAAATAGCAACCTACCAAGTGAATTACTTAATGCGAACTGCTATCTTTTCTCTTAACTATAATTTGATAAAAATATATTAGGATCATCCCTCCTATTATAATTTAATTACCAAGTATTGACAAAGAGAAGTTTTCTTATTATCTCACACTCAAAGACATTATTATAATGGAAAATAAACCCCAAAATGTTATTTGTTTTTAATATTTCTAAAATAGTGGCGTCAATTTGAATATATTTTTTAGATATCTAATACAGTTAAGATTTTAAAACAATCATCTTTTATTGTAATATTTGATGTCCACCTTGGGCCTAGGACACCATGGAGAGTGGGCATTCCCCTTTTGTATATAGGTACTAGCGGACCCGACAGACGTTGTCCTGTCTACACGTCTTTAATTTGAAAATTTCAAACTTTTTTTAATAAGCTAATAAGCTGTCTAATTTGACACTGCGATGGTAGCGCCGTCTGTCGGATCCAATGTAAAACATTCCAAAATCAACAACTACTAATAAATTAAAAATTAATTAAAAATACACAGTCCAGTGGACAAAATTGTGAATCTAAACCATTCCCAGATCCCCTTGAACACACACAAAAAATTTCATCAAAATCGGTCCAGTCGTTTGAGAGAAGTTCAGTGACATACACACTCACAGAAGAATTATATATATAAAGATATTCGGTGGGTCTGAGAATTGGTCATATTTTTCCCGCTGTCTGTCTGTCCCTTTGTATGCTTACGCAACGGATTTTGATGCGGTTATATTTATTAGATAGAGAAATTTAAGAGGAAGGTCGAAGCCGCTAGTTGTGTTTAAGAAACACGCTTTCTCGTATTCTTCTCAGCAAACCCTATCATTTGTTACCCAAATTCTGGAATTGTAAAACTAACTAGTCCGGCTATCTTTATGTTTCCTCCAAATTTGACACTGGAATGACGTCACTTAGCTACCAGGCATTGTCATCTAAACTATTCAAAATGTCTGCTCAATCGGATACCGGGAAGTGGGTCAGAATAACTTTAAAGATTTGTTTACATATTAAGTTAGTTTGATGGTTCTGTTAGTAACAGATGGACATAATAACTAATACGTTCTAAAATATATAATTCGTATTAAGAACATGACAGAGCATCTCTTACTGATTGCTAATTTTGCCAACTCAGCGAGCAGCATATAAAACCATATCGAAATGCTGTCGATAAAAACACAAAGAAAAATACGTGTGGCACTCGGGGACTGCCGCGGTAAAGCTATTGCATAGCATTTTTTATCAACTTATGCAATAAATAAAAACAATCTAAATAAAATATTTAAAAAGTACTTCCAATGAAAAGAAGTCGCAAAGAGAAAAACAAGACCTTGGGTTTGATCCAGCGTAATGTCGATTGACTATCCGATTCTCTACTAAACACGCTATTAGAACATTAGAATCGGGATTGAAATAACTGACCGTATTGTGTAAACGACGTTAGACAAGCCACACCTCCGTGCCCGTCGTAGTGGGGAGCGTCAGGTTTTTCTTCGTTACGGAATTTCTGGATTCGGTCCCCGAACTCAAGGCCCGCGATAGAAGCTATGCAATAGCTTAAAAGAAATCATTGTCAAGCTGGTTGAAAGAAACAGATCCATTATCAAGTATCACAAAATCTAAAAATTTCATTACATTCCTAGTGTCCCTCGTTATATCCAAGAACGGTTTGATCTATTCGTAGTTGCTCCGTGTTCTGAAAGCTCGTGTAATTCAGTTATCGCGTCGACGCGGTGTTAACTTAACTTGAGCTCAACATGGACGAACACTCGATATGTTTCTCACTATACATTTAATACTGTTCAAGATGTACGTATTATTTTGTGTTTAAGATAAGATTATGAAGACGCTGATTTCATAGAAGACAGCTACTTTCTGAATGTCACTTTTGTGGTACCAACAGTCTCGGAGTAAAATGGCTGTGACATACGGACAGACAGACGGACAAAGCGAAACTATAAGTGTTCCGTTTTAGCTAACAACTGTATGAGAAACTATCTAATATTCAATAGCAACTCTTCAATAGATTTCACCAACTGTTCTTATCCTTAGTGGAAAGCTTTCTTTAATCGAGCTGGAATTAACTGGTGTCGATCATTCCGTTGATCTCTTCATTGACTACGAAGATTGACTTACGAGAATTGACTACGAAGATTGACTTACGAAAATTGACGACGAAGATTGACTTACGAGAATTGACTACGAAGATTGACTTACGAGAAGAAAAGTGTGTTTTATGCAAGGACCATTCTAAGAGTAAGCCCAGTCACATCTTTTGCAATACCTATTTCATCCATTTAGTAAGTCTTTAGATTAAACATAGTATCTTAAGCTCGGTCGCTCATCTAATTTCCTAAGCAAATTTAATGCGATTCGCGAAGACCGGGAGTGTTGGGAACACGTAAGTCGCGTGGGAGCCGCGGTGTGCCGGCAATTTGTTCAGCAGTACGGGAAATTGTGTTTATTGCGATCACATCATTTACTCCCGTTTCTTTTCATTTGATCCCCTACGACGTTTGTGCTGATTATTAATGTCTTTATTGTTATTGCATCTTTATTCGATAGACATACCCAAGACTGAATAATAATGCTGCTCAACCAGATTTTCATTATTATTTCTATGTGTAGATTGGTGTGTTTTAGAATGATGGGGATTTATCGCTATTATTGATATTTCATTACAGACTCACGTCAGGTCACTTTTGCACAAGTATTGAATTAAAAGTGATCACTTAAGCCCTCGCGCGTCAAAGTTTGCACCCGGGTGCAAAGTTTACTTTACGCAATGTACCTACATTTTTAGCAATCGCGCGACGGGTCTCATAGATAAGTTATAATTACCACGTAAAGCTATTAATACAGACAGGTCTTACCGTTATGAATGATTTTCTGCGGACGAGACGAAAGAACTCCATAGACCTTAATAGTGAAATAATATTAGACTTGTATTATGAGCCACTAATAAAATAGGCGAAACCAGTTCAATAGTTGACGAAGGTAATCATAACTCTGTACTATTGTTCGATAATAATTTGATTAAAATTTGACGGCTCCATCCTGTTTGAAAAAAACCTTTTAAATAACAGGAAACAACTAAATAAGGGTAATTCAATTACAGCTTATAAAATACCAGCCGTTTTATCTTGAGCTCTGAGACGAAGTTTGGGTTTTACGTTGCAAGGTCAAGGTATATCGGAGACTGCACAAAGAAGAAATATGAAAGAATAATGCATTGAATGGTTAATGGTAGGTTCCGTACGTATCATGTCGGTGTAGATTACGCGAACGACCGGCGGAACTCTAAACTTGATATTTCCGTTCACCCTAAGCTTTTATTTGGCGTCTGCCTTTGGATAAATAATAATTCTAGATTTTATTAAAATCTACGATCATTAGCTTAAATTGACGTCTGGGACGTTAAAGATCGGGGCTTCAATAAACTTTTAATTGTGGAATAATAGAAAGCTGAACATGTTTTTTTTTTCAATTTCCTTTTCAGAAAGGGAAAAATAAAAAGAGTGTAAGGCGTCGTCCTAACTGACAAACACCGTGCGAGATGGCGCGATGCTTTCGTGAAAATGGTCAATGTAACATTGCCTGTGCTTGCGAGTTTCAATTGGGACTCTGAAATCTGAATTTTTAAAGCCATTTTGTGACCAGAATAAATTGCGTAATCGTACGATCGATAGCCAACTAGGATAATGTCTTCGGGGGTTCACACAATATGACACCGCATATCCGCGTGGTCGGAAACGGCGAAGCAAGTAGAATAAAGCCGCCGTCCACGCGGACAAGCGGTGTCGTGTGATAACCACCTAAAGGTCAAGTAGAGATCAACTCATTATTTTCATGTCTTAAATCCTTCAATTTATAGCATAATGACTCGTGACAGCCCATCAAAAGCGTTCTTGATTTTAATTATGATAGAACACAAAAGATTGTCAAACATCGTAATTAGCTTCGAACAAAGCGTGCATCTGCGTTGACGGCAACAATGCAAGTGTCTCGTTTTCGCGCCATTAGCGTGCGACGCCATTTTGTTGTGATCAACAATGGCGGCTTGCGCAAGCGCACAAGCGGATTATCCGTCCAATTTGCCAAACAATTCAATACAAATACTATTTTCATTTCAATTGAAAACTTTACAATTCGGCTTCGAGTGGCGGGTCGTTGAAAGATTCATCCGCCAACGTTTTATCAATTTTAGTAATGTCGAATATAGCCTCTATTCTTGCAGCAATAAAGTTTTTAACATAGTTTTGTATAATTTTGCATTGCGTGAGTGATATTTGAGACCGTCACTGAGACTAGGGATTTCTTTTCAAACCCAGATGTATTAAGTTCTCGGGACCTTTGTAAGGGATCGGGATTATAGCAGCGGCTAATTTCGTGCAAGAAGTTCTTGAGACGGTGCTTTTGACTTGGGGTACTTGGAATATGTAAGCTGTAGGCGTTAAGAACTTAATCTTCACTGATAAAATGGATGGTGTCATTTTATTTAAGTTAATTAACTAAACGAGTTCTAAACACCCCGTGATCATTAAGCTCTCATACTTATTGTTGATGTAATTCAAAATATTCAAATGTTTTCTAGCAGTGGATAATTGCTATTGCATTAATTCATCTACCTAAGAGTAAATCAGATTATACATGATGAAATGAAATAAAAGTTCGTCGTTCGGCAGCTTATTATTAAAAGCGTGGCCAATAATGAATTCTCACCTTATAAAACATCTCAACGCTGGCTAGCTGCGCGCATGCGCCTCCACACAGAGTGAACGACACAAATCATCTCTTAATTACATAATTACTTCAATTAAGACAAAGCTCGAGAATTAATTACAATTCGCCACTCAAGCGAGCCCATTAATGGAGCCTAATAAGAATAAGTCAACGAGAGATTCTGCAAACTTAACGTGCCCGCCGCGCCGTCTCTTGGCTTAACGCAATTTGAAAAGTTGCTTATATAACACGCAACAAGCAAAAATCAACCTAATTTTACTACAATAAAGTCGTTTCTTCCCAACCAAAAAGAGCGGCGGTTATAACGTTTAGCGCGAATGGCCACAGCTGACAAATACTAAATTAACCTTTTAGCCAGACAAGCATGGCGGCGGTTCGCGTTAGTGCGAACATTTAATTAGAGATTTAAGTATACAAGTTATGTTAGACGAATTGAAATGATTCTTAGGAATTTCAAAATAGCTTTTGTTTTTTCGCGCCAGCTTTACAGATAATTTTATATTGAATCCCTAGTCATTAGATTCTACGTCAAGCTGCTGGACCTCTGCTCTCGTCGTCGTTTCTCTCTCTCTCTGAGGCTGTACATTTGCTACATTTCAAATTCCTTTCCTTTTTTTTCAGTTTAGTAATATGCTCGACTATTATTTTATATCCATAATCGTACATGATGCTCTACTACAGCTTTCAATCACATTTCATTCATCTTTACAACAACAGCATGTTTCACCATTTGTACTGTATTTAAAGTCAAATCGGGTTTACCAAGTCGTCCAGTCATGTGAGAGGCAGAAAGGTTGGCCTTGAATTTTAATGATGATAATAATAACAGGATATCAATATACGATACATCTAATTTTGAGCATCTTTATATAACCATAATCTAACTACGAAAAATAACGCCAAACGAAAGCCGTCTCCACTCCACTTAGAGGTCGTCACAATAAATTAATTAGCGCGGGCTCCAGCGCGCGAATGATTTGTCCGCTTATGTACCGCCTACATAAACCTCTACATACCTTTATAAAACGAAAAGTTACAAAAGATAATATATTTGTTCGTAGTACTTAGTAGAAATGTAGAAATGTAGAAATGCATACAATACTTTCTAAAACAACACACACAGGCAAAAGCTTCGCTCAGATCTTTTAGAATTGTGTCAATGGTCTGCTTCTTATTGGGCTTTGTATTTATAGAAATCTCCTCCACTTTGTCTGTCTTCTAATATTCTACTGTATTAATTTATTTAAAACTAAGGAAAATATTATTGTAAGAATTTGATCCTAAGACGAAAGTGAGCTTGACGTAAGCCTAGTCAAAAATTAATTCCCATTAATACTAGTGACTGGTGTATGTAACCTTACACCGTTGCTTGTAAACAGTGTTGCGTCGGATTGGCCGTTGGGGGCGGCCACGCACCCGCCACGCGCACGCCACGCTCCCGCCACGCGACCGCCACCGCCACACTAATGACAACACCGATACTCTATTATTTAACGTCACTCATGTCAACTGCTAAAGAAGTGTAAGCATATGCCAAATGGCAACTATTTAACGACGCAAGGGGCTAGTTGCTTCATTTTCTTCTGTTTGTTCTCTATGGGATTTTTGTAGGATCTTCAGTATGAGTTATTCGCCTTTTCATCAGTTGGGTTCTTCACTTGAACTTATAGGTTGTTTCGGTACTATTTCTAGCTTTCTTGCAAAGAATTGCAACATCTGCTCACATTGAACAAATAATATCATTCCTCAAATCGGTTTATTCAGATATTTTCAGATGTTAACAATTCCCTTTGGTTTTATCGCTATGTGGCAAAAAACGACTGTTTTATATGCACGTTTTACAAGCACGAGGGACAAATAAAGCTGATACAAAAATAATGAACTCCATCAGAAACTGTAACACTCTTTTCCGCGGATCTCAAGGGTGAAATGAGCGAATTAGGAACATGTAATTGCAACCCCATTCATCGAATTGTGTTCCATTGTGTTCGTTCGGGGGACAGCTAATGGCTAGTTGTGAATGCGGTGAGAACAAACTGACACAATAGAAGCAATGCTTCAATGGAGCCGTGGTGTTATCATTCTCCGAGATTTATATTACATTTTAATTTGTTACTAGATATTGCAGAACCTTACGAATATCAGAGTATTTTTTTTCGGATGGGAAATTATCAAATAACTTGTCCTGCTCAGGGCGGAGCAGAGGGGAGTGTCAGACTTTTACTGATTAAAGTTCTTTCATTTGGACTTTGAGTGCCGGGGCTGCGGTATCTCTTTCGAACAACTCGCAACCCCGGGGACAACCCGCAACCCTGGCAATTCTACAGTAGAGCTTTAGGTGTGCAAGTAGATGCTGCTAAAAATAAACCAGAAAATATAAAAATATTGTTCGAACCAACTATGAAGTTTTCTCTGAATCGAGTATGTTGCACATTAAAACATGGTTTTATTCACAACAAATCAAACTACAGCAAAGCAAACACAATAAACGCGTGAACCAACATAATAAAACTACACAAACTGACTGGCGTCCAATAAACGCGCATACCGAACAATTAATTAATTTGCTTTTAACGATCATGAAGAAAGAAGCAATTTAAAAACATATTGGTCGGCACACATCACCGACAGTGCAGCCCGACTCTGCTCGACATTCATTTACCTCTACAAAGTTGATTCGATTGCCTCTCGTTTATTTTTCACGACATACAATGTTACTAACGACTCAATTTTATTCGGTTCTGTAAGTAATTTGTTTTCGATTGATTTTGCCCTTTTTACCAAGCGCCATTGTCAGCTTCGAGCTTTTCTATAAAATCGGTTGCGTCGACGAGTCAATTAATCAAGTTCGCCTTTAGAACGGAACCTTTTATAATTTACTTAATACTGTAATTGCTTTCGAACGGTGCGGAATTTTATTAAAAACCAATTTTGTGTCTGTGGTCGGATTTGATTTGCATATTGAATGAGTTTTTACAATAGGGTCATAGTTTGTGTCGTTTTCAATTAACCAGCGTTCGAATTTATTGATCGTGTTGATGTTATTTCGACTTGTTAGCTTTGATTAATTTTGTTTGATTATTTGAATTATTCGCCATGGATTTTGGTCCGACATTGTAATCGATGCATTTCAACACGAGCTCTTCTTGGTATTGTCACTGTCTTCGACTATAGTTGCAGGTGGATGACGAATGCTTGTGGTCCTTTCTTTCGGTACTTTTAACAGAACATCTAAATCTCTAGCAAATCTATCCGTGCGGACCCTAACAATACAAATTGTCACATAATTTCGAGTCATTTGATCAAATCAAAGTCCCGAAACTAATAGAAACGATGTTTACTTAAAAACTAACAAGCCGTCATCAATGTCCCGACAAACATAGAGCCGCGTGCACCAGTTAATAGTTCTCATATTATCAGCCACGCAATTACTAACTGGGATCCTTTGTGCAAATAAATAAGTCGTTATTAAGTAGTCGGGCGCACGCCGTATAAACAGAGGGCGCCACCCTCGCGGCCTGGCCCGCAACCGGAGCGTTTACCCTGCGTTTTAGAAGATGCGTTATGCAATAAACGCTGGAGTTGTTTGTTCGGGACTTTATTGAATTTGTTCGGATATATTGAGCGGAGAGCGGAGAAGAAACGGGGGCGGGAGGGAGGGGAGGGGGACTCTTTAAGACTGTGTAGGTGTTGGAGCTATGTAAAGATTGCGTTGTATTGGAAATAGATTTTTGTATAACAACATTCTTTATTTTATGGCTGTTGTGAAGAAAATGAAAACCGCCATACTAACCTTACATATTGAACTAAATGAGCTAATAATATCATTTTAGCACTCTGTAGTAAATAAAGTTGGCATGTGGCAACCCAGCGTTTCCTAGGAAATGATCCGGAAAACCCTCACCCACTACATCGAATCGCACAAAAGAAACGCTTATTTACGCCTTAATAGCTCTTAAATATCTCTCTAATGAATGAAATAAAAACTCGACCCGGCTCTTCCCGCAAAACCCTCACATAATTGCTGCAAACTACAACAAACCGTACCCTTTGGTAATAAAGCTTATATTCTATTGTAGCACGTCGGTTAAGCCTTTTAGGTGCGGCATCGAACTAAATGATGTGAAGATAGAACGAAATCAAGAGATAAACGTTGTGTTACATTCGATTCTAAATCGTAATGCTACTGCATTAAAGTTGTAAGTCGTATTAGAGGGTGTTTTAATCGGTCACGCGAAAGTGGACTTTATTGTTTGAGAATAAAGTCAATTATGTTTCGTCAGTTGGGGATTTAAGGGTGAGTGTGGTCTTGTTTGCCGCGAGTTAATTTAGTTGTGGATTAACTCAGTTTGAGTGATTGATGTTTTTGGGTTCGCTTTTGATGCGTTTGCCGGCGTTTAGAGCTTTTGTGTGCGGAACCCGACTGTATCCGAAGACAGGAGAATTTGTTTAAAACTTGGTAGTTTGAACTGTTGCAAGTTCATGACCTATTGTTACTGATTCTGTTGTGAACTGAAGTTCGTGATGCGGCTAACATTAAATATATATAACTAGCTTTTGCCCGCGGCTTCACTCGCGTAAAATTCGAGGTAACACGGTTCCTCTTTCCTGATTTACAGATATTTTTCGTTGGGAACAAAGAGTATGTGTACCGGTATTTAGCACATAAAATATCACCCCCCTTTTAAGGGGTTGGTGTCAGATTTCTCAAAAAAAATGATGCACGATGTTTTTGTTAGTGACAAATACTTAGTCCGCATACTATTTTTGTTGCTTTTTACCTTGGAAATTGCGAAATGCTCCATACAAACTTCAACCCCACATTTTAGGGAAGTGGGGGATTAGAAAGAGACAAAAAGTAGCCTACGTCGGTGTCCAGGGTCCCAACTATGTCTGTACCAAAATTCATCAAAATCGGTTTTGCCATTTAGGCGTGAAGACGTAACAAACAAACAAACTCACTTTCGCTTTTAAGCTATTGCATAGCTTCTATCGCGGGCCTTGAGCGCGGGGACCGAATCCAGAAATTCCGTAACGAAAAAAAACCTGACACTCCCCACTCCGACGGGCACGGAGGTGTGGCTTGAAGGCCGTGCATTGTTTAACGTCGTTTACACAATACGGTCAGTTATTTCAATCCCGATTCTAATGTTCTAATAGCGTGTTTGGTAGAGAATCGGATAGTCAATCGACATTACGCTGGATCAAACCCAAGGTCTTGTTTTTCTTTTTGCGACTTCTTTTCATTGGAAGTACTTTTTAAATATTTTATTTATTGCATAAGTTGATAAAAAATACTATGCAATAGCTTTACCGCGGCAGTCCCCGAGTGCCACACGTATTTTTTTATAATATTTATATAATAACTAGCTGTGCCCAGCGGTTTCCCCCGCTGAGGTTTAGGGGTATGAAAAATAGATGTTAGCCGATTCTCAGACCTACCCAATATGTACCCAAAATTTCATAAGAATCGGTCGAGCCGTTTCGGAGGATTACGGTAACTAACATTGTGACACGGAAATTTTATATATTAGAAGATAATAAAGTAAGGATAAGGATTACTAGCTGTGCCCGGCGGTTTCACCCTCTGCTCACTTAGGGGTATGAAAAATAGACGTTGGCCGATTCTCAGACTTACTGAATATGCATATAAAATATCATAAAAATACAGAGAGGATGGTAACTAACACTGTAACACGAGAATTTTATATAGGTACTAGCGGACCCGACAGACGTTGTCCTGTCTACACGTCTTTAATTTGAAAATTTCAAACTTTTGACGTGATAACGTCTTTAAAATCGTTTTAGTCGGGTGACATGTTCAGAAACTTGTGTCACACCAAAACCTCACAAGCGACATTTCATAAAGATGGTAGCGCCATCTGTTACTTGGCTCGAAAAGAAAACTTTAAATTAGTACTTAATTTCATTTTAGATGTCACTACTGGTGATAACTTATATCACCAATAAGACGTTATCACGTAAACATCTCGATCGTAAACCTACTTTACAAACAACCAATTTTTTTTTTTAATAAGCTAATAAGCTGTCTAATTTGACACTGCGATGGTAGCGCCGTCTGTCGGATCCAATGTAAAACATTCCAAAATCAACAACTACTAATAAATTAAAAATTAATTAAAAAAACATTGTCCAGCGGACAAAATTGTGAATCTAAACCATTCCCAGATCCCCTTGAACACACACAAAAAATTTCATCAAAATCGGTCCAGTCGTTTGAGAGAAGTTCAGTGACATACACACTCACAGAAGAATTATATATATATTATATAAAGATTAGATAATTTTTGGCCGTTTATTCCAAATGACTGCCTCATTGGTGTCGCTAACGCGGCTGCTGAGCATGTGGTTCTGGGTTCGATTCCTGAGTCGGGTGAAATATTAATGTGGTTTTCCATCAGGAATATCTCCGTAGCAGCCATGGAGTCTAGAGTTGTGCCCCGTCGATGGCAATATATTTTTTTTTTTTGGGTGGGAAATCAAAACCCATCCATGTTCCTTCTATTGTCCTTTACGTTCCGGGGCCGCGGTATCTCTTTCGAACAACCCGCAACCCCGGCAGGCGGAGGCTCTGGAAGCCCCTCTGCTTTGCTGACATCTCTTTGCGGCGCGCGCGTATACATGGGTCTGAAACTTTACTGGTGAAATGTGGGTGTAGCAACTATAAGGTATACCTCTGCCTAAACCTTTGAGGAATTACAGGCGTAATGTTATGTTTATTGCAAGTTAAGGCTGCTACTGTAAGTAGCGTCCTAGATCTGCCTTGCTTGGATAAGGAAGACGAAGATTGTTGGGCCTCACTTTCTCCAGATTTGCATATAGCGGCATTCCTGTTTTTTAGGCAAAGCTGGCATATTCATGTAGTGGTTTCGTATATTATCTTGTGACAAACCTGCAAATTTCCAAGGTTTTAAGGTATCTGTTGTTGACTACAAAAGAAATTGCGGCACCTTTCCTGGTGTACTATTAGCTCGGGATTAAAGTTCATAATTGGCATCCTGCGTAACCCTAAACAAAATACAATTTCAAGTTTACTAATAGGCCTTATTATATTAAAGGCCACTTCAGAAACAGACTTCCATCACAATAGCTCCCATCAAAGACACGCCATCATTATTTCTCCGCACGTCGCATGAACCCTCCCCTTAAGAACTTCCCTAACCTCCGACAAACGTTATTATTAATTTTACCTCCAACCCTCGCAAATAATGTTCAACTTTAACTTTCTTAGAATACAGTTCAATTTACTTCGGCAATTGTGTTTAAGATAAGCTCCTTTTCGTCGCACAAAGCGGGTTATTGGCTAACTTCTGGTCCACGGGCTGCATCTAAGATGGCGATGTGTTTTGTCTCTTTCTCTCGTACGTCGCAGCCGTATGTGCTGTCCCTGTTGTTTTCTTGCGTAATAGAAAGAAGGCGAAGTAGTTTTTGTTCATGTTTATGTAGGGCGTTAGAGTGAGAGAGTGCGCTACAAGTCAATTGCGTTTGTAGTGTAAACAAAGATATTGAAGACGATCGATGCTGCTCGATAGTTGCAACACTTTCACGTAATTCGATAAAGTACCTAACTTGCTGTAAAGCTCTTGAAAGTTTCAATTAGAATACAATATTCTTAAGACATCGAAGAAGTTAGTTTCGGAGAAACTATAATGACTCTCCACTATAATGGTACAATCTAAACAAGTAGATCAAGAGACATGTTAATATGACGTGGTTCAGTCTTTTTAGGGTTCCGTAGTCAACTAGGAACCCTTACAGTTTCGCCATGTCTGTCTGTCCGTCCGTCCGTCCTCGCTTAATCTCTGTGACCGTTAGCACTAGAAAGCTGAAATTTGGTACCAATATGTATATCAATCACGCCGACAAAGTGGTAAAATAAAAATTGGAAAAAAATGTTTTATTAGGGTAGCCACCCTATATGTAAAGTGGGAAGTGATTTTTTTTAAATTTCAACCCTAACGTGTGATATATTGTTGGAAACGTATTTAAAAATGAATAGGGGTTTACTCAAATCATTTTTTGATAATGTCAAAAATTTCGGAAATAATCGCTCCAAAAGTAAAAAACAATGTGTCCCCCCCCCCCCTCTAACTTTTGAACCATAAGTTTAGAAAATATGAAAAAAATCTGAAAAGTAGAACTTTATAAGGACTTTCTAGGAAAATCATTTTGAACTTGATTGACACAACAGTTTTTGTACAAAAAAGACAAAAAGTTGTACAAAATAATTTCTGGACTAAGTTTGTAGTATAATCGTATATGCAAGCATTTTTTTAACTTCGTTTACATATTTTATTATCCTGAACGTATTTTTTTTCAAACAAAAAAAGAATTATTGATATCGGTTCTTGCAATCCAAAATTACCTCCTTGCACGTCTTTGTAACCCAATTCCCCGAGAGATGGCGCTGTAGGTACTTATTACATTGGATCGGGTTTTACCGAATTGTTCGGTTGGTCTCTCCTTGGCGTTGGCGGTATCTTATAACTACATAGAACTGCTATCAAGAACATGCTAAGGCAATTTAGAACAAAACTAAAATTCATTTTTTAACACCATCAAAATGTTAAGGTAAAAACCAGTTCATAAATGGTTCGATAGATGGCGTTGCGTAATGACGTCATTTTTTTATTTAAAAGTCGATGTTAAGATTTTCCGTGCTTTCATGACCTACCGTGGTAAAGAACACTTATTGTGACGGACGGGAAACTACGGAACCCTACCCTGAGCGTGGCCCGTCACGCTCTTGGCCGGTTTTTGTAAGTTTTGTTCTTCATAGAATAGTGGTCTATGAATACTATACGAACATTTGAACTGTTTAGTCTGAGTAGCAAAACGTAAGTTATGCTTAGGCCCAGCGTAGGCCCGCCGTAGGCATAGCGCAAGCTTGCTACAATTGCTACGCTACGTAGCTACTGTATATTCGTCATGGCCCACTTAGCAGTTCCCATACCACGAAACAAAAATTTACATTCTTATATTTTTTTCCTCGTTTGTTGATTTATCAATATTTGATGTTATACACTACACCAAAGGGACGTGTGTATGAGACTATATATATTATAAATAGGTTATAAATAGTCCTTCTGACCGTTTTTGGTCACGGTAGCCGAAGTGGAGATTCCATCTGCGCGGAAGATATTAAAGCACACAAGTGTGTGCGCAGGCACAGGTTTACTCTCTATTCCCTCACTGTCATAGTCCGATGGGACGACAATCCGATAAGACCGGAGAGAGAACAGGGATACGAGCAGCGGCTTATCGTGCTTTCCGAGGCACAGGAATTGAACCTAGGGCTCCGTGCTCAGAAGTTGCGCTTGCAACCGCGAGATCAACAGAGCAGTTTGTTTTGAACTACAATGAATATATGCCCAGAGAATTAATTTAAATTAACCTCTGTCTGGCTCGACCGATGCTTATGATTTTTTTATGCATATTCATTAAGTCTGAGCATCGTCTACTATCTATCTTTCAAACCCCTCTCCAGAAAAGGAGCTGAGCAGCGGGTGAAACCGCTGGGCACAGTAAATAAATAATAATAAATAAATATCTTGGGACAACTCACACACGGCTATCTGATCCCAAGCTAAGCAGAGCTTGTGTTATGGTAACCAGACAACTGAAATACATACTTATATAATTTATAAATACATACATATTATAGATAAATCACACCCACCAGACACAGAACAAACAATCATGCTCATCACACAAAGTTTGTCCTGGGTGGGAATCGAACCCACGACCTCCGGCTCAGCAGTCAGGGCCACTAACCACTAGACCAACAGGCCCGTCAGTATGGACATAGTATTGTATAAATGGATATGAAAAAAACTCGCGTGTCTGTAATGTGTGTGTTTGTTTATGTAACAAAGAAGAACAAATATGTAGAGAGTGTTAATCCCGTTGCGCGGTCGGGCGCCGCCATTGGCTCGCTAACGAGACAATTCGATTAGCGCGGGCGCCCGCGCCCCGCACCCCGCACCCCGCACACACATTAACACCAGCTTCACCGACGATATCGCTCTGTGTCTATCTATAAATACCAAGTTAGTACATACTAACACTTTTGTCTCTTGACTCCTGATTTTCAGCTTAGAAATGTCAGAAGTTAGTTTAGGATAACCTAAAATAAAGAAAGACTAATGGAAAATATTGGAGACTAGCTTTTGCCAGCGGCTTTGCTCGCGTTTAATTCGGGGTAACACAGTTCAGGTAGTTTTTGCCCTTGCCTTATTTATTTTAATAGCAAAGCTAAGTTTTCCCTTTTCATCCCGCTTTCTCCCTCATTTCTCACTTAAAAAAAGCCTATGTCCGTCTCCAGGGTCTCAACTATCTCTGTACCAAAATTCATCAAAATCGGTTTAGCCATTTAGACGTGAAGACGTAACAAACAAACAAACAAACTCACTTTCGCTTTTACAATATTAGTCAGGATTTCCTTTTTTGGTTGGGTTTTAGTTGGTAAAAGTCTGACCCTCCCCCCTCCTGTTCCGCCCAGAGCGGAAGAAATTAATTAATGATATCCCACCCGAAAACAAAACAGCGCTATTAGATATCCGGCTGTACCTAGTGAAGAATGAAATAACAGCACGATCATCTAAATCAACTCAGTATTTTTAAGGAATATGCCCTTATTGAGAGTGCAATTTAGACAGAACGGTAGAACATATCTGCGTTTGCACAAACAGCGCATTCTAAATCATAACCCTTCTTTTTGCGCTCCAAATTGGTCAGTTAAAAAAATACAGTTAAATTGACAACCTTCTCTTTGAGAGGTCGGTTAAATAACCAAGAACACATTTCAAATAAGTTGCATTTTTTAGTTCGACTATAAATACTTAGTAAACTAATTAGAGGTGTAACAAGTTCCATTGTAGTTGCACACACACACACTGGTGTGCGTGCGTAGTAATTTAAGAGTAGCGTGTCTTCAACGAGCGTGGTTCAAATTCCAATACCTACTCTTTTTGTAACATAACCGAGCCACTCGATGGTACAAATATTTGACAGACAGCAGACGATACGTCAAGTTTCCCATATTCCTATCGACCACCACTCCGACGATTTTTTGCTATTCCTATCCGGAGGGTGCAACGCTGTCCTTTTGCTTTTGTTTGTATGCCAAGTCGATATTGACGGACAGACGACTGGACACAAATAAAAATATATCTGCGATGAGACCTGCCACGGTTGTGGACAAGGGCGTTCAGATTGGAAAGGTTGGAAGAACCTTTAAAATCTTGTTTCCTAATGTAATGTTATGTCCTTTTTTAGTAGCCGATTCTCAGACTTACTAAATATGTTTCGGAGGAATATAGGAACGAACATTGATCTTAAGCTAAGCTGAATGCTGAGATAAAGAAACAGCTTCATAAAAATATAACTTACTAGCTGTTTACACAGTTTCACCGTAGATCAGGATGAAAAATAAGCCTAAGTATTAATCCAGGGTTTAAGCTATCTCTAAAATTAATCCAAATCCGTAAAGCTGTTTAAGCGTGAAAGAGTAACAAACATACCTACACACACATACAAACTTTCACTTTTAATGTGATTATTAAGATACATTCAATTACTTCCAATGATCCCAGTCATTTGGAGTCGGCGCAAATTATTTCGTACTTCTCTATTAGTCACCATCATTATGAGATCATGAACTGCCTACTTTCTAGTTATCTTTCACATTTTCTATCATCAATTTATATTCCTCCCTATTCTTACCGCTATTCACAGTCAAATTATTGAACAGTAGTAGTGTCTTTTCGTCACTGAATTTTAATAGACACCAAATTCGTTCTTGTGGAAGTAAACTGTCTCGCATGTTACGAGCGCCGTCCTAGCAGGTGTGTCGGCGCACAAATAAGCGAAACGTATCTCGTTACCTCGCGGAAGTGTCAGTGGCTCCCCCCACTGACGTCACACCCCCCGCAGCACCCCGCACGCTCGCGTTTCCGATCTAATAAGGCGAAGAGCTTGAGGAGTCACATTGACTCGTATCGGACGTCAAGACACAATTTTGTTTAGATTCGAGACAATGATGAGCCAATAATATTCACGGTGAAATTCCTATGGGGGGATTTTTATCTGTATTTTTTTCATTAAATTCTGCGTGGCGATGATATCTCGCAGTGTTTTAGGCTCGGTTTTGAAATGAATCGATTATATCGTCATTTTCTACGTTGAATGACAACATCAAGAGCGAACAAAATACGGTCGAACATAGTTCCTCCACTTTTTTACAGATTATAAACTTCTTATCGTCATTATTATTCTTTGGCCTTTATTTTAATTTATAGGGTTGGCGGATCATGTCTTCTTCTTAATACTTATGTAGTCGGAGAAGCATTATTATTCCGTTATTCCAATTTATTTCGATTTAGCGAAGTTTGAATTATGCGCCTTTCTCCGTTTCCAGTCATATCATAGATTTTTATATGCACCACTTTCTGAAAAATGAATCTGACCATCGAAACGTAGAAATTCATAAAGAAGCATTCTTTTCCCTGTAAGTGTACCGTGTATGTCGTTTGTCAAAGACATTCATCGTCGTCGCTGGCGGTGTCGTGTTCGGCTGAAGCGTCGCTGTGTGCTCTCAAACATAATTTGGGTGATGTATTGCCGCCCAGCTCGAGGCACGCCGCGCGCCGCACGCTCCTTGCAAACAATGCTAGAATGGTATAGAGACGTTAAAACCACGTTTTTTACTACAGCGTACATACAGTTTTATTTAGAGTAACGTTACTTTGAAGGTTACGTTACGTTTTAGTTTTCTGTCATTATTACAGTACCTACTTAGTAAACATTGATACTTATAGGGACTTCTAAAGAGTGTCAAGTCTTTTGACATGTCTTTCTTTAGTAGCAATAATTTTTGATAGTAATATTTTTTTTAGACTTCTTAATTTGAATTATAAACACTGTGTAACCAGCTGAGACACAGTGGCACTCAGCGCTAGACTATTCGCGAGTGCGACGGCGCACGGTGGGCTGAAAATCGGCTTTCATAGACTTAGGGATTTCAATTTGCAAGTGCTTGTTTTTATGCCGGATATCGCTTCTATTAGTCATTATTATGTACAAAAATGACACCAGAGTTAATTCTGCTCAAAACCGAAGGAAATATAATTTTTTTACGAAAAATTTGTATGAAGCTAGTATGAAAAATCGAATTATCTCCTAAACGGCATGTTTAACCGTAATATCCTTAGAGATGGTCATAGTGCTAATTATTTATGATTTTTTGGTTGACGATTGGACAAAAATTTTAATGCCGTTTTTTTTTTAAAAATCGTCAAAATATTTTTATTTGTTTTTACGTATGAAACGATTCCTTTTGGTGTTTATGTTGAAGAACACGGACTTTTAACTACACATAACATAAAATAGCATCACTCCTATATTTCCGAAGGAGTTGGCAGAGGTTTATAGTACACCCACACGTAGCCAACTATGTTTGAGCTAGATATTTATCAACACAAAATGAGTTTTAAAACTTTTCATACAACCAAATTACCAATTGTCTTCTAATGAGTCCAAAAAGAAGTGATTAAGTAACTACACTGATTAGGTCTTCTAATGAGTCTTAATAGGTGATTTAATGATTTTTAATATCTCACGACAATGGATTATATTTAACATTTCCTGATAAGTAAGCTAATTTGTTAATTAGCAGTGCTATGAGTTCTAAGAATAGTTAGTGACAATTATAGATTTTCATTAGCTAATGAGGAGATAACTAATGAGGGTAGTTACCTAATTATTGTCGTTTTGCAATAAAAGGGCTAAAGTTTTGTTTTATAATTTAATTTGTTCACAATCACAACTGTGTAACTGCTAACACTAAATCTGCGACTATAAAATCTTAAAATGGAAAGTTTAATGACCAATTTAGACTTGTTTGTTCTTCTACGAAGTGAGAGTACTTCATTTGATCATGAAGTATTGTTTAGTGCAGTTGTATCCCGCATAGGCGATTGCCTGTCTGACGAAGATTATGTTGTTCTCAAAGAATTTTGTCGGAGATTTACGCGAGCCGCTTTACAAAGGTGGGAGAAATCCAACCGATTCCTTGATAATTTCAGGAGAAAGTACGAGAATTGGTTGGGAGCAAATATTGATTGGCCGAGTTTTGTGCAAACTTTAGTTAATCAAGAACCAAGTGTTGATGAGATACCAAGAGCGCCCTCAGTCTCTCCAGAACCGTCGACATCAACGTCCATTGGAACAATGACGAAAAGATCCCGTAAACCATTCGAAGACCTGGGAAGTAAACAAAAAAAGAGAAGATCTGATGAACACACAGGCGAAGGTTCCAGTGAATTGGCATATGCAGCTGCAGCACGTTTAAAAGAAGAAGGGCATGGAGATATCGCCTCTGTCATCGAATATATGATGAAAAATCCTGAAGCAGCCGCTAAATTAAATGAAACGCTTAAGAAACCAGCGAAAACAATCATATTTACGCCAGAAAAGGCGCTTGGATTGCTTCCTTCGCTAAAACTCTCAAAGTGGCAATATATTACGTTGCGTGAGGCTGCCATTCGAGAAGGTGCTAAAGATATTTATCCATCTTACTATAAAGTGCAACAAACTAAGCTTGATTGCTACCCTCCGAAGCAATCAGTGACAGTTACTGATTCATCGGCTAGGATTACACTTCAAGCTTTACTTGATATCACGGTTACAAGAATCCTTCAAAGCCTTTCTAACGAAGAGCATAACAAGCAGTTGAAGCTGATATCCAAGTGGGGATTTGACGGTGCTTCTAACCAAAGCCGATACAAGCAGAAAATTGAGGGTGAGGAAGATGATTCAAGCATTTTCATGACCTCCTTGGTGCCACTAAAACTGACAGATGGAGACAACATTTTATGGACGAACCCAAAACCATGCTCAGTTTTGTATTGTCGTCCAGTTCAGTTTACTTTTGTAAAGGAGAGTGAAGCAGTTGTCCTTGGGCTGAAAAAACAAATGGGTGAAGAAATTGAGGCCCTTATCCCCACAGAGTGCAATAATAATAATAGGGTGACTCATCAACTAATGATGACGATGATCGACGCTAAAGTCTGTACTTACCTTTCTGAAGCTAGATCAAATGCATCGTGCTACCTGCGCTTAGCAAAGCCTACAGAAATGAACCGCTTAGATGCTGTAACATCAAAAATTGTGTGTTCGGACCTGTATGAGTTTGGCTTGTCATCCCTACACGCCCGTATAAATTGTATGGAATGTCTGTTACACATTGCATACAGACTGGACTTCAAACGGTGGGCAGCGAGAAGTGATGAGCACAAAGAAATGCTACAGACAAGAAAGAAAATAATTCAAAATAAATTCAAAGATGAGCTCAATCTGTTGATTGATATAGTAAAACAAGGCTCGGGAACCACCAATGACGGGAATACTGCAAGAAAATTCTTTGAGTTTCCTAATAAAACCGCAGCTATAACCGGTTTGGATGAAGACCTCATCAAAAGATTTGCTGTAATTTTACAAGCAATTACATCTGGAGAGCAGATCGATATAATAAAATTTAGAGATTATGCTCGCAAAACAGCAGAAAAGTACGTATTACTATACGACTGGTACTACATGTCGTCAACCGTTCATAAGTTACTAATCCATGGGGCTGACATAATCGAGAAAAATAATATTGTGCCGATTGGGACTCTCTCGGAAGAAGCCTCAGAGTCTCGAAACAAAGATTTTAGGAGGTTTCGAGAACATCATTCGCGGAAAAGAAGCAGGCAGGATTCCAATCAAGACATTTTAAATATGCTTGTTGTTTCTTCGGACCCTTTGCTAAGTGCACAAAGGCCTAAGTTAGATGCCAAGAAAAAGCAGAGCTTTTTTGCTGAAACTCTCGACTTAATTCAATTTCAGGAAACTGAGTTCGAATTTTTGGATATATCCAATCTGGATGCTGACTCAGAATTGGAGTCTGACAACGAGAGTGATAAGGAAAATTTGTAAAAAAGATATATATGTACATATTTGTAAATTTGTATTTGAGTGTGTTTGGGTTTTTTTGTAATATTTAATGATATGTTTTATTTTTTTTATTTATTTTACTTTATTTTACGAATGCTTAGTATTAATTCCTTAAATTAACTTATTTTGTATAAAATATAACTTCATATGTTACTTCAATATAAATCTTTTTTTATTTAAATTAATATAAATGTGTCAAAAACAGCAATTTTTTTATTTTATTTTTCTTGTTTCGTGTGTTCTTAATATTTGGGTTAATAACATATCGAACTTTTTAACTTAGACACTAAAAGGGATCGTTTTACATGTAAAAATAAATAAAAATATTTTGACGATTTTTAAAAAAAAAACGGCATTAAATTTTTCGTCCAATCGCCAATCAAAAAATCATAAATAATTAGCACTATGACCATATCCAAGGATATTACGGTTAAACATGCCGTTTAGGAGATAATTCGATTTTTCATACTAGCTTCATACAAATTTTTCGTAAAAAAATTATATTTCCTTCGTTTTTGGGTAGAATTAACTCGGGTGTCATTTTTGTACATAGTAATGACTAATAGAAGCGATATCCGGCATAAAAACAAGCACTTACAAATTGAAATCCCTAAGTCTATGAAAGCCGATTTTCAGCCCACCGTGCGGCGCGCGGTACGCGGTACGCGTGTGTCGCGGGACCAATTAGCTGAACAATTCCGAGCACGAACTGTTTAACCGCTTTAATTTCACCCCAATAACACGTTAATTCGTCCGCACCCCCGCCTCACTCCCTCCACCTCGACGCCAACCGCGATAACACAGTCGTAATAAAAATTAAATTTGTTCAACTGTGAAGCGACCTAAGTGGTCACACGTAGGTCATGAAACCTTATTTGTGAAGAAAATAATGGCAATTTTTATTTTACTATATTATGCAGTTGTTTCAGATTCAACGATACCATAGATACAACGCACGAAATCAAACAGAATGTTATTTCAATTACGAAAATAATCGCACGCAAAGTTAATTTGTCACTCGATTAAAGTCAAAAGACGTCATACAAGCGCAGAGTAATGTAATTACTCGGAATCCAATGTAACAAACAGCGGGATCGGCTCTCGACACAATCGAATAATATTCAAACGAAGTGTTTCCGACCAATCGCGGGCCGCGTACGGCGCCCGAACGCGCAAATCTGACATCTGTCATATTTGAACCGCATTGTTAGTGTTGTGACGTTCGTTTTTTGAAAGGCGACAGTTGGCGCGCCCGTCCTCTCGGTTATTTTGTTTTGTTGTTCCGACTGATTGAATCTGTCGCAACTAAGTAAAAACAACGCATACGAATACGCGTTGATTTTCTTGTTCATTATTTGACAGTGACGCGAATAGAGCAGTATATGTTTTGGTGTTTGTTTTATAGGGGGGCTAGTGTGTTTTCGTTTTACAATTGAACTGCGAGCAAAATATCTAATATATAAAATTTCCGTGTCACAATGTTAGTTACCGTACTCCTCCGAAACGGCTCGCCCGATTCTTATGAAATTTTGGGTACATATTGGGTAGGTCTGAGAATCGGCTAACATCTATTTTTCATACCCCTAAACCTCAGCGGGTGAAACCGCTGGGCACAGCTAGTAACTCTATAAAATATTAAATGCTGTTATTACACCACAATCGATATGTAACATTATTAAGACGTATGTATGACTTTCAACATAAACACGAAACGTTCGACTTAATTAATTACTAAACTTCTATTGTTATAAAGTTTCAACAAACTTAACTAATATTCGAAATTGATTGACTAACCAAACAAGCTTCGCAGTAAATGGGCAATTTCGTTGTCGAGCAATACAAAGCAAGTCTTAATTCAATTTCGCAGTGTAAAGTGTAAGTAACACGAAACAAACGACTTGGAACAAGAACAAGTTGACGATCGTTTGTATAATTTTTATTGCGATGCACAGTGGGTGACATTGTGCGCGCGTGGACAAAATGTTGCGTGTTCAACGAACACTCGCTCACTAAGAATTAGACGTTTTATGATTTCTAATGTAGTTTTCGTTTCTGTTAATTAACGTAACAATGCCCATTCTGGTTTACAACCTGGGTTAACGAGGTTTTATATCTAAATGCTTGTTTTTATTAGAGCTACAACCGCTTGCTCTTGTTGCCGAAAATAGCTTTATTCGTTTATTTGAGGGGTTTCCCTAAGATGTCTGAGGGCACAAACATTAGTTAAACACAATTTCACAACCCTCATCTACCGACTTATTTTTCGCTCCTACGGCGATACATTCCTTGAAATTATCATTTCGTCAAGGTTTTAATTGCTCCAGCTATTGTAAACAAAACACACAGACATATTATTTAGCAGTGTCTATTAGAATCAATATTATAATAAAAAGCAGTCAAGCGCCCTGAAGCGCACTAGAAGCGAACGATACATCGGTACATCGGCAGCCGCTCGTGGCACGACCCGACACCATACTTCATACCTCGCCTAAGGGCCGCCGCACACGACTTGCTAATCGAATAAGTTTTATGAATATGTCTTGTGTCTAGGTGAGTTCGTGTGTAGCTCGTTATGCTAATTAGCTACAATTATTGCTGTTGTACCTACAATATAAATTGTGTAATGGCTTGAAGATTATGAATCCTATGGATTATTACACCGCTGTATCAAATTTTGTGTGGGGTTGCTCATCATATCATCTGCCTAGCCTTTTCTCAACTATGTTGGGGTCAGCTTTCAGTCTAACTGGATGCAGCTGAATACCGGTATTTTACATGGAACGACTGCCTATCTGAACTCCATAACCTAGTTAGTACTGGGTAATACGATACCCCTTGGTAAGAAACCCAAGAAAGTCTGACAACTAGTTGTCAGACTGAACAGAACAGAAGAAAGTCTGACAACTAGTTGTCAGACAACTAGTTGTCAGACTTTCGGGACACTGACTAGCTCTAACGACTGTCCATGATCTACAGATGACAGCCGGGACTAACAGCTTAACGTGTTTTCCGAGGCACGGATGAAACTCGGTATGTAACGGGTGGTCACCCTTCCACAGACAAACCTACGCAAGCGCGGCTTAACCTAAAGATCGACCTGAGCTGCTGCTATAATTTAGCCACGAGCTCCTCCAAATATTCTTTCTTATCAAATAGTCTTTTCTGGCAGGCAAACAAAAATCTTCTTCTTAACATATGAAAACAAGAACAACACCTTTGTTGATAACCAATAAACTAATGTTAAAGTATCAGAAAGTTAGTAAGTGAACTAGTAAATAGCGCAAGTGAAGCCGACACTGGCGGGTGACGCAAACACCTCACAACAAGTGCTTAAGCTGCAGTGTCTTTATTTCTTCGACTGCAACAAGAACTTCAGCATTGTCGGGAGCTCTAGAGACCTTAATTGTTTGTTAGAGGTCCTAGAATTTCTTTTTCCGTCTTTTTAGTGTTTTTAGAAGTTGTTTTATTTCAAAAGAACCTTTTAATTCAGCTTTTTTAGTTGTGGTATGATGTTATCTCACGCAAATTCTTAAAGAGTATTCATTTTCCATTGCTACTAATAATAGCATAGCATATTATCATCCATAAACATTAAAAAAAATATATGACTTAAAGGTTTTGTCATGGATGCCATTGTAAGACCTGGAAAATAAAAACACAAATACAGTCGAATTGAGAACGTCTTCCTTTTTTTGAATTCTCCTTGAGATATCAACCACCGCATCTACTCCGTACGCAAAATACGCGCTTTAGTCGTGGACTGTGAAGTTGCGGACACCAGCCCATTCAAATCCAATTTAATGATTCAATTGAATTTGACTTTTTCGCAATCTTATTCTTGTCATGTTACTTTTTAAACTAATGGTTACTAAAATTCCTTTCTAATATAATTGAGAAAAGGCTCGGTAAATGATGTTTGATCAGAAACAGATCTCGGAAAATTTACTTTAGGTATGTACAAGTTTAAAAGCGAATATAAATGTCATGATACGCATTTTCTACTAGTTAAATTTTGTAATGCAGAGGCAAACAATGCTAAGACAAATTACTCGTAGCGTTGAGAACAGACGACATCGTAACGATTTCTGATATTTCACTGTTAAACAAATTTAATACTTGTGACAGGTAAGCCATCAAACGTTGCATGCCCCTAACCTGCTGTCTCCTACACTGAAATCGAAGCGGTCACGCGAACCGCGCGTATTTTTACCGTTCAACCGACCCCAGCTGAATATATCATTTCACACTACAATTTGACACCACATTCATGCCATACATCTTGGCCATGAGTAATCTAAAGTAAGCTTTATTTTTATTAACGTAGAAGTTATATTGCGACGCCGCGACGGAGCCTCTAGGGTGGATGGCACAATGATGGTACACCATTTATGTGATTGAGTTCGTGTTTCATGCTTTGCCGTATTCAAAGTTAGTTTTGTTATGTCTGCCTCCACAAACTGTTTAGAAGTGACGTGTTCACTCTCTGATTTATTGTCGAAGCGCAAACCTTTTAGGGGTTTTATTGCCGAGGACCGTAAAGTTTGATGCTCTAATAGGTGGCGCGTTAATACCGATAAACAAATTTCGTTACAGGCTATAATTTTCACGATAACTATTATAACACTGTGTAAATTACGAAGAACTTGGGGAAATATCCGTGATCACGAACGTTACCATTTTGACAAACTTAACTAGACTAACTTAACCACTGTGCAGAGAGTACCAACTCTCAAGAAGGCAAACCATTGCCTTCTTGAGTTCTCAGTAATCCAAGACTATATCCAAACAGGAGAAAACTTTTCGATTTCCATTATAAATATTTATTAGATAATTCTAGCAATAGACTCTCCCCCTTTTACATGCGACTTAAACATAACTAAAAGGTGAAAGGTATACCTTTGCTAACGCTTCATAGATTACAGGACTAACGACTGGCCTCTCTTCACTCTGACATTTTTCGCTTTAAAACCTTTTTTCTTTCTTACAGGTGTGGTTCCAGAACCGGCGCGCAAAGTGGCGACGCCAGGAGAAAATGGAAGCTGCTCGTCTTGGTCTGTCAGAGTACGGGTGTGGTGGGGGTGGCGGCATCCCGCGACTTGGAGGCCTAGGGCTCCCTGTCGACCCTTGGCTGGCACCGCCTCTACTCACCGCATTACCAGGTAAATACATCTAAATGAAGTATTACCACGCTGTCGAGAGACAGCGAAAGAGATTTTCTTGTTGGTCTAATACTAATGTGCTTTGAAATCCATGTCACTTGTCAATGATGTTACAAAAGTATTATAATCTTGACCCGATGCACAAACATCACCAAGATCATGCAGGAAACATAAAAAAACACACAGTAGCGAACTTCTTCCTTTTTTTGAAGTCGGTAAAATGCAGAATTAAGTAACCGCTAAGTAAACTACTTAGTAGGTATAGCCTTTTTCTGTACTAACTAGTCTAGTGGGGGTCGCTAATTCTAGCGACCCCCTGACGCAACGACAATTGGATTAAAATTCACTACTTCTTTAGACAAAATTCTTCGAGACAATATTTCGATTCATTTTTGTTTTCATTCATACCGTTCCTCACACAATCAGTCCATCTTTTCTTTGACCCCCCTCCCCCGTCCCCTTCTACCATCATCATTTAGTCATCACCCTTAGTAGTATAGATCCACATTATAGTAATGAATGAGCGGTTATAGCATACTAAAGAAAGTGCCGATGTTCCTCAGGTTTCCTGAGTCATCCCCCGTCTGGCTACCCGAGTTACCTCACCCCTCCCGCGCCGGCGACCAGTGGCGCCCCCCCGGACCCGCGATCTTCCTCCATCGCGGCGCTGCGGATGAAGGCCAAGGAGCACGTCGAGAGCCTCAATAAAGGACTACAGATGGTCTAATATTTTAAGTAGTAATGTGGTTGGAGCTATATTATAATATGGTTAGATAAGTTCAATACAGTCAGTGGTTTTATGTTTTAGTTGATCAGAACCATAATTTAAATGACCTCTAATGTAAGAGTTTGAATATAATTTAATTCAACGTTAATTGATTGATGTTATGCGAAGAAGAAAATCTGAATTTCTAGCAGCCTTAGTCAGCGTTAGACAGCTGTTTTCATAAGTTGTGATAAGTCAATAATTCAAAACTGTTGGAACAAATATCTTCAATCATTAATCTTCCTTTCAGCTATCGAGATCACTAATTAATATCAACACAATCGATCCGCGTGTACTTTAGTGGGTACCTACTTAAATATTTAGCATGTTGGTAATGGTAATGATTCTACTTTACTGAACACAGCTTATGTAAGTCCCACATATGGGCAAAAGCCTCTTCTGAAAGAGAGACCAATTATTTCATTATACGTTGCAAGAAAATGACCCTCAAGTTAAAGGGGAAAATATACAAGTCCGTGATTAGACCTGTTGTACTGTATGGGTCAGAATGCTGGGCTGTAAAAAAGGTGGATGAAAAACGATTGCATGTAGCGGAGATGAGAATGTTGAGATGGATGTGTGGAGTGACAAGAATGGATAAAGTAAGGAATGAATATATTCGAGGAAGTTTGAAAGTTGCACCTGTTACAGAAAAATTAAAAGGGAATCGTTTATCTTGGTATGGACATGTAATGAGGAGGGATGAAGGGCATGTGACTAAAAGAGTGATGGATCTGAATGTTGATGGACGGAGAGCGAGAGGAAGGCCAAAGAAAAGATGGATGGATTGTGTAAGGAATGATATGAAGGAGAAAGGAGTAAATGATGCCGTGACGTCTGATAGGGGAGAATGGAAGAAGAAAACGTGTTGCGCCGACCACAAATAGGATGGGACAAGGGCAGGAAAATGATGATGTTGCAAGAAAATGTTTGGATATAGTACATTACGATATTAGTGCGTTATGATGGTTATAACATGCGAGGCGGAATTACAGCCCGAGCCGTAGGCGAGGGCGTAATCGAGCCGAGCATGTTATAACCAATACGCACGTATATCGTACGACGTTTTTTAACACATTTGCGAGGAAACAGAAAAAAAACATTTCACAATACAAGTACAAAGAAAAGAAAATTTGAGAAAAATGGCGCGAGGATTATTTTCTGCCGTGGCTGCATGAACATGTTGGCAAAGACACTAGACTTCACTAGAGCATGCAGCCAAGTTTTTAAATTACCGAATAAACAGTTTTTTTTTTATTTTAAATAAACTCAATCTATGAATGCACACTGTTGCTCGAAATTTGAATAGCAACAGCGCGCTGCTCACTAGCTGGTCAGTCGTGCGGCGGCGATCAGTTCCAAATTTGAAATGGCAAATAATACTGTTATGGAATTTGTATAGACTGTAACTTAACTATTTGCTTTGATAACACACGCGTTTTTTATGACCCTCTTTACATATTTAAAACCGGTGGAATTACATCAGCTTTACGAGCAAGGGTGTTAAAAAATCTATTAAGATTGGCTTAGACCATTTATAATATCGGAAAGGCTATAACAGATCGTACGCTAATTATTCGAGAAAACAAAAACAGTTTTATTCATTTGTATAACAAAAAACCAACTTCCAAAATATAAATTTACTTCCAGAAGTCGGTGAATTTTGTTTGATTCATCGATTTTTTTTTGCCACCGACTTCCGGAAGTACGAAAAGAAATTTGAAAATCGGTTCACAGTCGATGGAGAAATCGCTCATACATAAAACAATGCAGTCGAACCTCCTTCTTTGTTTTTCGAATGAAAAGCCAATCTTTTTGTATGCAACTGTACACATGATGGTCGCTAGAGGCTTCCATGGAATAACTGGCAAATAGTGAGATCTGTAAAAAGATTATAGATATATCCAACCATTTTTGATGTCAGTTAATTATATGAATGATCTACTTATTTCTACAATAAAATATTATTATTTTCAGTGACAATAAGAAACTGTCTCTCAATGTATGTATCTCGATGTGTTGTATTGATAAGTATTATTTTATGTTAACAATACACATTCCATTTGTCATAATGTTTAGAGAATTGTTTCTTTGTATTAAAATTCTAATGTGATTAGTGTATCGAAGCAATACTTACTGTAAATATTCGTCGCTAAGATGTATTTAATGCTATAATGATTATAAATTTTGTTACTATATAAAGACTTGAAATTCTAAATGTTATCTTGCTTTCGGATTTTCAAAAGAATTTAATTATTTTTTAGGTTCCGTACCTCAAAAGCACTACTACGGAAATCTATTTGATTACTTTGTTGTCCGTCTATAGATCCGTCTGTCTGTCAAGTCTCTTTATCTCGGGTTAGCGTGAAGGTATCTTGTTAAAATTAAACCATAATTACTCAAGTCCGTGGTCCCTTGGATCAGCGAAAATCGACTCTCTAAGTCTACCCAATCAAGGGGTTCCGACATAAACGGCAGATATGGCCGTTTATGTTGCAAGTTTGTACGGAACACTTGGAGCGCGAGTTCGACTCGCATATGGCCGATTTTGAATGCACATAAATTGGTTTTTCTGCAGTTCAAATCTTCCCGTATACATGTTGTTTTTAGAATTAAATCCTTTATGTTAGTTCGCGTTTCGTATGCTTCTTAATTTTCTATATATTTATGTGTGGAAAGTGTATACGTAGATAAATCATAGTTTTTTCTATGACGTTTAAAGTGATGTAAATAATGTATGTACTTAAATTGTAAACTATGGCTAGTCTAGTGATAGGTCTCAAATATATTACTATAAACTACGGCAATATAATATTATTTGAAAAACATAATTTTTCGTGAGTTAAAATTAATATTATAAAACTCTTTTTTGAGTGGAATTTAAGTAACTGTAATTCTTAGAAGTCATAGTGTTTTTCTAATGCTTCGGAATAATACAATTAATTATTTCACTTGAACTTTTTTTTGTTAAAACACATTTATAGCACCTGAGACTCCTGGAATATACAATGGCAATGTTTATTAATAATGTTCCAAAACTACCCCTAATGTTAATTAATTATGTTTGTAAACTTTGATCATGCATAAATATTACAACAGGTCACTTGACATTAAGCTTTGTAAATAAACCTAGTTACTAAGAACAGTTAATTTGAATTTGAAAGATTATTTTTCCGACCCAAATATCGACCAATAGAATTGCACCATTCGACGTCACGTGGTACAACCTACATGGTATTTTACTGAAAATTTTTTGAAAATTTTCTCTGGTCGTTGTTATGCATAAAAAACAAAACATCCAGTCAAATTAACCACACGTCAAACTGACAGGTTGAATTCAATTGTGAAAATTGGAGATTTTGCATGAAAATGAGTCGATTTGGAGTTTGTGCAATTCTATTGGCCGACAATTGGGACGGAAAAATAATCCCCCGAATACCACACGAGCTTCAAAATTATCTGGCATTTCCCGATAGGTTCCCTGCAAACAAATAAAATCGTCAAGTTTTTCAGGAAAAATCACTCGCGCTTCGCGCTCGTGATTTTTTAACCTGATAAGAAAGACTTGACTCCTTCATTTGTTTGCAACGAACCTATCGGAAAATACCCGATAATTTTGAAGCTCTTGTGGTATTATATGTGAATATCGCATTGTGTTTATAAAGTTAAAAGGTAAAACACGTGATAATTTTAATAGCGTGTGTGTTTGACGAGAGTTGAAACAAAGTGCGGAATGTTTCAAGAAAAAAATTAAGGAGTTTATTCCACTACATAAGTCCGAAATTAGTAATTTGTGATATAATACATACACGAGGTTGTTAGAAAAATATTCATAGAAAAAAAATGACTTCCAAAAAACTGAAAAACTTTTTGCAACTTTAGAAAGTCGTTGGCTTTTTGTTGTTTGTGTCGTTATTTTTTGGCAAAAATGTTTTTTTCATTCCAGCCTTTATAGTCTGTTCTGGTGTAAATTCTTATCGAGAATTAATTTTTCATTACTACTAAGAGATACTAGTATATTGTCCATACACATTAGAATAAAAACATAATAATAGAAAATCACTCATAAATTATTTACCCAAGCAATATAAACCAAATTCATTTGGTGTCCCCTTTGAGACGCCCTTTCAAATGTAAAAAATAATTTGAAAATCGGCCCACAATCGACAGAAAATTTGCGTAACAAACATACAAAAAAAAACTACAAAACAACAACTTTTTTTTTGAAGTCGGTTTAATAGCTGTATGGGATCACAGTGTTTCTATGAATGTTTTTCTGACACTTTGAACTTGTACCAATATTAACCAGTTGGTTATAGCAAGTACATAACGATTTTGATTGCCTTTGATAAGGTAAAATCATTAAAATATACTATAATTTTAATGATATCAATCAACCAATGTATCATATCAATCATTTATTCAATCAAAATATGCAAAAGCTAAAGAAAAATCCAGCATTATTGTGAAAATTTGAAGCACTCGTTCAAAACAACATTCCGTATCTTGAGACTACATATCGGCAGTAGAAATGATTTCATCTTGTAAATAATGTAGTAATGTAAGTGAATGTACTATTTATATGTTTGTATATACGTGAGTGGTAGCCATAGCTAAGAGATATATTACTATACATAACGAGAGATTAATAAATGTGTTCTTTCATCGACAGACTTTTGTTTTCACATCTACAATTGTGCAGTCCCCTTTTCCTTTTCAATGGCTTGACCGATTATGATGACTATTTGAAGGTGTGGGCTCCTGGAAGACTCTTAGCTCTCTCACCCACTAAGTGACTCTGTTGTCAAAATGCAAACAACGACAGTACATCGTCTGTAGCGTCAGCCACATAGTTGCCAATATATCTCCAGCCCACTCCTTTTTCACTCGGAAGCTTTATGAATATAAACTTAAAACTCAAACTCAAAAAGCATTTATTTCAATTAGACCATTACAGGCACTTTTGAATGTCAAGAAACAAAATGTTGAAGCTACAGTCCCGGTCACAAGACATAACAACTTGTGAAAGTACTGTAGTTGCCCATTCCAAAGCGTTGATCTCTATGGAGAAGAATGGACAAGAAACTCCATGGACACTCTTTTAAATTAGAATATTATTACAACAAACATACAGCACAATACAATACTAGTCGATGACAACCTACTTATTAGTAATATTACTGAAATCTTTCAATGTCATGCAGACATTTTATTAAAAGATATTGCCTATTTTAATAATTACTTTTCGCACGCAAGGGGCCTTAACTTTTTAATTGCGATACCTTAACCGTTGAGAATGATTTTTAATTAATCCAATTAGTGGGCCCTCCCCCGTCCCTTACCTGCTTCTTTAATTGCTTGCTAATCAATCTGAAAATAAGCGCGTTTTAGCATATGAGAACAGAGAGAGTCGTATTATAGGGAGGGTTAGCTGCTATATCCTTGCTTTGTACTTCTGTTTTGTTTTATTGTTTGTTTAAAAATGTTGCCCCACACTAGGAATTTCTCCTGTATCGTGGGTGCGTTTACAAACATTTAAACTCACATACACAAACAGCCAGACCCGAAACAAATATCTGTAGGCCATAAATATTTGTTCCGTGCGGGGTTCGAACTCGCGACACGCAGCGCAGCAGTCGATCGCTCAGCCACTGCCCTAACCGTGTCGTCTTTCCATTCCATTCCAATGCATTGATCTCTAAGGAGAAGAATGAGCAAGAATCTCCACGGAAACTCTTTTTAAATAAATTTATTAACATTAGTTTGTAAGTGGTGTATGTCTTTTCTAACAATACTGTACTGTACTGATCTGACAAATACAATAAATATTAAGCATTACATAATTTAAGCATGTGACAGAGTACCTATGACGTTGCACAATGCCTACCACTAAACTATTGGCAACAGTTTGGTAATATTGTCAACTAACTTTTGCCCGCCGCTTCGCTCGCGTTAAATTCGGAGTAACACAGTTCCCCTTTCCTGATTTACAGGTACCTGCTACCTGTAGTTTTTGCCCTTGCGCCTTATTTAGTGTAAAAGCAATGCTTAGTTTTGCCTTTTCTTCCCTCTTTCTCCCTCATATCTCAATCTTTAAAAAAAACCTCTCTCTCCAGGGTCCCAACTATCTCTGTACTAAAATTGATCAAAATCGGTTTAGCCGTTTAGGCGTGAAGACGTAACAAACAAACAAACTTACTTTCACTTTTATAATATTAGTAAGGATTTGAGAACATCAGTGCAGCAGTATATCTATAATAGGTAAATAGGGTAGCCAATATTTCTCAATAGAACTTTACGAGCTGATAATGAACTCAAAATACATTAAAACTCACAAATGTAAGGGTGATTTATAAGAGCAACTCACAAAATGTAGGGGCTTGTGCCTAAAATGTAAATCAGCGGCAATTAGCCCGCGCTGCCACATAGTTGTGTGTTGTGCGCGACTTGCCATGATTCACGTCGCTTGTCGCCGCTGCAGGATAGCGTTATATATAAGGTGACCAAGAAGGTAGACAAGTTCTTCTCATCGTTAAAATGAAGGGTCATCAAGAACTTTTAAAGTCATTTAGGTAGGTATCTTTGTTTTCATTTCACGATGGTATGAGAATAGAATAGGATATTAATTAACTAGATGACGCCCGCGGCTTCTCCCGCGTGATATCGAAATAAAAGTATCCTATGTGTTATTCCAGACTATAATCTACCTCTGTGTCAAATTTCATCAAGATCCGTTCAGCCGTTTTGACGTGAAAGAGTAACAAACATCCATACACATATACATCCATACATCCATACATTTATACATCCATACATCCTCACAAACATTCGCATTTATAATATTAGTACGATAGTAGTATTGTTGCAAAATATAACATATCCCTATTTTCGGATGAGATATCATCAAATGACTTCTCCCGCTCTGGGCGAAGCAGGGTGCAGTGTCAGACTTGTACTGAATAAAACACATTCATGTTCTTTCTTTTGCCCCTTGTATTCCGGGGCCGCGGTATCTCTATTGAACAACACCCGCAACACCTACAGCAGTGGCCCTGGCAGGCCCCTCTGCTTTGCTAATATCTCTTTGAGGGGCGTGTGGAACACGAACGCGCCGTCAACACGGTCTTCGTCACTAGACGGACGGACGAGCGTCCCATTGCTCACCGTCCCCAGTCGTACCTACGGTGACCGGGAATCGTTCCTCGCAAACGTCCAGCCGCCTCTTTCGTTAGCATTCTTTAAAAAACGTTTTTTTGCAAAATTAAACCGACTTCCAAAAAACACTGAAAAGACGGAAAATTAATTAACTTCCGGAAGGTGGCAAAAAAACCCGTTTTTTTTAAGTCGGTTTGTTTTCATGATAGTCATTTAAGTTGTAGTATGATGGTTATCTCACACAAAGTCTTATCGAGTATTCATTTTCCATTGCTACTAAGAGATAATTAGCATATCGCCCAAATACATTGCAAGAAAAATATAAGAATTAAATATGGTTTTCATAAGGATGCCATTGTCAGAACTGGACCAAATTGGACCACACGGGAAGCAGGAGTTTTCAAATAAAAAAGGAATCGGTTCACCGAGTAGAAAGCTAAGGTAACAAAAAACTTACAGTTGAATTGACAAACTCCTTTTTTTTAGTCTGTTCAAAAATATAAATAAACTTATTGGCACATATTAGTGGCATTATCTAAGAGTGATGTAATATTAAAAAAAAATGTCACAGTTTCACCCCACATTATTTTTTATTACTGCTTGAGTCCCTATCCTATAAACCCGACCCGGCAGTGACATCAGTCAAGCTATCAAGCGCGTCATACTCGCTCGCCGACTCTTGAATTTATCGCCACCGTGACCCGGCAAGTACGAGGCGCTGACTGCTTAGCTTATTGTTAGTGCCGCCGGACGTTAGATACCAGTATTTTACGTAGAGTAACTGTTTATCTTGCTTTCACAACCTACTAGGTAAAACGATACCCTAGGTTAGACTGGTAGTCAGATTTCTGGCTACTGACAACTGACGGATGTCAAAGATCTTTAAATGACAGCCGGGACCAACAACTTAACGTGCTTTCTGAGGTTACTTTCGATAAACGTGTATGTAGGTCAATCTTGCTAACCATAGCTTAACCTGACAAACTGATGTATGGATGGCGGCAAAGTCGTTGCCATTTTATTTAATTATTAAATAAAAAGTTGCCCCACACTAGGATTTCTCTCGATCGTAGGTGCGTTTACAAACATTTAAACTCACATACACAAACAGCCAGACCCGAAACAACTATCTACAGGTCATACAAATATTTGTTCCTTGCGGGAATCGAACCTGCGACACTCAGCGCAGCAGTCGATCGCTCAGCCACTGCGCCAACCGTATCGTCAAAGAATTAAGAAAAATTACTTAAGGCGTAGTAATTTGCAGGCGCAGTCGTATTCTCTGCCACCGGTCACCAGCATTAACCTAGAAAGAACTGAAGCAGTTCAACGACAATGTTACACCTTTTTACGACGATGGGACGAGCTAACCCGAAACAGGCCTATTACCTCACTCCTTAAATATACATATTAGAGCTACATGAAATCGGAAACACAGACGCAGGCAGGAATTCCATGTCTTGGCTGTGCGCATAATAATTAATCCCATCAAAAACAATACTTGTCAAAAAAACCAAGTCTCGCAACTCAGTTGTTCTGCGGTAAAAAGTTGTGAGATCCATGTAATACCAAGTCGGTTATTAATTTATTCAGTCTCTACTTAAGCGACTTTCTGTCTTAATACGTCCAGTCTCTAAGACCACGATCGTGGTCCATAACAATTGAAAATCAATTGTGTCTGGAATCTCCGTACTCGAAGCATTAAGTTGTTACGTAATAATTAACAGCATCTTATGTATAGTGACGCATATCAATATTAAAATTCTTTAATGTTTTATATAAATATATCGAGACTTGGCCATACAAATTGAAATTTGAAATATACCGTGTCTTTACAATGCCTGCATGGTACTGAAAATTTCAGTCTTCTAGTTTTATCCACAACGAAGTTACAGGGGGTCGAAAATGGTCTGAATTGCTTCGAGAAAAGGATGGTACGGCCGTGACGCTTTTTTGCTCGACTTGGCACGGCAGTGCCCCCAGCACTGCCGTGCCCCCAGATAAAGGATGCTTCGTGCGAATGTATAGAATATCGACTAAGCATGGGTAACCCGCAGTACTTCTAAACTCCCCATGGCAGACAGGAACATGGTGGATTGAGCTCGTGGAGCCACTCTCTCACTAAGGCCACAGTCTGTTAAAGACCGACCAGCAACTTTGTGGCGATGGGCTAGGCTATAAAGCTTGGTACCCACAAGCGTCACTCTGCGCTCAACGGAGTTGAGTATCGACAGTACCTGATCTGAGGAAAGAATCAAACTAATTTAATACTGCCATTTAGGTCTGCATGGCAAAAAATTCTTTCTTCTCAATTTTTTTATGTATGTTTCCTGTGTTGTCTACCGTGTGTACATATATGTATATTCAAATAAATAAATTCAAGTCAGCCCACGATATGTCTAACAACATAGTTGAATGAAAATGAAAAAAAAAGTTCTTTGTAGAAATGACTAAGGACCAAATGAATGTTGGAGCAGTTAATGAACTTAGAGCAAGGTTGACATTAGTCACAATAAATCTGCGTCGGTTAGTTTAACTGAATCACAGAATTAACGAGCGCAGTCATAATAATTATAACGTTGTAGTCCAGGAGTAGCTGAAAAAATATTCTTCGTCTTTGAGTATTTAATATAGTAGGTATAGCTTACTGACTAACCGGCTAGAAAATTATTAGCAGTATTGTTTGTTAATTGAATCAATACCATAATCATCCCTACATAGTACAAAACAAAGTCGCTGTAACTGTCTGTCTGTTGCTACGTTGTATGTATGCTTAAATCTTTAAAACAACGCAACGGATGTTGATGCGTTTTTAATATGTAGTTAGAGTGATTCAAGAGGAAGGTTTATATGTATAATACTTCACGCTATGTTTCTTAGGAGGTGAGCAGCGGGTGAAAAAAAATCCGTGGGGCAGTAGCTGTCCGGCATTTTACCAAACTGGGAATATTTGCCGCGGCCGCATGACACTTACTCAGTTTAGATTTGAGTATTTTATGGATGCGCTGGTGGTTTGTGCAAAATTATTTCCACAATAATGACCTTTCTTATAATCAAACATGGCAAGGATGTTTGACTACTTAGACAGTTGTAACAATGATTACGTTAACGGGATAGTAGCTAGCTCCCGGACTCAGCGCGTACGCGTGGGCCGGGCCGCAGTCATCGACAATTAGCGGCTGATGTGAGCGAGCACGGGAGGTGCACATTAGCGACACTACGCACGACTACGCACTCTTTGGGATGGTTTGATTGTGCAGTAAAAAGTTTACAAGTGTTTCGGTCAAAACAAATGTACATCCATGGATGATGGATAGAAGATTGCTTTTGTTTATCGAAACTGTTCTTAAATTTATTAAAGTTAGGAAGATGTTCTACTTGAGTGTAGCCTTGACGTAGTTGCTATTACTGATGTGCTAATATTTTTCAGAGTTCATATCGTCACGCTTGTAATCCCTAAAAACAGAGGTGTAACTATTTCTCTGTTCCCTTACCGTTTATTACGATACTTCTAAGATTGTAAGTTTGAAAATTCATGCAAGGGCAACGGAACCCAGATAGATTTTTAAAGAACCCTAATTCTACACTCGTATCAAATGAAATATATAGTATTTATACAAATTTTATTGTTCTAATTATTCACTTTCTTCGGTAACAATTAGTGTAGTGTATAATTACGTGGTGTCGTGACCGGCCGTCCGGCTCGTGGGTCGAGCTCGACTCAACCTTTATTGTATTAAGCACCATTATTAATTACTGCGAGACTTTCCTACACTTTTATCGTTAAAATCGTCAAAAAAAAGCATTTCTTGATCGTATCTAAAATTTTCTGTGTAAATATTTGTTTAATAGGTTTTTAGGTTTAACCGTGAGTGAAATAAATCTCATGCTTATGCCTCCTGTAACCTGTAGTTAATTAAGGTGACCTTGGGGACATTTTGATTCTGAGTCATGATTGCCAAATACTTGTATAACCTAACAAGTATTTGGCGATCATGACTGTGTGATGATGGTGGTGATGATTTACCAGGCTCCAATCTGACCAAAAGAACCGCTGATCACCCGACAAGATGTCAAGTGTTAGTCGGGCCCGGCCAAGTGTCAGTCGGGTTCGCACACACCATGGTTCAGGAGCACCATATTTATAACAATATTAAAGCAATATTTTTAATGCTCATTCATTAATAACAAAGCTAAATTTGTTTTTCATAGTATGTTAATAAAAAACAAAGTAACTACAGTTTGCAGGTCGACAAATAGTCTGAAATCACAACAACTACTTAGCTATCGTAAATGTGAGGGGACGAGACAAATTATTTACGTCCTGAATGGCAAATATCTCACCAACCATTGTCTTAAGAAAAGTAGGTATATAAGAAACGTCGAAATTATTTTGTGAGATCTTTTAATAGGTATCTACATACCCCACACTTTTAAAGGATCGAGCAATAAAATTTAAGAGGCATACAGCTCTGATAAGCAGTCTTTGTGCATGTCAGGTTGTGCTTGCCCACTCCGTCTGTCTTTCTTCTTGTTAGACCCAGTTCAAAGGGCATCTGGGGATACTCTTGGTGACGTTTTAGAAAGAGTCCGGTTCAAACCCGGTCATCTTATTCATCAAAGGAATGTGTATTTTGTAACTGTTTGGAGTGGGATGAGATAGAATATTTTTTTATCAGTTCACAATATTGACATGGAACTTCTGAATAATAAAATTTTATGAAAATTTGTCCATGTTAATGGCATTAAATGCTAAAAAACTTATCGTCTTTTTAAAAAATAACCAGCTTTAAGAGATGCTAATTTTACATGAAAGCAGTTTGAAATTATAGCGCCATCTGTTAACGAGTGGATAAACTACAGTTTCTTTACTGCAAACTACAAAACTTTAAATAAAACTTTTAGAGTATCATTAAAATTAAAAACAAAAAGTGACAAAATGTTTTGAGTACTACTTTAGTTAAAATGACTCATCACTTCATTAAAATTTTAATTTAAAATTTGTTTTAGTATTCTGCTACTCGCCGCTGCGGCGCTAGCAGTACCTCTGATTTTTAATTACGCGCGCGCCTCAGGCGATGGCGGGCGTTGCGACAATTTGCAAGTCAAAGCCGCTGAAAAAACCCTAAAACACCCGACACACAGCCCTTTGGCACTCCGCGGGGAACAAGGAACAGAGGCGAAGTGGAGTATGCCATTTAACTATTTAGAAAAACATCAGTACGAATCAAACAAGACAAGCCGATATCAATCTTACTAACTTAATTATCTAGTTTTGGAGGAATACGCGTATTAACGTAATCCTCTATTCTAATCGCCCCTGTGCATATCTGAAGAGATAATTTAGTTGTAGACTAATAATATTAATCACGAAGGTACCAAACGGTGGCCCTCAGTTACACCTACATTAAAATGAGCGCGGATCCCTAAGTTTCCGGGGATTTTGTGTATAAGGGTTAATAAAGCTAAGACACTTTTTACTGCCTCTTCAACGTGATTGTAGGATCGTAGGGGATAGAACTACTTCTTAGCTATTATTCCCCACGAAAAAGTTATTGTAACAAGTCTACTCTATGCCACCCTGTTCCACGGTTGATCTCTCTCGGAGGTGAATTTCGTTAGCTCTCATTTGTTTTGTCGTAATTGCTGAAGATATGAGGGTTTATTGAGCACCCCCCGCGCCCCGCGGCCGCCCCGCCCCGCCCCGACTGCTTATTGGATTGCTTTATTGGGCTCTTTATAGAGAGAATTTATGTAGGTAACCGCTTCATTAAGGCACTGCAAGCGCAACTCCACGGAGTTTTTTTTGGTGCAGTCTTGTATGTAATAGCCTTTGTGTTGGAGCGCTTTGGATAATTATGTTTTCAGTTTAGTAAGAGAGCGATGTTTTAATTTTCTCTTAGGTGATAATTTGTCTTTTAGGTGTTTTAATTTATTACTAAATATTGAAGATGAAAACCTAAGTAAAGTATGTAATTGCCTGGAGACTTTTTGTGGAAACCAGCAGTAAGGACACACAATTACTCACGGCCTGTCATGAAATAATAATAATAATAGTTTATTGAAACAAGTCCTTACAATATGATTAATATCTAGTTGTGGATTACAATTATTGAAGGCGTACAAAACATAAACCCAGGAAAGGAATACCTTTGACTTAGGAGACAGTGTTGTACTGCCACTTGGATACTATAAATACATTTGGAAATTAAAATTAATGGCTATTAAGCTGATGCTATAGGTATATAGGAACGTTTTATTACTTAATTTAAAGAAAATAGAAAAAAATGCAATCATAAATCATCAATACTACAGTTGCAGAATGATCAATAAATCAAATATTTGCTTTTACGAGACGTTTCTATTTAATACAATATTTTGTTTACGTTCTTAACTTATCTTCAGTATAAATACACTATTATCTGCATCGCCTAATACTACATGTCATGTCAGTTGTCAAACAGTTAAAGAATAATGGGCGTAATGCAATATTGCTCACCTCCCTATGCTATTGACGTGGTAAAAATAGCCTATGGCCTTCCCCAAGTTGAGATCTGTCTCCTTGCCAAATTAATTTACGAACAATTTTTTGTTCAACGACTAAACGAGTCGTTAAAATGTAATATACAAATAAAAATACAAACAAACATAAAAACTGACTTCCAATTTATGATATTGGTATGTATGGATATGGATAATAATTTATTGACATTTATCTACCCAGAAGCATCTCCCAGCATCACAATTAGGTGTTGAGCTTTAAATCTCTGTTGCAATTGGATTTTAATGGCGTAAATTAGTGTTCAAAAATGGAATTAAACATTAAAACATGCTTTTTGGCTATGCGTTGTCGAGAACATTAATTAAAATTATTTTTCTATTTGAAAACTTGCCCTGCCATCTATTGGGCAGTAGCTCAACTATTTGATTCCGTTAAATGCAGTAATGACTAACAGATGGCGCTAAATCCAACTCCGTGTAGTAGAATAAAACACGATTATTATTTGTATATTCGTAAGTTTTTACTTACGATATTCAGTCTTTAATATATTCCCTAGATAACAAAGGAAACAATTAGATATTAAATAAAATTACCACAATCAAAATTATAATATTTTTGTTATTAAGTGCCTTTATGCTGTTACCGCCATCTGTAAGGAAAAGAATTTGGGATCGTGCTTAACTAGTTCACACTAAATTACGTTAGATGGCGCTCATATAAATTTTCGGTAAACCACGTTTTTAAAACAATATTCCTTGCAGTCTGTCACCGTAAGGTAAGGTAAGTTAGAACAACAACAAAGTACTCTATGGTATGGCTACACATAAATGTTGTCTGAAACTGTGACTTAAACCATAAGTTAATGAAAGTTTTAAATTAGGTACTTAGTTTAAAACTTTAACTATTCTCTCGAACTCGAACTATTTACTTATTTCAATTAGACCATAACAGGCACTTTTGTCATAATAACAAAAAAGATGCTGCTACAGTCGCAGTCACAAGGCATTATAATTTGTAAAGTACTGTAGATGCTCATTTCTAAGCGTAGATCTCTATGGAGAAGAATGGACAACAAACTCCATGTACACTATTTTAAATGATATTATTTTTACAAAAATACATATGTTAGTGTGAGAACGATGTAGTTCAATGCGCACATTAAGAGTGTCCAGAGTAAAAGCAGAAGTGACAAATAATTATTAGATGAATTAAGATAAGCTGTGGCACCTAAGAGAAAACCAATCACATCTGACAGCGCCTGTTCACGAACATGATGCATGGATCAGTCCCATTCAACTTAATAATTTTAAAGAGATCTAAATGATCCGACACACCGACGACCATCATCAACGAGACATTTAAAGTGGGCATGACAATCTCTCAACCACCAGGGCATAGTCGAGTCAATGAAAGTACATATTATTATATACTCACACTAGAGTATTACAATTGTAAGTACAATGTTAGGAAATTGAGTATATACAATACAATCTTCTGCAGCTTTTACAATATCAGATGCTGATCAAGTAGTTTGCCGCTATGATTGTGGAGACCAGCGTTACGTCAAGCATTTTTATTAACCGACTTCAAAAAAGGAGGTGGTTCTACCGTTTACTCCGATAACTGTGTACCGATTTTTTTAATTTTTTGTTCGAAAGTTCATACAATTTATATGGGACCATAGCATGGGAATAATAGCAATTTTAAAGGTAATATGGTTTTTAAGGGTATTTTAAAGGTCCCATAGCAATTTTAGCTATACTGCTTGGGTAGTTTATGACTTGTGTATGTCTACAAAACATATGACTCGATAAAAAATTATGTGATACATATATCATCATACCATAACTAAAACTGCTGAAACAAAAAAAACGTGTGGCACTCGGGGACTGCCACGGTAATGCATAGCATTTTTTATCAACTTCAACTTTTTTATCAATAAATAAAAAAAACTTATGCAATATTTTAAAAAATCTAAATATAATATTTAAAAAGTACTTCCAATGAAAAGAAGTCGCAAAAAGAAAATAGACCATGGGTTTGATCCAGCGTTTTATTGATTGACGACCCGATTTTCTACCAAACACGCTAATTGAACATTGGAATCGCCCTGGAAATAAAGGACCGTATTCGTAATGTTAGGTGTTTTCGTTACGAAATTTCTGGATTCGGTGTCCACGCTCAAGTCCCGCGATAGAAGCTATGCAATAGCTAAAAAACTTAAAACGACTAAAAAATAAAAACGACTTCCAAAAAAAAACAAAACAGTGGAAAATAAATTTACTTCCGGAAGTCGATGGCAAAAGTCAACAAAACCAATAAAAGTCACCGACTTCCGCATTCAGCAATTTCAGCATTATATTTCAAAATAGTTTTCATGAATGTTATCCCCCAACTTATAAAATGCTTGCCTACGTAGTTTGCGTTTAATACAAGATTTAAACTTCGATTCATTCATTTATTCAATTATTTTATTGTAACATTTAAACCGTACCTCATAAAGGGGAGTCTACCTTAGCTAGCCTGAAACCTGGCTGAACTAGTTGGTCCCTGTTTCTAGTAGGTATTATAGTGGCGTCAGTAACCTCTTTTACTAAATAGGTTCAGATTATTCCTAACGTACATGATGCTACATAATTATACCTACGTATTGACAAGGTGCTGTCATGATGTTAGTTTTTTAAACAGTTCTTAGAAAATCGCACCTACGTAGGTACACAGACCCACTAGGTACTTTGAAAATCGTCGCAACGAAGTGAGTAAGTTTTTAATAAGCTAAGGAATAAGTTAATAAAACGGAGGAGGAGAAACATATTTAACGTTGTTCCATAAAAATACTATGAAGAACAAGTTTCGTTTTGCGGTTCAGTGTCAATGCCCAAGAAATTGTATCGATTGTTGCACGGAACCCTATGAGCCTACTGTTGAGTCTCTTGATCGCAATCTTGTCTTGACTACCCTCCATAACAGCAGGAGACAGAACAAGACAAGGCCATTTGTCACATAGGGACTTATTTTTTCTGCGGATGCGAAATTTTTAAATAACTTTTCCCACTCTGGGCGGAGTTGGGGGACTTGTACTGACTAAAACCCACCCATGTTCCTTCTATTGCCCTTCAAGTTCCGGGGCCGCGGTATCTATCTATTTCGAACAACCCGCAACCCTGGCAGGCACATAGGGACGTTTACAACTAGATTAAGCCCAGTTGCTTAGCGCCATGGATTCAATTTATTATTTTCAATTTATTATTTGCAATTTAATTTTAAATTTTTATTTTTCATGTAATTTTGTTTAACCCTTGATATATTATTATGTTAATGCTGTGCACACCTGTAAGTGACGAATTCACTCGTAATTTTAAGAATCATTGTTAGGTACTACTAAAAATGTTTTAGTGAATAAACCGTTGGAGTGCCATAATTAAATAAATAAATGTTATATGCAAAACAAACAATTGTAAAGAAGAGCTCCGTTTAAGGTCTTTTCCCAACTAACAGAACTTACATTTTGCACTCCGGTAAAGTTATCGAAGTATTTATCAGCATTTACTGTCACCTCTTTAAAATTAACATGGCAAATATAATAGCATGCGAACTCGGCTAGGTTAACCGATTTCACAATGTTTACAGGCCAATTTACTTTGAGGTTTGCTTGCAGAGCGATTTTAAGGATTTCCGGGTCGTGGTTTTTTTTGGTTTTATAGTTAACTACCCTCCAGCCCGCGACTTCGTCCGCGTGGCATAGTTACTTTAGGCTAACGCTAACTTTAGCCTGCGTGATGATTGAAAAGAAAATATCTTTCTCTTCCTTTCTCTTCTTCCCTCTTTCTCCTGCTTTTCTTACTTTAATTTTTTTTTAATTGCCTATTTCCGTCTCCTGGGTCCCAAATATCTATGTACCAAAATTCATCAAAATCGGTTTATCCATTTAGGCGTGAAGACGTAACAAACAATAAACAAACGAACTCACTTTCGCTTTTACAATATTAGTAAGGATTTACGACTAATTCACGGATAATGATGAGCTATGGCAAAGTTGTCTAGGTCTTTAATAACCGATTTTCAGGTTTTCTGGGCCGCGGATTTTTTTGTCGTTTTCACAGTTAATTTCATCAGCTGCCTAGCCTTTTCCCAACTATGTTGGGGTCGGCTTCCAGTCTAACCGGATGCAGCTGAATATCAGTATTTTACATGGAGCGACTGCCTATCTGTCCTCCACAACCAGTTAATACTGGGTAATACGATACCCCTTGGTAAGACTATGGTTGTCAGACTTTTGGAACACTGACTACCTGTAACGACTGTCTAAGATCTACAAATGACAGCCGGGACCAACGGCTTAACGTGCTTTCCGAGGCACGGAGGAAACTCGGTATGTAACGGGTGGTCACCCATCCACAGGCAAGCGCGGCTTAACCTAAAGATCGACCCGAGCGGCTCGGCGAGTTAATTTGCGAGTAATTTACTAATTCTCGAGTACTTTACTTATTTGCATGCTACATTTGGCACGCTAGCTAACTTCAAAGAGGTATCACTGCCATAGTAACTGCACATTCACTACCACTCTTGCCGAAAAAAAAACATCGAAATGTAGATGTACCACATGGTTACCTCTGTGTAACTCGTCTAGAATACAGGCATAATGTCGTGTTTTGATGGCACACACATTATACATGAATTATGTAACGATTGTATTTCCAAAACGCAGACGTGTGTAGGTATACACACCTATATGCGTCAGTAACCCAATAATTTTATCGACAACTAGCTTTTTCCCGCGGCTTCGCTCGCGTTAATTTCGGTGTAACACCCCCCTTTTCCTGATTTGCAGGTACCTGCTACTTGTAGTTTTTGCCCTTGCGCCTTATTTATTGTAATAGCAAAGTTAAGTTTTCCTTATCTTCCCTCTTTCTTCCTCATTATTCACTTAAAAAAATAGCTATGTCCATCTCCAGGGTCTCAACTATCTCTGTGCCAAAATTCATCAAAATCGGTTTAGCCATTTAGGCGTGAAGACGTAACAAACAAACAAACTTACTTTCGCTTTTATAATATTAAGTAAAGATTATTTACTTTCTGCCAAAAATACGCCAAAGAAATCAGTCCCGCCATTTAACCGTTTTAATTACAATTTACCATCGTTTACCGCTTACGATCATAACACCCACAATATTGTTGCTTTCAATTCATCCGTCGCTGCCCGCGGCCGTTTGCCGAGCCCAGGCCGAGAGCTGAAAGCCGAAAGCCGAGCGGCTAATGCGGCGACCCCTAACGACAATTTAATAAAGAAAGCTAAAGCGCACCGCACAGTAATAACGTTTGTAAAAATATCCGCAGACACACGGTTAAGGGGAAGACCTCGCGAGCTTTTGTGGTTAAACATAACAATTTAATGAGAATGAAAGAATATTAATTATTTGAGAAAGATATTTGGTAACTTTAAGGTCTTAAATTACATTATGCTACTTGTTACAATATCTATACACATAAAAGAAAGTTTGACGACACGGTTAGCGCAGTGGTTGAGCGATCGACTGCTGCACTGCGTGTCGCGGGTTCGATCCCCGCACGGAACAAAATATGTTTGTATGTCTAACAGGTAGTTGGTTCGGGTCGGGCTGTTAGTATATGTGAGTTTAAATGTTTGTAAACGCAACCACGATAAAGGAGAAATTCCTAGGGTGGGGCAACGTTTTATTTACGCAATAATATATAATTTCTTCTTATAACTCAGGATAATATATTGTAGCCTAAGGTCTGACTTGACTAGTCCAATTTTATTGGGCGTCTTTGCCTCCGAGTTGCATTGACAGTCTCGCACCAGGACGCAAGAGTTACAAATCTATTTAGTTCTCTCTCTTCTGTTCTCTACTTTCATATCCTCTGAATTTCCGCTGTAAAGGAAATTCTTCTGTTAGTTCTCTTCTTCTCTTAGTGTATCGCTTACGTTACTACTCCAATGCATTTATAAAACCTCTACGGTCACCATCGCGTTTGTGAACATGGTTTTTGGAGGTAGATGGCGACAACACAGAACAAGAAAGACCCTATTATCATAGACAAGTATCAATCACTTAAAATGGTTTGATAAAACCTAAATAGTAAAACGATAGTTTAACACAAATCCTAAATTAATTATTAGGAAAGCTCAACCCCTTAACAGCTCGGGGGTGCGGTTTCATAGAGTTTTATTTGCACGCCGCCTTAACCCGCGCGCGCTGCCAATATTAAATTCTGCAACCCCCCCGCGCCCTGCCTCACCCCACCGCCCCGCTATGTTCAAATTACATTATATGTTTGCTGAAGTTTGATTCCATTCGTAAGAGAGATGACTTTTGTCATAAGGGTTTTAAGTAAGTACTTTTATAATTTTGTATTATATTGTTTTATCGTCGTGTTAGCGAGCTGACGGAAAGTTTTCGGCAACTTATAGATCACTTATTTTACCCTTAGATGAGTCATTAGCTGTTTTGATGCTTTATTGCTTAATATAGCTAGTGTTGTCTTTTATGGGGTATCGTACCCAAAGGGTAAAACGGGACCAGACTCCGCTGTCCGTCCGTCTGTCTGTCTGTCTGTCACCGGACTTTATCTCATGAACCGTGACTGTTGGACAGTTGAAATTTACACAGATGATGTATTTCTGTTGCCACCATAACAACTCATACTAAAAACCGGGCAAGTGCAAGCCGGACTCGCACACCGAAGGTTCCGTACAAACTGTTGACATAAACGGCGATATCTTTTGACTGCGTAGACTCGAGAGATATGATTTTTCCACAACTCTAAGGGACCACACACTTAAGTGTATGGTTTTAATTTCAACTTGATACCTTCACGCGTTGCCGAGATAAATGGTCTTGACAGACAGACAGAAAGACAGACAACAAAGTGATCCAATAACGGTACCGTAACCCATAACATAATTTGATGATTTCCCACCCCTAAAAAAACTCATAACCAGAATAAAATTAATATTTAAGAGAAAAGCCATACAACAAACATGATTTTATGCCGTTTTAATAAATAAAAGCAAATCCTACCGACTAACTCCTTAAAAACATGAAACAAATCATTGCAATCACCACGTATGCTAAACGAACTGAAAATTACAGTTACAATTACAGACAGAAGGCCGCTGATATCATCCCTAATTCCAACTTTTATAATACCTACCTATGAAAAAGGCACGTTTTCTTTATTGGATATTACAAAATTTCCTTTTAAGAGGGAATCTTCCTTATAAATGAATTTAGATTCATGCAAATATTTGTACACCAAAAATGGTTAAATATATGAGTCTGTAATAACTGTAACATCTCCTGTACTATATTCTGACAAATAAACTTTTCTTTCTTTCTTTCTTTCCGATTCCCATTCGTGGTCTGCTGTGACCTCGTGTCGCTATTCAGGGTAACAATCCTGCGTTTCATCTCAGTGAACTCAGAATGTTTGCTGTCAGTAATCCAACAATCTACGCATACCAAACAGATGTTGTACAAAATTTGTCTACTTTTATTTTTGTGCTATCTCTTGATCGTCTTCGCCAGCAGCATGCCTGCGCGCGCGCTGGCCCCACGCCAACAGACACTGACACAGTTGTCGTCAACTAAATATCGTACGTAAACGATGGTACACTACATTTTAAGAACTTTAACACCGATTCTAAAATACTAACCATGTTACAGAAATTATTTGGTTTCTATGAAGAAGTTTTAAATACCTGAAAAACATAAAAATAAAATGTACGAATAGATGTTATGACTTGACAACCGTAAATTGCAGTTATAGAATAATTAAATATGCATTATAAGTAGTACGATATCATCTATTTCAAACATTTAAAGTTTTAAAATAAGTAAGTAGCAATCTTAAGATTTAGAACATATATATTAAATATTTTAAGGAGGTCGATGAATGAAATCATTCTGTTCTCATCAGCCCACAACATTCCACTGCTGGATAGAGGCCCCATTCAGTCTCACTCTCACCCAGCTACTGAAAAGATGCTGATGATGCCACGCCGCTCCATCTAGCCTGAGGGTGTCCTACCATACGTTTGACGATTCGCGGTCTCTATTCACGCACGTATAACGGTCATCAGAAGGAAACCATCATCTCTCTCATCAGCTGACAGAGAACGTATTGTGTTTCAGCCTGGTAATTTTCACAGTGAAGAGGACTCTGTTGTCACAGAAGCTGAATAAGATTGTTAAAAGAAAATTTTGAATTAATTACAGGGTATCATGCCACGGGATTGAACTTTTAAGAATCTGTAAAGAAACTACTTTATTTAAAACTAGTTTCCGCCCGCAACATAGTGGCATAGTTACTTTGGGATAATTTTAACCTGCGTGATGATAAAATCAAAATAATTATCTTTTTCTCCCCTTGTCTCACTTTTTTTAGCCTATGTCCGTCTCCAGGGTCCCAACTAGCTCTGCACAGAATTTCATCAAAATCTGTTTGGCCATTTAGGCGTGAAGACGTAACAATTAAACAAACAAAAAAACATACTCACTTTCTCTTTTATAATATTAGTAAGGATTAAACTTACTATGTACATTAAAAATTAAACTTACTATGTACATAATTAAATAAAGTAAAATAATTAAACTAACAAACATCAGTCTAAAAAGGGCATAAAAAACTGGTACTCAACGCTGTCAGCTGGTAATTTACCCAAGAGACACGTTGTATAGCAACACTTAGCCTTTGGGCGAGGTAAAAGCCAGCCCTTGGGTTATGGGAAGCGTCAACTAGGCGAAAACTAAAAAAACTTGCTTAGGTATATATCTCGGAAACTAATTGCGTACAAACACTCCAATTTCATTAATGTATTTAAATACTTTTCTAACACTCAAAATAGGAATCACATTAAAGGTATGTTCAACATGTTGATCTTTTTCTGGTCATGTGGATCTTTTTCTATAGAACGAAGTTACTAACGTAACTTCGTTCTATAGAAAAAGATCAACATCACACGAAAGATTTTTCCAATTTAGGCCCATTACAGATTCTTCAATAGAACGCAAAGCGGCAAAGCCAATTACCAGATTTTTGAACTCGACAAATCAATAAAATACTAACAGCGAGCACAAGCAACAAAAACGTGAACATCAAACGAATTCTATCGACCCGAGCTATTGTGTCGCCATGAAAAACTTCACAGTCGAATATCATCTGAAAGTTATTAAGTGCGAAATTAATAAAAAGCTGTCGCTCGCTCCGGTTCACCGGCTTCGAAAGAGCAACATCACAGTTAAGGGATAATAGCCCTTATTGAGCGCGCGTCAATTAAATTCGTCTATCCTTTGACAGATAGATTCCAACAATGGTCTCTTGTTCCGTCGCCCCCCGTCCTTCACTCCGGTCCACCCCCTCGCCCCCCGGACGTGCCGGGGCAGGTTAATAATGATTATTAATATAGTTTAGTAGTCGTTAGGTCTAAATGAGGCGGCCGCGACAACTTGTCTAATAACGCAGCGCGCAAATACTCGTGGTCGGAGATGAGCCGGGAGCGTGGATCTGTAACGTTACGGACAGATACATGGAGTTTTACTCATAGCTTTGATGGGTATATCATGATTTTAACAAAAGTTTAAGAAAAGCTTCTCTTTACGTGTCTTCTACTTTATAAAAAACACTAGCTTTTGCCCGCGGTTTCGCTCGCGTTAAATTCGGGGTAACACATTTCCCCTATCCTGATTTGCAGGTACCTGCTACCTGTAGTTTTTGCCCTTGCGCCAAGCTCAGTTTCCCTTTTCTTCCCTCTTTCTCCCTCATTTCTCAATCTTTTTTTAAAAAAATAGCCTATGTTGTCTCCAGGGTCCCAACTATCTCTGTACCAAAATTTATCAAAATCGGTTCATCCATTTAGGCGTGAAGACTTAACAAACAAACAAACAAACTCACTTTCGCTTTTATAATATTAGTAAGGATTCGATTTCTATTTCTAGGGTAGGGTCTAAAAGTCTAAAACACTGAACAAGAGTTTCGAAAATTACGACGGTGAGCCAAAAGATAGGGTTTTCATTGAAAAATTATTCCTATTTGCGGTATAAATACAGAATGATCTCCTTGTTTGGATTCTGCCCTGTCAAGCACATGGGTATTTTCTGTATCATATATTTCTCCATTGCATAAAACTGTGTGTTCAACTCTATCAATCTAGCTGGATAAAAATATAAAATCACACGTCTGCTGCATCCATTATGAAAAATCACCTCGACTTCTCAGGGCGTATTTCTCCTGTAACATGTGTTTCCAACTTCCAATCACAAATTCTACATGCACTAAACATTTCAATCCATTCTGTTCGTTCTGAAGAAGTAATAAATCCGCGTCAGGATATCAAAGTTTCAACAGCATTAAGTTAATGTAGAACAGCTCTCGCACTATGTAACAGCGCTGAATATTAAACGCGAAGCTATTTCAATTATGTCGCCGCCGCTCGTGCCATCAACGGCAATCCGATTAGAAAATAACGACTATTTAGTGAACTTTTATATTGTAGTTGTCGCATTTTAGAATGTTTGGGAAGTGTGAAACAAGTTTTAAATTTATTTGGTTCATTTCGAAAGTGGCTAAATATTTCTCAAAGATCTCATCACACCGTGAAGCAGTATTATTATATGGTTTTTGTTCACGCAGCTAGGTTATAAAAATAAAATTGGTCAGGAGCAAGTCAGACTCGCGCACCAAGGGTTCTGTGTAAACTTGCGACATAAACAGCCACAACTTTTGACTCTATAGACTTAGAGGATTCATTATTTCACAGCACAAAGGGACCACTAATTTGAGTATATGGTTTAATTTTAACTTGACACCTCCGAGATTAAGGGTCTTTACAGACAGACCGACAGACAGACGGATTACAAAGTGATCCATGATAAGTGATAAGGGTTCTGTTTTTCCTTTCGAGGTACGGAACCCTAAAAACAGTTATATTAGCATGAGACGATGCTATTGCTGTCTTGTTCTTCTTCATCGTGTCGATGACGATAAATGGCTTGGGACAGGTCGTGTTGGTTTTCATGTCTCTACTTTTATTTTGACAACAAGTCGTTATACAATAGAATACAATTTTGACATCAATAATGCTTCAATAATAGTTTAAAAAATAAAAACACCCTTTAGCACTCACTAAAAATTACAAATGGATTATTCGTACTCCTGACAGCAAACCCTTTCATTTGATACCCATATCATGGGAGTGGATTTCAAACAGCCAGTCCGCCATCTTGTGGAGGCCGCCATATTGGATTTGTAATGACGTTTCTTTCATGAATTGTCATCAGAACTCAGAACTCGTCGCGTGTTCAAAATTTCATCCTAATCGAAGACCTGGAAGTGGGCCAAATTAAGATCCCAAGATTTTCTTACATACACAGTTACAAGTAAAGCTAATAATAAAAAAACACGTGTGGCACTCGGGGACTGCCGCGGTAAAGCTATTGCATAGCATTTTTATCAACTTAAGCAATAAATAAAAACAATCTAAATAAAATATTTAAAAGTACTTCCAATGAAAAGAAGTCGCAAAAAGAAAAACAAGACCTTGGGTTTGATCCAGCGTAATGTCGTTTGACTATCCGATTCTCTACCAAACACGCTATTAGAACATTAGAATCGGGATCGAAATAACTGACCGTATTGTGTAAACGACGTTAGACAAGCCACACCTCCGTGCCCGTCGGAGTGGGGAGCGTCATGTTTTTCTTCGTTACGGAATTTCTGGATTCGGTCCCCGCGCTCAAAGCCCGCGATAGAAGCTATGCAATAGCTTAAAAGTTCATTCATACTGAATCTTCACGTCATCTGTCTGTATTGATAGAGGAAATGAATTCTTTTTGTGAAACATTACTGATTCCCATTTCATCGAGCCAATTTGTCATGGACTGCAAAGTATTTTGGGAAGCGATTCAGAGTTCCATCGTAGTAGTCCTTGTAACAAGCATTAATTTATTCCTTAACATTTTTGGTGGAATTACCATGAAATAAGATCGGAGTAAAAGCTCGTAGCTAAAGAATGATAGCCGCTCGGGTCGACCTTTAGGTTAAACCGCGCTTGCCAAGGTTAGTCTGTGGATGGGTGACCATTCTTTACATACCGAGTTCCTCCGTGCCTCGTTAAGTATGTAAAGTGGTTGATTCCGGCTGTCATTTGTAGATCTTTGATAGTTGTTACCTACAGACAGCATGTGTCCCGAAAGTGACAACTATTCTTACCTAAAAATATCTTGTTACCCAGTACTTACTAGGTTGTGAAGGTAATACTGATATTCAGCTGCATCCGGTTAGACTGGTATTCGACTCCAACATAGTTGGGAAAAGGCTAGGCGAATAATGATGAACCATGAAATAAGATCAACACTGAGAAATTGTGTTAATGTTGGTTAACAGAATGGAAAATTACTTAGTGAACACACGTGAATGTTTCAGTCAAACGGATACACAGTAGATGCAAACTACTCACTGAAGTACCAGATCGCCGCCGCCGATGGCTTCTTCGAGGACACGGCGGTGCTCCGCCCAGGCTGGGCAGACCGCCACAATATGCTCCGCCGTGTCTTTTTATCGGAAGGCTGTTCACAGTTTTCTCGCACCAATTTGACTGAATCCAGAGAGAGCATTGTGAAGTAACCGTTGCTGTGTTACCGTTAAATTGCAGAAAACGGTAATCAATCTCAAATTCAAAATCAATCTGCATATTTACTAGGTAATCTGCAGCTTTTCTAATACGATTCTTCAAAGTGTAAAAAGATAATTAAAAACGCGCAACAGGAGTTCCGTACGCGGGGTTGCGGGTTGTTCGAAAGAGATACCGCGGCCCCGGAACGCAAAGGGCTATAGAAGGAACATGGGTGGGTTTTAGTCAGTAAAAGTCTGACACTCCCCCCCCCCGCTCCGCCCAGAGCGGGGGAAGTTATTTGATGATATCCCACCCCAAAAAAAAACCGGCCAAGAGCGTGTCGGGCCACGCTCAGTGTAGGGGGTTCCGTAGTTTTCCGTCCGTCACAATAAGTGTTCCCACTTATGAGTTTAAAGGTGCAATGTTGCACGTTCCGCGGTAGGCGCTCCAACAGTTTTTGTACAAAAAAGACAAAAAGTTGTACAAAATACAACTTTTTGTCTTTTTTGTACAAAAACTGTTGTGTCAATCAAGTTCAAAATGATTTTCCTAGAAAGTCCTTATAAAGTTCTACTTTTCAGATTTTTTTCATATTTTCTAAGATTATGGTTCAAAAGTTAGAGGGGGGGGACACATTGTTTTTTACTTTTGGAGCGATTATTTCCGAAATTATTGACATTATCAAAAAATGATTCTAGTAAACCCCTATTCATTTTTAAATACCTTTCCAACAATATATCACACGTTAGGGTTGAAATTTAAAAAAAAAAAACACTTCCCACTTTACATATAGGGTGGCTACCCTAATAAAACATTTTTTTCCAATTTTTATTTTACCACTTTGTCGGCGTGATTGATATACATATTGGTACCAAATTTCAAGCTTTCGAGTGCTAACGGTCACAGAGATTAAGCGAGGACGGACGGACGGGCGGACGGACGGACGGGCAGACAGACATGGCGAAACTATAAGGGTTCCTAGTTGACTTGCGACATAAACAGTCATATCTTTTGACTGCGTAGACTTAAGGGGTTGTTTTAAGGGAATTTTTTCACAGCTCCAAGGGACTACAGACTTGATTATATGGTTTTAAGGTCAACTCGATACCGTCACAGACAGACAGCGAGACAGACAGACATACGGATATAACAAAGTTATCCTATAAGGGTCCCAATTTCTTTTGAAGAAAAAATAAACATACAAGAACATGTTATTTAGAATTTAGCTTCGTTAGTCTGCAGAATACATTGTTAATCTACACTCTGACTGATTAACGCAAAACAACGGTTACATAATATCTACTCTGTTTAATATCGTTGAGATCATTCATAGTTTAAAGGTGTAAACGTCGAACATGTTTTATTACGCGTCGTTGACTGGTCACTCAAACATGCGAATCGTAATTAAGAGTCAAATGCTGTCTCTAAACAAAAACAATATAACTAGTGAACGTTAACTGCCATCAAATAAGGGTTATATTTCAGTGGCACTCGTTGTAAAAATATGTTGGCTATTGAATAGTAATGAAAGTGTTGGCAAGCGGCTGGTATTTTGCGACAATTCTCGTTGGGATGTGATGAATCTTCAGCAGGCATCAATAAGAGGGGTTTTGTTTGATATTTTTGGATCGTTGGATCAAGAGTCAAGAATAGATTATAGTGTGTGGAGAAAAATGTTAAGAAGATTGTGTTATAGACAGATGTAAGGCTTACTGAAAACCATTTTCACTAGAATATGTATAAGATGTAATAAAATTATTAATTTCATTGATTATTTTTCCGACCCAAATATCGACCAATAGAATTGCTGATTTTTCCTGAAAAACTTGACGACTCCTTCATTTGTTTGCAACGAACCTATCGGGAAATACCCGATAACTTTGAAGCTCTTGTGGTATTATAAGTGAATACTTACTACTGGCAGCGAAGAAAAGACGTCACCTACTAATGCAGTTAACAGAAATCTAAAAGGAGAAACAAGTATTGAATTGAGGGAACACGAAGAAAAACTTTTTTTTAAATGTTAGCCGAATAATTTAATTGGCACAGCTTTAATTTCTTCATGTTTTCTCATTAATTTAACCCGTTTATCAACATAAGACATTATTGGAAAGACTACAAATATTTGGCAGAGTTGTACCTTGTAAAGTAGTTGTGACTAACGAAGTGGAAAACGGTGTCTCGTCAATCAGTATAGGATTTTTTTAGATTGTTTTATGTTTAAACCTTGATGTACACATACTTTTTTGTTTGAAAATTTATAGTCGAATAATTAGTTTTAACTTTGGATTTTGAATAAACCACCTTAAATAAAGTTTTGTTCTTATGGCTTGGAAGTTAGCAGCGTAGTATAACGGTTCAGGCTGGATGCCATGTAATTTGTACGGAATTATACATGTATAAGTGGAGTTAAACAAGCTTTTAGCTTCAAATGTTCAGTCAGAAACCAAAAAGATGACTGCGTAAAATTGGTTCTAATGGATTATTTGTTTATTTCGATGGTCCTTCTTGTTGCTAAAATCACAATCACACGTTATTTCAGGATCTGAAATTCCATAGTTGAAACATTGCATGCAAACTTAATCTGGAGAGGATTAAATAATTCGACACACACAGAAGTTTCAAATGAAGTTTGTAATTGCTAGTTGGCCTGAAACTCTGCACTGAGTCACAGGAAAAAACGGTGTTTAGCCTGTAATGTTTATATTGACGTGTGTATTCACAGTCTTTGGTGAGTCCTACGTGTATCGTAAAGGTGTGATCATTTTTAGGGAAGTGATACAGCTTAACATACTTAACAACTTTCTCCATGGAAGTTACAAAATATTCGCAAAATAAGCATCAGCTGTCCTATAAAAAATAAACAACTCGACGTAAATGTATGGGACAGCTGAAATTTTTTTCCTGATTATGATATTGGTTCAGGCGTCCATTGAGTACCGAACTTGGCTCACCTCTTCGGGTGCATTCGGGTTACGTGGCCAACCCACTCTCACTTTAGGTTGGCTGTTTTTAGGGTACCGTATCTCAAAAGAAAAATAACGGAACCCTTATTGGATCACTTTGTTGTCAGTCTGTCTGTAAAGACTATTTATCTCGGGAACTCTTGAAGGTATCGAGTTGAAATTAAAACCATATACTAAGTCTGTGGCCGTGGCTTGGTGTGCGAGTCCAACTCGCACTTGCCGGTTTTTTCTCAACATTTGCAACCTGAGTTATCTCTGACGCCTGATCGTGGACACCGCCGTCGAGGTAGACCGCGGCGATTATCTGGTCTTATATGTGGGGCGAACATGGGCAATATCGCACAGAATAGAGAAGTTTGAAAGGAGACAGGGCTTTTGCCCCAGAAGTGGGACAAGAGAGACTAGCGAAAAAAAACAATTGGTTACATGGAGAAACTTTAATAAAGTTTAGTTTGGCAGTCCGAATATAAACTGACCACACTAATACACGCTGTAGAGTTAGTGGCGATACCAACTGAACTGATTTCATTGCACACTGATAACAAAACTGAATCATCGAAGTATTAATAGTCATCTGCCGTGATACTTACTGCAGCGAGTCTGTAAGAGTTGGCAGCACGGAATTAAATTTTTCATAATTCCTATCCTTTTATTACTCTGAATCGTAGCAAATGTGCTAGAGCAGGAACAGAGCAAACGTACTATCGCACGCAGCATTATCGTTGAAGGACTCGGCAGCACTTCTAGATTAGCCGCTTCGTGATTGCAATTGCAGTGTGACAGGTATTATTATACCAAAAAAGACCTGTGAAAGGTGATGATAGGAAATATGTAGGAGTTTATAGTGATGGTTGTGTACTGTGATTATAGTAAATGTGAAGACGTAAAACTGATGATAGCGTGTCAGAGTTTTAAGTGAAGATAGTAAATGTTAAGAGGTAAAAGCTGATGATAGTGTGTCAGAGTTTTAAGTAATGATAGTGTACTGTGACGATAATAAATGTGATCAGGTGAAAACTGATGATAGTGTGTCAGAGTTTAAAGTAATGATAGCGTACTATGATGATAATTAAAGTGAGGGGTTAAAGGTCCTGCCGGGGTTGCGGGTTGTTCGAAAGAGATACCGCGGCCCCGGAACGTAAAGGCAACAGAAGGAACATGGGTGGGTTTTGGTCAGTAAAAGTCTGACACGCCCCCCCCGCTAAACCCAGAGCGGGGGAAGTTATTTGATGATTTCCCACCCCAAAAAAAAGGTGTTAAAGGTGATGATAGTGTAAAGAAGTTTTAAGTAATGATAGTGTACTGTGATGATAATAAATGTGATCAGGGGAAAACTGATGATAATGTGTCAGAGTTTTAAGTAATAATAGTGTAATATGATGATAGTTAAAGTGAAGAGGTTTAAGGTGATGATTGTGTAATGAAGTTTTAATTAATGATAGTGTACTGTGATGTTATTCAATGTAAAGAGGTGAAAGCTGATGATAGTGTGTCAGAGTTTTAAGTGATAGTGTATCATGATGATAGTTCATTTGAAGAAGCGAAAGTTGACGATAGTAGTATGTAGTAGCGACAGTTAAAGATGACAACATGTTGTGTTGACAATAAGTTGTAGTAATAGTTAATGTGTTGTGGTCTTATCTAACATGTTAGTGTATTCTGGAGAAAGATTATAATTAATATATGTGTGTTAAGAGTGTTGAAAGAGTTTTTCTTAATGTGATTCTCGTATGGTTATTCTTGGTAAGTGAAGAACAGAACTGTCCTGGACAGGTAACTATTAAGTCACAGGTAAATGGTACATGATTTACATTGACAAAAATTAGACTAGGTTGTGTTATGTATGTACGGTTAAAGATGTTTAATGTGTGTGGTGGTAGCTGCTTGTATGATATAAAAACATGAGTGTTAGTTAAAGACGAAGTAAAACAGCAACGCGTACCTAGGGACCAAAATACCACTCACCATACGTTGAAACTTGTAGGGGAGATCAGATACAAGCGTGCTACGTACACTGATGTGAAGATCCCGAAATAGATTGGGATATGAAACACCGGTAGAGGAAGATACATAAAGGTTATCTAATACTTGTTTCTGTATTAATACGAAATTGATTTTAATTCATCTGCAATTCAGTCTGTTAAGTCACGAACTTGAATGAACCGTGTTACGCTACAAGTGTCAGAGCCCTCGACAATACGAATTCCTATCACCGAAAAAATCTGAAGCGGTAACACGATAACAAATTGGATTCCTGCCACATTCATACGATTTCGAACGAAGACTATTATTAACTCGTTCCTAATCACACGGTGGTAAACAAGAGTTGTCGTCATATCGACGTATTGCGCCTAATATTCGTGGTACATGTAAACTGGACGCGCCGGGAGTCTGTTATATTAATAGACATGCCGAACCGACGCCGACGGCTTCTTTTACTCCAGCGGGCTCGCGCGGTATTTACGGAAACATTTGGTTTATGCAAATGTTTAGCTTATCCTAAGCTCTTAAGAGCCAGTGTCGTTTGGCATGTTGGGCAACGCTGCCCCAAGATATTCTGATAAAATTAGAAAATGCTTATGGCCGCGGGAGTTGTCTTTACTATTTATGGTAGTGCACGCGGTGGTTAATTCTGACGCGTGTGGTAACCTCCGCTGCTAATTATAGCGCGCACCCCGCTCTCTCCAGGGGAAGTGTACCTACTCTAGTGTGTTAGCTAGCTATGCTTCCTTGTGTTTCCAATGAATTTGAAAAGTTTCAAGTAGGTGGCGATTGATCGCCGGAATGTTGGCAGTGAGTGTGACCCAGATATAGACAGGTGCGATCTACTGACTCACATAGCTGTCATGAAACACTACACCGCAGGGGGAATGCGGGTGTGGGACTCCAAACAAAAACCAAAGTCAACGGTTGTATAAAAAGAAATAATGTAATTAAAATAAATAAATTAACCGTTTATTTATTAATTACATTTGGCGTGAGATCCATAACGATCCCGTGTATATAATAAAAATAAAAAAAAGAAAATTAAATTTATATAAATTTTACAATAAATTACATTACAATAGATGGCGTTATCTTAGATGTTCAGTTCTGTCAGGTATCACTACGTACAACGTACAAATGCTAGAGTTCCTTGCGGAACGAGAGCACCACAATACACAGCACTAGGGTCACGCAGCAGCGGCGCCGGAGCTCCGCGCATGCGCGAGGGTCACGTGCACGCTTAGAAGCACTTGCGGTGGACGATGCCGGGGCCGGACTCGTCGTACTCCTCCTTGGAGATCCACATCTGCTGGAAGGTGGACAGGGAAGCCAGGATGGATCCACCGATCCATACGGAGTACTTCCTCTCGGGGGGAGCGATGATCTTGATCTTGATGGTAGAGGGAGCCAGGGCGGTGATCTCCTTCTGCATCCTGTCGGCGATACCGGGGTACATGGTGGTACCACCAGACATGACAGTGTTGGCGTACAGGTCCTTACGGATGTCAACGTCGCACTTCATGATGGAGTTGTACACGGTCTCGTGGATACCGCAAGATTCCATACCCAAGAATGAGGGCTGGAAGAGGGCCTCAGGGCAACGGAACCTCTCGTTACCGATGGTGATGACCTGACCGTCGGGAAGTTCGTAGGACTTCTCGAGGGAGGTGGAGGCGGCAGCGGTGGCCATCTCCTGCTCGAAGTCCAGGGCGACGTAGCACAGCTTCTCCTTGATGTCACGCACGATTTCCCTCTCAGCGGTGGTGGTGAAAGAGTAACCCCTCTCGGTGAGGATCTTCATGAGGTAGTCGGTCAAGTCGCGACCAGCCAAGTCCAGACGGAGGATGGCATGGGGCAGGGCGTAACCTTCGTAGATGGGGACGGTGTGGGAGACACCATCACCGGAGTCCAGGACGATACCGGTGGTACGACCAGAGGCGTACAGCGAGAGCACGGCCTGGATGGCGACGTACATAGCGGGGGAGTTGAAGGTCTCAAACATGATCTGGGTCATCTTCTCCCTGTTGGCCTTGGGGTTGAGGGGAGCCTCAGTCAGCAGGACTGGGTGTTCCTCGGGGGCGACGCGCAGCTCGTTGTAGAAGGTGTGGTGCCAGATCTTCTCCATATCGTCCCAGTTGGTGATGATACCGTGCTCGATGGGGTACTTCAGGGTGAGGATACCTCTCTTGCTCTGGGCCTCATCGCCTACGTAGGAGTCCTTCTGACCCATACCGACCATCACACCCTGGTGACGTGGGCGACCAACGATGGACGGGAAGACGGCGCGGGGCGCGTCGTCGCCGGCGAAACCGGCCTTGCACATGCCGGAGCCATTGTCGACTACAAGCGCAGCAACATCGTCGTCGCACATTTTGGCGTTTGTGTTTGGTTTGGGACGCGGTGGATGTTGACTCTACGGCAGCGAGACTGCGAGTGCGGCGAACAGCGGGCTCCGAATCTTTTATAGGGGCAGCGGCGCCGACGCCGCGCGCCATACATGGCGAGCGCGCCGGCCCCCGACCGCGCACAGCCCCCGCCTTTCTTTACATATTTTACACAAATATACTAACTGTAACCCATTCCATCATCCCTTAAACACTTCTTAGGGTTAATGGGAGGGTTTTTAGTTAATATTTTGGTACAAAACGCCGAGCGCCGTAACAGGCGCGAGCGCCGGCCCGCCCGCCTTGTGCCATTTCAGGCGATGGGCGGACGTCGGTATTTAACTATTAATGTTAACTTTATTCCATTACTGAACTTTAAATATTGGTACAATATTACAAGGGTCCTAACCTTCACCCGTTCTTTAAATATAAAAAAAAAACTAAATTAATAAAAAAATATTTAAATAATAGGATTTGATGGTTATCAAATCCTGCTAATATGCAAGTTGATAATAACAGTTAAAATATTTTTAGTTCCCTTTAGTTAATAACTAGGTAACTTCATTGGTCAATATAACTCATACCAGAACAACTCTTATTACGTTTACAAAAAGACGACAATAGCTTACACTATTTTGAGAACGAAAATGTTCGCAAATTGCGGAGTTACTAGGTCAATCGAGTTTAATGAGAAATTTTTCGCCAGTGTTAATGCTAGAACACATCATTGCAATACGATTACAGAGATATTATAACAGTTACTGAAAACTTCATCAACATGATATTGTTTTTCTAGCAAAACTTAATACGTAAAACTTTGGAAGTTTTCTTTAATTATGCTCTTCTTTACTAATGGTTGCTTACCAGTAACCACCAGATTTCAGAGTATCCTTACTTATATAGATAATATATATCTAATATATATTCTCGTATAATTCTCGTGTCACAATTTTCGTTCCCATACTCCTCCGAAACGGCTGGACCGATTTAAACGAAATTTTGTGTACATATCGGGTAGGTCTGAGAATCGGCCAACATCTATTTTTCATATTCCCAAGTGAGCAGCGGGTGAAATCGCTGGGCATAGCTAGTAATCCTTATCCTTACTATTTATAATATTATAAAAGCGAAAGTGAGTTTGTTTGTTACCTCTTCACGCTTTAATGGCTACACCGATTTTGATGAATTTTGGTACAGAGATAGTTGGGAACCAGGAGACGGACATAGGCTAATATTTTTTTGAAAAAAGTGGTATGTGAGGGAGGAAGAGGGAAGAAAAGGGAAAACTTAGCGTTGCTATTACAAATCAATAAGGCGCAAGGGGAACTGTGTTACCCCGAATTTAACGCGAGCGAAACCGCGGGCAAAAGCTAGTACACTATAAATGCGCTGTCGAATTGTTACTGCAGTTAGGCCACATATCAGCTGGTAAATTAAATCATCTCAACGACTAATAAGACTACTATTTATTAAAGTTAATTTCGTGGAACCAGACAATATTATCACGTCTGTATCTTCTTGTAGGGTAAGCCAGAGGTGTACGATAGTCACCAGACTGTTGCCCTTATAACAATTAATTTTGGTGTCTTTTTCCATACTATTCTTTTACTTATCATCTGATCAGAGACCTCCGTTCTTGCCATATCCTCTTTTACAAAGTAAATCCATCGTTTCTTTGGTTTTCCTCAAGACTTTCCCCACTCAATACCTATATTGAGTGGGGAAAGTCCACTATATAAGAGGAGTCCTACAGTGAACCCACATTTTGTAACGTTGAAGTAAAATGTTATAGGGAGTGAGCCTTTTGCCAAAAAGTAAGCATAAATACAAACACTGGCCTCCTGTCAACGAATTCCTGAAGTAAAAACCCAGTATCAATTTACCTTAACTGAAAATGGCACCCAGCTGATGTAGTAAACAATAAAGATGAGCAATGTTAACCAAATTTATAAAATTAGTATTAGAACCAATTAAGTAACATTCTATCAATATCCCAGTCTCGATGCCACTGGGAACATTGCTCTGGGATATCAAGGCGCAACAGGCAGATGACTATTATTCAAATGTGCCTTGCAGCTGTTGCAAGTTCACAATACTTAAAGAGTATTATGTTAATAGATACATACCTACACTATAAGGGACTATTTCGCCTTAGGAAATAACCGCAATCAACATAATCTGAACCACCTTTAGGACAGGAAATTTTAAAAAATTATGGAACATTGACATTTCAAAAAATATCCTTAACTTGCTGCGCCCTGAGTTTCACACGCATAAACCGGGATAAAAGAAGCCAAAGAAGATGTGTTCATCCCGGATTTAAGCTATCTACGTAGCAAATTTCGTCCAAATCCGTCAAGCCAGCAAGAAGGAGTAACAAACATACAGATATATAATAATACATTATTGTGATTATATTATGTATATCACAAAGTGATTCTGATATTTTCACGGAGTCTGATTTGCGCCCCGTTGCAATAGACTTTGATTGATAACAAGAAAATCGTGGGTGCATAATTAGATACACCATTGCTCACCCTTCGGGAACAACCAGCGTGATGTTACGTTATGTAGGTAAAGAAATACAATTTCAATAAGTATACTAAATATTTAACTAATGAGAACAATTGCATTCAACCTACACCTGCAAAATATAATCTGTTTTAATTACCGATACATTATTTCGTTCGAACAAGATTCAACGTAGAAATGACACTGAATACCTTTCCCTCACTAATCACCCGAAGTTAGAATACCGCACGTAATTGGTTTAGTGAAACAAGGAGGCCGGTATGTCGGCATTAATTGATCACTTGATCGGTGACTCGGCGGTTACGATTGATGTTACAGGTGTGAATAAGACAACTTGTTTCGTTGATAGATTTAAGTGGCGTTTACCTATAATTTTAATTGTTGAAATTAAAATGTTTAGTAAATGCTGTTCTTCCAATGATCCCTAGATTGACATTTATTTGGGATCAGCGCATCATACATTTCTACACTTCTTGTATTAACTTTTAACAGTTACGTTAAAGGGTACGGAAACCTAAACGCCAAAAAGCAGTTAACTTTTAACAGTTAACTCGTTAACTGTTAAAAGTTACAGTTAAGTTACAGTTAACTGTTAAAAGTTAACTGCTTTTCAGCGTTTAGGTTCCCGTACCTTTAAAGGACGACACACACACTGAAAGCCTTATTTTTGGGGTGAAAAATCATCAAATAACTTCCCCCGCTCTGGGCGGAGCGGGAGGGAGTGTCAGATTTTTACTGACTAGAACCCACCCATGTTCCTTCTATTGCCCTTTACGTTACGGGGCCGCGGTATCTCTTTCGGACCACCCGCAACAACACCGAACCCTTATTAGATCACGTTGTTGTACGTCTGTCTGTCTGTTGAGTATCGAGTTAAAAATTAAAACCATACACTGAACTCTGTGATCATCCCTCTAAGTCCACGCAGTCGAAAGATATGGCTATTTACATCGCAAGTTTGTACGGAACCCTTGGTGCACGAGTTTGACTCGCTTTTGGCCTGTTTTTTTATTATTGATACTAATAATTTAGTTTTTCCCCGACTGCGCGCCGCAAAGGAGGTAATGTGTTCATCAGTCTATGTATGTATGTTTGTTCCTTTGAAGCAAACAGACTAAACGCCTGGGCCGAATTTTATGATTCATACGTCAATCGATTCTTCTTAGTCCTGCGAGTGTCACTAAAGACATGGAATTAATAAAAAATCAAAATGGCGATCATAAGACGCCACATTGTTGAAATGAAAACCAACAAAATATGTCAAGTGGGGTATCGTCGAATAGGTATTTAAAAATCATTAATAGTTATAGTGGTAGTTTGGTAGATCAGTTTTAAAAGAAACAATATCAGCTCGGTTTTTTGAGAGGGATAATAACTACAAACCACAATACGCCATTAAGTTAAACCATCATCCTCCTGCACTTATCCCAATTATTAATTTTTATTTTTATTTATTATTTAATTAATTTATTAATATTAATTTGCGGTCGGTGTTTTTTTCTTCCATACTACTCGTGATCTCATGAAATGTGTCTCATGAGATGACATAATCATCCTTCACAAAGTATTTCCATCTTTTCTTTGGTCTCCTTCTACTGTGAGTAAGTAGGTATATGGATGATGTTGATAGTAGTTTAATCAACGTTCGAAAAGTTTGCGTTAAATACTAAAAACAGATTTTTTTACCAAACATACACAGGTTTTTGTTACCACAAAACTGTGTTCTTCATAGACAAAGAAAGGGCTTTTAGTAATTACACGAACTTCTTTTCTTATTTATTAAATTCAGCTTCGACGTAGATTAATCAGCATCCTTTCTCATTATGGACAATACAACTAAATTTAAAATACCCATAAATGCTCAGTAACATAAATTATATTATTATACGTATGTAGTCACAATGTGACTACGGCGTAGTACCTCTACAGCCTGCTACGAAGGTTGTAGACACGCTACGCCGTAGCCGTTGAGCCTAACTAGATGGATCTGCGCTGTGATTGGTCGATTTGCTCTTACAACCTTTTTGCTTTAGGGAGGCAGTTGGGTCAAGAGCTGCCTACACAAATTGATTCAATTACATTCATACCTACAGTTCCTTGTGGGGCGAGCTTCGTATTTACTAGACGGTACGAGCCTCTCAATAGTAATTTCGCAGTGGTTATAAGACCTTGAAATAGCTAGTCTTGAAAACAGATGTTCGATTAGATTTTTATAACGATCTTTTACTTTCTCGTGTAAAATCTCCTAGATTCCGGTATTTTAGTATAATAACGACCTTCCAACTGTTTCGTAAGCTATGTCGGAATTAGATTAGATCGATACTCTTAAAAATCATGTATCAATATGTGGGTTTAGGAACACGTGCCTGGTTGGGTGACCATCAATTCCATACCGAGTGTTCTTCCCCAAATCTGTTCAGTAGATTTTGCGTGAAAGAGTAACAAACATTCAAGCATCCATCTATCCTTACAAACTTTCGCATTCATAATATTAGTGGTACTAGTTGCCGCCCGCGGCTTCGTCTTCGTTTGCATCATAATCCATTCTGTATTTTTTTGCGTGAAAGCGTTAGATGCGTCCATCCAACCATCCTCACAAACTCAAACACCTAATATAATAGTACTAAGAAGAAAATATAGGACTATGTAAGAGGCTTGAAACAATCAATTTGCTCATTAATCAGAGTTTTCATTCAGACTTTAGTTTTTTATGTGCAGCGTTACCCCACTGGTCTTTCACGATCAATTATCTTCTATGTAGCTAAATTCTATGCCGGTTTCAGCTATGCGTTACCTGTCAGTAAATTAATTAATGACGTTGTACTTATACGCCGCATGGTCCAATTGGAAGGACTAAGTGCGAAAAACGGACCCCAAAAGAAAAATGTGGTACTCTATAAAAAAAAAAAAAAAACGTGTGGCACTCGGGGACTGCCGCGGTAAAGCTATTGCATAGCATTTTTTATCAACTTATGCAATAAATAAAAACAATCTAAATAAAATATTTAAAAAGTACTTCCAATGAAAAGAAGTCGCAAAAAGAAACATTTTTTTATCAACTTAGACAATAAATAAAAAATAAAAAACTAAATATAATATTTAAAAAGTACTTCCAATGAAAAGAAGTCGCAAAAAGAAAAACAAGACCTTGGGTTTGAGCCAGCGTAATGTCGATTGACTATCCGATTCTCTACCAAACACGCTATTAGAACATTAGAATCGGGATTGAAATAACTGACCGTATTGTGTAAACGACGTTAGACAATGCACGGCCTTCAAGCCACACCTCCGTGCCCGTCGGAGTGGGGAGCGTCAGGTTTTTTTTCGTTACGGAATTTCTGGATTCGGTCCCCGCGCTCAAGGCCCGCGATAGAAGCTATGCAATAGCTTAAAAAGAAAAAGAAGAAAGTCCAATCGAGCGCAGTTCCGGAATCTGAGCTGCTGCTGAGAAAATCCATGAGCAAACTGAGCTCCGGACCCCAATATCAACATCAAATATCTTGTAACCACAAAAAATATCGTCATACCTAGAATCATCTTAGGATATCTTAGTTACCCATGAGCGATTTAGTCGAGTCAAACATTCGCTATTGTATACACTGACTGTGAGTTCATTAGTCAAGTTTAATTGTACTACCACAACAAACAGAACAAATTTAGATCACGGCAGCGAACTGTCACTATTGCCATTCATTGATTCTCTCAATTGCATACCAATACCGCTACTGTCTCATGACCGATCGCTTCTTAACATCTGTGAGTACCGCCGTCTTTTATAACCATTGATAGCTTCATTGCTATATTCACGAATAAGTTACTTGAAACGCTAGCAATGTATGTTGTACAATGAGATATGGTTGCAGTGATGAGTGTGTAGTGTTAAAGGTATGATGCAAGTGCATCGGGTGCATTGGCCGCGTCTATTTGTGGTAACAGGTGTGAAGCGTGTAATCATTGCGCCGATGCTCGGCTGTTAGAACATGCTCTGTATCTCCGAGCGAGTTGAAATGGGACGCAAACCGATTTCGGTGCGGCGCCCGGCGACGGCTAAAATAACTTAGTAAATAGCAAGTTACGATAGTCTTACAGATAGTATTTCAGCCAATCAGTGAACCAAAATGTACTTTAAAAAAAAATACGTGTGGCACTCGGGGACTGCCGCGGTAAAGCTATTGCATAGCATTTTTTATCAACTTATGCAATAAATAAAAACAATCTAAATAAAATATTTAAAAAGTACTTCCAATGAAAAGAAGTCGCAAAAAGAAAAACAAGACCTTGGGTTTGATCCAGCGTAATGTCGAATGACTATCCGATTCTCTACCAAACACGCTATTAGAACATTAGAATCAGGATTGAAATAACTGACCGTATTGTGTAAACGACGTTAGACAATGCACGGCCTTCAAGCCACACCTCCGTGCACGTCGGAGTGGGGAGCGTCAGGTTTTTTTTCGTTACGGAATTTCTGGATTCGGTCCCCGCGCTCAAGTCCCGCGATAGAAGCTATGCAATAGCTTAAAAACGTTTTCTGTTGAACTATTAATTTCTCAGCAGTTGTCCATCACGACTGAAGGGCCAGATGTTAAGCGCATGCGCATCTCATGCATGAGGTTAAAATCCGGACAAGTACCAATGTGACTTTTACAAATCATATGTACTTTGTAAAGTTTATCTGAGATATCTCAGACATCGGTAAAGGAACACCTGGACTTATTATTAAGACGATGAATGCCGTTAGTGAGCTGCGATGTTTCGGTATTTTTAGCCACGCCCACTATTTCTCCGGTATCTTAGCGCCATTCTTAAAGGGCGGCGACACAGCGAACTAACAAGTAAGAAAGAAAGGACGCGGTCAATAATAATTAACAAGAACCAATAGATGGCGCTCTTATATATTTATTGTTCTGTATGAAAAGCTAAAAACAAATTAGTTATGGCAAGTAAAAATGAATGTATGTATATACTTTATTTATACTGAATTTAAAAACAATATAAATATAAGGAAAATAAAAACATACTCTGCCGACCTTACAGGCAACTCAACTAATTAAAAAAAAAAAACAATGTAAATTTCCCAAAAATAAGTAAAAAAAAAGAATCCACTTCAATTTCCTAAAATTCAACTTGGGTTTGAACTCGAGACTCGTCTTTCGGATTCTATGGATGTGCCACTACCACAGACTAACCGAGCGTTACGTTATAATTATTCTAAAAATATAAAAAAAAAACAAAGTAAATTTCCCAAAAATAAGTAAATAGAAATAATCCAATTCAATTTCATAAAATTCAACTTGGGTTCGAAGTCGAACTCGTGACTCGTCTTTCGGATTCTATGCAAGTTTGTACCACAAGACTAACCGACGGCGACGCCGTAATAATAAAATTATTCTAAAATAATAAAAAAATGTGAGCCGTCACGGGACGCCTAGCAGATGTGAAACATCGACATAATTTGTAAAAGTAATATGCAGAAAAGAACAGATTGTGATAGGAACTAAATGTGTCATTGAAAACATCATTATTCTGTTTCATTGTGGACTTACCAAAAGGACATCGTTTTCGTGTTCATCATCGTTTATGAATTCGAGGATCGAAGGCACTTTGAATAAAACTCTATTACTGGCCCCGTGTGGTAACCCATGCTTTTCCAAACCTTGGCAAGGGTTGCTTAACCTGGCCCCCTGTGGTAACCCATCCATTTCCAAACTTTGGTGAGGGTGGCTTAACCTGGCCCGTGTGGTAACCCATCCATTTCCAAACCTTGGCAAAGGTTGCTTAACCTGGCTCCCTGTGGTTAACCTTGGCAAAGGTTGCTTAACCTGACCCCTGTGGTAACCCATCCATTTCCAAACCTTGGCAAAGGTTGCTTAACCTGGCCCCTGTGGTAACCCATCCATTTCCAAACCTTGGCAAAGGTTGCTTAACCTGGCCCCGTGTGGTAACCCATCCTTTTCGAAACCTTGGCAAGGGTCGTTTAACCTGGCCCTCTGTGGTAACCCATCCATTTCCAAACCTTGGCAAAGGTTGCTTAACCTGGCTCCCTGTGGTAACCCATCCATTTCCAAAAATTGGCAAAGGTTGCTTAACCTGGCCTCGTGCGGTAACCCATACATTTCCAAACCAGACATTTCCAAAACTTATTAAAAAAAATGTGTGCGTGTACTAGCGTACACTCGTAAGAAGTGAAACTTAGGAACGTTCGTAGGGATAAGAAAAAGATGGCGCGTAACGGAAAGCTCTCATCATAACTAACAAAACGAGCCCAATCTCTACACATCTAGTTCAATCCGTCGAGGAGTTCCAGTAGCAGTCAGTGAAGTAGACCTTCAGGTCACTCCATCAAGTCCGGAGGGAAGGTCTCATCATAACTAACAAAACGAGCCCAATCTCTACACATCTAGTTCAATCCGTCGAGGAGTTCCAGTAGCAGTCAGTGAAGTAGACCTTCAGGTCACTCCATCAAGTCCGGAGGGAAGGTCTCATCATAACTAACAAAATGAGCCCAAACTCGACACATCTAGTTCGATCCGTCGAAGAGTTCCAGTAGCAGTCACCGAAGTAGACCTTCAGGTCATTCCATCAAGTCCAGAGGTAAGGTCTCATCATAACTATCAAAATGAGCCCAAACTCGACACATCTAGTTCAATCCGTCGAGGAGTTCCAGTAGCAGTCACCAAAGTAGACCTTCAGGTCACTCTATCAAGTCCAGAGGGAAGGTCTCATCATAACTTATAAAACGAACCCAAACTCGAGACATCTAGTTCGACCCGTCGAGGAGTTCCAGTAGCAGTCACCGAAGTAGACCTTCAGGTCACTCCATCAGGTCCAGAGGTAAGGTCTCATCATAACTAACAAAACGAGCCCAATCTCTACACATCTAGTTCGATCCGTCGAAGAGTTCCAGTAGCAGTCACCGAAGTAGACCTTCAGGTCATTCCATCAAGTCCAGAGGTAAGGTCTCATCATAACTAACAAAATGAGCCCAAACTCGACACATCTAGTTCAATCCGTCGAGGAGTTCCAGTAGCAGTCACCAAAGTAGACCTTCAGGTCACTCTATCAAGTCCAGAGGGAAGGTCTTATCATAACTTATAAAACGAACCCAAACTCGAGACATCTAGTTCGACCCGTCGAGGAGTTCCAGTAGCAGTCACCGAAGTAGACCTTCAGGTCACTCCATCAAGTCCGGAGGGAAGGTCTCATCATAACTAACAAAATGAGCCCAAACTCGACATATCTAGTTTCATCCGACGAGGAGTTCCAATAGCAGTCACCGAAGTAGACCTTCAGGTCACTCCATCAAGTCCAGAGGTAAGGTCTCATCATAACTAACAAAACGAGCCCAAACTCGACACATCTAGTTCAATCCGTCGAGGAGTTCCAGTAGCAGTCACCAAAGTAGACCTTCAGGTCACTCCATCAAGTCCAGAGGTAAGGTCTCATCATAACTAACAAAATGAGCCCAAACTCGACACATCTAGTTCAATCCGTCGAGGAGTTCCAGTAGCAGTCACTGAAGTAGACCTTCAGGTCACTCCATCAAGTCCGGAGGTAAGGTCTCATCATAACTAACAAAATGAGCCCAAACTCGACATATCTAGTTTCATCCGTCGAGGAGTTCCATTAGCAGTCACCGAAGTAGACCTTCAGGTCACTCCATCAAGTCCAGAGGTAAGGTCTCATCATAACTAACAAAATGAGCCCAAACTCGACACATCTAGTTCAATCCGTCGAGGAGTTCCAGTAACAGTCACCAAAGTAGACCTTCAGGTCATTCCATCAAGTCCAGAGGTAAGGTCTCATCATAACTAACAAAATGAGCCCAAACTCGACACATCTAGTTCAATCCGTCGAGGAGTTCCAGTAGCAGTCACCAAAGTAGACCTTCAGGTCATTCCATCAAGTCCAGAGGTAAGGTCTCATCATAACTAACAAAATGAGCCCAAACTCGACACATCTAGTTCAATCCGTCGAGGAGTTCCAGTAGCAGTCACCGAAGTACACCTTCAAGTCACTCCGTCAAGTCCGGAGGTAAGGTCTCATAATATCTCAAAAATATGAAATATTTTTTGATGGTACGAAGAATTACGAAAAAAACTTAGGAATGTTCGTAGGGATAAGAAAAAGATGGCGCGTAACTGAAAAACGTTACACTATTTCCAACCCCGATAAAGAAGTTTCACTTCAAATAAAACAATGTAAATTTTCCAAAATTATGTAAATAAAAAGAATCCACTTCAATTTCCTAAAATTCAACTTGGGTTTGAACTCGAGACTCGTCTTTGGGATTCTATGCTAGTACCACTACCACAGACTAACTGAGTGTTACGTAATAACTATTCTAAAAATATAAAAAAAAACAATCTAAATTTACCGAAAATAAGTAAATAAAAAGTAATCAAATCAGTTTCCTAAGGCTTGGGTTCGAACTTGAGTCTCGTCTTTCGGATTCTTTCCGAGTACCTCTAAACTAACCGAGCGTTACGTAATAATTATACTGAAAATATAAAAATAAAATATTAATAAAAAAACAATGTAAATTTCACAAAAATAAGTAAATAAAAAGAATCCAAATCAATTTCCAAAAATTCAACATGGGTTCGATCTCGAGACTCGACGTTCGGAATCCATGCAAGTACCATTAGGCTAGCCGAATTTTACGTGATTCAACGAATTTAGGCTATGGGTGGTACAAAATAGCCTTTTTAATACTTATTTGGTTATAATTTCATTTTGTCGTCGTTCGTTTCACAACTTAATTTATGTTCAAACTTATATCCCATACCAATGTCTTTTCGTGCCAATCTTTTTACAACTTGGTATAGGTAGTTTTAGGAATTAAATAAAATATAATGTATGTTTGAAGTTATCAAATATCAATATATAAAACGGATAGCGGGGCAGAGCGACATGTGGCATGCGTCCGTCTAGCTGCGCGTCTATGCGATCACTGTCGGATTGTATACGTAAGAAAGAGAAGCGTGATGACGTGCGTTCGTAACTTTTTACAAACCATAGAATAAATTGATTACTTTAAAATGAGTTGAGTAGTCAAAAATAAAAAACAACCAAGTTCTTTATTTAAATGTAATACGTTATTGTTATAAATTTTACCAACGTACATTGATTCGTAATACAGATATTTTTATTGGAAGATCATTTTAAGAGGTTAGTTTACAATTTTTTTGTATCGAGGAAACTTCTCAAAAACGTGTTTTGAAAGCAACAGGGTTCTCAGAAATATGTTCAAGATTAACATATATTTTTTCCGCCGTCACAAACTGTATAGATTTGGCAAAAAAATGTTTTGAGACAAGCCTATTTGGCTCTTGTCAGCGTCTTAACTAGCTTTTGCCCACGGCTTCGCTCGCGTTAAATTCGGGGTAACACAGTTCCCCTATCCTGATTTGCAGGTACCTGCTACATGTAGTTTTTGCCCAGCGCGTTATTTATTGTAATAGCAAAGCTAAGTTTTCCCTTTTCTTCCTTCTGTCTCCCTCATTTATCACTTAAATAAAAAAAAATGGCTTTTTCCGTCTCCAGGGTCCTAACTATCTCTGTAACAATATTCATCAAAATCGGTTCAGCCATTAAGGCGTGAAGACGCAAGAAAGAAACAAACAAACTCACTTTCGCTTTTATAATATTAGTACTTAAGGATATAAGTCTGAATTAATCTTTCTTTCGCTAATCCTTCTTTGGTCTTCAGCAGTAAGACAGTTATAGGCTGGTATTATAATTACTTATTAATTTATGAAAAAAAATACCGGTTGTCACTGTAGTATCCCAGCTTTATGTATTCTGACATAATTACGTAACAAAAAAATGTTTATACAAATCTGTATGGCGTTGCTGAATTTCCATTTTCAAATACCTACGTATTTTGTAGTGAACTAATCTCCGATGCCGCTTTTAAGCATCTCGCCACTTCTTGTCAGATAAACCAAGAACAACCTGTACTTTCAAACAATTCGTATCGTGTCGTAGTATCACGCGTCATGTAGGTGCAGTACTTTCTATTTACGTTCCGACTACAAAAGATCAAGCGCGCTCTTATTAGGCGCGATTACAAATAGAAGGAAGATATTTTTAGAAGTGCATTGTTTGACATTCAGAAATACGAACTAACTTTTTCTTTGCCTTTCTCGTATAGTCGAGTAAACTGTACATTGGGAATAAGCCAGAAGTTACGTACGTCAACGTAGTTTAAAGTATGCAATTATCTTGGTGGTAAAAAAATAGATTTTGAAGCCTGATAAAAACATTACTAAAATAACAGCCTGATAATGACATTACAGTTTAAAAAAACACGTTTTACAGTAACGGCATTTTATTGACAATAATGTTCTTAGATTTTTTTATTGATAGTTTTTTAATTATCCTTACCTTTGAAGCTACTAAAAGCGTGTTTAAAATTCTGACCATCCTCAATTATAGGTCCATTAGACCATGGTTACTTTTAACAAACTCATTATAAATTTTGAGCTTAATTCGACATTCGTAGAGTTGTAGAATAGAGATGATGACAGAAGAAGGAACGCATTTTCAATACGACACTACAATTTTCCTAGTAAAATAAAAACCGGTCAAGTGCGAGTCGGACTAGCGCACCGAGGATTCCGTACAAACTTGCGACATAAACGGCCATATCTTTTGACTGCGTACACTTAGAGGATTTTGATTTTTTCACAGCTCCAAGGGACCACAGCTTTGAGCATATGGTTTTATTTTCAACTCGATACCTCCACGAGTTCCCGAGATAAAGGGTCTTCACAGACCCACGGACAACAAAGTGATCATATAAGGGTTTTATTTGCCGGGGTTGCGGATTGTTCGGAAGAGATACCGCGGCCTTGGAACGTAAAGGCAATAGAAGGAACATGGGTGGGTTTTAGTCAGTAAAAATCTCTACGCTCCCCCCCGCTACGCCCGAGCGGGGGAAGTTATTTGATGATTTCCCACCTCAAAAAAAAGGGTTTTGTTTTTTCTTTTTGAGGTATGGAACCCAAAAAAAATATTTTATTGTAAAATATCTCGTATAATTAAGCAGACCTCGTCAATGAAAGTCACGCTGAAAATATTGTAAACACAGATCATATGGCACAAAAACGTTGTTTTGACACGAGGGCATTTGTTTGCCGGCTTCATTGGCAAAGCTCGCACATTACTACGGCTCTACAACGGTCGATGTGAATCATCGCGCACTCTCGCTGTTAATATGTTAACCGTAAAAGGAGACCATGTTGGGGTCTACCCACGTTTAATACGTGGTAGACTACTCATAGGAACCCATTAGAGGATTTTGGAGCCACATTTCGTGGTAGAAGGAGTTGATATGATACAGGTTTTATCTGCATCTTCCAGGCCCACAAAATGTATTCAAGTGGTTAATGGCATAAACCAAGACAATAAGGTGCTATTTTTTGTCTTCTATGAATTTCCTGTAGGTTTACAAACATGATTAATAAGTAAGAAATATACCGTTTTCAGCCTACCTATTTTGCTAATTCAAATTAGCAAGTTACAAAAAGTATTGTTAAGTACTATTTAACATTAAGTAACCATACCACCCATTTATGCAAAAGTTGTTTTAAATACTGGTCTTCCCTCGCAGTAATTCTTCGTTTGGTTCAAAGCTCAAGTTTATGAATTACGGCTGCAACAATGTAACATCTAGTAAAGCATAAGTATCGGAACGTTTAGTCGGCTGCCGATCAGTATCGACGGCGTAATGTATTTATTTCAGGCGCAGTAGCAGGGAGGATTATAAATAGGAGCGCAAGTTCACTGCCGAAGTGCCGATCCGTACGCATTGTGGGGCCAGGGAGGCACCGAGCGACATCAGCGTTCTTCATTTGTTTCCTTTACTTGAGTACTTTGCATCGTATGCCGCCGTCGCTCGTGGCAAGCTCAGAATAACTTCTTTAATTTGTTTTATCCGCAGTTGCTGTCGCAACGAGCGTGTCGCTTGAGTATGTAGCTCGGGCCAAGTGGTTAGTCTGTGATAGCAAATCGCACCCAATGATTGACATTTGGCGAACAGTAACATAAGTAGCGGTGTAATTCTTTTCACCTCATGATAATTTTTCAGGGTTCTTCGGGTTCGAATGAAAAATCTGGTTTTCCTTTAAGAATAGGATCACACAAATGTCTGCCTGTATGTCCATCTGTCACAGCTCCAAATCTACGGGACCAATTAAATTTATTGATACAAAGGTGTTGTGACGTAAAAAACTCATTTTTAATCAAGTTTTTTTAAATTTGGGGATCACTCTGCTCAAGGATATATATTTTACATAACTTAAAGACAGTAAATATTATAGCAACTTCACTTCTGCTATGGTTATTTTCGTGGCCACACGCGGCCGTCGGGGCCGGTCGCACGTCGACTGCGCACTTCGTATCTATAGGCACAAGCCAACGCGAAGAACATCTGTTGCTCGCCAGAACAAGTGTATTGTTTAATAGCTCAATACTAATTGTGATACACATTAAATTATATCATTATGTTCCAATGCCAATTGTATTTTATATAAAAAAAAATACAAGTAGAAAGGATTCATAGTTAAATATTTAGAGCAGCACTCAGCACTGGTCGATATTCAAGGTTAAGCAACGCTTTCCGAGGTCAGTTTGTGGATGGGTGACTTTCTCGTACCAGATTTGATCTGATCACCAGTTTAACAAAGAAGAGTACTAGGAGGTCAGATAGGCAATGGCTCCAAGTGATATACCGATATTCAGCTGCACCCGATTAGACTAGAAAACGACCCAACATAGTTGGGAAAAGGCTAGGCGAGTATATATGTAGATAGAACACTCACAAAAGGCCTGTAAATAGGGGGAAAGTTCTAGGAAGTACTACTTTTGAAACGTTACCTTCCTTCTTAGCGTGTAAATTGAGTCAGACCAAATTTTGGTCAGCTCCTGTAGTAAACAAGCAACAGGACAGGCAGGACCCAATGTCAAATGTCCCATCGTTTGTGGAGTACCACATTTACGCTCCAGCGCAGTGTTATCTAAGAATCTCCACCTGAACAGGTTATCCCTGCTTCGGCCAACCTGTGTCCGGAAAATAGTAATTAAGACTTCAAGGTTACCCATGGCAACTTGTGTCCAGGAGGGAGATTCTCAGAAGTTGGAACTAATGGGTTGGGTAAGGAAACCCTTTCTCGCCATGAGTCATTCATTAGAAGTAGGATCTGGCGAAGGACTGCTTAACCACTGATAACCAGTAAATAGCTAAAACACTGCAACGAAAGCATGTCATCATCTGCTTAGTCTTTTCCCAACTACTTTGGGGTCGGTTTTCAATCTTACCGGATTAAGTTGTATGCCAGAATTTAACATAGAACGGCTACCTATCTGACCCAGTTAATAACAGGGTAAGACTGGTTGTCAGGATTTCGAGCTGCTGACTATCTGTAACGACAGTCAAAAATCTCTACAATTAATTGCCGGGAACAAAAGCTTAACGTGCTTTCCGAGGCACGGAGGAAACTCGGTAGGCTATGTAACGGGTGGTCATCCTTTCAGGGACCAACCTAGGCAAGCGCGGTTTAACTTTAAGATCAACCCGAGTGGCAGTTAATATTTAACCATGGGTTCCTTTGCACAGCAACGAATGTAAAATACACACATCAAAAGTATCTAGGGATCAACATATATTTTTGCAATAACTTTTCTCCTTATTGATATTAGTTAAAATTTTCTTTAAGGATTCATCAAATAAAGTGTTTTCGTTTGTCACAGTAACGATAAACCAAGTCACCTTTGCATTAATAAAGAAATTTGCCATTTTCCTAATAAAGGGATTTTTGACATTTGAACCACTAACATTAAAGTTCGAAAAAAAGACTGAAATAACAGTTTTCTTTAAAATTTTATTGGGTAACTTAAACAATTAATAATCCGTGTTTCTACCGCGAACACTAACAACACAAGAACATCGGTTTGGCATACTCAAAATGAGTTCATCCAAATCACGCTGTGGAATGGCCGCCCATGTTCGTTGCAACAACAAAAAAAGGTCTTCTTGCGACTGGATACCCTCCATATTCGGCAGAGCTCTTCTCTGTAGCATATCCCATGCATGCTCAATCGGGTTCAAGTCTGGCGACTGAGCAGGCCAGGGCAGGACATTGATGTTAGCTGCGGCGAGAGTCTGTCTTACAACTCTTGCGGTGTGCGGTCGTGCATTATCATGCATTAACTGAAATAAGGGACCGATTTGCACTTGTAGAGGAACGATGACGTCTGATACAATCGTCTCAGCATAAATTTGAGCGTTGAGGTTGCCTCTGATCCAAATCAACTCAGTTCTTCCGCCGATCCAAATACCCGCCCATACCATGATGGTTCCACCACTATAAGGATGGACTTCCTGGCAGGATTTTAATCGCTGTTGGCGTCCAGGGGTTCTCCAGTGTCATATACGTCTTGTATCCGTCTCATACCAAAACGAGACTCATCAGAAAAGCACACGAAACGCCATTGTTCTTCTGCCCAATTTCTGTGTTCAAGAGCCCATTGATATCGAATCCTACGATTGTGCATTGCTATAGGTGGTACCCGTAGCGGTCTTCGGGAATGAAGGTTCACTTCATGCAAGCGGTTTCTGACTGTTTGGTCGCTAATTAAGTTCCCTGAAGAGTGATGAAGCCTCACGGCTAACATCATGGCGGTTATTGTTGGAGCTCTTCGAGTTAAGATTTGAATGTATCGGTCTTGTCTCCGTGTGGTGCAGCGATACCGTCCTCCATGGCGCTCAGCCACGGTACCAGTGCTTCAGTAATGTGTCCAAAGTCGACTGATAACACTCTGACTTGTATTCAGAGCTAAAGCTACAGTACGTTGCCGGGAACCAGCTTCTATCATTCCCACGGCTCTGAGCATTTCTTTCCTGCTTAAATGACGTCGCCGCTCCATAATAACGTTGGTTTTAATCAGTAGTAGGGAAACAGTAGCACTAATAATGTCTTCAATGCGTTGTATGTTTTTATAGGGAAAATATTGACAGCTTATTTTCATCTTTTACTCGAATTTGATTGAGAGTTCCTGATTCAAATTATGAAATGCACCAAAAAGGATCCATATAAATTTATAAAATCATAAATTTATTACAAAGCCACATCTCAATCTCAAGAAATCCGCATAAAAATGCTTGATCCCTAGACACTTTTGATGTGTGTATATTTATTTTAAACTAGCTTTTGCCCGCGGCTTCGCTCGTGTGAAATTCGGGGTAGCACAGTTCCCCTTTCATGATTTACATGAACCTGCTACCTGTAGTTTTTGCCCTTGCGCCTTATTTATTGTAAAAGCAATGCTAAGTTTTCCTTTTTCTTCCCTCTTTCTCCCACTTATCTCAATCTTTTTTTAAAAATATAGCCTATGTCCGTCTCCAGGGTCCCAACTATCTCTATACCAAAATTCATTAAAATCGTTTTGGCCATTTAGGCGTGAAGACGTAACAAACAAATAAAAAAACTCACTTTCGCTTTTATAATATTAGTAAGGAAGTAAGGATAAGGATTACGACACGTCTCCTGTTCTAATACAAGTCGCTCTTTTATGAGCAAAATCTATCTGCTGGGTTTGTTTATCGGAATAATATCGCTCATAACCTTTTAATTCTCAAAAGCATTAAAGTTACCATATTTCAAAAGCATGCGGGAATAAATTCGAGATACAATTAGTCACAGTAGTATTAAAGAAGTGGAAGCTCGCATCGTTGATCCACGTAATTGTTTAAATGAAAACGTTCGCGTCATCCCCCTAATTGGCGTACAAATTGATTCGCAAAAAGTTTAATCTACGATATTTGCCGGTCGAGTGGTCGGCGCACCCCATCCGACGATCTTTTTCACTGGTATTGCAAAACCCTTACCAATCATACTGAATCCTCTTGCACTGAAATACCAACTTAATAACTTACTCGTCAAAGTCAACTATCAACGTGTTCCTTTTGGTAGTTATGTCATTATGACATGGAGTGTATCTCGGATGCATTCTGGCCATTGAAAGTTATTAGTTTTATCTATACGCGTGTTATGCGATATTCGCCAGTCGTCGAGTGCATATTGTTTGTGATCGAATCAGCATGGCAGAGCAACACAATGACGTGGGACTGGCAGCTGATGCCGCGATAACAACTATGAATATAATTAGCGGGATAACGGGATACTCTTTGTGAGGATTGGTTTAGATCTAGATAATAATGTAAGGTTTCAAAAAATAATACAGAAATGAGATCACAAGTTCCAAAACCTCAAAATTTGCAATTTTTTGTGGTCCTTCGTATCCCTGATTTCAGGTTAATAAGTTTTAATCATCTTTTAAACAACAAATCAAAGAGATTCTTTCAGTAGAGAAAATGTCTCCTGAAAATGAAAAATGCATTAAATACGATAAAATTAATAACTGTAAACTTGCAACTATATCTGCAATACATGTTTTACGAGAAAATACTTTGTTACTGAAACACTTTGAGTCTCTTAGTGCATCTTCAGTCCCAGTTTTTCGATATCAGAATACGATGCGCTGTAGCAAAATTAATAAACTCTGATTTGTGCAGAGAGCACAGATCAAATAAGTGAGCGTATTAAATCATAAGTCGAGTCACACGTACCCCCTGCCATAGATTATTAACTCCTCTTATGTAGGCAGAATCGTCATCATATAAATGTGTTACGTTTGTAGAGTCATCAATACTAAATGGTGAAACGGAGTTTATTAACTGTTTCATGCTCAAGATATTTGATTATGTAATTCACAGCTAAGCTGCTTTCTTCAAATTGTAGTTGTATTTTTTCAGTAAAATAAAGTTTGAAATCTAACCGTACTTCCATAAAAAGGCAACTCAAAGTGAACAAACATCAACTCTACATCAAACATCAAATTGACTCAGTAGTTTAGGTGCTATATAAAATCATTTACCCTTTCCTTTTTCGCTGTCCCGTAGTTGGGTAATAAGATGTGGTGAATTTAGAATTCATTATTTCCAGCTAACTTATTTTGAATAAACCTTACCATACTTGAAATTCAATTCCGCTAACAAATATTTTTTTTGCGTTTTTCATCTAGATCATCAAACACATTGAATAAGAACCGCACGATTTACTAAGAATTCTTGTTGACGAAAAGTCTAATACCGTCTTACCAAATTCGAAGGTTTTGATTTCGAACTGTTTAGTATTGTCATGTCTGCTCGTGCTTGGTCTTTGTCTTCGGATGTATCCCACAAGGGGCGTCACAAAGTGCACATCGCCGGTCGCGTGGCGCGCTGCAATCATAGCACTAATTGACGATTTGCTGCCCAGTACACTGCGGGTCGGAGAAATAGGCACAGTAGTGTAGTATTGCGCTATTGGCGTGATAGGTACATAGCTAGAGGTGGCCGGTTGTAATCAACTCGAAGGTTTAAAAAAGTCTTTAGGTAAAAAGGGAGGGGGGGTTTTTATAAGGGATAAAGAGGTGAAAAGAAAATGCTCATGGTAATTTTTTTTCAACTTTATTTACGTTGCTGGTACAAATTATCCAAATCAATAATTTTATGAAAGCTTAAAAGCTTATTTATTAGTTTCTGGAATTTGTTAGAAATGAAAACAAGAAGACGGCCATCATATTCGGCGTAAATCAAACTTAATGAAAGTAATTATAATAAATTCGATATAATTGATGACTACATCGTTATTCACAAAAGTATTTCTAAATAAACCATAAAAGACTTTTTTATAATCATAGACCAAAACCACAAAACTAAAACTAATTCTGTAATAACTGTTCTTGTCCAGTTTCCTTGTCCGGGAGTGTATACAGTGCGTACACGTCATTAATCCCCGCGCGATGATCGTCGGACGGGGGCCGTGTACTTAATTTGTGTCCTTTATTATGTTGATTCTATCCCCGGATAATAAGCGGTCGTTCGCGCCTCGTTTGCTCAATTAATTGGCAATATTTCCTTTGGGACTCCACTAATGTAGATTTAAATGTGACAGATTTATCGTAACATGCTTATTGGACTGACGTATCGGTTTTATTGAGCTTATCGGGGCGAATGTTGCAGACAATGTTATAAGGTTTGTTAATTTAGGTAGAACAGTCTGAGCTACTAAAACGTTTCGCGCTTGCAAGACTGCAAAATTCGAAGTGCATTGCATTCCCCGCCCGCGTACTTTTTTTTACATTCATTATTTTTTAAACTATAACTTCAGTGTTATTCTGATGTATCCTTACTAATATTATAAAAGCGTATGTGAGTTTGTTTGTTACGTCTTCACGCCTAAATGACTAACCCAATTTTGATGAATTTTGGAACCGAGATAGTTGGGACCCTGGAGACGGACATAGACTAGGGAAGAAAAGAGAAAATTTAGCTTTCCTATCACAATAAATAAGGCACAAGGGCAAAAACTATAGGTAGCAGGTACCTGCAAATCAGGAAAGGGAATGTGTGTTACCCCGAATTTAAAAAAAGGCAAAAGCTAGTTAAACTGTAAAAAGCTATGTATAATAGAATATAGCTTATAAACTAACCAAGTAACATAGATAAATTTGATATGGGAATATATGATTTGATATGAGGATATGGTATTATTTCTGGAATATTCCCTTTCGATTATAAAAAAAATATTTTGAATATCGTCCCACAATTAACGCATCAGTCTATCTAACAAAAAAAAGAAAAAAAAATACTGATAAAGCTTAATATAGTGTTAAAGTACCTACGTGAACAAACACATTAGTCATATCTTTACTATTCCTACAAAACAGCAAGTTTCGTGAACAATATATTGTGTTCGTTAATTAATTTATTGCCAATTATTTCTTCCGTGATGAACGCGTGAAAGGAACGACAGAATTAGGCGCGATAAGTAATTTGGCAGCCAGTGTGCGTTCCCACCGGTCGGTACAAATAGTGCAAATAGTTCCCCAGCTGATGTTATTGTTATCGTAGTTCGAACAGGGAGCCGTGATTTCAAATCGCTGATTTATTTTCCTTTCTTATTTATTTTATAGTTTTGTTCGAATCCCGCTACAGACTCTTTAAATAGAATTTTTTGAATTTAAGGTTGTGTAAGTTGACAAGTTAGTAATTTGAGTCAAAACGTTAATTATTAAGATATCTTCTCTAGAGGATAACTTGTAAATTACACTGAACTGCCAGGTTGGTCTAGTGGTCGCAATCGTGACTGCTGAGAATAGGGTTCTGGGTTAAAATACCGGGTCGACTGAAAGTGTTTTTGGGTTTAACTATCACGAACGGATATTTTGCATGAGACTACTATTAGGTACCTCTGCTTAAACCCTCTGGGGATGCGGGATTAAATGTAGAAATCTCAGTGCTATATGGAGATAAAAGATATTTGCATATGCCAATTGCGCCCTAAAAGCCCCGCTGCATATTGCTTGAAGGTTTGTAGCCACCCCACTTGTTCTTGCAAACTGAACGTATTGAATATCATGTAGAACCGCGCCGCTATATATAATGTGGTACGATTCATATTTTCCCACGCTCCCAAGTGGGCGGTGCTTCACTGACACACTGCGCTCGAAACATTTCTTCATAAATATCTTCAACTGATGCTAAATTACATTCCTGTTTTGATTTTAATTTTCAAAGGGATATGTTAACCTAAAGATATACTAACCATTTTATGAGAAAGTCAAAGTATTTATTCGTGTGATTTCCGGTAATACAATAAGGTCTTACAGATATTTTTAATAACTCATAAATCTACCCTTAGGCATACACTATCCTAAAATAATCTCATAATCTCGGGAAATTCAACTAAAGTCTAATCAGTTTGACACATGACAGTTGCCCGGTTACAACGTAACGTGGTAACTTTTTCCTATTTTTATTTTCAGTTGTTTTTGATGAGATTTGGAACAAATGTCAAGTGGGTCCTATTAAACCTCAGGGAATATAAGTAAATTGGGACGGTGTGTAAATAAATATACGTACATCCGATTAGTATGTAATCTTGGAATCAAAAATAAAAATATCCAAACAAGCCGCTTCCATACTTTGTTAGGCAAAAATTAACTTTTGGTAAACATGCGTCCGATTATCCCATCTGTACTTCTAATATTATGTTATTAATGATTAATTCCATTCCATCTCACTTTTGTCATTTTTACTTCGCATTTGAACTTCTCGGACTTTGATGACCATTGCAACCAGATAAAAGTTAAGTAGTCAGCGACCATACATTTATTTATCTACTAGCTTTCGCCCGCGGCTTCGCTCGCGTTAAATTCGGTATAACACACCAAGCAGACCTGCAGTTTTTGCTCTTGCGCCTGATTGATTTGTAATAGCAACGCAATAAAAATTAGCCTATGTCCGTCTCCTGGTTCCCAACTATCTCTGTACCAAAATTCATCAAAATCGGTTTAGCCATTAAAGCGTGAAGAGGTAACAAACAAACAAACAAACAAACAAACTCACTTTCGCTTTTATAATATTAGTAAGGATTTAAAAGCAAAAATCCCTGACTCATGAAATATCAGAGACTACAAGTGTAAGGAGTTCAAACTCTTGCATGGGTGATCCTTTTAGAACGTAGGTGTGAGTCGTACTCGCACACAAAGGCTTCCGTAGCACCACAAAATATAATTACAATAGACTCATTTATATAGTCGCAGGGATATGATTAAAACAGGGATTTTGCCAAATCCCTAAGGGATTTGATCAAATCACAGATTTACTGAACAACAAAGTCATATTTGGTATTCATAGTATATTATGAAAAATCATGTTACTGCTGAAGTTTGACGAAAAAACTATGATATGTAGATGTCTTACTAGCTGTGCACAGAGGTTACAACCGCTGCTCAGTTAGAAAAAAGTTTAGATGTTGGCCGATTCTCAGACCTACCCGATATGATCACAAAGTTTTATACAAATCGGTCCAGCCGTTTCCGAGGCGTTTGGTAACAAACACGGCGACACGAGAATGTTTTATTATATTTAAACCATTTTTCGTTCGTTAAGAGTAGTTTTTAACCTACTTCAAAAAGGAGGAGGCTTTATGTTCGACCGTATTATAGGAAGCATTTATAACAGCGTAAGTTTAAGGTTCACTAGGTTAAGCGTTTATAACCTAGTGAACCTATCCTCATTCTCATTTCGATGTCTCGTTTTGACGAGACTTGATCCTAAAGACGGATTAGAAGAGATAAATCAAATTTGTTGATCTTAATTCAAAGATTTTGTAAGATTACTTGGTTATATGAGACTTAATTTTGTACTTAATAATAAGTAGATCTATGCCTAGTTAGAAATGACACAAATAGTTGTGTTCATAGACTAAAGGAAAGGAACGCGTAACACTAAACTAAAACAGTTCTTCTTAAAATATAAGTAATTGAATCCAGGTGAGAAAGTATTGAGTCAACGTTTTTAAATAGATATGGAGGAGACTACAAAGTCGGTCACAACACACAGCTGAACACATTTGGACGTAGAATGAAGAATGTCAAATTATTTCTTTAATATTATTCAGATTCAGTTGTAGGTACATACGTACATCATAGTCAGGGTAATTATCTCCCACTGATGTTTATAATAGCCCTTTTAATAATATTGGAACAACAAATAACTTGAAATAGCTCGAGGCTTAATAATAACAGCCTCTCGAGTCCATCTTTAAGCTGTTAAGCCGTGTTTGCTTAGGTTTGTCTACAGATGCGAGTTCACCCAATTATATGTTTTAATACCTTCATCACAAAAAATACCTAAATCGAACAAGCGCGAGTTGGACTGACTCACCGAGGGTTCCGTCCAAACTTGTAGGTGAGTAATGAAGGTACCAAACATTGCTCTGACGAAAATATAAGCTGAATTGAAGGACAATCTTAACTTTGCCGTTGTGAAACTGTTATCCTCATATATCGACATGGGTCATAGGTAGTTAACCAACTGCAATTCAGTTTAAAACCATACCACCACCACTTTTTTGTGATGCATCTACTACATTACGTTTTTCGGATTTTTTCCTTTATTGGTACTTAATTTTTTTCCAATTTTATGATTCTAGGTCAACGGAAAGTACTCTATAAATCTTGATTCCCTTTGCGAATGTTTGGGAAATGCGACATAAAAGATCATATCTTTTGATTGCGTAGACTTGAAGGATTTTTTCACAGTTCTAAGAAACCGCAGACATGAGCATTTAGTATTAATTCTAACTCGATACCTCAACGCGTTCTTGAGATTTAAGGTCTAGACAGACAAAGCATAGCGAACAAAGCGATCCTGTACGGGTTTCTCCTTTTGAGCTACAGAACCCTTAAAATGGATTCATAAAGCCAAACCAGAATCCCTAGCAAGTTCCGAGTTATTTCTAACTAGCTGGCGCCCGCCGCTTCGCCCGCGTGATATCGAAAAAAAGTACTATGTAGGTATTCCATCCAGACCATAATCCACCTCTGTGCCAAATTTCATCAAAATCCGTTCAGCCGTTTTGACGCGAAAGAGTAACAAACATCCATACATACATACATCCTTACATCCATCCATCCTCACAAACATTAGCATTTATAATATTAGTAGGATAGGATAGAAAATCTCAACAAAAAGAAGAAAAACCGGCCAAGAGCGTGACGGGCCACGCTCAGTGTAGGGTTCCGTAGTTTCCCGTCCGTCACAATTAGTGTTCTTTACCACGGTAGGTCATGTAAGCACGGAAAATCTTAACATCGACTTTTAAAAAAATGACGTCATTACGCAACGCCATCTATCGAACCATTTATGAACTGGTTTTTACCTTAACATTTTGATGGTGTTAAAAAAATGAATTTTAGTTTTGTTCTAAATTGCCTTAGCATGTTCTTGATAGCAGTTTTATGTAGTTATAAGATACCGCCAATGCCAAGGAGAGACCAACCGAACAATTCGGTAATACCCGGACCAATGTAATAAGTACCTACAGCGCCATCTCTCGGGGAATTGGGTTACAAAGACGTGCAAGGAGGTAATTTTGGATTGCGAGAACCGATTTCAATAATTCTTTTTTTGTTTGAAAAAAAATACGTTCAGGATAATAAAATATGTAAACGAAGTTAAAAAAATGCTTGCATATACGATTATACTACAAACTTAGTCCAGAAATTATTTTGTACAACTTTTTGTCTTTTTTGTACAAAAACTGTTGTGTCAATCAAGTTCAAAATAATTTTCATAGAAAGTCCTTATAAAGTTCTACTTTTCAGATTTTTTTCGTATTTTCTAAACTTACGGTTCAAAAGTTAGAGGGGGGGGGGACACATTGTTTTTTACTTTTGGAGCGATTATTTCCGAAATTATTGACATTATCAAAAAATGATTTTAGTAAACCCCTATTCATTTTTAAATACCTTTCCAACAATATATCACACGTTAGGGTTGAAATTAAAAAAAAAATCCCTTCCCACTTTACATATAGGGTGGCTACCCTAATAAAACATTTTTTTCCAATTTTTATTTTACCACTTTGTCGGCGTGATTGATATACATATTGGTACCAAATTTCAGCTTTCTAGTGCTAACGGTCACAGAGATTAAGCGAGGACGGACGGACGGACGGACAGACAGACATGGCGAAACTATAAGGGTTCCTAGTTGACTACGGAACCCTAAAAAGACCAAAGCTGAAAACTTCGCTTGTATTAATTCAAGCTGTTCATAATTTCGTTAACTACTTGTACACGCGATATTCACTAGTGGGTGTGAGCCGCGCGTAATAAAACACTTGGCCAGCCAACTGTCTCACGTCACGATCGTGGGACGCCGAGAACGCGCTCTGAGTTTTGATGAAACTACTACTTCGACGCTGTTGTCCGACCATTACGTGAGTTTTGCGAATGCTATGTACTGGACGCGCCCCGGAAGGGTTACCATGACATTTTATAGCAGTTCTTATTCCTGTGTGAGAAAGAGATGGTGCTAGACACCCTGTATAGCTCTGTCTGTATAGTGGAATAAGTTCTGCTTTAAGACGTCATGGTAGGGTAGCAGGTCAGGCAAAATGGAGATTTTAGGGTTGGTGTTTTTCCATCAGAGACTTCCCAGAAGCAACAGCAGGAGTTGGGATATTCGCCTAGTTCATGGTGATGATCTCGTCTCTGTTACATGACTTAAACATAACTGGCGAATGTGGGTGTATTACATCTGCCTTACATATCGAACACATCTCACACCATCTTTCTGATTTATCCAACCAATGCTGAGTGTAGGTGGTGTCCAGTGCACGCTATTTCACCAGATCCTAGTTCTCCCACATCCCCTTCTGGCCTGTCAAGTGTCGTCAAAGTCAAATTGAATTACACGGGTAAATCCTTATCTTCTTCTTTCTAATATTTAAAATTTCCGTGTCACAATGTTAGTTACCGTACTCCTCCAAAACGGCTCGACCGATTCTTATGAAATTTTGGGTACATATTGGGTAGGTCTGAGAATCGGCTAACATCTATTTTTCATACCCCTAAACCTCAGCGGGTGAAACCGCTGGGCACAGCTAGTCTAATATATAAAATTTCCGTGTCACAATGTTAGTTACCGTACTCCTCCGAAACGGCTCGACCGATTCTTATGAAATTTTGGGTACATATTGAGTAGGTCTGAGAATCGGCTAACATCTATTTTTCATACCCCTAAACCTCAGCGGGTGAAACCGCTGGGCACAGCTAGTCTAATATATAAAATTTCCGTGTCACAATGTTAGTTACCGTACTCCTCCGAAACGGCTCGACCGATTCTTATGAAATTTTGGGTACATATTGAGTAGGTCTGAGAATCGGCTAACATCTATTTTTCATACCCCTAAACCTCAGCGGGTGAAACCGCTGGGCACAGCTAGTCTAATATATAAAATTCTCGTGTCACAGTGTTAGTTACCATACTCCTCCGAAACGGCTGGACCGATTTGAACGAAATTTAGTGTGCATATCGGGTAGATCTGAGAATCGGCCAACATCTATTTTGCATACCCCTAAGTGAGCAGCGGGTGAAACCGCTGGGCACAGCTAGTAATATTATAGAAGCGAAAGTGAGTTTGTTTGTTACGTCTTCACGCCTAAATGACTAAACCGATTTTGATGATTTTTGGTACAGAGATAGTTAGGACCCTGGAGACGAACATAGCCATTTAAAAAAAATATTGAGATATGAGGGAGAAAGAGGGAAGAAAAGGGAAAATTTAGCATTGCTATTACAATAAATAAGGCGCAAGGGCAAAAACTACAGGTAGCGCGGGGTACCTCGAAATCAGGAGAGGGGAACTGTGTTACCCCGAATTTAACGCGAGCGAAGCCATGGGCAAATACTACTATTTCATAAACTAATCGCACCTACAAGCGATGGTACCGTTAGATAGCACCTAAAGCTACATACGTCATTATGATTAGACTGAATTACGTGGTAGTGATTCACTCCCAACCGACATCAATGATGTGAAATCTGTGGGATTGCCATGTGTAACAATGTAATTGTAAATCCTTACCAATATTATAAAAGCGAAAGTGAGTTTGTTTGTTACGTCTTAAAGCCTAAATGGCCGAACCGATTTTGAATTTATGAATGTTGGTACAGAGATAGTTGGGACCCTGGAGACGGACATAGACTATTTTTTTTTAAAGTGAGAAAAGGGGGAGAAAGGGGGAAGAAAAGGGGACAGAAAGATACATTTTTTTATCATCACGCGGGTTAAAGTTAGCGTTAGCTCAAAGTAACTATGCCACGCTGACGAAGTCGCGGGTGGAAGCTAGTTTGTATATGAATAAGTATTAAAAATGTTATTATAATATTGTTTGCACATACGGAACCCTGTGTGTGCGAGGCTGACTCGCCCTAAGCTAGTGTTTGTTTTTACCTCAACAGAAAAAAACGGAACATAAATTATAGGATCTGTCATTCATTAGGCTAAACCCTTTTTGTTATTTTGTCCATCTGTCTGCCTCTCTGTCAAGACTCTTTATCTCAGGAACGCGGAAAGGTATCGAGTTGAAATAAAAAACAAAAACAAATACTGAGGTCTGCGGTCCCTTAAAGCTGTGAAAAAAAATATCTTGTAAGTCTACGCAATCAAAACATATGACCGTCTATGTCGCAAGTTTGTACAGAACCCACAGCATAAAAGGACAATAGACTTGAGTAGGTATATGGTTTTTATTTCAACTCGATACCTCCACGCGTTCTCGAGATAAAGGGTTTTGATAGACAGACAGATTGAGAGGCTGATAGACTGACGGGCAACAAAATGATCCAATAAGAGTTACGTTTTTTCTTTTTGAGGTACGGAATCCTGAAAATGTACAAACTGAATTGCAGTTGGCAAAACTAACCGGTACCTGTATCGATGTATCGTAAGATGTACAACAGAGCAATGTACTTTGAATTAGTAACCTACAAGTTTGTACGGAACCTTCGGTGCGCGAGTAAGTTCGCACTGGGCCGGTTTTTCAAGGTGTTTTGACTGCGTGTTTCAATACATTCTTCTTCTTCTGCAAAGCGTGTCGATGGTAAAAAAAATATTCCAAAATTCAAGTATGTACGCGAACTTCGTTCACTGATGTAGTTAATGATTACGCTGGTGACCACATTGCTTATTAGAATATTCTTTGGAAGATTTCATGTGGAATGTTATTTTTTTCTTACCGTTCAGTTAGGTTCTGTTCTCAGGTATTACGGCTACTACTTATTATGTTTATACCCAAATTTTTACTCAAGTAATTTAATTAACTGATTGCACCAATTTCTAAACTGTTAACTAAACCAGTACATGCAATTAGTTTATAGTTAGAATCCGATTAAAAACCAAATAATAAAATTCCAATCAATGAAAGTTATCCTTTGATCATACTAAACACAATCAATTTTAATGAGCAATCGATTAGTGTTGAAGCGATTAATTTGTCGCAATTAACCGTATAGTTCGGTACGGACCCCTTCGGGGGCTCGACATTCAAACCTCCGCTGGCTCGGTACTGGCCCCGAAAGGGGTCGAACATTTAAGTCATACGACCTCCTCATTATTTTTGTAAATATTTTATTTTCTGGTTAAAAAATAATATGGGTGTGCATTCATTAAGATAGTAGAATAAAAATCTCATATGTAAACGTCGTTAGAAGTTCTTTAATTATTGAGCAAGTTTCTTAATTAACCTTTATAAAATCCATGTGCGAAAATTACGATCATAGCCATTTTGATGGCAGTGTAGGTCGACGCTAAAAATCATAAAAAAATTGGTTTTCGGACATATAAGCTCCACATTGTTGGGCCTGAATAACGTGTCCTTTTATTACGTGCAGAAATCATTCGTAATTGAACTTAAATTAGCAGTGGTAATGATACATTTTGAAATCTAAAGTCGAAGTTTCGCGCCAATCGTGCTTGTTTACATTTTTCATTCCACATTATATCACACGGACGCGAATAGATTCTATAACAAATGAGGCAAATATCATTGCAAATATTATAAATAACATGAACATGCCCAGATCTTATCGTAATTTGCAATAATAGGACCATTAACACGTAATATTCATAACCACTACTAAATTCACTTTCGAAAATGACGTCCATTTCTTTTTTTTTAATTTTGTGATGTGTAAATGCGATTATTTCAATCGATTATTTTCTTGTAAATCAATCAACTCGATTAATTAAATTAAGGAATATCAGAAATTGATAGATGAAAATAAGAATAATTTTGTAATACGTGTAAAATACTATAAATATTGATAATAATATTTTTTACGCCACTAAAACCGACTCAACAACAAACAGTAGAATCTGATCTATGGCTAAATTCGCGCCAATTTTATTTTCAGATAAAAAATCAAATAAGGAATGCGCTCGCTTTTCGAATTTATATTAAAATGTTTATTTGCTATTTTATTAATAATTTGGTTTTGTTTTGTACCTACTATTTGAATGTGAATTGCAAATAGAAATAAATAAGGTTGAATATAGAACGCTCTTATTATGATTTTGGTAGGCACAGTAAAAAAAATCAGCCAAGATAAATTATATTTGTTCGACAAAATTGTTTGTAGTATGGTTGGATTAGTTATTTGGAAAGCGTTTTCATTCTTTCCTAAAACATGGCTCGTAGGCCAAAGTGTTCTTGGAGTGGAAGCCTTGGGGTAAAAATGGCCTAGAGGGAGACCACAATTGAGATGGAAAAAAATCCCCGGTACACGACATCAAGAAAACTCCAGGTACAAAATGGACCCATTTTGAACCTGGAGTTTTCTTGATGTCGTGTACCGGGGATTTTTTGGGTGGGAAATCATCAAATAACTTTCCCCGCTCTAGGCGAAGCGTGGGGGAGTGTCAGACTTTTACTGACTAATGTCCACCGATCGCTGTTCCTTCTTTTACTCGGGGCCGCGGTATCTCTTTCGAACAACCCGCAATCCCGGCAGGACCCTACCGGGGTTGCGGGTCTGACACTCCCCCCCGCTCCGCCCAGAGCGGGGGAAGTGAGGCGCCACGGCATCCTCACCTACCACCTGATGCAGATTCTCACCGGGCACGAAAGTTTCGGGACGTTCCTACACATCATCGGGCGGGAGGAAACACCCAGTTTTCACCAATGTGACTATCGCCCGGAGGACACGTTCGAGCACACAGGCAGTCTGCTCTTTTGAGCGGAGCACCGCTCTGTCCCGGAGGAGATGGTGATGTTTGAAGGAGAGAACCTCAAACCAAGCCAGCCACCGCGGGAGACGCTACAGGGGTCGGGCGCCGCGAGACGACAACGACTTTTTGTTAAAAGTTTAACAGGAGCGGATATTTGATGATTTCCCATCCAAGTGGCGCAAGACCGATATAAATGGCGGAATTTAAAGGAGGCCTCCTTTAAATTCCTAAAGAAGTCCTTAAATTCCAAAAAAGAGAGATACACTATTTAAAAATACTTTTTAGGGTTCCGTACCTCATAATAAATAACATAACCCAAATATCAAATCTGTGGTCTCTTGAAGCTGTGAAAAAAACAACCCTCCAAGTCTACGTAGAGAAAAGATATGACCGTTTATGTCGTCAGTTTGTACGGAACCCTTGGTGCGTGAGTCTGACTCGCATTTGGCCGGTCTATTTTTAATAGGCTGAAGGTCTCTTTATACCTTTCTATTTTTTTTATCCAAGCAATACTTTTAAGTGTCAATATTTTAGAGCCCCGATGTGTACTTGTGTTCGGAGTCCCTGTATGTCTAAAACAAGGCTCTACTGCGGAGGCACGGCTTTCTAGGTGCGGTATGGTATGGTTGTGCCGGCTGGGCTGCCTGACTGGGTACCTACAGAATTAGCATGACCTGCAAAATTGGCCGCCATTTTCATTTATCGTCATTCAAGAAAACAGCCAAAATCTTTTACCGCGAAACCGTTTGACAGCAAATGTACCTCAAATCTGGGCGCATAACAAAATAATTATAGCATAATAAAAAAGCACGTGACAAAATGTCTTTCTTTTATAATAGATATCATAGATATTTGTACAACTATAATATCTATAGTAGAATATTATGCCACCTCCATAGGTAAATTCCTCAATGGTCACAAAACTTTTTTTTAAAGTTTACTCTATTACGATTATCGATTAGGTTGAATGCAACTTTTTAATCGTAATGATGAAACTTAGTTTTACGGTCAGCACTAAGAAATGTCATATTGCAACATATTTTGTAGTATTTTTTGTCGAGATTTGTATCGTGTTTTTTTATTAATTTATATGTAAAATGGCAAAAATAAGAATGCAGATGGAATGTCACTGTTTTTATTTTAGATTTCCGATGTTATTATCAAATGGTTATCTTGTGTATGTACATTATTTCCAGGGTTTTTAAAGTACCTAATTTTTGGAAGGGTGTAGTAATATGTATTTTACACACATTTTGCAATAGATTGACGCCGTTTTATCGACCTTATGAGGTTTTTGGAAATATAAACCTCAAACTTATCGTATGAAACAGCCGCTGTGATTTATTTTTAATAACAAAATTGAATGCTGTAAATTGATGAAAAATCTTGAATTTCATGACAATTCGCGTCACCCCACCGATTCAGCTGATGTGTCATATGTCAAAATCCTGTCGTGCAGAGTGGTTAAATATAATAACAAAGTCTAGCGACAAATCGCACTAACTAAGGCTGCCAAAATCACAACACCTGCTCATCTGTTTGTCATTTGTTTGTTTAATCAGTGTGGCCAGTTCTAATTGACATGCGGAGAACTATGGGACTATTTTGAAATGTTCTGGATTCAGCTAATCGTCGTCGTTAGCCTTTGAAAGTAGCGCCAACAAGATGTTTCAAGATACATTGGGCAACAGTGCACAGTAAATGCGACTGTGATCTTTACACTCTGGCAATTAGAGTTATAATGAGTTATTGCTGTTATTAATTGTTTATAGAGTGTTGAGACGTTAATGATCGGTGCAACAATAACAAGTGAAGGGTTGAAGCATATTTTGTTACTTTGGTTATTAGTGTCATAGAGAATACAATCTTCTCTTATGAAAATAATATTCATGAGAGAAGTTCAGTTGTCAAAGTCACTTGCTAAACATAAAAAAACTCTTTTGTAAAAAATAAAAGCGACTTTAAAAAAAAAATACTACAAAGTGGAAAATAACTTTATTTTTGGAAGTCGGTGACTTTTGTTGGTGTCGTTGACTTTTTGCCACCGACTTTCAGAAGTAAAGTTATTTTCCACTTTTTAGTATTTTTTTTGGAAGTCGCTTTTATTTTTTACAAAAAAGGTTTTTACTTTAGCATTTTTAGGGTTCCGTAGTCAACTAGGAACCCTTATAGTTTCGCCATGTCTGTCTGTCCGTCCGTCCGTCCGTCCTCGCTTAATCTCTGTGACCGTTAGCACTAGAAAGCTGAAATTTGGTACCAATATGTATATCAATCACGCCGACAAAGTGGTAAAATAAAAATTGGAAAAAAATGTTTTATTAGGGTAGCCACCCTATATGTAAAGTAGGAAGTGTTTTTTTTTTAATTTCAACCCTAACGTGTGATATATTGTTGGAAAGGTATTTAAAAATGAATAGGGGTTTACTACAATCATTTTTTGATAATGTCAATAATTTCGGAAATAATCGCTCCAAAAGTAAAAAACAATGTGTCCCCCCCCCTCTAACTTTTGAACCATAGGTTTAGAAAATATGAAAAAAATCTGAAAAGTAGAACTTTATAAGGACTTTCTAGGAAAATTATTTTGAACTTGATTGACACAACAGTTTTTGTACAAAAAAGACAAAAAGTTGTACAAAATAATTTCTGGACTAAGTTTGTAGTATAATCGTATATGCAAGCATTTTTTTTAACTTCGTTTACATATTTTATTATCCTGAACGTATCTTTTTTCAAACAAAAAAAGAATTATTGAAATCGGTTCTCGCAATCCAAAATTACCACCGAAAACTTCTTAAACGTCTTTGTATTAATTAGTAACCCAATTCCCTGAGAGATGGCGCTGTAGGTACTTATTACATTGGATCGGGTATTACCGAATTGTTCGGTTGGTCTTTCCCTAGCATTGGCGGTATCTTATAACTACATAAAACTTCTATTAAGAACATGCCAAGGCAATTTAGAACAAAACTAAAATTCATTTTTTTAACACCATCAAAATGTTAAGGTAAAAACCAGTTCATAAATGGTTCGATAGATGGCGTTGTGTAATGACGTCATTTTTTTAAAAGTCGATGTTTAGATTTTCCGTGCTTTCATGTGCATTAGTAACCCAATTCCCCGAGAGATGGCGCTGTAGGTACTTATTACATTGGATCGGGTATTACCGAATTGTTCGGTTGGTCTTTCCCTAGCATTGGCGGTATCTTATAACTACATAAAACTTCTATTAAGAACATGCTAAGGCAATTTAGAACAAAACTAAAATTCATTTTTTTAACACCATCAAAATGTTAAGGCAAAAACCAGTTCATAAATGGTTCGATAGATGGCGTTGTGTAATGACGTAATTTTTTTAAAAGTCGATGTTAAGATTTTCCGTGCTTTCATGACCTACCGTGGTAAAGTAAGTTGCACTCTTAAATATATTCGTAATTTTATTTATGAGTGCATTGTTGTAACATCACTATTTTAGTATGTTACTAATATGGTCTTCACTAGTAAATGTATTATCTGTGGTCTGCGGCGCTCCGCCACACTGTGTCCTGTGATGTCTTACTGTGTGTATCTCTCTCCTGTGTCTCCTACCAATAAACCTGTATCTTACCCAACGGACTATCATTCATAAACATCCAACATAACATGGTGTCAGAAGTGGGATAAGAAGAATCATTCAAGAAAAAGTCGAGGTCGTCGTAGAAAATGCCGGACCAAGCGGACGTCAGCCATGATGGTGAGACAAATTTTCAAACACGTGTGAAGCAATTAAATATTTCGTCAGATACCACGAACAATAACGCTGAAACGTGGAAAAGATGGTGGCAACAACTTGAGTTATATTTGTTAGCCACAGGTCTAGATAAGTCAAGCGAGAAACGGAAAATCGCAATTCTCTTACATTGCATTGGAGAACGAGGTCTCAATATATTTAACTCATTTAACCTAAAAATAGACAAGAGCACGCTTGACGAAGTCAAATCGAAATTTGACAGATTCTTCGAGCCAAGAAGAAACGTGACCATGTGCAGGTATCTATTCTTCACACGCAGGCAGGAGAAATCCGAAAGCATCGACGAGTTCCTCACGGATTTGGAGAATAGAAGCAGAGAATGTGAGTTTGGCACGCTCAGGGAATCGCTCATCAAAGATATTTTCATTGCAAACCTCAATTTAGACTTGTCACATGTGCGTCAAAGGTTACTGCAAGAACATGACTTAACATATCAGAGAATGCAAGAGCTAGCGAGGACGCTCATCGTCGCACAGCAGGATGCTGAGAAAATAGTCAAAGGAAGCAGCATCGTCAGTCAACGAACGTCAGAAAACGTCATGCATCTCAGTCGGAGGAGCCGTAGTCGGGGAGATCGTCGACAGCGAGCTTCCAGTCGCAAGTCAGCTTCGAGCAGTCGCAAGCCAGCTTCAGGCAGTCGCGAGTCACCTTCAGCTTCAGGCAGCTTGAAGACATGTAGCCGCTGTGGGCAGTCTCATCGCTACAAGTGTCCAGCCCAAGGAGTTCAATGCAGGTCATGTAAATCTTACAATCATTTTGCTAAATTTTGTCACAAAAATAAAAAAGTCAGTCAGTTGCAATCGTTTAATTCAGATAATGGTAGTCAAGATTATTTCGTTGGTATGCTGAATAGTCAAAGTCATAATGGTCACAGTCATAATAGTAATTCTCACAGTCAGTCACTTAGTCAGCAAAGTCATAATGGTCACAGTCATAATAGTCATTCTCACAGTCAGTCACTTAGTAAGAGACACAGGAACACACAGACACACAGTAAGACATCACATCCATCCATCCATCCCTATGATGAGAAAAGTGACATGTCTGAGAGATCCAATGTCCATTCAAATAGTCAGAGTCCCAACTCATATCATCTCAATGATGAAAACTGTGATAGGTCTGAGAGATGTAACAAAAATAAACATCTCAATGATGAAAACAATCACATGTCTGAGAGATCCAATGTCCATTCAAATAGTCAGAGTCCCAATTCATATCATCTCAATGATGAAAACTGTGATAGGTCTGAGAGATGTAATAAAAACAAACATCTCAATGATGAAAACAATCACATGTCTGAGAGATCCAATGTCCAGTCAAAAAGTCAAAAGAAAAAATGTCAGAGTCTCAATGATGAAATCAGTCACATGTCTGAGGGATTTCACAATAAGGCACAGTCGTCCAGTCAGTCACAAAATGGATCATCAGTCGTCAATACTTTGAATCATTCAAAGCAGTCGTGGCAAATTAGCTTATTGGTAGGAGATACCAAAGTCAAATGCATTATAGACTCAGGTGCAGATGTCAATATAATGTCAAAACAAACATTTCAAAATGTTAAAAGTCAAAATAAGCTGTCAAAATTGTCACTTGTCAAATGTCAAGTAAATGTCAAAGGATTTGGTGGAAAATCCATTCCGATTTTAGGCAAAGTCAACTTAAATTGTAATTTTTGCTTAAACAACAAGAACATTGTTGAAAACATAATGTTTATTATACCAGATATAGAGTGTCCAAATGTCCTTGGTCTCCCAATTTGTGAAAAGTTAGGTATAATAAAACGTGTCTTTTCAGTGTCAAAACAAGACTTTTGTGAGCAAATTCATACACAATATAATGATGTATTCCAGGGTCTTGGCTGTCTGCCTCCAGTCTGTCATCTAAAACTCAAGCCTGATGCAGTACCATGTGTGGATCCGCCCAGGAAAGTCCCATTCGCATTACAAGGGAAACTGCGTGAGGAGTTGGATCGCATGGAGAAAATGCAAGTCATAGAAAGGGTTACAAAACCTACAGAGTGGGTTAATTCAGTCGTTGTAACAGTAAAAAGTTCAGGTCAGTTACGAATTTGTCTTGATCCCAGAAATTTAAATAAAAATATCATGAGGGAACATTATCCACTCAAGTCAATTGATGAGATTAGGTCTCAGCTCGAAGGGGCTGTATGTTTTTCTCATTTAGATGCATTTTCAGGGTTTTGGATGCTACGTTTAGATGAATACAGTTCAGAATTATGTACTTTTCAAACACCATTTGGTAGATATAAGTATTTAAGATTACCCTATGGCATAAATGCCTCGTCTGAAATATTTCAAAGAGTCATGATGAATCTATTTGGTGACATAGAAGGCGTACTCATATTCATCGATGACATCTTAGTCTATGGACCAAATGAGTCAGTTCATAATGAAAGATTACACAAAGTCATGCAAAGAGCTCGTCAAGTTAATTTAAAATTTAACAAGTCAAAGTGTAAATTTTCACTGTCAGAAGTATGTTTTTTAGGTTATGTCTTCAGTAAAGACGGTGCAAGGGCAGATCTTGAGAAGGTCAAAGCAATTGTCAACATGCCTACACCGCAAAATGTCAAAGAGTTACAGAGAATACTAGGTATGATAAACTACCTAGGACCCTTTATAAGTAACCTGTCAGAAAAAACACAAGTATTAAGAAATCTTTTGAAAAAAGATTCAGTCTGGACTTGGGATGAGAATCATAGTCAATGTCTGAGGAAACTGAAAGATGAAATCACAAATTCACCAGTTTTAGCTCATTATAATCCCAAGATTCCATTAGTCTTGTCAGTCGATTCGTCAAAGTCAGCGTTAGGCGCAGTCATTTTACAAAAAAATAAACCGATAGCATACAGTTCAAAAACCTTAACTGAAACCCAGGAAAGATATGCTCAAATAGAAAAAGAGCTGCTAGCAATTCAATTTGGTTGTGAAAAATTTCACCAATATGTATATGGTAATAGAGTCACAGTTCATACTGATCACAAACCTTTAGTCTATCTATTTAAAAAACCATTACATGATGTCCCAGCTAGATTACAGCGTATGATGTTAACTTGTCAAAAATATGATTTAGAAGTTATACATGTCCCAGGCAAAGAAATGTTCATATCAGACACATTGTCAAGAGCAGCTTTGAAAGAACATTATAGGCCTGAAAATGAATCAGAAATGTCTTGTCATGTCAATCTAATGTATGCTAACTTAGCAATTACAGATGAATATAGCACAAAATTGGCTCAGGAAACTAAGAAAGATGAAACCCTGCAGCTATTAATAAAGTATTATAATGAAGGTTGGCCAAAAACCAAAAATAGTGTCAGTCCATTAATAAAACCATTCTGGAATATACAAGGAGAAATCCATAAAATTAGAGATTTAGTATTCAAAGGCTCAAAATTAATAGTACCACAGTCAATGCATAAAGAAATGTTAGTAAAAATTCACAAAGGTCACCAAGGTATAAATAAATGTCTAAACTTAGCTAAAGAATCTCTTTATTGGCCAAATATGTCTAGTGATATTAAGAATTTAGTAGAACAATGTCTAGTATGTGCAAAATTCAAACCATGTAACCAAAAGGAAACACTACAGAATTATGAAATAAGCAAATATCCATGGCAACAAGTCGGTATTGATTTAATGCATTTTGATAGTTTAGTATATTTAATTGTCACTGATTATTATTCAAAATTTATAGAAATTGCATTATTAAATAACAACAGTACATCAAAAAATGTAATAACTCATTTAAAGTCCATATTTGCTCGTCATGGAATACCATTGTCACTGGTATCAGATGGTGGACCTCCTTTTCAGTCAGTTGATTTTAAAAATTTTATGGAAGAATGGGACATAGAACATATTGTAACTAGCCCATATCATTCACAGTCTAATGGACAAGCAGAGAGTTCAGTCAAAATCATAAAAAACATGCTAAGAAAATGCAAAGAAAATGGATCAGATCCATACATAGCATTGTTACAATACAGAAATACAGGTAAAAATAATTTTTCATCACCAGCACAGTTACTCATGTCTAGGAACTTAAGAGATAACATTCCAACATCATATAAGAAGTTGAAGCCAAAAGTGGTAACATTTAAAGATTACAAAGAGTCTGTCAAGAAAAATGATAAAAATAAGTCAAAATACTACAATAAAAATGCCAAGTCAATGTCTATGTTACATCATAATGATCATGTCTATTTTAAGAGAAACCCTAGTAGCAACTGGGAACAAGCTATTGTTAAGCAAAGATTGTCAAATAATAGATCATATGTTGTTGAGGATGTCAATGGAGTTAGGTATAGGAGGAATAGAATACACTTAAGACATAAATATTCTCATAATTGTGCTAACCCTCCCATGCAATCCAACTCGTCACAAAGGGGAGAGGAAGGTGACAGACAGGAGTCTAGGCATCAAGAATCCTCATCTCAGCAATCCTCAAATGTAACAACTAGGTCAGGTCGTATTGTAAAACCTACCAGAAGGTTAATTGAAGAAATGGATTAAGTTAAATTATAAATAAGGTCATAAGTAAAGTTTAAGTATAACTATAAGTATAATTAAGCATGTTGTCTTGTATAAACTTAAATAGCATAGCACTTATATTAATTGTCAGTCAGGGGTCTAATTTGAACTCAACAAGGGGGATGTTGTAACATCACTATTTTAGTATGTTACTAATATGGTCTTCACTAGTAAATGTATTATCTGTGGTCTGCGGCGCTCCGCCACACTGTGTCCTGTGATGTCTTACTGTGTGTATCTCTCTCCTGTGTCTCCTACCAATAAACCTGTATCTTACCCAACGGACTATCATTCATAAACATCCAACATAACATAACAACATAACATCTATTTAGTCGTCGAGGTTTGATTTTGATTTGTCCGGTTATTTAAGTTGGGTTACCACTATGTTCGCGCTCCAGCAGCGCTCCGCGCTCCTGCAACTGCTCCAATGGATACGTCGCGTGCACTTCTACATGCACTCCCCTTTGACACACTGCGCTCCCCTTTGTGTTCGCGCTAGAAACCGTCACAATTCGGAGCGCCTGCCGCGGAGAGTGCAATGTTGCACGCTCCTCCACCTTTAAACTCATTAGTGGGAACACTTATTGTGACGGACGGGAAACTACGGAACCCTACACTGAGCGTGGCCCGACACGCTCTTGGCCGGTTTTTTTTAGTTATGGTATTATGGTACATCACAATTTTTTATCGAGTATTCATTTTCCATTGTTACTAAAAGATTATCAGATCATCCATATACCTACATAGACATAGAGAAAAAAATATGTATTATAGACGATAACTCAAAAATACTAGCCGGATCTTGATAAAAAAATTATGGGACCAAATGACAAACACCAGCTTTCGAATCTTCAAAATGGGTTCACCCAGACCAGATAACTCTGGTTTACCTCTTAACAGAGGTAACAAACATTAAAATACATAGGTTCAAATTGAGAACTTCCTCCTTTTTTTGAAGTTGGTTAAAAATAGTGATAATAGTGCCTAGAAACTGACTAACCAATAAAGACTTATCTCTACTCTGCATAGCATAAGCAAGCTAAGATGGCAAATGCCGTTGATGATTGTTCCATTATGGTAAGACGCCCGTGGCCAAGGTAGAGTGACGATCTCTGAATTTTGGTTAGTAGCTGCTAAATGAGAGTTGTTGACAATTGAGTTTTTTTTGTTTTGGTTGGGAAATCATCTAATCACTTCCCCCGCTCTGGGCGGAGCGGGGGGGCATATCAGACTTGTACTGACTAAAACCCACCCATGTTCCTTCTGTTGCCCTTTACGTTCCGGGGCCGCAGTATCTCTTTCGAACAACCCGCAACCCCGGCAGGCGGAGGCCCTGGCAAGCCCCTCTGCTTTGCTGACTCTCTTTGAGGCGCGCGTGAAACACGAACGCGCCGTCGACACGGCCTGTCGTCAATCGACGAACGGACGGTGAGCTACCCATTGCTCACCGTCCACAGGCCCGCATCTACGGTGGCCGGGAGTCGTCTCGCGGCGCCCGGCGCCCGGGGCGTCTCCCGCGGCGGCTGGGTTGGGCAGATGTTCTCTCCCTCAAACGCCCGGCCACCTCCTTTGCTAGCATTACTGCTTCGCAGAAGGAGGTGACCGCTTCCCATTCCCTCTCGCTCCGGACCATGGCCTGGACCAGGGCCGGACGCGAGAGATCGCCGCCGCCGATCGCCTCTACGAGGAATCGAGTTGACTTGCATTTAGTTGGAGAGGCCTTTGTCCAGTAGTAGTCTGCTGTAACCTGTTGATAATGTAGTTTTCGGGTTAGAATTCAACATTCTATCTCTATGCGTTTCTTTAACGGGATAAGACAACTACATCAAGCACACTGGCATACCAAGAATATACTGCAAAGTCTTACATAGTTTTTTGTCTGTAAATCCTCCGATCATTTACCATAAATAGTTCGAAAAACCATTCAAAATTGTGTAATATTGGGGAGGTATTACTTAAAATTTGAAGTATCTGCTTCTACAACTGTAAGACAATGATTGCTCTTCTTTATTATTGATTAAAATAAACTAAACTAATAACAAAACATTCTAAAAGGGCATCAAGAAATATTGCTTTAAGTCGGTAATGTGCCCAAGACACTGGCAGCCTAAAAATAAATAAATAAAAGCATGATCGAAAGATACAAATGTCAACATTCGATTACCTCCTACAAGAGTACGCTCTGCTAGGGATGCTCATTTGTCAAAACTTGTATTTATATCGATAGGTAGGTACTCATGAACCATCTCCTGGCCTGTTCTTTACGCAACTCCACCTGCACTTTAAGGTCCCATAAAGTGAAGCCGAAGCCACTATTAACATCGATGTGTCCCAGTACTAGTCGAAATAAAATTTAATTAAATAAACATGGAAATAATCGACACAAAAAGGAAGAAAAGGAAAATATCAAATCTCATCGTATCGTAATTTGGGATGTCTGATACCTACTTGAATTGGTATCGATACTTTTATCGATAGAAATGCATAAAGTTAACATACAATTTTGGACAGTGTCGTACATTAATACAGATTTCAGTAGTCTTGCATCGGCCCAACCATTTATAATATTTGCTTGTATCGATCGACAATATCGGAGTATCGCATCCCGTTTTATCGATACTGTAAAGTATTGGCTCGGCTCGTGCATTACTACTGCGAAACCACTCTGTTGACAACCTTTTAGCGTTTTAAACGCTTAAAATCCCTCCTTAACAGACTGAGCTGTGTTAAATGCATACCCTTTGTCTTATTTCTACTTGAGCTATCGAAGTCCATTGCGACAACAAATCGTATAGCGCTCTAGAGGCACTCATGCCGTATGGGGTAGCAGCCGGAGCAGGTTCACGAGTTAAAGTGCAAGCATTACTCGATACAGAAATGAGGTTCCGGTTTGCGTAAGTAGACGGAATAAAAGCAATTCTGTGAGTGTTGGGTACGCATTACGGAACTCATTGTGCTTTCAACTCAACAATGCTTCGCTAATATTTTCATATATTGACCAATTGTTTTTGAAGGATCGTCTGGCGATGGTTTTACTTTTATATGAGGAGCATTAATTGCAGACTTTCGCAGTGTGTGAGCAAAGAGGTAGGTATCACAGTCACTGGTTTGAATAGATGTTGTTTAGTCTTGAACAATGATGGATGGCCTATTTATAACCTGTAACATAAAATCGAAACCCTTGCAGTAGAGCTTTTCACTTGTTTTAACTGGTCGATTAATTATGATCAGTGGCCAGTGATGCCTGCTACTTCAGTAAAGTAATGGACTCTGCCACAAAGTCATTCGTAACACGATCTCAATTCATAGTCTCCATGAAGCCGGCCAGTGTTGCCATTACCTACACGAGTATTAATAGTTCCGTTTAATGAACAACTCCAAAACGTAAACACAAACTTATCCGCGGTACGCACTCTCAAAATATTCTATTGACTAAAACGAACACGTGCCCACCAACCAATTTAGCTAGACAAAGACAGATATAATTTCAGATGTAACTGCCTATTAATAAGAAAGAGACAGCAGCGCTGCAGCGCGACACCATTTCAGGCGAAACCCACAGGCGTGTCGATTCTAAATATGGCTTAAGTTCTAAAAACTTAAGTGATGTAATTTAAACTGTAAGGTGAAGCCATAAGGCGGAAATTGGTCTGAGCGATTTCAGCCGAGTTATTTCTGGATTTACACAGCACCGTTGAACAAATTTCATTTCAACCGCCGAAAGTTTAAAGTGCAATATAAATATTGCAGCGGTGGAAGTAGGGCCGCTGTATTCACAAAATTTAAGGCGGCTTCCGCTTTGACGACACAGGCAGCGCCCGCGACACAGTGTATGTCATATCCAACGAGGACCCTACACAGAAACTGTTGCTGGAAAACACTCTTATGCCCATGAGATATAATTTATAATAACACGACAGGTAAAAAGAAGGTTTGGACATATAGTGTAAGCTGAAATAGCTTTTATGTAGAGTTGGTAAGATTGTTTATAGGGTGTTGGGACAGGTGGAGGGAGATATTAATAGAACGTTGCAGAATGCGCGCGAGGACCGTCTTATTTGGTGAGACAGTCTAAACAGGCTCGCGGTGACGTACAGGAGTAATCGTACATTTTGATTTCGATGTCATTGGGAAGTCTCGATAGTAGGATTCTGTTTGGCAGTGATTACAGAAAAGGTATTTATAGTTCCACCTGTACTTCCCAAAAAGACCAACTGTCCTAATCTAGCTTATTAAGCGATTCTAATTAGAATTAGTAAGGGGTAAACTCTTTGAATAATCTTGACAATTTCATCAGATCCGTAGGCAACCAAAAAAAAGAAATAGGATATAACTTTTACTTAGTAGCTATTAAATCTTCAGCTTGGAGTTTCTCACTACCCTGTGCCGTTCTTGATGATCCGGTCGTCTTGCATTCGCATGGAACTTCAGGACGTGAATGGCTCATCTCCAGGGCAATAGAATAGAAAAAAAACAGCCAATTGTGCGTCGGATTCGCGCACCGAGGTACTATTATTATTTAGCTACAAGTTTGTGAACGGAAACACAACCTTGTAGGTAACTAATGTAAGTACACAACATTGCTCTTACGAAAAGATAAACTATTTTGAAAGACAAACTTGACTTTGCTGTTGGAAAGCTGCTGTCCCCATACATTGACATAGTTAGTTAACTTGCTATTAAATTTGTAATCACATTTTTTTATGCATTTACAAGTTTATGTTTTCGGATTTTTCCCCATACTGGTATTTTATGATATTGCTTCTTGCCAAATTTCATGATTCTAGGTCAATGGGAAGAATGTCAATGGCTATCTTTGATTGCGTAGACAGAAGATGTTTTTGTGTGGTTTTTTCACAGCTTGAAGGAACGGCAGACTTCAGTATTTCGTAATAATTTCAAATTGAAACCTTTACGCGTTCCCGTGATAAAGGGTCTTGAGGATCTATCTGGCAGAATCCAAAATTATTTGGCATAACACTCTTGGCATATTCATCTTTAAACGAATATTTGTATTTGTATTATACAGTGGCTTTAAAGATGGCAGAATTTTATTTGGCATAATTACCAATGGGAAAGTTAAAATTCTTTATGTGCCGGGGCCGCGGTATCTCTTTCGAACAACCCGCAACCCCGGCAGGCGGAGGCCCTGGCAAGCCCCTCTGCTTTGCTGACAGCTCTTTGAGGCGCGCGTGAAACACGAACGCGCCGTCGACACGGCCTGTCGTCAATAGACGGACGGACGGTGAGCTACCCATTGCTCACCGTCCACAGGCCCGCATCTACGGTGGCCGGGAGTCGTCTCGCGGCGCCCGGCGCACGGGGCGTCTCCCGCGGCGGCTGGGTTGGTTTGAGGCTACCCGGGTAGGGTAGCCTCAAACCAACCCAGCCGCCTAGAGTGCCTAGAGTGTAATTTAAGCCTGCGTAGGCACGTAGGGGCGCTGAGGAGCAGATGATTTGTAATGATTTGAATAAGTGATTTGAATGCTGAATTTGAAAAACCTTCAGTCACGATAAGATCGCGTTGGACCGTTGGTGCCCCTGCAGCGTAGGAGCCGTGACTGAAACCATACCTGCTGCATCCTTGTTTCCTGTGTTTCTTCCTGCATACTTCTAACAGGGAATTAAATGATGAATCTTTCAATGATATAGATGAAATGTGTGTTAAAAGATGATGGTAACTCTGAACTTTCTGCAATATGATGGTTTTACTTTTTAATTATTATGGAATTGAAATTAATGTCTTAAGATGATTCGGACTTACGAAATAATAAATGAATGTATGATAAACGATTTTCTGCGAAATTATGGTTTTGCTAACGGCTGTTATGCAAAATAATAATCTATAACATTAAAAGTTCTGCTGAAAAGGATAGAACTATGTGCATATATAGTTTAGGATGATATAAAATTACTTATTAGTTTATATACAAAGCTAGATTGTAATAAAAATTAGGGTCCACCCTTTGGATTAACCATGGAGTTTCTTGCAGGTTCTTCTCCACAGGAAACGACCAACTCGAACCGTGCATCTTTTCTCGACGTTTTATAAGTGCCCATGTAGGCCTATGTGACACGAAAATATTTTGATTTTGGACGAAATCTAAGAAAATCTATTAACATGCTTACAAGACTCACTGTTGCCGCTGCTTAGCGAAAAGTCTAAGACGAGTGGCCAGGAAACTGCTCGCTTGTCAGCGGTGTCGTGAAAGTGTTTTAAGGTGGGCATGAATTTCAGTAATGAAGAAAAGAACGACTTCGTTGGAACTTGACAGTGTTTAGTCATTGCTATGGTTTAAAAAATGCACTACAGAACCTTTTTAATAAATTAGAGGTAATTTCATTTCAATAAACTGATTCTCACAAAACGCAGTCTGCAATAATTCCCATAACCAAAGCAAAATATAAAATGATTATTTTTCCGACCCAAATATCGACCAATAGAATTGCACCATTCGACGTCACGTGGTACAACCTACATAGTATTATACTGATAATTTTTTGAAAATTTTCTCTGGTCGTTGCTATGCATAAAAAACAAAACATCCAGTCAAATTAACCACACGTCAAACTGACAGGTTGAATTCAATTGTGAAAATTGGAGATTTTGCATGAAAATGAGTCGATTTGGAGTTTGTGCAATTCTATTGGCCGACATTTGGGACGGAAAAATAATCCCCCGAATTCAGGAAATCCCGTTTTTCAGGAATTCCCGTTTTTCAGGAAAAATCACTCGCGCTTCGCGCTCGTGATTTTTTAACCTGAAAAGAAAAACTTGACTCCTTCATTTGTTTGCAACGAACCTATCGGAAAATACCCGATAATTTTGAAGCTCTTGTGGTATTATATGTGATAATTTAAATTCTTGATTTAATTTTTGGTTCACTCCTCTACTACACCGCGAGCCTCTGAAAGTTTTCTCGCAACCACTAAATAAGGTGCGTACGCGTCTTACTACAGCAGCGCTGAAGCCAACACTATTACCAATAGAAGAAGACCTCTAAAACTTATAACATGTTCCCTGGAGTCGTTCAGTAATAGAACTGAAAGAGGGGGGGCAGGGGCTCTAGGCTATCTGGTCTGTTCGCAGTGTGTTTGGAAACATGCGCGTGGGCTATCCCCACGTGTGTTGCGTGCCATTAACATGTGTGGGGGGTGGGTTTGTATGTGTGTGTATGCGTCAGTTCTACCGTTTTACTGTACTATAATCAGAGGTTAACTATGGTAAAAGTTAACGATTACGTGCATTTGTTGGTGGCGATGATGGTTTCAATACCATATACTTAGTCGGGTAATAATGTTACCAATATGCTGATGGTCATAAATGACATTTTACATCATTCTGAGACACATCGTCACTGACTTTTGAGGTTCATATTAATCGCCAACAGCCTTTTTAGTCCGGTCAAATTAGACCAAAAAATAAGAGTAAAGTTACCTAAATTCCCACCAAGCTGAAAATCGGTAAGATTGTTTAAAATATCATTAAAAACAAAATTTGAAAGTTCCCCATCTTTCCCTTGTAAGGAAAAAAATACGTGTGGCACTCGGGGACTGCCGCGGTAAAGCTATTGCATAGCATTTTTTATCAACTTATGCAATAAATAAAAACAATCTAAATAAAATATTTAAAAAGTACTTCCAATGAAAAGAAGTCGCAAAAAGAAACATTTTTTTATCAACTTAGACAATAAATAAAAAAATAAAAAACTAAATATAATATTTAAAAAGTACTTCCACTGAAAAGAAGTCGCAAAAAGAAAAACAAGAACTTGGGTTTGATCCAGCGTAATGTCGATTGACAATCCGATTCTCTACCAAACACGCTATTAGAACATTAGAATCGGGATTGAAATAACTGACCGTATTGTGTAAACGACGTTAGACAAGCCACACCTCCGTGCCCGTCGGAGTGGGGAGCGTCATGTTTTTCTTCGTTACGGAATTTCTGGATTCGGTCCCCGCGCCCAAGGCCCGCGATAGAAGCTATGCAATAGCTTAAAAAAAGTGTGTGTGTCAGCTCCGACGCACGACTGGAGTTTACTCCTTAAGTACAAAAATATCACTGACGGACGACAAATTTCATAAAGCGCCATCTAGTAATATTCAAAAACACCATAGGTGCATGTGCACCAAAAACGTAACGAGGTCATTCATCAGTAGATTTTACACCTCACATTTTTCTCATACCGGGCGCCTTATATATGAAAATCGATTCTTAAGGAGTAAACTCCAAAAAAATATTCAAGGTCAAAAGTAAAAAAAAATAGTTTTTCGCGATTTTCAGCAAAACGGTATGTTTTATCATTAAAATACCTCAGACAAAAATTGTAGATCATAAAATTATCTACAAAAAAAATCCAACACTTTTTTCTCTACGAGCTACCGTTTTTGAGATATAACGATTCAAAAAGTTATAAAAGTTGTAATCGTCATAATATGCACACGTTTCCTCGCCACCTATGAGGTAGTGTACTTAGCGCGTTTTTTTTTTGGCAATTTAGGTAACTTCGAATGTCTAAATTGACCGGACTATTTGTATTGGGTAATTGTTACTCGTATTTTTTTAGTTTTTGCGGATGGGAAATCATTAAATAACTTACCCCCTTCTGGGCAGAGCGGGGGTGAGTGTCACATTTTTACTGACTAAAACCCATCCATGTTCCTTCTTTTGCCTTTGTGTTTCGGGGCTGGCAACCCCAGGATACTCGTATATCTAGAATATTTAATAAAGTTGAAACTATGAAGCAGTCTGTAAGTTAGGTTAATAGAACTCACTGTCCAGACTGTCCAGTAAGCTGCTAGTCTAGAAATTATAGGTACTATTAGGTACACTGCCGTGCTTATGAAAAACGCATTAACTAGGATTTGAACACTTTCGAGAAAACCGCGCCTAAAGTTTTTATTTTTATTTTTGCTGTAACTTCAAACTAATTTGTCCGATAAGTATATGATCTATATACCAAATAAAGAATAAATTGTCAAAAATGTATTTATAGAAACATATATTCAAAATATAGTAAGGTATAACATATAATTTGAAAAAGGTACTTATCGTTAGCAGCCTCTAATTCGAAGAACTTACGTCGACTAGTCAAAAACGCATTAACTAGCATTCTTGATGCATATATGCTTAGTAAAACAATATAATGCGATTTTGTGTAGTCATTGTTACTCCAATCCTTCATTATTGCACCCTATAAGTGCATCAACATCATCACTTGATGCGTTTATGTTATGCGTAGTTTTGGAATCAGAGTAATAATAAAATACAATTAATTTTATAATATTTTTTATTTGAGAACTTTTTATGTCTAATAATCATAGTAAAATAATAAAAATCAAAAGTGAGCATTTCTTCGTAAAATATTATGAAATAAAATATAAAACTTGACTCAAATTAAATAAAATTGCAACTCCGAAGCACATTAATTATAGTTTTTATGTATAAAACTATGGCACAGATTCATTTAAAATACTAAAATAACAGTAAAACATCTAAACAACATCGTTAAGGAAAACATCTACATCAGGTATAAAACCTTTCTCAGCTTTGACTGACATCACATCTTTCAAATATACTCTGGGCACTGTGTTTTTTATCTTATGTTGCGACGACACGTCGGTAAAATTAAAAAAATCGTCTACGTTCATAGTCTTCACGGTATTATTTTTAGCATTGGATCTTTTAACAGAATCTACAAAATCATCATAATCATAAATTTTCTTGTTTTTCATAGTCATTTCCACGCTATTAACCATATAAACTAGAAAACACAGAAATGCCGAGTTGTTGTTTTGAACTGCGTAATTATCAGTCCATATAATTATATTTCTTACATCTCGTTTACTATAAAAAAAGCATAAAATGCGGACATAATATCTTCTTGGCGGCGTCCAGAAATAGATTCTTTCCATAATACTGCATATGGTATATTGTCATTCTTAGCTTTACCGAGGGGAACGAAACTTTCGTTAAAAACTATTATCCTGGGGCAAAAAATTGCATTTTTGTACTGATCCATTCGCGGAAGCATAATAACTTTTTGCAGATCAGCAGAGAAATAAATGCAATCTTTATCAGTTGCAGATAGTTCAACATCCCTTTGATATTCTGCCCTAGAGGTGGTGTATCGTTCTATATGCAATTTATACCAAATGCATATTTCGCAAGATACCTCTAGGTTGCATTCGGTATTTTTTGCATGCAACTCGTATATAGCGCATGTTTCGCAATCTTCATGGCCCAGATGAGCAAATGAAATGTTCATACCTCTCAATGTTTTGCGATAGGTTTCAAACGATACAGTCATAGTAGGGTTTTTAGAAATGAAGTTTTGATACATTATTGTAATATTAATATCACTGGGCAGATAATACTTTTTCGGCGCATGCTCTCGACGATAGTGGGAAATCATTGGCCTATAACTTTGGATATGGGCTTTGATGACGTCTTTGTCTATGACATCTGTACGCTCGTAACTCCCTCGTCTGTATTTTTGTTCATGTAGTGCTTTGTGTAGCGCAGTATAAATTATTTATATATTTTTTTTTAATCAACAAACGTGGGTCTAGCTTGGTGACTGCGGGTCGACACCCGAACTGCCCTTACCCTTCCCCGCTAACAACACCCGTGCACGGTCCGCCCAGCCAGTGCAAGCCCTTAAAATAAACGCACTAACACCCGACGCGACGTACGTGATACATAGTATAAACGCACTATCTTGTAAAATTAGTGCGCTTTATTATGTACGGGAATTAAATCTAGTCGTGTAATCCTAATAATAAATGCATTATCTCAAATTAATGCAATTATTATAAGTATGCCGCCAACATTGACCCTTACGATTGCTAACAATAAACGCATCAACTTAAAGATAATGCATTTATGACTAGTCAACCTATCATTATTATAATAAAAGCTTGTTCTATCTATAGTTAATGCATTATTCAGAAGTAAAACTGGTATAAAAGTCTTAGATAGTGCGTTTATAAAATCTGAAAAACCGGGATACTATGAATTTCACAAAAAGTTACTTAAGCAAATATGTAGATCTCGTTTTCCTGATTTCAAATATGTATAGAACTCATTTTACTCAAAAATCGAGTTGATGCGTTTTTCATAAGCACGGCAGTCAGTTTACATGATTACCATTCCGGAGTTTAAGGAACTTAAACAGGTCGATTGGGGTACCCTACATACACTATGGTAAGTTTCGTTTTTCAGTTATATATGTTGGTTGGTGAACCAGATTTCTAAGCTTTCGGCTTTCGGTGGTGATATATAGCCGATCACTTTCTTAAAATTTAGCAGAAATTAATAATCATGTCTCTAAATAAAATTACTTTCAAAAAAACACTAAAACCACGGCAAATTAAGTCGGTGTCAAAAAAAATCAAGAATCATACAAAAGTCAATTTCCGAAGCAAACTCATTTGTCATCTTTTTCGTGGTTTGTCAGTTCATTGTTTTTGCATGAAAGTTTTTTATTTCAGCCTTTTCAATTTTGGTATTGTCACACAAACCTTCAAAAATACTATTTTTGCAAAAGTATTTTATCTCAGCATTTTTAGTTTTGGTATGATGATATATCAGTTAATTTTCTATTGACCATTTATTTTCCAGTGTGATTATATAGTATACTTTGATTAAAGTGAGGAATCTTTATCATTGCAGCCGAGGTGGATATACCGCACGAGCCGCCAGGCAAGGGTTGTGACAAATTCTCCCGTGAATCAAACGACGTTTTTTAATACACTTCAGAAAAAGCATAATAAAAAGATTTTTTGTCATTAATCAATTTAAAAACTATGATTTAATTTGTTTTTCCCCGCGCTTTGTTTTCCCATACTGAAGGACTAACAAAGGCATGACATCGCTAAACAACCTAATATTAAAAATAAGAAATACAAATGTTCTTGAATTTAGAACTCAAATAAAGATCAATTTGTTGTTATAGGCAAATTATTTTCTACATGATCATGTTCATTGGTGATATTCTGATGATAAACCCTGTTATTTTTTTTTAATAATATATGAATGCCTTAAAAACAGGCACTTCCTTGCTCTAAAAAAATACTGCTGGCTATAGAGATTTGAGCAGTTGTTTATTGTTATGCGTGATGATACAGATAAAAATGAAAACCTTTGTTGCGATTAATAAGTAAAAAGCACGCATGTGAAATACGAACCATGTTGAACCTAATCGTAGTGCAATAAGAGCTAGTTTTCGAGGAAGTGTATTGAAATGATATTAGCAGACATAGAAGACAAAAAACGTATTATAGACGATAACTCATAAAACTACCGACGCAATACAGATAAACTTGAAATGGAGTATACCCTTGAAATTGTATAAAGAATTTTAAAAATAGCCCACAAGAGTAATTACGCATTACGCACCCACTCTACATCCACAAGCCAACCCTAACATAGTCAAGAAAAGGCTAGACAGATGACGCTATAAATTAATGTTCCAACTTTTCTACAGTTCTAATGTATGTAAATAAAATGCTCAGTCTTAACTACCGTTAAATAATCGGTGAAATCGGCCACTCTTGCGTCACCCGCTAACTCCCGCCTATGTTTCAGAATTCAGTAATTTCAGTATAGTTCCCACACTGGAGCTAAGCGCACGTCAGTTTTATTAGATTTTTTTTTCGTATTTACAAAGATTTTGAAGTCGACGTCGTATCTGTTCTAAATTAGCAGACCGCCGAACCCTGAACTGCGTTAGAAAACATTACTCTGGATTATTTTGGGGACGTTCAAGCGTTTTCTGATTACAATCTTGTTTGTGTATTTCTGGTTGTGCTAGAAACTTGACCTGTCGATGTTGAATTGTAGCTAAAACTGTGTCAGTCCACGTGCTGTGTATAAGGATTAGTTTGAATGAAATTGGAAAGATCTGCAGCGGCTGTGATACTTCGTACTGTTCTCAGACAACGTTGATATTTAGAGGATTTATCGTGGGCTGCTGACGTCACAATGTCGATCTATTCTGCGGGACGGATGTGCAAACCTCAATGGCCGGATTCGTAACGACGACGTGGTGTCTGTTTACATAGTTCTTCAAAATCATTCTCCACATGTTAAGAATTTAACTCGTCACACCCTGTCATAATAGCATTAGACCTGAGACCAAAACCTCTTATAGCAGTGTTACTTTAATGCCACTGAATGTGGAAGAGAAATGGTGTTATACAAGACGTCTACTCTGGCTCCATCTCTTTTGTACATTGAAGTAAGATTAAAACTATACTGCTATAAGAGAGTATGGTATGTTGTACTGTTTGTTAAGATTATATGTAAATTTATATGCAAAATTATAGCTCGCGTTTAGTCATTATTCAAATTCTTGACATGTTTGTGTTAATTATGTCCAATCATTGACATTTATTGTAGCCGTCGAAACGATCTTGTCAAATGTGCTGAAGGGTTACCATGACATCTTATAGCAGTTCTTATTCTTGTGTGAGAAAGAGATGGTGCTAGACACCCTGTATAGCTCTGTCTCTTTCCCTCAGTGGAATAAGTTCAGTTTTAAGACGTCATGGTAGGGTAGCTGATCTCCCTTTTACCAGTAGAATCGTCAACACTTTTACTTTTAGACTACTGGACGATATTTGACCGCAAAAAATTTATGTGAGCCGTGGAGATTGTACCTAACGTGCGTGGATATATCTGTATTGGGAGCGTCCAAATGATGTCTTTAGTCGTTATTGTAGTTTGGATTCAATTTTATTGCAGCTTTAGTGCATGTCTCTCATCTTCGGTGTTTTTTCTGTATCGCCGTCACCACAGCAAACAGCAATAAATTGTCAATTACAGTACAAAATGAATGTAAAAGTATCGTGTTTCGCACCGAAATAGCAGCGCAGTAGGTAATGACCGTCAGTGAACTGAAAGTGTTAAAATATGTGGTAGTAAAGAAAGTATGTTTATGTATTCATGTTATGACTGAAAAGTTGTGTGGTAATCGATTGTCATGATAAGGGCATGTGATGGAGAGGGATGAGGAATAAGTCGTAAATAAAGTTTTGAGTATGGATGTGGATATGAAATGCCGATGGGACGACTGCGCAAAGCTATGGCTCTAAAAATATGGCTAGTTACTGCTGAGATGACGAATTATAGAGAAGCACGGAAGAAGAAGACATGCTGAGCCGACGGGAAATAAATTAGAATAAGGCAGTACATAGCGTAGCTGTAGCAATGTGTCCAATAAACCTGGACCTGCGGTTAGTATTGGATAAGATGCGAACAAATGTATGGAACCGAGTAGTAGTTCTTTGTTAAACCTCCTCAAAACATAGGGTCGCTTGTTCCCAGTTCTGCATATATGTAAACCAAATCTATCTCTCTCCAAAGAAAATAATATATTCAAGGTTTTTGGTAGGAAATGAGCGATTAAGCATAGTTGGACACCAGCCAGTGTTTATCATCAAATTGAATTTACTATTTGTATATGTGTGAGTTTGGATGTAGTAGTTTGGATCTTCCGAACTATTGATCAGATTCTGAAAATTATTTCACATTTGAAAAGCTAAATTTTTTGGTGTTTCCGTAGGATGACTATCGGATCGGATAACATTCACGGCAGTAAAACCGCGGCCAAAAGCTAGTTAGTTAAATTTTCTTCGATGTTTGTTAATATTGCTATTTTCAAATATTTTTTGTTAGTTAGTCAGTTTGTAGCCAATGTTTACTCGACCACAAATACCTTTATAAGGCCGCGTTCAGACTCACAACAACACGTTTCCGTCGCCCATTTACAGCAAATTAAACTCCGCTTAACGCTTTTTGGTGAATAGTAGGTAAACCTCAGTGACAATAGGAAACTTAATAATAATGTCAACTGGCAATTGAGCATTCTTTACAATAGCTTCGAAAAAAAAATCGCATAATGTAACGTGGTCGAGTAAACCAACACTAGGATATTGTTACGGAGAGTTGTGGGTGATACCCGACAGTTCCTTTAACGATTTGTCGCAGCACAGCGGGCGACATCGATACGCGTTTTTTTGTCGTTTGTCGGTGCGTGTGAATGCGGTTTGTGGGTTATTTGGGCACTTACAACTTACACTTTACACTTGCGTGCAATATAAGTATACTATGTGACAACATTATAAAGATTTTTGAGGCATGGTTTAAATATTTTTAATCTAATTTAATCAAAATATCTTTAGTAACTTTTTTAGTTTTTCTGATTTATTCGTGGTTTCTCTATAAAACCACAAATAAATCAGAAAAAAACGTTAGTAACTCCAGATTCCTGAATGCCAATTCAATTAAATCGCAACTCACAATAGGTTGATAAATAGCAGGGTTAGCAAAATAATGTCCTACTAAATAATTTAGTCACTATAAAACCGAGGTCACATATTTTTGTAAGGAAGTGTAAGCGATATTTTTTGCAGGATTTACCCAAATATGTCTATCAACGACTTAATAATAATGTATTACGAACACGTGAAGCGTGCTATCGTGGACATCAGCACTTTTATTACATTTGAATGAATGAGTGAAATCAATTGAAACGTTGACATCGCATTGTTCAATGAAACATCTTGAGTGGATGCCTTTTTCATTTTATAGTAAGGTCCTTTTTACCCGACTGCAACGCAAAGGAGGGCAATGTGTTTATCAGCCAGTGCATCTATGTATGTACTTATGCCTAAGCGAAGGTACAGGCTCTGGTGCTTCAGGCACTCCTGTCATCCACCATTGGTATTAGAGTATGACTCACACTTGTTTAAAGTGGGTAGCTCCAACAAAGACATAGCGAGAAGATAAGGTAAGATTTAGATGACCAACATTTCAAGGTATTAGCTCTGAGGACTAATTGGTGGTACATGCACCAGCCCGTTATACAATACAATACAATTGGTGGTACATTATAGACATGCTAAAAATGTCACCACTGATATTCTTATCAATGCAAGGTTAAGCCAAATCAAGTGGCCCAGGGCTGGTAAAAAAACTCCAATCCCCGGTTTGACACTAATCACAAAAATAAGAACGCAAGGTCTAAACACAAAACAAAACCTTGTTCGCAAAACTTTTTTAATGACTACTTATCAAGGATAACATTTTGCCTTCCTTTTCTGTTCGTGTCGATGGTAATCCTAATTGAGTCGGCCCAAAAATTGTCTTCGAGTTTGGTGCCTTCAGTGTCAGTGGCCTCTAACAGTTCTTGTAATGAAAAAACTACAGGACACACAGGGCACGACCTTCGTCTTAAAAGCATGACAAACATACTATCTGTATTCCAAATTAATCCGTAACAATTCAAGCGTATTCTCCTTAATGGAAACACAACTGCTACCTACGATAATAATTATCCCAACCCCATCACTTTTTCATAACTCTGTTACAACTCAAAATCGCATAACCAACATTAAACACAAAAAAAAAAAACACATAATAACCCATTTACACGATCCCTTCAATATTGATATTTATTTATTTTACCACAAGTATTGTTAGAACCTTCATAACCGCAGTAATGATGGCTGATGGGTTTACAAGCAGTCTTTATGCGCGCACGCACAATGTGTGTCGGCGGGCGGTCCCTGTGCCAGCACAATGAGGACGGCAATTTGTGTGCTCAAGAGTTCCTCTAAAGTTTGGGGTGATGCTGGATACGACATGTGCGGATATTGATTTTATGGTGAGGCTTATAGTGACCTTTCGGGGTAACACGCTGAGAAGAGAACAGTGGTGGTCAAATAAAAGTTCAACTTCACAGCAGATCTATGTATTGAAAGTATTTTTTATGAAAATATGCGAGCTCTAGAGAATGCATGCCTTCATAAATGGAGAATACGAGTTGGTACCTACGTAATTGTAACGCGCCTTGCAATTTCGCTTGCTCAACAAGCGATTAAACATCTGCATGCTATTACAATTTCTAAAGGCTTTAATCGCAGTTTTACTAATTACGGATGACGTCGAGTATTAAGTATGCCAGGTTGATGGGGGCTGAGTGGGACATACTGCTTTAGTGGATCTGTACTGGTGGCCTAGTATTAGTAGTAAACACAGTGCTTGAAAACGGGCGTGGCCTAAGCAGGCGTTAAAGCCCTAGAAACGCTGGCATGATGACTCATTGCTAGGCAAAAGATTGGAATGGTGAGGGTGAGCTCTTTGCCTAGCAGTGGAACAGAACAGGTTTGCGTAAAGAAAGAAATCTCAACAAAATATTAAAGACCTGTCTCGTTACAAGATCTATTAGCCGGTGTGCACTACACAGACTTTCAATTCAGTCGCATCCATTCACATTACATCTCTACTACGAACTTAAAGGAAATATTATCGCCGAAACTGTTGCATATTGTGGCAGTATCCGGTCTCATACACGTTTATACAATGCCATACTCTCATTCATGGTAATGTGAGCCCCAGAGTCATTTTGTGATCATTGTGCACAGTTTCCAATGCTAATGTCGTCAATATTGTGGGTATGTAATGGATATTTCAGGTAAGTGCCTTTATACAATCAATCAATTCAGTTTTGAAACGAGTTCAGGATATTTGTCAATTTAGTGGCTACATCAAATGTTTTCCACTCGTAATAACAGCATCAAGTTTGTTTCCTCTCTAGTAGTAGTTGACACTTCCTTTAGTCGACTGTAGAGAACGCCTAAGGCATTAAGTCCGCCTTTGTTGATTCATTTTGTTTGCAAAATTTAAATAAATAAACTATTTAAATTGAAAAACAATAAATTAATGTAGACTAATAAGTCTACATTAATTTATTGTTTTTTCCTGTGTATTGTTTTTTTGTGTTGTTCCTACAATCAAATAAATATATTTGATTGTAGGAACAACAATAATTTTAAACAGACATTATTAATGTCACAATGCAGTCCTTCATATTGCCACATAGCAGCCACATAGTGACATTTACAATTTCTGTTTTATTCATTAAACACCATTTTATTAATTTTGACATTCCTAACAAATAATTTGTGCTGAACTCTCGCATGGCTAACATTGATATTATCTTCGCATGCAACCATATTTTTGTACGCCTCTGGCATGACAAGCTTTAGCGACAGCGACTATGTTATACAAATAATTTTGAAAACCATCGATATTAGTCGTTGGTTTACTCGTCACGGTTGGGTAAACCATATCTAAATCGGACCTTAGGACCAACATTCATTATATTACAATCACTGCACTAAATTGCTGTACCTGACTAAGTATGTCTAATGATTTAGGTCTGATACTAATTCTAGGGAATTTTAAGTTCTCACACTTGTGATACTGATCTTATCTCAAGTATTTAACAAAATGCTACTTAACTACTGTATTCAATGAAACTTACTCCATGATCTCCGTAAAAACATTCAAAAAACTCTTTAAAACAGTTTGCAAAGACCAACAAACAAAGAACTTCACTTTCATTACAAAAATAAAATCCGAAAGTGTTATCCAAAATGTTTGAGACTTATTACGAACTATCTCACGGTAGCCAATAATTACTTCCTATAATCCTTTTTGACCACCCACCTTGGTCTGCCTTAATCCTTTTAAACGAATATGAACCTTATTCAAGCGGTGTAAGCTTGTGCGAATTTGGGATATCGGAAATATAGTTGGATGGTCGAATGATTTACGTTGAAGTAAATATTTGTGTCGATTAGGAACGTTTCTGTGTAGCTTGCATTCAGGTGGGCGGCAAGATCAGTAGGGTTGTCGTAATTAATGTAAATGTTTGACAACGATTTTGAGGAATGACATCAATAAGACCGTAAATGTTAAAGGGAGAGTAACTACAATCGTTATCCTTTAAGGAAGGATTTCCGGTACGATGTTGATTAGATTTCAAAATGGAATTAGTTGCGGTTCGATTGAGTCTTTCAATTTTTGGTGTGGTTGTAAACTCTTTGCGGTTGGCCCAACGTTTTGATGGTTTGTATAAGTTTCACAGAAGTCGATGTCGAAGGTATATCTACAGCACAGCTGTCGTAGGTCTTTGTGTAGCAAGGTGCAGTGATAGCCTAGCGGTGTGGCCGTCGGACAGCCAAGTTATAAGTCCCGAGTTCGAACTTAAGGCCCGCACCTCGGATTCCTCTTTTCGGATTCATGTGCGTATTGTACAATTTTCACTAGCTTAGGTCAGGCAAACATCGTCGTGAGGAAGCCAGCATGCCTGAGAGATATTTGTTGCTCATGGGCGGCATAGAAACTCTGACACCAGGTTACCTACTAACCACACGATGAAGAAATAATGTAGCAAAAAAAGTGAACTAAACAGAAAAAAACAAGATGTTAGTTTTACATTTGCCAATGGAATATGATAGGAACAAAGATGAAAGGGAATCGAAAACGACACAAAAATTTTCATCGCAGTCGGGGGACCAATCTGTAGAATACTTTCTTTCTGCACATTGCATGTATATTCTTTTTCAATAGCCTATGTTACTCGGGACGTTTGCAAGGATTCTAATGATACCACATACATGTAAATCCGTTCAGGCGTTTAGAAGTTATGATGGAATAAAGAAACTCACATACATACAAACATACATGAACCATGAAAACATAACACTCCTTTTTTGGGGCAGTCGTGTAATTAATAAGTGAGTGTTAAGGAAAGCAAACAAAGCTTGAGTCACGTTTATTAATATTAAATGACATGTTAGTGAACACATCTGATTACTTCAGTAGGAACCGAGGACCAGGAGAATTCGTGCTTATGTGTCAAACTTACAAATTGGAGAGAAGTTAAGAGTAAGTAATACACCTAAATTATTAGCAGTCCTGCTGGCTCTAGTCCGAAAAACTGCCAGTTATTACATAAAATCCTTTTACAGCTATTTTACCCCATATTTGGGTATTCATATAAAAAAAAAGCTGCTGTTTATTCTCGTTATTATAAAGTCGCAGTTGAGTAGCTTCCATTGACACAATGACCTTTATTGACATCGAGATTAGGTTGCCGGTGAGTTGCCGCTATCAGAGATAAAATAACTATGAAGGGGCTGTAGTTTGACGACTGTCAATAGAACTCCCCATCGCTGAGCTTCATGGCGTACAGGTAGAGGGAACGGAACTCGCAGTACTGGTTGGTGCACCAGCCGCCGTGCCCGTCCGTGCAGCGACACGAGTCGCACTCGTCCATGTACTTCTCGCCCGGGCTGCACTTGAAGAACGGGTTCTTTATCACTGGAAGACAGAAGAGCATTACCTTAATTCTACCATTTCTTAGTTCTGAGTAAAATAAGTGTTAATTTAATACTTCCACAAAGCACAGAGGCGCCTGTAATTCGGTTGGTATTAAAAAACCATTAACCCTTTGGGCTATGCAAAGTCAAACTGTGTTAGGAGTTAAACTGAGAATTGAAGTTCATTAAAATTTTATAGAAAGATCTAAGAGGTGTATTGTTATTATAACTTGTTCATTGGTATTTGAAGCTCGAAATAGCTTTGCTTCTACTACAATAAATTATAATCATAATTCTGAACTGTTATCGTTTCGTTTTTACAGCGGCAACAGAAATACGTGATCTGTGAAAATTTTAACAATCTAACTATCACGGTTCATGAGATACAGCCTATCTCGTGAACCGTGATAGTTGACATTTATTGTAAATGAGCTTAAAAATATTGTTTTCATATTATTGGGTGCTACGGAACCCTCTGCGCGTGAGTCCGACTCGTATTTCACCTTTATTTTAATATTGCGGTTGATTAAAGTTAAAACATTCATACCATTCATCCTTACTAATATTATAAAAGCGAAAGTGAGTTTGTTTGTTTGTTTGTTTGTTTGTTACCTCTTCACGCTTTAATGGCTACACCGATTATGATGAATTTTGGTACAGAGATAGTTGGGAACCAGGAGACGGACATAGGCTAATTTTTATTTAAAAAAAGTGGGATGTGAGGGAGAAAGAGGGAAGAAAAGGGAAAACTTAGCGTTGCTATTACAAATCAATAAGGCGCAAGAGGAACTGTGTTACCCCGAATTTAACGCGAGCGAAGCCGCGGGCAAAAGCTAGTTATTTATAGAGAAATATTGTTCGACTGAGAGTAAATTGCTGACGCCTTACAAAATAACGTTAGCAAGAAAACACAAATGATCATTTGATATCGCTTATTTTTGTGTTTGTATTTACCGAGGAGTAGTACGGGCTTTTTGTTTTCTGTTGTTGTTATTTGAGCTAGTTACTGTAGGTAGGCGAAATATATTGAGCTGTTTGATCAACTATGACAGCTTATGCGTCAGTTAAGCTTCATCAGTAGATTGATAGTTAAGCTAGTTGGTTGCCTTCTAATAGAACACAGTATTTTGTTGACTCGCAGGACCAACAACTCAGCAAGTGTTGGGGTTTTGCTTCAGTACCAGTTTTTCCCTGCCGTCGACAGTCATGTATTTGTTACATTACATAGACTTGTTCACAACGCCGTCCAGTGCTAGTTTCAGTTGATCTTCGTGCCGTTTCCGATTTGGCTCGGTACACGTTCAAGTATGAAAACACTAGGTACGACCGCTTTCGTAATGAGGCGGCACCTACGCACGCACCTTGCAAACAATATCGCATTCCTCATCGAAACTGAATATGTACCCGAGGTCAACCTAGCATAAAATCTCCTTGTCAGATTCCTTACCAGAACCTACTTCTTCTAAGTCTCGTGAGTTTAGGTCTCACTTTACATTACAGTGATCTTTATTTTCGTGGAATAAGGTTGCTATTTTATTGTAGCTATTTTGGACTGCAACAAGAAACGAAATGTAGGTTCCTTACCAGTACATCTGAGGCAAGGTGTGCTCCTCTCGCAAAGCGCGGTGACCGTGGGCTCGCAGTACACACACGACGGCATGGCGCGGCAGGCGCCCGTGTCCTGCGCCTCGCACAGTAGGCAGTTCTTGTTCTCCGGGACCATGGTCAGCGACGTCTCCTCTTCCCAATACTGGTGTGGTGGCTTCGGCTTCACAAACTGGGAGACTACGTAGCTGTGTGAAAATATAACATGATTAGATGACGCGTGTAATTACGGGCGGGTTATGCAGGGTTGTACACACGACGACACATCAACCTTATACAAAACCAGTTTATGCTGCTCTCTCAACAACGGATCGTACACCATAGATTTCAAGTACAATGAGAGATCCGCATAAACTGGTTTTGTATAGGTTGATGTGTCGTCGTGTGTACAAGCACGAGCAATAAAGTGTAAACAGTTATTGATAGTTAAAGCGATTATTAAAAACTATTTTTTGACCGCGGCTTTGCTTGCGTTAAATTCGGGGTAACACAGTTCCCCTTTCCTGTAGTTTTTGCCCTTGCGCCTTATTTATTGTAATAGCAATGCTAAGTTTTCCCTTTTCTTCCCTCTTTCTCCCTCATATCTCAATTTTATTTTTAAAAAAACCTGTGTCCGCCTCCAGGGTCCCAACTATCTCTGTACCAAATTTCATCAAAATTGGTCTAGCCATTTAGCCGTGAAGACGTAACAAACGAAAAAACAAACTCACTTTTTTCTTTTATAATATTAGTAAGGATATTAAGGATTCAAAAGCGATTATCTCCTAGTGTATCGAAAAAATGACGGGTTGCACTCCGGGAGTGCCGGCAGAAGTGAAAACTTGATTATTAACGTTGAGCATGTTTGATATTTTGGAATGGTTAGGGAATAATTTTGCACCAATTGCTTTATCAGTATAAAAGTACTATCATTTATGTGGTAGAATACAATATTCATTTATTGCGCTATCGTACACAAACATGACAATTTATATTACACTAGCTGACCCGGCGAACTTCGTACCGCCTTAGCGTAGCTTTGATGCACTATTTTATTTTGTATAGTTGATAAAACTTCTAACAAAACAAACTTTATCAAAAACTTATTAAAATTATTGTTACCGCGGTTATGGATGTGATGCCACAGATTACCACAGTTTTTTTTTTTAAATTGGCTTGGCTGTTCAGCCATTCGCCAATGTCAAGTTAGGGAAACGGATACTACCACAGATTACTAAATAGGTTATACGAAATTTGTATAGGTTTACTATTCCGTGGCGAGTTATTTTCAAAAATAAATTAGTTCAATAGAATTTAATTAAGTAACCACGTTTCCGAACAAACTTAATTAAGTAACCACGTTTCCGAACAAACGATGCTCTTTCAATATAGTCTATGGCTGTGAATGACGTTGACATTCGTTACGCGCGTTTTTTAAAATATGCAAAATTAAATGTATATTTTTCAATATTTCTGAAAGATTTTCTTAATATTTTTTTCCGTAAGAACCATCCTTGGACTTCCACAAACATTTAAAAAAAAGAATTATCGAAATCGGTTCAGCCGTTCACACGTGATGCCGTGACAACGCGAAACGGGTTTCATTTTTATATATATAGATTAAAAATTTAACACTTTAAAAATAATTGTAATAGTTTTAAAGTGTTAAATTTTTAATGTAATATATAATATGATAGTACTAAAGAATATCTTTAACTTTAACAAAAAAAAAAAAATAGTTAATTCCGTAGTTTTTGAGGCCAAAAATTGATTTTGCGAGCAGTCGAATTGCGACAAAACGTAAAGAGGGGATAGCTGTCTACTCTCCATCCGTCTTACGCTTTTTCGATCAGGTCACGTGTCCTGACGCGAGTTTAAGATTTTATACCCATTACAGAAAAAGTGCTCAACGCCGCTAAAGAAGTTTTCACTTCAATAACGATTTACGGTTTCACGACCTTAGTATTTTGGAAGCCATATTTTTACGAAATAAATCACACCTGAAAATAGAAACTGTGTTTTGACGAGAAAATCCCATGCCCGTGACTGTACAACCTCCCAACATTATTTCATACGTTTGGTTTGGAATCGTTAGATACCTGTGGAGCGGTATGATTTACTATCTACTAACTGCATGGATTTTGGAACGCAGATTGGGTAGCTAATCAATGCAGGATTAAATTTAAACAAGCATGTTACTTTATTTAATTTAAAAAATCGACAAACTATCGACGAACGATATCGTTTCTTTTTACAGCGATTACACCTGTAATTCGCTACTGCCTATAAGCAGCCTGCCACTGACTGGGTAGTCGGTAACCTTTAAAGTCTTATTCAGGTACATTAGCCATTCGCTGGGTTATGGAGGTCACGTATTCAGTCGCTCCATGTAAAGTCCTGGTATTCAGCTGTATCTTGTTAGATTGAAAGACGAGCCAACATAGTTGGGAGGTGGCTAAACAGATGAAACTTATTTGAAGATGGAACACTCACGCCTGGCTGCCGGGCCGGTAAATGGGGGGCGACTCCTCGCCACCGCCGCCGACGGAGCTCAGCGTGCCCGGTAGGGGCGCGCCGCGCTGCCGCCCGACGCGAGGATCTGACGATCGCGAAAAAGTTATAAATCTAGAAGTTTCTCGAGCAATTCAAATATGGTTCGGGGAACATATTAAAAATGTAGATAGCCAAACCATACCAAATTTAAATTTTTTTGCTGCCCGGCGCGCCCGGGGCGTCTCCAATCTCCAGGTCTTGTACAATCAATTGGACGGTATTGTTGGCGCAGTGGTTGAGCGATCAACTGTTGCGCTGCGTGTCGCGGGCTCGATCCCCGCACGGAACAAATATTTATATGACCTACAGGTAGTTGTTTCGGGTCTGGTTGTTTGTGTATGTGAGTTTAAATGTTTGTAAATGCAACCACGATACAGGAGAAACTCCTAGAGTAGGGCGACGTTTTTATATAAAAAAAAAATAAGAGAATCTTCAATCAATAATTTAGCTATCATAGGAACATAAACTATAGCTTGATTTCAACAAAGTCTTTTTTTTTCTGCACATTCTCTTACCTTCACCATAACCGACAACAGTCGCCACTAAACCGGCTAAAGACAGAAGGCGCCGAAACATTGTGTCACAAATAAAATAGTTTCCTTATCCAGTTCACGCTCTGGTCCTTTGACCGCCGCGCTCCGGAACGCCGCTACGATGTGATACTGTGCGGATGTGTCGCAGGAAGCCGACTAATTGATCCTTACACGCCAATTATTTCGATTGGCTCACTTCAGCGCCAAATACAGGGTGTTTACGATTATTTTACTCAAACTTTTGTTCTTGTCGCCATCGTTTTCAACAGCGTCTTAGTTGTGAGTGAAGATCATGTTTGATTTAAAGACGCAGTTTATACATTACCACTAACTACCTTCAAAGCATTCATTCTAGACATAGAAGTGATTTCAAAAAGATGCAGCGGCAGCTAAATTTCATGCATAAAATCTTCTTCTCTATACTTATAATAAATCTGTAGAGAGGTCAATTCTGTACATGAAATATATTTCCAAAATAACTATCAGGGGGTGATTAGTGATCGATACTGATGCCAAAAATGCAATCAGTAAAATTTTTGTCTGTCTGTCTGTCTGTCTGTCTGTCTGTCTGTCTGGATGTCTGTATGTTCGTTATAGAAACAAAAACTACTCGACGGATTTTAACGAAACTTGGTACAATTATTCTTCATACTTCTGGGCAGGTTATAGTATACTTTTCATCACGCTACGATCAATAGGAGCAGAGCAGTGAAGGAAAATGTTGGGAAAACGGGAGAAGTTGGTTAAAGCTACACAAAAATCATGTACGACGAAAATGTTCTCCTTAAAATTGTATAAAAAATATCCTACGACAGCATATGTCTATCTTTTATGGTTGACTCACAATAACACATGTAACTCCCGATAACTTAGCAGTTCAAAGCTTTCTGATTATATTAATTGTCTACTCTTACGTTTATAACACTCCCACTCATCTCTAATTAAAAATAGTTAACATTATTACCTATTCAATAAAAAAAGAATCATATAAATCGGTATAGAAACACCAAAGTTATACATGAAATACGCTAATAAGCCATCGCGCGTGAATACTGAATCATGCTATAAGGATTATTTTTGTGTAACGGTCGCCGCGGCTACCGTAATATTTGGCTGTTGATGCGAATAGATGTTCAGAGTGTTCGATCTTATTGCCAGACAATGCTTATCAGCCCGACTTTTAGTCTTTAAATAATTTCTTTTTAGAATCTTTTGTTGTTATTTTATAAAATAGGTATTAGTTATTTTGGTAGTGTTTAAATATCGGAACTGTATTTTTTTTAAATATTCAATTAAAACTGTAAAATTTGAAGTATTACATAATCATAAATAGGTATTATTTATAAACTATATTAAACTAAAATTATTAAACTAAACTAAATTTATAAATACATTAAAAAATTCGTCCTCAACGCTGTCAGTTGGCAATGTCCCCAAGACACTGGCCGCGTTGCCGCGTTGTATGGCAACGCTAAGCCTCTGGCCAAAGTAAAAGCCAGCCCTTGGGTCACGGGAAGTGTTAACCAAACGTTTCGATATTTTTTTAAAAAGGCTGTGAGCACAAGGACCCCAGGGTCCCAGAGTTTCAACCCCAAACGGCTCGAAAATATAGTTACCAATAAGGTTACTATATTTACGCCGCTTGAGGTTCTCTGCAGCCGCAGCAGCAGCGCCAGCGCAGCACGAAGAGCTAAGAAGATGGGATGGCGCAAGAGTATCGACGCACGTTGCGGTCCCACACTAAAGGCCTACCCAACTTCCACGGAAACAAAGTTTAAATATTCGTTCAAATTACAAATTATTCATAGTTTACATTTAATTTGGCAAACGTAGCTTATTTCGATTAAATAACTGAAGGTAACTGAATGCTTATTCAGTTACCTTCAGTTATTTTCATAAATCCTTACTAATATTATAAAAGCGACAGTGAGTTTGTTTGTTTGAAACGGCTTCACGCCTAAATGACCGAACCGATTTTGATGCATTTTGGTACAGATATAGTTGGGACCTTGGAGACGGTAATAGGCATTTTATTTTAAAGTGAGGAAAGGGGGAGAATGAGGAAAGAAAAGGGGAGAGAAAATTTTTTTCGGGTCATCACGCGGGTTAAAGTTAGCGTTAGCCCAAAGTAACTATGCCACGCGGACGAAGTCGCGGGCGGAAGCTAGTAATATATAAAATTCAAGTAATCACGGAGTTTTTTTACCGGCCTATAAGAAATGACCAACCCGAACCGTGCTCCTTTTCTCGACGTTTTATAAATGATTTTCAATCAATTCGATTTAAAATCAACCTGTACGTGATTTGGTGTATCTGTCCAATTAAGCGCAGTGCCTCTCGTTACCGTAGCAGATTAAATGTACACCGGATTGCAGGCTTAACCGACTGTGTATAGAGAGGGATCATGTATTGGTGTACTGACAGCCAAGCTTGATTTTCAGAGCAATAAGTAGCTAAGCTATTTTTTTATGATTGTTTAATGTATTTACCCATAGTTCTCTGCACGAGTAAGGCTTGTTAGTTTACATAATTCATTTATTTGTGACCCTCAATGTAAATAAATATATCGATTGTATGAAAATAGATCGATATTACTATTTCTAGTATGAATTGTATAGCTTAAGGCTTAAACTTGTTAGTTTGGCTAGACTGTTATCATGTAAAAAACAATCATTGATGGTTTTCATTGATCGGTTATCTTGCTACATTTTTCGATTGGTCCTTCGATGACGGCTCGTTTAGCATCATCATTATTCTCAATTTACTGCACCTTTTTCAATCTATTTCGGCTACAGCAGTCTTCTTCTCATAATATGCGACTCGTCATCTCAGCAGTCACGTCTCTATCCATGTCATCCTGCACACAGACCAGCCATTGTTTTTTTGGTCTACCTATACTTTTATAACCAACCATTATACTCGTAACATTTTTTCTCATCACATGCTCAAATCGTGACAACCGTTAAACACACAACTTTTTAGTCAGCAGCGCATGTATGTTCATACCTAGCCTGGGTTACGTGCAGCTGCGCCAAATAGGCCCCTATTTTAGTGTTTAATTTAATTTAATGTTTTTATTTTGTTTTCTTTCTTTGTTTAATGTTGTGTGCAGTTTTGGCATGGATCAAATTGATCTTCTTACCTATAAACTTCTAACAGGTTTCCAAAAACATCATAAAGTATGAACATTCATCTAAGTACCTCTTTAATCATGAGAACAGTACATAGTACTCACGGCTATCTCATCACAACACAAACTTCGTTACATTATTATCCGAAAGCGATTACTCATAAAGGCCAATATACACAATATCGCTCTAAAACAATAAACGCAATATTAAGGACCAATTACACTCATATCGCGGACGTTATCATTGAAGTGTAATGAAGCTCATTTTCTGATAATTTGTGACGTCAGAGAGGTGTAAATTTAATATAGTGATAATAGCGTTATTACACCATCGATCATGTGGCGGGAAACAACACCTGATGACTATCTATTGTAGGTAAAATAGTCGTAAAATATATGTATGTACAGTTTTTGTGTTCATATTATTTTAAGGTAATGGCTTTGATAAATTACTGTAGATGATAATCTAATATTTAATGCATTCGATCGTCAGTCACTCTTTTGCCGTCCAAACGAGGAAATGGCCGTAGGGTCGAGGTAGTGTCATAATCCTAGTTTTTATTTACTTTTCTGCACACTGTTCAATATCAACTCTTGCACGGTTACTCTGTAATAGCTTATTCTAGCTATGTAAGGGGCCTGGTGATCCGTAACACAGGTTTGTTCCGAAAACCTATATCAGGCACCAGTCTCTCGCAAAGGTGGAATACTGCTAAGATATTTTCCTGTAAACATTAACTTTACTTTACGCTGGATCAAACCCAAGGTCTTGTTTTTCTTTTTGCGACTTCTTTTCATTGGAAGTACTTTTTAAATATTACATTAAGTTTTTTATTTTTTTATTTATTGCCTAAGTTGATAAAAAAATGTTATGCAATAGCTTTACCGCGGCAGTCCCCGAGTACCACACGTATTTTTTTTTGTTTAGCAACATACGTCACCTTAATTAAAACGAACTTTCGAAATTGGAACCGTCAAACAAAAACAAATGACGTAAAAAATATTGTTTTTCGTACCACCAACACCAAATAAAAAGGTTATAATATTAAAACAAATATGAGCAGGAGCCCTCTGCCTTCCCTCAGGTGTATAAATAGACAATCATCATGATTATCAGCCACGCGGCGAATCTCACGCGTCGAGTGCCCACGTGCTAGGCGATAATATTGTGCATATCGATAATATTATGGTATTATATCGATAGTGGACTCGATTAACTATATCGTGTTGCTCGTTAATCAATTGGGGACTTACCACAGCCCTTTGTTTAAGAACAAACTATTTGGTTTGTGCCACCAATATTAAAATTTGTCCAAAACATTTTTTCCAACTTGACAAAAAATATATTTATACTAATATTATAAAAGCGAAATTGAGTTTGTTTATTTGTTACGTCTTCACGCCTAAATGGCCAAACCGATATTGATGAATTTTGGTACAGAGATAGTTGGGACCATGAAGACGGACATAACGGCTAAAAAAAGTGGAGTAAGAGGGAAGAAAAGGGGAGAGAAAGATTTATTTTTTTCGATCATCACGCGGGTTTAAGTTAGCGTTAGCCCAAAGTAACTACGCCACGCGGACGAAGTGGCGGGTGAAAGCTAGTTGTCTATATTTAGTAGTATGCAAAGTACAAAATACGCATATTTACATAACAGAGGTGAACCTAGTAGTATACCCACATTTTGCCAGAAATATGTAAGGCTCTTGTTTGTAATAGGGGGCGAGCCTATTGTCATCAACGGGGCACAAATCTAGACTCCGTGGCTGCTACGGAAAAATTCCTTATAGAAAAACCGAATAACATTTGGCCGGCCAGTGAATCGAACCATGACCCCATGCACAGTAGTCCCGCTTGCGCTAGACCATGTCATGTTTATTTTCATCCGAGTTAAAAAAAAATATCACAAAACTATCATCAAAAACCTTTCAAAATTATCCACTTAACGAAATTATCACCAATCACTGCGCCATTGACATTCAAATAAATTAACTATTTACAATACAATTGCATTGAAAACGAATTAATTGGTACACAGTGCGACCCTTTTCCCACGCCAAACTATTGGCACAACATGATCATTACCCCATGTTCGCGTTACCCGGGTAATTCGCGAGCAGTCCGGCGGCACAAAGCGCCCGCTCAGACGAACGCGCGCATATTTGCACACATTAACTACAATTCACTGAATATTGACTTTCGTGAGAAGTCATTGTTGATTCATTTATTGGTCCTTGGGGTCGGAAGAATGTTTTAATACCAGGTTCGTTAAAGAAATTGGACTATTTAATGCAGTTTGAAAGAAAATATATAGTTTAGACCTCATGTTAATCGTGGGGATTGAGGTTTTATTTATGGTGCTATTCTATTGTCTTCTAAGAATATTTTAACATCGAACAGCGTTTCACTTTGACCGAATTAAATCAACACCATCCATGTCGGCCTGTCGCAGTTCATTTCTGGACATTAGCATAGCTTGGGAGAACCCAACGACGCAACCACAACTTGAACTCGGCTTTCTGTATCATTTTCTTCAACTTTCTTTGTAAGATCGTCTGTCAGTTTATCTAGCTGCAGAGACATGCAACATTTCGCGATCTCTACTCTGGGTGTCATCGTAGATTACCGGTCCTTCGACAGATTTGTCGAACCACCACTTCAGCGTGCTTACTCTGTAAGCTGTGTAACTCCATTTTTAGCATAGCCCGCTCTTTAACTGGCTGATTGACATTAAATTTGTGGTAGAACCCGACGTACACTCTACCCGCCAAAAGTAATCCACAGTAATTTTGAAGGCTCGTGTTTATCAGTCAACTCAATAAAGGTACTGGTTGAAACGAAAAGAAGACGAATAACAGCATTCATAGCCGTCAAATAAAAATTCAATGAATCGTTAATCCACCGTTATGCACATAAAGTCTATTGAATATAATACTGTAATAATGAATATAAGGTGAGTTTGGCCGATCAGCCGCGGGCGTGGAACTAATATCGCCAGGGGAGGGGCAATTGACCCAATAATAACGTTCACCAACTGAGGCTTAGGGAGCATCGCACACTGGGAGAAAAATACGGCCTCTAGATTATAGCTAGGATATTCTATTCTGTATTTGTGGATAGTAGATAATTTCCAGTCTATGAGAAACTATCTGTCGCAGGTGGCAGAGGGATTTTCGAATCAATCCAGGAATCGAACGACATATTCTTCACAAACTCTTCGATAGAGAGATTGAGGGAGTTTGACTGTTGAGTTTGAATCTGCAGTAACTATTGCGGCACCCTTTTTGTACATTCTTAAGACATGGAACTTTTGAATCTCTTTTCATTACAAGAGACCAGTACTTCTGGGACTTATTATATTCTGCACAGTCTTTGGAACCAATTATTCAATGGAATACGTATTCCAATTACATCTAAGAGTAGGTATAAAATCACAATACTTTAGCCTTGATAGCGTTTCTAGATTTTTGTACCCGTCACACCGAAACCTAGGCCGGTGTAAAGAAGGGTACAAATCGCTGTATAAACTTAATATCGGCTAAATTGCCGGGCGCCGCGGGGCGGGGCGAGGGTGACGAGCTCGCAGGGAGGAGGGGGTAACGGCAAACATCTAGCTTTTATTGCCATCATCGCGTATTGATTCCGGTCATAAGCCGCTGTTACAACGATAATTTCATCTTGGATCCTTGGTTTGCTGAGCTTTTGAAAGAAGGCGTCTTGGCTTCAGTATGGCTTAGCGGTAAGTTTCTTTTACTCTGTTCCAAGATGACCGGAAGTTGTGGTCGTGATTAAATAAGTCTGGCCGTTCATTGCAGACTACTACACATTGTTTGATTGAAATTTATTCTTATTACTTTTAGTTACCTACTTGTTTCTCAACTTTTACAAGAAATATTTCACATTCGTGCCTAAAACCTATAAACTTACATACATTTAAATGTTATATTTCAAAACCCACATAACAAACAGTAAATTCAAACCCTTCGCAGTAATTCTCTTCAACAAAACTCGAAAAATAATTACAGTACCCAACATTTTGTTTAACCTTACTAAGAATCACTCGGAAATTCTGTGAACTCTCTTTAATAAAATTCTACAACATTATTTGAAGTGGGGTGGCATTCAAAATGTAATTAGTGCGGGGACAAGGATTACCCCGTACCCGTGTGTTTGTGAGAGGGAATAAACGATATAAAACTAATAATGAGGCGACGAGTGAATCTCTGGGAGCTGCGAACTCGATCGAGACTTACTTTGGTAGTCAGTTTGTACCTAACGACATTTAATTTGAATTCGTTACTCTTATTGAACTTTGAAGACGTTAATGCTTTTGAGGTAGAAAAGGTTAAAAGACTTTTGAATCTAAAAGGCGTTACGATAGAATTTTTCGTCAAAACCTTTTTGTTTTAGTGTGTAGTGTACTGGTATCAGTTATGTGAAGGTATTTCGATGTAACTGAAAAAAGAGTTCGCTTTTCTTTTAGATGAGAGAAAAACTTCAGTATTGTTGAATCTCCGTGAGGTCCAGTTTATGTTCAACTACTTGTGCCCAGCGGCTTTATTCGCTGCTCAGCTTCTAAGTACTGTGGCGTGATTTGTTAAACAGCCTGAAACAAATGCCTGTATGGCTGCGCCCCGAATAGACTTCCTTTGCCATCCTGTTTGACTCCCTTAGGGTTTGATTTTTAAACTCTTAGTGAGCACCTACGTCTCAAAATAATCCCTCATGCGAAAATTGAGACTGACACCTGTAGTTTACCAGGACTTTTTGTTAAAAACATAAATAAAAGGACCACTTTCTTAACAATCAATATCCATAATCTTGAACAGTTATATAACCAGGTACAGAATAATAAGCGTTTTAAGACGGTGTATAATCTTATTTTATAAGCAACCATAATTCCCCCATCTCAATAATAACCCGATCGAAGCTCAGAGTTCTTTAAAAATGCATTTATATTGTATTCCAGTAAGTTATTAAAACATGAGACAATGGACGCGTGTTTGCGACAGGCTCAGCGGTGAAGCAGTATTGTTTCTGCGACCCGGGGAGCAGACACAGCACAGGGGTATAGCAGTAAGTTAAAACGACAATCGAATGAGAATGTTCGTCTGCTTTAGTGGATTTCATACGCGCAGTAACAAGGAACGGTTAAGGAAAACGTCGCGAGAAAACTTGCATATTCAAGAACTAAAAGTTCAAAGACCTTTACCAGACGTAGGTTATATGCCTTTGAACTTAACCAAGGTTTGCTAGGCCTAAAAGGTGGTTTTTATCTTTGTATAGCCCTTTTCCCGTAGAGGAGACCTGCTAGTGGGAATTTTGAGAACGATTTCGGTAATCTCGAATTCAAGATCGGATTTAATTCGTAAACTTTGTACACAGGCTGAACAAACATCAATTAAATAAATGAATTTATTTATTCAATATATCAATACATTATTTACTAACTACAAATAATAAAAATATTAAAAAAGCTCAAAATACGAAAAGAATTACAGCGCGTCAAAAAATTCGTGCAGATCGCTATCAATAAGAAAAATGCCCAGAAAGCTGGCAGCATTGACACATTGGGTGGCAAACCAGCATCGCCATTTTAGTCAATAAAAAATCAACTCTCTGGTCACGTGAAGAGTCGAGCAAACGCTTGACGATATCCCAAAAAACTAGGTGAACACTCGGACCCAATGGCCCCAGTGGTTAACCCCAAACAGCTCAAACACAAATAATAATAATAATTTATTTATTTTCGGATACCAGAGATCCATAGTGTTAGTGGCACGCCTTATATCTAGTACAATTACAGTATGTGTCACTTTGTACAGAAGATGAAAGCCAGAGAATCAGGCAGTCATCCTCTCCACAAAACTACCAATTAATTCTTCATTGCCCTCGCCTCTTCCCGCCCGTAACGCGAATTCTGCTTTTTTAATCCTTCGGTGCCAGTCATTTCGCTGATAGACATCATCGTCAGTAAAGCCAACTTTTGCATGTCTTGCTGAACATTTGTCATCCAGGTAGTTCACGGTCTACCTCTCCCACTCTTTACTACCAATTAATGTATTGTATTAAATTGCGCCTTTGAAGTAAATTGAGTGAGGTCTAAATCTGAAATAATGTTCGGTGCTGATTTAATAGTCGCCGGATATATTTTAGAAGGGCTGATGATTTCGACACTGCATTATAGAATAGTCAGACAGTTAGTCAACTTGTAACTTCTGTTGTAGATCTACCTCAGCGCGACTCCCGACATCTCGCAGAGTATTGTGCGTCAGTTGATATTGTCAATTACGACAGATGTTTTTGAAATCCGTCCTTAGCATCTACTATTCACTTTCAAATTAAGACTCAGTCTCAAGATTATAGCTTTTAATGGGTTTAGGGGGGAGTACCGGTAGGTCCTATGTTTTGTCAACATTAAGGGTCGTATACTTAGCCTATTTCCAACTATGTAGGGGTCAGTTTCTAGCTTATCCGGATGCAGCTGAATACCGATATTTTACAAGGAGCGACTGCCTATCTGATCTCCACAACCGAGTTTATACTGGGTCATACGATACCAAGGTATATATATATTTATTTATTTATCACAACTACCATACTTACATCAGTATATAGCCAGTCTTACCAAGGGGTAAGACTAATTGTCAGATTTCGAGACACTGGCTATACGTGACGAGAGTGTCACCCATCTACCGATCAACGGCTAGCTAATAGGCAAGCGTAGCTTAACCCAAAGATTGACCCGAGCGGTTGCTATTATTTAGCCACTAGCTTCATAATATTGAAGACCAGTGAACAGCGGGGCCCAGCTAGTTTATAATACATTTTCCGTCAACTAGAAAAGACGTGATGATCTTCAATTGACTGAGTAGATTTTCATGATATAGCTAAGAATACTCTCGATTAAGATACGTTTCGAACAAAAAACCGGCCAAGTGCGAGTCGGAGTCGGGCACCGAAAGTTTCGTACAAAATGTCTGACTGACTGCGTAGACTTAGAGGTTTGATTTTTACACAACCTTAAGGGACCACAGAGTTGAGTATGATATTAATTTCAACTATTTTCAATTCAATACCTCCACACGTTCCCGAGAGAAAGGGTCTCGACACTTACAGACATACGGACAACAAAGTGGTTCTATAAGGGTTCCGTGTTTACTTTTTGCGGTACGGAACCCTAAAATTGATCATACCCATTGAGGAGTTACGATGTTAAATGCAGACATACAGATACACACTTCAAACTTATAACACCCTTGTGTGAAGTAATCGTGTTTGACCAATACCAAAGTGTTCCTTAAAATTTAAATAAAACTAGCTTTTGCCCGCGGCTTCGCTCACGTTAAATTCGGTAGCGCCTTATTAATTTGTAATAGCAACGCTAAGTTTTCCCGTTTCTTCCCTCTTTCTCCCTCATATCCCACTCTTTTTAAAAAAATAGCCTATGTCCGTCTCCTGGTTCCCAACTATCTCTGTACCAAAATTCATCAAAATCGGTTAAGCCATTAAAGCGTGAAGAGGTAACAAACAAACAAACAAACTCACTTTCGCTTTTATAATATTAGTAAGGATGTAGTAAATTAAGATTTTTAGTAATTAAGAGAATACTGTGCTCCCATTTCCTCTGTTAAATGTTATATTTCAGTAAGTTTCTATTAACACGTTCCCTGCGCCATCATTTACAAAGAACTTTCACCTGGTGCTTTGGAGGCCTAAAAGATCTCGAAACTAACGTACCCTTTGGTGCGTTTGAGACCTATTGAGTCTCGTAAAGATACAGTTTTCTAATATTTAATAAACTTCACACGTTAGATCCGCCCGTAAGGAGTGAAACAACACGATTATATTCAACGCACAATACAAAAATCCTGCCAGAGATCTGATAGATCTCGTAATGCAAAGAACGTGTTAAAACAACGTCATCATCGTCATTATCTTAATCAGTCTATTACATTCCCAGAGTTCACTTAAGCTATCTTCTAGAGTGGGTAACGTAAGGAAGTACAAACCATCTACCCCACGCCACTATGGCCACAACGACGTATAATGGCCTATTATAAAGTTACAACCACCAAGTTACCCACCTCCTTAATCCACCCACGGATGAGGATAGGATATGTCTATGGATATACTATTATTATTTACAACCTGAAACAGGTTTACAAGAGCAACTCAACCTCGAAATGAGGGGATCCTTAAGCTTTTTACAGCAGCCTTCATTATTAATCCCCTGGACACACGCTATTGTTACCCAAGTCTATCACGAAGTTAACTGAGTCAGAGCGGTCCGACGTGATACACGAACCAGCATAACCGACAGCTTGTTGGAATCAGCTTTTCATTTGGTTCACTTTTTTAACCGACTTCAAAAAAAGCAGGATGTTATTAATTCGACTGTATTTTTTTATGTTCATTTGTTACCTGGTAACTTTCGGCTGGGTGAACCAATTCTATTGATTCTTTTTTTTGTAAGCTATCCGTGAGAAAACCGTTATTATAATGTCATAAGTTTAAAAATACTCGATAAGAATTTGTGTGAGTTACTATCATACCACAACTAAAAAGGTAGAAATTAAAAACTTTTTTGCTAAACATGAACCGACTTCTGATTGATTATTCTAGTAACTTTTGTTTGACTCATCGATTTTTTTGCCATCCGAAAGTACATTTCATTTCCGTCTTTTGTGTTTTTTTGGAAGTCGTAAGTAAGATAGTACGACGCTCTTCGCGTTCAGTATAATAATGCTTTTAGGATGTTTCTGCAGTGCGTCAGGGATGTTCGCGGATGCGCATGTTGATTGTTTTTATTCAAGCATGCGTAAGACATGTGTACAGCCTTGGTGCCCAGGGTGTGCGGCGGGTCCAACAATATCCTAAAAATGATTGCAAGTCGCCTGGACTGTGTGTATGTGGGTCGCGCTCGTGCCATCTCACTTGCGTAGTGGCACCGATAATACTGTGTATGATCTTTTTTTGTATCAGTGTTTACTAATTTACCCGTAAGGGTGACTAACCATAAACTCCCAGTTGCTTGTTAGTGGGTGTCTGCCAATTGGTCGTAATCTATTTTTCATACCTCTAAGTGTTAAGCGTGGCCCTCTCAAGAAAAGAAGCTGAACAGCGGGTGACACCGCTAGACATAGCCAGTAAATATATATGATATGTGCTCGGTTTATCATTGTGGCGCTATGCCGTTGGTGCATTCATGGTATTAGTAGTATTCTACTGCCCAGATAATTCAAGTAAACTCTAGTCAAATGAGTTCAAAACCATGAAAGCGATTGATTTATTTACAAAGATATCAGAGCAAAGATCTGTGTTACTAAAGCAAATTCTGGTGCAAAGGCACAAAAAGCATTTAATCAGAAAAACCCACTCTCACACATTATATTCAAACGCTTGTAGGTACATAAGTCTCATAAAATCCTCCCGAGCACCTCTTAATTACAATTCTACAAACTCATTTCACTCGAAGTATCTTTGAAAGTGCGAAATAAATGTGTCAGATGTTCACCAATTACAAGCTCGTCGAAGACATTTGCGGGGTGGGCGTGATCCTCCCCTGCCGCCCGACCCCTAGCCGCACCCCCTGCGATGTCGTGAACAATAAGTAACAGTTTAAGGAGATTACGGGAGGGCTGAGCGCCGCTAAGCAGATCGACGCAACGCCGCGCCGCCCGGCGACGGCGACGCTCCGGCCGAGTTAAGAACTCCTTAACTATTCAATGCCTATATAAGCGGGTGGGTGATGGAATTCAGATCCGTATATTGAATTTCATTATAAAGTTTGCGATGTTTTGGCTTTGAGTTTGTAGATAGGTTGAAATGCTGGCTAAGTTGTGTAATTTTACAGTCACCTGAGTTTTCGAATTGCTTTGGTATGTAGTTGATTTTAATTTTCGAACTATCTATTTCGTTTGTGTAATTTCGAAAAAGAAAATGCCTTGTTTTACTATTTCGAACAAACCGGAATGGTTCAAATCTTTTCGACTTTGCTACAACGAACACTTGTTTTTACTACCACGGTACTTAGGTATAACTTCGGTGTACTTGTTACTTTGTTTGTATCCTAACTATCATAACATAACTCCCAAAAGTCTAATATTACAAAAAAATACTAAATAGTGTAAAATATTTGTAGCTCCGGTAGTTCGTCGCACTCAATGACTTTTGTTTGTTTCCTTGTCTTTTTTGCCACTGACTTCCAGCAGTAAAGTTTTTTTTTTTTTTTAAATAGTGTTTTTTTTTGCAAAACAGATTTTTGTATCAGCATTTGTAGTTATGGTATGCTGATATCCCACACAAATTTGTATCGAGTATTAATTTTTCCATTGTCACTAAAAGATATAAGCAGATGATCCATATAAGCGTAGAAGTAGAAAAAAATATGGACGTAACTCATAAACTATTCTAAGCAATTTAAAATAAAATTGAAATGGGACAACCTCGTAAATATAATTATAATAATAATTATAATAAAAAGAGTTCCACAGTCACTGGAATATTTAATCAGTGAAAATACATTAAAAAAAAACGATCGAACGTGGAACCTCCTCATTTTTTTAAAGTTAGTTCAAAAATACAAATCTTTCCTCTTTACAACATTAATATGTAGATGTAGGTATATACGGGAAACAAAATACGTACCTACAATTCAAGGTAAGTAAAAGAAAACAGAAAGATAATTTTGCAATGTATTTTTCTTCATGCCGCGGTTATTATACCTGCGTATTTAAATAGCCCTTATTTTCGTATTTTCATTTTACAACATAGAATAACTGAAAGTTGTTTACATCGAAATAGGGCAAAATCACAAAATAGATTATCTATTCCGTGGGCAAAATAGTGGCCGAGATAAATGGCGGTCTGACATTTAAAAAAAAAACAGGATTGACTTATTGACGGTCGCAGCAATACTACAATGTTCAAATTATAAACATCTCGTTACGGATCCCTAAAAAATTGTTTACCCGCCATGCAGCCAAAATGGCTTAGCTAGTATCTACATCGACATGTGTGGCCTGACTTAATTCGCTCCCCGTCCCGGTACACTGCCGAAATTTTGCCAAATTAATCTTTCTTCAAACACTCTCGCTCTTTGTGGAACAATTGACGGAGAAGCTGATGTGCGTATCTCACCCTAACGTGAGGGGCTGAGGGAAGGAGAATTCAACAAAAAGTTTTATGACGGTTATGAACGATTTAGCGATCGGTCAATATAAAGGTGGTGAAATACTAAAATTGTTAGGAGCGTAAGTCGCAAATGACCTGTTTCGGAAACTAGTAGTACATGAAGAAGGGGTTTTTACATTTGTGTTATCTCGCAGAAAAATAATAAAATTTGCCTAAAACCAGAACTTTTAACCGACTTCAAAAAAAGGAGGAGGTTATCAACTCGACCCTATGTTTGTTACCTTATAACTCTGGTCTGTTCTTTTTTTATTCGAAAGCTGGTGGTTGTCGTTTGGTCCCATAATTTTTATATCCGGCCAGTAGTTTATGAGTTATCGTCTATAATACATTTTTTTCTATACGTACTAAGTATTAACAGATACCTACATAGGTAGGTATCTGTTAATACTTAGTAACAATGGAAAATGAATACTAGATATTTTTTTGTGATACCATAACTAAAAATGCTGAAATAAAGTTCCGGAAGTAAAGTTATTTTCCACTTTTTAGTAATTTTTTTTGGAAGTCGGTTTTATTTTTCACAAAAAAGTTTTTTTTTTGGTCATACTTTCTTAGTAAAGCTTATACGATGACTTTGTTGGCATAATATGTTGAATATGGTTTAGCCATAAGTCAAGCTTTTGGTGACCAACCAAATATTTAAACTAGTTTAAGCCATTGCTCAATTTTATAACAATGTGACAGGGGTGAACTTATTAAGGAATAGAAGAAGGATTACCACAAAAACAACTAAAAGCTATTATCATTGTATTTATTAACACGACTACATTATACATTATTGCAAACTGACTACTTCTAATCGTTCCAATAAATATTAATACATCGGTACATACGCGTGTAGGTGCGACTACTATGTGTCACTAAAGGCTACCATTTACATTATATACAGAGACAAGCGTCTGACAGGAGGCGGGGCGTTACCACGACCGGAGGAGGTGTTTGTACAAACAATAGACAATAATCTAGGCCATCATTAAGTATATCGCTGTTTATATTATTTTTTTCCGAGAACGTTAACAGTTCGTCATGTTATGACCTCTCCACTTTTAATTATTCTGTACCACAATTGGTAGTGTAGGGATACTTGACTAAAAATTTTACAGTAGTGTACAATCAATAAAGAGATAAGTAATCAGGCTCATCAGATACAGTTGAAATTTTCTAGGAATTATTGAAAATCCATGAATGTTTTCGCAACAATTTAAATTTATTTTGTTTTAAACCAAACAGTTAATTAAATCAACTAAATTTGAGTTGTAGATGTGAATGTCTTTCTAAGAAAAAATCAAGTACACATATTTATATCTGCGAGCCTGGTTACTTAACTCTTTTGTTGAGTGTACTTACACTTTGTGATACTATTGCTAGGAACAGAGTAAGATGCAAATGGAGTACTCAGTTACAGAGATACAATAATTTTATTTAATGGAAATTAATACAGGCGAACATTGTGCCAGCAGATATTTAAAGTCTCAGTTAAATTACAAATTTCCCCTATAACAACTTGGTTTTGCCTTTGCCCACTTTTTACATGACCTAAAACACATTTACTTAATTATTGTACGGTGGGTGGTCTTTGGATCAAGTTATTTCTATAGCACGTCTTCACAAATTAATACATATTTGATTAACTAGAAGTATCGATTAAATTATAATTAAGTGGTGGGACGCATCAGTCAAATAAATACACTATAAACAACTAGAAAGTAATAGAAACCTATTCTTATCAAATAATGTCTTATATAACGGTAGATAAATCTATTTACAAGAACATTCCAATCTACTTGACTACAATACAATAATTTTATTGTTGAGATCTAACGTTTACATCAACGGAATGTTAACAAAACGACAGTTTCGTTCAATACGTTAAGGCACACGTCTTAATAATAGCATGGTCCTTAACACAATGGCATAGTTATCAATATTATACACGAACGGGAAATATTTTTTTTTTCCAATCGGCATTATATTTGTTCGATGACATTCAGCTCGTTGATCGACGCATACCTTTGACTAGTTTCACTCAAGGAAAAAAAATCGGTAAAGTGCGAGCCGGACTCGCTCACCAAGGGTTCCGTACAAACTTGTGACATAAACGGGCATAGCTTTGGACTGCGTTGACTTAGCGAGTCGATTTTTCGACAGTTCGGTAGATCTAAGGAACCACAGTTTTTTTTTTTTTAAAAAACCTTGCCCCACACTAGTAATTTCTCCTGTATCGTAGGTACAAACATTTAAACTCACATACACAAACAGCCAGACCCGAAACAACTATCTGCAGGTCAGACAAATATTTGTTCCGTGCGGGAATCGAACCCGCGACACGCAGCGCAGCAGTCGCTCGCTCAGCCACTGCGCCAACCGTGCCGTCAACTTGAGTCAATTTGAGTATATGGTTTAAATTTCAACTCGACACCTTCACGAGTTCTCGAGATAAAAGTTCTTGATAGACAGACAACAAAGTGATCCTATAAGGGTACCGCTTTTTTCTTTAGAAGTACGGAAACCTAAAAAGAGCTCTTTGGTAATTTATTTTAATACCAGTATGTTACGGTTTAACTTAAAAATATAAAAAAATACTTAAAATCAATAGTTTAGACCCCCAGAGAAAGTGAAATTATCGTTTGGCGTGCTACATCGTCGATTCATTTTAACAATATTGTAAGCCATTGCATTCAGGACCCCTTGAAAATACATTTCTCTTTTGGAAACCCCGTAGTAAGCAACAAGAAAGATAGTACACAGTATAAGTAGTAATGAAACTAAACTTGAGACCGTATTCGTAGCACAAGTGCGCGGTTTAAACATAACGTAGAGACGTCGATTTTTGAATCGAAAATATAGCTATTTTAGTTATATTGTTTGCTTATCATCCATAGATGTTTTTTTTTTAAACCGACCAAAAGAGATTCGGTCTCGCGCACTGAGGTTTTATTAATGGCCATAGTTCTTGACTGCGTAGACTGTGTGACAGTGAATACAGAGGGACTAAGGGACCTCCACACGTTCTCAAAATAAAGGGTCTTGGCAGACAGACAGACAAAAAAGTGATCGTATAAGGTTTTCGTTTTATTCCTTTTGAGGTACGGAACCCTAAAACATTTAAAGTGAAACGAGTTTTTTTGGAACGAAGTTCCTTATCGGGGCTAGACGGAAAAAATTAAGACCAAAAGTTGTAACGACAGTTTTTGCTATAGTTGTAACCGGTGCGGCGTGCTTGTGTTTCTCTGTCTGTCTCTCTCTTTCATAGAAAGCAAGCCAGTTATTTTCGTTTCGTCTTTCTATTTCGTATTGATCAGTGTGGTGTCGCGACGATTATTTTTGTTGAGTGTAAACAGGTTTTTTGTACATAATAAATAATGACTTCGTTCCATCCGGGTGTCCCTTGACACCTTTTAAGTTTTTTTTTAAATCAACGCATTTACGTTACGTTATTACCCTGTACTCATGCAAGGACCTCTGGTTTTAGAAGATGTGCGTCATATAAGTCGATTTATCAATTTATATTTTTAAATGTAAAGTGTCACTAATTCTTAGGTCTATTTAATCTACAATATTAATAATGTGCAATATACAATTCATTATTTTATGTTGAGACACACGTCACTGTAGCGAAACTGTGCGGTCACTAATGTTACTCGAATTATGTTTGAACCACCAATACTGCTACAGAATGGCCAATGTTGGTGCGTTCAATGTATGTTGATCAAAGTCAAAGTCAAAGTCAAAGTAATTTATTTGTCAAAAACATGGTATTGAGGATGGTACATACAATAATGAAAAGTTCAACATGTTTCACCATTACTAGGTATACAAATATTGGGTATGTCATTTAAAATTGATTTATACTTAATACAGATTGCGATTGAAAAATACTGATAAGATATTAGTTCAGTGCTTATTTGCTATAAGTCTTCCAAACGTTCTTTATGGTACGCCCTGAGGTACTTGACAGTCGCAGATTCTTTAGTACACCGAATACTACACTACATTTTGCCGGACTAAACGTCTGGTGACCATATCACAGCATTAACACCGTCATTTAATTCAAACCAACCCAAGGTAAACGGAAAACATATTTCTTCAAAATTTTACGTCACTCGAGGTGTTAATAAAGACAAGTATCGACATACACGCACACACCAACACGACGCGTTACAGCAACACTCTTAAGAATGTCCAGGCGCGTACACACAGGGGTCGAGCTCCCACGGGCTCGCAGGTTACGTGTGCACCTTGTTGTTGTGCTGCAACGTCACGCGCTCCTGCAGCAGCGCGTCGTGAGCACGTAAGCGCAGGGCCTCGGCGCTTGCCAGCCGGGCCAGGGAGGGGGATGGTGACGGGGGCGACGGGGGTGATGATGGCGACGGCTCTGGTTCAGGGGGGCGCAACGCTGGCGGGGGAAGAGCGAGTACGTACCTGTTGGACGAACAAATATGGTAAGTGAAAGATGTCCTCCTTTGACTGGGGCTTGCTTTGGTCTGTATAAGGCCCAACACACAGAGGGGCCTGCCAGGGCCTCCACCTGCCGGGGTTGCGGGTTGTTCAAAAGAGATACCACGGCTCCGGAACGTAAAGGGCAAAAGAAGGAACATGTGTGAGTTTTAGTCAGTACAAGTCTGACACTCCCCCCCGCTCCAGCCAGAGCGGGGAAAGTTATTTGATGATTTCCCACCCCAAAAAAAAAACCCAACACACATTTGCGAAAGCCTGGCTAGGAGCAGTTTTGGACGCAGAGCACAAGATTCCGAGCCACTCCGAACGCTGCCAAGATTCACCGCAGCGACGCGTGGCGACCGCCAGTTGCGCCTGATTTCGTGGCAGCATGGCATGGCATGGTATAAATTTATCGTGAGCATGTCATTTGTTTCTTCCCCGCAGCTCCATAGAAAATCACGCTCCGAAATCAATCATCGGTGGATTCATCAACGTGCTAAAATTAATTATATCCGCTTTGTTTGAGGAGGATCATACACACCGATGCAGCAACGCCCGGAAGGCGGCAGCGGGTTCGGCGTCGTGCCACAGCGGCGCGGGCACGCCGAGCGCGCCCAGCCCCGCACCCAGCCCCAGCGCCCACCACTCGCCGCCGGCCGGGCCACCTCCGCCCCACTCGCCAACCACTGAAACAATACTCATCATTAGCATTCATATATCCAAAGTCGAACAAATTAACAAATTGCCCAGCCTTCCTGATCCTAAAGTTGTTTACTGCAATCGTGATTTGTATTTTTTGTTACCTTGGCTGCGCAGGTTTGGACCCAGAGGGCACAATACATACCACAGCCACATCCAACCATACATTTACGAGAGTGTTCGACGAAAGCCGCTAGAGATTATTTGAACTGTTTCATGTGTCCACTACCTATTCACTTTTGCATGCGATCACCAATTAATTTGAAAACTATGGTAATAGCAATGTTCTTTAATGAGTGTTGCCGTATGGATGACATAAACATACTGATAAACTAAATGAACGCACAAGTTGAATCTACTTTTAACACTTCTTTTTATGAACTCAGTTTGACAAGGATTTCAAATCACATCAAAACTTTTTATTTCACATAGGCTTACATGCACTTGTAAAACGTCTAGAAAAGGTGCACAGTTCGGGTTAGTGGTTTCATAAGGAGAAGAACCGGCAAGAAATTCCATGGTTACTTACATGTCATTACATGGCACTTACCGACACAAATTTAACAACAGTTGTAAATATTTACCAGAACTTATCAATATGATTCCGAACGTGTGCGCAACCCTCGCTTCAATTTGCATAGTGAAATAAAAGCACCCTTTGACAAAATCACCGAGTAGGTACAGTTGATAAATAATTCGATGTTTGTTTAGTATAATATGGTTAGGCAGGTGATAGCTGCCGATGTCGTCATAATGCCCCTTGTATAATGGCTGTGGTACACCTGGCTTAGCTATTTTCCTAAGTTTATGTTATGAATGTAGAAATGTGTCTGTCTGCCCGCTCAGGTTGTAAGGTTTTTGGCAAAGCAGACCATTAAATAATAGAAGAGTTATGGGTAGCGTTGAAAATTGCGAAAGAATGGTTTCGTTTTTTTTTTTGCGAAACATTGTATCTTTCATGTAAAATACATGTAAATTTCGAAAAAAAAACGATCGTCTGAAAAATACAATAATTCACGTATAATGCTTGTACTTATAATAACTAACAATCAATGAGAAAATGCCTTGTTTTCAATTTTAAATTGTTGAAATTTATATCTAAATACATAAGCAACATTCAATACTGCTACTGACATCTGTTGTCACGAATGTGAAACTAACCTAGATTAGTATTTGTATATTTTATCTGTAGCATTTCCTTCCAATAAAAAAGTTCTAGTTCTCTTTTGAATCTCATCGTGTGCTTGTTTTATTAGAAAAATTAATTAAACAGTTATGTGCTTACGTACTAGGTAATAGAAAACAAACAAACAGATCTATATTGTCGACTGTCAACCCTTTATCTCGGGGACGCATGAAGGTATCTAGTTGAAATTATTAACTAATATACTCAAATCTGTTGTCCCTTGGAGTAGTAGAAAACTCATATCTCTAAGTCTACGCAGTCAAAAGATATGGTCGTTTATGTCGCAAGTTTGTAGGGAACCCTCGGTGTGAGAGTCCGACTCGCACTTGCCAGGTTTTTTTCGAAATAAGCAGGTAAGTAGAACCTACAAATAAAGCTTAACTGTTGGACCACCAGTTTGTATAAATATGTAGTAAGCGTATCAATACAAATCACAATAATTATCAAGAATGTCGCGTGCCTGGTAATGAGCCACACACCGCACACATATTATTATACAAGAGCTTACACGACACACACATTTCTAAAAATACCTGATACGCTTGTTTCCTTTAAAAAGGTTTAACATTTAAATTCTAGTTACTATCCACTGTAATTAAAAGTTTTCATTTAACTTGCAATGCTTTGTGTGCTAGTTTGTTTAGGTCAAATACAACTTTTACACGTCATCATACATGTTCTAATACTGCATGTTGGTTCAGTTTCAATGCCAATTAAAGCAGCTTTCTAATTAGTATATGACCTGATTAACTCCAGATGACGGAACTCATCAGTGGTCGACAGAAAAGTCACGAAATTGTGTAATAGATAGTTTTAAAGTTCACCATAGTCTCAGTGGCTAGATAAATGATGACTTTTTCAAAAATCAAAGTTTTTTGTTATTTTTTTTTACAAATCATTTTGTTTTAATTATAAAGTAAAAGCATTATTTTCAAACACACATTATTAATGGTACTTACAACACCCACACGTCACACGTAGAATCACACACAAAAGTGCTAACAGTCAATATATCAGCCGGTAAACGGATTGCCAGTAATTGTTGTTATCAGACCATCGCGTAAACGGCGCGGAGTCATTATACGCGCATTAGTATAATGATGCCCTAATATCGTTCTATCGCGCGATATAAGCGAGTTTCCGTAACAATTACTTTTAATGTATTGTCGCTTTGATTATGATTCATAAGATTTTGTATATTATAATACTTACCTAGCTTGTATTACAAATACGCTTTCTCGACAAAAAACGTTAATTTAATTGATACTGACTGCTTTAAATAAGCATTTTTTTTCAAATTTGCGACCTAAATGGCCATATCTGTTGACTGCCTTAGAAGGTTGATTTTAGCATAGCTTTAAGGGACCGCATTTTTTCTTGAATTCCCGGTGTCGACATACAGATAAGCAGACAGACGGATAACAAAGTAATACTATAAGAGTTTAATAAGGGTACCGTTTTTTCCTTTTGAGGTAAGGATCTCTAAAAACCCACGCAGACACAATAAATTAATAAATGTAAATCAATATGTAATGTGCACACGTGTGAAGTTTTAAAAGTAGCGTTTTAAATCAGCGGGCGCGCGTTTTGTAGGGGTGCCGTGCAATTACATAGCAATTGCTACTAATTGTCGGTGATTTCGGTGTGAGTGACACCCGGTTCGAGCCCGCGATGTGATGCTTGTTAGGGCTTACACATAATACGACAATAAATTCTTTGCATTTGATTTATGATGCTCAGTGACAAAGCAACGGTCTGATGTAAGTAAGTTGCTGTTGAACTTACTACTCAAGCAGATAAAGTTGGGTTGAATATTTAGTTTCATATTATAATTTATTCAATAGTATCAACATTTAGTTAAGTCCTCAGGGCTTGATAATGCTAGGAATCGGTTCGAGACAACATAGGTAACGTTCTTTCCATTTAACTCGTCTTGGCAAGAACACTACCCGAGATACCTAAAGTATTGAAATAATCAAATTCATGTAAGTAAAACGATATCGCCTTAAAGTTTTACCATATTTGTAATAATACAATTTGAAATACATAAAAATACAAAAACCCTATAAACTATTTCAACTCTTAATTGGGCAATTTCGAAAGGTTTTCAAACGACCATCAGCCCTAGTTTCTGTACAGATTGCTTGCTCACACGGCCGATAGCGATCGGTAAATGATCGGTAAACATCGGGTGCAATCGCGTTCGTATTTCATTACCGCGCTGTGGCCAACAAACGGGCACCAATAACGTGAAATGTATAACTTGTGAGTTTTGATGATGACTGTACCTTGTCATTATAGAGGGATGTGTGTCGTTTGACAAGGAAAGTATTTTTCCAATGTAATTATGCGTGTTTGTTTTTGGACTCAGTGCCGAATTTAGGGAACACCTTCACAATTTGATTTTTAATACCAAAGAAATCAGGGTAAAATGTGTGCATTTTCAAGCTTGCTTCGCTCGCGCTTGCAGCCTGCTTTCTCTTGAATATTATTTTTGACGACAGCCCAAGTTACAACGGTAGGTTCAAACAATTCAAACCACTTAAAGGTACAATATGGAGTAGCCGTTAAAACAATAAAACCTATCTAAGATGTTAAACTTAGATAGGTTTTATACGACCTACGTTCGTCGTGTTGTCGGGGCATATCTGACGGACAGGGCCGTCATCTACCCCGGTCACTCTGGAGAGTGGAACCGGCGAGAGATGTCGGGCGGTGTCCCACAGGTCTTGGGGCCGCTCCTGTGGGACATCGGTTACGACTGGGTGCTGCGCACCGACCTCCCCAGCGGCGTCAGCGTAGTTTGCTACGCGCTCGTTCTGGCTCAGGGGGGGTCGCACCAGGCGGCGGCCGACAATATGACACGCGGGGTTGCGATAGTCGCAGAGAGGATCGGGCTACTGGGTCTCGAGTCGTGCGGTCCATGGCCCTTTACGGGGCCCCGGTATGGGCGCGTTCTTTAGGGCGGCGCGCCGCCCACTACCTGAACGCGCCCCAAAAGGTGGTAGCGATACGGCTAATCCGGTGCTACCGCACGATCTCCGGAGAGGCAGCGAGCCTCCTTGCCGGATTGCCACCGTCGGATCTGGAGGCGATAGTGTTCGCGCGCCTGTTAGAGTGGCGCGCGGAAGCACTACACCGGGGGGAAACTCCGCTGCCGCGGCAAATTGCTGCTCAGCGGACAGACCTCCGGTGCGATCTCATGGTGGCATGAAGAAAGCGACTGTCGCAACCCCGTGCAGGGCACGCCACAATAGCGGCGGTAAGTCCCCTCTTTGAGGAGTGGCTGGAGAGGCGTCATGGCGTCCTCACCTACCGCCTGACGCAGGTCCTCACCGGACACGGAAGTTTCGGGAGGTTCCTGCACATAATCGGGCGGGAGGAAACGCCCGGGTGTCACCATTGTGACGATTGCCCGGAGGACACGGTGGAGCACACAGTGGCGGTCTGCCCAGCTTGGGCGGAGCACCGCCGTGCCCTCGTAGAGGCGATCGGTGGCGGCGATCTCTCGCGTCCAGCCCTGGTTCAGTCCATGGTCCGGAGCAAGAAGGAATGGGAAGCGGTCACCACCTTCTGCGAAGCAGTAATGCTAGCAAAGGAGGTGGCCGGGCGTTAGAGGGAGAGAACATCAGGCCAACCCAGCCGCCACGGGAGACGGAAGACACATGGGTGGGTTTTAGTCAGTACAAGTCTGACATGCCCTCCCGCTCCGCCCAGAGCGGGGGAAGTCATTGGATGATTTCCCATCAGAAAAAAAAAGAAGATGTTAAACTTTAGGAGCTCACTTTGCTTGTTCTTGAAAAAGTACATTAAAATACGAAAATCGGTCCCAGTCGAGTAATCGGTGAACATACATAATTCCCCTTTTTTGTCGGTTATTTGACGTCTAAAAAAAATATGTTGGGACTTTTTAATTGCCAATCTTAAATTTAAATCCGGCCCTGTTTGGACTATTAATGTTGTTTTGGATGTAATAGGAAACAATTGAGCAGCTATCGTTGTCATGTTCTAAATTGTATATTTCTTGAAGTCTGGGGAACGTGCCATCAATGTAGAAGAAACGCAAGAAACATTAGACAATGGCCAGCCCTTGATAATCTTTTGACGGAACATTTTATGACATAATATTATTTTACATAACAGCGGATGGCAGAAACATCATTTCGCAGAAAATCGTTTGACATACACTCATTTAATATAAATTAGGGGTAACACAGTTCCCCTTTCCTGATTTACAGGTACCTGCTACCTGTAGTTTTTGCCCTTGCGCCTTATTTATTGTAATAGCAATGCTAAGTTTTCCCTTTTCTTCCCTCTTTCTCCCTCATTTCTCAATGTTTTTTTGTTTAAAAACCTATGTCCGTTTCCAGGGTCCTTTTATAATATTAGTTAGGAAAGGATAGTAAGGATTATGTCAGTAAAAACGTTGATTAGGAAACATATGTATTTTTTCTTTCCCTGTAAAAAACATGCATGGTTTCTGCCACGCCTCGTGCGATGCGTGGGTTTGGCGGTCAAACGCGATCTTATGGTCGCAGGTGATTTTAACGCTCACCACCGCAGCTTCGGCTGGCGCGAAAATCGCAGCCGCGAGGGCGGGCGTTGAAACTACCTGCTCCTGAGCTCGCTGGCCGCCTCGCCTCTCTCGTGACTACGATACTACGGACTAGCGATATTCTATTACTTATACATATAACAAACATTCTAGTACTCAAATTTATAGATTTTAAAAAAAGTTTGTTGATTTGCATATTTTTTTGAACTTTAATTTTGTTTTCTAAAGTTCCAAAAATGTAAACTCATCATTTCTTAATTTAAACGATAGACAATATTTTTGCTCTCCGAATAAGGCCATTTTCGTTCTCCATTTTCGTTCTCCGTAAAACCGAAAGTTTAGATTTAGTTATATTTTTGAAGTTATACTTCTTTTGGCACGATATGGAGAAAAATGATGAGAGTGAATTTAGCCAGCGACAGCGTGAAGTTAGTTCTAGGTGGCATGAAAATCGATAACTATGTTCAAGTTGTATATTCTAGTATTTTTATATTTAGAACACGTGTTTCTTATTAAATAAATATTATTTTGGTGTTTTTTAAATCAATTTCACATTCCAAGCAACCCTTGCCGAGGTTTGGAAATGGATGGGTTACCATACGGGGACAGGTTAAGCAACCCTTGCTGAGGTTTGGAAATGGATGGGTTACCACAGGGGGCCAGGTTAAGCAACCCTCACCAAGGTTTGGAAATGGATGGGTTACCACAGGGGGCCAGGTTAAGCAACCCTCACCAAGGTTTGGAAATGGATGGGTTACCACAGGGGGCCAGGTTAAGCAACCCTTGCCGAGGTTTGGAAATGGATGGGTAACCACAGGGGGCCAGGTTAAGCAACCCTTGCCGAGGTTTGGAAATGGATGGGTTAACACACGGAGCCAGGTTAAGCAACCCTCACCAAAGTTTGGAAATGGATGGGTTACCACACGGGGACAGGTTAAGCAACCCTTGCCGAGGTTTGGAAATGGATGGGTAACCACAGGGGGCCAGGTTAAGCAACCTTTGCCAAGGTTTGGAAATGGATGGGTTACCACACGGGGACAGGTTAAGCAACCCTTGCCGAGGTTTGGAAATGGATGGGTTACCACAGGGGGCCAGGTTAAGCAACCCTTGCCGAGGTTTGGAAATGGATGGGTTACCACAGGGGGCCAGGTTAAGCAACCCTTGCCGAGGTTTGGAAATGGATGGGTAACCACAGGGGGCCAGGTTAAGCAACCTTTGCCAAGGTTTGGAAATGGATGGGTTACCACACGGGGACAGGTTAAGCAACCCTTGCAGATCTTTATAATTGTTACGTATACTAAGCTAGAGTAAGTCATGCTCGAACTGTTACGTTTACGTATATAGCTCAAAGTGTTTTTTCTTTATTTCTTACCATGGTCGTGGTGCATGAAAGGCGCATGGTCTCTGCCGAGCGCCTTCTCCCGCTTGCGCCACTTGGCGCGTCTGTTCTGGAACCACACCTGTGAACCATAACACAGTTAATAAAGTCAAGTCCCATGAATGTTGTAGCACATTTCTATGTTTGGTTGAAATAAATAAAGAGTACAGCAAATTTATCCGAAGGTCCTTGTTAGATGGTAAAATATTTATTTTATAACTAGTTTTCGCCCGCGGCTTAGCCCGCGTTAAATTCGGGATAAGACAGTTCCCCTTACCTGATTTGCAGGTACCTGCCACCTGTAGTTTTTGCCCTAGCCTAGCCTAAGTTTTCTCCTTTTTTCCCTCTTTCTCCCTCATTTTTCACTCCTTTTTTAAAAAAAATAGCCTATGTCCGTCTCCAGGGTCCTAACTATATCTAACTATCTCTGTACCAAAATTCATCAAAATCGGTTTAGCCATGAAGGCGTGAAGAGGTAACAAACAAACAAACTCACTTTCGCTTTTATAATATTAGTAAGGAAATATTGAAAGTTTTAAGTTTCGTCAGAAACTTCAACTGCACGACGTAAATTCAGACTCTGGATCTATTGAATGTGAAATAAGCTTTTGACGACGGACTCAAACTTGAGATTTCATTAATAACTTTTTACGAAATCAAACCGACTTCCGACATCCTTTCATTTACGGCATTTTAGTGTTTTTTGGAAGTAATTTTTTTAAGTTTTTTTTGACGTGACAACGTCTTATAATTCGATAGAGCCGGCTGCACGCACGAAAAACATGACTCATGCGGCGTTACCTCGCTCTGAGGCGTTCCATGTAAGGCTTGAAGTGCAAGCGAGAGCGCGGAACGAGCGACAAAGAAGCACAATCGGCCTTTGCGTTCGGCAGCGTTTGACATCCGTCTCTCTCCTACTTGAGTGAGCGATGCGTCTGCGTGGACAGCTGCTATACTATATAGTACCTACATTTACATGTTTTGATCGAGTATCAAGTGCAGTGAAAAGTGAATGTGGTGTCAAAAATTTACATAATTGTATTTATGCGTACAAATAAATCTAACTTGATCAATTTCATTGTGATTTCCAATTACCTCCTTCTCTATATACATACAAATCTATTAAACAAATGAAATTAAAATTTTCTTTTGAAAAATGCTACCATTCCATCAGTATTTTCTTAAGACGTTGTCACGTTCAATCGTCAGTAAACCGACTTTACAGACAACCAATTTTTTTTTCAGCCTTTTTATTTAGTAGATTATTCATTTTTCATTGCTATTTATATAATCCGTATACACTTAGATACCCAAACAATATCTTAATTACTCAAACAATATTGAAAAAAATCATCATCTTTTAATATTTAAAATCGGCCCACAATCAACAAAAAAAAAAAATATAGTCAAATTGAGTACCTCTATCTTTTTTAAAGTCGGTTACAAATTTCATTATATTGAGCTCTAGTTCCAGCTCCAGCTCCAGTCGAAGGAACAGTGTTCAAAATCAGACCTTTTTGTTTTTGGGTTGGGAATTCATCAAATAACTTCCCCCGCTCTTGGCGGAGCGGGTGGGAGTGTCAGACTAGTACTGACTAAAACCCACCCATGTTCCTTCTACCGCCCTTTATGTTCCGGGGCCGCGGTATCTCTATCGAACAACCCGGTGGCCCTGACAAGCCCCTCTGCTTTGTTCTCATCTCTTTGAGGCGCGCGTGGAACGAAAGTCTGTCTGTCGTCAATAGACGGACGGACGGTGTGCTACCCATTGCTCACCGTCCACAGGCCTGCATCTACGGTGGCCGGGAGTCGTCTCGCGGCGTCCGGCAAAAGTCAGACCTTGACAGAGCATTTTAGCTGATGAGTTGTCTAACAATGATTTCGTAGTCTTAATACTCTATTGAAACAACTAAGTAAGATAAGCTTGCCAATGAGCCAGTGCAACCAACATTCAGTTGCCAATACACTCCGCAAGAGCCAACATACGAACCAAAAATCAGAACTTCAGATACGACAATTTTTTCCGCATAATGGTTCCAATCTGAGTTGTGGGCGATTTTAATTTTTTTTATTGTGTAATTGTAGGCAATTTGACGCCCTCCCCACCCTCGACACCCCCCACTCGTCCGCACCTCTCGACTACAATGGAACCGTAATGAAAAGCAATTACGCATACGTGGTTTCCATTCCTTCACAACCATGTAGCAGAATATACCTTGTACCACTGCTGTAAAGTTCATTTTAGCATGTACCAGAATGGAGAATAGAAACAAATTGAGCTAGTCGAACCACATTGCGCTAATAAAAAGACATTGTAGAAGCAAAAATTGGTGTAATTTCATAATTTTCAATTGAGACCGTTTTACTGAGTCGCTGCATTCTTACAATGGTAGTCGAGTCGACAATTATGGCCGACTTAACTCCTCGCGATCGCAAGTTAACTGTACGCAACAATATGAACAAGTGCATTATAAAAATCTATGGCTTAAGAGGGTCCACAAACATTATCTTCAAACAAATTGTTTACTTGTAAATATAAATCTACATAAAACAGATTAAATAAACCTTAAGTCATTTGTACAACTTATTCAACAGTGTTTTGGCATAGATCGATTAGACGGCCAAAAGGGGTGTAGGTAAGTCCTTACTAATATTATAAGTGATTATTTTTCCGACCCAAATTTCGACCAATAGAATTGCACCATTCGACGTCACGTGGTACAACCTACATGGTATTATACTGATAATTTTTTGAAAATTTTCTCTGGTCGTTGCTATGCATAAAAAACAAAACATGATCCAGTCAAATTAACCACACGTCAAACTGACAAGTTGAATTCAATTGTGAAAATTGGAGATTTTGCATGAAAATGAGTCGATTTGGAGTTTGTGCAATTCTATTGGCCGACATTTGGGACGGAAAAATAATCCCCCGAATACCACACGAGCTTCATCGTCAAGTTTTTCAGGAAAAATCACTCGCGCTTCGCGCTCGTGATTTTTTAACCTGAAAAACTTGACTCCTTCATTTGTTTGCAACGAACCTATCGGGAAATACCCGATAATTTTGAAGCTCTTGTGGTATTATAAGTGATTATTTTTCCGACCCAAATATCGACCAATAGAATTGCACCATTCGACGTCACGTGGTACAACCTACATGGTATTATACTGAAAATTTTTTGAAAATTTTCTCTGGTCGTTGTTATGCATAAAAAACAAAACATCCAGTCAAATTAACCACACGTCAAACTGACAGGTTGAATTCAATTGTGAAAATTGGAGATTTTGCATGAAAATGAGTCGATTTGGAGTTTGTGCAATTCTATTGGCCGACATTTGGGACGGAAAAATAATCCCCCGAATACCACACGAGCTTCAAAATTATCTGGCATTTCCCGATAGGTTCCCTGCAAACAAATAAAATCGTCAAGTTTTTCAGGAAAAATCACTCGCGCTTCGCGCTCGTGATTTTTTAACCTGAAAAGAAAAACTTGACTCCTTCATTTGTTTGCAACGAACCTATCGGAAAATACCCGATAATTTTGAAGCTCTTGTGGTATTATATGTGATAATCCTTATCCTTACTATACATATATATTACCTCTTCACGCTTTAATGGCTACACCGATTTTGATGAATTTTGGTACAGAGATAGTTGGGAACCAGGAGACGGACATAGGCTAATTTTTATTTAAAAAAACTGGGATGTGAGGGAGAAAGAGGGAAGAAAGGGGAAAACTTAGCGTTGCTATTACAAATCTATAAGGCGCAAGAGCAACTGTGTTACCCCGAATTTAACGCGAGCGAAGCCGCGGGCAAAAGCTAGTATTATAATATGTAATAATATTATAAGTGAGTTTGTTTGTTTGTTACCTCTTCACGCTTTAATGGCTAAACCGATTATGATGAATTTTGGTACAGAGATAGTTGGGAACCAGGAGACGGACATAGGCTATTATTTTTTTAAAAAGAGTGGGATATGAGGGAGAAAGAGGGAAGAAACGGGAAAACTTAGCGTTGCTATTACAAATCAATAAGGCGCTACCGAATTTAACGCGAGCGAAGCCGCGGGCAAAAGCTAGTAAGTATATAAGTTTGAAGTGTGTATCTGTGTGCATGTCTGTGGCATCTGCACGGGTGGACTTATTTTGTTTTTTTTTTTTGTTTGAAATGTTTCTTAATTGAGAGTGTTCTTAGCTATGTTTCATGAAAATCTGTTTAACCATTTGAAGATCAACACTACTTTTCTAGTTGATGGAAAATCTTCAATATACTCGTACATGAACTAGAAAATCACTGACTCACTCATCATGATACCTCAGAAACTACCCACAAGTGTAAGGAGAACCAAATTTAGCACGGCGGATCCTTTTAAGAAGTAGGCTCTCACTAAGACGGGATTTTCAAAACTCAACCCTAAGGGGCTAAAACACCTGCCAGTTGTTCAAAAGAGATACCGCAGCTCCGGAACATAAAGGGCAATAGAAGGAACATGGGTGGGTTTTAGTCAGTACAAGTCTGACATGCCCCCCCGCTCCACCCAGAGCGGGGGAAGTCATTTGATGATTTCCCACTCGAAAAAAATAAAATAAAAAAGGGGCTAAAACAGAGGGGCAAAGTAACCGAATTACTTTGAAAGCTTTCTTGAAAAGCATTCTTTCACAAAATTAATAGACTAGGTTAATAACATCAACGGTTCGACATTAAGGAGCTGAGCAGCGGGCCGTTGGGCACAGCTAGTAGGTACTTATATCATAAACTAGCTACACCCGGCGGTTCACCCGCGCAGACCGTAATAAAAAGTAGTTTTCAAAGCCTTCACATTTAATGAAAATTTAAATTGTGTTTATTAGCAGAATATCATAAATTTTATCGATTATTTATAAAATCTAAAACTTTGTCACTGGGTTGGAGGCGGAATTCAATCCCGAGCCATGAGGCGAGGGTTTCGTGGAGCCGAGAACAGTATGTCCATTTGTTGCTATTTATTTATAGCAACAAATGGACATACTGTTCTCGGCTCCACGAAACCCTAAAATATATATATATATATAAAATATATATATATGCCGAAAATGTTTACTATAGATGTAATTAGTGCAAAATATATTCGTAGTCGACTGTATTTCTTTGTAAGAGCCTTGCCTGTTATGAACAGAACGCACTGAATATCTTTGTCAGTTTAAAGGAATTCAAAAGAGCTCTTATTCCTATTTATTTGCTTTGCTATTAGGTTATCGTCATCTTAGCACTCACCTCTCTGCTTACTACATCCTTCAAACAGTCCATCCATCGGCTCAATGGTATATCTCTATTCAAATTACTCAATAAAAATGACTAGTCCGATTTAAAATTAAATGCAATTGTTGGGCAATAATACAGTCAGTCACATTTAGCTTTGTGGCCAAACAATCTAGTGAGATTCATTGATTCAGTTCCCAAGCCAGCAATTAAATTCATCAATTAAACATGGACTTAATTCGTTCGACTCGCCGAGGACCACTCACAGTGAATAGAACGCCTCGTGTCGATTACACACAGCAATCACTAGACATTTTTATTGAAACCCACTTCATTCCATTCTAAATTTCAACTTAAAACTTCAAACAGCTCAGTGCAAGGCGAACCTTACAGCAGTTAGAATAAGGCTGATTTGAAAACGGTGAGGATGAATTTAAGTACAATGTCCTTTGTCGGCGAACGGCATCTATGGAGTGGATTAAAAGCAATTTGCACTGCGTTGAGTGTGATTTAAGAACTGTGTGGCACCCCCAATACTTAGCTACCAATAGGGTTGGTACTTAACAACTGCAAATACGAATGTCCTTATGAAATGTCTTTGGTATTGAGTTCGTATGGTATTTAGAGTTTTCGCGAATACGGATAGTATCTGAATATTGACGTAAACTGACTGATCAGACGCTTGTAGACTCATACACGTTCCTCGTTATCATCATTGACATTGCCCTACTTTTGTCTAGTTGATTCTCCAGGCAACACAAAGTTCATATATGACTTTCACAGCTTGTATCATAAAACGACTGAGACGAACGAATGAGACCATCGTAATAAACCACTTTCCCTATCGGATCATCGTCGTAATTTCGAAACCGCATGTTTGGTCCGCGGAGAAATAGTTACTACCTGCGCACCGCGGTTTCGCCCTCGTAGATTGGAGTAGAAAAATTGACTATTTGTTAATCAAGGTTGAAAGCTATCTGCTAATCAAATTTTAATCCAAATCCGTTAAGCTGTTTGAGGGTGAAAGAGTAACAAACAAAGACACACATACAAACATCCGCCATTACAATATTAGTGTGATGTCGCATCCTTAAACACGACCGTGTACAACTAACTAAGTTGACGAGTACTTTCAACAAATACTCTTCATAGCATTTTATATGGCTCCTCATAACCGAAATTATCTACTCTATTTCGTTTGAGCACATAGCTACACTGAAGCTCTTTTTCACATCAGACTGCAAAATTAAAGGATCATCATTCATGGTATCCACAGACACCTAAGTCATCCGAAAATTCCCACAAATCCCTCAAGTGTGGTGTCTAATACTCGCTATTATACTCCCCTCTTCTCCTGTAGAACCTCCCCTTCTCCCTGCCGCCCTTGCAGACCGCATGAAGTCCCTAATTACCAAATTGCAGGCGCTCGCTTTAACTGCAGCTAAAGAGCACTCGGCGCCAAACCGCGCTTAATTTAACCATTGTTACTTGAGATTACGTGTAATTACGGAACACTGCGATTTGATTAGGCAGCTACCAATATACCTAATCGGTATGATATTGTTAATGCAAAACCAATAGATTAGCAGGCTTCACCAACATGACTAATTTCAAAGTCTTTAAAACTCTTAATAAATTTAATATAACATATTCAAGAATATTTTTTAGTAAAAATTAAGAATTCTATATTAAAGGGACCTAGAAATTTTCTAATATGTTGTCATATACAAATAATACCATGTTCCACCTGTTCTTCTACAACCCCCCCCCTCCCCCCATGGTAGCTTTGCCTGTTCCGAGTGTGCATATTATGTTTTCCGCGAAAATACCCAAAATGAATATGTACTGATAATATTTTGATGACGTCTGCGACAGTTAATGGGTGTGCTTCCTGCTCGGTGCACACCCATTAACTTTCCTGCTAGGTGCTCGGATTGGGCAACCCTCTCCGATGGTATAACTTTACACTGAATTTAGGAACAAAACAAGAAACATGCTCGTAATTAAAAAGAGCCTAACTATAATCATACCTCATGCGTATGTGTTTCCGGCCCTGGTTCAGGTCATGGTCCGGAGCGAGAGGGAATGGGAAGCGGTCACCACCTTCTGCGAAGCAGTAATGCTAGCAAAGGAGGTGGCGTTTGAGGGAGAGAACATCTGCCCAACCCAGCCGCCGCGGGAGACGCCCAGGGCGCCGGGCGCCGCGAGACGACTCCCGGCCACCGTAGATGCGGGCCTGTGGACGGTGAGCAATGGGTAGCTCACCGTCCGTCCGTCTATTGACGACAGGCCGTGTCGACGGCGCGTTCTTGTTTCACGCGCGCCTCAAAGAGAGTCAGCAAAGCAGAGGGGCTTGCCAGGGCCTCCGCCTGCTGGGGTTGCGGGTTGTTCGAAAGAGATACCGCGGCCCCGGAACGTAAAGGGCAACAGAAGGAACATGGGTGGGTTTTAGTCAGTACAAGTCTGACATCCCCCCCCGCTCCGCCCAGAGCGGGAGAAGTGTCATTAGATGATTTCCCATCCGAAAAAAAAAATGCGTATGTGTTCTCGTGACTTTTGAAATCTTATAAGGCGCATGAACACGCGGTTTAAACATAGCGTAAATACAACTTTAAACATTATAAACACTCGTTTCATATTTGTATATTGTGATTTAACAATTAATTTAAAGGATTTGCGATTCAAAAATCGACGAAAATACGTACGACGTGACGTGCTATGCCTCTGCACTTTCGTTACAACATTGTTTATTAAGAGACGAATGTTAGTAAACGGACAAACACGTACAAGCAGGCGCAGGCAAGAAACCCGATGCTGAGTAGTCGGAAAAATTAAAAAAAAAGCAGTACATAATGTTTGCATACGACCAGATAGGATAGAATAATTAATTTATTTTGGACAACAAAGCTGTTTTTGTGAGAGAAGGATGCTTGAATCACGATTGTAGCAAAGGATCCTAAAGTCTGGAATGCACTCCCTCTAAATACCAGGATGGCCACCAATCGGTTAACTTTTAAAGTAAGAGCTCGGGAACATTTACTTAAGAAGTTGGCAGATTCGTCTCCAAATTAAATGCAGGTTGTTAGTTTTTCCCCATGTACTTATTTATGTATTTATAACTCTCTTGACTTTATTTTGTTTGTATGTATGTATTTAAGTATTTATCGTTATATTATATTTGTTAATGTTTTCTCGAAACATTTTCAGCCTGCACCTACTATGTTTTCTCTCTGAATCACCCTAAGGTAGACTGGTAGAAAATGCCCAAGGCATTAAGTCCGCCTTTGTACAGTGTTTATACATGTGCATAAAGTTTTAATAAATAAATAAATAAAGTAGGAATCTTGAGTATATCGAAGGATTCTAAAGTAGAAACCTGAGTATAACGAAGGATCAAAGGCATGGGGATGCTAATAATTTTGCTCTCGTGTAATAAACATAACGTTTCACTTATAAATCTACTAGCTTTTGACCGCGGATTCGCTCGCATTAAATTCGGGGTACCACAGTTCCCCTTTCCTGATTTGCAGGTATCTGCTACCTGCAGTTTTTGCCCTTGCGCCTTATTGATTTGTAATAGCAAACCTAAGTTTTCCCTTTTCTTCCGCCTTTTTTTTTAAGTGCACCTATTGAAAAACGACGTTAGACTCATTTGGGGATTTGTCACTGCTGTTCTCGGCTTCATAATGATGTTTCCTTACTTCAATCAAAATGTTCTATTTTCTGACTGTCGAAAACCACTACCTCATCATCCCAAGAATATGGACTTAAGCTGATTTTACGCAAGTACATACACCAAACATAACAAAACTGAACACAACAGATAGGTGCACTCGCAACAAAAAATTTAGTTGTGGTGCGATAATAGCTTGCAATGAAGAAAACAATTCCAGCTGCAGCTTCCACTCACAAAGTATAAAAGAACGGACGCCGTAAATGCACATTGGCTATTATTATCTTTTAACGGAACTTAATAATTTCATTCTTGTTCAAAATGCGGCAGTCTGCAAGAGGCCTGATTACAATATCTGCGAAGGAGTCGCAGTAATGCGGCGCTGACGACGCTGCAAACATTAGCGCTCTCCCGACGAGAGCGTAATGACGCAAGAATTAGCGCGCATTGTGCTGCGAGCTGCCGAGGCGACTGTGACGTAACGCGGACAAACACTTAATGCGATTAACTGTGTTCTTATATTATGTAATTGTTAATTACACAAACTCATAGCATAGTTCTTTCAAACAAAATGCCCAAGTTTTCGAGCTGCCACAACTTCATAAGTAGGTATCAGTCAGTCAAATTAAGGTTGCCTAGTGTGCGCCGGGCCTTATCAGCTTTGGTGTCGCGTTGCGGTGAGCGCGGGACCATCGACAATTTGCGCGCATTGTGCGCCGCGCGATGAGAATGGAACTAATTTTAATTACCCTCGCACCTCTACGGACCACCATTTACAATTTGGTGGCACCATGCTGCTAGATATTCTTATGCTTGTGTACTCTGTATCGACCATGAAAAGCTTCTAATCAAATTGGGTTTTGAAATTAGTCCACAGCTTGAGACCTCACTTTCATACGAGACTGTAGTTAAACACTTACAAGGATCAACACAAATATAATAAATCTATCTGAAAAAGTCGAATAAAACTCTAGCGAAATATTATTATCCATTTAGTTAATTATAATGATAACCATTAGCAGCATTCATGTAGGCAATTAATTCATAGTTAGCGATGAAACAAATATTTCATCCAAAAACAATTAATGTAAAGGTGAACGAAATTGCTCTTAATATTAAATAATTTAACTTAATCAAAGTTAATAGTTAGTTAAGACATATTTTGATTAACCTGTAATTTTACGTTTTATATAACCACAACTTTGCTTTAATTAACTCTAGGTAAAACGATAAAACGTTAAACCTGGTTCGTCGTTAAATCTGTACCAGAATAAAACGGGGACCGACATGTTTTTGAAACATAATAAGTATCATCTAATTTTATTATAGAAAAATTAGGACTACGTCTACTAGAGTTAGACTGAAAGTTTGCAGGTTGTTTTTGATGATATAAAAATAATAAAAGGAATGCGAATAACTTTTTTGTGCTAATAAGTACATGAAGATTATTTAATGTACAGTGTCCACCGACAGGAAGAGAACATCAGGCCAACCCAGCCGCCGCGGGAGACGCCCAGGGCGCCGGGCGCCGCGAGACGTCTTCCGGCCACCGTAGATGCGGGCCTGTGGGCGGTGAGCAATGGGTAGTTCACCGTCCGTCCGTCGATTGACGACAGGCCGTGTCGACGGCGCGTTCGTGTTTCACGCGCGCCTCAAAGAGAGTCAGCAAAGCAGAGGGGCTTGCCAGAGCCTCCGCCTGCCGGGGTTGCGGGTTGTTCGAAAGAGATACCGCGGCCCCGGAACGTAAAGGGCAATAGAAGGAACATGGGTGGGTTTTAGTCAGTACAAGTCTGACATGCCCCCCCACTCCGCCCAGAGCGGGGGAAGTCATTGGATGATTTCCCACCCGAAAAAAAAAAAAAGTGTCCACCGACCACGGATTAGCAAGACAATCGGTTTAGAGTAAACGCACGTTTGCCGAAAAAATAAATACGCGTGATACATTACTACAATCTCCTTCCCACTTCGTGATTTTTAATGGACCCCTCCCCCCCTTTCGGGCTTCACGTGATTAATGGACAGGCCTTTAATTGATTTTGAAGAAGCATATTATAGTGCTCTCTCTGGACAATCAGCATCAACATTTATTCTATAGTGTTTCTTGGTCGTCACTATTTCATTCCTTACCGCTTGTGTAAATTACACAAGCGGTGCGAGGCGAGAGTCGCCAAGATTTGAGTTAAGGCATGTATTCGTCCTGCCGGGGTGGCGAGTTGTTCGAAAGAGATACCGCGGCGCCGAAACGTAAAGGGCAATAGAAGGAACATGGGTGGATTTTAGTCAGTACAAGTCTGACACTTCTTCTTCTTCGATGATTTCCCACCCAAAAAAAGCATGTATTTGTAGTGGGATAAGTCACAAACCGTATTATTTTGGGGTAAAAAAATGAATTTGGCAAACACAATCAAACGATACCGGGTGTGTACCTCTGAAGCCGACCTGCTGGTAAGTAAGGCCAGGACGATCACTAGAATGCCCTAAAGACTGTTTGAAAATCACAGACAAACCAACGGCATCTTGACATTTTTGGGTATTCTAAATATGTAGGGCTTATAGTCGCTAGATGTTGGAAGTGTGGGGTTTTTTACTTGCATAATAAAATACTTGAGTTTATATTCATACTTTGCGGAGATGATGCTCGTTTCACTTTTCAGTTTTGATTAAATATTGAATCCATATTTAACAGGTGAAATAACATTATTGCATAGAAGGAAAATCCCAATAGTGTTTTATTAGTGTGTTCTAATTACATTTTTATTTTTTATGAGAAAGGAAATTATGATTTACGTGTAAAATGTACTTGTAATAAATAAAAAAATATGGTAAAAGGAAATATTAAATAAGTTTTCTTATTGGAATGTTAAAAAAAATAGGTATTACTAAACAGCCATAACTTTTGACTGCGTAGACTTTATATAGGGTTGATTTTTCACAGCACAAAGGGACATCCACAGACTTCAGTATACCGACATACAGACAGTAAAGTGGTGCAATAAATTACTGCACACCCACTCGATACTTCACTATTGTTTATTTCTCTGATTTTACAGTACAGTGGCTTTATTCTCATTGACATGAGATTTCCGCTACAATTGTGAAATGTGTTTAAGAAAGTTGTGCTCACCTGCACTCTAGCTTCGCTCAAGTCCAACCGCATGGCAAGTTCCTCACGCGTGAAAACGTCGGGGTACTGCGTCTTGTCGAAGGCGCGTTCCAGCTCGTGCAACTGGTACGTGGTGAACGTGGTACGGCTGCGGCGCACCTGCTTGACAAACAGCGTACAGGTCGATGGGAGAACTTACAACGCACACTTGGAAGCAAAGAGTGGCAGGTTATATATTTTACACTTTTGCAGGTCAAACATGTAAGTTTTTCTTCGTTTAAACAGACTGCGTGAGACAAACTAACTTTGAATAGTTTTTCAATGTCACGTTCTGCTACAAGCTGTCATTGTCACGTTCAATAACCTAAAATATTAAAAGACATTAAAAAACGTTATTAATCAAATCAAATCATTTATTAGCATAACACAGGTTTTTTGTTAATAAATAAGCCTATATATACCTAACTATGTTTTTTCTTAAATATTTTTTTATAATAATTGTATTTACTGCAGGAGATAAAACTGATATTTAATTGATTAAAACTGATATTTGATTGATTGATTTGAAAAAAATATATATACATGTCGAATTGAGAACTCCCTTTTTTTCGTCGGTTAAAAATTAACAACACGTATGTTGTTTCAGAACGCGCTTATTAACGTTATTTCAATTCTTTTTTTTTTTGGTTAGGCATAACCACACGAAAAAGAAAGAGCACAGACATTAGCTTAAAACATATATAATTATGGTACTAGCGACCCGCCCCGACTTTGCACGGGTGCAATGTAGATACTGATATACTAATGGTAACAAACACCGCGACAAGAGAATTTTATATATTAGAATATAGGTACATAACTAGCTTCTGCCCGCGACTTCGTCCGCGTGGCATAGTTACTTTGGGCTAACGCTAACTTTAAATCGCGTGATGATAGAAAAAAAAATCTTTCTCTCCCCTTTTCTTCCGCCTTTCTCCCCCTTTTCTGACTTTTATTAGCCTATGTCCGTCTTCAGGATCCCAACTATCTCTGTATCAAAATTCATCAAAATCGGTTAGGCCACTTAGGCGTGAAGACGTAACAAACAAACAAACTCACTTTCGCTTTTATAATATTAGTAAGGAAGTAAGGATAAGGATAGTAAGGATCCTCTAGGCAAAAAAAAATTACGTTGCGTAGTTTTAAAGATCTAAGCATACACGGAGACAAACAGGTAGCGGGAAGCAACTTTGTTTTATACTATGTAGTTATGTGATTCTGTTCGTGGTGTACGGTGACCACTTGTGATAAATTCCATCAATTCAGATCAAAATACCTTGCGTGGTCGGCTAGCGTCCATCGCCTCCAGGTGCTCGCCATGCTCGCTGTGTTCGCCGTGGCCGTGCTCGAGGTCATTGTGCTCACTCAGCTCGTGCTCGGTCTCGTGCTCGTGCTCGTGCTCTGAGTCCGAGTGTGCGACGCTCTCGCTTTTCAGTTCTATTCGATCTGCGTGAATAAAACGAGTTATTGTATCTAGTGGACTGGACACCATATATTATGTAATTGTTATCGAAAGATTTGATGTTTGAAAACTTAAAGCATAAACATAGGTAATGTGGAATAGAGGAATCCTACCAAAAACATAACTGTGAAATGAGAGCCCAGTTATATAAGCTTTGGTTGTTGAGTTCAACGAGAAAAGAAGTGAGATCCAAATGGGTGCCGAGGTGTTTCAATGGTCAGTCCTGAAATTTATTTATTACAACATAAAATATCATTACTTCTTATAACTTATGAAACTAATACTTAAGTGGAAAATAACTTTTTTTCTTTTTTGTTTCGTTGACTTTTTTGCCACCGCCTTCCAGAAGTAAAGTTATTTTCCACATTTTAGTTTTCTTTTTGGATGTCGGTTTTTTATGTCAGATTTTTTAGCTATGGTATACCGATATCCTATAACTATTATAATCCTACGAATATTATAAATGCGAATGTTTGTGAGGATGAATGGATGTATGGATGTTTGTTACTCTTTCACGTTAAAATGACTAAACGGATCTTGATGAAATTTGGCACAGAGGTAGATTATAGTCTGGGATAACACATCCAGTCTGTGCGCCAGGACGCCAGCTAATTACAATTTCGCAAATATCTCATGATACATTTACTTGAGAGAAAAATTATATAAAAAACCTCAATATATTTTTTCTCACGCAGTGAGCTGTTTTCACGAAGCAATACCTACGTGTTTGAGCTGTTAGGGGAAAATAAAAAATAAGTATAATTATTATTATTAGGTGACTGTTTTGCCACTGACTTCCGGAAGTAAACTAAAAGTATTAATTTTCCATTGCTACTAAAAGGTATTTATACCTTTTAGAAAAATTCAACATAAAAAACAGACATAGATACAGAATGTTAAAGATCAGCTGTTTCTTTGTTGTTGAATTTTTAAAAGTCAAAGAATAAAGGATGTGCTTATGATGTTAGTAAGTAATACAGGCCTGCAAGGTTATTAGAGTTTTACCAAACTGTTTTGGATTCTATTTGAAAGTTTTGGTTTTGCAAGTTAATTGATTTGGATTGTACTACTTATTAAATACTAGCTTCCGCCCGCGACTTCGTCCGCGTGGCATAGTTACTTTGGGCTAGCGCTAACTTTAACCCGCGTGATGACCCGAAAAAAATGTATCTTTCTCTCCCCTTTTCTTCCCTCATTCTCCCCCTTTCCTCACTTTAAAAAAAAATGCCTATTTCCGTTACCAGGGCCCCAACTATCTCTGTACTAAAATGCATCATAATCGGTTCGGTCATTTAGGCGTGAAGCCGTAACAAAAACGACACGGTTGGCGCAGTGGCTGAGCGATCGACTGCTGCGCTGTGTGTCGCGGGTTCGATTCCGGCACGGAACAAATATTTGTATGACCTACAAATAGTTGTTCCGGGTCTGGCTGTTTGTGTATGTGAGATTGAATGTTTGTAATCGCACCCACGATACAGGAGAAATTCCTAGTGTGGGGCAACGTTTTAAAAAAAAAGAAAGAAAGAACAAACAAACAAATTCACTGTCGCTTTTATAATATTAGTAAGGATTTATGAAAATAACCGAAGGTAATTGAATGCCTATTCAGTTACCTAACGAAATAAGCTACGTTAGAGGTCCTAACTGTGGCTACCTTACACTTAAAAAATCCAAGTGCCTACTTAAATAATAAAACTGATCCTAAATACACTACAGCTACAACTAAATGAAACTACAGCTAAATAAATAAAAAAAAAAATAATTTGAATTTATAATTAACCTGAAAATAATTTAAGTACTAAATTATATATATATATATATATATATTTTTTAATATATCTAATTATGCCTATTATCTATAAGAACCTATTAATTACCAAATAAAGTAGGTACTAAAACTAAATAATTCTGATAGAATTATACCCAGAAATATGTAGGTAAGTACAACTTGTAACAAAAAAAGAAATTAAAATAAAGCTAAAACGCCTGTCCAATACTGGGTCCACCCTTTATAGCAGAACTTTTTATGTCATAATTTTATTTTGCATAACAACGGATAGCATAAACTTTATTTCGCAGAAAATTGTTTGGCAGACACTCATTTATCATACATTCACAACTCATAATTTTGTAAGTCAGAATCATCTCTAGACATAAATTTCATATCCTTATTATTCAAAAAGCAGAAACATCATTTCGCAGAAAGTTCACAGTCAGAATCGTCTTTTGACATATATTTCATATCGATATCATTAAACGGCAGAATTGTCATATCGCAGAAAGTTTATAGTTAGAATCATCTTTATTATTATTTGTTGACATTTATTTTAATTATTTATTTCTTTAAAAAAAATCATTATTTTAACTATTATTTAATTGAATTTGTAATAATGTAATTTAATTCCATAAGTAATTATAATCATAATGTAAATAGTTCAGTTCCGGGTAAACTACCAAAAACAATCTCATTTTCTATTAATGCAAGTCGTTACTGGCACTCGCCGGCCGCTGCCGCGGCACCGCTCGCTCCGCTCGCTCGGCTCGTGCGTAGGGGGTCACAGTTTTAACCTAACCTAACCTACGCATTTTTTTTTGAACAAATTAACCTAATCTTAATAGATGAGTCCCGGGTAACCTACTAAAAACAATGTCTTTTTTTTCTATATAATTCCGAAAATATCTTATTTTTGCCTTAATATGTTTTTGTATACAATTGTAACTCACTGTAATTGGAAACTCAAAATAAATACCAAACATGGTACCTAAATATCCCGTTTTAACCGTCAATAATAATGTTAGTGACCATGTCAGTTTAAAGACTTATTAGGCATATAAGTCTTTAAACTATAGTATGAAAAGTGAAATTATACCAAATACTCGTCGCTCTTAATGAACATTATGCTAAACGATATTACGCGAAATTTGAACTCTGCCAATCGTAATTATACTAAATGTAATTCTGCCATCTTAAAACTATGCAATTGTAAATTCGGAGTTTTAAACATTATGCCAAACGATAATTATATCAAATAATTTTTATGCCTTTAAAATGTTCGTTTAAAGAAAAATATGCTAAGTGTGTTATGCCAAATAAATTTCGGAGCATCAAGATTCTGCCAGATAGAGGGAACCCGTCCAATACTATCTACCTATGTATACCTACTTCACTTAAAAATAAAAACCTATAAATACTTTAATTAATAATACCTATAACTATAATTAGTATAATTACCTACGCTTTTACCAACATAGTATAAAAAAAACTGAACATAAATTAGCCGAAACTCGGTTTCTAAAAATCTATGCGTACCTACTACTACTTCACCTAAAAAGAAATAAAATGTAAACTATGAATAATTTGTAATTTGAACGAATATTTAAACACTACCAAAATAACTAATACCTATTTTATAAAATAACAATAAAAGAAATCTAAAAGAAATTATTTAAAGACTAAAAGTCGGGCTGTAAGCATTGTCTGTCAATAAGGTCGAACACTCTGAACGTCTATTCGCATCAACAGCCAAATATTACACAAAAATAATCCTTATAGCATGATTCAGCATTCACGCGCGATGGCTTATTAGCGTATTTCATGCATAACTTTGGTGTTTGTATACCGATTTATATGATTCTTTTTTTATTAAATACGTAATAATGTTAACTGTTTTTAATTAGAGATGAGTGGGAGTGTTATAAACGTAAGAGTAGACAAATATAATCAGAAAGGTACGAACTGCTAAGTTATCGGGAGTTACACGTGTTATTGTGAGTCAACCATAAAAGATAGACCTATGCTGTCGTAGGATATTTTTTATTTAATTTTAAGGAGAACATTTCCGTCATACGTGATTTCTGTGTAGCTTTAACCAACTTCTCCCGATTACCCAACATTTTCCTTCACTGCTCTGCTCCTATTGATCGTAGCGTGATGAAAAGTATACTATAACCTGCCCAGGAGTATGAAGAATAATTGTACCAAGTTTCGTTAAAATCCGTCGAGTAGTTTTTGTTTCTATAACGAACATACAGACATCCAGACAGACAGACAGACAGACAGACAGACAGACAGACAAAAATTTTACTGATTGCATTTTTGGCATCAGTATCGATCACTAATCACCCCCTGATAGTTATTTTGGAAATATATTTCATGTACAGAATTGACCTCTCTACAGATTTATTATAAGTATAGATTTCTCGAAATATAATGTTTTTTATTTATTCCAGTTACCTACCTAAAATCTTACGACTATATACACACCCTAATAATTTTGTTGTCCTACATTTATTTTCCAGTGTGACACATTCCGTTGTGATTTCTGTAGTGCGAATACGTCAAAAATTTGGTCCTGACCCATAAACAGATCATCCATTTCCAAGACACTATTTCCAATAAGTTACGTGCGTGTCAACCTCGAACGTTAGTAAAACCAAGTTTTAAAAGTTTTATGCCTAATTTAAATAACATGGGTTTATATTGTAATCCGTGTGTTCATCGCCGAGTCTAACAAACGGTTGAGATGTTTAAAGTTGCATTAATCGCTCGTTCCCACCGCTTCACATTTGATTGACATCGATCTGGTAATCCGGCGCTCCTGTTCAGTACCAGCGGACGTAAGTCTCATCGCCCTATGTGCACTTTCAACTCACTAAACATGGAAAACTGGAAAATACACCATACTCCATCGGCACAAAGCATATACTCTCTTGTGGCTGCGCACGACCCCTATTAAATAAGCAGGATTTAACAAAATACGCGTATTGTGAAGCACTTAACGTCGCTCTTTATTCACTATTTATTTATACTAATTCTATTTTTATAAGAGCTTTGATACAATTGAATTGAAACATCACCTATACAATGCGATGAACGTTTACGAGTTATTGTATAGAATGTGCATTATGTTATTACTTGTAAAACGGTCGATCATAATGGTAATTTTATTTTGATAAACACTCTCACAGTCTTTGTTATGTGACGCATGATGAGGATTGAAATAGAGTAAAATTAATTAATAGTATCGATTATACGAAAACTAAAAAACATGCTTAGTAGGAGTATATTTTTATTATACTCGTAACCCTGATTCATAGTAAATGACAATTTAATTGACATATAGCATATAACATGTTGTTATAATTTCAGTGTTTTTCAGGTTCCTTGCCGAAGGGGTAAAACGGCCTGCCGGGGTTGCGGGTTTTTCGACAGAGATACCGCGGCCCCGGAACATAAAGGGCAATTGAAGGAACACGGATGGGTTTTAGTCAGTACAAATCTGACACTCCCCCCCCGCTCCGCCCAGAGCGATTAGAGGGGAAGTTATTTGATGATTACCCATCCGCTAAATAAGAGATAAAACGGACCTTATTACCAAGACTCCGTCTGTCTGTCTGTCCGTCTGTCTCCAGACTGTCTCTCATTGCGGCTGGTATAACAAATACTGAAACACAGTTTTTTTGCCAGCACCTTTTGCGTACGTACGCGAACAGATTGTACACCTCCTTTTTTTAGTAATTAGAAGATTAGTGCATCTAAGCAAAATTTCAGCCCTGTCAGACACCAAGAAAGAAGTCAAATCTAACTTATTTTTAGCATAGATTTAATAGGCGGCGAATTAGCTCTTTACGAATGTCGATGTTACGTCCGGCATTTCAATTACTGTGAAAGTATTACTTACTTATTATTAATTACTCTAAGTAGTGTCTTACCAAGTAATCCTTACTAATATTATAAAAGCGAAAGTGAGTTTGTTTGTTACATCTTCACGCCTTAATGGCTAAACCGATTTTAATGAATTTTGGTACAGAGATAATTGATTAGAAGATTTATTTTAAAGTTAGATATGCGGCAGAAAGAGGGAAGAAAAGGGAAAACTTAGTTTTGCTATAATATTATAATCATTAAGGTGAAAGGGCAAAAACTATAGGTAGCAGGTACCTGCAAATCAGGAAAGGGGAACTGTGTTACCCCGAATTTAATGCGCGCGAAGCCGCGGGCAAAGCTTTGCCATTGTTTCTTTGGACTTCCTCTACTCGTATACCTACACTATCCACATTCATACTTAAACCTTTCCTCACTAGCTATTTCTCATTCCTCCGCATCACATGTCCATACTATTAATAAACCATTGATAAATGATTGCCACAAAATCAGTCAACATACTCATTCCTTATTCTATCCATTTGCGTTATACCACACATGATTTTCATAAAATATCAGCAGTTGTATGTCAAGAACATCATCATCATCGTTCTCAGTCCGTATTCTTCCTCTGCTGGGTTTAAGTTTCTCTTTGTCTGTGTCAATTTCAACTTCATACGGGATTTACCCACGATGGCAACACATTCTTTCCTTCTGTGTAATGTTTGTCTTCAAAGACTTCCCTTTCCCATCTTTGGATGCCACTTAGTCACTGCATTACTCACTGCTTTTTTTTCAAAAGAACTTTAGTTATTTTTTATAAAAAAAAACGTTCGTTCTCAACAATGTTTTTGACTTAAGAGATTACTTATGGCGCTTTGTTAAAAAATAACGTGTTCCCTCTGATCGTCCACGCGCGTTCGATATAATCCTGTCAAATTGGCCCTCCAGGTTCTCAATACATCAATAAACTAGTCATGTTTCATTTTATGAGTCTTATATGGGTGACATAGAGGCTCAAGTCGCTTGACAAATAGCTGATAAGCCGATTTGAGTGCATCGTTCTATAAACTATGTCTGTGTAAATAGAATATATTCATGGAGTGCAACGTTACAATTTAAATTATGTTTGAAAAATAACTTTCTATATAAGCAAGTTGACACGCGCAAACGTGATGCGTAGTAGAATATTCTTTTTCTTTTTTATGAAACGTTGCCTCACACTAGAAATTTCTCCTGTATTGTGGGTGCGTTTACCCGAAACAACTACCTGTAAGTCATACAAATATTTATCCGTGCGGGGATCGAACCCGCGACACGAAATACAGCAGTCGATCGTTCAGCCACTGCGCCAACTGTGCCGTCAAATATGACTGTAAATATTTAATTTCTAGCAAAATTCGAGAAACACGTAGAAGAAAAGTACCGTAACGTACTTTGACTTTGTAACACTGACAATATGTACAGAATAAATTCTCTAGTATTGTATAATTATTAAGCCCATATGTGAGTGCTATGTATTATCATTGACTTGACGAAGCCCTGGTGGTTGATAGTGTCATGCTCACTTAATGTCTCGCTGATGGTGGCGGGTGTGTCGGGTCATTTAGCTCCCTTCAAAATGGTCGAGCTGAATGGGGCTGATCCCTACGTCATGTTCGTGAACGGGCGCTGTCAGTTGGGACTGGTCATTTTTTAGCTACCACGGTTCATTTTAAAACTTATTTAGATTTAAAATTAAATTTTGCTTTTTATTTACTCTGGACGCTCTTACTGTGCACGTCTTTCTACATCGTTCTCACATATTTGTATAATCTCAACATGAATGATGTAAATACGATTTTGTTAAAATATTATAATTTAAAAGAGTGTCCATGGAGTTTCTTGCCCATTCTTCTCCATAGAGATCAACGCTTTGGAATGGGCAACTACAGTACTTTCACAAGTTATTATGCCTTGTGACCGGGACTGTAGATTCATTTTGTTTCTTGACATTTAAAAGTGCCTGTAATGGTCTAATTGAAATAAATGATTTGATTTGATTTGAATAATCACAGTGACCTTTTCTCTCTCCCGTAGAAATGAGGTTGTATCACTGACAAGACTTTCTAAAGTATAGATATTTTAATACGTATAGCATTAAGATTACTTTTAGATAATACATATCACAATCGGCAATAGTAGGTACATTTTAAATCAAGTGAGGAAACTAAAATGGCTCTGACATACATACAGACAGACAGACGCATGGAGGGAATAAAGCTGTTTATTAGTTCTCACGACGACGGTTCGACTTTAGCAGAATTGCAAAGACTGAGAAACAATAGATGATCAATAATTTAATTTCGTAATAAGTATTTAATATTCAAATAATTATGTTTAGATTTAGAGTAACCTGTAAATTATTACCCGAACCACCCAGATTGTATTAGCATGTGCTCGTCAAAACGCATCGTTTGGACCTAAGGTAGATGCCGTACACCATTGAGGAGTTCTTGTGGCGGGTTGGGGTGTCCTGCATGCTCATGGCGATGGCTATGCATTAGGTCAGGATTAGAAAACTTCGGAAAAGCATTGACAACTTACAGGATTATCAATCACACTAATATTATAAAGTTTGTATTCGTATGTAAATGTTTGTGACTCCTTCACGCTCAAACGGTTAAACGATTTTGGATGAAATTTGGGATGTGGATAGCTTATATCTGGATTAACACATAAGCAACTGTTTAGTCCGGTCTTCGCGAGTAACAGCGGACGCACCTAGTTTATAATAAGCCCTTTTGCAAATAAAGGGGTTGTTTATATTTATTTCTATACTGCACTAAATTTAACAAGAAAGAGATTTCAATGTTTTCACTTTGTTTTAGTATATTTGAAGCATTATGACATGATTCCTTACGTTCAAAATTATTTTTTCAAAACACTACCTCGTAAACTGGCTCTTATTGCACTACGAATAGGTTCAACATGCAATGTATTTTACACGCGTGCTTTTTCTCATTTATCGCAACAAGGGCGTTCATTTTTCGGAGCAAGGAGTCGCTTGTTTTTGGCCTTTATTTTTTTAAATAAACATGATAGTTTATAAAAAAACTTTTTTGCAAAAAACAAAACCGACTTCCAAAAAAAAAACTAAATAGTGGAAAATAACTTTATTTCCGGAAGTCGGTGGATTTTGTTGGTTTCGTTAACTTTTTTGCCACCGACTTCCGGAAATAAAGTTTTGCAAAAAAGTTTTTTATTTCAGCATTTTTAGTTATAGTATTATGATATAATTCGCAAACACGGTTATTTTTAGCTTTTTAGTGCGTAGGTCCCGTCTTAAATATAAGCTTTAGTTCCACATCACGCTATAGTGTTAAATACTATCTAAATTATGCTTTAGTTTAAAACCAATTCAGAAATCATATGCATCATCGCCTAGGGGATACAGCTGATACTTGATCTGATGATTATGTTTCTTAATGACTAGGTGAGGGGAGGGGAGGGGGTACGGGCACCCTGCTCCCACTCGCCTACCTACCCTGGCGAAACCCATACTTAAACATGTGATTGCAGCAATCACGGCAGATTTGCTGTCATTTATTGAAGAGTTCCGTTGTATATCACTGAAGATCTATCACCAAATTAAAATACAATCACCTCAAAAAACTGCGATGACCTTCCAAATCATAGTGCATAGCGTTTTTTGTTCATTAATTTGTCTTCGACAACCTCTAAAATTATATCATCAACGTAGACGAAGTCAATCTAATACGCATTATTAAAGATAACTCAAAAGCTACTGGCCGGATCTTGATATTTTTTTATGGGACCAAACGACAACCACCAGCTTTCGAATAAAAAAAGAATCATCAAAATCGGTTCACCTAAACCAGAGTTATGAGGTAACAACACACAAAAAAAAAATACAGTCGAACTGAGAACCTCCTCCTTTTTTGAAGTCGGTGAAAAATAATTTGCTTATAACAACCAATTGATGTTTAGTTGAACTGTAACTTAAAAAAAAATTGAATATCTTCTCTCTTTAATTGTTTACACGACTGCCCCAAAAAAAGAGTGTTTTTACTCGACTGCTCCAAAAAAGGAGTGTTATGTTTGCATCGTCCCGAGTAACATAGGCTATTGAAAAAGTGTATAAATCCAATGTGGCGAATATGATCAATAATTGAACACCCACATTTTTTTGACGTGACAACGTCTTAAATTAGGTTGCGGCTGGGAGTCACTTATGAAAAAGTGTAACGCTCGGTAACGTTACGATGAGTCACCGAACGAGAGAGAGGCCCGCCGAATGCCTTGCGTCTCTCTCCCACTCAACTATGATCGGTCTGCCGCGCGCGCAGCACATTCTACCGAGAAAAAGACGTTGTCACGTAAAATCTTCGCCCGTAAAACCGACTTTACAGGCAACCATTTTTTTTAAAGTGAGGAAAGGGGGAGAATGAGGGAAGAAAAGGGGAGAGAAAGATACATTTTTCGGGTCATCACGCAGGTTAAAGTTAGCGTTAGCCCAAAGTAACTATGCCACGCGGACGAAGTCGCGGGCGGAAGCTAGTTTGTAATAAAACTAAGGAAAAAGTGTCTTTGGAAAAAATAAATATGAAATTTGACAGAGGTTACAAAGCATATAAATTTTTTTTATTATTTATTGTGTGTGATTTGCATGTGATTATCGTCTAGGATTTGACGAGTGGGTTCCAAAAACATAAATATGTTACATTGTTAAACAAAACTATCGATAAAAAAATGTCGTATGTATCACATAGTTGAATCGTTGAAAACAAACAAGGTGCGCCATCTAGTGGTAATTAGATGAACTAGTGACGAGTATGTTTATAAATAATCTATTTCTATCCCAGAAAATCATAATGATGTGTGTATGAAATCCTTTAAAAGTTCCATTTTTCTTATGAATGAACGGAACACGTCAGAAAAAATAATAAAAAACACGACTGCCATGTCAAAAGAAATAACCAACAAAAAATAAAACCGACTTCCAAAAAACTAAAAAGTGGAAAATAACTTTATTTCCGGAAGTCGGTGGCAAAAAAGTCAACGAAACCAACAAAAGCCACCGACTTCCGGAAATAAAGTTATTTTCCACTTTTTAGTTTTTTGGAAGTCGGTTTTATTTTTTGCAAAAAAGTTTTTTTATTTCAGCATTTTTAGTTTTAGTATTTTTTTTTTTAGAAGTTGGTTAAAAAAACTTCCCTCGATTTCGCCAAGATTCCATCATCAGATCCCGACTTGGTGACTATGGGAGCAATTTGGAAAGCATAGGCTTTAAATTTTTTTTGTTGATTTTTCAATAACCGCTTGTCCGATTTCGATAAAATTTTCATGGGACCATTTGGGAAGTATAACCTTTCCAACAAAAAAAGAATTTTTGAAATCGGTTGGCAAGCGACGGAGTTAAGCGTGAACAAACCTAAAAAAAAAAAAAAAAAAAAAAAAAAAAAAAAAAAATCAGAATTGAGAACCTCCTCCTTTTTTAGAAGTCGGTTAAAAAGAAAAAAATAAGATGTTAGTTTTTCATTTGTAGATGGAATGTGCTAGGAACAAATATAAAAAGGGAATCCTAACTAATATTATAAAAGCGAAAGTGAGTTTGTTTGTTTGTTTGTTTGTTTGTTACCTCTTCACGCTTTAATGGCTAAACCGATTTTGATGAATTTAGGTACAGAGATAGTTGGGAACCAGGAGACGGACATAATAATAATATAATAATAATAATAAAATAGTTTATTGGTAAAACAAATTTAGGTCTAAACAAAATTTTGTGATTGGATTCTCCTTTTAGGCAGATAGTGCCTGTATTAGGAGAGTCCGCTCTTCCATATCAAGACGTGAAATACAAATAGCAAAAATATAAATATAATTATTATGCTAAAGCTTAATTACTAAAAATTAAAAACATGAAATAAACAGATCTTTTCGTAAAATCAAAAGTATGCATGACTGGGTCTGGGTGTGATGTATGTGTGTGTGTGTGTGTGTGTACATGTGAGTAATAGAGTGTGTAGCCTATATGGTAGGTGTGCCAGAGAGTAAGTGAGTGTAAGTATGTTAATGTGTCAGGGTTTCAGAAATGTTTCGGTATCATTGTAAGTAAGGGTTTGTATCCATTCTATTATTAATTTTTTAGTGTCATAGGAGTTTTTGGGATAGATATAAATATATTTATTGATTTTATTGTACAGCGCAGCAGATCGTTTGTTATATTGCATACTGGCCAGTAAAGTCCTTGTCCTGGGTATGTTAAATATCAAGTCTTTCCTTCTTTTTAAGAGTATGCTAGAATCATAGGAAAGAGACTTATGTTTCTTTAATATAATTAGCATAATGTAAAGTTTCCTTACTGAGAGCAGGTTACTAAGTCGAAACAGGTCTTCAGTGGGATATCTCCGTCTTTTAAAATACATGCACTTGATAAGAGCGCGTTGTGCTCTTTCGACCGTTAGAAATTTCGTTTTTGCTGCGCCACCCCAGACAGGTATACAATATGAAAGTACTGACTGGACTAGCGCGACATAAATCGTTTTAAGGAAGTCTTTTTGGTGGCCTGAATGATTAGCGGTGGTCTTAGGGACGACATATCTGAGAGTTTTGAATATCCAGGTTAGCTTCCTGACTCTATTTGCAACCTGCTCAATGTGTGGGTACCAAGTTAGTCTCTGGTCCACGATAACACCTAGATACTTAATATAAGGCACTTTGTTGATTATCGAGCAGTCACAACTATTGCTATTATTATTGCAAGTGTGTATTCTTATATTAAAATCTTTGTCTGGTTGTGTACGTTGGCAGACACTGAAACAGATGTAATTTGTTTTTGTGATGTTTAACGTAAGCAAATTAATTGTTAACCACCTCGCAATTCTAGTCAGGCCTCTCTCAGCGCCAAGCCTAAACATCCTGCCAAGTATCACCAGTGAAGACGACAGCAGTATCATCCGCGTAAGAAAATACTTTCGCGTTTGAGACATTAATGTTACAGAGTTCATTGACGTAAATAAGGAACAGTGTAGGTCCCAGTACGCTTCCCTGCGGGACGCCGTATGTCGTGCTTACGTCTTCACTAGTGTACTGACCTACTCTAACCCTCTGTTTCCTGCTTGTAAGATAATCCTTGAAAAGTCTTAGAGGTATTCCGCGAACTCCGATATCTTCCAGTTTTCTTATTAGGATTGGGACAGAGACGGTATCAAATGCTTTTTTTAAATCTAAGAACGCAGTTATGCATTTTTTACCTTTATCAAGCATTTCAGTAATATGAGTACTTAGTTCAGTAACTGCATCCTCAGTGGAGACTCCTCGACGAAAGCCAAATTGTGATTTAGAGACTATATTGTAGTCATTCAGGTATGTCAAAAGTCTTATATTGATAAGTTTTTCCATTACTTTGGATATAGAAGGTAATACAGAAATGGGTCTGAAGTTAGAGACATCGTCTCTGTCCCCACCCTTGTACACTGGCGTAATAATGGCCAGTTTCAAGGAAGTCGGGAAGATGCCTTTACCAAAGCAAAGATTTGCAAGGTGTGTGATGATGGGGACAACCTCCTTTTTTATGTGTTTCAGAAATGCAGTAGAAACATTATCCCAACCGGACGCACTGTCCGATTTAAGACTCATTAGGATATGATTCACTTCAACATCGTCAGTGTCTAACATAACGAAAGAGTTGGGTTGTGTAGAGTGTAAGTTATCGTGATCATTGACCAAGGTTGGCTGAATCTTTTGAGCAAGGTTCTTACCAATATTCGCAAAATATAGGCTAATATTTTTTTGAAAAAAGTGCGATGTGGGGGAGAAAGAGGGAAGAAAAGGGAAAACTTAGCGTTGCTATTACAAATCAATAAGGCGCAAGGGGAACTGTGTTACCCCGAATTTAACGCGAGCGAAGCCGCGGGCAAAAGCTAGTCGAAAATAAAACAAAAATTTTCATCGCAGTCTGTGAATAAGAAGAATACTTTCTTGTATAATAAAAAGTCCCCCGACTGCGATGAAAATTTTTGTTTCGTTTTGAATTCCCTTTCATCTGGAAAAAATATTGCCCTACTTGAAGAAGGTTGTTCGGAAACTAATGTGTCTCAGCAGCTAAATGTAAATCGTTCAACTGGTCACAGGACTGGGCAACAGTGTCAAGAGACCAGTTCGGTCAAAAGAAAACCAGGTTCGGAAAGAAAACGGTGCAGTAAACCACGATATTTATATACATATTTAGAACCAGAAGAATTGGTGAGTCAGGTGTTGCGGAAGAATCATAAAGCATCGAGTGTGTGTCGTGAAGAAGTTAGAGCTGTAGAAGATAGCTTGTGGAAAGTCAGATGAAGGTTTTTGGTTGCCAATTTCAGCAGTTATCGACCGGCCCGGGGCCCTAAATTACTCCGTGTTGCTCGCCTTCAGTTTGTTCAAAACTGTGCTTCAAGGACTCTTAGAAGTATGGAACAAAGTATTGGTTTCTGGTGAAGCTAGATTCTTTATGTGGATTGGACTGGAACACCAGGGCAGCGCCATGTGGAAGTGTGTTTTTAAGAGTGTTTTTAGGAAGTTACTGCCTTATATTTTCGGCGAACGCTCCAATATGTTTCCGGCAGCAATTAATTGAACCGACCGTACGGAGTTAGTTTGTATAGAAAATGGAACATTAACTGCACAGCGGTACAAAACGAAAAGTTTTTATGAATGACTAGCTGGCGCCCGCGGTTTCCCCCGCGTAAAGTATCTTATGTGTTATTCCAGAATATAATCTACCTCTGTGCCAAATTTCATCAAGATCTGTTAAGCCGTTTCGTCGTGAAAGAGTAAACAACATCCATACATCCATCCATCCTCACAAACATTCGCATTTATAATATCAGTAAGATAATGCTCGCAGTTAGCGTTCTGGCAACGTGGAATCCTATATACAAGAAGTTGGCATCCGTCGTTTAGATTGGCCAGCCCGAATTCCTGACCTCAATCCAATTGAGCATGTCTGAGATGTTTTTAACATCAAGGAACTAAAAAAGAGTAATTGCAGAAGAATAGAAACGAATTCCACAAAACGTTGATAAATATATCGTTATAAGCCCTACGTGGAAAGGATGCAAGCTGTGACTTTGGCTACAAGATATCACACGCTTTATTACGATTTTACGGTCTTTTGGAATTCAACGTCATATAAAAATTGCCAGAATAACCACAAGCATATTTACACGATTGTAGGCATTGAGACCACGACAAACAATTTAATTAATTGTAAACGACCTTAAAATGTAAAATCCCGTTTTTTTTGCTAGTCGTGTATATTTTCCATCAACTAGAAAAGAGGTGATGTGAATTTCTGAGTAGATTTTCATGAAACATAGCTAAGATAGGATGGTTTAATACCTTTCAAACAACAAAAATGATTCAAAGTTGGTTTATTGTCAAGGACAGACAGAGGTGTCTGTGGCTTCGTGGTTTTGGTCGGGGATTAAAAAATTATTGAGATTATTTTTCCGACCCAAATATCGACCAATAGAATTGCACCATTCGACGTCACGTGGTACAACCTACATGGTATTATACTGAAATTTTTTTGAAAATTTTCTCTGGTCGTTGCTATGTAAAACAAAACATGATCCAGTTAAATTAACCACACGTCAAACTGACTGGTTGAATTTTGGGACGGAAAAATAATCCCCCGAATAGAAGTATTATAAGTGATTAATAATAATACTATAAAAAGATATCGAAAAGAATACAACCGAATTAAAAACCTCCTCTTTTTAGGTGTCGGTCATTTTTCTACTCAAATTGCAATGGAAGTGTACTTTTATTTTTGTGGACGATAAATGTTTTTCGTATATACTATACTATGCACTATGCAATTTCGCCACCGCTGTATAAGCAACAATAAATAATTACCATTATACAATACCATTATAGTTATAATCCTCAAAGATCAGCCAAGTGTGATAATAAGCCAACACAAAGCGTAGTATTGTGTTAAAAAATAATAATATAATATAAATCATAATATAATGATGTAAATGTAAAATCATAATATTTCGAGAAAGGTTTTAACAATGATGTTGGTGTAAGGGCGTCTCACTAGGGGGCCGGTACACCGCAGTTGTAACCCCGAGTTCATATTTTGCTGATAGTGAAAAAATACCCGCTGTGGTAGTAGTTGATATTGATTTACTCAACATTGTGTACACAACATAATTACTAGAACCACAATCTAACATCGCCTACTGCATACCTTACGTACGGTTGCGGGTTAAAGAGATACCGCGGCCCCGGAACACAAAGGGCAGGATCATGGGTGGGTTTTAGTCAATACAAGTCTGGCACTGCCCCCGCTTCGCCCAAAGCGGGGGAAGTTATTTGATTATTACCAGAGGTCGGAGTAGGTAGATTGATTTAAGGTCATTGACATCAAACATAGAGGATAATATGGATATGCCTCCAAAATACCGGAACTTCGTATTTATTGTGTTATTTGTACCGGTATTTTGAAATTAGCACGAATTTGTGTTTAAGGTGAAAAACATATCAATCTACGCTGCCAGTGTTAGCTAATGGTGAATGAAATCAGTATTTTATTTTATACAAAAATACCTTGGAATAGTTACACCGTATTTTGTCCCTTACTGTTGAAATTATGATTATTTATTTTAATTGTATTAACGTTGAAAGAAAAACACAGTTGAAAAAAAAACACCCAGATTAAAATAGTCGAAACAGACTGGACCGTTTTAAAATAAAATAACTTTTATTTTCGAAAAGCAACATTCATAGAAGGTCAAGTAATAGTATTTGCATTTTGATTTAAGTGCGGAAAATTTGTCATTGCAGCCGATGCGGATTAACGCACAAGCCGCTTGGCGAGAACGATAAAGAGCCGAGAACAGGAATGACAAATCCTCACCTGAATCAAATATCGTTTTTCAATACACTTCGGAGAAAATAAATAACAGAATAAAAAGTACCTTTGTCATTAATCAATATGATTTAATTTGATTTTTCCCCGCATTTTGTCTTCTCATACTGAAGGAAAAGCAAAAGCATGACATCGCTAAACAGCCTAATATTAAAAAAACCGGCCAAGAGCGTGACGGGCCACGCTCAGTGTAGGGTTCCGTAGTTTCCCGTCCGTCACAATAAGTGTTCTTTACCACGGTAGGTCATGAAAGCACGGAAAATCTTAACATCGACTTTTAAAAAAATGACGTCATTACGCAACGCCATCTATCGAACCATTTATGAACTGGTTTTTACCTTAAAATTTTGATGGTGTTAAAAAAATGAATTTTAGTTTTGTTCTAAATTGCCTTAGCATGTTCTTGATAGCAGTTTTATGTAGTTATAAGATACCGCCAATGCCAAGGAGAGACCAACCGAACAATTCGGTAATACCCGGACCAATGTAATAAGTACCTACAGCGCCATCTCTCGGGGAATTGGCTTACAAATACGTGCAAGGAGGTAATTTTGGATTGCGAGAACCGATTTCAATAATTCTTTTTTTGTTTGAAAAAAAATACGTTCAGGATAATAAAATATGTAAACGAAGTTAAAAAAATGCTTGCATATACGATTATACTACAAACTTAGTCCAGAAATTATTTTGTACAACTTTTTGTCTTTTTTGTACAAAAACTGTTATGTCAATCAAGTTCAAAATAATTTTCATAGAAAGTCCTTGTAAAGTTCTACTTTTCAGATTTTTTTCATATTTTCTAAACTTATGGTTCAAAAGTTAGAGGGGGGGGGGGACACATTGTTTTTTACTTTTGGAGCGATTATTTCCGAAATTATTGACATTATCAAAAAATGATTTTAGTAAACCCCTATTCATTTTTAAATACCTTTCCAACAATATATCATACGTTAGGGTTGAAATTAAAAAAAAAATCACTTCCCACTTTACATATAGGGTGGCTACCCTAATAAAACATTTTTTTCCAATTTTTATTTTACCACTTTGTCGGCGTGATTGATATACATATTGGTACCAAATTTCAGCTTTCTAGTGCTAACGGTCACAGAGATTAAGCGAGGACGGACGGACGGACGGACAGACAGACATGGCGAAACTATAAGGGTTCCTAGTTGACTACGGAACCCTAAAAATTAGAAATACAAATATTTTTTTGAATTTAGAATACAAATAACTATCAATTTGTTGTTAGAAGCAAATCCTTACTAATATAATATTATAAAAGCGAAAGTGAGTTTGTTTGTTTGTTTGTTACCTCTTCACGCTTTAATGGCTAAACCGATTTTGATGAATTTTGGTACAGAGATAGTTGGGAACCAGGAGACGGACATAGGTTAATTATTTAAAAAAAAAGTGGGATGTGAAGGAGAGAGAGGGAAGAAAAGGGAAAACTTAGCGTTGCTATTACAAATCAATAAGGCGCGAATTTAACGCGAGCGAAGCCGCGGGCAAGCTAGTAAGCTATATCGCGCTAACCGCGGGAGAGGGCAGTTATCAAAGACGGGTGAAACCGCGCAGTACAGCTAGTTATTTTATAAATGATCATGTTTATTTGTGATATTCTGTTGATACCCATAATTTTTTTTTTTAAATAAAAATAAAGGCCTTAAAACAAAGCGTATCTTTACTCGAAAAAAAAAAGATACTACCGTCCTTAGGGATTTGAGCAATTGTTTATTGTTGTCCGTGATGATACAGAAAAAATGAAAGCCCTTGTTGTGCTAAATGAGTAAAAAACACGCATGTGAAATACATTCCGTGTTGAAACTAATCGTAGTGTAATAAGAGCCAGTTTTCCAGGAAATTTATTGAAAAGGAAATTTTAAAGTATATTAGTTAAGATTCAATATTAAAGAATTTACACAATGGATTCGTAATTATTTAATGTGGCAACAATGGAGATATGAAAAGCTCTGTTGACTAAAGTTTTTTTTTCACTTTTTGGTGTTATTGTTGCAAAAAGGTTTTTCATTTTACCTACTGATAATCATATTAACAAAATTCTCATCAAAATCTTTATCAAATTTGTACGAAAGCGTTTTTTTTAGTTTTTTTTACAAATTCTAATATTTATTAGTTGTAATATCATAAACAAATGATTGCATTAATTTTACATTATTAAAAATACAAGAATTAAAAGTAAGAGTACCTATAGATTTTTATTACGCTGGTTACCTTATTCCATTGTAACTGTCAATTTGATTGACATAATTGTGTTTTAATTTAAAATATTTTGAATATTAAAATGTTGTGACATGAGTAAGAATGCATTATCTTCCAAACTAATGTATGCAAAATGACAGCTCAATCGGTTACCGGGACGGTGGTGAGTCAAATTTGATTTTTTTACGTATTTAGTTTGGGGGCATCCATTATTTACGTGAGGTTATATTGAGGATTTTTCGAGCCCCTCTACTATGTACACTACTGTAACTACGTCTCACTAAAGGGTTAGTGAGACGTAGTTACATTTTGTTCGAACCCCTCTCCCTTTCCTAAACACACGTGCGATTTTTCAGATTGCATTCGTTTAGCGATTACAATTTATTTTCCGTGTTTAATCTAAATATTTTTGTTTGATTGCAATAAGAGTACTTACACAACAGAAGCTACTGTGCTACTTTGTAGCGTTCACATAATAAAATGTATTAGGTATACTTGGTGTAAACCTTTCACGAATCCGTCAACCATGCATTCTATTATAACAAACTAAGTAACTTTATGCAGAAATTATTGCTGGGGAAAGACTTTATTTTGGGATAATAAATTACGTTTTACCGTAAAACTCAATGTTACGCACCTAAAAAAATATGCTGATGGATGCATGTACATCGTCATGCATCGAGGCAGTATTTTAAGTAAAGTTATAAACTTATAACAATAAAATTTGGTTTTAATAAGAAAAATTGTGATAATGTCGGAACTTTGACCTCCAATATCTCCGTGACTAGAAGGCTCCCAGGTATGATCTAGAACAAAAACCGGCCATTATCTATAAAATGGCAAAAATTAGTTTTTGTTGTATGGGACCCCTTAAAAAAATATTTTATACTGTTTTTCAGTATATGTTGTTAAAGCGACAACAGAAATACATTATTTGTGAAAATTTTAACTGTCAACTATCACCGTTTATGAGATGCAGCTGGTGACGGACGGACAGCGGAGTCTTACAAATAGGGTCCCGTTTTACTCTTTGGGTATGGAACCCTAAAAATGATCGCAATGATGGGGAGAATAGTTCAGGGTACTTTTACACCCTTTATTTGAAAGAACTAAATCTAAGCGAGCTAAGAACGTATAGCTACTTTCGTTTTATTTCGCTTAGATTTAGTTCTTTCTATCCGTGAATTTCACTGATTATTTTTCCGACCCAAATATCGACCGACGTCGAATTGCACCATTCGACGTCACGTGGTACAACCTACATGGTATTATACTGATAATTTTTTGAAAATTTTCTCTGGTCGTTGCTATATAAAAACAAAACATGAACCAAATTTTCATAGAAAGTCCTTGTAAAGTTCTACTTTTCAGATTTTTTTCATATTTTCTAAACTTATGGTTCAAAAGTTAGAGGGGGGGGGGGACACATTGTTTTTTACTTTTGGAGCGATTATTTCCGAAATTATTGACATTATCAAAAAATGATTTTAGTAAACCCCTATTCATTTTTAAATACCTTTCCAACAATATATCATACGTTAGGGTTGAAATTAAAAAAAAAATCACTTCCCACTTTACATATAGGGTGGCTACCCTAATAAAACATTTTTTTCCAATTTTTATTTTACCACTTTGTCGGCGTGATTGATATACATATTGGTACCAAATTTCAGCTTTCTAGTGCTAACGGTCACAGAGATTAAGCGAGGACGGACGGACGGACGGACAGACAGACATGGCGAAACTATAAGGGTTCCTAGTTGACTACGGAACCCTAAAAATTAGAAATACAAATATTTTTTTGAATTTAGAATACAAATAACTATCAATTTGTTGTTAGAAGCAAATCCTTACTAATATAATATTATAAAAGCGAAAGTGAGTTTGTTTGTTTGTTTGTTACCTCTTCACGCTTTAATGGCTAAACCGATTTTGATGAATTTTGGTACAGAGATAGTTGGGAACCAGGAGACGGACCTAGGTTAATTATTTAAAAAAAAAGTGGGATGTGAAGGAGAGAGAGGGAAGAAAAGGGAAAACTTAGCGTTGCTATTACAAATCAATAAGGCGCGAATTTAACGCGAGCGAAGCCGCGGGCAAGCTAGTAAGCTATATCGCGCTAACCGCGGGAGAGGGCAGTTATCAAAGACGGGTGAAACCGCGCAGTACAGCTAGTTATTTTATAAATGATCATGTTTATTTGTGATATTCTGTTGATACCCATAATTTTTTTTTTTAAATAAAAATAAAGGCCTTAAAACAAAGCGTATCTTTACTCGAAAAAAAAAAGATACTACCGTCCTTAGGGATTTGAGCAATTGTTTATTGTTGTCAGTGATGATACAGAAAAAATGAAAGCCCTTGTTGTGCTAAATGAGTAAAAAACACGCATGTGAAATACATTCCGTGTTGAAACTAATCGTAGTGTAATAAGAGCCAGTTTTCCAGGAAATTTATTGAAAAGGAAATTTTAAAGTATATTAGTTAAGATTCAATATTAAAGAATTTACACAATGGATTCGTAATTATTTAATGTGGCAACAATGGAGATATGAAAAGCTCTGTTGACTAAAGTTTTTTTTTCACTTTTTGGTGTTATTGTTGCAAAAAGGTTTTTCATTTTACCTACTGATAATCATATTAACAAAATTCTCATCAAAATCTTTATCAAATTTGTACGAAAGCGTTTTTTTTAGTTTTTTTTACAAATTCTAATATTTATTAGTTGTAATATCATAAACAAATGATTGCATTAATTTTACATTATTAAAAATACAAGAATTAAAAGTAAGAGTATAGATTTTTATTACGCTGGTTACCTTATTCCATTGTAACTGTCAATTTGATTGACATAATTGTGTTTTAATTTAAAATATTTTGAATATTAAAATGTTGTGACATGAGTAAGAATGCATTATCTTCCAAACTAATGTATGCAAAATGACAGCTCAATCGGTTACCGGGACGGTGGTGAGTCAAATTTGATTTTTTTACGTATTTAGTTTGGGGGCATCCATTATTTACGTGAGGTTATATTGAGGATTTTTCGAGCCCCTCTACTATGTACACTACTGTAACTACGTCTCACTAAAGGGTTAGTGAGACGTAGTTACATTTTGTTCGAACCCCTCTCCCTTTCCTAAACACACGTGCGATTTTTCAGATTGCATTCGTTTAGCGATTACAATTTATTTTCCGTGTTTAATCTAAATATTTTTGTTTGATTGCAATAAGAGTACTTACACAACAGAAGCTACTGTGCTACTTTGTAGCGTTCACATAATAAAATGTATTAGGTATACTTGGTGTAAACCTTTCACGAATCCGTCAACCATGCATTCTATTATAACAAACTAAGTAACTTTATGCAGAAATTATTGCTGGGGAAAGACTTTATTTTGGGATAATAAATTACGTTTTACCGTAAAACTCAATGTTACGCACCTAAAAAAATATGCTGATGGATGCATGTACATCGTCATGCATCGAGGCAGTATTTTAAGTAAAGTTATAAACTTATAACAATAAAATTTGGTTTTAATAAGAAAAATTGTGATAATGTCGGAACTTTGACCTCCAATATCTCCGTGACTAGAAGGCTCCCAGGTATGATCTAGAACAAAAACCGGCCATTATCTATAAAATGGCAAAAATTAGTTTTTGTTGTATGGGACCCCTTAAAAAAATATTTTATACTGTTTTTCAGTATATGTTGTTAAAGCGACAACAGAAATACATTATTTGTGAAAATTTTAACTGTCAACTATCACCGTTTATGAGATGCAGCTGGTGACGGACGGACAGCGGAGTCTTACAAATAGGGTCCCGTTTTACTCTTTGGGTATGGAACCCTAAAAATGATCGCAATGATGGGGAGAATAGTTCAGGGTACTTTTACACCCTTTATTTGAAAGAACTAAATCTAAGCGAGCTAAGAACGTATAGCTACTTTCGTTTTATTTCGCTTAGATTTAGTTCTTTCTATCCGTGAATTTCACTGATTATTTTTCCGACCCAAATATCGACCGACGTCGAATTGCACCATTCGACGTCACGTGGTACAACCTACATGGTATTATACTGATAATTTTTTGAAAATTTTCTCTGGTCGTTGCTATATAAAAACAAAACATGAACCAGTCAAATTAACCACACGTCAAACTGACAGGTTGAATTTTGGGACGGAAAAATAATCCCCCGAATACCACACGAGCTTCAAAATTATCTGGCATTTCCCTCAAGGTTCCGTAAGTCGTCAAGTTTTTCAGGAAAAGTCACTCGCGCTTCGCGCTCGTGATTTTTTAACCTGAAAAACTTGACTCCTTCATTTGTTTGCAACGAACCTATCGGGAAATACCCGATAATTTTGAAGCACTTGTGGTATTATAAGTGAATAGTATCATTTTCTTTACCTCATTGACCTGAAGTTCCGCTGTAGGAACGAGTATATTTCAGTGGAGTATATAAGTTTACGAAAATTTTCATGAACAAATGTGAGCTGCGTTCATTGTTTCGTCATGATAAGTTGTCGTGGTACCACATACCAGGTTGTCTCTCCGTGTGTCCGAGTATGTTATCTATCGTGTAGGCAGCTCCGCGCCGACCTCCTTCCGACATAGCGACCACACGGCACTTCACTTCTTATTCAAACATTCAGTTTATACCGTCTTTGTAAATTACGATAATAATTTAACTTAAATTATCAAAATAATAAATTACTTAAAACACTGATTATCCACTATTTATCACTTACTAGGTTTAATTTATTGAAATCGGGCTAACCGCGTAAATAGTTAACCCGTGGAAAGCGACCGCGGGTGCTTGGCTCAAAATGCAAACTTTGACTGACGACTTTGTGAAAAGCGTCCAACGCTTCCTCGACGCCTGCTTCTAGACGCAGCGTTGCTAAAATAATCTGCCTCTTTCTCCCGCATTGCAATAGGGGAATAGCTGTCTCGCTCTTGAGCTCCGCCTCGTCATCGTGATTGGTGGATGTAATAAGTTAAGGGCGATGAATGGATTAGGTTTATGAGTGTCACGCGGTGATTCAAGAAGTATGGTTCGTTTACTGACAATGCGTTGTACTTACAGTACTTACATTAGTGTAATAGCTGATTTTGTGGTAAAACAATAAGTCGGTCAAGTAAAATGTACAATTATTCTTTATTTTAACCGACTTCGAAAAGGAGGAGGTTCTATGTTTGACTCCTGTTTTTTTGTTAAAATTGAAATAACCCTTAACAAAACATGATTTAATCATCAATCCTCAATTCAATACTAAATTAGCGAGCCCTGAGCTTTTTAAAGTTGTACAAATCTTTCGAGTCTACAAGTTTGGCTTTGTGAGGGTTAATCATCCTAAGACAGTTTTAGTTTGTAAAGGATAAAGTGATAATCTGATAATCATTCGAAGAAGCTAACATAACAGGTAGAAGATGATACTAATCATGGCGCCTGTTTGTTGCTTTCGTTTTATATTTTCGTTTCTTTTTTGTTTGTTACGTGATTTGAGCAGTTGCTTATCCGTGATGATGCAGAAAAAATAAAAGCCTTTGTTGTGCTTAATGAGAAAAAAACACCTGTGTGAAATACATTCCATATTGAACCTAATGGTACTGCAATAAGAGCCAGTTTCCGAGGAAGGGTTTTGAAAAATAATTTGCTTTAAACAACAAATTGACATTTGTTTGAGTTCTTAATTCAAAAGTATTTGAATTTATTATTTTTAATATTGGACTGTTTATTGGCGTCATTCCTTTGTTTGTCCTTCAGCCTCAGAAGCCAAAGCGCGGGAAAAAAAGAAATAAATCAATAAGCGTTTTCCACGGTACCCAAAAAATAACTGATATGAAAGGTGATTTTTACGAAACTCATGTGTGACTCTCCTTCATGTCTGACAGTAACGTTCAAAGAGCTTTGTAATGGGGACAAACAATGCCATTCTTAGTCAGAGAGTGGGATCATTCTGCGCCACTAATTTGGCAGGCTCCTTCCTTCCGGCGAGAGGGCGCTGCTGCCATGTCGCCAGTGATTTAATCGTAGTGTTCCGTTCTCCCTCGCACAGGATCATATCTATCTTATCTTCTAGTCGTAATTATGGCAGAAAAGGAACACGCTTTATAACGGCATAATTGTATATTATGAGCTTTATTGTGACCTGCAACTCAATAATTATGATTTCGTCGAAGGATGACTGTGACTTGTACTTCATCACTGATATCATAAAGGTTTTAGAAAATAAAGGTAAGATCAAGGCTGGTTATAGATTCGCTATGTCCGTCTGTCTGTCTGTCTATCTGTAGGTATGTCACAGTCATTTTACTCCGAGACTGTTGACACCACATAGGTATCTGAACTTCGAATTTTTATTAAAAAGTGTTGTCATATTAAGAAATAAATCCGCCTGGTTTTATTTCCTAATATGACACCACTGTTTTAATGATGATATCTCAGTAACGGTTTCTTGTAAAGCCTCTTACACTTACATGACAGCATAAATAATATTATGTCACTTATAAAAAAACCGGCCAAGAGCGTGTCGGGCCACGCTCAGTGTAGGGTTCCGTAGTTTCCCGTCCGTCACAATAAGTGTTCTTTACCACGGTAGGTCATGAAAGCACGGAAAATCTTAACATCGACTTTAAAAAAAATGACGTCATTACGCAACGCCATCTATCGAACCATTTATGAACTGGTTTTTACCTTAACATTTTGATGGTGTTAAAAAAATGAATTTTAGTTTTTTTCTAAATTGCCTTAGCATGTTCTTGATAGAAGTTTTATGTAGTTATAAGATACCGCCAATGCCAAGGAGAGACAAACGGAACAATTCATTAATTTTGGATTGCGAGAACCGATTTCAATAATTCTTTTTTTGTTTGAAAAAAAATACGTTCAGGATAATAAAATATGTAAACGAAGTTAAAAAAAATGCTTGCACATACGATTATACTACAAACTTAGTACAGAAATTATTTTGTACAACTTTTGTCTTTTTTGTACAAAAACTGTTGTGTCAATCAAGTTCAAAATAATTTTCCTAGAAAGTCCTTATAAAGTTCTACTTTTCAGATTTTTTTCATATTTTCTAAACTTATGGTTTAAAAGTTAGAGGGGGGGGGACACATTGTTTTTTTACTTTTGGAGCGATTATTTCCGAAATTATTGACATTATCAAAAAATGATTTTAGTAAACCCCTATTCATTTTTAAATACCTTTCCAACAATATATCACACGTTAGGGTTGAAATTAAAAAAAAAAAACACTTCCCAATTTACATTTATAGGGTGGCTACCCTAATAAAACATTTTTTTCCAATTTTTATTTTACTACTTTGTCGGCGTGATTGATATACATACTGGTACCAAATTTCAGCTTTCTAGTGCTAACGGTCACAGAGATTAAGCGAGGACGGACGGACGGACGGACAGACAGACATGGCGAAACTATAAGGGTTCCTAGTTGACTACGGAACCCTAAAAATGGATAAAGGACCAAAACTAATGCAATAAAGGCGTTACCAACAAAAAACCCTTAGTTATTTTAAGTACTTTTGACGGTGTCGGATTGGAATGTGTAGGTCCAGTCGTAACAAGTTGAAAGTATCGACACATTTTTGCATTGCTATAGTGAAATTTAGGGCAACATTTTTCCACTTAGATAATCTCGTAATTTGAAAATTTACTGTTTTGTTTGTTGAGATATTTTCACGAACTTGATTTCAAATCGCAGTAGATATAAAACGTATATATTTTAGTTTGTTTCAATTCCTTATGACTAAGCGTTTTCCTGTTTGTTAGAATAATGTAGAAAATAAGTTAATTTATTACTTAGTATTTTTATTAGTCACTAGCTTTTGCCCGCGGCTTCGCTCGCGTTTACTTCGGTAGCGCCTTATTGATTTGTAATAGCAACGCTAAGTTTTCCCGTTTCGTCCCTCTTTCTCCCTCATATCCCACTCTTTTTTAAAAAAAAATAGCCTATGTCCGTCTCCTGGTTCCCAACTATCTCTGTACCAAAATTCATCAAAATCGGTTCAGCCATTAAAGCGTGAAGAGGTAACAAACAAACAAACAAACAAACTCACTTTCGCTTTTATAATATTAGTAAGGATTGTGTATCTTAAACGAAAATATTTTTTTAAAAAACAAGGTGGGTTTATAAAAAGTCAGAGCATTAATACTTAATTAATATTTTTTCCACTGGTTAACTTTTGTAATGAATACTTGTACGATTTGTTTTTATAAATAAAACACAGATAATTGGGTGTGTGCGTGTGTGTTTTTTTTATTTTTATTCCATAATTGTAATGAATACTTGTATGATTGGTTTTTCGGAGCGGCCCAAGGTGCAGCCGGAACGTTTCGAGGGGCAGCCGGAACGGTTCGAGGCGCAGCCGGAACGGTTCGAAGTGCAGCCGGAACGGTTCGAGGCGCAGCCGGAACAGTTCGAGGCGCAGCCGGAGCGCTTCGGAGCGCAGCCTGAACGGTGCGAGGTGGCAGCACGATGCTTTCTCAAGGTGGAAGTGAAAAATGGTTTCGTGGTTTCAAGGTAGTAGCGACTTGTACCACTTTACCAATATTTATAGTTGATTAAGATATTGTATTATGGTTAGGTACTTATAGTTGTAAGGGCTTTGTGTTGTTGATTTGTATATTGGGTAATATCCAAATCAAGCAATATCAATCAATTGTATACAGTTATTACAGGTGTGTAGCTGTATACAGTTGAAATACTAAAAATGTATCTTCAAATAAAAACGCGTCAGTTACATGGATGGCCGAATGTTAGAATAGGGTGCAAGGTAGTAGCGGCTTGTACCACTTTACCAATATTTATAGTTGATTAAGATATTGTATTATGGTTAGGTACTTATAGTTGTAAGGGCTTTGTGTTGTTGATTTGTATATTAGGTAATATCCAAATCAAGCAATATCAATCAATTGTATACAGTTATACAGGTGTGTAGCTGTATACAGTTGAAATACTAAAAACCGGCCAAGAGCGTGACGGGCCACGCTCAGTGTAGGGTTCCGTAGTTTCCCGTCCGTCACAATAAGTGTTCTTTACCACGGTAGGTCATGTAAGCACGGAAAATCTTAACATCGAAATTAAAAAAATTACGTCATTACGCAACGCCATCTATCGAACCATTTATGAACTGGTTTTTACCTTAACATTTTGATGGTGTTAAAAAAATGAATTTTAGTTTTGTTCTAAATTGCCTTAGCATGTTCTTGATAGCAGTTTTATGTAGTTATAAGATACCGCCAATGCCAAGGAGAGACCAACCGAACAATTCGGTAATACCCGGACCAATGTAATAAGTAGGAATTGGGTTACAAAGACGTGCAAGGAGGTAATTTTGGATTGCGAGAACCGATTTCAATAATTCTTTTTTTGTTTGAAAAAAAAATACGTTCAGGATAATAAAATATGTAAACTAAGTTAAAAAAATGCTTGCATATACGATTATACTACAAACTTAGTCCAGAAATTATTTTGTACAACTTTTTGTCTTTTTTGTACAAAAACTGTTGTGTCAATCAAGTTCAAAATAATTTTCATAGAAAGTCCTTATAAAGTTCTACTTTTCAGATTTTTTTCATATTTTCTAAACTTATGGTTCAAAAGTTAGAGGGGGGGGGACACATTGTTTTTTACTTTTGGAGCGATTATTTCCGAAATTATTGACATTATCAAAAAATGATTTTAGTAAACCCCTATTCATTTTTAAATACCTTTCCAACAATATATCACACGTTAGGGTTGAAATTAAAAAAAAAATCACTTCCCACTTTACATATAGGGTGGCTACCCTAATAAAACATTTTTTTCCAATTTTTATTTTACCACTTTGTCGGCGTGATTGATATACATATTGGTACCAAATTTCAGCTTTCTAGTGCTAACGGTCACAGAGATTAAGCGAGGACGGACGGACGGACGGACGGACAGACAGACATGGCGAAACTATAAGGGTTCCTAGTTGACTACGGAACCCTAAAAATGTATCTTCAAATAAAAACGCGTCAGTTACATGGATGGCCGAATGTTAGAATAGGGTGCAAGGTAGTAGCGGCTTGTACCACTTTACCAATATTTATAGTTGATTAAGATATTGTATTATGGTTAGGTACTTATAGTTGTAAGGGCTTTGTGTTGTTGATTTGTATATTAGGTAATATCCAAATCAAGCAATATCAATCAATTGTATACAGTTATACAGGTGTGTAGCTGTATACAGTTGAAATACTAAAAATGTATCAAAAAAGACAAAAAGTTGTACAAAATACAACTTTTTGTCTTTTTTGTACAAAAACTGTTGTGTCAATCAAGTTCAAAATGATTTTCCTAGAAAGTCCTTATAAAGTTCTACTTTTCAGATTTTTTTCATATTTTCTAAACTTATGGTTCAAAAGTTAGAGGGGGGGGGGACACATTGTTTTTTACTTTTGGAGCGATTATTTCCGAAATTATTGACATTATCAAAAAAATATTTTAGTAAACCCCTATTCATTTTTAAATACCTTTCCAACAATATATCACACGTTAGGGTTGAAATAAAAAAAAAATCACTTCCTACTTTACATATAGGGTGGCTACCCTAATAAAACATTTTTTTCCAATTTTTATTTTACCACTTTGTCGGCGTGATTGATATACATATTGGTACCAAATTTCAGCTTTCTAGTGCTAACGGTCACAGAGATTAAGCGAGGACGGACGGACGGACAGACAGACATGGCGAAACTATAAGGGTTCCTAGTTGACTACGGAACCCTAAAAAAGAAGAAACATTCCGAATTCAAAATCTGTTGCGCAGTTGGAATATAAATGTTGATGGACAGGGAGGTAGAGGAAGTCCAAAGAAAAAAGATGGATTGTTTGATTATGTTATGAAAGAGAAAAAAACCGGCCAAGAGCGTGTCGGGCCACGCTCAGTGTAGGGTTCCGTAGTTTCCCGTCCGTCACAATAAGTGTTCCCACTTATGAGTTTAAAGATGGAGGAGGAAATTATTTTGTACAACTTTTTGTCTTTTTTGTACAAAAACTGTTGTGTCAATCAAGTTCAAAATGATTTTCCTAGAAAGTCCTTATAAAGTTCTACTTTTCAGATTTTTTTCATGTTTTCTAAACTTACGGTTCAAAAGTTAGAGGGGGGGGGACACATTGTTTTTTACTTTTGGAGCGATTATTTCCGAAATTATAGACATTATCAAAAAATGATTTTAGTAAACCCCTATTCATTTTTAAATACCTTTCCAACAATATATCACACGTTAGGGTTGAAATTAAAAAAAAAACACTTCCCACTTTACATATAGGGTGGCTACCCTAATAAAACATTTTTTCCAATTTTTATTTTACCACTTTGTCGGCGTGATTGGTATACATATTGGTACCAAATTTCAGCTTTCTAGTGCTAACGGTCACAGAGATTAAGCGAGGACGGACGGACGGACAGACAGACATGGCGAAACTATAAGGGTTCCTAGTTGACTACGGAACCCTAAAAAGACGCGTATGTTACATGGATGGCCGAATGTTAGAATAGGCTGCAAGGTAGTAGTGACTTGTACCTACCATGAGTAAATAAACTATTTCGTACAGTTGGGTGCGTTAGTCATGGTTAATTAAGATATCCAGTATGGCTTCAACAATTGCATTGTAACTGGAACAGTTGTTTTATATACGCAATATTGATTATTGTATATAATGCTATTCGTATACATACGCGGGGACGCGTAAGTTAATTTATTACTTTGTATTTTTATTAGTCATTGTGGTTAATAGTTTAATTAAGTAGTTGCGATGATGCCTTTTAAGTTGGTACGACTGTCATCTGATACCAACCAAAGTGGCGCGCTACATTCGAGTTTTTGCCAGTTGACGGCGTGGCGCGTTAGTTTTAAATGTAGTCGGTTATGATCGTAAAGTAAGCAAGGACATATTGTCGGGCCTACGCTATGTACTTAAGTACTAACGCTGTAACAACAACATTGTAAAACCAAATGATCTAAAAGAGTAACCATGAAGTTTCTTGCCGGTTCTTCTCCATGGAAACAACCAACCCGAACCGTGCACTAGAAAGTCAGTGGAATAAAGTATTTAGTTGAATATAAAAGTGAGTTTTACTGTACGAGTCCAACATGTTATAGCGATAAATTGTTGTGTTTTTACACAACTGCCCTAAAAAAGGAGTGTTTTGTTTTTAGGGATCATGTTTGTTTGTATGTATGTGAGTTTCTTTATTCCATCATAGCTTCTAAACGCCTGAACTGATTTACACGTATGGATGTGGCGGTATGCAATGTGACGGGTATGATAAATAAATGAACACTCACACATTTTTAAGCTATTGCATAGCTTCTATCGCGGGCCTTGAGCGCGGGGACCGAATCCAGAAATTCCGTAACGAAGAAAAAAATGACGCTCCCCACTCCGACGGGCACGGAGGTGCGGCTTGTCTAACGTCGTTTACACAATACGGTCAGTTATTTCAATCCCGATTCTAATGTTCTAATAGCGTGTTTGGTAGAGAATCGGATAGTCCATCGACATTACGCTGGATCAAACCCATGGTCTTGTTTTTCTTTTTGCGACTTCTTTTCATTAGAAGTACTTTTTAAATATTATATTTAGTTTTTTTATTTATTGTCTAAGTTGATAAAAAAAATGTTTCTTTTTGCGACTTCTTTTCATTGGAAGTACTTTTTAAATATTTTATTTAGATTGTTTTTATTTATTGCATAAGTTGATAAAAAATGCTATGCAATAGCTTTACCGCGGCAGTCCCCGAGTGCCACACGTATTTTTTTATTTTATTTATTCTGTTAATGCATGTGATCATCGTCTAGGATTTGAGGAGTGGATTCCAAAAATATAAATATGTTAAATAGTTAATCAAAAAGTCGATTAAAAAAAAATGTCGTATGTATCCGATAGTTGGTTCGTTGAAAACAAACAAGGTGCGCCATCTAGTGGCAATTAGAAGAACTAGTGACGAGTAGATTTATAAGTAATCTATTTCTATCCCAGACAATCATAATACTGTGTGCCAAACTTAAACTTAATTTGCCATAACTTGAGAACGGTTAGACCGATTTGGCTGTTTTTTTTTTTTGTAGTTTTCTAATACTTTGAAGAAGGTTCTTACGGAAGAAAATATTAAGAAAATGACTCAGAATGATTTTAAAAAATACATTTAATTAACGTAACGAATGTCAACGTCATTCACAGCCATAGACTATATTGAAAGAGCATCGTTTGTTCGGAAATGTGGTGACTTCATTAAATTCTCTCGCACTAATTTACTAATTTTTGAAAATTGTAAAAATATAAGTGGAATTATTAAACCCTATGGAATAAACACTATGAAATAAAATATACATATATATATATATTCATATGTATATTTTATTTCATATCTAAAATTATTTATTTTATTTATTTATTTTCTAAAACACTTATTCACATACTTGACAATATATTGCCATACACGCAAACCTTACAGGGTTTATCTATGTGCTGGCGAGCCGTTCATGTTATTATATAAATATTAGTATCTACATTTATAACTTAGTATAGTAACGTTTATATTTGTACTTGTAACTTTTCGAACCTGTCCTATATAACGCTTGCAGGTCGTCAGGTAGTTTGTTGAGAAAATAAGGTACTAGATATTCAGCTACCCTCATCCCATACACATTATTAAATTTTGGGAGGACATATTTATTTTTAAGTGTTATCTGTCGGCGCGAAGGAAGCAAACACAGCTGTAACAGCGCACGTGCGTTGTGCACGTGCGAATGTGACATCACCGTACCACTCCATGAGTCAGGCGAGGTGGGGGACGAGTAATATAAGGCGGCGCGCTAGCGGGCACGAGTCAGTTTTACCGAAGCAGTCGCAGTGTCAACACCTCGGAATTGTGATGCGGATCACACCTGAGTCATAAATACAATTTATTGTGAAAGTTTATTAGTGAAACGATTAGTTGATTGTAATTTTGTATTAATAAATCAGTTATCAACAATATACTGAGGTTTTTGATACAACATGTCCGAGAATCGGTCAAGGTCCTGCCCAGGATGACCTCATGAGGCCACTTGCCTTCACCAAGTCCTGGCTCCAGCCGAAATCAGAAGCGGGATGGACCTCGGAGCTTCCTCGGCTCCGAGTGCTCACATGGAGGAGGGTACCGGTGCCTTTGGCGACAACCGGGCCCCTGTCTGGAGACGGGTCATTGATGGTGACAAGGACGGGGATGCTGTGGGGGCCATGATTGGCGGCGTCAACGATGAGTTCCTTAGATTGCGTTTGTTGTCTGGTTAATGTTCCTCAGTTCCCGAATTGGTTTCGGTGGCGGCTGCTGTCGAACAGCGAGAGCTTCGACGGGGTGAAACACCTGCAAAGCGACCGGGATTGGGAAGCATTGGAGACGGTCGTATGCTTTGTTATGGGTGTGGGAAGCAGGACATCTTCTTTTTCTTCATGTGGACTCCGCTTCTTGGGGGGGGGGGGGTCCGGTTTCCACTCCTAGTCCTTGCAGTGGACCATTGTGCGTATGCCGTGTACCTGGTGGCCGCTACTCTAGCCAGCCCACCTCCTTCCAGAAGCAGATGGGTTCTTGAGGGCGTCCGTCCGCAAGTGACCCTAGTGTACCCAGTGTCACTTTCCGGATTTCAGTGATTCCTGTACATTCGAAAAGGTGTTCCTTCAGCCAGCTGCTTATCTGGCTGAAAGGGATGGGTTCAATTGGCTCCGGTCCTAGTGCTGGAGAGATGGACGCCCGTCTGACGAGTTCATTCGCTGCGTCGTTGCCTAGGGAGCCACTGTGTCCTTGGATCCATTATAAGGTTACTGTATTGCGGTTGTGTGCGGTCATTCGTTCTAGTAGGTTGCGGCATTCGTATATTAGAGCTGTGTTGAAGCAGCTATTGTTTAGGGACTGGAGAACAGAGGTACTGTCGTAGAGTATTCGGATGTTGGTGTCCGCGACTCCACTGGCCTCGATGGCTACGACGGCCTGAATGATGCCCATACATTCAGTCTGTTAGTCTGTGTTGAGCGTTTCGAGTGGTTTAGAAATTTTAATGTAAATGTCGTAGGAGAAGACCCCAACCCTTGTTCCTGTTCTAGTTTTCGAGCCATCTGTATATTTTCTCAGTTTGTTTGGTCCCGAGTATTCTCATGGTTCCTCCGTGATCTGTATGTTGTAATGTTTTTGGAGGCAATGTATCTTGGTGATCTTATCGGTCGGTGCTGCTAACAGGGGTTGCCTTTAGACAGCTCCTGCTTTGATTTTGGTGTGCTTTATCCTGGAGTCATTACTCAGTGTGCCAGAGACTTCTAGTCTGAAGCCGCTTCCTCCTGTACCGCGAGATGTAGGGGCGAGAGCCCTAGCATTGTTTGTAGGGCTGCTGTTAGTGCGGTTCTCATGCTACTGGTGATCGCTACACGGGCAAGGCGTTGCAGTTTTGGGTCGTGCTCAGTTCTGTTCTGGGACATCATCATCAACCGTATGTTATTATGGGTCTGATGACTGTGGGGTACAGCCTGTGCATAATTTTGGGGCTTATACCCCAATTCCTGCCGAGTAGTCTTTTGTACTGCTATAGGGATATGCTAGCTTTGGTGGTGATATAGTCCGTGTGTTGCCCAATTTAGTTGTTTGTCCAGATAAACGACCAGGTACTTGGTTTCAGTTGCTAGGCTTAGCGTGGTGCCGAAGAAAATCGGCAGCTGTAGTGTTGTCAGTTTCCTCTTCTAGTAAAAAGGACTAGTTCGGTTTTGGAGGGGTTTACGGTTAGCTCGTATTCTTCGTACCATTTTTCCATTATTCTTAGGGCTTGGCGCATCAGGTAGCGATGTCGTCGGCGTAGCCTATGGTGTAAAAGCCTTCGGCGTTTAGGCATCGGATTAGGCTATCCGCTATTAGGTTCCATAGTAGGGGCGAGAGGACGCCCCCTAGAGGGCAGCCCTTCGCTACAATGGCTCTTGTGGTCTCATTTATTGTGACTAAGCCAGGACATGTACGGGCACATTGTGGCAGGGGCAGTGGAAGGACGCGGTCGGGCGGTTTTGGGCCGTTGGTTCCAGCGAGTCCTTGAGCCGCGCAGAGCGTCCGGAGCCCGAGTGTAATTGCTGTGGCGGGACTGGACATGTTGAGTCGTCCTACTTCGGGAGGATGGCAGATGAGGCTGAGAGGGTTAAATTTATTTGGCCGAGGAGCAGGAGGAGGTATTAACGCCAGTAGCTTTGCGGCATTCTGTGATGGTGGTGCAACACGTCGGTAATCCCAGCGGTACGCTGATGAATTCTGGTGAGTCGTATCCATTTTTATTACGATTCTGGTGCCGAATGCTCTCTCATCAAAGATTATGTTGACAACTGAAAAGACTAGTCGTGACGGCTCTTGGCAGGAACCATTGGGAGAGGTTCAGTTGGCCATTTACTCTACCATTGATAGGGTGACTGAATCTGGCCCTTTTGAGTTAATGATCGGAGGGGTAGCACGTCCTCTTGGCTTAGTGACCGTTGATGATGACGTGACTGACGTTAATTTAGATGAGATGAGAGAGCGTGCGACACAGAATATTGCAAAAATGCTAATTGCGATAAAAATCGATTTTATAAAAATAAGGCTCAGGTTTCTAAGTTAGTTGTTAACGATTATTTAATTGAATTGAGGAAAAGGAATCAAACAATTAGATACTAAATTCAAAGGCCCATTTAAGATCATTGAAGTGTTAGACGGGGATAGATACCTACTAAAAGCGCTTGACTCTAAGCGAATATACAAATACCCTCATGATCGTGTGAGGAAGATCCACGATCACAAAGTTCCTCGAGAATTAGATTTGAGTATGCATTGCTTATGAACTATAATAAAAGTAACAGAATTGTTAGATTTACTTTGTTTTGTAACTTGTTGATCGGATTTCTTTTCAATGAATTATGTGGTGCAGGAAGCACTGTGACAGGGCATTGTAAAACCATTTGAGTTAATAACTGAACCCAGATATCTTTTGTTTCTATTGGCAGGATAGCCGAGCTAGATTACTCTTTGAGCATATTTTGTCCACAGGAACTACACTCGAAGACGGGTGCTAGTCAGGGATGGCCGTGTCGTGGATTGATGGCACAATGCAAACAGCGCCATCTAAGAATTCGTCTTCGCGCCATGCCGCGCGCGCTCTTGGACACGCTCGTAGAAGGGATGCAGTTAACTAGTAACTAGCGGAACGACCGAGTGTAGACAGACTACACTGTCCAACTCAGTCAGTCTTGGCAGTCTTATTGCTAATTGCAATACCAGAACCAAACGACAACCGGCTGACTAACGATTCGACTCAACTTCAGGAGGAAGGTCTACAGTAGTAAAGGTAATAAACTTCATTACTCCATAACTGTTCTAAAAGTATTGCATAACTTGTTCATAATATAAGTTGAGGACAATTGCCTCCTTATTTTTGCAATATATATTGGACGTAAGTTGAGGACAGGGGCCTCCTTACTTTGCGATATGTATTAAACGTAAGTTGAGGACAGGGGCCTCCTTACTTTGTAGTACATACTGGACGTAAGTTGAGGACAGGGGCCTCCTTATGGTTGCAGTATGTGTATTGAGTGTAAGTTGAGGACAGGGGCCTCCTTACTTTGTGGTGTGTACTGGACGTAAGTTGAGGACAGGGGCCTCCTTATGTTTGCAAGTATGTGTGTTGAGTGTAAGTTGAGGACAGGGGCCTCCTTACTTTGTGGTGTGTACTGGACGTAAGTTGAGGACAGGGGCCTCCTTATGTTTGCAAGTATGTGTAAGTTGAGGACAGGGGCCTCCTTACTTTGTGGTATGTACTGGACGTAAGTTGAGGACAGGGGCCTCCTTATGTTTGCAAGTATGCTTTATCCGTAAGTTGAGGACAGGGGCCTCCTTACTTCCCAATGTGTATCGTATGTAAGATGAGGACAGGAACCTCCTTACGTTTGTAATGTGTGACATAGTTGAACCTTGATATTCTGCGCAGTTTTTCTTTGTTTAAGGTCGAGGGCGACCTTTGTGCAGAATGGCCGTGTCGGCGCGAAGGAAGCAAACACAGCTGTAACAGCGCACGTGCGTTGTGCACGTGCGAATGTGACATCACCGTACCACTCCATGAGTCAGGCGAGGTGGGGGACGAGTAATATAAGGCGGCGCGCTAGCGGGCACGAGTCAGTTTTACCGAAGCAGTCGCAGTGTCAACACCTCGGAATTGTGATGCGGATCACACCTGAGTCATAAATACAATTTATTGTGAAAGTTTATTAGTGAAACGATTAGTTGATTGTAATTTTGTATTAATAAATCAGTTATCAACAATATACTGAGGTTTTTGATACAACATGTCCGAGAATCGGTCAAGGTCCTGCCCAGGATGACCTCATGAGGCCACTTGCCTTCACCAAGTCCTGGCTCCAGCCGAAATATCCTTCTTAAGAAGTCCGGTCTAGAATTTTCTGTCAGCAGCTCTGGCCTGTTGACTTCCGCAAGAGTGGAAAATTCAACCTTTTTGAACACATTCATTACAAAGCAGTATCTAAATAGGTCGTCCTCGCTGCTGTTCATTTTCTTTTTTATATGTTTGGGCGTAATTACTTTTAATATTCTTAGTTGTAATTTATATATCTCCGTTAGGTATGTATGATAAGTTCTTCCGTAACTGCTTAGGCCATAACTGATAACCGAGTCAGCTAAAGCCATGTATAGCATTCTCAGTGTTTTATACGGCAATTTATATTTTAATATAGTGAGTTTACCCAGAATAGACCTCAGTTTATTGCACACATGATCTATGTGCGGACCCCAGCAGAATCGGTTATCAACTATAAGACCGATGTACATATGTTTATCGACTACCTCCAGTGACGGACATTTGCAAGTGATTGGCGAGCTATGAAGGCAAGACTGGACGTGTGATACGATTGTTGGTGTGGTAGAGCATTTATTGTGCGATGAGAGTATGTGAACAACTTTTGTTTTAGATGCATTTATTACTAATCCTACATCATGAGCCCACTTACACATTTGATTGAAGTTGTGTTGTAGGGATTTTTGAGCTTCGTGAATGTTTTTATTAGCGACCAAGATGCAAGTATCGTCTGCAAATTGGTGTATCGATCCTGAATTCATCACGTAGCTCATATCATTCACATAAAGAAGGTATTCTGTCGGTCCCAGAATTGAACCTTGGGCCGTGCCTTGCCTGGATGGTAATTTTGTACTATACTCATTTTGTATTTTAACTGTGTTGTGTCTGTTTGTGTGATAGTTTTTTAATAATTCCAACAGAGGCCCCTGTATTCCACTTCGTGACAGCTTGTCAAACAGTATATCAAAACGTAGTACATCGAATGCCTTGCTAAAATCTATAAAAAGTGCCAAAACATGTTTTTTATCATTTAAGTATCTATTGACCTCATCTGTAAATTCTCGTAGTAATTGTGTCGTGCTCTTATTCTTTTGAAAACCAAATTGGTTGTTGTTGATTATTTCGTGTTTTTGTAAAAAAGTATTTAATTCATTGCCTATGTAACGCTCTATAATCTTGTCTAGACAAGACAGTATCGTGATAGGACGATAATTGTTAAAGTCATCGCGTACACCCTTTTTGTATATAGGACGAATCACACCTATTTTTAACAGGTCAGGATAGGTGCCAGTCTGCAGGCAGCGATTGATCAGATGCGTAATAACCGGCACAAGGTTCGCGGAAATATACTTCACATCCATCGCACGTATCCCGTCATAGCCCGGGCTTTTCCTATCGTTCATTTCTTTGATGATTCGTTCGACTACATCTTCTCTTGCAGAAATTATGAAATTAGTAAAGTCCTTCTCAGTTATGGCGAGACCAGGGAAATAGGGATTCATTTTTATATGGAGGATATTATAGATTCCAGTTCAAATTGAATAGGTACTCATACCTAAGATAGGACAACTGTCAGCTATACAAAATAAAGTAGTGCATCAAAGCTACGCTCAGGCGGTACGAAGTTCGCCGGGCCAGCTAGTATTATATAGTTATATATATATAATATATATAGTAAGGATTTGTAATAAATAGTAAACGCTTTACGTTATATAAAAAGCATATTATATATATAAGAAAAAGAAGTTTGGTTATTGTTTCTTCTGCACATTCGGCTTCCCTGCTATCAGTAGTATAAGTTTTTTTTTTAACAATAGGGATAGGGATTGAAATAACTGACCGTATTGAGACAAGCCACACCTCCGTGCCGGCACGGAGGTGTGGCTTACGTTTTTGGTGCACACGCACCAAAAACGTAACGAGGTCATTCATCAGTAGATTTTACACCTCACATTTTTCTCATACCGGGCGCCTTATATATGAAAATCGATTCTTATGGAGTAAACTCCAAAAACCTTCAAAAAAGTTGCACAGGTCTCAGGAGTCCATTTCCCTCGCCACGGCACCATAAACTCTGCCGCACCCTGGGTCGCTTTTCCATATGAGCCTGCCAGCAGTTGCGGCTCGTCTATATCTTTTCAAGTCATCTCTATTTAAAACAACATAAACACTTTTCCAAAAACATTCCACTGAGAAAAAACGTGTTGATTTAGTGAACAAGTTAAAAAAAATCTATCTTCTATACTTATAATAAATCTGTAGAGAGGTCAATTCTGTACATGAAATATATTTTCAAAATAACTATCAGGGGGTGATTAGTGATCGATACTGATGCCAAAAATGCAATCAGTAAAATTTTTGTCTGTCTGTCTGTCTGTCTGTCTGTCTGTCTGTCTGGATGTCTGTATGTTCGTTATAGAAACAAAAACTACTCGACGGATTTTAACGAAACTTGGTACAATTATTCTTTATACTCCTGGGCAGGTTATAGTATACTTTTCATCACGCTAAGATCAATAGGAGCAGAGCAGTGAAGGAAAATGTTGGGTAATCGGGAGAAGTTGGTTAAAGCTACACAGAAATCATGTATGACGGAAATGTTCTCCTTAAAATTATATAAAAAATATCCTACGACAGCATAGGTCTATCTTATATGGTTGACTCACAATAACACGTGTAACTCCCGATAACTTAACAGTTCGGAGTTTCTAATTATATTTGTCTACTCTTACGTTTATAACACTCCCACTCATCTCTAATTAAAAACAGTTAACATTATTACGTATTCAATAAAAAAAAGAATCATATAAATCGGTATACAAACACCAAAGTTATGCATGAAATACGCTAATAAGCCATCGCGCGTGAATACTGAATCATGCTTTAAGGATTATTTTTGTGTAATATTTGGCTGTTGATGCGAATAGACGTTCAGAGTGTTCGACCTTATTGACAGACAATGCTTTCAGCCCGAATTTTAGTCTTTAAATAATTTCTTTTATTGTTATTTTATAAAATAGGTATTAGTTATTTTGGTAGTGTTTAAATATTCGTTCAAATTACAAATTATTCATAGTTTACATTTTATTTCTTTTTTGGTGAAGTAGTAGTAGGTACGCACAGATTTTTAGATACCGAGTTTCGGCTAATTTATGTTCTGTTTTTTTTTTTAATTATGTTGGTAAAAGCGTAGTTAATTATACTAATTATAGTTATAGGTATTATTAATTATAATATTTATAGGTTTTTATTTTTATGTAAAGTAGGTATAAGTAGATAGTATTGGACAGGCGTTTTAGCTTTATTTCAAGTTGTAGTTACCTATTATTTCTGGGTATAATTTTATTAGGATTATTTAGTTTTAGTACCTATTTTATTTGGTAATTAATAGGTTCTTATAGATAAAAGGCATAATTAGATATATTAAAAAAAACAAAAAATATATATATAATTTAGTACGTAAGTACTTAAATTATTTTCAGGTTAATTATAATTATTATTTTCTAATTTATTTAGCTGTAGTTTTATTTAGTTGTTGCTGTAGTGTATTTAGGATCAGTATTGTTTAAGTAGGCACTTGGATTTTTTAAGTGTAAGGTAGCTACAGTTAGGACCTCTAACGTAGCTTATTTCGTTAGGTAACTGAATAGGCATTCAGTTACCTTCAGTTATATTCACAAAATCCTTACTAATATTATAAAAAGCCACAGTGAGTTTGTTTGTTTGTTACGGCTTCACGCCTAAATGACCGAACCGATTTTGATGCATTTTGGTACAGAGATAGTTGGGACCCTGGAGACGGAAATATGCATTTTTTTAAAGTGAGGATAGGGGGAGAATGAGGGAAAAAAGGGGAGAGAAAGATACATCTTTTTCGGGTCGTAACGCGGGTTAAAGTTAGCGTTAGCCCAAAGTAACTATGCCACGCGGACGAAGTCGCGGGCGGAAGCTAGTATCAAATAAAGTTAGAAGACAGTATTAAAATATATGATATAGATCCTCAGCAATTGCAGTCTGAAATAGAGGTACTTCACTATTCACCTAGTTCCATTTCCAGTAGGTATTTGAGTTCTCAAAACCAAAATAAGGAACATATTCTTGCGGCAAACAAATTGGGTCCACCTTTATAGCAGAACTTTTTATATCATAATTTTATTTTGCATAACAACGGATGGCATAAACTTCACTTCGCAGAAAATTGTTTAGCAGACACTCATTTATCATACATTCTAAACTCATAATTTTGTAAGTCAGAATCATCTCTAGGCATAAACTTCATATCCATAATATTTAAAAAGTTGAAATTATTATTATTAATTACTAGCTTCCGCCTGCGACTTCGTCCGCGTGGCATAGTTACTTTGGGCTAACGCTAACTTTAACCCGCGTGATGACCCGAAAAAAATGTATCTTTCTCTCCCCTTTTCTTTCCTCATTCTCCCCCTTTCCTCACTTTAAAACAAAATGCCTATTTCCGTCTCCACGGTCCCAACTATCTCTGTACCAAAATGCATCAAAATCGATTCGGTCATTTAGGCGTGAAGCCGTTACAAACAAACAAACTCACTGCCGCTTTTATAATATTAGTAAGGATTTATGAAAATAACTGAAGGTAACTGAATGCCTATTCAGTTACCTAATGAAATAAGCTACGTTTGCCAAATAAAATGTAAACTATGAATAATTTGTAATTTGAAACGAATATTTAAACTTTGTTTCCGTGGAAGTTGGGTAGGCCTTTAGTGTGGGACGCAACGTGCGTCGATACTCTTGCGCCATCCCATCTTCTTAGCTCTTCGTCCTGCGCTGGCGCTGCTGCTGCGGCTGCAGAGAACCTCAAGCGGCGTAAATATAGTAACCTTATTGGTAACTATATTTTCGAGCTGTTTGGGGTTGAAACTCTGGGACCGTGGGGTCCTTGTGCTCACAGCCTTTTTAAAGAAATATCGAAACGTTTGGTTAACACTTCCCGTGACCCAAGGGCTGGCTTTTACTTTGGCCAGAGGCTTAGCGTTGCCATACAACGTGGCAACGCGGCTAGTCTCTTGGGGACATTGCCAACTGACAGCGTTGAGGACGAATTTTTTGACGCTATTTTTTAATTTATTTATAAATTTAGTTTAGTATAATAATTTTAGTTTAATTTAGTTTATAAATGATACCTATTTATGATTATGTAATACTTCAAATTTTACAGTTTTAACTGAATATTAAAAAAAAATACAGTTCCGATATTTAAACACTACCAAAATAACTAATACCTATTTTATAAAATAACAACAAAAGTAATCTAAAAAGAAATTATTTAAAGACTAAAAGTCGGGCTGATAAGCATTGTCTGTCAATAAGGTCGAACACTCTGAACGTCTATTCGCATCAACAGCCAAATATTACGGTAGCCGCGGCGACCGTTACACAAAGATAATCCTTATAGCATGATTCAGTATTCACGCGCGATGGCTTATTAGCGTATTTCATGTATAACTTTGGTGTTTCTATACCGATTTATATGATTCTTTTTTTATTGAATAGGTAATAATGTTAACTGTTTTTAATTAGAGATGAGTGGGAGTGTTATAAACGTAAGAGTAGACAAATATAATCAGAAAGCTTCGAACTGCTAAGTTATCGGGAGTTACATGTGTTATTGTGAGTCAACCATAAAAGATAGACGTATGCTGTCGCAGGATATTTTTTATACAATTATAAGGAAAACATTTTCGTCATACATGATTTTTGTGTAGCTTTAACCAACTTCTCCCGTTTTTCCAACATTTTCCTTCACTGCTCTGCTCCTATTGATCGTAGCGTGATGAAAAGTATACTATAACCTGCCCAGGAGTATGAAGAATAATTTTACCAAGTTTCGTTAAAATCCGTCGAGTAGTTTTTGTTTCTATAACGAACATACAGACATCCAGACAGACAGACAGACAGACAGAAAGACAGACAGACAAAAATTTTACTGATTGCATTTTTGGCATCAGTATCGATCACTAATCACCCCCTGATAGTTATTTTGGAAATATATTTCATGTACAGAATTGACCTCTCTACAGATTTATTATAAGTATAGAAGAAGATATAGAAGAAGAAGATATAGATAGAAGATATAGAATAGATATAGATTATTTATTTATATTTTTATATCGATAATCATTAAACGGCAGAATTGTCATATCGTAGAAAGTTTATAGTTAGGGTCATCTTTGTCATTATAAGTTGTCATTTATTTTGATTAATTATTTCTTTAAAATAATGTCTTTTATTTTAGTTATTGTTTATTTGAATTTGAAATAATGTCATTGAATTCAATAAGTAATTAGGTATCCTAATCTAAATAGTTCAGTTCCGGGTAACCTACTTAAAACAATCTCTTTTTTCTATTAATGCAAGTCGTTTCTGGGAGTCGTTTCTTCGTAGGAGGTCACAGTTTTAACCTAACCTAACCTAGACATTACTGCCGTCTGCTTAGTATGCCAAGTGAAATTATACCAAAAAATATATTGTGCGAAATTTGAACTCTGCCATTCGTAAATTATACTAAATGTAATTCTGCCATCTTAAAAGTATGCCATTGTTAATTCGAAGTTTTAAACATTATGCCAAACGATAATTATCTATATACTTATAATAAATCTGTAGAGAGGTCAATTCTGTACATGAAATATATTTCCAAAATAACTATCAGGGGGTGATTAGTGATCGATACTGATACCAAAAATGCAATCAGTAAAATTTATGTCTGTCTATCTGTCTGTATGTTCGTTATAGAAACAAAAGCTACTTGACGGATTTTAACGAAACTTGGTACAATTATTCTTCATACTCCTGGGCAGGTTATAGTATACTTTTCATCACGCTAAGATCAATAGGAGCAGAGCAGTGAAGGAAAATGTTGGGAAAACGGGAGAAGTTACTTCATTTTTAGGGTTCCGTAGTCAACTAGGAACCCTTATAGTTTCGCCATGTCTGTCTGTCCGTCCGTCCGTCCGTCCTCGTATAATCTCTGTGACCGTTAGCACTAGAAAGCTGAAATTTGGTACCAATATGTATATCAATCACGCCGACAAAGTTGTAAAATAAAAGTTGGAAAAAAATGTTTTATTAGGGTAGCCACCCTATATGTAAAGTGGGAAGTGATTTTTTTTTTAATTTCAACCCTAACGTGTGATATTGTTGGAAAGGTATTTAAAAATGAATAGGGGTTTACTAAAATCATTTTTTGAAAATGTCAATAATTTCGGAAATAATCGCTCCAAAAGTAAAAAACAATGTGTGTCCCCCCCCCCCCCCCTCTAACTTTTGAACCATAAGTTTCGAAAATATGAAAAAAATCTGAAAAGTAGAACTTTATAAGGACTTTCTAGGAAAATTATTTTGAACTTGATTGACACAACAGTTTTTGTACAAAAAAGACAAAAAGTTGTACAAAATAATTTCTGGACTAAGTTTGTAGTATAATCGTACATGCAAGCATTTTTTTAACTTCGTTTACATATTTTATTATCCTGAACGTATCTTTTTTCAAACAAAAAAAGAATTATTGAAATCGGTTCTCGCAATCCAAAATTACCACCGAAAACTTCTTAAACGTCTTTGTATTAATTAGTAACCCAATTCCCCGAGAGATGGCGCTGTAGGTACTTATTACATTGGATCGACCAACCGAACAATACGGTAGTATTGTTCGGTTGGTCTCTCCTTGGTATTGGCGGTATCTTTATCTATATCTATACTTATAATAAATCTGTAGAGAGGTCAATTCTGTACATGAAATATATTTCCAAAATAACTATCAGGGGGTGATTAGTGATCGATACTGATGCCAAAAATGCAATCAGTAAAATTTTTGTCTGTCTGTCTGTCTGTCTGTCTGTCTGGATGTCTGTATGTTCGTTATAGAAACAAAAACTACTCGACGGATTTTAACAAAACTTGGTACAATTATTCTTCATACTCCTGGGCAGGTTATAGTATACTTTTCATCACGCTACGATCAATAGGAGCAGAGCAGTGAAGGAAAATGTTGGGTAATCGGGAGAAGTTTGTTAAAGCTACACAGAAATCATGTATGACGGAAATGTTCTCCTTAAAATTATATAAAAAATATCCTACGACAGCATAGGTCTATCTTTTATGGTTGACTCACAATAACACGTGTAACTCCCGATAACTTAGCAGTTCGGAGCTTTCTGATTATATTTGTCTACTCTTACGTTTATAACACTCCCACTCATCTCTAATTAAAAACAGTTAACATTATTACGTATTCAATAAAAAAAGAAACATATAAATCGGTATACAAACACCAAAGTTATGCATGAAATACGCTAATAAGCCATCGCGCGTGAATACTGAATCATGCTTTAGGGATTATTTTTGTGTAATATTTGGCTGTTGATGCGAATAGATGTTCAGAGTGTTCGACCTTATTGACAGACAATGCTTTCAGCCCGACTTTTAGTCTTTAAATAATTTATATCTTTTGTTGTTATTTTATAAAATAGGTATTAGTTATTTTGGTAGTGTTTAAATATTCGTTCAAATTACAAATTATTCATAGTTTACATTTTATTTCTTTTTAGCTGAAGTGGTAGTAGGTACGCATAGATTTTTAGAAACCGAGTTTCGGCTAATTTATGTTCAGTTTTTTTTTTATACTATATTGGTAAAAGCGTAGTTAATTAGGCTATATTAGTCCACTGCTGGACATAGCCCTCCCCTAATGGGCGCCATAGCGTTATATAGTTATATTCTTTATTATAGTTACAGGTATTATTAATTAAAGTATTTATAGGTTTTTATTTTTAAGTGAAGTAGGTATACATAGGTAGATAGTATTGGACGGGTTCCCTCTATCTGGCAGAATCTTGATGCTCCGAAATTTATTTGGCAAAACACACTTAGCATATTTTTCTTTAAACGAACATTTTAAAGGCATAAAAATTATTTGATATAATTATCGTTTGGCATAATGTTTAAAACTCCGAATTTACAATTGCATAGTTTTAAGATGGCAGAATTACATTTAGTATAATTACGATTGGCAGAGTTCAAATTTCGCATAATGTCGTTTAGCATAATGTTCATTTAGAGCGACGAGTATTTGGTATAATTTCACTTTTCATACTATGCAGATGGCAGAATTTAATTAAGAATAACTTTAAGTTTAAAGACTTATATGCCTAATAAGTCTTTAAACTGACATGGTCACTAACATTATTATTAACGGTTAAAACGGGATATTTACCATGTTTGTTATTTATTTTGAGTTTCCAATATTTTGGTGTGAACCGATACAGTGAGTTACAATTGTATACAAAAACATATTAAGGCAAAAATAAGATATTTTTGGAATTATATAGAAAAAAAAAGACATCGTTTTTAGTTACCCGGGACTCAACTATTAAGATTAGGTTAATTTGTTAAAAAAAAATCGTAGGTTAGGTTAGGTTAAAACTGTGACCCCCTACGCACGAGCCGAGCGAGCGGAGCGAGCGGTGCCGCGGCAGCGGCCGGCGAGTGCCAGTAACGACCTGCATTGATAGAAAATGAGATTGTTTTTAGTAGTTTACCCGGAACTGAACTATTTACATTAGAATAATAATTACTTATGGAATTAAATGACATTATTACAAATTCAATTAAATAATAGTTAAAATAAATGATATTATTTTAAAGAAATAAATAATTAAAATAAATGACAACAAATAATAATAAAGATGATTCTAACTATAAACTTTCTGCGATATGACAATTCTGCCGTTTAATGATAACGATATGAAATATATGTCAAAAGACGATTCTGACTGTGAACTTTCTGCGAAATGATGTTTCTGCTTTTTGAATATTATGGATATGAAATTTATGTCTAGAGATGATTCTGACTTACAAAATTATGAGTTTTGAATGTATGATAAATGAGTGTCTGCCAAACAATTTTCTGCGAAATGAAGTTTATGCTATCCGTTGTTATGCAAAATAAAATTATGACATAAAAAGTTCTGGTATAAAGGGTGGACCCAGTATTGGACAGGCGTTTTAGCTTTATTTTAATTTCTTTTTTTGTTACAAGTTGTACTTACCTACATATTTCTGGGTATAATTCTATTAGAGTTATTTAGTTTTAGTACCTACTTTATTTGGTAATTAATAGGTTCTTATAGATAACAGGCATAATTAGATATATTAAAAAAAAAACAAAATTTATATATATAATTTAGTACTTAAATTATTTTCAGGTTAATTATAAATTCAAATTATTATTTTTTAATTTATTTAGCTGTAGTTTTATTTAGTTGTAGCTGTAGTGTATTTAGGATCAGTTTTATTATTTAAGTAGGCACTTTTTTAAGTGTAAGGTAGCTACAGTTAGGACCTCTAACGTAGCTTATTTCGTTAGGTAAATGAATAGGCATTCAGTTACCTTCGGTTATTTTCATAAATCCTTACTAATATTATAAAAGCGACAGTGAGTTTGTTTGTTCTTTCTTTCTTTTTTTTAAAAAAACGTTGCCCCACACTAGGAATTTCTCCTGTATCGTGGGTGCGTTTACAAACATTCAATCTCACATACACAAACAGCCAGACCCGGAACAACTATCTGTAGGTCATACAAATATTTGTTCCGTGCGGGAATCGAACCCGCGACACACAGCGCAGCAGTCGTTCGCCCAGCCACTACGCGAACCGTGTCGTGTTTGTTACGGCTTCACGCCTAAATGACCCAACCGATTTTGATGCATTTTGGTACAGAGATAGTTGGGGCCCTGGTGACGGAAATAGGCAAGTTTTTTTAAAGTGAGGAAAGGGGGAGAATGAGGGAAGAAAAGGGGAGAGAAAGATACATTTTTCGGGTCATCACGCGGGTTAAAGTTAGCGTTAGCCCAAAGTAACTATGCCACGCGGACGAAGTCGCGGGCGGAAGCTAGTAACTACATAAAACTTCTATCAAGAACATGCTAAGGCAATTTAGAACAAAACTAAAATTCATTTTTTAACACCATCAAAATGTTAAGGTAAAAACCAGTTCATAAATGGTTCGATAGATGGCGTTGCGTAATGACGTCATTTTTTTAAAAGTCGATGTTAAGATTTTCCGTGCTTTCATGACCTACCGTGGTAAAGTAAGTTTTACCGTGGTAAGGTAAAGCACTTTTATTTAATTTTATTTATGAGTGCATAATCTAATTAGTCGTCGAGGTTTGATTTTGATTTGTCCGGTATATTGTGACGGACGGGAAACTACGGAACCCTACACTGAGCGTGGCCCGACACGCTCTTGGCCGGTTTTTAAGCTTCCGTCGCGTGTGCAACCTTAATGGTTAAAGATACACAAAAATCATGTACGACGAAAATGTTTTCCTTAAAATTTTATAAAAAATATCCTACGACAGCATATGTCTATCTTTTATGGTTAACTCACAATAACACGTGTAACTCCCGTGACTTGGCAGTTCGGAGCTTTCTGATTATATTTGTCTACTCTTACGTTTATAACACTCTCACTCATCTCTAATTAAAAACAGTTAACATTATTACGTATTCAATAAAAAAAGAATCATATAAGTCGGTATAGAAACACCAAAGTTATACATGAAATACGCTAATAAGCCATCGCGCGTGAATACTGAATCATGCTATAAGGATTATTAATTTTGTGTAATATTTGGCTGTTGATGCGAATAGACGTTCAGAGTGTTCGACCTTATTGACAGACAATGCTTATCAGCCCGTCTTTTAGTCTTTAAATAATTTCTTTTTAGATTTCTTTTGTTGTTATTTTATAAAATAGGTATTAGTTATTTTGGTAGTGTTTAAATATTCGTTCAAATTACAAATTATTAATAGTTTATATTTTATTTCTTTTTAGGTGAAGTAGTAGTAGGTACGCATAGATTTTTAGATACCGACTTTTGTGTAATTTATGTTCAGTTTTTTTTATATTATGTTGGTAAAAGCGTAGTTAATTTTACTAATTATAGTTATAGGTATTATTAATTAGCCCTCTATCACTCATGAACTCAGATTTATGTTATTTTATGGATTGGAGATAATAATAAAAAAATAAAATGCCCGTATTTTTTGGTTTTTTATTATTTCAATTATTTTAAAACAAAAATGTTAAAATAGGGAGTGTTGCCTGCAAGCAACACTGAGGTAAGTGGTGAAAATCTATACCTACTTACAACAGTACGACAGTATAATGACAAGTCATGAAAGATGGAAGTTTTTATAAAAATTTTTGGTTTTTGTGTAGCATAAGGCTACTCCGCATTTTTCACACTTATTGTGGGTAAATCCAACACACTTTAGGAACTTGCATCTCATTTTTTAATCAGACCATCCTGGCCAATGCCCAATCTGATCTTGCCGGACTGCTTTTGGAGGCACATACTGAGCAGGACCTTTGTGCTTTTTAGCTTGAATTTCGGTCTCAAGTGACCGCCGACTAGATATATTAGGCTTCACACCCATTTTACAAAGGGTCACAGCAACCTCCAGACGAAAATCCGCTGATGATAAGCAACCTGAACGAATATTTTTTAGGGTTGTATCTCTTCAACGTATTTCGTGCTTTAGTAGAACACATTTGCTCATCCACACAAATATGCTCTTCCATTGGGACTTTACTATACGCCTCATTCAAGGAGTCTACTATTGGACGTATTTTGTATATCCGATCGTGTTCGGGATTGCTCAAAGGAAGATCTTTGCTATTGTCATTGAAATGCAAAGTTTGACGAACTTTTTCAAATTTGTTCAAAGCCATGGTTTCCTGTATAAGAGGTGTTCCAAGTATGGCTGACATCCTGACAACTCTGACAATCCTGGCAACTGCCTGACATCCTCCTCAGAAATCCGAAAAGCACTGTTAGGATCTTTCTGAACTTGATATAAATTCGTCTCTTCAGAAATTTTCTCCATTATTTTATTTGAAAATAGGTAGAGAAAAAACTGGATGGGAGTATCTAGCTCAAGAAGATCAGGACCCAGGTTCTTGTTTCCCGTAAACATGAGCTGCTCTGCATTCAACTCTAGATTCTTTTTCTTCCACCGTAAATTCAATTTAGTAGACTTCGCGTTAGCAGATGTTCTTGGATTCTTGGGTTGAGAAGGCCCAGCAGTGCTCTCGCTTGACGGTGTAGTTTCCATGCTAGAGGAAGGATTTTCATCAGTACTTTCTAGAGTTTCTATTAGGGAATCCACATCAATATCTACTTCGGAAGCCTCATTTTCAAAGGTGTCCAATTCAGGAACAAAATCGGGATCAACAAGACTGTCGTCATCAAAATCTAGATCATCTTCACTATCTGCGCAATAATTTAGCGTAGAACTAATGTCTTTATCACTAAGGTGTCGCTTGCAAGACATTCTGAAACATAAAAAAACAGCAATAAGTATTGATGGGTATCAAACAATATTTTACACTTTACGCCTAATGTAGCTTGCGGGCAACAAACATTAAAAACAAGAAAAACTAAGTAAAACACAAAAAGTATTCAAAAATAACGTTATACAATAAAGTAATAAACACTTACCTTTACAATTTATCAAAAACAGCAACAAAAAACAAGCAAAACTATTTTTAATCACTTTTTGAAATCTCAGTCAACCGCCAGTTTTCGTAAATATCAACTCGCTCAATAATAATCTCAATTTGAAACAAGTAACGCCATCTAGTTACGATTTTTAGTACTAATTCCTTATTCTGGAGTGTAGCCTACGGGTTACAATGCGCGATTACGTTAGGAAATCAATTCCATTCGAATTCGAGGGCTTTGAACAGTATGTTGCCTATAGTCTACTATATGCTATAGAGGGTTAGTATTTATAGGATTTTATTTTTAAGTGAAGTAGGTATAGGTAGATAGAATTGGACAGGCGTTTTAGCTTTATTTTCATTTCTTTTTGACGTGATAACGTCTTTAAAATCGTTTTAGTCGGGTGACATGTTCAGAAACTTGTGTCACACCAAAACCTCACAAGCGACATTTCATAAAGATGGTAGCGCCATCTGTTACTTGGCTCGAAAAAAAAACTTTAAATTAGTACTTAATTTCATTTTAGATGTCACTACTGGTGATAACTTATATCACCAATAAGACGTTATCACGTAAACATCTCGATCGTAAACCTACTTTACAAACAACCAATTTTTTTTGTTACAAGTTGTACTTATCTACATATTTCTGGGTATAATTCTATTAGAATTATTTAGTTTTAGTACTTACTTTATTTGGTAATTAATAGGTTCTTATAGATAATAAACATAATTAGATTTTTTAAACAAAAAAAAAATATAATTTAGTACGTAAGTACTTAAATTATTTTCAGGTTCATCATCATCATCATTTTCCTGCCCTTGTCCCATTCTATTTGGGGTCGGCGCAACACGTTTTCTTCTTCCATTCTCCCCTATCAGACGTCACGGCATCATTTACTCCTTTCTCCTTCATATCATTCCTTACACAATCCATCCATCTTTTCTTTGGCCTTCCTCTCGCTCTCCGTCCATCAACATTCAGATCCATCACTCTTTTAGTCACATGTCCTTCATCCCTCCTCATTACATGTCCATACCAAGACAAACGACTCCCTTTCAATTTTTCTGTAACAGGCGCAACTTTCAAACTTCCTCGAATATATTCATTCCTTACTTTATCCATTCTTGTCACTCCACACATCCATCTCAACATTCTCATCTCCGCTACATGCAATCGGTTTCATCCCCCTTTTTTACAGCCCAGCATTCTGACCCATACAGTACAACAGGTCTAATCACGGACTTGTATATTTTCCCCTTTAACTTGAGGGGCATCCGTGGATCACATGTTGTTCCAGTGACCTGTCGCCATTTCATCCATCCTGCGTTGATCCGGTGCGTTACGTCCCGGTCTACTTCGCCATCCCCTTGGACAAGCGACCCGAGGTACCGGAAGTTAGAGCAAATCGATATAGGCGCTCCGGCAAGGGTTATGGGCACAGGACTGGAGAGACCACCGAAATCGCAGAACAGGTATTCTGTTTTGGTTCTGCTTAATTTCAGGCCAACGTTCTCCAGTCTTTGCCACTACACTTCCAATCTGCTCTGGACCTCTTGGCCGCTCTCGGCAACCAACACAATGTCATCGGCAAACAGCATGCACCAGGGAGCCTCTTCCTGGATGTCCGACGTGAGAGCGTCCATTATCACCAGGAAGATGTAAGGGCTAAGAGCTGACCCTTGGTGCAGACCGACAGCCACATTGAAGGTGCCGGTAATGCCCGCTGTGGACCGGACTTGGGTACTGCATCGACTGTACATCGCACGGATCAACTGCACATACTTCCCAAGCACACCTTTCTCCTTAAGAGCCCACCACAAAACCGCATGCGGTACCCGGTCGTATGCCTTTTCGAGGTCGACGAACACCATGTGCAAGTTCTTATGTGCACTTCTGTATTTTTCGCACAACTGGCGGATAGCGAAAATGGCATCCGTCGTTCCCCGATCAGGCATGAAACCGAGTTGGCTGTGTAATTTCGCTCTCTTCTCTCAGTCGCCTTTCAATAACTTTCTCCCAAACTTTCATACTGTGTGACATTAGCTTTATTCCTCTATAATTGTTGCACTCCAGCACATCACCTTTGTTTTTAAAGATGGGCACCAGCGAACTGTTACACCATTCGTCAGGTATGGCCTCTTCCAGCAACAGTTTATTGAAGAATAAAGCTAACCACGTCCATCCGCAATAACTTCCATACTTCAACCGGTATTCCGTCCGGTCCTAATGCCTTACCATTCTTCATTCCATTCACTGCAATCCTTACTTCATCCATACTAACATTTCTTACTAGTCCCTCATTCACTGGTTTATTTTCAAGCACACTATTCCAGTCATTCTCTTCATTCATCAGTCTTTCAAAGTAACTTTTCCACCTATCCTTAATTTTCTCATCATCCGATATAACCATTCCAGCTTCGTCTTTTACGCATTTTATCCGACAAACATCCTTCGACTTTCTCTCTCTAGCTCTAGTAAGCCGGTAAAGGTGTTTTTGGCCTGCTGGACTATCCAGTGTGTCATAGAGTTTGTTCTGGGCTTTCGCTCTCGCTATGGCCACAGCTCTTTTGGCTTTTTTCTTGAGAGCATCATACTCACTCTTCCTTACAGCTTTCAAACTAGCACTCTCATTTCCAACACTCTGCCATTCTTTAAACTTCTTCTTTTTTTCCTTCAGCACATTCTGTATCTCTGTCGACCACCACCACGTATCCCTTTCTATTGTGCCCTTTCCTTTCGTCTCTCCCAAAATACCTTTTGCTGCGCTCCTAATACACCTTGCCATCTCATTCCAACATTCATTTACACTTAGGTCATTCATACCACCCATCTCTACCATTTTGTCCACCACTCGGTCTATAAATTTTCTCGCACAATCAGGCTTCTCTAGCATATGCCATTTGATTTTAGGAGGAGGTCGCTCTTTTTGTTTAGAAAGCCTTATTTGTATGACTACTTCCATAACCAGGAGTCTTTCAGGTTATTTATAAATTAAAATTATTATTTTTTAATTTATTTAGCTGTAGTTTTATTTAGTTGTAGCTGTAGTGGATTTAGGATCAGTTTTATTATTTAAGTAGGCACTTGGATTTTTTAAGTGTAAGGTAGCTACAGTTAGGACCTCTAACGTAGCTTATTTTGTTAGGTAACTGAATAGGCATTCAGTCGTGAAGTTAACTGAATGGGCATTCAGTTACCTTCAGTTATTTTCATTAATCCTTACTAATATTGTAAAAGTGACAGTGAGTTTGTTTGTTTGTTACGGCTTCACGCCTAAATGACCGAACCGATTTTGATGCATTTTGGTACAGAGATAGTTGGGACCCTGGAGACGGAAATAGGCATTTTTGTTTTAATGTGAGGAAAGGGGAAGAATTAGGGAAGAAAAGAGGAGAGAAAGAAAATTTTTTTTCGGGTCATCACGCGGGTTTAAGTTAGCGTTATCCCAAAGTAACTTTGCCACGCGGATGAAGTCGCGGGCGGAAGCTAGTACCAAATAATTTTTATGCCTTTAAAATGTTCGTTTAAAGAAAATTATGCTAAGTGTGTTATGCCAAATAAATTTTGGAGCATCAAGATTCTGCCAGATAGAGGGAACCCAAACAAATTAGTAATGTCTCAATGTAGTTGTCAGACAGTTTTCAACCATGAAACTGTCCAGCCTGAGGTAATGGAGGACCCATCCCAGGCTGAAAATTTGCCTCCAGACTGTATCCTCAACCAAGATGCAGATAATATATGTCACACATTAATTTACAAGTGGTACAGACTGAGATACATGATAGTCATGATTGTTCTTACTCTGTAATGTTCTCAGAAAGTATAGGAAGGGGTGTAGGTAAATTATTAAGTAATAACCTGAGTTTTCCCAATCAAAATACTTGTATGACAGGGTCAACTTATAAACAGATAATGACATTAGTAACTGGAAATGTTTATAGTAAATAGTAGATTATTTACCAAGGGCATAAAGCAGTGTCTTCTGTCGCGGGTGACGATTTAAATCGCGAGTGTAACGAGGGACTCGAGGTTTACTCCCGAGCGTAGCGAGGGTGTTAAAAACTTAAATCACGAGCGAAGCGAGGTATTTAAGACGAGTCCTGAGGTGTAGCGAGGGATTTAAGACGAGTCCTGAGGTGTAGCGAGGGATTTAAGTTCACCCAAGACTAAGACAGCTTTATCACCGAGGAAAATAGTACTCCACTTTTCGTACCCTTTGCGAAAAAATTAACACAATAATAATATGAGATAAGCATTTATTAAAAAATAATGACAATTAAAAGTAAAAGTTAACATTCGAAACATTCGTTCAATTATTGATAGAAAGAGTTACATTTTTGTTTGGTACATTTATTGTTGATGAGTTGATTTGAGTATTTCTCTGTTGTTGCGTCTGAGGAACTTGCGTTTCATTGTAGAATTATCATTTAGAATATTAAACTTATTAAAAAATAAATAATTTAAAAAATTAAAAAACACGACTGCCATGTCAAAAAAATGAATTAAAAAGAAAAAAAAATACGTGTGGCACTCGGGGACTGCCGCGGTAAAGCTATTGCATAGCATTTTTTATCAACTTATGCAATAAATAAAAACAATCTATAGGGGTGGTTGGAATTAAACGGCACAATACTATATAAGACCGATATAATTAACTGAAGAGTTTGTTTGTTTGTTTGTTTGTTTGTTTGTTTGAACGCGCTAATCTCAGGAACTACTGGTTTGAATTGAAAAATTCTTTTTGTGTTGAATAGACCATTTATCGAGGAAGGCTTTAGGCTATATAACATCACGCTGCGACTAATAGGAGCGAAGAAACAATGGAAAATGTGAAAAAAACGGGGAAAATTATTCATCTTTGAGGGCTTCCGTTGCGTGCGCTGCGAAAACGGTTCAAGATATCAAAAAAATATGTAGAAAATAATTATTCCTCTTGAAATGATCTAAAAAAATGTCCGTGACGGTATATGTCTATCTTTTAAGATTAAGTCACTAGAACCGTTTTTATGGTAATCAAATTTGGTCAAAATTAATGCATGATTACCAATTATTTGTTAGAGTTGTTTCAACATAATAATATTAATCTTTATCCAAATAAATGTGTTGTTGATTAACAGTATTTAATTGTGAACAAAATTGTCTTTGACATCACTTGTCTTTGACATCACTTAATTTCAATGAACATCTTAGAAGGTATTACAATTTTAAAATAACTCCGATATAAAATTCACACGCGCCGCATGATGTGCAAAACATGACGCTGGGCATGGGCGAGGAAAGGCGTTGCTTGCGGGCGACGCGGAGAGGGGGTATAGCTCTACGATTGTCAAGGATAATATTTTGGTTCTAATAATTTCACAATTATTCATCATCTGCCTAGCCTTTTCCCAACTATGTTGGGGTCGGTTTCCAGTCTAACCGGATGCAGCTGAATATCAGTATTTTACATGGAGCGACTGCCTATCTGACCTCCACAACCAGTTAATACTGGGTAATACGATACCCCTTGGTAAGACTGGTTGTCAGACTTTTGGAACACTGACTACCTGTTACGACTGTCAAAGATCTACAAATGACAGCCGGGACCAACGGCTTAACGTGCTTTCCGAGGCACGGAGGAAACTCGGTATGTAACGGGTGGTCACTGGTCACCCATCCACAGACCAACCTAGGCAAGCGCGGTTTAACCTAAAGATCGACCCGAGCGGCTGCTATTATTTAGCCACGAGCTCCTCATGAGCTATTTTTTTTATAAATTTCACAACTATTAAAAAAAAAATTGTAGATAATACCTGTAAATAGGTGTCATCTACATAATTATTCTTAGGGCTGTTTATTCAATAGTCAGATAACTTTTATCTGAGGAAAAAAAATGGCGGTTTGACAGCTCATCTATAGAAAATATGTCAAACTGCTATTTTTACTCCTCAGATAAAAATTATCTGACTATTAAAAAATCAGCCCTTATTAGGTTAGGTTTTAGTTTAAGCACACAGTTAGTTAACCTTATATTTTACGTAAGTACCAAATACAGGTAACAATAATTAGGATCCTAATTATTAACCTTACGTTTGTTTTTTCTTGATTACGAGTTACGGTTTGGTTAAGTTTTCATTTCCTATTTTCTTTCTTCGTCACTATAATGCCTAGAAAAAGAATTTAGCTTTCTCGGCAGACTGTTACCGCAAAGCGGCTGCGAGCTTTGCGCAGCAGTGAAACAGAGAATGAAAATATGCATAGGTTGGCTACTCAACGAGAAAACAGTGAACAAAACCGTGCTAATGAATCGATCGTTGAACGTTCGCAGTATCTAGCCTCACAAAATTTCCGAACTTCGGCAAACCGACTACGGGAATCAAGCGCTGAACGTTCTCAACGTTTAGCCTCACAGAGTTCTCGAACTTTGGTGAACCGACTACGGGAATCAAGCGCTGAACGTTCTCAACGTTTAGCCTCACAGAGTTCTCGAACTTTGGTGAACCGACTACGGGAATCAAGCGCTGAACGTTCTCAACGTTTAGCCTCACAGAGTTCTCGAACTTTGGTGAACCGAGTACGGGAATCAAGCGCTGAAAGTTCTCAACGTTTATCCTCACAGAATTCCGGAACTTGGGCTAAGACGCGGACAAAGTCGTGGGTAACAGTTATAATTTATAAAGCTGAGGAGGTTGTTTGCAAAAATAAATATGATGCCCAAAATACTATTCCACGCGGACGAAGTCGCGGGCACAGCTAGTACTATATAAGACCGATATAATTAACTCCAATAACAGACACACACATAACAAGATACTTTTAAGACACGTAAACGTTACAAATAACAAGTAGGTACGCCGCGGCGCCGCCACGGATAACATGCGGTTACGCTACGAAGGCTCAACGCGAACTAACCGGCGCGTGCGGGCAAGGTGGGACATCCACGTTGCCAGCGCGCGCGGCGATCCTGGCCGAGCGGCGACACGGCGGAAGGGTTGGCGGGAGGCGAGGGATGGTGCGAGCGGGCAACGTCGCTTTATCTTGGCGCGCTATAAATCTTAATAAAATATTTAAAAAGTACTTCCAATGAAAAGAAGTCGCAAAAAGAAAAACAAGACCTTGGGTTTGATCCAGCGTAATGTCGATTGACTTTCCAATTCTCTACCAAACACGCTATTAGAACATTAGAATCTGGATTGAAATAACTGACCGTATTGTGTGAACGACGTTAGACAAGCCACACCTCCGTGCCCGTCGGAGTGGGGAGCGTCATTTTTTTCTTCGTTACGGAATTTCTGGATTCGGTCCCCGCGCTCAAGGCCCGCGATAGAAGCTATGCAATAGCTTAAAAACAAGATGTTAGTTTCAACAAAAAATATTCATCGCAGTCGGGGGACTTTTTATGCAAGAAAGTATTCTACAGATTGGTCCCCCGACTGCGATGAATTTTTTGTTGAAACTAACATCTTGTTTCTTTCTTTTGACGTGATAACGTCTTTAAAATCGTTTTAGTCGGGTGACATGTTCAGAAACTTGTGTCACACCAAAACCTCACAAGCGACATTTCATAAAGATGGTAGCGCCATCTGTTACTTGGCTCGAAAAAAAAACTTTAAATTAGTACTTAATTTCATTTTAGATGTCACTACTGGTGATAACTTATATCACCAATAAGACGTTATCACGTAAACATCTCGATCGTAAACCTACTTTACAAACAACCAATTTTTAGTTCATTTTTTTGACATCTCAGACGTGTTTTTTTAATTTTTTAAATTATTTATTTTTATTTTAAACCTTTTAGTGATAAGTTTTATATAAAAACTAGCTGTGCCCCGGCATGCGTTGCAATGCAATTTTCTACCTTTCTGCCTACCCTACCTACCCTACCTACCCTACCCTACCTACCTACCCTACCTACCCTACCCTACCTACCTACGCTACCTACCCTACATACCCTACATACCCTACATAGTACCTACCCTACGTACCCTACATACCCTACATACCCTACCTACCCTACATACCCTACCTACCCTACATACCCTACATACCCTACATACCCTACATACCCTACATACCCTACCTACCCTATCTTTAAGTTGGATCAAACTGCACACGGTGTGCAAATTTAATTTAAATCGGTTAAGTAGTTTAGGAGTCCATCGCGGACAAACAACGTGACACGTGATTTATATATATTAAGAAGATATATCATAAAACACAGTATACTATGTAAAGCATTAAGTAAGAAAAATGGAACTTTTAAAGGATTTCGTGTTTTAAATGTTATCTGTAGTTAACTGCCTATATCTGCTTCGAAGTTCGAACTTAGCTACTGAGCCAATTAAGTTTAAGTTTGGCACACATTACTATGATTTTCTGGGATAGAAATAGATCATTTATAAAATTTACTCGTCACTAGTTCTTCTAATTGCCACTAGGTGGCGCACCTTGTTTGTTTTCAACGAATCATCTATCTATGGCATACATACGTCATTTTTTTTATTCGCAGTTTTTATTAACAGTGTAACATATTTATGTTTTTGGAATCCACTCGTCAAATCCTAGACGATAATCACATGCATTAACAGAATAAAAAATAAAATGTGTGCGTGTTCAATTATTGATCATACCCGCCACTTTGTATTTCTATACTTTTTCAATAGCCTATGTTACTCGGGGCGATGCAAGGATTCTAACGATACCCCATACATGTAAATCAGTTCAGTCGTTTTAGTTATGATGGAATAAAGAAACTCACATACATACAAACATACATGAACCCTAAAAACAAAACACTCCTTTTTTGGGGAAGTCGTGTAAAAATAAATTAAAATAGACTTAACGTTTATGTATTTGAAGAAAACAAAAACGCGGCTTTCTAGACTAATATTTTTTGTCGAAAAAGCAAAGGCATCAAGCTCATACGGCCTCTCCGGTTTTCGTAACTTTATTTAATAATCATAACAGCACTAGCTGACCCGGCGAACTTCGTACCGCCTTAGTGTAGCTTTGATGCACTACTTTATTTTGTATAGCTGACAGTTGTCCTATCTTAGGTATGCGTACCTATTCAATTTGAACTGGAATCTATAATATCCTCCATATAAAAATGTATCCCTATTACCCTGGTTTCGCCATAACTGAGAAGGACTTTACTAATTTCATAATTTTATTAGTTTATGGATTTTCTAGGTTGATGCCACAAACACTTAGCGACTGCCCTTGCGATTTATTTATCGACATTGCAAATGCAAGCCTCACTGGAATCTGTAAACGTTTAAAGTTGAATGGCATGTCGTTCGGTATTATAGGGATGCGTGGAATTAAAACATCTTCGCCTTTGTACTGCCCTTTCAAAATTGTGGTTTCGATGACGTAGTTCAATAATTTTTTCACCGCAAGCCCGGTGCCATTACACAGACGTGGCTGGTTTATGTTCCGTAACATAATAATTATATTACTGATCCGATTTTTAATTGCAGATTATGAAACGGTAAGCCGGGCAATTCCAGCGAATTTATCGGAATCAACTGATTTGTAATTCTTCAATTCGCCAGCCAGTCACATCCAAACTTCTTAGTCTTTAAAACAAAACCAAAATTATCAAAAACTTAATAAAATTATTGTTAGCGCGGTTATGTATGTCACAGATTACCACAGGTTACTAAATAGGTTATGCGAAGTTTGTATACAGCGTTCTGAAATCTAACTCATAGTACAAATTTTATTATTATTATATACTTACATTAAAATGAAATCATCACTGGTATTATTAATATTACCGTCAAAGTCGGTACATTTAATAATATTTATCTATAAATAAATATTCCGTGGCGAGTTATTTTCAAAAATTTGTAAATTAGTGCAATAGAATTTAATTAAGTAACCACATTTCCGAACGAACGATGCTCTTTCAATATAGCTATGGCTGTGAATGACGTTGACATTCGTTACGCGCGTTTTTTAAAATATGCAAAATTAAATGAATATTTTTCAATATTTCTGAAAGACTTTCTTAATATTTTTTTCCGTAAGAACCATCCTTGGACTTCCACAAACATTTTAAAAAAAGAATTATCGAAATCGGTTCAGCCGTTCACACGTGATGCCGTGACAACGCGAAACGGGTTTCATTTTTATATATTTAGATAATAATTGCGTATTCATTTTTCAAAAAAAAAGATGTATAATAATGCTTTTTTCGTACCACTTGCTCAAAAAAGTGACATTCTATGCCACAAAAATTTTTAATCTGTTAAAAACAGGGAAAGAAAATTGTACTGAATTTCATTCATCCCCTAGGGGGAGAATGTGATTTAAAATTGGAATACTTAATACTGAACTACATCTGTGTTTACACCATTGAGTTTGTATATAAAGCATTAAGCATCTTTTTTAAAAAGGAATACGCAATTAATATGCAGTTATGATTACTAAATAAAATTACCAAAACCGACGAGGTCGTATGAGCTTGATGCCTTTGCTTTTCCGACAAAACATATTACTCTAGGAATTTGCCGCGATTTTGTTTTCTTCAAATACATAAACGTTAAGTTTATTTTTATAAATAAGTTAATTTAATGTTCTAAAAATCCATTGTTAAATCAAAGCGACAGTGACAGTGTATTGTCGGATTCCATCAGTGCAAATGCTGCCGCAATCATACTCATCAACAATAAATGTACCAAACAAAAGTGTAGCTCTCTCTATAAATAATTGGACCAATGTTCGAATGTTAACTTTTACTTTTAATGTCATTATTTTTAATAAATGCTTATCTCATATTATTACTGTGTTAATTTTTTCGCAAATGGTACGAAAAGTAGAGTATTTTCCTCGGTGATAAAGCTGTCTTAGTCTTGGGTAAACTTAAATCTCTCGCTACACTCAGGACTCGTCTTAAATCCCTCGCTTCGCTCGTGATTTAAGTTTTTAACACCCTCACTACGCTCGGGAGTAAACCTCGAGTTCTTCGTTACACTCGCGATTTAAATCGTCACCCACGACAGAAGATGTTGTAACATCACTATTTAGTATGTTACTATTATGGTCTTCACTAGTCTATGTATTATCTGTGATCTGCCGGCACTCTGCCACACTTCTTCCTGTGATGTCTTACTGTGTGTACAACCTGTGTCTCCTCTTAATAAACCAGTATCATACCCAACGGAATATCATTTATTAAGAATCCAATATAACATGGTGTCAGAAGTCATCTGAAGAAAACGAAATCTAAAGAAAAATGCCCAATCCAGTTGGCGACGCGACCCGGCAAGTCGGCCATGACGGTGAGTCAACTTTCAACTCACATATCAAAAATTTCAACATATCGTCGGATCCAGCTTTTAACAACGCTGAATCATGGAAAAAATGGTCGCAAGCATTTGAGCTATATTTACTAGCGACAGGCCTTGACAAAGCAACTGAGAAACGCAAAATAGCCATTCTACTGCACTCAATCGGTGAGCGAGGTCTGAACATTTTCAACACATTTAACCTAACAATCAATGGCAGCACGCTTGAAGAGGTGAAAACAAAATTTGACAAATATTTCGAGCCAAGAAAAAATATCACGATGTGCAGATACCTATTCTTCACACGTAAGCAGGAAAAATCCGAAAGCATCGACGAATTCCTCACGGATTTGGAGAATAAAAGCAGAGAATGTGAGTTTGGCACGCTCAGGGAATCGCTCATCAAAGATATTTTCATTGCAAACCTCAATTTGGACTTGTCACATGTGCGTCAAAGGTTACTGCAAGAACATGACTTAACCTATCAGAGAATGCAAGAGCTAGCGAGGACGCTCATAGTCGCACAGCAGGATGCTGAGAAAATAGTCAAAGGGAGCAGCATCGCCAGTGAAAACGTCATGCATCTCAGTCGGAGGAGCCGTAGTCGAGGAGATGGTCGACAGCGAGCTTCCAGTCGCAAGTCAGCTTCAAGCAGTCGCAAGCCAGCTTCAGGCAGTCGCGAGTCACCTTCAGCTTCAAGCAGCTCGAAGACATGTAGCCGCTGTGGGCAGTCTCATCGCTACAAGTGTCCAGCTCAAGGAGTTCAATGCAGGTCATGTAAATCTTATAATCATTTTGCTAAATTTTGTCTCAAAAATAAAAAAGTCAGTCAGTTGCAATCGTTTAATTCAGATAATGGTAGTCAAGATTATTTCGTAGGTATGCTGAATAGTCAAAGTCATAATGGTCAAAGTCATAATAGTCATTCTCACGGTCAGTCACTCAGTCAGAGACACAGGAACACACAGACACACAGTAAGACATCACATCCATCCATCCATCCCTATGATGAGAAAAGTGACATGTCGGAGAGATTTATTATCCAGTCAAATAGTCGGAGTCCCAATTCATATCATCTCAATGATGAAAACTGTGATATGTCTGAGAGATGTAATAAAAATAAACATCTCAATGATGAAAACAATCACATGTCTGAGAGATCCTATGTCCAGTCAAAAAGTCAAAAGAAAAAATGTCAGAGTCTCAATGATGAAATCAGTCACATGTCTGAGGGATTTCACAATAAGGCACAGTCGTCCAGTCAGTCACACAATGGATCATCAGTGGTCAATACTTTGAATCACTCAAAGCAGTCGTGGGAAATTAGCTTATTGGTAGGAGATACAAAAGTTAAATGCATCATAGACTCAGGTGCAGATGTCAATATAATGTCAAAACAAACATTTCAAAATGTTAAAAGTCAAAATAAGCTGTCAAAATTGTCACTTGTCAAATGTCAAATAAATGTCACAGGATTTGGTGGAAAATCCATTCCGATTTTAGGCAAAGTCAACTTAATTTGTAAATTTTGCTTAAACAATAAGAACATTGTTGAAAACATAATGTTTATAATACCAGATATAGAGTGTCCAAATGTCCTTGGTCTCCCAATTTGTGAAAAGTTAGGTATAGTAAAACGTGTCTTTTCAGTATCAAAACAAGACTTTTGTGAACAAATTCATACACAATATAATGATGTATTCCAGGGTCTTGGCTGTCTGCCTCCAGTCTGTCATCTAAAACTCAAGCCTGATGCAGTACCATGTGTGGATCCGCCCAGGAAAGTCCCATTCGCATTACAAGGGAAACTGCGTGAGGAGTTGGATCGCATGGAGAAAATGCAAGTAATTAAGAAAGTAACAAAACCTACAGAGTGGGTTAATTCAGTCGTTGTAACAGTAAAAAGTTCAGGTCAGTTACGAATTTGTCTTGATCCTAGAAATTTAAATAAAAATATCATGAGGGAACATTATCCACTCAAGTCAATTGATGAGATTAGGTCTCAGCTCGAAGGGGCTGTATGTTTTTCTCACTTAGATGCATTTTCAGGGTTTTGGATGCTACGTTTAGATGAATATAGTTCAGAATTATGTACCTTTCAAACACCATTTGGTAGATATAAATATTTAAGATTACCATACGGCATAAATGCCTCATCAGAAATATTTCAAAGAGTCATGATGAATTTATTTGGTGATATAGAAGGAGTTCTAATTTTTATTGACGATATTTTAGTGTATGGTCCAAACGAGTCAATTCACAATGAAAGATTACATAAAGTCATGCAAAGAGCTCGTCAAGTCAATTTAAAATTTAACAAGTCAAAGTGTAAATTTTCACTTTCACCCAAAGATTTAAATAAACATCCCCGTAAATTTTCACTGTCAGAAGTATGTTTTTTAGGTTATGTCTTCAGTAAAGATGGTGCAAGGGCAGATCTTGAGAAGGTCAAAGCAATTGTCAACATGCCTACACCACAAAATGTCAAAGAGTTACAGAGAATACTAGGTATGATAAACTACCTAGGACCTTTTATAAGTAACCTGTCAGAAAAAACACAAATGTTAAGAAATCTTTTAAAAATAGATGCAGTCTGGACTTGGGATGAGAATCATACTCAATGTCTGAGTAAACTGAAAGATGAAATTACAAATTCACCAGTTTTAGCTCATTATAATCCCAAGATTCCATTAGTCTTGTCAGTCGATTCGTCAAAGTCAGCGTTAGGTGCAGTCATTTTACAAAAAAATAAACCTATAGCATACAGTTCAAAAACTTTAACTCAAACCCAAGAAAGGTATGCTCAAATAGAGAAGGAGCTGCTAGGATTCAATTTGGTTGTGAAAAATTTCACCAATATGTATATGGTAACAGAGTCACAGTTCATACTGATCACCATTAGTCTATCTGTTTAAAAAAACATTACATGACGTCCCAGCTAGATTACAGCGTATGATGTTAACTTGTCAAAAATATGATTTAGAAGTTATACATGTCCCAGGTAAAGAAATGTTTATATCAGACACTTTGTCAAGAGCCGCCTTGAAAGATCACTATATACCTGAAAATGAATCAGAAATGTCTTGTCATGTCAATCTAATGTATGCTAACTTAGCAATTACAAAAGAATATAGTACACAATTGGCACAGGAAACCAGAAAGGATGAATCCTTGCAATTATTAAAAAAATATTATAATGAAGGATGGCCAAACAATAAAAACAATGTCAGTCCATTGGTAAAACCATTTTGGAATATTCAAGGGGAAATTCATGTAATTAAAGATTTACTTTTCAAAGGCTCAAAATTAATAGTACCACAGTCTATGTACAAAGGAATGCTAGAACAGATTCACAAAGGTCACCAGGGTATAAACAAATGTTTAAAACTAGCTAAAGAATCTCTGTATTGGCCAAATATGTCAAGTGATATTAAGAATTTAGTAGAGCAATGTCTTATATGTGCTAAGTTTAAACAAAGCAATCAAAAGGAACCACTACAAAATTTTGAAATCTGTAAATACCCATGGCAACAAATAGGTATTGATTTAATGCATTTTGATAGTTTAGTATATTTAATTGTCACAGACTATTACTCAAAATACATAGAAATAGCATTATTAAATAAAAATAGTACATCTCAAAATGTTATTACTCATTTAAAGTCAATTTTTGCACGCCATGGAATACCATTGTCACTAGTCTCAGATGGTGGACCTCCTTTTCAGTCAATCGAATTCAAAATTTTTTTGCAAGAATGGGACATAGAACATGTTGTTACTAGCCCATATCATTCACAGTCTAATGGACAAGCAGAGAGTTCAGTCAAAATTATAAAAAACATGCTAAGAAAATGCAAAGAAAATGGATCAGATCCATACATAGCATTGTTACAATATAGAAATACAGGTAAAAATAATTTTTCATCACCAGCACAGTTACTCATGTCTAGGAACTTAAGAGATAACATTCCAACATCATATAAGAAGTTAAAGCCAAAAGTGGTAACATTTAAAGATTACAAAGAGTCTGTCAAGAAAAATGATCAAAATAAGTCAAAATACTACAATAAAAATGCCAAGTCAATGTCTATGTTACATCATAATGATCATGTCTATTTTAAGAGAAACCCTAGTAGCAACTGGGAACAAGCTATTGTTAAGCAAAGATTGTCAAATAATAGATCATATGTTGTTGAGGATGTCAATGGAGTTAGGTATAGGAGGAATAGAATTCACTTAAGACATAAATATTCTCATAATTGTGCTAACCCTCCCATGCAATCCAACTCGTCACAAAGGGGAGAGGAAGGTGACAGACAGGAGTCTAGGCATCAAGGATCCTCATCTCAACAATCCTCAAATGTAACAACTAGGTCAGGTCGTATTATAAAACCTACCAGAAGGTTAATTGAAGAAATTGATTAAGTTAAGTTATAAATAAAGTCATAAGTAAAGTTTAAGTATAACTATAAGTATAATTAAGCATGTTGTCTTGTATAAAGTTAAATAGCATAGCACTTATATTAATTGTCAGTCAGGGGTCTAATTTGAACTCAACAAGGGGGATGTTGTAACATCACTATTTAGTATGTTACTATTATGGTCTTCACTAGTCTATGTATTATCTGTGATCTGCCGGCACTCTGCCACACTTCTTCCTGTGATGTCTTACTGTGTGTACAACCTGTGTCTCCTCTTAATAAACCAGTATCATACCCAACGGAATATCATTTATTAAGAATCCAATATAACAGAAGACACTGCTTTATCCCCTTGGTTAATAATCTACTATTATACAACTCAATGGTGTAAACACAGTCGAGTTTAGTATAAATTTCGGTGATTATTTTTCCGACCCAAATATCGACCAATAGAATTGCACCATTCGACGTCACGTGGTACAACCTACATGGTATTATACTGAAAATTTTTTGAAAATTTTCTCTGGTCGCTGTTATGCATAAAAAACAAAACATCCAGTCAAATTAACCACACGTCAAACTGACAGGTTGAATTCAATTGTGAAAATTGGAGATTTTGCATGAAAATGAGTCGATTTGGAGTTTGTGCAATTCTATTGGCCGACATTTGGGACGGAAAAATAATCCCCCGAATACCACACGAGCTTCAAAATTATCTGGCATTTCCCGATAGGTTCCCTGCAAACAAATAAAATCGTCAAGTTTTTCAGGAAAAATCACTCGCGCTTCGCGCTCGTGATTTTTTAACCTGAAAAGAAAAACTTGACTCCTTCATTTGTTTGCAACGAACCTATCGGAAAATACCCGATAATTTTGAAGCTCTTGTGGTATTATATGTGATTATTTTTCCGACCCAAATATCGACCAATAGAATTGCACCATTCGACGTCACGTGATACAACCTACATGGTATTATACTGATAATTTTTTGAAAATTTTCTCTGGTCGTTGCTATGCATAAAAAACAAAACATGATCCAGTCAAATTAACCACACGTCAAACTGACAGGTTGAATTCAATTGTGAAAATTGGAGATTTTGCATGAAAATGAGTCGATTTGGAGTTTATGCAATTCTATTGGCCGACATTTGGGACGGAAAAATAATCCCCCGAATACCACACGAGCTTCAAAATTATCTGGCATTTCCCGATAGGTTCCCTGCAAACAAATAAAATCGTCAAGTTTTTCAGGAAAAATCACTCGCGCTTCGCGCTCGTGATTTTTTAACCTGAAAAGAAAAACTTGACTCCTTCATTTGTTTGCAACGAACCTATTGGGAAATACCCGATAATTTTGAAGCTCTTGTGGTATTACTACATACGTCTTACAGCCGCGAATAATATTTTAATGAACATACAACCTAGCACTGGCCTGAAAATTGCAAAAAACGTAAGAAAATTTGAATTTCGCGGGTAGGTTGGAGCTTTCACCTTAACTATAATAATAAAGAAATCACAGTAAGGAACCTTACACTTGGCACGACTTGTCTAGATTTCATTACTTTTGAGAGATAAACATGCAGCTCCATCGAGGCTTGGCTAGTTTTTACAAAATGTTTTTGGTGGGTTTTTTTTCTTTCCCCGTGCTGCTTATGGACAAACAAAGGAATGATGCCGCTAAACAGCCTTTTTAAAAAAATAACAAATTCAAATATTTTTTACTTTAGTTTGTGGTTATATGCAAATTATTTTATAAAATTATCATGTTTATTTGTGATATTCTTTTGTTATTTCTTTATGATATAAGAGAGCCCCAAGAGCAAGTCAAACTCGCGCTCAAAGGGTTCCGTACAATCTTGCGTCATAAACAGCCATATCTTTTGACGGCGTGAATTTAGAGGGTTGTTTTTTTCACAGCACAACTGGAGTACGGAGCTGAGTATTTGGTTTTAATTTTAACTCGATACCTCTACGCGTTCTCGAGATAAAGGGTCAAAGACAGACAACTGTCTGTTTGTCTGACACGACACAGTGATCCGATAAGGCTTTCGTTTATTTTCCTTTTCAGGTACGGAACCCCAAAAATAAAATCACCGCCGGCCATAAGGATTTGAACAGTTGCTTATAGTTATTAATGGCATATTTTTTTTTTTTTTTTTATAAAACTTTGCCCCGTACTAGGAATTTTTCCTGTATCGTGGGTGCGTTTACAAACATTTATACACACATACACAAACACCCAGACCCGAAACAACTATCTGCAGGTCATACAATATTTGTTCCGTGCGGGGATCGAACCCGCGACACACAGCACAGCAGTCGATCGCTCAACCACTGCGCCAACCGTGTCGTCAATTAATAAATTCATTAATTACATCAGAAAAAAAGCCCTTGTTGCGATTACTGAAAAAAATCACGCGTGTAAGATACATGGCATGTTGAATCTAATTGTAGTGAAATAACAGCCAGTGTACTAGGAAGTGTATTGAAAAAGAAATTTTATACCAAATTTTATAATTCATACCAAAGTATCGCAACAGCGTTCGCTTATTCTTCTGTATACTACGATTACCCGCCCTCCAACACAGAATTCTTTGTAGTGAATTAAAGCAATTTTACGAACGGAAAATAAAATAATAGGCTTCCCATTAGAGATGCTCTCAAAGACATTCGCTAATAGTCGGAAATAAATTTGAAGATCGTCTGAGCCACTTTGAGCTCGTTCCGGATCATTTAACGGCCACGGTAGACTGCCATCAAACAACTTACACAATCTATGTGTTGCTCGACATTTTTTAAGTTTTTAACCGACTACGGTGAGCAAAAAGTAGGGTTATGATTTTGACTGGTATGTATGTGTTTATGTTTATCTGTTCTGTCATAACTTCTGAACTGCTTATCATAATTTAACAAATTGAGGTATCGATGGAGGCTTCTTGACCGTCCGCTAGTTAGACTATTGAGACGTCACATTAAATTAAGGATGGGGCCGCCTAGATGGCGTTAAGTCTAGTGTTGCTTATCAAATGAAAGGGTTTAATTAGCTAATTTCAAATATGTTTATATAAATCTGAAACCAAAATATTTCAAATTCAAAATTAAGTTATTTTCAAAATTAAATTATATTATCTTTTTATTGCAAAAAAAAACTTTAGGATTCCGAACCTCAAGGGAAAAAACGGAACCCTTATTGGATCACTTTTTATCTGGCTGTCTGTCTGTCAAGACCCATTATCTCGAGAACGCGTGGAGGTATTGAGTTGAAATAATAAAATACTCAACACTGTGGTCCCTTTGTGCTGTGAAAAAATCAACCCTCTTAGTCTACGCAGTCAAAAGATATGGATATTTATGACGCATGTTTGTACAGAACCGTCGGTGCGCGAGTCTGACTCGTACTTGACCGGTTTTTAACACGCTTATATTAGCTTCACTTGTAACGATGTATGTAAGAAAATTTTGGAATCTTAATTTGACCCACTTCCCGGTCTTCGACTACAATGAAAGGACATGGCCAGATCCTGCCCTGATAATGCACAGTAATGATTAATATATATGTACGAGCCAATAATGCTCATACAGCAAAAGTACGCTTACGCGTACCTAATTTACAAATTACTCAATTCAGTCGTCACTAAAACACCGTCACGCGATATTGTGCGAGTCGATAACTACCTAATAGCAATACATAAGTGCGGCTCAGATAACTAAACGAACGCTTTAAACTGTTTCCATAAATAAACTATTAAACTTAACAGTGGTTTAGTGTTACTTAACTTGCTACCTACAACAACTACCGGGGTATCCGTCAACGACGAGAAAACCCCAACATCCTTTTGGTCCTTCGAGCCGGATGACACGGCAATTCATCTTGTGAATCATCGTGTCTCCTCATCAGCAGAGCGCTTAGCGTGGTATATCCCAGTTACGTTAGCAAATCGGTGCTGTTGGCTTCCCACAAGCGGGTCTAACCAGTAGCATTGAGATGTTGCACATAACGTAAAGGAGGGTGAGCTACACTGAGTGCCTGCTACTAACGAACCAGCAGAGATCACGTCTACTGCTACAAACTACTTATTAAGAAACAACCAACGGGGATAACGCCCACGGCGGTTACTACAGCGGAGATTACGTCTACCGCTACAAACAAGAAATAATTAGCAGGGATAACGTCCACGGCGATTACTTCAGCTCCGAAAACTTTGTGAGTACACACTAAATAACCATTAGCAGCCATAAGGCAGAAACAATGTCGACAGAAGACTACCCTGAATTTGTGGAACTTATAATTAAGCAGCAAAGCAGCTACGAGAGAATCAAAACTCTTCAATCCAACTACAAAAAGGATACTGTGAGTAGAAAAACCACAGACTACCTTAACAAGCGCATCGAAGCTTTACAATCCCTACGGGATGAGTTTCGACCGAATCATGAAATCTTGAAGAAGTATGAGACTAAACAGAGAGACCATGACTACTTCAAGCAGGACATTTTCATCATAACAAGAAGCATGTTTGACGAAACAATGCAATCTATGAAGCAGCTACGAAACAAGTTGACAAACGAACCTGGATTTTCGGGGATATCAAAACCGAAAATACTAGAAACTCCCGGAACACCGCAATTTGATACAACTGGAGTACACCAACAAATCGGAGATAAAACGGACAAGTACCTATCAACGCTGTTACGTAATCAAATGTGTAACTTCAACGCCTTGAAGCGAGCGGTTTCCAAAACTAATCTGGATGGCATGAAAGAGAAATGGCAACTCCAAGATCAAGTTAACATATTACGATCTAAATGGGAACCCATCGACAAGATTTACTGGGAACTAAGCTACTTACTGCAAGGGAACGATAAGGACTATGAAGCAAAATTCGACCATTGGGAGCAAGTCTACGACAACCTAAAGGCAGAGCTAAATAGAAAAATCTTTGAAACATCCCACTACGAAAAAACAACACCAATATTGGAATTACCTTGGAGGTGCCTACTATTGACTCACCAAATGATATGTGGAATACGTTCAAAAACACAAAGATTGTGCTACCGAAACTAAACTTATCTAATGAACACAGATTCTTAGATGACCAGATAACCATACAAAAGGGGCGAGAGAGCCTACCTAACGACCTAAGTGTCCACGACATCGGCAACTACGCTATAAGCACTTTGCTGGTGGGAGGAATCGTCGCCGCCATAATTGTTTGGCGACTAAGAAGATATCTTCTTAGTCGCCAAACAATTATGGCGGCGACGATTCACCACCACACCGACACCACGAACACCGCGTATGGAATTACCAGAGTTCAACGGAAGTTTCAACAATTGGATCTCCTTTAAGGATTTATTCTTTGAGATGATTCACAACAATCCAACGCTGAACAAAACACAGAAAATGAAGTTCCTAAAATCTAAACTGAAAGGAGAAGCAGAAAAATTATTCAAACACCTTCCGGTGAGTGGTGAGAATTATGACTCGTGCCTTGACATTATTCAGCACCGCTACGATAACAAGCGATTACTTTTCACCTCATACATAGACACACTTCTCAATCAATCATCTATCGAAAAACCGAACTCAACCAACATGAAGAAGCTGTATGACACAACGAAAGAGTGTTTAAATAGCCTAGAAAACATTGACATCAACATTCCAGTATGGGGTCCACTCATCGTGTACTTACTATCCTCCAAACTGGATAACGTCACGTACGGTGACTACATCAAGACCATGAAACAATCAAGAGAGCTCCCAGACTTAGAAGAGTTTATGGAGTTCCTGGAATTGCAGTTCATGACGTTAGAAACATCCCGTAACAAAACGAACGGTGGGAAACAGAATTATTCAACGAATAATCAACATAAAAGTAATAACAACAACAAGTCAACGAACTTTAAAGACACAGAAAAGTGGTCAAAAACCTTCCATGCCACGCTGAGGAAATGTCCACTCTGCAAAAACGAACACACTCTGAGGCAGTGTCCTACATTTTTGAACATGGATGTCGCAACGCGAAACCAAACAACAAGGAATCTGAACGTGTGCAAAAATTGTTTGTTTAATAATAATAATATAAATAACTTTAATTCAGGTAAGTTACACCCATTTCATCAACACACAATCACATTTACAACAACATTAAATTACAAATAATTAATAAAATTATAGATAATAAATTCATAAATTAGATAAAATAAATTATTAGAGAAAACAAAAAATTAAATTCTTACATTATACACAAACAAATAAAATAAAAGCAAAATAAAAAACACACTATATTATTAATCATTTCACATTGACATACGCGGGTCTTGTACTGGCACATGTCGGCTACTACTATGCCCCAGAATATAGCTGTCCATCCTAGCAGCAAACATCGCCAGCACGGTGTTGGTGCTACCCCTCACTCTTCGCAACATAGACGCGGCACGCTTTCGCATGGTAGCATGGAAGCAATCGGTACGTGCTTCTGCGAACATGCCTGATGCGCTACACGCTCGGGATAGCCCCAAAACCGCCCTGAATGCGTTGTTATATTGGACGCGGAGGGCGCTGTAGGTTTTCTTACTGTAGTCAGCCCATAAACTACATGAGTACAGTGAGGTACAGTACGCTCTAAAGAGCGCAATTTTGACCTCACTGCTACACCGCGCAAACCTACGAGCGATCATGTTTGCTCTGACAGACAGCGCCCCCCGCTCCCGTTCCATGTCTGCATGGTCTTTCAGGCCAGCAGTGAGTAAATGTCCTAGGTATTTAAACTGTGAAACTCTCTCCAGAGGAGCATCGTACATTTTTATTTGTGGTATTGTAGAAGGACATTTAGCACCAGCGGCCTCAAAAACCATGTACTGACTTTTCCTGTCATTGTATAATAGACCATGATCACAGGCATACTCCTCGCACGTCCGCATTAACTTTCTCAGACCACAGACCGACGCACTCAGCAGCACCATATCGTCCGCATAACTAAGATTGTTAACACAGTCACCGTCAATGTGGCATCCGACATGCTGTTCGCTGAGCGCTACGATCAGCCCATTTATATATAAGTTAAATAGGGTTGGGGATGTTAACCCCCCTGCCTGACGCCACACTCAAGCCGATATGGATCCGACATTGTTCCCGCCCACCTGACGGTATTGGACTGATTTGCGTACCAGTACTGGAATATACCGATGAGCTCCTGTGGTAAATTTATGCTTTTCAGCTTTCCCCACAGTAACTCATATCCAACAAGGTCGAAGGCCTTGGACAAGTCGAGGAAACACGCATAAACTGGCGTTTTGCGATCTGTATAGCATTTGACGGTTTGCTTTAGACACAGTATGGCACTTTCTGTGGACAGCTGCGGCCGAAAGCCAAACTGATTGTCATGCAGTTTTACGTATTTATTTAACTGTGTGTTAAGCAAACCGTCAAAAACTTTTGCGATGATAGTAGCAAGAGAGATAGGCCTGTAGTTACTCTTATCAGTAAGATCACCTGTTTTATTCTTCACTGTTATGTTGGATTCTTAATAAAAGATGTTCCATTTAGTATGATAATGGTTTATTGACAGGAGACACAGGAATGTATACATCGTAAGACATGACAGGAAGAAGTGAGGCAGAGCGCCATCAGATCACAGATAATACATAGACTAGTGAAGACCATAATAGTACAACTAAATAGTGATGTTACAACATCCCCCTTGTTGAGTTCAAATTAGGACCCCCTGACTGACAATTAATATAAGTGCTATGCTATTTGATTCTATACAAGACAACATGCTTAATTATACTTATGGTTTATACTTAAACTTTACTTATGACTTTATTTATAACTTAACTTAATCAATTTCTTCAATTAACCTTCTGGTAGGTTTTACAATACGACCTGACCTAGTTGTTACATTTGAGGATTGTTGAGATGAGGATCCTTGATGCCTAGACTCCTGTCTGTCACCTTCCTCTCCCCTTTGTGACGAGTTGGATTGCATGGGAGGGTTAGCACAATTATGAGAATATTTATGTCTTAAGTGAATTCTATTCCTCCTATACCTAACTCCATTGACATCCTCAACAACATATGATCTATTAATTGACAATCTTTGCTTAACAATAGCTTGTTCCCAGTTGCTACTAGGGTTTCTCTTAAAATAGACATGATCATTATGATGTAACATAGACATTGACTTGGCATTCTTATTGTAGTATTTTGACTTATTTTGATCATTTTTCTTGACAGACTCTTTGTAATCTTTAAATGTTACCACTTTTGGCTTTAAACTTCTTATATGATGTTGGAATGTTATCTCTTAAGTTCCTAGACATGAGTAACTGCGCTGGCGATGCTAAATTATTTTCACCTGTATTTCTATATTTGTAACAATGCTATGTATGGATCTGATCCATTTTCTTTGCATTTTCTTAGCATGTTTTTTATAATTTTGACTGAACTCTCTGCTTGTCCATTAGACTGTGAATGATATGGGCTAGTAACAACATGTTCTATGTCCCATTCTTGCAAAAAATTTTTGAATTGGATTGACTGAAAAGGAGGTCCACCATCTGAGACTAGTGACAATGGTATTCCATGGCGTGCAAAAATTGACTTTAAAATGAGTAATAACATTTTGAGATGTACTATTTTTATTTAATAATGCTATTTCCTATGTATTTTGAGTAATAGTCTGTGACAATTAAATATACTAAACTATCAAAATGCATTAAATCAATACCTACTTGTTGCCATGGGTATTTACAGATTTCAAAATTTTGTAGTGGTTTCCTTTGATTGCTTTGTTTAAAACTTAGCACATATAAGACATTGCCTCTACTAAATTCTTAATATCACTTGACATATTTGGCCAATACAGAGATTCTGTTAGCTAGTTTTAAACATTTGTTTATACCCTGGTGACCTTTGTGAATCTGTTCTAACATTCCTTTGTACATAGACTGTGGTACTATTAATTTTGAGCCTTTGAAAAGTAAATCTTTAATTACATGAATTTCCCCTTGAATATTCCAAAATGGTTTTACCAATGGACTGACATTGTTTTTATTGTTTGGCCATCCTTCATTATAATATTTTTTTAATAATTGCAAGGATTCATCCTTTCTGGTTTCCTGTGCCAATTGTGTACTATATTCTTTTGTAATTGCTAAGTTAGCATACATTAGATTAACATGACAAAGACATTTCTGATTCATTTTCAGGTAT